>CM022299.1:179332310-180652278 GCA_011799875.1 Thinopyrum elongatum | reverse complement strand
AGTGCGGACAAATTGACGAAACATGTCACTAGCAGTTTCGGATTTGGCTCTGTCCCATGCCGTGGCAAGAAATATCTAAATAAAAGAAAAATAACATTGGTAGAAACATCTTTGATCATTGGATTATTCCGAGAGTCTAAGTTTAGTCAATCCTCTAAGTGGAAGATTATTTATGGCACGCAGGGACAGGGTGCACGCATGCATGTAGCCGTACAATAATGCATGCGCAACCCATCCCATCTCTCAAGCTTTTCCTTTTGACTTGTAACTTTGAATTTATTATAACTTTTAAATTAAAAGTCTAATTTATATTTCATTTGCATATTTGTGTTCTTCGTGACAAGGGCTTTGAAGTAAGATCATTTTTTAATATGTGTTGACACGTTTATAAAATTTCGCAAAGATCAACTGCTGAAACTTAATATAAATGAACGATAAAATCAATAAGTTTGAGAACTGAAAATTTTAACTATGTGGGGACTCTAGTGTTTTGACAAGTTTTAAAAACTTCAACAATTTTCAACTACTAAAACTTGATGGAACAAATCATAAGTTTGTAAAACTTGGTACTCCATCTGTCCCCAAATAGATGACATATAAACTCGGTTGAAAAGTCAACTATTTCTAAGATTGACCAAATATATATAGAAGAAATTATCAGCAGTTACAATATTATATAAATACATTATGAAAATATATATAATGGTGTACATATTAATACCGATTTGGTATTACTTAAGCATTGACTTTTTGACTCAGTTTATACACCATCTATTTAGGGACGGAGGTAGTAAAACTTAATACTACAACTGTTAAGTTTTAATATTTGAAACTTGGATTTTTTTTCATTTTTTTCTAAATGTATCCAAAATTGGTCTTATTTGAAAGTACTCATTGTAACAAACACGAATATGCAAATGAAATTTATTTTGGACTTTTAGTTCAAAAGATATAATAGATCCAAATATTAAGATAAAATGAAAAGACATAGGAGCTGGGATGGGTGACACATGCAACTCTGTCAAAAGCTGGCATGCATGGACTTCAGTGCAGCCATTAAGGGTTAATGGCATAAACTAGTGCATCAATCTTGAAGCAAATAGGTGGTCGCATGCATGCATGCCCCCGGATGTGTGTGCCCTTGCGAGTTTCCGTCCTCAAACTCGATCACCGTTTCGACAGAGAAACGCCACCCAATCGCCTCCCCTAAAGCATCCGAAACGTCTGGATTGTCCGGCACTGCTCAACCCAGCCTATTTATGACGCAAATATGGGGACGCTTTGACACATCCACCATGTTGGATTCGCTAGGCCGGACCCATCTTAAATCGGCTTCAAATTGACCAAGTCCACCAAATCGACCGCCCTCCTCCCACTCTCGTTCTCCGTTTCTCGCGTCCGAGATGTCGCTTTCATCCACCGTTGCTCCATGTCAATGGAGTCGTCCTTGTTCGGCGTCGTAGATGTCGACGCCGAGTACCCCGTCCCCCACCGCCTCCATGGATGATGCCTCGGCGAAGTCCGTGGGGGTCCTGGCCATCGTCTCTTGCAAGGCGGAGAACATCGCTCGAACAGATCGGCGCAACCGACAGCGCGTAGGGAAGCTACGAAGACGATAGCTGCGAAGAGGGAAGTGGCGGAGAAGGCCGGTGTCGGCCCAGTAGGAACAAGGGTACCACGGGCCACCTGCCTACGGCCCAGGAAGGGCCCCTTGGCCCAACTCATGAGGCAGCCCACCAGCGGGTGCCGCGAAGCCAGCAGCCTCACGAGGGCCCTGTCCCGCGAGGGGCTTCTCCTACGAAGGACATCCTCAAGACTACCATCAGAGCAAGTGGCCTCGTGAGGCCTCCCTCACGAGGTGCCCTCCCACGAGGCCTCCTGAGGAGCCATGCGGTGCGGGCGCTACCCAGCACATGGGTGACGTCGTCAAGGCAGGCGCCAACTTGCGCGGCCAGAGACAGTTTCCCCTTCGGTGCTAAGGGAGCAGCTATGGCTACCTGCCCGCAAAGCAAGTCCCAAAGGTTTCCCCTTTGGTGATAGAAGACCGAGACGGTGGTGCGGCAGGACGGAGATCATCGTGGAGCACCTGGCGCGTCATGGATAAGCGCTTTAGCAGGCGAAGTCCACCTTTTGTCAGGAGAAGCACCGACGCCTGTCCTCTTTCGAATTGCCGCCCTGTGGTAGCCCTTTCCCGCTCGTATTTTCGGGGAAGAGGCCCAAAGCATCTATATAAGGGACAGAGCGGCCACCGTAGCAGGGGATCGACTCCTGCCCAAACCCTAGCGCCATTGCTAACCCCGAAAGAGCTCCGGCTCATCTTGTAGCTCCAAGAGCACTGTCCACAAGCAATACAACCAAGCAGGAGTAGGGTATTACACCGCACGATGACCCGAACCTGGGTAGCTCGCTGTGTCCTCGTCGCGCCCAGCTCGTAGCCTTATAGACGCAAAGCCAGGCCCCTAGAGCTCGAACCAGGGTTTCGGAGGAATTCTCGTGGCTCAGAATCAATCCCCCGACATTTGGCGCGCTAGGTAGAGGGCTTGGTTTTTGCGTCTCAAGCTTCAGCACCGCCATGGCTGACGCTCGATGCGCTGGCGCCTAGCACTGGGCCAACCGCGTCCACACAAAGCCCATCATCGTCCCTCGCGTCCTCCGCGCTCGCGCAGCTAACATGAGTGCGGAGCCGGAGGAGTGGTCCTCCTCCAACCACCCTTCGGTCAGGCTGCACTAGCAGCAACACCAGTAGCAGCAGCAGCCCGCGCGCACGGCCACGGCGACCTCGCTCGCCCGCGCGACCCGCCGGCCGCCCCGCAGGTTGCACTCCACATGGCGTAGGAGCTGCTGCGCTACAAACCCACCGAGGATGGCTATGATGCCTGGCTCGCCCACATCACCGAGCTCATCAACATCACCGGCGATGCCCCGGCGCCATCTCGCTCCTTGCCACCTTCGCCGTCACGCGACGCGCGGGCGGGGCAGGACGCGCCTCCTCCACCTCCATCGCGCAACAATGATGCAGCGCGTCACCGCCGCGAGCGCTCGCCAGAGCCCTCCCATGGCTCCTCCCAGCTACACGACGACAACCGGAGCTGCCAGATCATTGAGTGCGCGCGACCAGATGCGCGGGTGCTCATCGAAAGGCAGTGCGAGCGCCAGAATAGCACCATCTAGGAGGTTGTGGCCGCTGGATGCCAGAACCGCGCCGCCCTTGCAGGCGGCGTCATTTCCATCGTTAGGGGCTGCCGGGCCTTCACGCACGAGCTCCGCCGCGTGGTGTGGCCCGTGAAGTTCAAGCCGGAGCTGCCTTCCCGCTACGACGGCACCGCCAACCCCGTGGAGTTCCTGTCGTTCTACTCCTTGAGCATCTAGGACATCGAGGGCGACGACAAGGTCATGGTGAACTGGTTCCCCATGGCCCTCAAGGATGCGATGCGCTCATGGCTGATGAACCTTCCTGAGGGATCCATCTCCTCGTGGGCCGAGCTGTGCCGGCACTTTGTCGCCAACTTCAAGGGCACGTCCGACCGCCCCATCGCGCTCAGCGGCCTGCGCGCCATCGACCAGCGCCCCGACGAGTCCCTCCGCAAGTACATCCAACACTTCAGCCAGGTGCACAACAAGATCCCGCGTGCCTCCTAGACCGCAGTCATCGCTGCGTTCTCCTCAGGCGTCATGGACATCAGGATGCGCGAGAAGCTCGCCGTACATGACGAGCTTGACACCATGGTGGAGCTTTTCGACCTCGCCGATAAGTGCGCCAAGGCCGAGGAGGGCCGTCTCTTCACCCACAATGACCCTGACGCCGACCTCGACATCGCCAAGCCTAAGGGCAGGGACACCAAGCGCAAGGGCCCCACCGTGCTTGCGGCGGAGCCTTGACCAGAAGTGCCTCCACGACCACGACGAGGCCAAGAAGGACGATCGCCCCTTCTGCACCTACCACAACATGCACTCCCACACCACTGAGGACTGCCACAAGCTCAAGCTACTTCGTGATGAGCGGCAGGAGAAGCGCGGCGACCGCAACGACCGCGGCTCAGACCGCAGTGGCAGCCGCAAGGGTGGACGCTGGAAGGATCGCTACAAAGACAACAACAACTCCCACCAGGGTTGGCAGAACCAGCCTTGGCACGCCAACCCTCAGTAGGCCAACGCGGCCCTGCCACGACCCAACAGGAACAACGACAACCTGCTTGAGGAGGACGTCGGGGGCTACCAGGAGCCTCGTGCAGTGGCTTGCATCCTTGGCGGAGCTCAGGCTCCCCCATCCAACCGCCACTTCAAGCAGTTCTCCCATGAGGTGAACGTAGCCCTCCCCGAGCCTGCGGACGCCACGCCCCTCAAGTGGTCCGAGTACCCCATCGGCTTTGACTACGACAATCACCCCAAGTCTACAAAGTCCATGGGCACCATCCCTCTGCTGTGCATGCCCATCATCAACAACATGGCAGTCACCAAGGCACTCATCGACGGTGGTGCCGGCCTCAACGTGATCTCCATGGAGACCTTCGAGCAGCTCCAAGTGCCTTACGAGCGCTTGATGCCCACAAGGCCCTTCTCGGGTATGACTGACGGCTCCATAGTGCTCTTGGGGCAGGTGCGCCTTCCCATCACCTTCGGCTCCCGCAAGAACTACCACACCGAGCTCATCGACTTCAACGCGGCGCACATTGGCCTGCCCTACAACGCTATCTTGGGCTATCGTACCCGACGCTCGCCAAGTTCATGGCAGTGGCCCACCACGCCTACAACACCGTCAAGATGCCGGGCTGCAGCGGGACCATCACCGTCCGCTGTGATGAGAAGGATGCCCTGCATACCCTCAAGTACGCCTACAAGGCTGCCGCCACCGCATACCCGGCAGACGAAGACGAGGCAGGGCCTTCCCAGGCCGCCCCCATGAAGAAGAAGCCGCAGTTCTCGCAGGTTCACGCGAAGATGAAGAAGGTGTCGCTGGATGGCAGCGGCTCGGGCCCCTCCCTCACCATCGGGGCCGGCCTCTCCCCCAAATAGGAAGACGCGCTCGTCGCCTTCCTCTGGGCAAATGCTGATATGTTCGCCTGGACAGCATCAGACATGTCCGGTGCACCGAGGGAGGTGATCGACCACCACTTAGCCGTGTGCCCCAATGCATGCCCCGTGAAGCAGAAGGTACGGTGCCAGGCGCCCGAGAAGCAAGAGTTCATCGTACAGGAGGTCGAGAAGCTACAAGAGGCAGGAATCATCTGCGAGGTGCCCCATCCCGAGTGGACCGCCAACCCCATAGTCGTCCCCAAGGCAAATGGCATCAAGCGCATGTGTGTCGACTTCACCAACCTCAACAAGGCCTGTCTCAGGGACCCTTTCCCCTTTTCGTGGGTCGATCGTATGATGGACCCATTCTGCTGCACACGCATGCCCTTCGGCTTGGAGAGTACGGGAGCCACCTTCGCGAGGCTAATGCGCATTAGCATGGAGTCCCAGGTAGGAAGGAATGCAGAGGCATGCGCCGAAGGCATGCTGGGTGTCGGGCCATGAAAACCAAGGGCTTCCTGAAGGAGCACACCTTTTTGTGCATCAGTAAAACTTCATTTTCTAAGTATTGCAAGTGCTTGCCATGAAGTGTCCTTAGGAGGCGTGCGCGCTTGCGATCTTCCTTTTGCGTATCACGCGAGCGGGGGCTGGACATGGTGCCTATACTTGGGTCAGACCCAGCAGTGCTACTAAACCCAAGTGACTGAGCTTTGGCTCGCGGGCCTGCTCCCGTGCACACCACCTCACCAAGGTCCTTGATACTTATCTCCTCGCGTGATACCCACAAGCAACCTCACACGCTCGCGCGCGCGCCGTCTCTCTATTTGCAAAATTTGGCAATCTCACTGATGCAGGGAACCAGAGGCCTTAGGAGTCCCCCTCCCCGGCAGGCCTTTCGGGCGACGCCCCATGGTAAGGGAATTTCGCGAGCAAGCACCCCTGGAGAGCCGTGCCCTGCAGAGGGCACCACGCCACGTTACGCCACGGAAAGCTAAGTCTAGCGTGCCTCGAGGGCCAGTCGTGACGCCTC
This sequence comes from Thinopyrum elongatum, assembly GCA_011799875.1. Lineage (NCBI taxonomy): Eukaryota > Viridiplantae > Streptophyta > Magnoliopsida > Poales > Poaceae > Thinopyrum > Thinopyrum elongatum. The sequence goes on along the minus strand of CM022299.1, from coordinate 180,646,235 downwards.
CTAAATTCTTCCCCCCTCAATCTCGCGGAGCACCGATTTTTCTCCTCGCGCAAGCCGCTTGCACGTCAAAGGGGGGTCTCTCCTGAGCATCGCGCCTCGGAAGCCCTTACCACCTCGCAGAGCCGCACACCCTCCGGCCTTGTCTAGGCGCACGTCCTAACATACCAGCAGCGGTCGTAGCTCGCTCGGGGGCTGGGTCCTGATGACGTAGAGCACCAAGGCAAGCAACAAAGGAAAAATGGGCCTCACGAGGATCGTGTCATATAGCAAAAATGTCAAGTGTTTAATACGAGTTTTTGTCGAAGCAACATCTTCACGCCCCAGCGGGGCTACTTTGGGTCTGGTACAGGAGCAAAGCAAGGAGCTTAGATGGAGCGCGACTCGCCATCAAGAGCCACAAGCCAAAGGAGGAGCACATGGCTACCTACTCGGGGAGGTGCCCGAGCTCGAGAAGCGCTTCCCAGGCATGGAACTTTGGCACGTCCCTCACGGCGACAACAAGGAAGCGGACGGCATCGCCAAGTGGGCTTCCCGTCGCGAGCTTCACGCTCCAGGCATATTCAAGGAGTGCCTCCTGAGGCCATCTGCAGCACTTCCCGAGGCCATCGTCATGAGGACACAAGAGGCCTCATGGGCACCCCTCCTCAGGCGACCCCGCGAGCGCTGCCTCACGAGGCGGCCGTCGCGCCACTACCACCAAGTCCTACGAGGGCCTCATGGGTGGGTGCCTATCACGAGTCACCCAAGACATCGCACCTGAAAAGCTAAGTCTAGTGCGCCTCGAGGGCCATTCGCAACATCTCTTAAAATTCCTTCCCTCGCAGCCTCGCTGAGCGCCGATTTTCCTATTCGCGGAAGTCGCTTGCACGTCAAAGGGGGGGCTTCCTGAGCATCACGCCTCGGGATCCCCTACCGCCTCGCGGAGCCCTACACTCTCTGGCCTTGTCTAGGCACGTGCACTAACATAGAAGCGATGGTCATAGCACGCTCGGGGGTCGGGTCCTGACGACGTAGAGCACCAGGGCGTGCAAGAAGGAAAAAATAGGCCTCGCGAGGAGTGCACGCAGCGGCAAAGCATTAAGTACTTAGTACAAGTCCTTATAAAGCATTGTCTTCACACCCCCATGGGGCTACATTGGTTATGCAGGAACAAAAGAAAGGAAGCGTCTTCAAAGGTCCGACTCAGGCGTCACCCGCGCCTAGTCAAAATCGTCGCCCTCGCTCTTGATGCTCCAGGAGCTCTCATCGCTTTCGCTCTCCGTCGTATCTATAATGTTTTTATTGTTTCATGTCAATATTCTACAACATTTATATACTTTTGGCAGCTTTTTATATTATTTTTGGGACTAAAATATTCATCAAGTACCCAGTTCCAGTTCCTAGTTGTTGCATGTTTTTTGTTTCACAGAATACCCATATCAAACAAAGTTCAAACGCGATAAAATTTTATGGAGAATTATTTTGAAATATATGTGATTTTTGGGAAAAAAATTAACGCGAGACGATGCCCGAGGGGCACACAAGCCCAAGGGGCGCGGCCCCTACCCTGGCGGGGCCGCGCTCTGCAGGCTTGTGGTGCCCCTGTATGCCAGTTGGTGCCCTCCTTTCGCTGCAAGAAAGATAATATCATGAAGAATATTCCCTCAAAATTTCAGCCCAATCGGAGTTACGGATCTACGGGAATTTAAGAAACGGTGAAAGGCCAGAAAATAGAAACGCAAAACAGGAGAGAACAAAGAGAGATCCAATCTCGGAGGGGCTCCCGCCCCTCCGACGCCATGGCGGCCATGGACCAGAGGGGAACACTCCTCCCATCTAGAGGGGGACCAAGGAAGAAGAATAAGGAGGGGGCTCTCCCCCCTCTCTCCCGATGGCGCCGGAACACCGCCGGGGCAATCATCATGACGATGATCAACACCAACCATTTTGCCACCGTCAACACCAACTCTCTCCCCTCTATGCAGCGGTGTAACACCTCTTCTCCTTGCTGTAATCTCTACTTAAATATGGTGCTTAATGCTACATATTATTATCCAATGATGTGTTGCCATCCTATGATGTTTGAGTAGATTCGTTTTGTCCTATGGGTTGATTGGTGATCGTGATTGGTTTGAGTTGTATGCTTTATTTTGGTGCTGTCCTATGGTGCCCTCCATGTCGCGCAAGCGTGTGGGATTCCTGTTATAGGGTGTTGCAATACTTCATAATTCGCTTATGGTGGGTGGCTAGAGTGACAGAAGCTTACACCCGAGTAAGGGGGTTGTTTCTTATGGGAGTAAAGAGGACTTGATATTTAATGCTATGGTTGGGTTTTACCTTAATGATCTTTGGTAGTTGCGGATGCTTGCTAGAGTTACAATCATAAGTGCATATGAGCCAAGTACGGGAAGTACGTTAGCTCATGCCTCTCCCTCATATAAAATTGCAATAATGATTACCCGTCTAGTTATCGATTGCCTAGGGACAAATAACTTTCTTGTGTTACAAAAACCTTTCTACTAAACAACTAAACTTTATTACTTGGAAATTACCCCTAGTTTTATTTCCACTAAGTACATCTAGTTTTTGCAAACTTATCCTTACACATACAAAATAGTTTCATACTTGTTCTACGTAAAGCAAATGTTAAGTGTGCGTAGAGTTGTATCGGTGGTCGATAGAACTTGAAGGGAATATAAATCCTACCTTTAGCTCCTCGTCGGGTTCGACACTCTTATTTATCGAAAAAGCCACAATTGATCCCCTATACTTGTGGGTTATCAAGAACTTTTTCTGGCGCCGTTGCCAGGGAGCAATAGCGTAGGGTGAATATTCTCATGTATGTGCTTGTTTGCTTTATCACTAAGTAGTTTTTATTTTGTGCTCTTGTTTTCTATCTTTAGTTATGGGTAGGAAATGTAAAATACCAAAAAAATTAGTTGTACCTGCTAAACCAATGGTTGAAGAACCACCCAAAATCTATCATACTGCTGAAGCTTTCTACTTGGATCATCTTCGATCCCTATGCGCTCGTGCTGAAAACCAACTAGCTTAGTTGAGGGAAAACCATTAAATGAGCATGCTTATTTTGTGTGACACCACTTATCTCAAAAAGGGAAACTCTTATGGCATCATATTAATAATTTGCATTGTGATGCTTGGAATTTATGCAAAATATATGGTCTTACTTGTTGGTCTGAAGAATCTAAAAGCCACCGTCCCTTCCAATGTGGGTTTAAGGATAATGAAATCTTATCATCATATGCCAAAGGTGTTTATAATTACTATGATATTGAACAAATTGAAGAATTTGTTTGTTTTAAGGGTGCCTACGAAATTTCTTCTTTGATTGAAAAGTATGATATTACTCTTTACAAATCTGAAAATTTTGTCATACTTAAATATTGCTATGAAAATTATGCTTCTAATGCTTATCTTAAAGAATTTCTTGAGAAAGTCTCCGCTATCCAAGAAGAGACTAATATTTTGCAGGAAACTATGGAGAATAAATTGCTGAAATTGTGAGCTCATTAGATGAAAAAGATGAGGAGGAGAGTGAAGAACATGTTGGGGAACGTAGCATGCAATTTCAAAAAAATTCCTACGCTCATGCAAGATCTATCTAGGAGATGCATAGCAACGAGAGGGGAAGATTGTGTCCACGTACCCTCGTAGACCGAAAGCGAAAGCGATTGTTAACGCGGTTGATGTAGTCGAACTTCTTCTCGTTTCGACCGATCAAGCACCGAACGTACGGCACCTCCGAGTTCTGCACACGTTCAGCTCGATGACGTCCCTCGAACTCTTGATCCAGCAAAGTGTCGAGGGAGAGTTCCGTCAACATGACGGCGTGGTGACGGTGATGGTGAAGTGATCCGCGCAGGGCTTAGCCTAAGCACTACGTGAATATGACCGGAGGCGTAAACTGTGGAGGGGGGCGCCGCACACGGCTAACAATTGTTGGTGTGTGTTCTAGGCGCCTCCCCCCCTTCATATATATAGGTGGGAGGGAGAGGGAGCAGCCAAGGGGGCGCCCAAGTAGGAGGAATCCTACTTGGGCCCCTAGTCCAATTTGCCCCCCCCCCCTTCCATAAGTGTCTGAGGGGGAAGGAAAGAAAGGGGGGTAGAGAAGGAAAGGGGGAGGCCGAATCCTCCCCTTTCCTTCTCCCTTCCCCTCCTTCCTTCTCCTCCTATTTCGGCCTATATGGGGGCACACCAGCCCACCAGGGGCTGGTCTGTCCCTCTCTTGGCCCATAAGGCCCATATCTTTGCCGAGGGTGCCCGGAACCCCTTTCCGGTGACTCGATATGTACCCGGTACCCTCGGAACACTTCCGGTGTCCGAATATCATCGTCCTATATATGAATATTTACCTCTCGACCATTTCGAGACTCCTCGTCAAGTCCGTGATCTCATCCGGGACTCCAAACAACATTCGGTCACCAAATCACATAACTCATATAATACAAAATCATCATCGAACGTTAAGCGTGCGGACCCTACGGGTTCGAGAACTATGTAGACATGACCGAGACACCTCTCCGGTTAATAACCAATAGCGGATCCTAGATTCTCATATTGGTTCCCACATATTCTACGAAGATCTTTATCAGTCGTACCGTAATGACAACATACGTTATTCCCTTTGTCATCGGTATGTTACTTGCCCGAGATTCGATCGTCGGTATCTTCATGCCTAGTTCAATCTCGTTACCGGCAAGTCTCTTTACTCGTTCCGTAATACATCATTCCGTAACTAACTCATTAGTCACATTGCTTGCAAGGCTTCTTATGATGTGTATTACCGAGAGGGCCCAGAGATACCTCTCCGATACTCGGAGTGACAAATCCTAATCTCGATCTATGCCAACCCAACAGACACCTTCGGAGATACCTGTAGAGCATCTTTATAATCACCCAGTTACGTTGTGACGTTTGATCGCACACAAGGCATTCCTCCGGTATCCGGGAGTTGCATAATCTCATAGTCGAAGGAATATGTGTTTGACATGAAGAAAGCAGTAGCAATAAAACTGAACGATCATTATGCTAAGCTAACGGATGGGTCATGTCCATCACATCATTCTCCTAATGATGTGATCCCGTTCACCAAATGACAACACATGTCTATGGTTAGGAAACTTAACCATCTTTGATTAACGAGCTAGTCTAGTGGTGGCTTACTAGGGACTCGGTGTTTTGTCTATGTATCCACACATGTATCAAGTTTCCGGTTAATACAATTCTAGCATGAATAATAAACATTTATCATGATATAAGGAAATATAAATAACAACTTTATTATTTCCTCTAGGGCATATTTTCTTCAGAACAAAAGGAGGAAGAGCGGTTTGATCACCCGTGCCCACCTTCTAATGAGAGTAACTTTTTATCTCATACATTGTTTAATTTCCCTTCATGCTTATCGAAGGATGAATGCTATGATAATTGCTATGATCCCTTGGATTTGTTTGAAATATCCCTTTTTGATGAACTTGATGCTTGCTATGTTTGTGGCCAAGATGCCAATTGTCGATGTAGCAAACATTCGCGTTTGCTAACTGAACTCATGCACAGGCGTGCTGACGATCATACATCCAGCACCAGTGCGTGACGTCAAGATAAGCCAGGGAAGCCACTCTTCGTGAGATCAAGGAGAGCATTAAGAAGCACAAGCTAGCAGAAGGCCACCTTGGGAAGGCCTCCCTTGCCGGGCAGGAGAGCCTGACCAGGTCGAGGCCGCACCTAAGAACGAGTCCAGACTCGCCCCGGCAGCGTTGCCGGGGCCACCAAGACCAAAACCCGCCAGGCTTCTTGCCGGTAGGTTTTCACCAAGACTCCACCGCTCCACCTCATCGCACTCAAGTCATTCATCAGTGCGGTGTCAAGGTACCAAGCAACCAGGTGGATCATATCAGGCACGTGGTAGCACAGCAGAGAAGAGATTAGCTTTATTGACACCCGCCAAGAGTACGTGTCATGCTAATAAGAAGAGGCGGCTAAGAGGCGCGGCAGACTTGCCGAGCTTCAACCTCAGCATGACACCTAGCAGTGAATTTAATGCACTTTGTCCTAACTGCCAGAGTTAGGTGCGATAGCACTGTTAGCTATCTAATCACACCCAAATGACTATTTTGCCACTGTGGTCACCCCTTAACCTATAAAAGGAGGCCCGTGGCAACCTAGCAAAGAGTTCGAACTCCTCGACCCCTAAGCACTTGTACACACGTAGTTGCATCCCCCCAGGCACCCTTGTCGGGCTAGTGCACCCCGTGTCTTCGCCTTCCTCAAGCTCAATCCACCATAGCAGGAGTAGGGTTTTACGCTGCAAAGCGGCCCGAACCTGGGCAAAGAGAGTTGTCCATCGCCGTGTTGTCCCCTACTGCTTCTGCTCTTTGTGCAACATGGTTGTTCCCTTGCCGAACCACAAAGGGGCACCCATGCCCCATAGGTGATCGAGCTTCCACGCCGACATCTTTGGTGCGCCAGGTAGGGGCGTCGTTTGTGGGAACCTGAAGCAGTAGCCAGCGCGTCGATCTTCATCGTCCATGGCTCCCAAGAAGAGAAGTGGAGTAGGGGGCATCCTTCCACCTCGAAGGCTTCGTCACACGCGGCCGTGGGCGCTGCAGGCGCCGCGGCTACGGCAAGCGATGCTGCTAATGCCCCCGTCGTGGCTGAAGCAAGGACCGGGGCCACAAGCGCGACCCAACCTCTTTAACGTACCACCGATCATACTTCCGCCGGTGCGGGTCACGGAGACACTCAGCTTCCTCCCACGCCCCCACCGGCGAGCTCAACCAACACAACATCGACGCCCGCTCCGGTGCGAGCCGGGTGTAGGATCGAAAGTATGTCTAGAGGGGGGTGATTAGACTACTTGACCAAATAAAAATCTAGCCTTTTCCCAATTTTAAGTCTTGGCAGATTTTAGCAACTTAGCACAAGTCAAGCAAACAACCTACACATGCAATTCTAAGAGTATAGCAGCGGAATGTAAATCATTGCATATGAAGGTAAAGGGGAGGAGTTTGGAGGGAGCAAACGCAATGTAGACACGGAGATTTTTGGCGTGGTTCCGATAGGTGGTGCTATCATACATCCACGTTGATGGATACTTCAACCCACGAAGGGTAACGGTTGCGCGAGTCCACGGAGGGCTCCACCCACGAAGGGTCCACGAAGAAGCAACCTTGTCTATCCCACCATGGCCATCGCCCACGAAGGACTTGCCTCACTCGGGTAGATCTTCACGAAGTAGGCGATCTCCTTGCCCTTACAAACTCCTTGGTTCAACTCCACAATCTTGAAGGAGGCTCCCAAGTAACACCTAACCAATCTAGGAGACACCACTCTTTAAAAGGTAATAAATGGTGTGTTGATGATGAACTCCTTGCTCTTGTGCTTCAAATAATAGTCTCCCCAACACTCAACTCTCTCTCACAGATTTGGATATGGTGGAAAGATGATTTGAGTGGAAAGCAACTTGGGGAAGGCTAGAGATCAAGATTCTAATGGTTGGATTGGAATGTCTTGGTCTCAACACATGAGTAGGTGGTTCTCTCTCAGAAAATGAGTAGTGGAAGTGTAGGCACGTTCTAATGGCTCTCTCACAAATGGAGAAAGGGGGTGGAGGGGTATTTATAGCCTCCACACAAAATCTAACCGTTACACACAATTTACCAAACTCGGTGGGACCGAATAGTGAAACTCGGTCAGACCGATTCAGTTCAAAATGTGAACATTAGGATTTTCGGTGGGACCGACATGATCAACTCGGTGGGACCGATGTGCTAGGGTTAGGGCATAACATGATCTCGGTGAGACCGATCACATGAACTCAATGGGACCGATTTCAGTAATAGGCAAACAGAGAGTTGGTCAGGCAAACTCGGTGGGACCGATCGCTCATTTCGGTTAGACCAAAACGTTACGAAAAGGAAACAGAGAGTTTGCATTGCGAACTCGGTGGGACCGATCGCTCATTTTCATTAGACCGAAATGTTACGAAGGGAAACAGAGAGTTTGCAATCCCATCTCGGTGAGACCGAGATCCCTATCGGTGAGACTGAATTGATTAGGGTTTCTGGCTATGGCTATGTCAAGTGAACTCGGTGGCGCCGGATAGATCAAATTGGTGGGGCCGAGTTTGACTTTAGGTTTAGGACATATGTGGAAATGAGAATGTGGTTGAGGGCTTTTGGAGCATATCACTAAGCATTTTGAGCAAGCAAGCCATTAAGCAACACCTCATCCCCTTTTAATAGTATTGGCTTTTCCTATGGACTCAATGTGATCTTGGATCACTAAAAAGAAAATGTAGAGTCTTGAGCTTTTGCCAATATATGTCCTTAGCATTTTGAGGGCTCCACATCTCTAGTCCATGCCATGCCCATCATTGAACTTTCTGAAATGATCATCTTGAAAGAGTATTAGTTCAATGAGCTATATGTTGTTAAGAATTACCAAAACCACCCAGGGATTAGTTGCACTTTCAATCACCCCTTTTTGGTAATTCATGACAACATATAGATCAAAGCTTTGACAAATGATAATAAGAATGAAATACATCGTCGCTTTGAGAAGTATGTGATAAGCAAGAGCTCCCCCTAAATTTGTGCATTATTTAAAATTTACTTTTGAATGCAAATGCACAATCGATTACGATCATGGGTTACTCTTCCATGTCACATACATCTTGGTGGAGCGCTCAAAATGATAGAATATGAAATATACACTCATCACCAAGACAAAGTGAATGATCATACATGAGAGATAGAGAATATCATCATCCAAGCACAAGCATTAAAGTATGATATGATCAAGCACATGACCATACAAGTATCTCACACGCACAACCATAGAGTATCATCCAAGCAGGCAAACAAATAAGTAGCAAAAGAGGCAAAAAGAAGCAAAGCTCTCTCTCTCGAAGCCTATGATCTATACACTTTCTCCCCCTTTGGCAACAAGTTACCAAAAAGCTTGAAAATGCATAGTGCTATGCGGCTCTCTAAGCTTGATCTTTGGGAGGTGGCTTGGAGAGGAGTCCTTCAACAAATGCATCTGAAGAGGTTGTAGGAGCTGGTGGAGTTGCAACTGGAGGGGCAACTGAAGTTGTGGCTGCAGGAGCTGAAGTTGTAGCTCTAGTGTCTGTCACTGGCACTGCTGCAGACCTCTGTCTTTTGGGCACCCTTTGATAAGCATCAGTGGTGGTCTTGTCACTCCTATCCTCAAGCTCTTCTTGGATCTTCTCCACAGAAGTCTGAATCTCTGTCACCTTGACATCCAAGTCATGAAGTTTTGTCTCAAAAATTCTCTCAAGACTCTCTTGATTCTGAGTCAGGGTGGCAAATCCTTTCTCAATCCTCAAAGTAGATTGAATGAGATAGCTGAGTTGATCTTGTTTAGACTTGAGAAAAACTTGAGATGCCTCTTCAACACTTGGCATCTTGGCTGCCTTCTCTGCTTTCGCTTTTTCTCTCTTCTCTTGAGCCTCTACTGAAGTAGGATCTGTAGCATCCATGACAACTGTGTTGTCCTCAAAATCAGGCCTCAAGGGAAGGTGCTCTTTGTCCAACAGATATATGCCTTTGCCCATCTTGGAGTTTATAAGCATCTGAATGTGTGGAGCATACCCACATGATCTCTTTTGGTCTGCTGCAGTTCTCTTGATGGTTTCAACTATCAAGCTCATCACCTTGAATTTTTGTGGCACATCAAACAAATGAAGCAAGTTGATGGAGTGGCCTCTGATCATCATGTGATCTCCTGATTTGGGAAACAGGGTGTGCCTCAAAATGGTGTTTATGGTGGCCAGTCCAGACAACAAATAGTACACTAAGCCTAGCCTGTGAGTGTCCAAGGCCTTGTCAGGTATCTCCTTGTACATGTTGGCCATGGAGTTGTGATCTTTCTTGCGCTTTGCATAGACATCAGTGTCATCCTCATGCTCTTCAGGGGCATTGATAAGCTTGGCCCATTCTGCAATAGTTGACTGGTACCTTGTACCCTCAGACATCCAAACAATTCTTTCATCTGGGTAGAAGTGAGCTGTTGAATAGAACTGCATGATATGCTCATCATTCCAATTGGTCAATTTCTGACCCACAAAGGTGTCAACTCCATTGAGTCTGAAGCTCTCATGTACTCCAGGGAAGTGGTCTTCATTTTCATCAATGTATTCCCAATCAACCCATCTCATGTCACTTACTATGGGCTTCTTATCCAATAGAATTGTCTCATAAAAGTCCTGCTATTCCTTGGTGTGAAATCTGTAGTCCACAGCAGTTCTTCTCCTTGCAGCATAGGGGTCTGATTGTCTCCACAATCTGAGACTTGCATCCTTTCTTTCCTTCATGTTCTCAGCCACTGGATGATTATCATCATGATCAGGGATCTTTGGCTCCAACTTTCTGAGCACTTGGTCTTCCTCTTCTTCTTCCATTTCAGGCATTGGGGCCTTGTTCTTTTCTGCAGCAGGTATGTTTCTGGTGCTTCTCTTTGGTGCAGTCTTAGAGGCTTGAGCAGTAGCTTTGGGGGCAGTCTTGGGCTTTGATGGAGCAGCCCCAGACTTGATGGCATCCCCCATTAGCTTCTGAGCTTTGGGTGCTGGTGTAGCATCCTCTTCTTCATCCTCAGCTGGGCCTCTCATCATAGAGGGTTTGCCAATTACTCTGGCCATGGTCTTCTTGACCCTTTCCTTTCTCTTCTTGCCCTCACTAGCAGCCTCTTCAACAGTTGATTTGGAGGCTTCAAGAGTTGAGGCTCTGGCCTTAGACATGGGCACTCTCTTGGCAGGAGCTTTCTTGTGCAGACCAGGCTTGGTTGAAGCTATAGTGCCAAATTCTTTCTTGACAACTTTCTTCTTTGAGCTGACCTCTTCCTCAACAGCAACATAATCTTCATCCTCAGAATCTGAGTTTCTCTTTCTCCTTGTCCTGGTAGCTGCTTTGGGCAAGTTGCTTGGGGTGCTTCTGCTACCCTCATCATAGCTGCCAGAGGGACTAGTGCCCTCACTCATGCTAACTTGCTCCTCAGACTTGTTCTGGCTGTCACTTTGATCTGACATAGCTGACACTGCAAACTGAAAGCTGAGCTTGTGAATAGATGTAGTTGAGATAGAGTGGATGAGCATCACAAAGTGCAGAGATTTTGCAAAACAATTGAGTCAAAAACTTAGTTTTAGTTTTCTACAGAAAGCATTTCGAATCTACCGATTTGTTAAACTCGGTGACACCGAAGCAGCATAAGAGTCTAAACTAGTGGAATTGGTCAGACTGAGACACAGTTCGGTGACTCCGAGATTGCTAGGGTTTCACTGAGAGTTGAACTCGGTTGCACCGATTCGTAAGTTTCGGTCAGACCAAAAATTACAAGTGCAATGGCCTAGGCCAAATCGGTGAGACCGATTTCTACAACTCGGTCGGTCCGAGATGAGTTCGGCCGAAACCTAACCCTAAATTTTTGAATCAAAACTAATCTAAAGGAAGTTTTTGCTGGATAGAGTAATCTCATACGTGGTAAGAATCATGGCATTGACCTAAGTGCAGGAATCGGAGGTAAAGATTGCACATAGGGGTCGAGTTCATACCCTAACTCGGCGGTGAACTCGCTACGGCGGCAACGGCGGCGAAGATTCCCGTTGACGGCGGCGGAGACCAGCGGCAGGAGGACACTGGCAATGAGGAGATGATCCGGAGACTCGAGTGGGCAGAGAAGGATACGCGCGGGCAAAGGGTTTTTGGAGAAATTTCGAAAATTTGACCCGTGGGTATATATATCCTGACCCTGTCGGTGTGACCGAGTGGAACGACTCGATGGCACCGAGATGCAGAATTGCAAGCGGTTGCTGCAACTCGGTGTGACCGAATTGTTCAAATTGGTTGCACTGAGATTGAAAACTTAGATCAACTCAATGAACTCGGTATGACCGAATGGAATGAATTGGTCAGATCAAAATACAGTGAGAGGTTTTGGAAGTTTAAGTCTATGACTAATCGGTGGCTCCGAGTGCTCCTCACCCAGAGGGTTCGAATCTGACTTGATCAAACTTTGTGATGTAGCAAGAATAGAGTTTGAGACGAGAAAAGCATAGATAGCTAGAGGAAGTTCTTAGGCATTCTTGTCCATCCATTTGGCAAAAGAAAAGACTAAACAATCAAAGCAATAAATGGATGTCCTCGAATGGAGAAAAATTATGCATCCAACATGCTCACACAATAACATAGCAAATGAAATATGTGTCAAAGCATGCACAAACACTGTAGCATCTATCAAGCATTTGGCGATGACTAGGTCATCTATATATGAGTATATTGACTTAGGAGTCAAATGAGAACATTTGACCATAGGTCATACTCATCGTTTAAGCACAAGTGGGGTTACCACTTTTACATAAAGCATTGTTGTGTTCACACCATTAGAGTTGCTTTAGCTCAATTCTTAGAGTAAAGCTCCCCCTAGATGTGATGTCCCCCCTAAGAGGGATGAACTAACCTTGGGTTTTGTCGATGATGACTTCATGTAGATGTTGAAGATGTGGATGCTCAATGTTGATGTAGATCATTTGGAGCAATCCATTGGAGTGAGTTGCACTTTCAATACCGACATGGGTTAGTCCCACGAGGAACAAGCAAGGATATCCATAGACATAGAGTGAAGTACACACAAGATGATGTCCATGAAAGCATTAGATTACCTTGTCCCTTGACTTACCAACAAGAGGGTTTGTGACTCCTTGAACTAGTGCAAGATGTGGAAGTTGATTGCACTTGTCCTTGCCAATGTGAATGTGAGTGAAGTATGTTGGCGGAGTCACCCTCAAGAACTCTCTAGTTCTTCTTCTTCAGGATCCACACCATCTTGATGGGAATCCTTGGGGTTGTAGATGAACTTGATGAAGTAGAACTTGATGTAGTCTTGGGAACCCACTTGACCAAGGCCTTTGGAGCTTCTTCAAATGCATCAATCTCTTCTTGAAGCTTGTCCTTGCCTTTTAGCTTGTGGTCTTGTGGTGGAAGATCATCTTGAGCTTGTGTCCCCTTGAAGGAAGTAGGATCATACTTCTCTTGTTGAGGAACAAACTTCGTCTTGGGGTATTGATCTTCTTCCCACTCAACTCCATTGGCATTGAACTTTCGTTCAAAACCAACACCTTGATTCTTCCGGTGCCTTCCTTGCTTGCGTACAATTTCCTCAAATTGCTTACTTCCGGCAAGGCTCTTGTAAACACCTTTCTCTATAATTCCCTTCAATAAGCTATTTTCTTGCTCAAGTGTAACTTGGCTAAGAGAATCATTAGTGGAATCAAGAGAACTACTAGAAGCAACAATATTGGATTTAGCATGATTATTGTTACTACTAGAAGAAGAATCTTTCTTACTCTTGTTGCTAGATTTTACTTGTGGCATGTAAGTAGACAAGAGTAAATGCTTGGCAATGTAAGAAGAACTTTTCTTTCGAAGATCATCATTGATGGCTTTTAAGAACTCATGCTCTTGCTCTAGATTGAGCTTTTCAAAGCGTAGCTTCTCATGAGTCTTTAAAAGTTCTCGATGATTTTCTAAAGTAGTTTCATGAGCTAACTTAAGAGTGTTTAGTTATTTAGTTAGACGCTCAATCTCCTCCTTATCATTGTCATTCGTTTTATCTTGATTAGCATGATTAATAGCAAGTTCATCATAGTTTTCATCACTAGAGTTGTCAACAAGTAAATCATCATCTCCTAGCAAATCATCTTCATCACTATTGAAATCAACATACTCGAGGTGTGATACCTTTGGGCCTTTAGCCATGAAGCATCTTCCAATTCCTTCATTTGGTGAATCAAATATGTCATAGGAGTTGGTTGACACAAGTGCTAGACCGGCAACACCTTCATCTTGAGTATGTTCAGAGTCGGAGTGATAACTTCTCTCGGAGTAGTGGTCGGAGTCGGAACCGGATACCCATTCACCAACATGAGCTTGATGTCTTCGTCTTGTGTAGCTCTTTGATGACTTGTCCTTCCTTTCCGAGTCCTTGCTTCTGCGAGAGGGTCTTCGTTCATAATGATCATCTCTACTCCTTCTCTCTCTTGGAGGTGATTCTTCTCTTCTACTTCTTCTCTTAGGTGAGTCTTCCCTTCTTTTGTGTGGGGCCGTACACTCATTGGAGTAGTGTCTGGGTCTTCCACAATTATAGCAATTTCGCTCACGACTGGAAGATCTTTTGTCATTGTAGGACCTTGACTTGGAACTTCCTTCTTTGCTTCTACTCTTGTAGAACTTGTTGAAGTTCTTCACCATTAGGCTCAATTCTTCATTGAAGGCTTGTTTCTCACTTGATGATGTAGGAACATCACATGAGACTTTGTAAGCACCACTAGACTTGTTGTGAAGCTCCTCTTTATCCTTGAGTGACATCTCATGAGCAACAATTCTTCCAATGACTTCGGTTGGTTTGAGATCTTTGTAATTGGGCATCATTTGGATCAAAGTGCACACGGTATCATATTTTCCATCCAAGGCTCTTAGGATCTTCTTGATGATGAATCTATCGGACATCTCTTCACTTCCTAAGCCGGCAATCTCATTTGTGATGAGAGCAAGCCTAGAGTACATTTCAGCAACACATTCACCATCCTTCATTTTGAACTTGTCAAGTTGACTTTGATGCACATCCAATTTGGATTCCTTGACGGAGTCGGTACCTTCGTGCATATCAATCAAAGTATCCCAAATTTCCTTTGCATTCTCAAGACGGCTGATTTTGTTGAATTCTTCGGGGCACAATCCATTGAAGAGGATATCGCAAGCTTGAGCGTTGTGTTGCAACATCTTCAATTCTTCAGTGGTAGCTTCACGGTTTGGTTCTCTCCCATCAAAGAATTCACCTTGCAAACCAATGCACACAATAGCCCAAACGGCGGGGTTATGTCCAAGAATATGCATTTTCATCTTATGCTTCCAACTAGCAAAATTAGTACCATCAAAGTAAGGAACTCTACGGTGGTAATTACCCTCGCTAGATGCCATACTCTCCTAGGTTGTGAAACCAAGGCTATGATCACCAAAGCTATGGAAATCAAGGCAAATGGAGACCAAAGCTCTGATACCACTTGTAGGATCGAAAGTATGTCTAGAGGGGGGGGGGGGGGGGGGGGTGATTAGACTACTTGACCAAATAAAAATCTAGCCTTTTCCCAATTTTAAGTCTTGGCAGATTTTAGCAACTTAGCACTAGTCAAGCAAACAACCTACACATGCAATTCTAAGAGTATAGCAGCGGAATGTAAATCATTGCATATGAAGGTAAAGGGGAGGAGTTTGGAGGGAGCAAACGCAATGTAGACACGGAGATTTTTGGCGTGGTTCCGATAGGTGGTGCTATCGTACATCCACGTTGATGGAGACTTCAACCCACGAAGGGTAATGGTTGCGCGAGTCCACGGAGGGCTCCACTCACGAAGGGTCCACGAAGAAGCAACCTTGTCTATCCCACCATGGCCATCGCCCACGAAGGACTTGCCTCATTCGGGTAGATCTTCACGAAGTAGGCGATCTCCTTGCCCTTACAAACTCCTTGGTTCAACTCCACAATCTTGACGGAGGCTCCCAAGTAACACCTAACCAATCTAGGAGACACCACTCTCCAAAAGGTAATAAATGGTGTGTTGATGATGAACTCCTTGCTCTTGTGCTTCAAATGATAGTCTCCCCAACACTCAACTCTCTCTCACAGATTTGGATATGGTGGAAAGATGATTTGAGTGGAAAGCAACTTGGGGAAGGCTAGAGATCAAGATTCTAATGGTTGGATTGGAATGTCTTGGTCTCAACACATGAGTAGGTGGTTCTCTCTCAGAAAATGAGTAGTGGAAGTGTAGGCATGTTCTGATGGCTCTCTCACAAATGGAGAAAGGGGGTGGAGGGGTATTTACAGCCTCCACACAAAATCTAACCGTTACACACAATTTACCAAACTCGGTGGGACCGAATAGTGAAACTCGGTCAGACTGATTCAGTTCAAAATGTGAACGTTAGGATTTTCAGTGGGACTGACATGATCAACTCGGTGGGACCGATGTGCTAGGGTTAGGGCATAACTTGATCTCGGTGAGACCAATCACATGAACTCAGTGGGACCGATTTCAGTAATAGGCAAACAGAGAGTTGGTCAGGCAAACTTGGTGGGACCGATCGCTCATTTTGGTTAGACCGAAACGTTACGAAAAGGAAATAGAGAGTTTGCATTGCGAACTCGGTGGGAGCGATCGCTCATTTTGGTTAGACCGAAACGTTATGAAGGGAAACAGAGAGTTTGCAATCCCATCTCGGTGAGACCGAGATCCCTATCGGTGAGACCGAATTG
Organism: Thinopyrum elongatum; assembly: GCA_011799875.1. Taxonomy (NCBI): domain Eukaryota; kingdom Viridiplantae; phylum Streptophyta; class Magnoliopsida; order Poales; family Poaceae; genus Thinopyrum; species Thinopyrum elongatum. The sequence goes on along the minus strand of CM022299.1, from coordinate 180,629,906 downwards.
ATTAGGGTTTTTGGCTATGGCTATGTCAAGTGAACTCGGTGGCGCCGGATAGATCAAATCAGTGGGGCCGAGTTTGACTTTAGGTTTAGGACATATGTGAAAATGAGAAAGTGGTTGAGGGCTTTTGGAGCATATCACTAAGCATTTTGAGCAAGCAAGCCATTAAGCAACACTTCATCCCCTTTTAATAGTATTGGCTTTTCCTATGGACTCAATGTGATCTTGGATCACTAAAAAGAAAATATAGAGTCTTGAGCTTTTGCCAATATATGTCCTTAGCATTTTGAGGGGTCCACATCTCTAGTCCATGCCATGCCAATCATTGAACTTTCTGAAATGATCATCTTGAAAGAGTATTAGTTCAATGAGCTATATGTTGTTAAGAATTACCAAAACCACCTAGGGATTAGTTGCACTTTCATCAGGACCCACCGACCGCACTGACCGGAGGGGCGAAGGCGGGACGTACGCCTCGTCCCACATCGGGTGAACGCGACAACACCCCGAGCGGCACCGTCGACCCACAACGACCGCGCCCCCATGGGAAGAGTCCGGCTGACCAAGAGCCCAGTCGTCGGGAACAGCTCCGCTCGCATCAGATCCCTCTGGCAACGGGCCTAGGACGGCAAAGGCACGACAACGCTCCTTCTGGCTCGTCCAGGAGTCGAGGGCTGTTGTGCTCTGCCTTCCATGCCATGCCAGAGACGGCGGCCGAAGCAGTAGCAAGAGATCAGTTGTTACTGGACTTCCCTCCAGCACCGGACAAGATGGATGAGTGGAGAGCTACCATCCAAAGTTTCCTTGGATTTGCTGAGGTCAACAAGTCACCTAGTGCGGAACCGTCGCGATGCCCATGGACGACACCAGCGGCGCACGCCGGTGGCCAAGATGGGAGGACCGCACTTACGGTGCAATCCCCTCCGCGGCAGACCGCTCAAGGGCGGCCATAGCAAGCTCAACAACCCCAGGAAGATCACGATGAGGCATCAATGGCTTCATCTAACCCATGACTCCAACAAGATCAACGTCAAGTTTTGAGAGACAGGAGGAAGGAGGACGCTCGTGCCACCATTGAGCAGCGTCACGAGACACGCCGTCAGTCAGATAGGCGTAATGAAGCCGATGTCGACGAACCCGCGTCCAGTGCAGGCGGGTACCTGCCTTACGAGGTAGGCTGCCCGGCCTTCACTCGCGAGCTGCGGCAAGTCCAGTGGCCATCCACTCGCACCTTCAAGCCTGACTTGCCGGAAAAGTATGATGGGAAGCTAAACCCAGCGGAGTTTCTAGGCATCTATACGATTGCCGTTCAAGATGCCGGGGGAAGGGATGAAAGGGTTGTTGGGGAACGTAGCAGAATTTTAAAATTTTCTACGCATCACCAAGATCAATCTATGGAGTCATCTAGCAACGAGTGAGAGGGGAGTGTATCTACATACCCTTGTAGATCGCGAGCGGAAGCGTTCAAGAGAACGGGGTTGATGGAGTCGTACTCGTCGTGATCCAAATCACCGATGACCGAGCGCCGAACGGACGGCACCTCCGCGTTCAACACACGTACGGAGCAGAGACGTCTCCTCCTTCTTGATCCAGCAAGGGGGGAGGAGAGGTTGATGGAGATCCAGCAGCACGACGGTGTGGTGGTGGAAGCAGCGGGATTTCAGTAGGGCTTCGCCAAGCGCTACTGGAGGAGGAAGAGGTGTCACGGGAGGGAGAGGGAGGCGCCAGGGGCTGAGCTGTTTCTCCCATGCACCTCCCCACTATATATAGGGGTGGAGGGGGCTGGTTTCTTGCCCTCCAAGTCCATTGGGGCGTTGGCAAAGGTGGAAGGAAAGAAATCCCATCCTTTCCCTTCCCCACCGATTGTTATCCCCCTTTTTTAGGGATCTTGATCTTATCCCTTCGGGATATGATCTTATTCCTTCTAAGGGGGAATCTTGGTGCGCCTTGACTAGGGGTGTGGGGCCTTGCCCCCACTACCCACGTTCATGTGAGTCCCCCCATGCAGGTGGGCCCCACTCCGGAACCTTCTAGAACCTTCTCGGTACAATACCGAAAAATCCCGAACATTTTCCGGTGGCCAAAATAGGACTTCCCATATACAAATCTTTACCTCCGGACCATTCCGGAACTCCTCGTGACGTCCAGGATCTCATCCGAGACTCCGAACAACCTTCGGGTTACCGCATACTAATATCTCTATAACCCTAGCGTCACCGAACCTTAAGTGTGTAGACCCTACGGGTTCGGGAGACACGCAGACATGACCGAGACGACTCTCCGGTCAATAACCAACAGCGGGATCTGGATACCCATGTTGGCTCCCACATGCTCCTCGATGATCTCATCGGATGAACCACGATGTCGAGGATTCAATCAATCCCGTACGCAATTCCCTTTGTCTATCGGTACGATACTTGCCCGAGATTCGATCGTCGGTATCTCGATACCTTGTTCAATCTCGTTACCGGCAAGTCTCTTTACTCGTTTCCGTAACACATCATCCCGTGAACAACTCCTTGATCACATTGAGCTCATTATGATGATGTCCTACCGAGTGGGCCCAGAGGTACCTCTCCGTTACATGGAGTGACAAATCACAGTCTCGATTCGTGCCAACCCAACAGATACTTTCGGAGATACCCGTAGTGCACCTTTATAGCCACCCAGTTACGTTGTGACGTTTGGTGCACCCAAAGCACTCCTACGGTATCCGGGAGTTGCACAATCTCATGGTCTAAGGAAAAGTTACTTGACATTGGAAAAGCTTTAGCAAACGAACTACACGATCTAGTGCTAGGCTTAGGATTGGGTCTTGTCCATCACATCATTCTCCTAATGATGTGATCCCGTTATCAATGACATCCAATGTCCATGGTCAGGAAACCGTAACCATCTATTGATCAACGAGCTAGTCAACTAGAGGCTTACTAGGGACATGTTGTGGTCTATGTATTCACACATGTATTACGATTTCCGGATAACACAATTATAGCATGAATAACAGACAATTATCATGAACAAGGAAATATAATAATAACCATTTTATTATTGCCTCTAGGGCATATTTCCAACAGGAGTCATCTAGCAACGAGTGAGAGGGGAGTGTATCTACATACCCTTGTAGATCGCGAGCGGAAGCGTTCAAGAGAACGGGGTTGATGGAGTCGTACTCGTCGTGATCCAAATCACCGATGACCGAGCGCCGAACGGACGGCACCTCCGCGTTCAACACACGTACGGAGCAGAGACGTCTCCTCCTTCTTGATCCAGCAAGGGGGGAGGAGATGTTGATGGAGATCCAGCAGCACGACGGTGTGGTGGTGGAAGCAGCGGGATTTCAGCAGGGCTTCGCCAAGCGCTACTGGAGGAGGAAGAGGTGTCACGGGAGGGAGAGGGAGGCGCCAGGGGCTGTGCTCTTTCTCCCATGCACCTCCCCACTATATATAGGGGTGGAGGGGGCTGGTTTCTTGCCCTCCAAGTCCATTGGGGCGTTGGCAAAGGTGGAAGGAAAGAAATCCCATCCTTTCCCTTCCCCACCGATTGTTATCCCCCTTTTTTAGGGATCTTGATCTTATCCCTTCGGGATATGATCTTATTCCTTCTAAGGGGGAATCTTGGTGCGCCTTGACTAGGGGTGTGGGGCCTTGCCCCCACTACCCACGTTCATGTGGGTCCCCCCATGCAGGTGGGCCCCACTCCGGAACCTTCTAGAACCTTCTCGGTACAATACCGAAAAATCCCGAACATTTTCCGGTGGCCAAAATAGGACTTCCCATATATAAATCTTTACCTCCGGACCATTCCGGAACTCCTTGTGACGTCCAGGATCTCATCCGAGACTCCGAACAACCTTCAGGTTACCGCATACTAATATCTCAATAACCCTAGCGTCACCGAACCTTAAGTGTGTAGACCCTACGGGTTCGGGAGACACGCAGACATGACCGAGACGACTCTCCGGTCAATAACCAACAGCGGGATCTGGATACCCATGTTGGCTCCCACATGCTCCTCGATGATCTCATCGGATGAACCACGATGTCGAGGATTCAATCAATCCCGTACGCAATTCCCTTTGTCTATCGGTACGATACTTGCCCGAGATTCGATCGTCGGTATCTCGATACCTTGTTCAATCTCGTTACCATCAAGTCTCTTTACTCGTTTCCGTAACACATCATCCCGTGAACAACTCCTTGATCACATTGAGCTCATTATGATGATGTCCTACCGAGTGGGCCCAGAGGTACCTCTCCGTTACATGGAGTGACAAATCCCAGTCTCGATTCGTGCCAACCCAACAGATACTTTCGGAGATACCCGTAGTGCACCTTTATAGCCACCCAGTTACGTTGTGACGTTTGGTGCACCCAAAGCACTCCTACGGTATCCGGGAGTTGCACAATCTCATGGTCTAAGGAAAATTTACTTGACATTGGAAAAGCTTTAGCAAACGAACTACACGATCTAGTGCTAGGCTTAGGATTGGGTCTTGTCCATCACATCATTCTCCTAATGATGTGATCCCGTTATCAATGACATCCAATGTCCATGGTCAGGAAACCGTAACCATCTATTGATCAACGAGCTAGTCAACTAGAGGCTTACTAGGGACATGTTGTGGTCTATGTATTCACACATGTATTACGATTTCCGGATAACACAATTATAGCATGAATAACAGACAATTATCATGAACAAGGAAATATAATAATAACCATTTTATTATTGCCTCTAGGGCATATTTCCAACAGTCTCCCACTTGCACTAGAGTCAATAATCTAGTTACATTGTGATGAATCGAACACCCATAGAGTAGTGGTGTTGATCATGTTTTGCTCGTGAAAGAGGTTTAGTCAACGGATCTGCTACATTCAAATCCGTGTGCACTTTACAAATATCTATGTCTCCATCTTGAACATGTTCACGTATGGAGTTGAAGCGACGCTTGATATGCCTGGTCCTTTTGTGAAACCTGGGCTCCTTGGCAAGGGCAATAGCTCCAGTGTTGTCACTGAAGAGAGCCATTGGACCCGACGCATTTGGAATGACTCCTAGGTCGGTGATGAACTCCTTCATCCATACTGCTTCGTGTGCTGCCTCCGAGGCTGCTATGTACTCCGCTTCGCATGTAGAACCCGCCACGACGCTTTGCTTGCAACTGCACCAGCTTACCGCTCCACCATTCAAAATATACACGTATCCGGTTTGTGACTTGGAGTCATCCGGATCTGTGTCGAAGCTAGCGTCGACGTAACCCTTTACGACGAGCTCTTCGTCACCTCCATATACGAGAAACATATCCTTAGTCCTTTTCAGGTACTTCAGGATGTTCTTAACCGCTGTCCAGTGTTCCTTGCCGGGATTACTTTGGTACCTACCTACCAAACTTACAGCAAGGTTTACATCAGGTCTGGTACACAGCATGGCATACATAATAGACCCTATGGCTGAGGCATAGGGGATGACACTCATCTCTTCTATATCTTTTGCCATGGTCGGGCATTGAGCCGAGCTCAATTTCACACCTTGCAATACAGGGAAGAACCCCTTCTTGGACTGATCCATATTGAACTTCTTCAATATCTCATCAAGGTATGTGCTTTGCGAAAGACCTATGAGGCGTCTCGATCTATCTCTATAGATCTTGATGCCTAATATATAAGCAGCTTCTCCAAGGTCCTTCATTGAAAAACACTTATTCAAGTAGGCCTTCATACTTTCCAAGAATTCTATATCATTTCCCATCAGCAGTATGTCATCCACATATAATATGAGAAATGCTACAGAGCTCCCACTCACTTTCTTGTAAACACAGGCTTCTCCATAAGTCTGTGTGAACCCAAACGCTTTGATCATCTCGTCAAAGCGAATGTTCCAACTCCGAGATGCTTGCACCAGCCCATAGATTGAGCGCTGGAGCTTGCATACCTTGTCAGCATTCTCAGGGTCGACAAAACCTTCCGGTTGTATCATATACAACTCTTCCTTAAGAAAACCATTAAGGAATGCCGTTTTGACGTCCATTTGCCATATCTCATAATCATAGTATGCGGCAATTGCTAACATGATTCTGACGGATTTCAGCTTCGCTACGGGTGAGAAAGTCTCATCGTAGTCAACCCCTTGAACTTGTCGATAACCCTTAGCGACAAGCCGAGCCTTATAGATGGTCACATTACCATCCGCGTCAGTCTTCTTCTTAAAGATCCATTTATTTTCTATGGCTTGCCGATCATCGGGCAAGTTAGTCAAAGTCCATACTTCGTTTTCATACATGGATCCTATCTCGAATTTCATGGCTTCAAGCCATTTGTCGGAATCCGGGCCCGCCATCGCTTCTTCATAGTTCGAAGGTTCACTGTTGTCTAACAACATGATTTCCAGGACAGGATTGCCATACCACTCTGGTGCGGAACGTGTCCTCGTGGACCTTCGAAGTTCAGTGGTAGCTTGATCATGATCATTATCAATAACTTCCTCTCTAGCCGGTGTAGGCTCCACAGAAACATTTTCCTGTGCTGCGCTACTCTCCGGTTCGAGGGTCATCTCATCAAGCTCCACTTTCCTCCCACTTACTTCTTTCGAGAGAAACTCTTTCTCTAGAAAGGATCCATTCCTGGCAACAAAGATCTTGCCCTCGGATCTTAGGTAGAAGGTATACCCAATAGTTTCCTTAGGGTATCCTATGAATACGCATTTTTCCGACTTGGGTTCGAGCTTCTCTGGTTGAAGTTTCTTCACATAAGCATCGCATCCCCAAACTTTCGGAAACGACAGCTTAGGTTTCTTCCCAAACCATAATTCATACGGTGTCGTCTCAACGGATTTTGACGGTGCCCTATTTAAAGTGAATGCGGCAGTCTCTAAAGCATAACCCCAAAAGGATAGCGGTAAATCGGTAAGAGACATCATAGATCGCACCATATCCAATAGAGTGCGATTACGACGTTCGGACACACCATTACGCTGAGGTGTTCCAGGCGGCGTGAGTTGTGAAACAATTCCACATTTCCTTAAGTGCGTGCCAAATTCATGACTCAAATATTCTCCTCCACGATCTGATCGTAAGAACTTTATTTTCTTGTCACGTTGATTCTCAACCTCACTCTGAAATTCCTTGAACTTTTCAAAGGTCTCAGACTTGTGCTTCATCAAGTAGACATACCCATATCTACTCAAATCATCGGTGAGGGTGAGAACATAACGATAACCACCGCGAGCCTCAACACTCATTGGACCACACACATCAATATGTATGATCTCCAATAAGTTGGTTGCTCGCTCCATTGTTCCGGAGAACGGAGTCTTGGTCATCTTGCCCAAGAGGCATGGTTCGCATCTGTCAAATGATTCATAATCAAGAGACTCCAAAAGTCCATCTGCATGGAGTTTCTTCATGCGTTTAACACCGATATGACCAAGGCGGCAGTGCCACAAGTATGTGGGACTATCGTTATCAACCTTGCATTTCTTGGCATTCACATTATAAACATGTGTAACATCACGTTCGAGATTCAATAAAAATAAACCATTCACCAGCGGGGCATGACCATAAAACATATCTCTCATATAAATAGAACAACCATTATTCTCAGATTTAAATGAGTAGCCATCTCGCATTAAGCGAGATCCAGATACAATGTTCATGCTCAAAGCTGGTACTAAATAACAATTATTCAGGTTTAAAACTAATCCCGTAGGTAGATGCAGAGGTAGCGTGCCGACGGCGATCACATCGACCTTGGAACCATTCCCGACGCGCATCGTCACCTCGTCCTTTGCCAGTCTACGCTGATTCCGCAGTTCCTGCTTTGAGTTACAAATATGAGCAACCGCACCGGTATCAAATACCCAGGAACTACTACGAGTGCTGGTAAGGTACACATCAATTACATGTATATCATATATACCTTTGGTATTGCCGGCCTTCTTGTCCGCCAAGTACTTGGGGCAGTTTCGCTTCCAGTGACCGTTTCCCTTGCAATAAAAGCACTCAGTCTCAGGCTTGGGTCCATTCTTCGACTTCTTCCCGGCAGCTGGCTTACCGGGCGCGGCAACTCCCTTGCCGTCCTTCTTGAAGTTCTTCTTACCCTTGCCCTTCTTGAACTTAGTGGTTTTATTCACCATCAACACTTGATGTTCCTTTCTAATCTCTGCCTCCGCTGACTTCAGCATCGCATATACCTCAGGAATGGTCTTTTCCATCCCCTGCATGTTGAAGTTCATCACGAAGCTCTTGTAGCTAGGTGGAAGCGACTGAAGGATTCTGTCAACGACCGCGTCATCCGGGAGATTAACTCCCAGCTGAGACAAGCGGCTGTGCAACCCAGACATTTTGAGTATGTGCTCGCTGACAGAACTATTTTCCTCCATCTTACAGCTGTAGAACTTATCAGAGACTTCATATCTCTCGATCCGGGCATGAGCTTGGAAAACCATTTTCAGCTCTTCGAACATCTCATATGCTCCGTGATGCTCAAAACGCTTTTGGAGCCCCGGTTCTAAGCTGAAGAGCATGCCGCACTGAACGAAGGAGTAATCATCGGTGCGTGTCTGCCAAACGTTCAAATCGTCTGGCAGTGCTGGGAGAGCAGGTGGGTCACCTAACGGTGCTTCAAGGACATATGATTTCTTGGCAGCTATGAGGATAATCCTCAGGTTACGGACCCAGTCCGCATAGTTGCTACCATCGTCTTTCAGCTTGTTTTTCTCTAGGAACGCGTTGAAGTTGAGGGTAACATTAGCGTTGGCCATTTGATCTACAAGATAGATATGTAACATTTAGACTAAGTTCATGACAACTAAGTTCATCTAATCAAATTATGTAATGAATTCCCACTCAGATAGACATCCCTCTCGTCATCTAAGTGATTACATGATCCGAATCGACTAGGCCGTGTCCGATCATCACGTGAGACGGACTAGTCATCAACGGTGAACATCCCCATGTTGATCGTATCTTCTATACGACTCATGCTCGACCTTTCGGTCTCTTGTGTTCCGAGGCCATGTCTGTACATGCTAGGCTCGTCAAGTCAACCTAAGTGTATTGCTGTGTAAATCTGGCTTACACCCGTTGTATTCGAACGTTAGAATCTATCACACCCGATCAACACGTAGTGCTTCGAAACAACGAACCTTCGCAACGGTGCACAGTTAGGGGGAACACTTTCTTGAAATTTTAGTAAGGGATCATCTTATATATGCTACCGTCGTTCTAAGCAAATAAGATGCAAAAACATGATAAACATCTCATGCAATCAAAATAGTGACATGATATGGCCATTATCACTTTGCTCCTTTTGATCTCCATCTTCGGGGCTCCATGATCATCATCGTCACCGGCATGACACCATGATCTCCATCATCATGATCTCCATCATCGTGTCTTCATGAAGTTGTCTCGCCAACTATTACGTCTACTACTACGGCTAACGGTTAGCAATAAAGTAAAGTAATTACATGGCGAATTTCAATGACACGCAGGTCATATAATAAATTAAGACAACTCCTATGGCTCCTGCCGGTTGTCATACTCATCGACATGCAAGTCGTGATTCCTATTACAAGAACATGATCATCTCATACATCACATATATCATTCATCACATCCTTTGGCCATATCACATCACAAAGCACTTGCTGCAAAAACAAGTTAGACGTCCTCTAATTGTTGTTGCAAGTTTTTACGTGGCTGCTATAGGTTTCTAGCAAGAACGTTTCTTACCTACGCCAAAACCACAACGTGATATGCCAATTTCTATTTACCCTTCATAAGGACCCTGTTCATCGAATCCGATCCGACTAAAGTGGGAGAGACAGACACCCGCTAGCCACCTTATGCAACTAGTGCATGTCAGTCGGTGGAACCTGTCTCACGTAAGCGTACGTTTAAGGTCGGCGGGCCGCTTCATCCACAGTGCCGCCGAATCAGATAAGATAGTAACGGCAAGAAGATTGACAATCGACGCCCACAACTACTTTGTGTTCTAATCGTGCAAGATACTACGCATAAACCTGGCTCATGATGCCACTGTTGGGGAACGTAGCAGAATTTTAAAATTTTCTACGCATCACCAAGATCAATCTATGGAGTCATCTAGCAACGAGTGAGAGGGGAGTGTATCTACATACCCTGTAGATCGCGAGCGGAAGCGTTCAAGAGAACGGGGTTGATGGAGTCGTACTCGTCGTGATCCAAATCACCGATGACCGAGCGCCGAACGGACGGCACCTCCGCGTTCAACACACGTACAGGAGCAGAGAAGTCTCTCCTTCTTGATCCAGCAAGGGGGGAGGAGAGGTTGATGGAGATCCAGCAGCACGACGGTTGTGGTGGTGGAAGCAGCGGGATTTCAGTAGGGCTTCGCCAAGCGCTACTGGAGGAGGAAGAGGTGTCACGGGAGGGAGAGGGAGGCGCCAGGGGCTGAGCTGTTTCTCCCATGCACCTCCCCACTATATTAGGGGTGGAGGGGGCTGGTTTCTTGCCCTCAAGTCCATTGGGGCGTTGGCAAAGGGGAAGGAAAGAAATCCCATCCTTTCCCTTCACACGATTGTTATCCCCCTTTTTTAGGGATCTTGATCTTATCCCTTCGGGATATGATCTTATCCTTCTAAGGGGGAATCTTGGTGCGCCCTGATAGGGGTGTGGGGCTTGCCCCCACTACCCACTTCATGTGGGTCCCCCCATGCAGGTGGGCCCCACTCCGGAACCTTCTAGAACTTCTCGGTACAATACCGAAAAATCCCGAACATTTTCGGTGGCCAAAATAGGACTTCCCATATATAAATCTTTACCTCCGGACCATTCCGGAACCCTCGTGAGTCCAGGATCTCATCGAGACTTCGAACAACCTTCGGGTTACCGCCATACTAATATTCTATAACCCTAGCGTCACCGAACCTTAAGGGTGGACCCTACGGGTTCGGGAGACACGCAGACATGACCGAGACGACTCTCGGTCAATAACAAACAGCGGGATGGATACCCATGTTGGCTCCCACATGCTCCTCGATGATCTCATCGGATGAACATGATGTCGAGGATTCAATCAATCCCGTACGCAATTCCCTTTGTCTATCGGTACGATACTTGCCCGAGATTCGATCGTCGGTATCTCGAACCTGTTCAATCTCGTTACCAGCAAGTCTCTTTACTCGTTTCCGTAAACCATCATCCCGGAACCAATCCTTGATCACATTGAGCTCATTATGATGATGTCCTACCGAGTGGGCCCAGAGGTACCTCTCGTTACATGGAGTGACAAATCCAGTCTCGATTCGTGCCAACCCAACAGATACTTTCGGAGATACCCGTAGTGCACCTTTATAGCCACCCAGTTAGTTGTGACGTTGGTGCACCCAAAGCAACTCCTACGGTACCGGGAGTGTGCCCAATCTCATGGTCAAGGAAAAGTTACTTGACATTGGAAAAGCTTTAGCAAAAGAACTACACGATCTAGTGCTAGGCTTAGGATTGGGTCTTGTCCATCACATCATTCTCCTAATGATGTGACCCGTTATCAATGACAATCCAAGTCATGGTCAGGAAACCGTAACCATCTATTGATCAACGAGCTAGTCAACTAGAGGCTTACTAGGGACATGTTGTGGTCTATGTATTCACACATGTATTACGATTTCCGGATAACACAATTATAGCATGAATAACAGACAATTATCATGAACAAGGAAATATAATAATAACCATTTTATTATTGCCTCTAGGGCATATTTCCAACAAGGGTGCTTGCCAACTACTTCTCGTTGGCTCTCAAGCCTAACATGAGGTCCTGGCTAATGCACTTGCCGGAGGATTCCATCTCCTCTTGGGCAGATTTGTGCAACGAGTTTGTTGGCACCTTTACTGGTGGCCACCAAGAACCAGGGCGGCCCAGTGACTAACAAACCCTTCTGCAGAAAGAAGGAGAGAGTTTGCGCAAGTATTTGTAGAGGTTCAGCCGAGTGCACCGCAACATTCCAAAGATACACCCGGCAGCTGTGATTGCCGCATTTCATACGAATGTGCGCAACCGCAGAATGCGGGCCAAGATGAATGTTTGGTTGCCCAAGACCGACAGCAAGCTCTACACGTTGGTGGATAAGTGCGCTCATGCCGAAGAAGGGAGAAGACTTCCAGGGGAAGAGGCTGGTGTCGAAGTCGATTTGGAGAACGACGACGACCCTGCCACCCCCAGGAGAAAAACAAGAAGTGCAACAAGAAGCGAAAGGAAAAAGCAGTGATGGCCGTGGAGAGTACCAGTGATCTTAACGGTGGCAAGAAGGCAAAAACAGAGATGCTCAGTAAGGAAGCTGCTACATGCACTGATTGTCAGGCGGCAGCGGCTGCTGAGAAAACCGGTAAGTCTGACGGGCTGTACTGCAAGATCCACAGGACCAAGGGTCATGATCTTCAAGGTTGCAAGAAAGTTGAGCACTTGGTTGAGAAACAGAAAGCTGAGTATGAAATATGCGACACGAAGAGAAATCAGAATGGCACTGGCGGAAAGGGCCGTGGTGATCGTAACGGACACCACGGCAAGTTTGATCAGCAGAAAGAGAAACCCGCCAGGGGCCGTGACAAGAAGGAAAATGAGGATGACAGCGAGGAAGAGGATGATGAAACCAGTGAACAGGAGTTTCAGAAAGCTACTGAGGCGATGTGCATTGACGGGGGTGCATCTTTGCACTCCTCTCACCGCCAACTCAAGCAGTGGGCGCGTGAGGTTAATGCTGCAGAACCAGTGGCGAGCGCTCAAGAACCATTCAGGTGGTCCCGCACGCCCATCATCTTTGACATTGAGTATCATCTAGACCGCACTACTGCGGTAGGATGTTTGCCGTTGTTGGTTTCACTAACAATCTGCAACCTCAAGGTCACCAAGATGTTGGTTCACGGTGGGGCGGGATTGAATCTGATCTCCCGTATGTGCTGAAGAAACTCCAGATTCCTAATGAAGACTTGAAGAAAACTGGCACTTTCCAAGGGATCAACCAAGGGAGGAGCCAGCCGAAGGGAAAGATTACCTTGCCAGTAACATTTGGCGGGGAAATAAACTTCAGGACCGAAAAGATTGTGTTCGATGTTGTTGAACTTCCCCTACCATTTAACGGGATTCTTGGTCGACCAGCTCTGGCCAAGTTCATGGCGACGTCACACTACGCCTACAACACTTTGAAGATACCTGGTCCCATGGGGGTCATTACCATCCTGTCAGATACGAGAGATGTAGTCATCTGTGTGGATAAGATGTATAGAGACGCGGCAGCAGCGGAGGCCATCAGGACCTCAGCTCCCGCCAAGAAAGAGAAGAAAGTGAAGGGAACCAGCAAGGACACTGATAAGGACCCCGGGAAGTGCGCTTCTTCGGAGTACGCTAAGGGATGCTCCCCTGCAACCAAGAAAGTTTCGGCGCGGCAGGATGGCACTGATGGTACTTTCACCATTAGTGCTACCCTTGGCAACAAATAGGAAGGCGCGCTACTACTTCTTGAGCTTGCGTTGATTTTTTCCTTGAAGAGGAAAGGGTGATGCAGCAAAGTAGAGATAAGTATTTCCCTTAGTTAAGAACCAAGGTATCAATCCAGTAGGAGGCACAAGCAAGTCTCCAATATATGCACCTGCACAAACTAACAAACACTTGCACACAACGCGAAAAGGGGTTGTCAATCCCTTCACGGTCACGAACAAGAGTGAGATCTAATAGAGATAGGTATAAAAGATAAATAAAAGAGCAAACTAAAGTTTGGTTTATAGATCTGAAAATATATGATTGAAAATAGACCCGGGCTCCATAGGTTTCACTAGAGGCTTCTCTCTTGAAGAAAACATACAGTGGGTAAACAAATTACTATTGAGCAATTGATAGAAAAGTGCATAATTATGAAGACATCTAAGGCAATGATCATGAATATAGGCATCACGTCCGTGACGAGTAGACCGAAATGATTCTGCATCTACTACTATTACTCCACACATCGACCGACTCCTGCCTGCATCTAGAGTATTAAGTTCATAAGAACAGAGCAACGCTTTAAGTAAGATGACATGATGTAGAGGGATAAACTCAAGCAATATGACATAAACCCCATCCTTTTATCCTTGATGTCAACAATACAATACGTGCCTCGCTACCCCTTCTGTCACTGGGTGAGAACACCGCAAAATTGAACCCAAAACTAAGCACCTCTCCCATTGCAAGAAAAACCAATCTAGTTGGCCAAACCAAACCTATAGTTCGAAGAGAAATACAAAGATATCTTAATCATGCATAAAAGAGTTTAGAGAAGACTCAAATAATATTCATAGATAATCTTATCATACATCCACAATTCATCGGATCTCAATAAACGCACCGCAAAAGAAGATTAGATCGAATAGATCTCCAAGAACATTGTATTAAAGATCAAAGAGAGAGAAGAAGCCATCTAGCTACTAGCTATGGACCCGTAGGTCTGTGGTAAACTACTCACACATCATCGGAAGGGCAGCAAGGTTGGTGTAGAGGCCCTCCGTGATCGAATCCCCCTCCGGCGGGGTGTTGGAAAAGGCCCCAAGATGGGATCTCACGAGAACAGAAGCTTGCGACGGCGAAAAAATATTTTTTGTGTGCCCTCTGGCATAGGGGGAAAATTTGAGGATTTATAGTGCTGAGATTAGGGTTAGGAGGTCCTCGAGGGGCCCACAAGCCCTGGGGGTGCCACCCCTGGGGCGCGCCCCTACGGCTTGTGGCCTCCTCGTGAGTCTTTTGGCCTCTTCTCCAAGTCTTGTGGGTTTCTTCTGGTCCAAGAAAAATCACCGTAAAGTTTTATTCCGTTTGATATTCCTTTTCTGTAAAAGTCAAAAACAAGGAAAACACAGAAACTGGCACTGGGCTCTAGGTTAATAGGTTAGTCCCAAAAATAATATCAAATAGCATATTAATGCATATAAAACATCCAAAACAGATAATATAATAGCATGGAACAATCAAAAATTATAGATAGGTTGGAGACGTATCACGCGCTCGTTGCCTTCCTGTGGGCGAATGTTGATGTGTTTGCCTAGCAACCATCTGACATCCCCGGTGTTCCCAGGGAGGTAATCGAGCACCACCTTGCTGTCTGTTATCATGCCCGCCCTGTCAAGCAAAAAGTTAGGAAGCAGGCCTTGGAGCGGTAGCAGTTCATTGCTGAGGAGATTAAGAAGCTGGAGGCAGCAGGTTTAGTCAGAGGGGTACTACATCCAACTTGGTTAGTTAATCCAGTGGTGGTGCGCAAGGCTAACGGGAAGTGGAGACTTTGTATCGACTTCACTGACCTAAACAAAGCTTGTCCGAAGGATCCCTTCCCCTTGCTGCGCATTGATCAGATTGTTGATTCCACCTCCGGATGTGATTTGCTTTCCTTCTTGGATGCGTACTCTGGGTACCACCAGATCTTCATGGCCAAGGAAGACGAAGAAAAGACCGCCTTTATCACCCCGTGTGGCACGTACTGCTTTGTGTGTATGCCTTTCGGGCTAAAAAGCGCTGGTTCCACATTCGCAAGGGCTGTGCAGATTGGTTTCGAACCTCAGTTGCACAGAAACATTGAAGCATATATGGATGATATAGTGGTCAAAACTAAGGACAAATCTTCACTCATTGAGGATTTAGAAGAAACCTTTGCAAATTTGCGGAAGATCAACTTGAAGCTCAACCCGGAGAAATGTGTGTTTGGCGTTTCGTCCGGCAAGCTTCTTGGAATCTTTGTGTCTCGGCGAGGGATAGAAGCCAACCCCGACAAGATCAAGGCGATAGAACAGATTCAAGCTCCAAAGACCGTCAAGGATGTGAGACGTCTAACTGGCTATGTGGCCGTGCTGAGTAGATTCATTTCCAAATCTGCTGAGCTCGCCTTACCATTCTTCAAAATATTGAAGAAGGTTGGTCCAATGAAATGGACTCCAGAGGCTGAGGCTGCGCTACAGGATTTGAAAGCCTACCTTTCCTCTGCTCCAACCTTGGTTGCACCCAAACCAAAAGAGTCGTTGCTGCTGTATCTAGCAGCAACAAATCAAGTGGTTAGTGCTGCCCTGGTGGCACAGAGAGAAGTCAATAGCGGAGAAGCTACTGCGGCGGAACCACCCAGTGTTGAGCCAACTTTGTCCCCGGCAAAGCTTGCCGGCGGCGACAAAGGGGAGCCATAGATAGGCACCGTTCGGTAGGAGGAGGCGGCAAGAAGGAAGGTGGTGCAGCGGTCGGTTTACTTTGTCAGCTCCCTCTTGCAGGGGGCTAGATCAAGGTACTCTGGAGTCCAAAAGCTAATCTTCGGCCTCCTCATGGCCTCGAGGAAGCTGCGCCACTACTTTCAAGCCCACGAGATCACCGTTGTGACTCGCCTCCCACTGCAATGAATCTTGAGGAACCCCGAAGCCACTGGCAGGATAGTGGAATGGGCTCTAGAGCTATCAAGTTTTGCTTTGAAGTTTGAGAGCACAGCAACTATCCAAAGTAGGGCACTGGCAGAATTCATAGCGGAGTGGACGCCGACACCTGACAAAGAGATTATGGAAACTGCTCTCCCCGGCAAGGAGGCCCCCAGGGAATGGGTCATGTACTTTGACGGTGCTTTCTTTCTCCAAGGTGCTGGCGCGGGATTATTACTCACTGCACCCACTGGAGAACACCTCAAGTACGTCATCCAGATGCATTTCCCCAGGGAAGATGCCACCAATAACACAGCAGAGTATGAAGGGCTCCTTGTCGGGCTCCGGGTTGCCGTAGAGTTGGGGATCAAGAAGTTGATCATACGCGGCGACTCCCAGCTTGTTGTGAAGCAGGTGAATAAAGATTATCAGGGCCCGCTGATGGAAGCATACGTGGAAGAGGTGAGGAAGCTGGAGCAACACTTTGATGGGCTGCAAATAGAGCATGTGCCTCATGCGGAAAACAGCATCATTGATCACCTGTCGAAGTGTGCTGCACAGAAACTCCCTATGGAACCAAGCACTTTTGTGCTCCACCTCACCTAGCCATTGGTTTCTCCATCAGCCTTGGCCAGAAAAAGGAGAAAACTCAACACCGGCGAACATTTCCCGGCAGAACTCCCTGAAGCCACTGGTGAGAAGGTTGCCGGAGAAGATCTTGGCTGACTAGTGAGCCACGCCCTCAAGCAGGATCCCAAGTTCTTGCCGTTGAGGAAAGCACTCCCACAACTGAAGAAATGCCTTTGGTCCTCGTTGTCGAGCCCTAGGCTCCGGCATGGGCGTAGCACATAGTCCGATTCTTGCAAACTAGAGAGCTTCCTGATGATCCAGAGGAATCTGAGAAAGTGGCCCGGCAATCGAGTATGTTACCAGTTTGTGGACAACGTTCTGTACAGAAAGAGGCCAAACGGCGTAAGCTGAAGTGTATCAGTCAAGAAGATGGGCCAGTGCTACTGGCAGAGATACATGGAGGTGTGTGTGGCTCACATCTGGGATCGAGAGCACTTGTCGGGAAAGCTTTCCGGCAAGGATTCTATTGGCCCACCGCCCTCCGGGATGCTACTTAGCTCGTCACCAAGTGTGAAGCATGCCAGTTTCATTCCAAGAATATTCATCAGCCAGCTCAAGCCTTGCAGACCATCCTTTTATCCTGGCCTTTTGTGGTCTGGGGACTCGACATCTTGGGCCCCTTTCCCCGTGCTACCGGGGGCTTTGAATTCTTGTTCGTGGTTATCAAAAAGTTTACAAAGTGGCCCGAAGTAGAGCCAGTGAGATAGGTGATGGCGCAATCAGCTATCAAGTTCTTCAAGCGACTGATGTGTCATTTTGGAGTACCCAACAGAGTAATTACCGACAACGGCACCTAGTTCACAAGCTGCGCCTTCACACTGTACATCCAAAGCCTTGGAAGCAAGTTCTCTCTTGCCTCTGTTGCTCACCAAGGAGCAACGGGCAGGCGAAAAGGATGAACACGGAAGTGCTGCGAGGGCTGAAAACAAGAACTTTTGATAGATTGCAGAAATGTGGCAAGCGCTGGATCGATGAGTTGTCGGTGGTTCTTTGGTCAGTCAGGACGACACCAAATTGAGCTACTGGCCAGACTCCCTTCTTCCTGATATATGGTGTAGAAGCAGTGCTCCCCCATAGAACTCATATACGGGACGCCTCAGGTACTTGCCTACGATGAAGGAGCGCAAGAGCAGCTACGGCATGATGATGCCATGCTCCTCGAGGAGAACCGTCTCCGGGCAGCTGTACGTGCTGCATGATACCAACAAGCCTTGCGTCGCTATCATAGCCGCAGGGTTCATGCCCAGAGTCTTGAGGAAGGTGACCTTGTCCTTAGGCGTGTTCAGTCCGCCAAAGGTTCAAACAAGTTGACACTGAAGTGGGAAGGCCCTTACTGGGTAGTACGTGTCACCAGACCCGACGCAGTCCGTCTGGAGACCGAAGATGGCATCCCAGTGCAAAACTCATGGAACATTGAGCATCTTCGTAAGTTCTACCTGTAAGGCGCGGTTGCTGGGCCTTGTCCCGGCAGCCTGTTTTGTATAAGCATAGTCCCCTGGACTTGTAACCCTTTGTACAAAGCCAGGCGCAGACCCTGTGCAAAGATAATAAAACAAAGCGCTAGCGCAAAACTTGCATGCATGTTTATTTAAGTATGGCTTTTTTTGTGATTACAATAATCCTAGCATGAGGTGACTAATCCCTTATGAAGGGTCATATGCAGCTGTTTCTCCCTTGTCCTTCTTTCTCGAAGCTAACAGCAAGATTCTGCCGCGGATAGACTCCCCGGGAAGAAGAGTGAGAATGAGCCCGCATGTTGGCCCCCGACAGCTTCTTACTTATCGGGAACGATAAGAAGAATGACCAACGCAGATAAGTTCGCCTCGCCATCCATAACGTATTCACATATGAAAAACTTGTACGTGGGAAACCCTTATCGCTACCGTCATCTGTGCTCCCATCTTTTGATTCTAAGGGTCTTTGGTCAAGTTGGTCGCAGTGACATTTGGGGGGAGCTGACAAGGGGCCAGCCCTCATCCATGCTCTCAACCCATTTTTGAACCCGTCAAACTGGGTTCAGTAGCAGCTGTGATGAGGGCCGGCAGGGTGTCTTGCCGGAAAACCTTGTTTACTTGAAAGTATTGAAGGGTCATTCCTCAGCGTGTTTATGATACATGCACAAGTGCCCGGCAAGCATCCCTTTTCCATTGATACATAGATAAACAAGTACAGATCATACATGATACAAACATGGATAGAGGATTACATGATTTAAACTAAAACTCGGCAAGTGCCTACATCTTTTTAATTGAAAAAGGATAAGTGCCCCGTAATGCCTTTCTTGTCCCTCTCCTCCTAGGAGTTGCATCAAGGAAGAAAGGGGGCAAAAGGAGCGCCTGGGCAGAAGTCCAGCCCGACCCCGTCAGGGCCCGCGTGACGCAGCCTGACAAGATCGGGAGGGCCCCTCCCCGGCAAGGAAGAAGAGGCCAGGGACGGGAAGAGTGGCTAGGCGATGCTCTGGTCACCACCGCCAGGACCAGAGGAACGCGGCAAGAGGGACATCGGCAGGGAAGACGAAGCCAGAGTCCACGAGGAAGCCTGCTAGGGTCCAGCTGGTGGAAGCGGAGTCGACCAGGCCAAACACCGCCGGCAAATCGCTCTACCGGGGTCCAGCTGCAGATGGTGGTGCTGCCGGCGCCTAGCTGACGGTGACGGTGCATCTGACGCTCAGTCGGAGTCCGAGCCGTCATCCTCATGCTTGAGGACCGGGGGCTCAGCGTCGCCGTCTTCGCCGTCAGTGTCCTCTTCATCGTTGTCGCTTGAGGAGGAGCTTTCATCATCGGTCGAGCTCTCCGCGCAGCACCCTAAGCGAGCACCAGAATGCCCGAAGACCTTGATGGAGAGCAGATCTGCCTCCATTAGCTTGAAGAGGAGAACGTGCCCCTCCGCTATACTATGGGCACACGCAAAAGTCTTCTAGCCACACCGAAGAAGCATGACATGAGGTGCAGGGAACTCAACGTCCACCCGCATGGTACCGTTGCAGCAACCCCTCATGTGCAGCTTCAACCCGTGTGGCTGATCGACCTCCATCACCGTTGCAAAATGGCCAGGAGGCCGCAGACGGCTGCGCGGGGGCTCGCACAGCCTGACGATGAATGCCAACGCCGTGTCTCCAACATGGCCCTCCATTGGGATTGAAGCGGCTGGGGGAGGCGCGGTCGAAGCACCACCACGTCCACCTCAGCCCCGAGCGCCTCGCCGGCCGCGACCACATCCTACGGCTCCACCTTGTGCACTAGATCCTGCCCCTGCATCCCCTACGGCAGTAGGGACACAGTGCCGAGAAGGAGCCCTCGTTGCTGCCGCCGGAGCACGAGCGCCCTCTTCCCCTCACCATGGTGGAAGGAGAACACAAGCAGAAGGGGGAGAAGGTACATGAATGAGCTTCTCCACTCCCCCTCATGCCCCCCCTTTATAGCAGAGCGGGGCAGGGGCAGGCTCTCTACTATCCGGGGGCAACCGCCCCACTCCTCCAATCCGGCTTATCTGTGCCGCTGAGGGCGTACAGATTCACCGGCCGCCCCTCTGCGCCAATCCAGGGCGCTACGCTTTTTGTCATGGCACACGTTCCCGCGCCCTGCACGTCCACCACCAACCCTGCACAATGCATGCAGCGCGCGTGGCAGAAATGGCAGGCGTAGTGGGTGAGGTGAAATGGCAGTTACCCCTGGATCATGCGCGGGCGCTCTAATTTACCCCCCATGAACATGGGCGTCCTCTGGTCCGCTGCATGGGTGAACCCACGTTGTTTGGCGTTGCACAACTGGCGGGAAATCCGGAAGTTAGCTCAATTCCAGGTTAATGAAGAAGCAAAGAAGATCTCAAGGACATAAACTCCACCATGGCAAGGTCAAGGTGCCCGCCTGTGCATTGTTTGGGCCTACCCCAACGGTGCCCGGCAGCACATTTGGACCAGGCCCGGGGGCTCCTGTCGGTGCAGCAAACTTTCGTGTTTGCTAACCGAACTCATGCACAGGCATGCTGGCGATCATACATCCAACACCAGTGTGTGACGTCAAGATAAGCCAGGGAAGCCGCTCTTCGTGAGATCAAGGAGAGCATTAAGAAGCACAAGCTAGCAGGAGGCCACCTTGGGAAGGCCTCCCTTGCCGGGCAGGGGAGCCTGACCAGGTCGAGGCCACACCTAAGAACGAGTCCAGACTCGCCCCGACAGGGTTGCCGGGGCCGCCAAGACCAAAACCCGCCAGGCTTCTTGCCGATAGGTTTTCACCAAGACGCCACCGCTCCACCTCATCGCACTCAAGTCATTCATCAGTGCGGTGTCAAGGTACCAAGCAACCAGGTGGATCATATCAGGCACGTGGCAGCACAACAGGGAAGAGATTAGCTTTATTGACACCCGCCGAGAGGACGTGTCACGCTAATAAGAAGAGGCAGATAAGCAGAGCGACAGACTTGCCGGGCTTCAACCTCAGCACGACACCTAGCAGTGCATTTAATGCACTTTGTCCTAACTGCCAGAGTTAGGTACGATAACACTGTTAGCTATCTAATCACACCCAAATGATTGTTTTGCCACTGTGGTCACCCCTTAACCTATAAAAGGAGGCCCAAGGCAACCTAGCAAAGGGTTCAAACTCCTCGACCCCTAAGCACTTGTACACACGTAGTTGCACCCCCCAGGCACCCTTGTCGGGCTAGTGCACCTCGTGTCTTCGCCTTCCTCAAGCTCAATCCACCATAGCAGGATTAGGGTTTTATGCTGCAAAGCGGCCCGAACCTGGGTAAAGAGAGTTGTCCATCGCCGTGCTGTCCCCTGCTGCTTCTTATCTTTGTGCAACATGGTCGTCCCCTTACCGAACCACAAAGGGGCACCCATGCCCCATAGGTGATCGAGCTTCCACGCCGACACCAATTTGAATTATGCTTATGGAGATGAACTTGCTATAGTTCCTTATGTTAAGAACAAAATTGTTGCTATTGCACCCACACATGGTAGTCCTATTATCCTTTTGAATTCTCCCAACTACACTATATCGGAGAAGTTTGCACTTATTAAGGATTATATTGATGGGTTGCGTTTTATTACTACACAAGATGATTTTGATGAATATAATATGCATGTGCTTGCTGCTCCCACTTGCAATTATTATGAGAGAGGAATCACGTCTTCACCTCTCTATATTTCCAATACGATAAAATTGCAAGAAACTGTTTATGCTATGTATCGGCCTTTACTATGTGTCGTGGAATAGTCACGGCAGATGTCCTAGTGTGAGGAATTAATCGTGGAGCCATCGCAATGAGGTTAGTTTAAAGGGGTTAATCAGGACAAAGGACACGGGGAGTTTGTACTGGTTCGGCCCCTTGCGGTGAAGGTGAAGGCCTAATCTAGTTTGAGGTGGTATTGCTAGGGTTTCGATGACCAGGGAGCGAATACGCTTAACCTGGCTCTCGATCTGTTGTTTCTTGTCCCTAAACCGCCGCCGGGTCATCCCTTTATATACACAGGTTGACGCCCGGCGGTTCACAGAATCCTGGCCGGCTCATAAACGTGTCCGGCTTGGTATCCACTCTTTCCTATCTTACAATACAAGTCATATACTTATGGCAGTTTACATCTATGGGCCCTAACTCACCTTTGGGCTTTGGACCTTCTTATTAAGTCTCCTTCGTAAGTCGCCATCTTCTATGTCTTCATGGGCTTCAATACAGGTAAATCACTATGAGCATAACCCGGCCCCTCCTGGGCAGTTTATACTCAATAGTTATATCCCCAACATTAGGCCCCAGGTTGATTTGAACTTGTTCATGTCAATCTTCAACACTTAGGAAAATTCCTTCTTCATTACCTTCGCAAAAACTTGTAACTCGCCGTGACGTCATCTTCCGAGATCATGATAACCCGCCATGATGTCACCTGTCATTAATTTTATAAACATCCAGAAATCATATATGCATCTCCTTTTTAATGAACCTCCAAAAATCGAGGCGTCAGCCCTGTCACATATCCAATTTGGAGCTCCTCGATTCCCGCACATGCCACTTATCCATTCACCTTATAAATAGGGCCAGGGGTCCTTTTCAGTTTCCCCCCTCGGCCTCTTCGTCTTCATCGTCTTCCTCGCGACGCGCTACTCTCGAGTCCAGCTGCCGCCATCGACCCTCTCCTCTGCATCACCATTGGCCGCTGCATCAACCTGACTTGGTCCAGATTTTGCTCACGCGCTTCCGCCGTTCAACAGCCTTGGTAAGTTCTTCCTCCTTCCCCCTCCGTAGATCTCATTAGGGTTCAAACGAATTCATGGAGGTTCAGCACCGTTCTTCACCTGTTCTTTGCTGTAGCATGAGGTTTGATTCAAGCTTGATATTTATCCTGTGCGGCAATAATCCTAGTCCCTTTTTCCTCATCAGAGCATCTCTTTTAGGTAGAAAAATCCGATCTGAACCTTCATAAACTGCTCAAGTACCAGTATTTTAGGTCTGAATATATTTTCATTTTCTAACACGCGGTAGATCCAAAATTGCAATACCAATCTGTGAAACCTGTTATTCATCACTTAGCCATTTTCCAACTTCAGATCTATACTTTCAATATCCGTGTAGGCAGTTTAACTTCAGAAAATAATAACCTGCCAGGTACCATTAGTCCCCTCTTAAACCGCCAAGTGCTCGTCTTTGTAATTTGATAACGTCACTGTCCGGTTTAACATTTATGCATGCTTCAACACTTTCTGCCTGTTAACCATGAACCTTAAACCGGCACAAATCTTTTCCAGGTTATCGTATAAATGGCCAAATCCTTTTATTCCTGTAACTGGGTTCAATCCCGGGTTACAGAAGAAGAACTGAACGGGTGTGTTGCAACCGGCGCTTTAGCGAAAAAGGAAGACATCCATTGGAGAGCCCCCGGTCCAGAAAATCCTCCTGAGCCCAAGGATGGGGAAGTGATCGTTTTTGTTGATCATCTGAGTCGAGGGTTCAGCCCTCCCGGATCAAAAAAATTTCGTGACGTGCTTCACTTCTTCCAACTTCACCCTCAAGATATTGGGCCTAACTCCGTGTCCAATATTTGCAATTTTCAAGTGTTTTGTGAAGCCTACCTGCAAGAAGAGCCCACAGTCGACCTGTTCAGAGATTTCTTCTATTTAAACCGCCGTACTGAATTTACGGATGGGCCCAATACTGAACTTGGTGGGGTTTCAATTCAGAAGAGAAAAGACGTCAGCTTCCCTCATGCAAAGCATCATAGCCATCCCAAAGATTGGAATCAAACTTGGTTCTATTGCCAAGATACATCTCCAGGTGGCGAGAATCCTCTGCCAGGTTACCGTGCTCACCGGCTTACCGATGCACATCCATTCCCCCAAAGACTCAATGCAAAGGAATGGTCCAAATATGCACCACAGCTTTCAAAGCTCAGAGCCTTTATGGCAAATGGTTTGACAGGCATTGATTTTGTCTGTTGCTGGGTATCTTGGAGCATTTTGCCTTTAAGCCGTCGCTCCGGTTTAATGTGTGAGTACACAGGGGATGTGAAAGACCCTCAACGCCACACTGATATTCAGCTGACTGATGCTGAAATTACTGAATCTGTCAAGAAGATGTTGGATGAACCGGTGACCGACTGTAGCAAAATAGGACTTAGTCCTTTCTGCGCTTCAAATAAACCGCCAGCTGTAAGAATTGCCCCACTCCTGCTTTAATCCATATTCTTAATACTCCCTTATGATCTTTTCAATCTTTAAACAGGGTGATGATCCGTTCTGGAAGAAGAAACCGCAGGATAAACCGGCCAAAACACCTCGTGTCAAGACCAAGGTCAACAAGAAACCCGCTAAGAAGAAAAACACCGAGCCTACCAAGTTAAACATTGACGATGATAATCCATAGTCAGAGGTAGAACTTGATTCACTTGGCTCTTTTTTCATACATCTCATTGACGATGATTTTTATCAGGATGACGCAGAAGCTAGCCGCGCAAATGACGTAGAGGTAACTATTCTCTCATCCGGTTCAGAACCTCTGCCCACACAGAAAACCCGACAAGCAAGCCGGAAAGTAAGATTTTCTCACCCCCTAGCTTACTTGGATCCAAACTTTCTTTTGAAGAAGCAGCAACACAAAGCTCGCTGCACAACCCGGCATAGCGGCCATGTGGTCACTTCTTCCGGTTTACCGAACTTGCCAGTTCGTAAACGCCGCCCAGAGGTCTCTTCTATTTTTGACACATCTTATCCCAAGGCGGGTTATTTTCGACAACCTCTTAATCCGTCTGATTCAAACTATTATGGAACTTCCAATTCATCCTCTGGCGAGTCCACAGGGACACAAATTCCAACCCTCAAAACTGTTCCTAGGTGAGCATTTTTAACTAACCCCTTATACCTTATGCTTGATCATTATACTAACCTGTTATTTGCGTCTCTGTCAGAGCCAAGGCCAGACCCAGTAAAAAGGCCAAATTGAACGAACCGGCTGATGACAGCGCACCAACTGATCCGGAAAAGAACCCAGAACAGTTTGAACCAAATACTGAAGCTATTCTTGATGATCCGCCACCGCAAGATCATGAAACCTTTGTTGAACAGATGGAAATTGATCCGATGGGTCATGCTGATAAACCGCCAAGCCCAACTAAGGCTGCTGATGATAAAGCTGACGATGTTGTAGTTACCGGTGTCAGTTATTCAGCCCCAGGCAACCCCACTGCTCTGTCAAAACATAGTGCCAAAGAAGAATTTTCTGTTGTTGACAAGGGCAAGTGGAAGGTGGACTTGGAAAGCTATGCCCACCTCAGCGCCCAAGATATTCATTCTGGGTTTTTAAACCGTTTGTACACAAGCCGTGATTATGAAGCCGGTTTACTGAACATGATGAAGGAGCGATATGAGGTAAATGCTGTTAACTCTGCATAAATATTCTTCCCTTAGCCGCCAAGTTTACTGGACATAAAAGAATAGAATGTTCTGCAAACTTTCAAGAACCATATAGATCAACTCCACTAGCCCGCAAGGGCCGGTTTATAATGTCAATATGAACCGGGACTTTAGAATAATAACTCTTCAATTTCGCCTGTGTAGCCCCCAAGGGTCGACTTAACAAATATGTTAAGTTGAGACTAATTATGCTGTAAGGCTCAAAATTCTTACTTAGGACCTTTATAATCCGGTTGACCATCAAGCTGATAGTTGTTATGTGCTTGGGACTTGTAAATTTTTTTTGATAAAAAGCAATAGACATTAGCCCCCAAGTGCCAAGTATATTGCTTGTTATGTGCTTGGGACTTTGAATATGCACTGCTATCTAATTAATTACATGTCTCTTGCAGGCTGATCTTAACAAGAAGGAATCTCAAATCGCCGACCTTCAAGAAAATATCAAGTCGCAACAAGCCGAGACCTCCAAAGCCAAAGAGGAACTGACCAGTGCCTTAACAGCAATGGAAAAACTGAAGGAGAGCTTCAAGAACGAGCGGGTAGGTTGGGATACAGAAAAGTCAACTCTGCTGAAGAGGGCTGAGGATGCTAAGGCTGCCCTTAATCCGGTAGCTGAGGAGCTGACTGGCTTGAAACAGCAAATAAATGCCATGACCGCTGCCGTATTAGGTAAATAACTTCTTCATAAGCTTTGAACATGTATTATGTAAGAGACTGCCGGTTTACCGATGTTTTTGATGATGCAGGAACTCGCATTGCTCATCTTGGCTCAGATATGCGGGCAAAAACTGAAAGCCGCCTATACACTTATAGAGCAATTATATACCGGCGTACAACGGGTTAGATGCACAGCTTCCCATAATAAACCGCCCCCAACCTTGATCAAGGAGACGTTGGAAAGGCTGGCGATGATGCCTGCACGGTTTGAAGAGCTAAAGAAGTCAGCTGCCAGGGCGGGTGCTCTTACTGCACTGAGACAGGCCAAAGCTTGGATATCTGATCTTGATCCAGCCGATGTGGGAAACGGCTACCCGAGCATAAAGGAGGACGGGTCAGACTTTAATAACGATGACCTTAGAGCCTTGACGAGGGAAATGCGCCCATTGGCTAGCAAATTGGCTGAAGAAACCGATCTTTCACATTATCAATCGATTTATGATGCCAACAACAAGAGAGTTAACGCGCCAACTTATGATGCTCCAAATCTCATTCCTCCAATCCGTAAGCATACCTATGCCCCTGATGTTGACCCCTCCACACTTATAAGTGATGAAGCTGTATTCAAGGCCTTAACTGGGATCGATTGGACCACCATTGACTTCCAGCCACTGGGTAGAGAGGAGGAAGATGAACCGGCGCTGGACGATCTGCAACCTTCAAGTCAGCCAGGCCAGGACTCGTAAACCAGGGGCCGGTTTAGTAGCTGCTTTCTTTAAGACTTGTTAAAACAATTATTCTTTTGGGCACCAAACGCCTTGTAATAGGCTAGCTTAAACTCTTGTTCTGCTATGCCATCGTGCATATTTACTTTGCATGACACTGCTAATCCACCATGTTAAGATATGCCACTTATGCTTATAATATTAACAATGTGGAATCTGCTCCTGCATGCAACGGATTAAAAGTGTCCTGGCGGTTTACCGCTGGATGGGTCATAACGCCCAATATAAAACCATGGAAACTAACATAGCTTATACCCAAGGCTGGACTTTAAGAATAACCAAATTTGAAATATATCATACCTGTGATATTTGATCACACTGTTGGTTTACCAAACCGGTGTAGTAAGGGGGAGAACCCAAACTTTGAGCACTGGTAATTATCATAGATTGCTTGGCTTATGAACAAAACCAGGCCGGGTTAATAAACACCGGATATTATCTTATCTCATACTGGCGATTTATAGTCAAAAGCCAGGCCGGGTTAATAAACACCGAATGTTATCTTATCTCATATTCGCGACTTATAGTAAAAAACCAGGCCGGGTTAATAAACACCGGATGAATTATGATCATAAAGCATTATAAGCCTCATCAAATAAACCTCAAAAAAACTGTGGAATAAAACAAACGAAAAAATGAGGCTTTTCATGGGCTGCCAGGCCGAAAATCGAGTGCTTTCACGGGCCGCACAGCCACTGAGTTAAACCTATATACAAACCTTATAAGATGGACCTCACATAACCAATCGTCGTTTTAACTTTGACAAGTTCAGGGTCTGTATAAGATTGACTTGTCAAACGTTCGGCGGGTCATTCCAGGAATACCTGGGCGGAGTGGCTTAATTAAAAAGGCAGGATAACCCGGGGTTTTAGGTGAATACACCTGGCTTCCAAGCCTGGCTTTTAAGCCTATTACAAGGGTTATACAAACTCTTTGTTCTTTAGAATCAAGGAGCCCCCAAGTAATATTTTTGAGCTGTGCTCAAGGGGCACCTATGTTTGAGCTGTGATTTTGCAACAGACTCTCTTTGGTACCTTTAACCTGGGTAGCAAGCCCCTAAGTTTTTTTTTCAATTGGCTTATAAGCCGGTTCAAAGGGTAATCATAACTTCGCTCATAAGCCGGAAGCCCCCAAGTAACCAAAGACTCATTAAGAAAAAACGACAAAGGCCCTGCTTTAGCAGGGGTGCCGGTTTATTATATTGATCACAATATATACATTGTCAAAAATATGTACGTCAGAAGAGCCAACGGCTCAGGTGTAGTAAGGCTGAAGATGAGCAATATTCCACGGCCGGCGAGTCTCTTCCTCCGACGTGCGTGAGTCCTTGTGGTCTTGAACATCAATAAGGTAGTATGAACCGTTGTTCAGATTCTTGCTGACCACAAAGGGTCCTTCCCAAGGTGGGGATAACTTGTGCATATCATTCTGATCCTGGATAAGCCGGAGCACTAAGTCGCCTTCTTGAAAGGTTCTGGTCTTGACCCGGCGGCTGTGATAACGACGTAGATCTTGCTGGTAAATCGCCGAACGAGCCGCTGCGAGATCACGTGCCTCGTCTAATAGGTCAAGTGCATCCTGACGTGCCTTTTCATTATCAGCTTCAACGTAAGCCGCCACACGGGGTGAGTCGTGATGGATGTCACTGGGGAGAACCGCCTCTGCTCCATAAACCATGAAAAAAGGCATGTAACCCGTAGATCTATTGGACGTTGTGTTGATGCTCCATAGCACCAAGGGTAACTCCTCTACCCAACAACCCGGCGTCCTCTGTAAGGGAACCATAAGCCGGGGCTTGATGCCTCTCAGGATCTCTTGATTGGCTCTCTCAGCTTGACCATTAGATTGGGGGTGAGCCACCGACGATACATCAAGCCGGATATGCTCACGTTGACAAAATTCTTTCATAGCACCCTTGGAGAGATTAGTGCCATTGTCTGTTACAATGCTGTGTGGAAAGCCAAAACGGAAGATCACCTTCTTCATGAATTGAATCGCCGTTGCTGCATCACACTTACTGACTGGCTCTGCCTCTACCCACTTAGTGAATTTATCAACCGCCACCAAGAGGTGGGTCTTCTTATCCTTGGACCTCTTAAAAGGTCCAACCATATCAAGCCCCCAAACTGCAAACGGCCAAGTGATTGGAATCATTCTCAACTCCTGAGCCGGAACATGAGCTCGACGTGAAAACTTCTGACAACCGTCACATTTTTTGACCAAGTCCTCAGCATCAGCATGAGCCGTCAGCCAATAAAAACCGTGACGAAAAGCCTTGGCTACAAGAGATTTAGAGCCAGCGTGATGACCACAATCTCCTTCATGGATCTCACGCAGAATCTCACAGCCTTCTTCAGGAGAAACACAACGCTGAAACACCCCGGTAACACTGCAATGGTGCAGCTCTCCATTGACAATTGTCATTGACTTGGACCGCCGGGTTATTTGCCTGGCCAAGGTTTCATCCTCAGGTAACTCGCCCCGGGTCATATTTGCCAAATATGGAACTGTCCAATCAGGAATAACATGAAGAGCTGCCACCAACTGAGCTTCCGGGTCAGGAATAGCCAAATCCTCCTCTGTAGGTAACTTGACCGACGGGTTATGCAAAACGTCAAGAAAGACATTAGGTGGCACCGGTTTACGTTGAGAACCCAACCGGCTTAAGGCATCAACTGCTTCATTTTTCCTCCGATCAACATGCTCAACTTGATAACCCTTGAAGTGACCAGCAATAACATCCACCTCTCGTCGATAAGCCGCCATGAGGGGATCCTTAGAATCCCAAGTACCAGAGACTTGTTGAGCCACCAAATCTGAGTCACCAAAGCACCTTACCCGGCTTAAGTTCATCTCCTTAGCCATCCGAAGACCGTGGAGCAAGGCCTCATATTCAGTTGCATTGTTAGTGCAAGGGAACATCAAACGGAGAACATAACAAAATTTATCACCTCGAGGGGAAGCTAGCACAACTCCAGCCCCCGAGCCCTCCAATTGCCTGGACCCATCAAAGTGAATAGTCCAATACGTGTTATCTGGTTTTTCCTCAGGCATCTGCAGCTCTGTCCAGTCATTGATGAAATCCACCAGTGCTTGAGACTTGGTGGCCGTGCGAGGCATATACTTCAAACCATGAGGCCCAAGTTCAATGGCCCATTTGGCAACCCGGCCTGTTGCTTCCCTGTTTTGGATGATATCTCCTAAAGGAGCAGAGCTAACCACAGTAATGGGGTGACCCTGAAAATATTGCTTAAGCTTCCGGCTTGCCATGAAAACCCCATATACAAGCTTCTGCCAATGTGGGTATCTCTGCTTGGACTCAATAAGCACTTCGCTGATATAATAAACCGGCCGTTGAACCGGATATTCCTTGCCTGCCTCTTTCCTTTCAACCACAATAGCCACACTGGCAGCCCGGCTATTAGCAGCCACATATAACAACAGCGGCTCCTTATCAACGGGCGCAGCTAGGATCGGCGGCTCAGCCAGCTGCTTCTTAAGCGCCTCAAATGCCTCATTAGCAGCGTCACTCCAGACGAAGTCATCTACCTTTTTCATCATCTGATACAAAGGGATGGCCTTCTCACCGAGGCGGCTTATGAACCGGCTTAGCGCCGCAATACGACCCGCCAGACGTTGAACATCATTGATACACGCCGGTTTAGCCAGAGAAGTAACGGCTTTGATCTTCTCCGGATTAGCTTCAATGCCCCTGTTAGACACCAGAAAGCCCAAACGCTTGCCCGCCGGCACACCAAAAACACACTTGGCCGGATTAAGCATCATCTTATAAACTCAGAGATTATCAAAGGTTTCCTTCAAGTCATCTATCAACGTCTCCTTCTTTCTAGATTTCACCACAATATCATCCACATAAGCATGAACATTGCGTCCAATCTGATTATGAAGACAATTCTGCACACATTGCTGGTAAGTCGCCTGGGCAATCTTGAGCCCAAAATGCATAGACACATAGCAGAAGGCTCCAAAGGGAGTTATGAAAGCTATCCTCTCCTGGTCCTTAACTGCCATCTTGATCTGATGATAACCAGAATAAGCATCCAAAAAACTCAAAGGCTCACAACCCGCCATAGCATCAATAATCTGATCAATACGAGGGAGAGCAAAAGGATCAGCCGGACAAGCCTTGTTTAAATCCGTGTAGTCCACACACATGCGCCAAGTGCTGTTCTTCTTAAGTACCAGCACCGGGTTAGCCAACCACTCAGGATGAAAAACTTCAACAATAAACCCAGCCGCCAAGAGCCGGGCTACCTCCTCACCAATGGCCTTACGCCTTTCTTCATTGAAACGACGAAGAAACTGCTTGACCAGTTTAAACTTGGGATCAATATTGAGAGTGTGCTCAGCGAGTTCCCTCGGTACACCTGGCATGTCAGAAGGTTTCCATGCAAAGATGTCCCGGTTCTCACGGATGAACTCGATGAGCGCGCTTTCCTATTTCGGATCCATATTAGCACTGATGCTGAACTGCTTGGATGAATCGCCAGGAACAAAATCAACCATCTTAGTGTCATCTGCCGATTTAAACTTCAAAACCGGATCATGCTCTGTAGTTGGCTTTTTCAAAGACGTCATATCCGCCGGATCAACATTGTCCTTCTAAAATTTTAACTCCTCCGTTGCACAAACCGACTCAGCATAAGCCGCATCACCTTCTCCACATTCCAAGGCTATCTTTCGGCTCCCATGTACTGTGATGGTCCCCTTGTAACCCGGCATCTTGAGCTGCAGATAAACATAACAAGGCCGTGCCATGAACTTGGCCTAAGCCGGCCGTCCAAACAGAGCGTGATACGGGCTGTGAATCTTGACTACTTCAAAGGTCAATGTCTCTGACCTAGAGTCATGATCATCTCCAAAGGCAACTTCCAGAGCTATCTTACCAACAGGGTACGCCGACTTACCAGGCACCACACCATGGAAAACTGTATTCGACGGTTTAAGATTTTTATCTGTCAACCCCATGCGACAGAAAGTTTCGTAATAAAGGATATTAATGCTGCTCCCTCCGTCCATGAGTACCTTGGTAAACTTATACCCTCCAACCTGGGGTGCAACCACCAATGCTAGGTGACCCAGATTATCAACCCGGGGCGGGTGATCTTCCCAACTCCACACGATGGGCTGCTCAGACCAGCGCAAGTAACGGGGAACCGCCGGTTCAACGGCGTTCACTGCCCTTTTATGAAGCTTCTGATCCCGTTTGCATAAATTTGTGGTGAACACGTGGTACTACCCACTATTCAACTGCTTTGGGTTACTCTAATATCCAGATTGCTGCTGCTGATTCCCCTGACCTGACTGTTGATGGTAGCCACCCTGATTGCCTTGATTGCCCTGATTACCTTGGAATCCAGAACTAGAACCGCCACCACCGTAACCCGGCCCATGAGAACCGGACCCTGAACCACCACCCGGTCCATGATTGTCATGAAAATGATTGGAATTTTTATACTCCTTCATGATGTAGCAATCCTTCCAGAGGTGGCCAGACGGTCTTTCTCGTGTCCCATGCCTTGGGCAGGGCTGATTTAGCATCTGCTCAAGATTAAAGCCTGACCCTCCGGCCCGTGGGGGCGGTTTACCTTTACGACGCTGGCCATTATTCTGTGCGTTGGTGTTAGCCACAAAGTCCAAACTATTATCAGCTTTGCGCTTACCATTGCCTCCCTGATTCGCCGGATTATGCTGCTGTCCTCTGGTGCTGCTGCTCTTCTTTCCCTTTCCCGGCTTGTCATCATCAGACTCGGGGTCCTTGGTACCATCAGAGTCAGCGTACTTAACCAGAGCCGCCATCAGCTCTCCCATGTCATTGCAGTGGCAGTTGAGCCGACCCAACTTTTGCTTAAGAGGCATAAACCGACAATTCTTCTCCAACATTATGACCGCTGAACTGGCATTGATGCGATCCGATGAATGTAAGATGGTCGAAACCCGGCGCACCCAATGGGTTGTGGACTCACCCTCTTCTTGGACACAGGCATCCAGATCCACAATTGACATAGGCTGCTTGCACGTATCTTTGAAATTCTGGATGAACCGGGCCTTTAACTCAGCCCATGACCCAATGGAGTTGGCAGGGAGCCCCTTCAACCAAGTGCAAGCCGTTCCATCCAACATCAGGGGGATATATTTAGCACATGCCGCATCGCTAACATCTAGCAATTCCATGGCCATCTCATAACTCTCGATCCATGCTTCAGGAGGTAAATCGGCTGTATAGTTAGGCACCTTACAAGGACCCTTAAAATCCTTGGGCAGACGCTCATTACGTATGGCCGGCACTAAACATGGCACGCCCAAATTCCTAAAGGTTACACCTGGCTCCACCGAAGTTGTCGGACGAATCGGAGAAGGTTGACGGGCCACATATTGCGCCGCCAGCTCGGCCTCTCGACGTGCTCTACCTTGATCCACCATGTTCTGAGCATCAGCACCACCGCCCGCCGGGTTATGTCCACGAGGCAGGTTATGGTTCCGCCCATTGCTTGACACAGCTGGTTTATCAATATGCCTACTGTAACTCCGGCTTGGGCGAGGGGTGGAATGAATCCGGCTTCGACTGTAAGAATAAGCCTGCTGCTGAACCAATGCTGTCTGAAGGAGCTCTCTAGCCCTCCGCATCTCAACCGCCGTTGGAGACTCGCCTTCAATCGGGATAGCCGCCAATCGTGATGCCGCAGCGATCATGTTATCCAAAGGGTTAGAGTAATGACCCGGTGGTGTTGGCATGTGTTCCGGCGGGATATTGTTCTGACGAGGCGGATCCGTGGTGCGTGGCTGAACCGGCGCTCCCGTCCCAGGCGCTTCAACCCGGTCCGCCACTGGCGGGTTACTGGTTCCTGCTCCTGGCGTGTTAAAGAGGTTCCTCGCCTCGTAAACCGGTGGTAGGCGAGACTGATGCCTCCTCCTCATGACTTCGTTTGAAGCGTTCTGATCTAGCATGAGCCGGTAAGACTCCAACTGAATCCGCTGCGCCTAAGCATCCAACGTAACCCGCTCCGCAGCCATCCTGGCATCTTCAGCTGCCAGGTCTTCCTTAGCTTGAGCTATCTGATCTCCCAATTTCACGACTTCCACGTTATGCTAATCTTGATTATCCGGGTTAACGTCCATCGTCAGCAGTGTTGCCAAGGCGTCTAGTAAACCGGACAAGACTTGAGCCGGCGGGCGCGCAGGGCCTCCTGCCCCGGCTGCCGTCGCCGCTGCTGACCCGGAAATCAATGCCGCTGCAGTTGAAGAGTGCTGCACTGGCTGCGTACCGGCCATGAAGATTGCAACCCGGTTCGGCGGGTCGTAGGGGTCCGGAATACTATCGCCATCAGAACAGCCCCCAAGCCGACCGTCTTGCAGTTGGTACAATGACTCGGTTTCACCGGTGGATGACTCGCCATCAGAATAGACAACAGTCTCACCGTCAGATACCGATTTATCCTCAGATTCCGCACCATTGATGAATCCCACGAAGGCACGACTCATGGCGGGCTGAACTCGGGCGGGTTTTGCACGCTGAGCCGTCTCGATGATGTCGGTGCAGGTGTCTGGCTCAGGGCCCAGTTCGCCGATCTTGCCAATGAAGACATGAATTCCACCGAAGGGGACCCGGTACCCGTACTCAATTGAGCCGGCCTCGGGGCCCCAGCCTTCGTCATCGATGTAGAGCTTGCCGCGACGACTCTTGGTCATCCGGCCCACAGCGTATCCCTTGATCCCTTCGAAGTTGCCCTTCAAGAACTCGAAACCACCGTGCGCTGGCCCCACGGTGGGCGCCAACTATCGTGAAATAGTCACGGCAGATGTCCCAGTGTGAGGACTTAGTCATGGAGCCATCGCAATGAGGTTAGATTAAAGGGGTTAATCAGGACAAAGGACACGGGGAGTTTATACTTGTTCGGCCCCTTGCGGTGAAGGTGAAGGCCTAATCCAGTTTGAGGTGGTATTGCTAGGGTTTCGATGACCAGGGAGCGAATACGCTTAACCTGGCTCTCGATCTGTTGTTTCTTGTCCCTAAACCGCCGCCGGGTCATCCCTTTATATACACAGGTTGACGCCCAGCGGTTCACAGAATCCCGGCCGGCTCATAAACGTGTCCGGCTCGGTATCCACTCTTTCCTATCTTACAATACAAGTCATATACTTATGGGGGTTTACATCTATGGGCCCTAACTCGCCTTTGGGCTTTGGGCCTTCTTATTAAGTCTCCTTCGTAAGTCGCCATCTTCTATGTCTTCATGGGCTTCAATACAGGTAAATCACTATGAGCATAACCCGGCCCCTCCTGGGCGGTTTATACTCAATAGTTATATCCCCAACACTATGTGTGCATGAATTGTTCTTTTATGACATGTTGATGCATAGGAAGAGAGTTAGACTTCGTTGTCGCATGATATATGTTACTTTGTGCTCACTACTAAATTACAAATCATTGTTAAATAAAATTGGCTTTGATATACCTTGGGATCCAGGTGGATCAGTTACTTGAGCACTTTATGCCTAGCTTCATGGCTTTAAAGAAAGCGCTGCCAGGGAGATAACCCGGAAGTTTTAGAGAGTCATTTTATTCTGTTGTGTACTTTTATAAAGTTTTAAAACAAAAAAATATAGAGGGGAACCTAAAACTTTTCAAAAAAGAAAGTGAAAGTAAGAAAGACGGTCACCGTTGAAGTGGGGCAGCTCCTTGAACTTTGTTCATGCCCATGGAAACTTTGCAAACCTTGATTACAGAAACTTTTCAAAAAAATTATCCCCTTGTACAAATCCATTGTATTGTAAAAATAATGTGCCAAGATTTGCCTTTACGGTGTTTAGATTGCTCGTTTGGTATGTGCGGTGCAAAAACAGAAACTTTGGCTGTACTGCATAAATTTACATTTTTTACTGGAATGTCAAAAGTTTCTGAAATTTTTACAAAGTACTCCTATGCAAGTTTTTTATTTTTTCCTAATTTTTCAGAATTTTTGGAGTTGCAAAAGTATGGTCAATGTTCAGATTACTGCAGGCTGTTCTGTTTTTGACAGATTCTGTTTTTGTTGCGATATTTGCTTGTTTTGGTGAATCTATGGATTGTATCAGGGGGTATAAGCCATGGTGAAGTTAGAATACAGTAGGTATAATGCAATAATAAAATATGAATAGGTTTGCAACAGTACTTAAAGTAGTGATTTGCTTTATTATACTAACGGATCTCACAAGGGTTTTGTTAAGTTTTGTGTGATTTAAGTTTTCATGTTTTGGGTGAGATCACGATGGATGAAGGAATAAGGAGTGGCAAGAGTCTAAGCTTGGGGATGCCCGAGGCTCCCCAAGGTAATATTCAAGGACTCCCAAGCAACTAGGCTTGGGGATGCCCCGGAAGGCATCCCCTCTTTCTTCTAACGACTATCGGTAATTTTACTTGGAGCTATATTTTTATTCGTCACATAATATGCGCAAATTCTTGGAGCATATTTTGTGTTTATTTTTTCCCTTTTCTTTTATGCACCATGCTGGTATGAGATAGTCCTTGGTTGATTTATAGAATGCTCTTTGCACTTCACTTATATCTTTTGAGTATGGCTTTATAGAATGCTTCATGTGCTTCGCTTATATCATTTGAAGTTTGGATTGCCTGTTTCAATTCTCTACACATAGAAAACCGCCATTTGTAGAATGCTCTTTTGCTTCACTTATATTTGTTAAAGTGTGGGCAAATCTTTTGTAGAAAGAATTAAACTCTCATGCTTCACTTATATTTGCTTAGGGAGTCAACATGAATTGGTCATTCACATGGTTAGTCATAAAATCATACATAAAACTTGTAGATCACCGAATATGATATGTTTGAGTCCTTGCAACAGTTTTGCGATATAGAGATGGTAATATGTGGGAGGTACTAGTGAATGATTGTGGTTTAGTAAGAATATTGGTGTTAAGGTTTGTGATTCCCTATGCATGCACGTAAAATCCATAGTTATGCAACGAAGTTATATCCTACTTATGGTGCATTATTCAGTGTTAGTTATGTTCAATGCACGTTTATGACCTTTTTGTTTTTTTGGTTTGTCACTTCTCAATCTATTTGCTAGCCTCCATTTGTACTAAGCGGGAATGCTGCTTGTGCATCCAATTCCTTAAACCTAAATTTTTTGCCATATGAGTCCACCATACCTACCTATATGTGGTATTTACATGTCGTCCCAAGTAAATTTGCATGTGCCAACTCTAACTAT
This sequence comes from Thinopyrum elongatum, assembly GCA_011799875.1. Classification (NCBI taxonomy): domain Eukaryota; kingdom Viridiplantae; phylum Streptophyta; class Magnoliopsida; order Poales; family Poaceae; genus Thinopyrum; species Thinopyrum elongatum. Next base: position 180,592,309 of record CM022299.1, on the reverse strand, counting down.
TCAAAATAATTTTTCTGTTTTGTGTGCCCGTACTGCTTATGAGGCGACAGGGGGTGGCCAATATCTTCCATGTTAGGTGGGTTATTCTCACGAAGAGTGTTTATTCACTTGTCATTGCACGAGAAAGTGGTAGGTAATATGGATGCCCAATCCCATAATGAATCAAAATGAAAAAAAATTCCTTGGAAAGTTGTTGGTATGGAGGGCACCCGTGGATACGACTAGCCATGGATTGTGAAAGAATGGTGGAAAGGAAATAAACTTTATTTTCTGTTTGGGAACCGCCTATAATGTGTCTAGAATGGAAGATGTTGGGAACTCTCAGTCGTATCGTTGACAGGAAAAGCATGCCGCTCAAAATAATTTTATCTCTCTATTTTAACCATTGAGCTCTAGCACCTCTGCAAATCTCTGCTTCCCTCTGCGAAGGGCCTATCTATTTACTTTTATGCAATTTTTATTTTTATTTTGAGTCTTCACCTTCTCTTATAAGCACCAACTGGAGAGCACTATTGTCATACTTATGCATTGGGTGTAGCTAATATTGAGTGTGTTTCATGAATGGATCAATGATTCAGCATGACGGGCTAGGGATAATGTTCTTTAGCATTGATATTTTGAAAGACATGATTGTTTGTTGGGATGCCTGAGTATTGATGTCTTTATATCAAATTATAGACTATTGCTTTGAATCACTTGTGTCCTAATATTCATGCCATGATTAGATTATATGATCAAGGTTATGCTAGGTAGCATTCCACATCAAAAATTATCTTTTTTATCATTTACCTACTCGAGGATGAGAAGGAATTAAGCTTGGTGATGCAGATACGTCTCCGTCGTATCTATAATTTTGATTGTTTCATGCCAATATTCTACAACTTTCATATACTTTTGACAACTTTTTATATTATTTTTTGGGACTAACATATTGATCCAGTGCCCAGTGTCAGTTCCTGTTTGTTGCATGTTTATTGTTTCGCAGAATACCAATATCAAACAAAGTTCAAATGCGATAAAAATTTATGGAGAATAATTTTGGAATATATGTGATTTTTGGCAAAAAGAATTAATGCGAGACGATGCCCGAGGGACCCACAAGCCCAAGGGGCGCGGCCCCCTACCCTGGTCGCGCCCTGCAGGCTGTGGCGCCCCTATAAGGCGGTTGGTGCCCTTCTTTCGCTGCAAGAAAGATAATATCCCGAGGAATATTCCCTCAAAACTTCAGCCCAGTCGGAGTTATGGATATTCGGGAACTTAAGAAACGGTGAAAGACCATAAAACAGGAACACGAAACAGAAGAGAACAGAGAGAGAGGTCCAATCTCAAAGGGGCTCCCGCCCCTACGCCGCCATGGCGGCCATGAACCAGAGGGGGAACTCTCCCCCCATCTAGCGGGGGCAAGGAAGAAGAAGAAGAAGGGGGGTGATAACCCACAAGTATAGGGGATCATTTGTAGCCTTTTTCGATAAATAAGAGTGTCGAAACCAACGAGGAGCTAAAGGTAGAACAAATATTCCCTCAAGTTCTATCGACCACCGATACAACTCTACGCACACTTTAACGTTCACTTTACCTAGAACAAGTATAAAACTAGAAGTACTTTGCGAGAATAAAACTACGAATAAATTGCAAGATAATAAAATTTAGTAGAAAGCTTTTTGAAACACAAGAAAAGTATTTTGTCCCTATGCAATCGATAACTAGACCGGTAATCATTATTGCAATTTTATATGAGGGAGAGGCATGAGCTAACATACTTTCCGTACTTGGATCATATGCACTTATGATTATAACTCTAGCAAGCATTTGCAACTACGAAAGATCATTAAGGTAAAACCCAACCATAGCACTAAGTATGAAGTCCTCTTTATCCCATACGCAACAACCCCCTTACTCGGGCGTAAGCTTCTGTCACTCTAGCCAGCCAACATAAGCGAATCATGAACGTATTGCAACACCCTACAACGGGGATCCCTCACACTTGCGCAACACAGATGGCAACATAGGACAACACTAAAATAAAATATACAACTCAAACCAATCATGATCATCAATCAACCCATAGGACAAAACAGATCTACTCAAACATCATAGGATAACCACATATCATTGGGTAATAATATATAGTGTTGAGCACCATGTTTAAGTAGAGAATTACAGTGGGAATAGAGAGGTTAGACTGCTGCATAGAGGGGGGAGAGTTAGTGTTGACGACGGCGAAGTTGTTGGTGTAGATCGCCATCACGATCCTTGCCTCGGGGGCGCTCCGGCACCACCGGGTGAGAGGTGGAGAGAGCCCCCTCCTCCTTCTTCCTTGGCCTCCCCCCTAGATGGGAGGAGAGTTCCCCCTCTGGTCCATGGCCTCCATGGCGGCGGAGGGGCAGGAGCCCCTCCGAGATTGGATCTCTCTCTCTGTTCTCTTCTGTTTCGCGTTCCTGTTTTCTGGCCCTTCACTGTTTCTTAAATTCCCGGAGATCCGTAACTCCGATTGGACTGGAATTTTGAGGGGATTTTATCCATAAATTATCTTTATTATGGTGAAAGAAGGGCAGCAACTGCCTTATGAGGTGCCCATACCCATCAGGGCGCGCCCTGGTGCCTAGTGGGCCCCTCAAGCACCGTCTTGTGTTGATTCTTCTTCCAAAAATTCACATATATTCCACAAAAACTCCATAAAGTTTTATCGCTTTTGGACTTCATTTGATATGGATATTCTGCGAAACAAAAAATACGCAACAAACATGAACTGGCACTGGGCACTGGATCAATACGTTAGTCCCAAAAATAATATAAAATATTGTCAAAAGTATATAAAAGTTGTATAATATTGGCATGGAACAATCAAAAATTATAGATACAACGGAGACATATCAGCATCCCCAAGCTTAATTCCTGCTCGCTCTCGAGTAGGAAATGATAAAAAAAAGATAATTTTGATGTGGAATGCTAACTAGCATAATCTTGATCATATAATCTAATCATGGCATGAATATTAAGACACCAGTGATTCAAAGCAATAGTCTATAATTTGACATAAAGACATCAATACTTAAGCATCCCAACAAACAATCATGTCACTGGTACAGCGAGCTGCTATACAAATGGTTTTTAACCCCTTTCCGCGATGGCATTTTAAACCGTTGCCTAGTGAGTGTGGGCGATAGGGGGGTCCTTCCCACACGACCCAGAAACCGTCGGGGATAGGGAGTAGCAATGCAAACGTTTTCGATAACTAAGCGTATGCGTTGCCGGCATGTATCCCAAACGCTCCATCCTTGCTACTTGTTTGTGCTCGCATTACCATCACAGTCGGACTTTTGTGGTTTTACCTTATACCAGGCACGGGCCAGGCATAGTCCAGGCATGGGATTTTTTCAGGCACGTACCAAACTGGCTCTACGTTTATGATGCACACCACATCACAAACAGTTCATGATTGTAAAGCGTGTACGATAAGGCGACAATCACACACATTTAGTTTTCTCACACCGTTTGTGATATTGTATGACATCACACACGCTTTGCAAAGGGCAACTGTGTGCATGGTTACACACGTTTCCTCTCCGTGAACCGTGTCAGATTATGATGTATATCACACACGCTGTGCTTTATAGACCATGTGCGCCGTAATGACCTGCAGAGCGTAATTTCACCCTAATTTAATTGTTGCTATGTAAAATTGTACCAAATTTGAATTTGAAAGTAGGCTATAGCTTTATTCATATCCATCATGTTCAAACAACCAATGTATTATTCGATTCACAGGTACATATGTTCAAGAATTACATCAAAAAAAGAATTACATAAGCACCAAATAAAGAATGATGAACCAGGGTTGTATACTTGTACTATTAAAGATGGTAAATAAAGAGGCGAGAGACATTCTGGTTGCTGAACAAGGTGAAGCGGAATGCCTCTATTGTGCTCTCCTCCATGCAGAAGGCACGCACGACTCTAGTCCAACCCCTTGTGATGGTCGGCCGCCAATCATGTAGTTTGAGAGGTAATCTTGAGTAAACTGCTTTGGGAACCACTGCAAAGGAAAAAGATTCAGACATTGTCATCTAACACAACTCATTATGGGCAGTAAAAAGAAGGCTACAGAGTTCTTACTTACCATCCTGCAGTTCACTGTTGTCTTGCATAAAGTGTAAACAAATAGTTCGATTGACATCTTTTGACCCATTTTAATAACAATCTTTATCAGTTTTCTCACTTGATGTTGGTTCATGAATTAGTCATATGTACCTAAAAGCACCAAGTTAATATTAGAAGCTAAACAACAATTGCACAATGATGTAGTACAACACTCCCTCCATCCCATTATATAAGATCTTATTACATGTATATCTAGACATCATCAGAACATTAAGGTAACACTCTTCCTTGTTGCTATGTAGCCTGGGATTGCATATTTAGTCATTTAGTACAATGCATGTTGCTATGTAGCCTCAGATATATTAAATATGGCCCTAGTTAACCTACCGATAAATGGGTTACAAACATATTCAGTGAAATGTCCGATTCGACGATTAATCCCTTATCAGCCCCCGGGCTATATGGTACCAACTACCGATATCCTGAACTATGAGTATATATAAGCAATGTGATGAAACTAACCTCGATGGAAAACAACAACTGTTCCCAATATTGTCCTGTGTGAGTACATCTAAAGGCATGTTAAGCACAACAGGCTAAACATCAACCAAATATATCCATGGTAGACAACATAATCTCCAAATGATAGCTTCAGTGAGCAGGTTTAAGCACGCTAGTTAAGCAAAACAAGAAGTGGAAAGGTGTGTTAACTGCAACAGACATAACATTTAAAAAGAAGCAAATATAGTCATTCGAACTGGTATTGTGCAGGTCTAAAGTACACTAGTTATTGTTAAAAAACGGAAAGGCATGTTAACTGCAACATCCTTAACAACAACCAAATATCGTAATTCATAGTGGTATTGTTGAAACTGTTATTGATGAAATTGAACTGCACGGCAAATAGTTGCACATATAGAGCATCACATTGTGAATAACTGAAATAAACAAGGCATAAGGCCATCTCTAGCCGATCCCCTATAAGTTAATGGAGTAAAACCCTTAGTGAGTATATATATACTCCAGCAATTTTTGGCCATTTCTAGTCGATCCCCTAAACATAACGTTGTAAACTTCAATTTGATCAAGTTCAAAGCAGGTTCAACCGAATGTAGCATGCATTCAAACATAAACATAGATAGTTTTGCATAACCGAACATAAAACATAAATTTAAACTAAACTAAACTACATTCGGTCGAAGTGGAGGTCGAGCCAATCCTTTCTCGTCAGGTATGGTGTGCCGTGAGCCAGGTCCGGGCCGATGTCGTCGTCGGGGTAGTTGGGGAAGACACTCCTCCACTCGTTGACATCGATCTCCTCTTCCTTACCGCCCACCTCGACACCCTCCGCGCCGCCATCCTTGCCGCCTTTGACCTCATCATCGGAGGAGAGCACAATAACCTCGCTGCCCTCCACGCCGGCAAAGATCATCTGCTGTGCCTCCACGAGCTCCAGGTGCTATCGGTGAAGCTCTTGCATGTAGGCCTCAGCGGCGGCCTCGGCCTCGAGGCGCTCCCTTGCCTCGTAGTCCTCCCGTGCCATAGCCGAGCTCACCACCCCTGGCTCCGGCGGGACGAGGTCAACCGGACATGTGCCAAAGGGGAAATTGAGCCTAGCCGCCGTGCCATGGTAGTGGACCTACCAGCGGTCGTACTCCATGGCCGAGAGCTCGGCCGTGTGGAAGCTACCGAGCCATCGGTGGGTGTGGGTCTCCCGATCCGTAATCTCGGTGACCCACGTCCCCCACTGCCATTGTCGGACCCCTAGGTAGGACCTTGTCGGTGGCCGGGCCGAGGAAGGACGGGGAAGTCCTCGAACCAGCGTAGGGGCATGGCAGCGGGCGGATTGGGCGACCGGCGACGGCGGCTCGATAAAGAGCTCGCGGAGGACGATGGGGACACCTCGGCGGCCACCTCGCCGACGTCGGGTGAAGAGGCCGTGATAAACCTCTTTTGGGCCATTGGCTCCTAGAGCTCCCCGACACACATGCAGAGGTTGAGGATGCAGGCGGTGGCGGCAGCGATGGCGGCGACCTACCAATGGTTTCGAGCGAGGGAGGGGTGGTGTGTGTCTGTGTGAACGGAGGTTTTGGGGGGGCAAGGTGGTGTGTGAGGAAATACCACAGCAACTGAAAATTTTACTAGGCGGGAGTAAAATGCCGGGCTACTGAAAATTTGGATCAAGGGCGAGCAAATATTTTTGAGATTGCGAGGGATGCAGAGGCTAGAGTAAAATGCCGGGCTACTGAAAATTTGGATCAAGGGCGAGCAGATATATTTGAGATTGCGAGGGATGCAGAGGCGGGAGTAACATGCCGGGGCTACTGAAAATTTGAATCAAGGGCGAGCAGATATTTTTGAGATTGCGAGGGATGCAGAGGCGGGAGTAAAATGCCGGGGCTACTGAAAATGTGAATCAAGGGATTGAAGCAGAGCAGGAGTAACGGACATCGCACACGGTGATGTGAGTGACAGGGGCACGGGCATGGCACACAGGTAGTCTGAGCGAACCGTGTCTGTTGCGTCCCCAATCGCGGACGGTTGCTGCAGCTAACTCGTCTGCTGTTTATAAATTTGGCAAAAAGAATAACGCGGGAAAGGGTCAGAACACGAACACACTTGCATGTGGACCAAATATATGTATGAAAAGGGTGGCTTGATGTTCAAATACCCAATGCACAACTTTGATGTGGCACCTGTCGCACAAAGCACACAGTATTGCTAGTCAGCCACCCCCTACGAACCTCACTTCGTGTCGGCGATAAGGGAATCCTAGCTATGAACGCATGACCCAAATAGCTAGGTCTGAAATCTCACCCTACCGTAACACAAAACCTATAGGAGTCCATCATGGTCAACTTCCCCTTTCGCTTTCGGACAAAGGTGGACCGTGTGCCGACCCACAAATGTGTGCTATGTGGCGCGAGATGGGTGAGACCACATACGAACCACCTGCGGGTGGCCCTACTATATGTATGAAAAGGATGCGGTGTGATATTTAACTACCATTCACAACTTTTATGTGTCACATGTGCCTCGCAAATTAACCGGACTTCCCCAACCCCATGGAGGTTGCAGGTAGTGCAAAGTAGCTCCCCCACCCACACACACACACGTCGGGGGGGCATCTCACCAAGACGTATTGTAACACAGACCAAGCAGAATCCAACTTGGTCGTATAACTGATCTCGCTCATTGTTTGTCAAAGTGATGGACGTCCACACGACCCCGCAAAATTGGCTAGCTTGTGTCGTTGATAACCTCGTGAGGGAGTGCCTGAAGACAAAACCCACTCTGTGCATGTGGCCCAAACATATGTATATGGAAGTGGTGTGTGGTGTTTGAATACCCAATGCGCAAATTTGATGTGGCACCATGCTTTGGAATCATAAAATCCCCACAGTGACTGAGGGTTCACGACGTGTAACATGCGCTCAAACTTAACTAATTAGGCCTAGAATGATCGACCTACTATATGGTAACAAGAACCAAAGAAGAAGAATCCACCCTAGTAACCTTTCTCATCGTCGGTCCAAATGATGGACGTCGACGCGGGCCCACAAATATATAGGCTTGCCGCCGATAACGAAGCGAGTGAGAGTGTCCAATGACAACCATTGCATGCATGTGTCCCAAACATATTTATGGAGGTGTGTGATGCATGCATATGAGTTGAATACCCAATGCACAACATTGATGTGGTGCGTGAGTTGAAAATTGCACAGTCCCCACACAGAGCAAGAGGTTCATGACGTGTCGTGTGCTCGCCCCCCCCCCCCACTTTGATCCAGCGGGATGGATTCATGTGCCCACATGCGCTATTATGTAATCTCACATCAAGACCTATACCGTCAGACAAACAAAAAATTAATCCCCTCCTATAAGTCAAATTAATTAACCTCTCTTGCTGTCGGTGAAAGTGATGGACCAAGCGGGCCCACAGATGGAAGCATCGCCAATAACTGCGTGAGTGAGTGCCAGAGGACAACCACCATCGCTTGCATGTGTGCCAAACATATATATGGAGAGGTGTGTGGTTGTGATGTTTTGAATACCTAATGCACAACTTTGATGTGGCATCTGCCTCAAAATTTGTAAAGTCCCCACACGGAGTGAGGTTGATGACACCTAGTATATGCTGGTACCATCCCCCTTCGACACATACTATATACTCCTACCGTAACACAACCCTAAAAGAATTAATCCTCCTTGTTCGTCAAACTATACTCTCATTGGGTCAAAGTGATGGGCGACGACCTCGCGGGCCCACAAAGGAGCCAAGCGTACGTTGCACGCGAGTCATTGTCCTATGTGGCACCTATACCTCAGAAACCGTAAAGTCCCCACAGAGAGTGAGGTTCATGATGCGTGGTATGTGCTACCCCCCCCCCCCCCCATTCGACGTGTGGTATATATATACTCCTACTGTAGCACAAACCAAAAAGAATCATTCCTTGATGGTCAAAATAACCTCTCTCTCGTTGGGTCAAAGTGATGGAGGACAACCTCGCGGGCCCACAGATGGAAGCGCCGCACGCGAGTGAGTTCCTATAGGGCAACCACCGCTTGCATGGTGTTGCGTGATGTTTGAATACCAATGCACAACTTTGATGTGGCACCTGCTTCGGGAACCGAAATGTCCCCACATGGAGCGAGGTTATGACACATATATAGTATACATGTTGCCCCCTCTTTGACATTTACTACATACTCCTACCATGCATATACGTAACACAACCCAAAAAAGAACCATTCTTGTTGGTCAAATTAACCTCTCGCTCGCTGTAGGTTCAACTGATCGACGACGACCTCGCGGGCCCATAGAGATAGTCACACGTGAGTGAGTGTCATAGGACAACCACCGCGTGCATGTGCCCAAAAGAGGTGTGTTGTGTGATGTTTGAATACCCAATGCACAACTTTGATGTGGCACATGCTTCACAAACTGGAAACGCACTACACAGAGGTTCACGACGCGTAGCCCCCTCACTTCGAGCCGGTGAGAGGGACTCTGCCCAAACTTTGATATGGAATCTCACCATGATCCACACCATAACACACATGCCAAGAAGAATCCACCTTTGGTCAAATGCCTCTCGTTGTCGGTGGAAACTGAAAACCTTTGCGGGCTAACGAATGGGCACGTCGCTGATAACCGCACGAGGGAGTGTCCGAGAGGACCACCAATTAATGCATGCATGTGGCCCGAACATGTATGTATGAAAGGGTTGTGCAATGTTTTAAATAACCAATTCACGACTTTGATGTGGCATATATGACTCACAAAATGATTAATTCCACACGGAGGCTCATGACTCGTAGTGTACTGCCGGACCCCCCCCCCCACACACACACACAAAGACAGACACACACATCCCGCACCACCACCGCCACTCTGAGGCATGTCAAACTTTTTCTGCAGTGAACATGCAGGTGACCAAAGGAGTGTCGTGTTAAAATTTGAAAAAAAACAGAGATCATTCAATCATTTTTATACATTGATTGATTTCCTAGGGATTTAATGTGAAAAAATCAAATTTGAGCTACATGTGCACCAAAATGGATTGCAAAATCATAAATGTGTCCCTGGGTGCATGTTTCCCCGTGCAAGAGATTTCAAAACATTGAGAATATTGATTTTTAAAATTCAGTAAATCCAATACTTAGTTGAAATTCATGAAACTTATCGTGGTGTCATATGGACATGAGTAGACTGTGATATTGTATTTTTTCATCAAATTTGAGACAAGTTTTGATATAATCTTCTTACAAACGGGAGATTGTTAATAATTGGCAACCAATATGGCATACGAATTATCTATTTGGACCGTATGCGTTACACCAACAATGTATATGTGCCATGCTTCGATTAAGCAATAAAGCGGCAGAATTAATCATCAGAAAAGAAAAACAATATACGCCACGCGCCCCGTGTGCCGTGCGAGAAGGCGTGAGTTGACGAGGTGCATGAGAGCAGTCCGCCGTGCAGGCAAACCGGGAGGCGTGCATGCAGGTGTGTGAATTGACGGGAGGCGTTTTCGCTGTGCTGTGTCACCGGGAGGCGTGCGAGTAGCTGTGTGAAATGATGGTAGGCATGCCAGATATCCGCCGCGCAGGCTCACCGGGAGGTGAGACAGCCTTTGACCACCACCAGCCTCGCTCCCACCGCTCCATATTAATGACGCGCCCGAGCCGCTAGCCATAATAGGCGGCTGCACCCCCAGTCCACAGTGGTCACCGCCGTCTGGAGTGTATGAGGATGCCGCCGAAGTGCACCATCAGAGGGAGTAGCGACGCCGGGGCTGGTGAAGCACCCGCGCAACGCGTGAAGCTGGGCATAGAGGTTGTCGTCGCCGCCGCCAAGGTCTCGCGCGGGCAGCAGCACGACCTTGACTTCGTCGGTGCCATCGTGCCCCCCTAGGCGGAGCCGGAGGTCCACAGCAATGACTGCGACTCCGACAGAAAACCGGTTAATCATCTATACCCATTTGTGCGGCAAACATATCATGTGTTTTCTCTGGTTACTCCCCCCCTCCCTCTAATTTTTTTGAAATACAAATCCTATGGTTATGTTCTCCCAGTCCATGAAATCAGAGTGATTAAGATTCGTTAGATGCATGTAGTGTATTGATTGTTTGAGTGGCATCCATATAGGGTTAGTGATTAATTGTTTGTTCTGTACAAATGATTTTTGCTAATAATCCCACTAGGGTTAGCGCGCGTGCTAATAATTCGTGGCCAGATCTTGCGAATTGATTTTGAATGTCCTACATATATGCTTGTGCCTTTTTTTTCTTCCAAATCTTGAGAATTGATTTTGAATGTCCTACATGTATGTTTCTGCCATTTTTTCAGATTGATGAGGCGCCAGCCAGCGGCCCCGCCAGTTGTAGATTTTGCACCCGGCAGCGTGGCCAGTAGCGGCCACGGCCCCCCTGGATCTGAGGAACCCGTAGAATCTCCGGCGGACCGCATCAGCGATCTCCCAGACACCATCCTTGGGGAGATCGTCTCCCTTCTCCCCACCAAGGATGGCTGCCGCACACAAGTCCTCGCATCTCGGTGGCGCACTCAGTGGCACGCCGCGCCTCTTAATCTCAACTGTCGTCAGCTATCTGTCGATGATGATTCTGAACTCCTCGGAGCCATCATCTCCTCCCACCAGGGCTCCGTTCAACGCATTCGCATCCCGGCATGCTACCTGCTGGACATAACCTACACGGTGGGCGGCTGGCTGACATCCCGTCAATTCAAAAAAACTCGAGCAGCTTGAGTTCTACCATGGCTATGTATGTAACATACCACGAACCGATGTATTTGTGCCCTCACCACCGATGTCCACCTCGTGGTTTTCCTCCTCTCTCCACACCGCCACCTTCGCTCGGTGCCATCTAGGAGACAATCTGGTACAAATGCTTTGACTCCCACTGCTAAAAAAACTTGCGCTTGTGGTGGTTGATCTATCGGAGGCCGCACTGCACAGCATCATCCACTCCAGCTGCCCTGCCCTGGAGAGCTTGCTGCTTGTTTTTGGAATAGAAATTAGTATATGTTGTCTCAAAATAAAGTCGCCTCACCTTGTAAGCATGGGAATTTTCTTTGGACATGATCTCATCATCAAAGATGCCCCTTCACTTCAAAGGTTGCTCCTTGATTCTTCTATAGTACCTTCGCAAATAACTGTGGTCTCTGCGCCTAAACTAGAGACCTTGGGTGCAATTCGTGATCCTTTTAGATGGTTTAAGATGGTGTTCGGCTCCACACCTATTGAGGTACTGTATATTATTCACGTACACTTTTGTAATCTGCATTTTTCATTTGTGCGCATAAGTTAAGTGTCATCTTGGAGTACACTTTTGGTACTAATATTATGTTCTATGCTCAATGAAGAGCTTGTCCATCCTATCAGTGGTGGTGGATTCTGTCAAGACCTTACATATCAGTATGTGGTGTTTTGATCTGAACATGATTATTGGCTTGCTGCAATGCTTTCCATGTCTGGAGAATTTGTATATAAAGGTGATGATTTCACGCACATTGAAAGCCCATATATAATGTACTATAATTAATCATTCAGCTATCCTCTTTCAACATACTCTTTTTTAGACATTAACTGTTTTCAATCTTCATCTCTATTTAGGCACTAACAGAAGGAGAAAAAGTTATAACCAATAGATTGTTTAAGAAGCACCGAGATTTTCTCAGATCTCATGACATTCGTTTGACGACAGTAACGCTCGAAGGATATGCATCCAACCCTTCAAGCACTAGCTTTGTCACATTCTTCATGTTGAATGCGAGAGCACTATTGTCCGTGAGGATTAAGTTTTGTAACGAAAAATTTCTCACGGCTGCAAGTGTTGAACAACATAAAAGGAAGTTTCAGGTGGATAAAAGGGCTTGTGAATGTGCTCGACTTCTATGTACAACAACTTGTCCTCATGTACCAGTAGAATTTCTGGCCCGGGATCTTGATTTTATGGATCAGACCGATCCATTTGATTGTGGCTGCCCAAAACTTTGGTATAGTTAGATGTTATTACCCTGTTTAATCTGGGTTTTGTCTAAACCTGATGAACAATTAATCCTCATGCTTTTGGACCATTTGTAAGCTGGAGTTAGATATTGTTGCCCTTTTCAACTCGGCTTTGACCCATATTTTCTTTCATACTTGGCCAATGGCTTGCCATTTCTTTAATTAAGACATAAATATTATGAGCAATCACAACATAGGAAAAGAACATCACTCTCGCCAGATCCTTGAGATCATTGTTCATTACAGAACCCGCAAGTTCTTAGCACCCGCAATACCCACAAACTTATTTTCAGCTAGCACACCAAATGGGTTGTAATTCTTAATAAGAAAAGCTGCATGGTAGTGACATATTTAGATTCTGACATTTGGGACCCACCAGGAAAAAGCCTATCCAAGGCGGTGTTGACTCGACAGTAAACATTAAGAAACCTGGTTTTAAAATTACTGTAAATCCAAAACTCGCCTGAAAATCATGAAACTTGGCATGGTATTATGACATGGCACCAACATGTTGTGGTAAAAAATTAGTTCAATTTGGGACAAGTTTTGGTATAAACTTCTTACAAACCAGAGCTTCTCTAAAAAAGCCTCATGGTTCCGAGAGGGAACTTGTCACCTATGTGTGTGAAACGACATTTCTAATTACAGACTTATTTGCCGCGTATCACACACATCTTGTTAAGTTGAACCGTTTTTGTTCTCTTGGCTGAACGCAAACAGTTCATCGGAATGAACTGTATGCCTCTGTCGCACACACCTTGATCTGGCTGACCATTTCTGTTGTGTTGCCTAATCGAAAATAGTTCATCCAGGTGAACCGTATGCCGTATATCGCACACACCTTGATCTGGCTGACCGTTTCTATTGCCTTTGCTCATCACAAACAGTTCATTGGGGTGAACTGTATGTCCTATATCACACACACCTTCATCTGGCTGCCCGTTTCTGTTGTTAAGCTCATCGCAAACAGTTTATTCAAGTGAACTGTATGCCACACATCGCACACGCAACTATAATCTGAAACGTGTTTGTTGGCTACGACATCGCAAACATTTTGTATCTTTTTTGACGGTTTTATTACATCACCGTTTGTGATTAATGCATCGCACACAGTTTCGTCGAAGGGTCTCTGATTGTAGTGTCGCGTTAGCAGCATCCTGCAGTAGTGTGTCTTTCAAAATATCAATGCTAAAGAACGCTATCCCTACAAAATCATATAGTCTTGTCATGCTCCATCTTCTTAACACAAAGTATTTATCATGCACAACCCCGATGACAAGCCAAGCAATTGGTTCATACCTTTTAACACGCTTTAGCTTTTTCAACCCCCACGCAATACATGAGCGCAAGCCATGGACATAGCACTATGGGTGGAATAGAATATGATGATAGGGGTAAACATAGAGAAGACAAAAAAGTAAGAAAGTCCCACATCGACGCGGATAATCAACGGGTTATGGAGATGCCCATCAATTGATATCAATGCAAGGAGTAGGGATTGTCATGCAACGGATGCACTAAGAGCTATAAGTGTATGAAAGCTCATCATAAAAACTAAGTGGGTGTGCATCCAACTTGCTTGCTCGAAGACCTCGGGCATTTGAGGAAACCCATCATCGGAATGTACAAGCCAAGTTCTATAATGAAACATTCCCACTAGTATATGAAAGTGACTACATAGAAGACTCTCTACATGAAAAACATGGTGCTACTTTGAAGCACAAGTGTGGAAAGGATAGTAACATTGCCCCTTCTTTCTTTTTCTCTCATTTTTTTTTGTTTTCCTTTTTTTCTTCTTCTTTTCTTGGGCTCTTTTTGGCCTCACTTTTTTTTTCTTTTTTTAAATATTTTCACTTGGAGTCTCATCCCGGCTTGTGGGGGAATCATAGTCTACATCATCCTTTCCTCACTGGGACAATGCTCTAATAATGAATAATGATGATCATCACACTTCTAGTTACTTACAACTCAAAACAAATAAAAATTACAACTCGATACCTAGAACAATATGACTCTATATGAATGCCTCTGGGAGTGTACCAGGATGTGCAATGATCTAGCGTAGCAAGGATATCAAAAAACGGAAAAGCCATGAAAATATCGTGCTAGCTATCTTACGATCATGCAAAGAAATATGACAATGAATGCTCAAGTCATGTATATGATGATGATGGAAGTTGCATGGCAATATATCTCGGAATGGCTATGGAAATGCCATAATAGGTAGGTATGGTGGCTATTTTGAGGAAGATATAATGAGGCTTATGTGTGATAGAGTGTATCATATCACGGGGTTTGGATGCACCGGTGAAGTTTGCACCACATCTCGAGGTGAGAACGGGCAATGCACGGTACCGAAGAGGCTAGCAAATTGCGGAAAGGTAAGAGTGCATATAATCCATGGACTCACATTAGTCATAAAGAACTCACATACTTATTGCAAAAGTTTATTAGCCCTCGAAGCAAAGTACTACTACGCATGCCCCTAGGGGGATAGATTAGTAGGAAAAGACCATCACTTGTCCCCGACCGCCACTCATAAGGAACACAATCAATAATAAATCATGCTCAAACTTCGCGGCATAACGAGAGACTATATGTGCATGCTTCGGGAATCACAAACCTTAACACCAATATTCTTACTACCACAATCATTCACTAGTACCTCCCACATATTATCATCTCTATATCTCAAAACTATTGCAAGGAATCAAACGTATCATATTCAGTGATCCACAAGTATTATGTAGGATTTTATGACTAACCATGCAAATGACCAATTCCTGTTGACTCTCTAAATAGATATAAGTGAAACAAGAGAGTTTAATTCTTTCTTAAAAATACCATGCTCACGCTCTAATAAATATAAGTGAAGCAAAAGAGCATTCTACAAATAACAGTTTTCTATGTGAAGAGAAACAAGCAATCCAAACTTCAAATGATATAAGTGAAGCACATGAAGCATTCTATAAAGCCATACTCAAAAGATATAAGTGAAGTGCAAATTCTATAAATCAACCAAGGACTATCTCATACCAGCATGGTGCATTATTAAAAGAAAGAATAAAAAGCACACGACGCTCCAAGATTTACACATATCATGTGAACAAAACAAAGACCGAAACATACCGATACTTGTTGAAGAAAGATGGGATGCCTTTCGGGGCATCCCCAAGCTTAGACGCTTGAGTCTCCTTGACTATTTACTTGGGCTGCCTTGGGCATCCCCAAGCTTGAACTCTTGCCTCTCCTCCTTCTCCTCATATGGATACCTCCTCGATCTTCGAACACTTTATCCAGACAAAACTTACCAAAACCCTCGTGAGATCCGTTAGTATAATAAAGTAAATCACCACTTTAAGTACTGTTGCATACCCATTCATATTTTATTTTTGCATTATAAGTATTGTATTCTAACTTCTATATGGCTTATACCAACATATACAATCCATAGTTCCATCAAAACAAGCAAAACAACGCATCAAAAACAGAATCTGTCAAAAACAGGACAGTCTGTAGCAATCTGAACTTTGACCATACTTATGTACCTCCAAATTTTTTGAAACATTAGGAAAAAATAAACAATTTGCCTAGAAGTACTGTGTAAAAATTTCAGAAACTTTTGACATCCCAGTAAATAATGTAAATTCATGCACTACAGCCAAAGTTTCTGTTTTTGCACCGCACATACCAAACAAGCAGTTCAAACATCCTAAAGGCAAACCTTGGCACATTATTTTTATAATACAATGGATTTGTACAAGTTGATAATTATTTTTGTGAGAAACTTCCATGAATTTTTTTTACAATGTTTCCATGAGCATGAACACAAGTGTTCAAGGTCGACCCTCACTTCTCCAATGCATAACCTTCCAATTGCTTCTCTTTTTGAAAAAGTTTTTAAGTTCCCCTCTATAATTTTTTTATTTTTAAACTTTATAAATGCACACAACAGAATAAAATGACTCTCTAAAACTTCCGGGTTGTCTCCCTGGCAGCACTTTCTTTAAAGCCATTAAGCTAGGCATAAAGTGCTCAAGTAATCGATCCACCCGGATCCCAAGGTATATCAAAGCCAATTTTAATTAGCAATTATTTTATAATTTAGTAGTGAGCACAAGGAAACATATATCATGCAATGACGAAGTCTAACTCTCTTCCTATGCATCAGCATGTCATAGAAGAACAATTCATGCACACAAAGTAAAGGCGAATACATAGCATAAATAGTTTCTTGCAATTTTATCGTGTTGGAAACATAGAGAGGTGGAGATGTAGTTCCTCTCTCATAATAATTGCAAGTAGGAGCAGCAAGCACATGTATATTATATTCATCAAAATCATCATGTGTAACGGTAAAACGCAACCCATCAATATAATCCTTAATAAGAGCAAACTTCTCTGATATAGTATAGTTTGGAGAATTCAAAAAGATAATAGGACTATCATGTGTGGGTGCAATAGCAACAATTTCATTCTTAATATAAGGAACTATAGCAAGTTCATCTCCATAAGCATAATTCATATTGGCATCTTGGCCACAAGCATAGCAAGCATCAAGTTCATCAAAAAGGGATATTTCAAAAGAATCCAAGGGATCATAGCAATCATCATAGCATTCATCCTTCGGTAAGCACGAAGGGAAATTAAACAATGTACGAGTTGAAGAGTTACTCTCATTAGAAAGTGGGCACGGGTAGCTAATCCACTCTTCCTCCTTTTGTTCTTCACTCTCCTCATCATCTTTTTCATCCAATGAGCTCACAGTTTCATCAATTTCTTCTTCCATAGATTCCTGCAAAATATTAGTCTCTTCTTGGACAGCGGAGACTTTCTCAATAAATACATAAATATTGGAATTGCATTTATAATTCTCATATGAATATTTAAGTATAGCAAAATTTTCAGGTCTATAAACAGCATCATCATAATCTTCATACTTTTCAAACAGAGATTCAGTTTCATAAGCACCCTTCAAAGCAACAAATTCTTCTATTCGTTCCACATCATAGTAATCATATCTACCATTAGCATAAGAAGCCAAGGTTTCATTATCATTAAATTCACATGAAAAGGGAACGTGTGGAGCCTTCATCCTAGAGCAACAAGTATTATCATATCTCAAGCATAAATTTCAAGCATACCAATGCAACATTTCAATTTGATCCCATAAGAGTTTCTCTTTTTGAGTCAAGCAATAATCCCTAAAGTATTCACATTGATCCAACGTGTCTCCCATTATCAAGTTGAATGGGGTTTTCTCAGGATTATCAAAGTAGTGTTTAATATTTTTCATATAACGAGCATCAAGAGTTTTAGGAGGTTCCCCATCTCCATGAGTAGCAAGTACAACTATTTTTTTGGTATTTCGTGTTCCATATCCATAACTAAAGATATAAAACAACTTAGAATAGAAAATAAAAACTACTTAGTGATAAAGCAAACAAGCACACACGAGAATATTCACCCTACGCTATTGCTCCCCGGCAACGGCGCCAGAAAAAGGTCTTGATAACTATACCTGGCCAAACCTCGGGCCGGGCCGGGCTTTGGGCCGGGCCTAGCCAAGCCCAAGGCAAAAAACCCAGGCCCGGGCCCGGCCCGGCCATCGGGCCTGGTTTTTGGGCCCAAGCCCAGCCCGAATGCGTAAAAGCCCGCCGGGCCTCGGGCCGGGCCCCTTCAGAAAATCGCAAAAACGACAGGCCTGGGCCCGGGCCTGGCCCGGCCTTCGGGCTCAAAATCTAGGCCCAGGCCCGGCCCGAGAGCAGCGTCAGGCCAAGCCGGGTCGGGCTTTTTTGGGCCGGGCCGTTCGGGCCGGGTTGCCCATGGCCAGGACTATTGATAACCCACAAGTATAGGGGATTGTTTGTAGCCTTTTTTGATAAATAAGAGTGTCAAACCCAACGAGAAGCTAAAGGTAGAACAAATATTCCCTCAAGTTCTATCGACCACCGATACAACTCTACGCACACTTTAACGTTCGCTTTATCGAGAACAAGTATAAAACTAGAAGTACTTTGCGAGAATAAAACTACGAATAAATTGCAAGATAATAAAATTTAGTAGAAAGCTTTTTGTAACATAAGAAAAGTATTTTATCTCTAGGCAATCGATAACTAGACCGATAATCATTATTGCAATTTTATATGAGGGAGAGGCATGAGCTAACGTACTTTCCATACTTGGATCATGTGCACTTATGATTGGAAATCTGGCAAGCAACCGCAACTATCAAAGATCATTAAGGTAAAACCCAACCATAGCATTAAGTATCCCTTTATCCCATACACAACAACCCCCTTACTCGGGCGTAAGCTTCTGTCACTCTAGCCACCCGCCATAAGAGAATCATGAACGTATTGCAACACCCTATAGCGGGGATCCCTCACGCTTGTGCAACATGGAGGGCACCATAGGACAGCACCAAAATAAAATATACAGCTCAAACCAATCATGATCATCAATCAACCCATAGGACAAAACAGATCTACTCAAATATCATGGGATAACCACATATCATTGGATAATAATATATAGTGTTGAGCACCATGTTTAAGTAGAGAATTACAGCGGGAATAGAGGGATTACACCGTTGCATAGAGGGGGAGAGAGTTGGTATTGACGACGGCGAAGTTGTTGGTGTAGATCGCCGTCACGATCCTTGCCCCGGCGGCGCTCCGGCGCCATCGGGTGAGAGTGGGAGAGAGCCCCCCTCCTTCTTCTTTTTCTTCCTTGGCCTCCCCCTAGATGGGAGGAGAGTTCCCCCTCTGGTCCATGGCCTCCATGGCGACGGAGGGGCGGGAGCCCCTCTGAGATTGGATCTCTCTCTCTCTGTTCTCTTCTGTTTCGCGTTCCTGTTTTCTGGCCCTTAACCGTTTCTTAAATTCCCAGAGATCCGTACTCCGATTGGGCTGAAATTTTTAGGGGATTTTTATCCATAAATTATCTTTCTTCCGGCGAAAGAAGGGCAGCAACTACCTTACAAGGTGCCCACTACCCATCAGGGCGCACCTGGACCCCCTGGCGCGCCCTGGTGCCTAGTGGGCCCCTCGAGCACCGTCTTGCTTTGATTCTTCTTCCAAAAAATCACATATATTCCAAAAAAAATCTCTGTAAAGTTTTATCGCGTTTGGACTTTGTTTGATATGGATATTCTGTGAAACAAAAAACATGCAACAAACAGGAACTGGCACTGGGCACTGGATCAATATGTTAGTCCCAAAAATAATATAAAATGTTGCCAAAAGTATATAAAAGTTGTAAAATATTGGCATGGAATAATCAAAAATTATAGATACGACAGAGACGTATCAGGGGGCTCTCCCCCCTCTCTCCCGGTGGTGCCGGAAAGCCGCCGGGGCAATCATCGTGACGACGATCTACACCAACAACTTCGCTGCCGTTAACACCAACTCTCTCCCCCTCTATGCAGCGGTGTAACACCTCTTCTCCCCGCTGTAATGTCTACTTAAACATGGTGCTTAATGCTACATATTATTATCCAATGATGTGTTCCTGTCCTATGATGTTTGAGTAGATTCGTTTTGTCCTATGGGTTGATTGATGATCGTGATTGGTTTGAGTTGTATGTTTTATTTTGGTGCTGTCCTATGGTGCCCTCCGTGTCGCGCAAGCGTGTGGGATTCCCATTGTAGGGTGTTGCAATACGTTCACAATTCACTTATGGTGGGTGGCTAGAGTGACAGAAGCTTACGCCCGAGTAAGGGGGTTGTTGCGTATGGGAGCAAAGAAGACTTGATACTTAATGCTATGGTTGGGTTTTACCTTAATGATCTTTGGTAGTTGCGGATGCTTGCTAGAGTTCCAATCATAAGTGCATATGATCCAAGTACGGAAAGTATGTTAGCTCATGCCTCTCCCTCATATAAAATTGCAATAATGATTACTGGTCTAGTTATCGATTGCCTAGAGATAAATAACTTTCTTGTGTTACAAAAACCTTTCTACTAAACAACTAACTTTTATTATCTTGCAAATTACTCCTAGTTTTATTTTCGCTAAGTACATCTAGTTTTTGCAAACTTATCCTTACACATACAAAATAGTCTCATGCTTGTTCCAGGTAAAGCGAACATTAAGTGTGCGTAGAGTTGTATCAGTGGTCGATAGAACTTGAAGGGAATATAAATCATACCTTTAGCTCCTCGCTAGGTTTGACACTCTTATTTATCAAAAAAGCTACAATTGATCCCCTATCCTTGTGGGGTTATCAGGGGAGCCGCGATTCTCCCATGGGCGCTGGACCCGGCCTCTACGATGGCGGTCGAGGAGCGCGTCCGGCCCTGAGGGGGATCCCTCGCCACGGCGACAAGAGCGCGGGCGCGTCCCTTACCCTTCACCGACGCCGGCTACGGCGGCGGCACCGCCTCTATCAACGCCTTGCCGTTCGCAGCGGCGGAGGACTTCTTGGGCACCATGGTAGCGGCGGTGGTGGGCGGAGATTGGAAGTAGAGGAAGTAGAGGAGTAGTACACAGGAAGGCGGAGAGCGATATGGGATGAAATGATGCGCCCGCTGTTGGCGAACGTAGCTTGCAATTTCAAAAAAATTCCTATGCTCACGCAAGATCTATCTAGGAGATGCATAGCAACGAGAGGGGGAGAGTGTGTCCATGTACCCTCATAGACCGAAAGCGGAAGCGTTTGACAACACGGTTGATGTAATCGAACTTCTTCTCGTTCCGACCGATCAAGCACCGAACGTACAACACCTGCGAGTTCTGCACACGTTCAGCTCGATGACGTCCATCGAACTCTTGATCCAGCAAAGTGTCGAGGAAGTAGATGAGTTCCGTCAGCACGACGGCGTGGTGATGGTGATGGTGAAGTGATCCGCGCAGGGCTTCGCCTAAGCACTACGAAGATATGATCGGAGGCGTAAACTGTGGAGGGGGGCGCCGCACACGGCTAGGAATCAATGTTGTATGTTCTAGCGGCGCCCCCCCCCCCCCCCCTCACATATATATAGGTGGGAGAGGGTGGGAGAGGGAGAGGGGCATCAAGGGGCGCCCCAAGTAGGAGTAATCCTACTTGGGCGCCTCCCACAAGTCGGCCTCCCCCCATTCCATAAGTGTCGGAGGGGGAAGGAAAGAGAGGGGGAAGAGAAGGAAAGGGGGAGGCCGAATCCTCCCCTTTCCTTCTCCCTTCCCCTCCTTCCTTCTCCTCCTATTTCGGCCTATATGGGGGCGCACCAGCCCTCCAGGGGCTGGTATGTCCCTCTCTTGGCCCATAAGGCCCATATCTTTGCCGGGTGGTGCCCGGAACCCCTTCCGGTGACCCGATATGTACCCGGTACCCCCGGAACACTTCCGGTGTCCGAATACCATCGTCCTATATATGAATATTTACCTCTCAACCATTTCGAGACTCCTCGTCATGTTCGTGCTCTCATCCGGGACTCCGAACAACATTCGGTCACCAAATCACATAACTCATATAATACAAAATCGTTATCGAACGTTAAGCGTGCGGACCCTACGGGTTCGAGAACTATGTAGACATGACCGAGACACCTCTCCGGTCAATAAACAACAGCGGAACCTGGATGCTCATATTGGTTCCCACATATTCTACGAAGATCTTTATCGGTTGAACCGTAATGACAACATACGTTATTCCCTTTGTCATCGGTATGTTACTTGCCCGAGATTCGATCGTCGGTATCTTCATACCTAGTTCAATATCGTTACCGGCAAGTCTCTTTACTCGTTCTGTAATACATCATTCCGTAACTAACTCATTAGTCACATTGCTTGCAAGGCTTCTTATGATGTGTATTACCGAGAGGGCCCAGAGATACCTCTCCGATACTCGGAGTGACAAATCCTAATCTCGATCTATGCCAACCCAACAGACACCTTCGGAGATACCTGTAGAGCATATTTATAATCACCCAGTTACGTTGTGACGTTTGATAGCACACAAGGCATTCCTCCGGTATCTGGGAGTTGCATAATCTCATAGTCGAAGGAATATGTATTTGACATGAAGAAAGCAGTAGCAATAAAACTGAACGATCATTATGCTAAGCTAACGGATGGGTCATGTCCATCACATCATTCTCCTAATGATGTGATCCCGTTCATCAAATGACAACACATGTCTATGGTTAGGAAACTTAACCATCTTTGATTAACGAGCTAGTCTAGTAGAGGCTTACTAGGGACACTGTGTTTTGTCTATGTATCCACACATGTATCAAGTTTCCGGTTAATACAATTCTAGCATGAATAATAAACATTTATCATGATATAAGGAAATATAAAATAACAACTTTATTATTTCCTCTAGGGCATATTTCCTTCAGTCTCCCACTTGCACTAGAGTCAATAATCTAGTTCACATCGCCATGTGATTTAAAACCAATAATTCACATCTTTATGTGATTAACACCCATAGTTCACATCACCATGTGACCAACACCCAACGGGTTTACTAGAGTCAATAATCTAGTTCACATCGTTATGTGATTAACCCCCAAAGAGTACTAAGGTGTGATCATGTTTTGCTTGTGAGAGAAGTTTAGTCAACGGGTCTGCCACATTCAGATCCGTATGTATTTTGCAAATTTCTATGTCTACAATGCTCTGCATGGAGCTACTCTAGCTAATTGCTCCCACGTTCAATATGTATCTAGATTGAGACTTAGAGTCATCTAGATCAGTGTCAAAGCTTGCATCAACGTAACTCTTTACGACGAACTCTTTTATCACCTCCATTACCGAGAAACATTTCCTTAGTCCTCTTAGGTAAGTAAGGATAATTTTGACCGCTGTCTAGTGGTCCACTCCAGGATCACTCTTGTGCCCTCTTTGCCAGATAAGTGGCAAGACACACATCAGGTGTGGTACACAACATGGCATATCGTATAGAACCTATGGCTGAGGCATAGGGAATGACTTTCATTCTCTCTCTATCTTCTGCCGTGGTCGGGCTTTGAGTCTTACTCAACTTCACACCTTGCAACACAGGCAAGAACCCTTTCTTTGACTGATCCATTTTGAACTTCTTCAAAATCTTTGTCAAGGCATGTGCTTTGTGAAAGTCCTATTAAGCGTCTCGATCTATCCCTATAGATCTTGATGCCCAATATATAAGTAGCTTCACCGAGGTCTTTCAATGAAAAATTCTTATTCAAGTATCCTTTTATGCTATCCAGATATTCTATATCATTTCCAATCAATAATATGTCATCCACATATAATATCAGAAATGCTACAGAGCTCCCACTCACTTTCTTGTAAATACAGGCTTCTCTGAAAGTCTGTATAAAACCATATGCTTTGATCACCTCATCAAAGCGTATATTCCAACTCCGAGATGCTTGCACCAGTCCATAAATGGATCGCTGGAGCTTGCACACTTTGTTAGCACCTTTAGGATCGACAAAACCTTCTGGTTGCATCATATACAACTCTTCTTTAAGAAATCCATTAAGGAATGCAGTTTTGACCTCCATTTGCCAGATTTCATGATCATAAAATGCGGCAATTGCTAACATGATTCGGACAGACTTAAGCATCGCTACGAGTGAGAAAATCTCATCGTAGTCAACACCTTGAACTTGTCGAAAACCTTTTTGCAACAAGTCGAGCTTTGTAGATAGTAATACTACCATCAGTGTCCGTCTTCCTCTTGAAGATCCATTTATTCTCAATGGCTTGCCGATCATCGGGCAAGTCCACCAAAGTCCACACTTTGTTCTCATACATGGATCCTACCTCAGATTTCATGGCCTCAAGCCATCTGTTGGAATCTGGGCTCATCATAGCTTCTTCATAGTTCGTAGGTTCGCCTTGGTCTAGTAACATGACTTCCAGTACAGGATTCCCATACCACTATGGTCCGGATCGTGTTATGGTTGACCTACGAAGTTCTGTAGTAACTTGATCTGAAGTTTCATGATCATCATCATTAGCTTCCTCTCTAGTTGGTGTAGGCATCACGGGAACGGTTTTCTCTGATGAACTACTTTCCAATTCGAGAGAAGGTACGATTACCTTATCAAGTTCTACTTTCCTCCCACTCACTTCTTTCGAGAGAATCTCCTTCTCTAGAAAGGTTCCATTCTTGGCAAAAAAGATCTTGCCTTCGGATATGTGGTAGAAGGTGTACCCAATTGTTTCCTCTGGGTATCCTATGAAGACGCACTTCTCCGATTTGGGTTCGAACTTATCAGGCTGAAGCCTTTTGACATAAGTGTCGCAACCCCAAACTTTAAGAAATGACATATTAGGTTTCTTGCCAAACCACAGTTCATACGGTGTCGTCTCAACGGATTTAGACGGTGCCCTATTTAACGTGAATGCAGCTGTCTCTAATGCATAACCCCAAAACGATAGTGGTAAATCGGTAAGAGACATCATAGATCGCACCATATCTAATAAAGTACGGTTACGACGTTCGGACACACCATTACGTTGTGGTGTTCCAAGTGGCGTGAGTCGTGAAACTATTCCACATTGTTTTAAATGAAGGCCAAACTCGTAACTCAAATATTCGCCTCCGCGATCAGATCATAGAAACTTTATTTTCTTGTTACGATGATTTTCTACTTCACTCTGAAATTCTTTGAACTTTTTAAATGTTTCAGACTTATGTTTCATCAAGTAGATATACCCATATCTGCTTAAATCATCTGTGAAGGTCAGAAAATAACGATACCCGCCGCGAGCCTCAACACTCATCGGATCGCATACATCGGTATGTATTATTTCCAATAAGTCAGTGGCTCACTCCATTGTTCCGGAGAACGGAGTTTTAGTCATCTTGCCCATGAGGAATGGTTCGCAAGTATCAAATGATTGATAATCAAGTGATTCCAAAAGCCCATCTGCATGGAGTTTCTTCATGCGTTTTATACCAATATGACCTAAACGGCAGTGCCACAAATATGTTGCACTATCATTATCAACTTTGCATCTTTTGTCATCAATATTATGAATATGTGTATCACTACGATCGAGATTCAATAAACCATTTACATTGAGTGTATGACCATAGAAGGTTTTATTCATGTAAACAGAACAACAATTATTCTCTGACTTAAATGAATAACCGTATCGCAATAAACATGATCCAATCATATTCATGCTCAATGCAAACACCAAATAACATTTATTTATTTAGGTCCAACACTAATCCCGAAGGTAGAGGGAGTGTGCGATGGTGATCTTATCATCCTTGGAATCACTTCCAACACACATCGTCACCTCGTCATTAACTAGTCTCTCTTCATTTTGCAACTCCTGTTTTGAGTTACTAATGTTAGCAACTGAACCGGTATCAAATACCCAGGGGCTACTATGAACACTAGTAAAATACACATCAATAACATGTATATCAAATATACCTTTGTTCACTTTGCCATCCTTCTTATCCGCCAAGTATTTGGGGCAGTTACGCTTCCAGTAACCATTTCCTTTGCAGTAGAAGCACTCAGTTTTAGGCTTGGGTCCAGCTTTGGGCTTCTTCATGGGAGCGACAACTTGCTTGCCATTCTTCTTGAAGTTCCCTTTCTTTCCCTAACCCCTTTTCTTGAAACTAGTGGTCTTGTCAACCATCAACACTTGATGCTCTTTCTTGATTTCTACCTTCGCCGATTTCAGTATCGCGAAGAGCTTGGGAATCGTTTTCGTCATCCCTTACATATTATAGTTCATCACGAGGTTCTAGTAGCTTAGTGATAGTGACTAGAGAACTTTGTCAATCACTATCTTATCTGGAAGATTAACTCCCACTTGATTCAAGCGATTGTAGTACCCAGACATTCTGAGCACATGCTCACTGGCTGAGCTATTCTCCTCCATCTTGTAGGCAAAGTACTTGTCAGAGGTCTCATACCTCTCGACACGGGCATGAGTCTGAAATACCAATTTCAGCTCTTTGGAACATCTTATATGCTCCGTGGCGTTCAAAACGTTTTTGAAGTCCCGGTTCTAAGCTGTAAAGTATGGCGCACTAAACTATCAAGTAGTCATCATATCGAGCTTGCCAAACGTTCATAACGTCTGCATCTGCTCCTGCAATAGGTCTGTCACCTAGCGGTGCATCAAGGACATAATTCTTCTGTGCAGTAATGAGGATAATCCTTAGATCACGGACCGAGTCCGCATCATTGCTACTATCATCTTTCAACTTAGTTTTCTCTAGGAACATATCAAAAATAAAACAGGGGAGCTATACGCGAGCTATTGATCTACAACATAGATATGCAAAAACTATCAGCACTAAGTTCATGATAAATTAAGTTCAATTAATCATATTACTTAAGAACTCCCACTTAGATAGACATCCCTCGAGTCATCTAAATGATCACATGATCCATATCAACTAAACCATGTCCGATCATCACATGAGATGGAGTAGTCTTCAATGGTGAACATCTCTATGTTGATCATATCTACTATATGATTCATGTTCGACCTTTCGGTCTCCAGTGTTCCGAGGCCATGTGTGTACATGCTAGGCTCGTCAAGTTTAACCCGAGTATTCCGCATGTGCAAAACTGTCTTGCACCCGTTGTATGTGAACGTAGAGCTTATCACACCCGATCATCACGTGGTGTCTCAGCACGACGAACTGTCGCAATGGTGCATACTCAGGGAGAACACTTATACCTTGAAATTTTGTTAAGGGATCATCTTATAATGCTACTGCCATACTAAGCAAAATAAGATGCAAACAAGATAAACATCACATGCAATCAAAATATGTGACATGATATGGCCATCATCATCTTGTACCTTTGATCTCCATCTCCAAAGCACCGTCATGATCTCCATCGTCACCGGCTTGACACCTTGATCTCCATCGTAGCGTCGTGGTCGTCTCGCCAACTATTGCTTCTACAACTATCGCTAACGCATAGTGATAAAGTAAAGCAATTACATGGCATTTGCATTTCATACAATAAAGCGACAACCATAAGGCTCCTGCCAGTTGCCGATAACTTTTACAAAACATGATCATCTCATACAACGACGTATATCACATCATGTCTTGACCATATCACATCACAACATGCCCTGCAAAAACAAGTTAGACGTCCTCTACTTTGTTGTTGCAAGTTTTACGTGGTTGCTACGGGCTTCTAGCAAGAACCGTTCTTACCTACGCATCAAAACCACAACGGTGTTTCATCAAGTTTGCTGTTTTAACCTTCAACAAGGACCGGTCGTAGTCAAATTCGATTCAACTAAAGTTGGAGAAACAGACACCCGCCAGCCACCTTTATGCAAAACTAGTTGCATGTCTGTCGGTGGAACCGGTCTCATGAACGTGGTCATGTAAGGTTGGTCCGGGCCGCTTCATCCAACAATACCGCCGAATCAAAATAAGACGTTGGTGGTAAGTAGTATGACTATCACCGCCCACAACTCTTTGTGTTCTACTCGTGCATATCATCTACGCATAGACTTGGCTCGGATGCCACTGTTGGGGAACGTAGCATGCAATTTCAAAAAAAATCCTACGCTCACGCAAGATCTATCTAGGAGATGCATAGCAACGAGAGGGGGAGAGTGTGTCCACGTACCCTCGTAGACCGAAAGAAGAAGCGTTTGACAACGCGGTTGATGTAGTCGAACTTCTTCTCGTTCCGACCGATCAAGCACCGAACGTACGGCACCTCCGATTTCTGCACACGTTCAGCTCGATGACGTCCCTCGAACTCTTGATCCAGCAAAGTGTCGAGGAAGTAGATGAGTTCCGTCAGCACGACGGCGTGGTGACGGTGATGGTGAAGTGATCCGCGCAGGGCTTCGCCTAAGCACTACGAAGATATGACCGGAGGCATAAACTGTGGAGGGGGGCGCCGCACACGGCTAGGAATCAATATTGTATGTTCTAGCGGTGCCCCCCCACCCTCACATATATATAGGTGGGAGAGGGAGAGGGGCAGCAAGGGGCGCCCCAAGTAGGAGTAATCCTACTTGGGTGCCTCCCACAAGTCGGCCTTCCCCCCTTCCATAAGTGTCGGAGGGGGAAGGAAAGAGAGGGGGGAGAGAAGGAAAGGGGGAGGCCGAATCCTCCCCTTTCCTTCTCCCTTCCCCTCCTTCCTTCTCCTCCTATTTCGGCCTATATGGGGGCGCACCAGCCCTCCAGGGGCTGGTATGTCCCTCTCTTGGCCCATAAGGCCCATATCTTTGCCGGGTGGTGCCTGGAACCCCTTCCGGTGACCCGATATGTACCCGGTACCCCCGGAACACTTCCGGTGTCCGAATACCAGCGTCCTATATATGAATCTTTACCTCTCGACCATTTCGAGACTCCTCGTCATGTTCGTGATCTCATCCGGGACTCCGAACAACATTCGGTCACCAAATCACATAACTCATATAATACAAAATCGTTATCGAACGTTAAGCGTGCGGACCCTACGGGTTCGAGAACTATGTAGACATGACCGAGACACCTCTCCAGTCAATAACCAACAGCGGAACCTGGATGCTCATATTGGTTCCCACATATTCTACGAAGATCTTTATCGGTCGAACCGTAATGACAACATACGTTATTCCCTTTGTCATCGGTATGTTACTTGCCCGAGATTCGATCGTCGGTATCTTCATACCTAGTTCAATATCGTTACCGGCAAGTCTCTTTACTCGTTCCGTAATACATCATTCCGTAACTAACTCATTAGTCACATTGCTTGCAAGGCTTCTTATTATGTGTATTACCGAGAGGGCCCAGAGATACATCTCCGATACTCGGAGTGACAAATCCTAATCTCGATCTATGCCAACCCAATAGACACCTTCGGAGATACCTGTAGAGCATCTTTATAATCACCCAGTTACGTTGTGACGTTTGATAGCACACAAGGCATTCCTCCAGTATCCGGGAGTTGCATAATCTCATAGTCGAAGGAATATGTATTTGACATGAAGAAAGCAGTAGCAATAAAACTGAATGATCATTATGCTAAGCTAACGAATGGGTCTTGTCCATCACATCATTCTCCTAATGATGTGATCCCGTTCATCAAATGACAACACATGTCTATGGTTAGGAAACTTAACCATCTTTGATTAACGAGCAAGTCTAGTAGAGGCTTACTAGGGACACTGTGTTTTGTCTATGTATCCACATATGTATCAAGTTTCCGGTTAATACAATTCTAGCATGAATAATAAACATTTATCATGATATAAGGAAATATAAAATAACAACTTTATTATTGCCTCTAGGGCATATTTCCTTCACCCGCGCCCTGCGCGGGCAGGCTTTAGGACCAAGACGGCGGTTTCCGAGGCGTCATGGGAAGTGGGGGTGTCCCTGTCCCGTCGTACTGCCACGCGTCCCTACCTGGGCCCCGCGGTCTTTGGCCCCGCGTTGTTTCGCTCCTCAACGAGCGAAACATGCGCGTCGCGGGCTCGAGGTCTACTGTTGACCCAGTGGAAACCAGGGTACCACGGGCCACCTGCCTATGGCCTAGGAAGGGCCCCTTGGCCCAACTCATGAGGCAGCCCACCAGCAGGCACCGCAAAGCCAGCAGCCTCGCGAGGGCCCTGCCCCGCGAGGGGCTTCTCCTACGAAGGACTTCATCAAGACTACCATCACAGCAAGCGGCCTCGTGAGGCCTCCCTCACGAGGTGTCCTCCCGCGAGGCCTCCTGAGGAGCCACTCGGTGCGGGCACTGCCTAGCACATGAGTGACGTCGTCAAGGCAGGCGCCAGCCTGCGCGGCCAGAGACAGTTTCCCCTTCGATGCTAAGGGAGCAACTGTTGCTACCTGCCCCCAAAGCAAGTCCCAAAGGTTTCCCCTTTGGTGGTAGAAGACTGAGACGGTGGCGCGGCAGGACGAAGGTCATCATGGAGCCCCTGGCGCGTCATGGATAAGCGCTTTAGCAGGCGAAGACCACCTTTTGTCAGGAGAAGCACTGGCGCCTGTCCCCTTTTGAATTGCCGCCCTGTGGTAGCCCTTTCCCGCTCGTATTTTCGGGAAAGAGGCCCAAGGCATCTATATAAGGGACATAGCGGCCACCGTAGCAGGGGATCGACTCCTGCCCAAACCCTAGCGCCATTGCTAACCCCCAAAGAGCTCCAGCTCATCTTGTAGCTCCAAGGGCACTGTCCACAAGCAATACAACCAAGCAGGAGTAGGGTATTACACCGCACGGTGGCCTGAACCTGGGTAGCTCGCTATGTCCTCGCCGCACCCAGCTCGTAGCCTCATAGACGCAAAGCCAGGCCCTAGAGCTCAAACTAGGGTTTCGGAGGATTTCCCGTGGCTCAGAATCATTCCCCCGACAGCCTAAGACATGGATATAGGTACGTCCAGTCTGGCAACCACCTCCGTGTCGTTCGTCGTGACCGTGAGAAATAACAAGGCGCCAAACTCTGTTCCGCCATCCAAATGGGCCACCCCGGATGGCTGGACGAAAGACGTCGTCGTCGCAGACACAATGCACGAGTCGCCGCAACTCCAAAGGCAGCAGACCACATTGTGAAACACCGACGCCGTGCAGGCCCACCTGTTATTCGATGATATGCCCGACCAAGACCAGGTACATTCTTGCCCCATATGCCATTGAATCGCATGCTTCGTTTGTTGCACATACCATTGGGAAATCTAGGGATGTAGTTTCATTGCGGTGCATATTGTAGGACACATTCATGATGGACATGACACATGATGGTCAAGAGCCTATGCATTATGACTTATGTGATACCAATTCCCCCATGTATGAAGTCGGGCAAACATCATAAAAAAGAAGGTACCAAAGGCAAGAGGTCCGGCATTCACAAGCCATGAGAATGTGTTGTTATGTGAATCTTGGTTGGCCACAAGCATGTATCCAATTTGTGGAACCGAGCAAAAGGACGTTAAGTATTAGCAAACAAAATCCACAAACACTACTATGAACACAAGAAGTATGTGCAGCCGAACCCTATCCATACCACCCGCGGTGAGGGCTCTTTATAATATAGATGGTCCACCATCCAAGAAAGCGTCAACAAGTTTTGCAGTTACTATACACAAGTGGTCGGCTGAACCAAAATGAGATTGGAGTCCAAAGCCATGTAAGTTTGACTTGCTTCACATTGTCATCATTTGAATTTCTAGCTTCGATTGTTGCATTGTTTTGAGTTATTCTTATTTTTCCTAGTAGAGGTTTGAGGCCACTTTGTACAACTAAACCAAAGGCAAGCCATTACTTTTTCCCATCGTTGGTCGAAATTTAGTGAGAAACCAAAGTGGCAAACTGTCGTTGAATAGCTCAAAACGGCACCAAGAAGTTGAAGAAAAACTATGGCTCTAGCTCCCAATAATCTATTGGATTAGATCACGAAGAGGAGCAAAGTGGAGGGGCGGACAAACAAGTGACTGTGCCAAAGAGGAACTGGCAGGTGATGGGAAACAAGTGGGAGAAGCAAAGGGTCGTGTGTGACCGTGCGGCAAGCAAAAATGCCCGCCACATGAAACCGCCAAGGAGGAGAAGGAGGAGGAGAGTACAAGCTCTTTTTGGGTGTTCAAAGGGAGAGGATGGAGGTCGAGCGATAGAGGGTGAAAGAGAAATTGAGCATTGAGAGGGAGAAGATAAACATGAAGAAGCAAGAGAAATTTACAAATTGAGAGCTTAAAAAGGCAGCGACAGTGCACATAATTGTGTGTGTGTGTGTGTGTGTGTGTGTGAGAGAGAGAGAGAGAGAGAGATAGACAGAGAGAGGAGGGGGGGGGGGTTAAGGCTTGCGAGGACACGAAGATTTTAGGATCATGTTGCAAGACACTAGCCTCTTTGAGGAAAGTAAGAAGTGGCTCCACATGAAGAAGGAGATCAATGAGCGCAACAAAGGACTCGATTGATTTATTCGTGTATCGTCTATCTATGTATGCATTGTAGAATTTTGTTTTAGCATGTGTTGAATTATGGCTTATTTTGCTTTGTCGAATTGTTGAATTTGTGTTGAATTGATGCTATATGATGGATGTGCTAGCCACACCCTCCAGTATAACCTTTTTAACCTGGTCCTGTTTTTTTATTTACTAAAATTCAACGTCAAAGTCCTTTCTTTAAACTTCGCCAGTACAATTTTGGTGAGTAGTTTGAACATTTGCCAACGTGACAAAAGGGATAAGGAAAACGAGTGGACGCAGCTCAGTGCGACAGGGACGGGTAAGTGATTGGGTTGGTGGATATCATATACTAGCCATGTGTTTTCCAATGCAGTGACGTTCGCAATGATGCAGTTCTACTGGACGCGGAGTATCTACACCCGAGCTCAAATGAGCTCGGGTGAACAGTAAAATCGAAAACATTTTAAAAATGTTTAAAAAATTCTGAATTTTTTTGTGGTAAATTTTGACAAATGTTCTAACTGCTTGTAAAATTTCATCTTCAGATCACATTCGTGGAAGGCATGATGAAGAAAACAAAATCGATACTCTGAAAATGCTACTTTCAAAGCATTTTGGAGCACCAATTTTGTTTTTTTTTGCCACGCCTTGTACGAATATAATCTGAAGATGAAATTTTGCAAGCAGTTAGAATATTTGTCAAAGTTTACCACAAAAAAATTTCAGAATTTTTTGAACATTTTTAAAATGTTTTTCGATTTTACTGTTCATCCGAGCTCATTTGAGCTCGGGCTGAGAAATGACTTTCCGCTACTTCTTTTCTTTTACCCCCTACATGTAGGGGATCAACCCTTCACTTGACTCTCAGCTTCTAAATACTATACCAAGTTGTCCCCTGAACTGGGACGGAGGTAATTAGCTATGGCGTCTACTGAAACAGGAGGCGACAAGTACCGGTCGTTCATGCACGGTGAGGGCGAGAAGAACACCGTGTGGAGGCATGG
Source organism: Thinopyrum elongatum (assembly GCA_011799875.1). Classification (NCBI taxonomy): domain Eukaryota; kingdom Viridiplantae; phylum Streptophyta; class Magnoliopsida; order Poales; family Poaceae; genus Thinopyrum; species Thinopyrum elongatum. The sequence goes on along the minus strand of CM022299.1, from coordinate 180,558,846 downwards.
AGCCCCTCCCAACTACGACATCGTGAACAAGCTCTTCGAGGAAGAGAGGACCAAGGTACGTACCACTAAACCTATCCATGATGTAACCAGAATCACATCAATTTCTACTGATTACTAGCACAGTAATGTCCTTCTGTCCACACAAATTACTATTTTTAACTTTGTTCATATGATTAACACTGCAACAGGAATGGCCTGAGGGGTCTCTTGAGGAGAAAGTGCAGCGCTTGCTCAAGACGTGGGAGATGGAGATGATCCACAAGGTGCGCCCCGACGACCAGAAGAGCGTCCACTCCCAGGGATTCACCGCGAGCACCAACGGTGAGACGCCGCCGCACAGCGGCACGCTTCTGCTCCATCCACCGATCTTGCGACATAAGATCGACTGCCTTGCAACGACACCAACGGTTGCTGCTTTGCAGGGATGAAGCCTATGACGCGGGAGGAGGTGGCGGCCATCGGCGGCTACAACGCGTTCCTGGCGACCAAGCTGCCGCCGGAGCACCGCATCTACGACCCGGACAAGGAGACGGTCGACTCCGGCATGTCGACGTTCCTCACGGCGTTCCCCAGGGGCTTCGCTATCGAGGTGCTGGACGTGTACAGCGGACCGCCGAGGGTCGCCTTCAAGTTCCGGCACTGGGGGTACATGGAGGGGCCGTTCAAGGGGCACCCCCCTCACGGCCAGCGCGTCGACTTCTTTGGGGTCTGCATCTTCCACGTAAGTTTGGCAGCTTGGTAGTATGTAATCTCTACCAATTGCCGCGTTGCACAGTCAACTTTTTGCTCAGAGTTCGGACTTCACAGAATCACAGTAACAGTCTAACAGAGTAGACACTGACATGGGTCGCTGCAACAAATGTGATGTTAGGTTGACGAGGAGATGAAGGTGGAGAAGGCGGAGTACTTCTACGAGCGCGGCAACTTCCTCGCAAGCTTCTTGAGCGCGCCTGCTGCTGCACCGACTTCAGGTTGCCCTGTGATGAGATGAAACTGAAACACCAAAGAAACATGTCGCTAATATCATCAATGCCTTGGATGATCAGCTTCAGAATTCAAATTCGCTTTGATTTCATGGCGTGACATTATACAATGTTTAAATAAAGCAGCTTATTTGTTTGGTACAAACACCGCTTCGGGTGTGTAGGTGTAAGAAGCCCAACTTGATTTGGACATCACTATCGAAAGAGCTACATGAAATGTCTCGATAAAAAAGAGCCTACATATTTTCGAGCTAGACAACATCTTCCTTCATTGTTCGGAGGTGCATTCAGACTGTCACCAGAGGCTCTATTTCAGCACTGTAGGGAAGACACGTTGCCCACGCTGTTATTCATAGTACAAATGTAAACCTTGCATTATAGGATCCTAACAAGTTCCTTGTCCGATTCGCTCCTGTGTCGAAAATGGCAGATAATGCTTAGATGAGAAAACATGAGCTTCAGAAGCATTACAAGCCAGCTAAGCTGATAGACAGGGAAAATTATCTTGCTTGTAGTACCTTCATAACTTCGATTTTGCGGACAATCTTGTCCTCAACTCCTCAGCAACCGCATCAATGAACTCCATGGTGTTCAGATACTTATCACAGCTAACACTGTAGGACGCCAAGAGAAGCAATTAAATAAAAATAATACTTCAAAATAACCGATTAGAACTAAGCCCTGTGTACTGTAGCTACAGAATGGAAAGAAATGCCAGAATTACGTTGGTCCGTGTATGAGAAGAGCTAGATCCTTTGTCATCTTTCCAGATTCCACTGTTCCCACACAAGCAGCTTCAAGTTTTTGTGTGAAATCCAACAGTCTTTTGTTGTCATCGAGCTTTGCCCTGTATTAAGTATTCAATATTAAGACGTAATGCTTCAGTTACAAATACATCAAATAAAGTTACTGCCGCATGCTTAATATTTACAAAATAGCAAGAAATAAAAAAGCTAGAATAATAACCTTCCTAAAGTGAAAACTCCCACCAAAGTTTAGAAGAAAATTTTCTCAACTCCACATATTAAGAAAACTAAAGATTGTGTATGGCAATTGAATAGGATTATTAAGATAAATTTGTGTATAAAAACTTAGGTTCAACTGGTCTAAGAAAATAATTTTAGGTTCAACATAATGAGTGAAAGCAATATTGTCTAACTTCTATGGTTTAGTTCACCCTTGGTACCTATGTGCTAATCCAGTAGACCACGCAAAGATTGACGCAATGCTGTTTGTGCTAGTTTCGCCTCCTTTTTGGTGGACTCTGTAATGTCGTGTGACTGTACCGTGTGCAGCTTCAGCTTCAACTGTTCTACCATCAGGGCACACCTAAAGCAACGCGATACTTGTTAAGCTGAGCAGAGAAAGACACATACTGGGTGCCAGTTATTCCAGCAGCAGAGTACAATCTAGGTGCATTCCCAATAGTAAAACACTGGAACATCATTATCCTAACAAATGGTTATGAGACATGAATTAAACTTTGAAATACAGAGTAGCATGAAGCATCCGTCAGGGCATATACGTACCAGAACCGATGTCATGAGACCTAATGATCCAAAACCTGCAACAGGAGTAAAACCTTCCAGCTCTTAGCAAATGAACTACCATCCTTCTCAAGATAAACGGATGCAGCGGACAAACATCCATAATTCCATATATAGAGCACATACCTTGAGCAATTAGATCGCTCTGCACATCTCCATCATAATTCTTGCAAGCCCAAACATAGCCACCTTCACTCTTTAGGGCATAGGCCACCATATCATCGATCAGTCTATGTTCATACCTGCCACAGCAACAATTAGTCTGGAAGAGAAGGAAAAAACATTTAATACTTGTCTGCACAAGACAGAGAGCAAATAGACTACCATATTCCTGCATCCTCAAACCTGCCTCTCCAATTTGTTTCATAGTTTTGTTGGAATATGTCTTTAAACCTGATATACAAGACAACCAGGCAAATAAAGAATGTTATATTTCAATGAAATGCATACATGGATGCAAGCCTGTCTCCAAAGTAAGTTGATAGCATATGATAGTTATATATTGACCTTCCGTCATATTTTTTCAGGATTGTGTTCTTAGTACTAAGATAAAGTGGCCATCTTTTCTGGTAAGCCACATTCATCGAAGCTTCAGCAAATGCCCGAATAGACTGTTTGGAATGCAATAAGATAAATCATGTCATGTTTAAAGAACCATTTGAACATACAGTGAATCAAAGCTAGCATGACACAGGGAACAAACCTCATCAGTGTTATACATAGACAATGCTACTCCACCAGCACCACTAAAGTTGAACACATCCAACTCTATTTGTTCCTCTATGCCATCTGTGGCAGTTTTAAAAAGATAAGAGTGTAAACATGACACTGACACAATGGATAACTTATATTTAGTAACTGGGAAATATGGTTAATAGTTTACTATATCTGTAAGGCCCCCGCAAAAAACAAAAAACAAAACTATATCTGTAAGGTACATTCACATATATAAAGTTCTTTTACTCAGAGAAACCGGTTATATTCAGTGTACACATATATAAGCCAATTCATATGTTCCGAAGTAGTACCCCTGATTACATAAACCATTTAATAGTTCCTGAACTAGTACGCCAGATTATAGTGATAGCCAAGCTTAATGTGCCAATATGGTGACACATCATGTCTATTCCAACAATCATGTCTCTATTTTGAGAACCAACAACATTTTCAATCACAAAGATGTACATAAGAAACAGGAAGTAAAGGTTATCATCAGTAGAACAAAGACAATAGTGACTTGTAAGACCTATCAGAACATTAGCTGGATAACTAGCTTTGTTGGGCTACATACCAAATATCAACTTGAGCTTCCCTGGCCCTCTAATGATTGTATCTGTTGCTCGGTATTGATCACCAAAAGCATGTCTGCCAATGCATATGGGTTTTGTCCATCCTGTCAGAGTAAGATATGTAGCATGAACATCAACAAGCTCCAAATATTGGTGTGTGCAGTACTGCAGTACAGCCACCATACCAGGCACAAGCCGAGGAACATTCTTGCAGATGATTGGTTCTCGGAAAACAGTTCCTGCGGAAAAAAATGAGTTCCACCGATGTAAGTAATAAAGAACCACAAAAGGTGCATTGATGGAAGTTCAGAGTAGAACGAACACAAGATTCAAGAATCTCAATGCACATGTAAAGTAAATGAATCACAAGCAAGTGGTTTACCATTTAAGATGTTCCTTATTGTCCCATTGGGACTCCTCCACATAGCTTTTAAATTAAACTCTTTTACGCGTCCTTCATCTGTAAGGTCACAAGTAGTGTGGCACCAAATCAAAATTAACATGGGCATCCAACGTTGCTATAGAGACTTCAGGCTCATAAGTTAATGAGCCCAAATTCTGCCGAACATCACCTGGGGTGACAGTTGCGCATTTGATGGCCACGTTATACCTAAAACATAAATAGAATCACTGAACCACTATAATGTAAAAGGCTACAAATATAGGAACCACAAATAATAATATCAGCATAAATGGAAGCGCCAGCAGTCCAGCACACATGCAAATTCCTTCATTCAATCAATAATCGCTAGGCGATACTAGGACAAGGAGGTTCAGAAGCACTAATAATATCGATTTGCAGTAGACAATATCAGAGCCATTAAAGAAGGACCCTGATAAGTGCCACACGTGTGGCACGAAGCAATTCCGCCCTGACGGTTTTTTATGGCAACTTTAGTTACCCAGGGATGGCAACTTTCTGTTTGGATGGCAAGTTTGAGTTTTTTTTTTTTTTCGTTTTTTTCTTTTCGGATGGCAATTTTAGTTGTAAAAAGGTCAGGGCCGTGTTACTTCGTGCCACACGTGTGGCACTTATCATTTGGGTTAAAAGAAAGGAACAACTAAATAGTGAGAAAACAAGAAAACAGAGAGTGGCCCAGAATCAGGAACCTGAAAAACTGAGGCTTACTTTAGGGTAGCTTCTGCACTTTCTATCGTTACTTTATCCCCAGTAGCGTCACGGTTAGGTAGACCCAAGTCAAAGTATTTTATGTCCAAGTCCAGGAAAGGAAATATAAGCTGCATAATCAACACACATATTTGAAAATGTCTCTTGATGAAGATGGGGGCAATAAGACACACGAAAATCACAAAAAGTAATAAAATGGAGTAAACACATAAGAGATGCTGAGCACAATGCTTAGGTAAGTATTCCATCGATATCGACAACAAACAGAAATGCCAAGAACTAACCTTATCTTTGATCCATTTCCATATAATTCGTGTCATCTCGTCACCTACGCAAAATGAACATATAGTTTATGAGTTATTTCAGTCAGCAAAAGCATTGTCTCCCAACGATGAAAAAAAGGATGACACGTATGGGCTAAAACAATATTTCCTGGTAAATGCTACACAAAAGGATAATCAGTCTATTCATGGCACTTTTTCAGCCACTACTAACTTCCAAGTGAGGAACATATTGGGCTGACATCTGGTATACAACAAGGCGCAATCAAACAATCATGTAATAAATAAGTTTTTTTTTAGATAATTTTTGCAGATAAGTTCTGAACTTGGTATCTGGAAATAGTGTATGCTGAGTGCACTGGAAGACGATTTGGAACGTTTTTCATCTTCCATCAGTGTATCCTCCACGTGGTTAGTCATACTACTTTCATGTCACCCAATAGAGAAGTCCTGCTAAGGTCAGTGCATTTTCTAATCAGAGAACTTCTTCAATACACCTTAGATTAAAAAAAATTAAGACCAGCCGGTGTAAACACAGTGAAGCACCTAGTAAACTAGTAAGTAATTAGACGAACATTAATCGCCAGACCATCATGGAACGATATATCTACATTCCACCACCGAACAACTTCACCAAAATAATCACATTTTCCTGCGCAAGTGAAGTAGGCCAAGGCTGCCTAGAACATCAAGGTACAAGGCAGAAATTTGATCCCGTAATACTGTAGCACATAGACTACCTTCCAGTTCGACTGCACATGATCCAAATCCAAGTAAAGCAGACTAATTCACCCATCACCAAACAATTCCCACGCAAAACTCAGCCACACAATCGGCCAAACACACGCGGTACCTAATCGAAACATGCTCTCTTGGGTTGCAGCAAAGCACGAGATAGATCAAGCAGGGTTCCGATAGGAGTAGTGGGGGATCGGGGTTCTCACCGTCCATCTCGACGATGGGGTTGGCGACCTGGATCTTGTCGAACGCCATGGGCGCCGCGCTCGGCTCGCGGGGCAGCTAGCCCTCTCCGGGGCGAGACGAGGCGACGCGACGCGGGAGGGAATTCGAGCTCTTCCAGCCTGCGCGGCGTGGACTAGGGAGACCGGAGCGCGGAGAGAACGAAGCAGTTTACAGCAGTATGACGAACTAAGCGACACGGCGGAGTTCTGCCGCAGGCCGTGGACTTGGTCCAGTGTGCGGTGACTGGGACAGGGCCACGTCACGTTTGAGTGATCGGCCGTCTAATCTAGCGACCGGAGAATTGTCACGCCCATAGGGAGATCGAGATCGGTTTGGGGAAGAAACTAGGGTTTGGGAGCACAAGAGTATACACAAAGGGAATATGCTTGTAGTATTAAAGTGTTGATCGAGAATTCTTAGGAAAATTGGCATATGGTTACAGACGGAGAGGATGGCTTAAATAGCTCAGCGGTAAAGGAAGAAGGTAAATAGTGAAACCAGTGAAGCGCTACAGTGCCAGTAAATAACGGTTCAGTAAATGTCGAGCTCCGCGAGCCATTGGATCTTCTTCTGATCTTCCATCCTGGACGTCCGCTAACTGAAGGTGTTGACGCCCTTAACCGACGAGTTGTGCCTGACAACAATCAAGGCCGCCCGTTCGTTTTTCTGGCGGAACCTTTTTCAAGTCTCGCTCTCGAGATTGCCTCCGCCGTTGATTATCTATTGCTACTGTGCTCCGTCGCTCCAGGTTTTTCGTCTCCTGCTCGATCTACTCATCGAGTCAGCCAACATGGTCGAAGGTGTCAGTTCAACGAATACTTATGACAAGAGCGAAATGAGATTGTTGGGTTGCAAGAGACAATACAACGGGATTTCACGCTCCAAGAACTTCAGTGGCTGAGTATCCAGCTCTTTGCTTAGCATTGGATATCGGCTAGTGGAGAGGCAGGCCACTCTAACGAAATCCTTTTAGGGGTAAAGGGTGAAGCTTTTGAAGTAGCATGGATATGAGTTCTTATTCAGCGAGGTTATCATAGTCTAGCCCCCCCCCCCCCCCTCATAGTAGATCATGGGACTTTTTGGTCGAGTTGTCTACTGAGGTGGAGCATGCAACTCTGTCGGTTGTTGTGGGGAGTGACTTCAACCTAATCACAGCGGCCTCAAACAAAAAAAAATAACAGGATCAATGTACCTTTCAAGAATTGGTTTAACGTATGCATCGCGGAGATGTGCCTACACAAACTTGAGCTTGTTGGGGCCTGCTTTACCTGAACTAACAAGCAGGTGGACACGGTATTTAGTGTGTTGTATCATGCTTTAGTCCCCACCAGTTAGGAGGCAAGATTCCCTTAGCGTCCATTCGGGTTGTTATGAGGGTTGGCTCGAAGCATGTTCCTCTCTTGCTATCCTCGGGAGAGCATGAGGTGAGACCTCTGGCCAGATTCCATTTTGAGACATATTGGTTCAACCGAATTAATGGGTTTGCCGAGGCTGTCAAGGAAAAATGGAAGGCGACCCTTACTTCCTCGCACTGCACGATGTCGATCCTAGACACTTAGCATCACTGCACCAATCTAGACAATTCATGCGAGAATGGGGGGCTAATCTTGGTCGTGATCTTTGGGAACGCAAGGCCTAGCTTTTGCGTGCCATTCAAGCCTTTGATGCCCGCGCTGATTGCATGGGACTAGATCCCGAGGAATGGATGGATCGTCATGGGTTGGAGGACAGCCTACTGGAGCGTCAGAGGAGTAGTCAAAACTGGCTACTTAGAGGGGACTCTAATACATTGTATTTCCAGGCCATAGCAAATGGCCACAGTAGACGGTCTTCTACCCCGCTATCATGGTATGGATCTAGGCTCCTTCAACAGAAGGAGAAAATTAGATCCCATGTTGATGGGTTCTACAAGTCTCTCTTCGAGGGAAAGGGGAGATGAGGGATTGGTCTCAATCCCAGCACATGGGATCCTATTAACCACGTATCAGAGCTGGAGAATGAGGCCCTTGTCGCCCCCTTTAGTGTTGAGGAGGTCAAGGTTGTGATCAAATCCATGTTTACAACAATTTTATATGGGTTTGGTGCAATTTTATATGATTTAAATGGAACTAACCTGGACTGACGTTGTTTTCAGCAGAACTACTGTGGTGTTGTTTTTTTGTGCAGAAATCAAAGTTCTCCAAATGCAGCGAAATTTTTTGACGGTTTTTTTGAAAGAAAAGAAGCACTAGAAGCTTCGTAGGAGGGCCAGAAGAGCCACGAGGGCCCCACAAGGCACCAGGGCGCGCCAGGTGGGGCTGGCTCGCCCTGGTACCTTGTGGGCTACTCGTGGCCCATCTTCGCGTGATTCCAACGCTGAAAAATCCTATATATATATAAAACCCCCAGAAATAACCCTAGATCGGAAGTTCCGCCGCCGCAAGCCTCTGTAGCCATGAAAAACCAATCTAGACCCTGTTCCGGCACCCTGTCGGAGGGGGAAATCATCACCAGAGGCCATCTTCATCATCTCGGCGGCCACCATGATGAGGAGGGAGTAGTCCACCCTCGGGGCTAAGGGTTTGTACTAATAGCCATGTGTTTGGTCTCTCTCTCTCTCGTGTTCCTGATTTGGCCGATCTTGATGTATTGCGAGCTTTGTTAATATAGTTGGATCATATGGTGTTTTCCCCTCTCTATCTTGTATGATGAATTGAGTTTTCCCTTTGAGATTTCGTTATTATCCGATTGAATACTTTTATGTATTTGAGAGCACTTGATGTGTGTCTTGGCACTCAACTCGCGGATTCCTGAGGTGACATTGGGGTAATCTACGCATAGGCGTTTTCGTCCTTATTTCTCCGGTAGAAATCTTGGGGTACTCTTTGAAGTTCTTTGTGTTGGATTGAGTATTATGAATCTGAAATTGTTTGATGCATATCGTATAATCAACTCACGGATACTCATGGTGACATTAGAGTATCAAGGTGACATTAGAGTTGGTTGATGTGTATCATATGGTGTTATTTTAGTACGAACTCTTAGATAGATCGATCGAAAATGATAACTTGGTGTTATTTTAGTACGAACTCTTGGATAGATCGATCGAAAATGATAACTTTAAGGTGGTTTCGTACCCTACAAACAATTTCTTCTTATGTTCTCCACTAGATAAGAACTTTGGAGTGATTCTTCGTAGCACGTTGAGGGATAGTTATATGATCCAATTATATTAGCATTGTTGAGAGATTGCACTAGCGAAAGTATGAACCCTAAGCCTCATTTTCAAGCATTGCAAATACCGTTTTTGCTCACTTTTGTTACTAGTTACGTTGCTGTTTTTATATTTTCAGATTACAAAAACCTATATCTACTATCCATACTACACTTGTATCACCATCTCTTCCCCGAACTAGTGCACCTATACAATTTACCATTGTATTGGGTGTGTTGGGGACACAAGAGACTCTTTGTTATTTGGTTGCAGGGTTGTTTGAGAAATACCATCTTTATCCTGCACCTCCCATGGATTGATAAACCTTAGTCATCCACTTGAGGGAAAATTGCTACTGTCCTACAAAACTCTGCGCTTGGAGGCCCAACACGAGTCTACAAGAATAAGTTGTGTAGTAGACATCAAGCTCTTTTCTGGAGCCGATGCCGGGTAGGTGAGTGCTTGAAGGTATATCTTTAGATCTTGCAATTGAATCTTTTAGTTTCTTGTTTTATCACTAGTTTGGTTTGTCAAAGAAAACTACAAAAAAATAGAATTGAGGTGGCCTCATATTATTCGTCTTTATCATGTCTTTCTTGAAAATGATGGATCGGAAAATTATGCTCAATTGATAGAAGAAGAATTCAATAAAATGTTTGGCATAAAATATTTGAATGGTATGCATGATTGCAATGTTGTTGGTATGAATTCTTTGAATATCCATGATGCTAATGATATGCAAAACCATAAGCTTGGGGATGCTATGTTTGATGAAGATGATATTTTTAGTCCCCCCAAGTTTTGATGAGCAAATTTATTATGATGATTGCATGCCTCCTATTTATGATGATTATATTGATGAAAATGGGTTTGGAAGAGTGTCAACTCTAGGTACTAATGATCCCACTATTTTGGAGGGTGTTTAATCTTATTGTTATAATGATGAAAGTGGATTTGGAGAGGTCATGACTTTATTTAGGGATGAATCCACTATTTTGGAAGAGGTTTCAATTGACTATGATAAAAAAAGTTGCTATCTATGATGATTATTGTGATGACATGTATGCTATAAAGAATAATGATAACCATGAAACTTGTCATCATGATTTTAATTTTCAATTGGACTATGCCAATCAAGTATCTCATGATAGTCATTTTGTTGAGTTTGCTCCCACTACTATTCATGAGAATAATTTTGCTTATGTGGAGAGTAATAAATTTTTTATGTATGTGGATCATGAAAATAATGATTTGTGTGATAGTTATATTGTTGAATTCATTCATGATGCTACTGAAAATTACTATGAGAGAGGAACATGTGCTTGTAGGTATTGCAATAATAACAAGTTTCCTCTCTTTATGTTGAAAGTTTTGAAGTTATACTTGTTTTGCCTTCCTATGCTAGTTGATTCTTGCTCCCATAAATTATTTGCTCACAAAATCCCTATGCATAGGAAGTGGGTTAGACTTAAATGTGCTAGTCATATGCTTCATGATGCTGTCGTTGTGTTTCAATTCTTATCTTTTATGTGAGCATCATTGAAATCATCATGCCTAGCTAAAAAGGCATTAAAGAAAAGCGCTTGTTGGGAGACAACCCAACATTTACCCCTACTGTTTTTGTGTGTTAACATGATTAGGCTACTGTAGTAATCATGTTTTGTAGCTTTTGTTTCAATAAAGTGCAAGTAAAGCCTTTGGGATAGTGTAGATGATAGTTGACATGATTCTGTGCAAAAACAGAAACTTTTGCGCCCAGTACCAGAATTGTTAAAAATCACTGGAGCGTCAAAAAATTCTGAATTTTTACAGATGATTGATATACAAATTTCCTATGTTTTCATAATTTTTCAGAATTTTTGAAGTAACAGAAGTATAGTCATTATTCAGATCTTTACATACTGTTCTGTTTTTGACAGATTCTGTTTGCAATGCATAGTTTGCTTTTTTTATGGTTTATATGACTTATATTGCTTAATATAAATTGTGGAGATTATAGAGTACAGTAGGATTTATGAGGAAACAATTATGAATCTTGTCTTTGAAAGTATCCAAGTGAATGATTTGTTTTACTATGCTAACCAATCTCATGAAGTTCCGTTAAGTTTTGTGTGATTGAAGTTTTCAAGTTTTGGTGAGATATCGATATGGGGAGAATAAGGAGTGAGAAGACCCTAACCTTGGGGATGGCCAAGGCACCCCAAGGTAATATTCAAGGAATATACAAGCAACTAAGCTTGGGGATGCCCCGGAAGGCATCCCTCTTTCGTCTTCAACATTATCGGTAACCTCACTTGGAGCTATATTTTTATTCGTCACATGATATGTGTTTTGCTTCGAGCATCAATTTATTTTATTAGGATTTTCTTGCTGTTATTTATAGTAATGTTTGCATCTTTTATTTCAATAAAAATGTCAAGCATAGCCTTTACCATACTTATTTTGCAAGTCTATATGTTGCTGTTTGAAAACAGAAAGTTTGTTGTTATGTTTTGAATATTTGTGAATATTCAGAACATGATAAAATCTTGAAATTTTTACAGGGTTATAAATGACAAATTTTCTACAGTGTGTTAATTTTTCAGAATTTTTGGAGGTAGTGAAGTATGAGCATAATTGCACTATTTACAGACTGTGCTGTTTAGACAAATTGCTGTTATGTTTGCATATGTTTGCTTGTTTAATGATTCTATTTGAGGATAGGAGTATTAAATATGCAGAGGCATTTAGTATGCAATGTTAAATAATAATTTTAGTGATTTTCTACAGTAGAGAATGATAAGGTTATGCATTGATTTATACTAACTTATCTCACGACTTCTTGTTGAGTTTTGTGTGGAAGAAGTTTTAAGATTTAGGGAAACCGTGATATAAAAGGAATTAAGGAGACACAAAAGCTCAAGCTTAGGGATGCCCAAGGAATCCCAAGATAATATTCCAAGAAGTCTCAAGCATCTAAGCTTGGCGATGCCCCGGTAGGCATCCCACCTTTCTTCATCAACAATTATCGATTAGTATCAGTTGAGCCTAAGTTTTTGCTTCTTCACATGAGTTGTGCTATTCTTGGAATGTCATTTTATTTTATTTTTATTGCTGTTTTAATAAAATATTTATATTTGAAAGTTTTTAAATGAAGAGAGTCCTCAAATAGCTACCCATTTACTCAACTACTCGCTTGATCTTCACTTATATCTTTTTGGAGTAGTTTGTCGAACACTCTCATGCTTCACTTATATTATTTTGAGAGTTGATACTAGTGATGACAATTTGCACAAGCTATGAAATTGGTCCTAATATGATGAATATTCAATAAGGATATAATAAAAACTTTCATGTAGATCATTGGATACGATAAGTTTGATTCCTTGCAATAGTTTTGAGATATGGATATAATAATATGTGAGTCATGTTGGTGAGTAATTGTGTTTTAGTAGGAATATTGGTGTTAAGGTTTGTGATTCCCTATGCAAGCACGAAAGTCAATAGTTATGCAATGAAGTTATATCCTACTTGTGGTGCATTGTTCGGTGTTAGTTATGTTTAATGCTCATTTATGATCGTTTTTGTTTCCTGGTTGGTCGCTTCTCAATCTATTTGCTAGCCTTCATTTGTGCTAAGCGGGAATACTGCTTGTGCATCCAAACTCCTTAAACCAAGTTGTGCCAAATGAGTCCACCATACCTACCTATATTCGGTATTTCCATGTCGTTCCAAGTAAATTTGCATGTGCCAACTCAAATTTTCAAAATGAATTTCCTTTTTGTGTGCCCGTACCGCTCATGAAGCGGTAGGGGGTGGCCAATATTTTTCATGCTAGATGTGTTATGCTCAAGATGAGTGTTTATTCACTTGTCATTGCACGAGAGTGTGGCAGGTAATAGGGATGCACAGCCCCGAAATGAAAAAAAATATTTATGTTGTCAATAATAAATTCCTTGGAAAATGTTGGTATGGAAGGCACCAGTGGATACGGCTAGCCATGGATTGTGAAAGAATGGTGGAAAAAGGAATAAACTTTATTTTATGTTTGGGAACCGCCTATGATGTATGTAGCATGGAAAGTATTGAGAATTCTCGGTCGTTTTCGTTGACAGGAAAAGCATGCCTCTCAAAACAATTTTATCTCTCAATTTAAGCTTTGAGCTCTGGCACCTCTACAAATCTCTACTTCCCTCTGCGAAGGGCCTATCTATTTACTTTATGCAATTTTTATTTTTATTGAGTCTCCTTCTTCTCTTATAAAGCACCAACTAGGGAACACTATTGTCATACTTGTGCATTGGACATAGTTCATATTCGAGTGTGTTTCATGAATGGATTAATGATTGAGCATAATGGGCTAGGGATAGCTTTCTTTAGTGTTGATATTTTGAAAGACATGGTTACTTGTTGATATGCTTGAGTATTGATGTCCTCATGTCAAATTATAGACTATTGCTTTGAATCATGCAATTTCAAATGTCCATGTTATAAAAGAAAAGAGTATATGAGGAATATGATAGGTAGCATTCCACATCAAAAAATCCATTTTTAATTGCTACTTTATCATGATGAGTTTTATGAGAAAGATTTGTTGTTATGATGCTAGGAAAAGTAATTGCAATTATCATTGCTCAAACTTATGCACTATACTAGCATTCACACTTCATAAATTATTTCTTTTATCATTTACCTACTCGAGGACGAGCAGAAATTAAGCTTGGGGATGCTGATACGTCTCCAACGTGTCTATAATTTATGAAGTATTTATGACATGTTTACAACAATTCTATATGGTTTGGGTGCAATTTTATATTATTTAAATGGAACTAACCTGGACTGGCGCTGTTTTCAGCAGAACTACCGTGGTGTTGTTTTTTTGTGCAGAAATCAAAGTTCTCCAAATGCACCAAAACTTTTTGACGATTTTTTGGAAGAAAAGAGGCACTAGAAGCTTCGTGGGAGGGCCAGAAGAGCCACGAGGGCCCCACAAGGCACCAGGGCGCGCCAGGTGGGGCTCGCTCGCCTTGGTACCTTGTGGGCTACTCGTGGCCCATCTTCGCGTGATTCCAACACTGAAAAATCCTATATATATAAACCCCCCCCCCCCCAGAAATAACCCTAGATCGGAAGTTCTGCCGCCGCAAGCCTCTGTAGCCACGAAGAACCAATCTAGACCCTGTTCCGGCACCCTGTCGGAGGGGGAAATCATCACCGGAGGCCATCTTCATCATCCCGGCGGCCACCATGATGAGAAGGGATTAGTCCACCCTCGGGGTTGAGGTTTTGTACTAGTAGCCATGTGTTTGATCTCTCTCTCTCTCTCGTGTTCTTAATTTGGCACGATCTTGATATATCGTGAGCTTTGTTAATATAGTTGGATCATATGGTGTTTTCCCCTCTCTATCTTGTTGTGATGAATTGAGTTTTCCCTTTGAGATTTCGTTATTATCGGATTGAATACTTTTATGGATTTGAGGGCACTTGATGTATGTCTTGGCACTCAACTTGCGGATTCCATAGGTGACATTGGGGTAATCTATGCATAGGGGTTGATGCACGTTTTCGTCCTTGTTTCTCTGGTAGAAATCTTGGGGCACTCTTTAAAGTCCTTTGTGTTGGATTGAGTATTATGAATTTGAAATTGTTTGATGCATATCATATAATCAACTCACAGATACTCATGGTGACATTGGAGTATCTAGGTGACATTAGAGTTGGTTGATGTGTATCATATGGTGTTATTTTAGTATGAACTCTTAGATAGATCAATCGGAAAGGATAACTTGGTGTTATTTTAGTACAAACTCTTGGATAGATCGATCGGAAAGGATAACTTTGAGGTGGTTTCTTACCCTACAAACAATTTCTTCTTATGTTCTCTGCTAGATAAGAACTTTGGAGTGATTCTTCGTCGCACGTTGAGGGATGGTTATATGATCCAATTATATTAGCATTGTTGAGAGATTGCACTAGTGAAAGTATGAACCCTAGGCCTCATTTTCAAGCATTGCAATACCATTTGTGCTCACTTTTGTTACTTGCTACCTTGCTATTTTTTATTGTTACTATTACAAAAATCAATATCTACTATCATTACTACACTTGTATCACCATCTCTTCGCCTAACTAGTGCACCTATACAATTTACCATTGTATTTGGTGTGTTGGGGACACATGAGACTTTTTATTATTTGGTTGCAGGGTTGTTTGAGAGAGACCATCTTCATCCTACGCCTCCCACGGATTGATAAACCTTAGGTCATCCACTTGAGGGAAAATTGCTATTGTCCTACAAAACTCTGCGCTTGAAGGCCCAACACAAGTCTACAAGAATAAGTTGTGTAGTAGACATCATCCATCCAAGGGGGGAGGTGATGGGCATACTCGAGGAGTTCTATATAGGTGTGCTCGATGCTTCTCGGCTTAACTTTAATCCCCAAGGTGGTGGGGGATACAGACATCTGCAATTCTGTCTGGTCATAATAATTAACATGGTCTTTCGGATTCTTGCCAAGGCGCACGCCATTAGTACGACACCTATAGTTGCTAGAGTTATCCATCTTAATCAGTGTGCCTTTATCCAAGGTAGACTAATTATGGATGGCAATCTGGCCCTGCATGAAGTCATTCATGAGGTTAAACTTCAGAAGGCGATCTTCTTCAAAATTGGCTTTGAAAAGGTTAACCGAGACTTCCTTCGGGAGCTTTGTAGCGCAAAGGATTTGACAATTGTTGGATCACCTGGATCATGCAGTTGGTAGGGATTAGGCACACGGTCATGAAACATCATTGGAGGGACAGGGCCCTTCTTAAGCCCTCAAGGGGATTGAGTCAAGGGGGTCCCTTATCTTCGTTTTTCTTCAAGCTTGCAGTCGATGCCTTGGCCACAATCCTTGACACGGTTAAGCGTGGGGATCGCTTGTGAGGGGTTGTATCACACTTGATTGATGGAGGTGGGATCTCACATCTCCAATATGCGAACAATACGATTCTCATGTTCGAGGCAACACATCTCGACATAATCAACCTGAAATTACGGTTGTCGTGCTTCGAAAAAATGTCGAGCTAGCTATTAATTTCACAAAGAGTGAGGTTTTAGTGATGGGCTATTCTGACCAGGAGAGGTCTTAGCGATTAATTTCTCAAAGAGTGAGGTATAATCGACCCCCATTGGGAACCCCCCCCCCCCCCCGGCGCTCGATCCAGAACAGTCGAATCTGGATCCCATCTTCGCGTTGACTCTGGCTAGCAAGTGCCCTGCTCCTGATGATGTGATGGATGTGTTGCTCGGGGCTAGGCCCGGTGATACGTCTCCAACATATCTATAATTTTTGCTTGTTCCATGCTGTTATATTCTCATTCTTGGATGTTTTACAATCATTTTATAGCAACTTTATATCATTTTCTGGGACTAACCTATTGACATAGTGCCCAGTGCCAGTTGCTGTTTTTTGCTTGTTTTTTACTTCGCAGAATATCAGTACCAAATGGATCCAAACGCAGTGAAACTTTTCGGATAATTTTTTTGGACCAGAAGACACAACATGGGCCAAAGAAGTACCAGAGGGGAGGCCCGAGGTGGGCACAACCCACCTGGGCGTGCCCAGGAGCCCAGGCGCGCCTAGGGGAGTTGTGCCCCCCTCGGTGGCCTCCCGCACCGCCTCTTCGCCCTATAAATCCCCAAATATTCCAGAAACCCTAGGGGAGTCGATGAAACACAATTCCAGCCGCCGCAAATTCCAGAACCACGAGATCCAATCTAGACACCATCACGAAGGGGTTCATCATCCTCATTGGTGCCTCTCCAATGATGCGTGAGTAGTTCATCATAGACCTACGGGTCCGTAGGCAGTAGCTAGATGGCTTCCTCTCTCTCTTTTGATTCTCAATACAATGGTCTCTTGGAGATCTATTTGATGTAACTCTTTTTTGCGGTGTGTTTGTTGGGATCCGATGAACTTTGAGTTTATGATCAGATCTATATCCATGAATATTATTTGAGTCTTCTTTTGATCTCTTACATATATGCATGATTATTTATAGCCTCGTATTTCTTATTCGAATCTTTGGTTTAGTTAGGCCAACTAGATCGATTTTTCTTGCCATGGGAAGAGGTGCTTTGTGATGGGTTCGATCGTGCGGTGTTCTTTCCCAGTGACAGAAGGGGCAGCAAGACACACATGTATCGTTGCTATTAAGGATAACAAGATGGGGGCTATTCCTACATGAATAGATCTCGTCTACATCATGTCATCGTTCTTATTGCATTACTCTGTTTCTCCATGAACAGAATACACTAGATGCATGCTGGATAGCGGTCGATGTGTGGAGTAATAGTAGTAGATGCTGGTAGGAGTCGGTCTACTAATCTTGGACGTGATGCCTATATCACTACTGGAATCAGAGAATTTGTCGTCAGCCTGTTCTTTGCCGTCTGCCAGCTGACGGGAAAGAAGGTCTTTGCCGTCAGCTTCTGGAAAGAAGACGGCAAAGAACAACCTGATGGCAAAGAAGCTATTTTCCGTCCGTGCCCTCTTTGCCGAACGGACGCCTAGAATGCCGTCCGCTAGCGGGCAGCAAAGATAGGGAAAAGCAGACAGGAAAGCTCGGTGATGCCTAACGTCTCTAACGGCCTCTGCCCCGCCCCCACCTCTCTGTCTCTTTCTCTCTCGCCCTGTCTCTCTCTCACTCCGCCGCAGCCACCGCGCCCCACCGCCGCCCCGCCGCCCCCCCTGCCGCCCCGGCGACCCACCATCTACGGCCCCGCCGCCCAGGCGCCCCGGCGACCCGGCGTCCCTCCGCCCAGGCCGCCCGCCGCCCCGGCGCCCCTCCGCCCAGCCGCCCCCTCCGGTGAGGCACTCTTTTCTTCTTCATTTTTTATTTAGTTGGTATTGTTAGTAGATTTTAGGTTAGTGCTAGGGATGTTAGTAGATTTTAGGTTAGTCATATTTTAGGTTAGTAGATTTAGTTAGTGTTAGGGATGTTAGTAGATTTAGTTAGTGCTAGGGATGTTAGTATATTTTAGGTTAGTCAAAATTATAATAATAAGAAGAAGATGATGAAAAAAAGAAGAAGAAAAGAAGAAAAAGTAGAAGAAGAGGAAGAAGGAAAAGAAGGAAAAGAAGGAAGAAGAAGAAGAAGGAGAGGAAAAAGGAAAATAAGGAAGAAGAAGAAGAAGAAGAAGAAGAAGAAGAAGAAGAAGAAGAAGAAGAAGAAGAAGAAGAAGAAGAAGAAGAAGAAGAAGAAGAAGAGGAGAAGAGGAGAAGAGGAGAAGAAGAGAACGAGGGTCGGGAACGAGGGTCGAGGATCACCGGTCGCCGAGGGGTCGAGGGTCGGGAATGAGTGTCGAGGATCGCCGGTCGCCAAAACTAGGGTCGAGGGTCGGGAACGAGGGTCGAGGATCGCCAGTCATCGAGGGGTCGAGCGTCGGGGCAGAGGGTCGGGGATCGCCGGTAGCCGAGGGGATAGATGGTGGAGCCAGTGGGTCCCGCCGGTCCTGGCGCCGTTGCCCAGGCCGAGAATCCCCCGGTCCGAGTGCTGCCGGAAAGAGGGGGAGGGGACCAGGTGGTGAATCTAGCAGAGGAGGAAGAGGAGGAGGAGGAGGAGGATAGGGAAGAGAGGGCCATGGTGGCCTGTCAGCGGACCTCGTCAGCAGCATCATCGGAGAGGAGAGGCAGAGAGGAGAGTGCTACTTCTTGAGCTTGCGTTGGGTTTTCCCTTGAAGAGGAAAGGGTGATGCAGCAAAGTAGAGATAAGTATTTCCCTCAATTTGAGAACCAAGGTATCAATCCAATAGGAGATACACGCAAGTCTCCAATCTATGCACCTGCACAAACAATCAAACACTTGCTCCCAACGGGATAAAGGGGTTGTCAATCCCTTCACGGTAACTTGCAAGGATGAGATCTGATAGAGATAGATATAAATGATTACTAAAACGTAAAACAAAGTAAAAACAAATAAATTACAGCAAGGTATTTTTGGGTTTTTTGGTTTATAGATCTAAAAATATATGATGGAAAATAGACCCGGGGGCCATAGGTTTCACTAGAGGCTTCTCTCTTGAAAGAAAACATACGATGGGTGAACAAATTACTGTCGAGCAATTGATAGAAAAGCGCAAAGTTATGACGATATCCAAGGCAATGATTATGAATATAGGCATCACGTCCGTGTCAAGTAGACCGACTCCTGCTTGCATCTACTACTATTACTCCACACATTGACCGCTATCCAGCATGCATCTAGAGTATTAAGTTCATAAGAATGGAGTAATGCCTTAAGTAAGATGACATGATGTAGAGGGATAAACTCAAGCAATATGATGAAAACCCCATCTTTTTACCCTTGATGGCAACAATACAATACGTGCCTCGCTACCCCTACTTTGTCACTGGGTGAGGACACTGCAAGATTGAACCCAAAACTAAGCACCTCTCCCATTGCAAGAAGAACCAATCTAGTTGGCCAAACCAAACCGATAATTTGAAGAGAAATACAAAGATATCAAATCATGCATATAAGAATTCAGAGAAGATTCAAATAATATTCATAGATAATCTGATCATAAATCCACAATTCATCGAATCTTGACAAACACACCGCAAAAGAATATTACATCGGATAGATCTCCAAGAACATCGAGGAGAACATTGTATTGAAGATCAAAGAGAGAGAAGAAGCCATCTAGCTACTAGGTATGGACCCGTAGGTCTGTGGTAAACTACTCACGCTTCATCGGAAGGGCAATAGACTTGATGTAGAAGCCCTCCGTGATCGAATCCCCCTCCGGCAGGGTGCCGGAAAAGGCCCCAAGATGGGATCTCATGGGTACAGAAGGTTGCGGCGGCAGAAAAGTATTTTGGTGGACGCTTCTGGTCGTTTGGGAATATTTGTGAATTTATAGGCCAAAGATTAGGGTTGGAGGAGCTCCAAGGGGCCCACAAGCCCTCAGGGCGCCCCCTAGGGCGCGCCCCTGAGGCTTGTGGTCGCCTCGAGACTCCTCTGACTTCATCTGCAAGTCCTACGGGTGTCTTCTGGTCCAAGAAAAATCATCGCAAAAGTTTTATTCCATTTGGACTCCGTTTGATATTCCTTTTCTGTAAAACTCAAAAACAAGGAAAAAAACAGAAACTGGCACTGGGCTCTAGGTTAATAAGTTAGTCCCAAAAATTATATAAAATAGCATATTAATGCATATAAAACATCCAAAACAGATAATATAATAGCATGGAACAATAAAAAATTATAGATTCGTTGGATACGTATCAAGCATCCCCAACCTTAATTCCTGCTCGTCCTCGAGTAGGTAAATGATAAAAACAGAATTTTTGATGTGGAATGCTACCTAACATATTTATCCATGTAATTTTCTTTATTGTGGCATGAATATTTAGATCCATAAGATTCAAAACAAAAGTTTAATATTGACATAAAAACAATAATACTTCAAGCATACTAATAAAGCAATCGTGTCTTCTCAAAATAACATGGCCAAACAAAGTTATCCCTACAAAATCATATAGTCTAGCTATGCTCCATCTTCATCACACAAAGTATTAAATCATGCACAACCCCGATGACAAGCCAAGCAATTGTTTCATACTTTTGTTGTTCTCAAACTTTTTCAACTTTCACGCAATACATGAGCGTGAGCCATGGATATAGCACTATAGGTGGAATAGAATATGGTGGTTGTGGAGAAGACAAAAAGAAGGAGAAAGTCTCACATCAACTGGGCATATTAACGGGCTATGGAGATGCCCATCAATAGATATCAATGTGAGTGAGTGGGGATTGCCATGCAACAGATGCACTAGAGCTATAAGTGTATGAAAACTCAAAAAGAAACTAAGTGGGTGTGCATCCAACTCGCTTGCTCACGAAGACCTAGGGCAATTTGAGGAAGCTCATCATTGGAATATACAAGCCAAGTTCTATAATGAAAAATTCCCACTAGTATATGAAAGTGACAACATAGGAGACTCTCTATAATGAAGATCATGGTGCTACTTTGAAGCACAAGTGTGGTAAAAGGATAGTAGCATTGCCCCTTCTATCTTTTCTCTCTTTTTTTTTGTTTGGGCTTCTTTGGCCTCTTTTATTTTTTTGCAAAGTCTGGAGACTCATCCCAACTTGTGAGGGAATCATAGCTTCCATCATCCTTTCCTCGCACAGGACAATGCTCTAATAATGATGATCATCACACTTTTATTTACTTACAACTCAAAAATTACAACTTGATTCTAGAACAAAATATGACTCTATATGAATGCCTCCGGCGGTGTACCGGGATGTGCAATGATCAAGAGTGACATGTATAAAAAATATGAATGGTGGCCTTGCCACAAATACTATGTCAACTACATGATCATGCAAAGCAATATGACAATGATGGAGTGTGTTATAATAAACGGAACGGTGGAAGTTGCATGGCAATATATCTCGGAATGGCTATGGAAATGCCATAATAGGTAGATATGGTGGCTGTTTTGAGGAAGGTATATGGTGGGTTTAATGCACCGGTGAAAATTGCGTGGTACTAGAGAGGCTAGCAATGGTGGAAGGGTGAGAGTGTGTATAATCCATGGACTCAACATTAGTCATAAAGAACTCACATACTTATTGCAAAAGTCTATTAGCTATCGAAACAAAGTACTACCCGCATGCTCCTAGGGTGATAGATTGGTAGGAAAAGACCATCGCTCGTCCCCGACCGCCACTCATAAGGAAGACAATCAATAAATAAATCATGCTCCGACTTCATCACATAACGGTTCACCATACGTGCATGCTACGGGAATCACAAACTTTAACACAAGTATTTCTACCAATCCACAATTACTCACTAGCATGACTCTAATATCACCATCTTTATATCTCAAAACAAATGCAAGGAATCAAACTTCTCATAGTATTCAACGCTCTTTATATGAAAGTTTTTATTATATCCCTCTTGGATGCCCATCATATTAGGACTAAATTCATAACCTAAGAAAATTACCATGCTATTTAGAGACTCTTAAAATAATATAAGTGAAGCATGAGAGTTCAACAATTTCTATAAAATAAAGCCACCGCCGTGCTCTAAAAAGATATAAGTGAAGCACTAGAGCAAATTGCCTAGCTCAAAAGATATAAGTGAAGCACATAGAGTATTCTAATAAATTCACGATTCATGCGTGTCCCTCTCAAAAGGTGTGTACAGCAAGGATGATTGTGGCAAACTAAAAAGCAAAGACTCATATCATACAAGACGCTCCAAGCAAAACACATATCATGTGGTGAATAAAAATATAGCCTCAAGTAAATTTACCGATGGATTGGAGACGAAAGAGGGGATGCCATCCGGGGCATCCCCAAGCTTAGATGCTTGGTTGTCCTTGAATATTAACTTGGGGTGCCTTGGGCATCCCCAAGATTAGGCTCTTGCCACTCCTTATTCCATAGTCCATCAAATCTCTACCCAAAACTTGAAAACTTCACAACACAAAACTCAACAGAAAACTCATGAGATCTTAGTATCAGAAAATAAATCACCACCTTTTGGTACTGTTGTGAACTCATTCTTTATTTATATTGGTGTAATATCTACTGTATTCCAACTTTTCCATGGTTCATACCCCCCCTATACTACCCATAGATTCATCAAAATAAGCAAACAACACAAAGAAAACAGAATCTGTCAAAAACAGAATAGTCTGTGAAGAGCTGAATTGTTCTCATACTTATGTAACTCCAATTTTTTTGAAAAATTAGGGAAACATAGAAAATTTATATATAAATCTTGTGTAAAACATTCAGAGTTTTTACACACTCGAGTGAATTTAAAAAATTCTGTTACTGGACGCAAAAGTTTCTGTTTTTCAGCAAGATCAAATCAACTATCACCGTAAGCCATCCCAAAGGTGTTACTTGGATCAAACACTAATTAAAAAACCAAAACACAATTACTACAGAGGTAATAATGTGTAATTATTGAAAAACATAACCAAAAACAAAAAACACAAAAATAAAATTGGGTTGCCTCCCAACAAGCGCTATTGTTTAACGCCCCTAGCTAGGCATAAAACATAGATCTAGGTATTGTCATCTTTGGTATGCAATCCATAAGTAGCCCTCATAATAGATTTATATGGCAACTTAATTTTATTTCTTGGAAAGTTTTCCATGCCCTTCCTTAACGGAAATTGAAATCTAATGTTTACCTCTTTCTAGGGCTGCAAATGAGTCGAGTTCGAGCGAGTTGAAGTTGGCTCAGGTCAACTCATATTGAAATTCGAGCGAGCTCAAACTGAGGGAAGCTCAAGATCGAGCTGTAGAACATGACTCATGCTCAGCTTGTAATGATCTCGAGTCGATCTTGAGCTACTTTTGAGCTAAATGAAATGGTAAAATTTATAAATCTATGGCAATTATTCCAACTAGATAAGGACACAACACGACACAACTTTGTACGGCAATCTCGTCGTGGTCGGGAGAGTTCATATTTGTCTCTTGGGCGAACTAGCAATAGATGGTGGTCTTCGTGGACAAAAAATAAGAAAAAGAAGGTGCATATGCTGGGAAATTTTGCCAAAAGCAACATAATATTTAACACATAGCCGACCACGTACCATAATTAGGCCTAAATCTTCTCTGCACTTAATTAAACTTCCATATTTGCTGGTAAATAAAATGGAGAAAAATCATGGACATCATATATATGGTAACAAATTATCTTATTTTCATTTAATATATGGCATGATCATTTAAAATAATGGTATTATGTCGAGCTATCGAGCTAAAATCGAGCGAGCCAATATTGGCTCAAGATCGGCTCGTTTCTTGGTCGAGCTACATAAAGTGTTCAAACTCGGCTCGTTTCTTTTCGAGTTGATCTCAAGTTGAGCCAAAATGAGTCGATCTCGAGCAGCTCACGAGCCTCGAGCTTATCTTGCAGCCCTACTTCTTTCATATCAATAATTGCACCAATCGTTCTAAGGAAAGGTCTACCAAGAATAATAGGACATGTAGGATTGCAATCTATATCAAGCACAATGAAATCTACGGGCACATAATTCCTATTTGCAACAATAAGAACATCATTAATTCTTCTCATAGGTTTCTTAATAGTGGAATCCGCTAGATGCAAATTTAAAGAACAATCATCAAATTCACGGAAACCTAGCACATCACATAAAGTTTTTGGAATCGTGGAAACGCTAACACCCAAATCACACAAAGCATGTCACTCATAATCAAGGTTGTCAGAATCGCAATTCTGAATCGGATCAGAGCTCCAATGGCAGGATCGCAAATCATAGAATCTTCACTATCAGGATCGTAAAAATGTAGATTCTATGAACCAGAATCGTAGAATCAGAGGGGTTAGTTTGGATCGTAAAGTCGTAGAATCGTACAACAGAATCGCGATTCTGACAACCTTGCTCATAATCTTTAATTTTAATCTTAATAGTAGGTTCGCACTCATCATAAAGCTTTCTAGGGATTGAAACTTCCAACTCAAGTTTTTCTTCAAAAGATTTCATCATAGCATCAACGATATGTTTAGTAAAAGCTTTATTTTGATTATAAGCATGAGGAGAATTCAACATGGATTGCAACAAGGAAATACAATCTATCAAAGAACAATTATCATAATTAAAGTCCTCGAAATCCAAAAGAGTGGGTTCATCGCTACTTAAAGTTTTGACCTCTCCAATCCCACTTTTATTAATTTTTGCATTAAGATCCATAAACTCCGAATCATTGGGACGCCTTCTAGCTAAAGTTGACTCATCTCCAGTCCCATATTTATCAAGATTTATATTAGAAAACAAGGATTCAACAGGAGTCACACCAATCACTTTAAGATCCTCATCATTATTTAAAGACTCCGGTTTAGCGACCATCTTATTCACCAAAGTAGTTTGTTTATCAGAAATTTGGCCCAGTAAATTTTCAAGATGAGAAAATTGAGATTTAAGACCATAAAATTCCTTAGTAACATTATCAAGCTCTTTATTAATATACTCCATCATAGTTTTTTGTTCTTTAAGCTCATTCCTAAAGAAACTATTATGCTCAAATTGTAAAGACATGAAACTTTTAGCATTATTTTCAAGCTCTTCCAACTTCCGATAGTAAGGATCAAAGCTCTTGGGTTGAGCCATACGGTCAAACAAGCAATCTAACACACAAGCAACCAAAAAGCAAACGAAAAGATGAACGGCAGAAGGGCGAATAAAAAGGCAAATCTTTTTTTGTTTTTCTGAAATCGTTTTAGAAGTGGGGGAGAGGAAAATGACAGGCAAATGGAAAATAATGTAATGCAAGAGATGAGAGTTTATGGTGGGTACTTGGTAGGCTTGATGTAGAACCTCCCCGGCAACGGCGCCAGAAATTCTTCTTGCTACTTCTTGAGCTTGTGTTGGTTTTTCCCTTGAAGAGGAAAGGGTGATGCAGCAAATTAGAGATAAGTATTTCCCTCAGTTTGAGAACCAAGGTATCAATCCAGTAGGAGATACGTGTAAGTCTCCAATCTATGCACCTGCACAAACAATCAAACACTTGCACCCAACATGATAAAGGGGTTGTCAATCCTGTCAGCGTTCTGGGAACCAGGGTACCCAGACTTGCCTGCCTGCGGCCAATGGCGTGGCTCCCTCGATGCCCTGGTACGGCCCATCTACAAGACCGCCAAGACAAGACCCTCGCGGGCCCCCCTGGCCTCGTGAGGCGGACGACACCAAGACCTCCGGAGGGGGCGGCCTCCCGAGGAGCGGAGATTTCTATGCAGGTACCAGCCTCATGAGGCTGCGATGACGCAAGCCATGACGACCAAGGTGTAAGTGCATCTAGTGCCCCTTAGTGATTTTGGTGTATTGAAGACTTATAGGTTAAGGGACTAATGTGTTTGTGAGTGTACATAGGTCTATAAGTCTATGAGGAGTTTGTTATTTACGATGATTGTCGACCCCTAAAAATGAATGTCTTCAACTGAAGACTTTGGTTTTCTTGAATACTTTGAAAGTGAAGAAATTGGTGTGACCCTGAAGACTTGATATTCATGCGAGGATTATGAAGCTTGAAGACTTTTGTTTTCGTAGTTTCATTTTCTTCTTCTTGAGTCATAGGAAACACCGTACTGTTAAAGGGGGTCGAGGTAAAACTAAGGAAAAGTTTCCAAGTGATGCTCAACTCAAAATCCTACACCTACCCAATCCTTTCGAGTGAAGCCATTGGAAATCTCATACAGTTTAGTCAAGTTCTTCAGTGACAGAGACGAAGTTCTTCTGTTCCCTGAGGAATTTGTTCTGACTGAGGAGTTAGGAATTCGCCAGTGCGGATTGCCTACAAGTGAGGAACATGATAGCCCTGAGGAATTTGATACTCAAATTTCCGACCGTTGCTGTGCTACGCGCCAGCTGTCCAAATATCCTACCCACCTAACGGTCATATCATTGAAGGGCGTTTATGTCTTATCATGTCGGGCTGCTCCCTAGGCTATAAATAGCCGCCCCCTACAACCTCTAGCTGGTTGGCTGCTCCAAGAAATAGATTGACACTTGTCATTTAGAGCATCCCATCCTCCGAGGACTTTGAGCGAAAATCATCAAGTGAGGAAAAACCCAAAAACCCAAACACCTACAAACCCAAAGTGATTGAGCATCACTGAAGAGATTGTTCCTGTGTGGAATCGACGCTTGTTACCTTTGAGGACTGTGCATCCTCCAGACGGTTAGGCGTCATGGTCTAGAGCATCCAAGAGGAAATTGTGGATTGCCGAGTGACCGAGTATGTGAAGGTTTGGAAGTCACCTGAAGACTTACCACGAGTGTTTGGGCGAGGTCTGTGTGACTTTAGCTCAAGGAGAATACGGTGAGGACTGTGTGTCCTCAGGTTTAAATACCTAGCCGCTCCAACCAGACGTACAACTGTCACAGCAGTTGGAACTGGTCTACCAAATCATTGTCTTCACCGAGCTACTGGTTCTATTTCCTCAACCCTTTCATTTCCTCGCATACTTGCTATGTATTTGATCATTACTGTTTGAAGACTTTGTCTGAAGACTTTCTCAATTTCCTCAGTTCAGTTTCTTCAGTCAGTTTGTCTTCATCCTGCTTATCCTGTGTTTACGCTACTCGTACTCTGTGCTTGTTTTCATTTCATCATGATGACTGTGCTACTGCTCTGTTATGCTTGCATCTGAGCACTTATTCCGCTGCTAAGTAGTTCGTCGCTTAGGAATTTCCTCACCTTGAAATTCCTCAGTGACGAATTTGTAAAAATCGCCTATTCACCCCCCCTCTAGTCGATATAACGCACTTTCAATTGGTATCAGAGTGAGGTACTCCCTTGTTCTGTGTGATTTTGGTTTAACCACCTGGAGTTTTAGTTATGTCGACTGCAGGCATGATCAAGGTCTCAGCTGGGTGTCCTACCTTCGATGGGACGGACTACCCCTACTGGAAGAACAAGATGCGCATGCATCTTGAGGCAATTGACAACGATCTCTGGTATGTTGTGGAAAAGGGTGTTCCCTCTGTCACTCCTTCCGTAAACGCTGCTGATGTGAAGAGATTCAAGCAACTCGACTCTCAAGCGAAGAACATCATATGTGGCCATCTGAGCAAAGGGTAGTATGGCAGAGTGAGTGCTTTGGAGACAGCTAAGCTTATCTGGGATAGGCTGTCCAAGGTCAACGAAGGAGTCTCAACTCAACGTGACTCTCGAGTTGACGTTCTTCGCAATCTCTTCAACCGCTTCAAAAGACTCGACAATGAAAATGTTCAGCAAACCTTTGATCGCCTCACTGACATTTCAAACGAGCTTCAAGCACTGGGTGCCACTGACATCACCGACCATGAGGTGGTGAAGAAATTGCTGAGGTCACTCGATTCTTCATTCGATACACTGGCACTGATGATTCAAGAACGTGGAGACTACAAGTCACTTGATCCTACTGATATCCTCGAGAGGCTAAATACTCATGAATTCCAACTAGCTGTGAAGAGAGATCTCTACGGACCGAGCTATGGTAGATCTCGTGCACTGAAAGCCAAGGCAGTCTCTGAATCTGAAGATGAAGATTCTGGTAGCAGCCTTGGTGATCCTGAAGAACTGAGTCAGGAGCTAGCAATGCTCATGAGGAAATTCCAGAAGTTCTCTAGACGTGGCCGATTTGGAAAATCCTCAAGAGGTGATGACATGAAATCAGATTCCTCATCCCGTGATTACAAGAAGAGAACTTGCCATAAATGCAAGAAACATGGTCACTACATTACTGATTGTCCTCAGTGGGAGAAGGAATCAAAGAAGAAGAAATACAAGGATGATAGTTCAGATGACTCTAAGAAGAAGAAGAAATCTTCAAAGTCCTCATCGTCAAGATCTTCAAAGTCTTCATCTCACAAGAAGAGCAGCTCCAAGAAAGCTCGGGCATTCATTGGCAAGGAAATGGACTCTGAAGCTGAATCTGAGGAACATGAGGAAGAGGAGGCATCTGAGGAGTCAGACTCTGGTGTGGCAAGCCTAGCCCTCTCTACTGCTTATATTAGCAAGTCCATCTTCAACACTGAGGAAAATGGCTTCCCCAACACTGCTGATGACGGCAACGATGACTATGCTCCCACCTATTGCTTCATGGCAAAAGGTGCCAAGGTATTCAAATATCCCTCCTCTGAATCAAGTGAGGATGAATCTGATGAAAACCTCAAACCCAGCTATTCCAAACTTGCTAATATTGCTGTTAAACAACAAAAGGCTTTGGAAAAGGTTCAAAATATGCTAGACAAAAGCGATGATCTGTTAGGTGAGGAAATGAATCGAACTCAAACACTGACTAATAATCTTCAGCAACTACAGTCTAAGTTTGACAACCTTCAAGGTCGTCATGAAACTCTCCTAGCCGATCATGAGAAGCTTTCTTATGAATTTCTTCAAAGAAAGCAAGATCTTGAGAAGCTAAGGGTGAATCATGAAGATCTTCAGAAGGAAAATGATTCTTTGCTTGCTCAACAGATCAGTTCCGCTCAGGAAGAATTTATTCCACCATGCTTGAAATGCATTGAACGTGAAATTGCTAATTCTTCACCTGAATGTTCAAATGCTTCTATTGCTGCAAATTCTTCAACTATCTCAGTGGTCACAAATTCCTCATCTGAGGATACCACTAGTATCACTGACAAAAATGCAGGGTTGAAGGAATTGTATGTGACAGGCATGTACAAAAGCCTCAAAGGGCATCAGACTCTTTGTGATGTGCTCAAAAAGCAGATCTTGAACAGGAACCCTAGGAAAGAGGGTATTGCCTTTGAGAGGAAACTCAATGCTGATGGAACCTACTGGAAACCGGAGCAGTATCCCAAAACCTCATGGGTTGCTGCGAAGGGACCTCCCGTAGATCCATCCACTTTATCTGGCTTTACTTGTGAACCCTCATATTCATCTGATGAGTCATTTGACTCCAACTATAAACTGTTCAAAAATCAGAATGGTGAGGTATTTGCTAGATATGTTGGATCTAACTGCAGGAATGGTCCCCCTATGAAGAAAATCTGGGTTCCCAAAAGGTGCCTTGAAAGTCTTCAGGTGAATGTCCTCATGACACCACCTGTGAAGAATAAGAACCCCAGATCAAATTCTTCATATGAACCAAAGTCTTCATATGGATCCAAGTCCTCTTATGGATCAAATTCCTCACATGGATCCAAGTCCTCACATGAACATCATCGTGCTAACACTTCTGTTTCGCAGGGAAAGCCTAAGGGCTATGAATATGTGCATTATTCTTCAAATCATTATGTTCATAAGTCCTCGAAGAATTTCTCTGCTTATTCATATGCTTACCCTAACCCCTCTTATGTGAAACGAAGTGGTCTGGCGTCTATGCCACCTTTCTCTTATGGAGCTCGCAGAATGGTGAACTCTTTGCCACCCCTCCAGATGTGGG
Organism: Thinopyrum elongatum; assembly: GCA_011799875.1. Lineage (NCBI taxonomy): Eukaryota > Viridiplantae > Streptophyta > Magnoliopsida > Poales > Poaceae > Thinopyrum > Thinopyrum elongatum. The sequence goes on along the minus strand of CM022299.1, from coordinate 180,528,544 downwards.
TGGTGAAGAAAAAGAACTAATCTCTTATGCAGGGTCAGGTCTCCAGACGAACTAAATCGTCTAAAGAATTTGCTGGAGACCTGAAATGCTTGAAAGGACGCAAGCTAATCATGAAGAAATGATTTATTCATTTCTCACGTCCTCACATTGCTATATATATACATATGTTGCTTTAATTGATGAAATATGTCTGATGAATTTGATGTCATATTCTTCACTCTGAAGTATATGAGTTCGTAAGATGCACTAATTTATCTGCAGGATGATTTACCCAAAGCTACTGAGTGGGTCCTCGATAGTGGATGTACAAATCACATGACCGGTGATAAGAGCTTACTGTTGAACACTCCTTTATCTCCATCACATTTGAAGCATATCACCTACGCTGACAAAGGCAAAAGCAAGGTATTGGGTCTAGGTAGGGTTGCAATCTCAAAGGATCGACACATGGATAAAGTCATGCTTGTCGAGTCCCTCGGATTCAACCTCATGTCTGTCTCAATGCTTTGTGATCTTGATATGGTTGTTGTCTTTGGCAAATATCGTTGCTTAGTGCTCATGGAATCTGACAATTCCAAAGTCTTCGAAGGCTTTAGGAGAGGAGACTTGTATATTGTTGATTTCTCTGCAGGACCACAGCCTGCCACTTGTCTACTTGCTAAAGCTTCAGAAGGCTGGCTATGGCATCGACGACTGGGTCATGCTGGCATGAGGAACTTACACACGCTCGTGAAGAAAAAGCACGTCATTGGCATCGAGGGTGTCAAATTCCTCAAAGATCATCTTTGTGGGGCTTGTGAGGCTGGGAAGATGACCAGAGCCAAGCACCCCTCGAAGACTATCATGACTACTTCTCGTCCTTTTGAATTGCTTCATATGGATCTTTTTGGCCCTACTCATTATGCCACACTAACAAATGCAGCATCTCTATATGGCTTTGTCATTGTTGATGACTATTCTCGTTACACATGGGTGCATGTCATTACTTACAAAACTGAAGTGCAGGAAGTCTTCAGACGATTCTCCTCAAGGGCTTCGACGAATTTTGGCGTGAAGATCAAGCATATACGTAGTGACAATGGGACTGAGTTCAAGAATACTGGTCTTGATGACTATCTCGATGAACTTGGTATTACTCATGAGCTATCTGCCCCATACTCTCCTGAGCAGAATGGCGTTGTGGAGCGCAAGAACAGGACTCTTGTTGAGATGGCTCGCACCATGCTTGATGAATACAAGACACCTCGTCACTTCTGGCCTGAGGCAATTGATACTGCATGCCACATCATCAACAGGGTATATCTTCACAAATTCTTCAAGAAGACCTCATATGAACTCCTCACTGACAAGAAACCCAATGTGAGTTATTTCAAAGTCTTCGGTGCTAAATGTTGGATTAGAGATCCTCATCACAATTCTAAATTTGCACCGAAAGCACATGAAGGTTTTATGCTTGGTTACGGAAAGGACTCGCACACCTACAGGGTCTTCAACACCTATCACAACAAGGTTGTTGAAACTGTAGATGTGCGGTTCGATGAAACTAACGGCTCGCAAAGAGAGCACCTACCTCCTGTGCTAGATGAAAAGTCGCCTGAGGAAACCATCAAGTTCAAAGCTACTGAGGATGTCATTCCTACTGAAGAATCTGCTGAAGAAATCATTCCAGAACATGAAGAACAGCATGCTGGCGCATCTGGAGAAAATGGCTCTGAAGAAAATGCTGAGCCAAATCAAAGTCGTCAACCTGCTCATCCCCGCGTTGCAAATGAAGTACAGATTGAGAGAATCATCAACGACATCAACGCACCAGGTCCTCTGACTCGCTCAAAAGCTTCACATTTATCTAACTTTTGTGGGCATTTTGCTTTCGTGTCCATCACAGAGCCCACCACAGTTGATGAGGCATTTATGGAGCCTGAATGGATTCAACCAATGCAAGAGGAATTACATCAATTCAAGCTGAACAATGTATGGGAGCTTGTCAAGCGACCGGACCCATGCAAGCACAATATCATCGGTACCAAATGGATCTACCGCAACAAGCAAGATGAAAATGGCCTAGTGGTGAGGAACAAGGCTCGTCTTGTGGCTCAAGGCTACACACAGGTTGAAGGAATTGATTTCGATGAAACTTTTGCACCTGTTGCTAGACTTGAGGCTATTCGCATATTGCTTGCTTATGCTAACCATCATAATATCATCTTATATCAAATGGATGTGAAAAGTGCATTCCTCAATGGTAAGCTTGAGGAAGAAGTATATGTTGCTCAACCCCCAGGTTTTGAAGATCCTAAGCATCCAGACAAAGTCTTCAGACTCAATAAGGCCCTCTATGGCCTCAAGCAGGCCCCTCGGGCGTGGTATGATACTTTGAAGGAATTCCTCATGAAGAAAGGCTTCAAACCCGGTTCACTCGACCCAACTCTTTTCACCAAAACCTATGATGATGAATTATTCGTGTGCCAAATATATGTTGATGATATTATCTTTGGCTGTACTAACCAACATTACAGTGACGAATTTGCTTACATGATGAGTGAGGAATATCAAATGTCCATGATGGGAGAATTGAAATTCTTCTTAGGCCTTCAAATTCGTCAACAACGCAATGGCATCTTCATTTCTCAAGAGAAATACCTCAAGGACGTTCTGAGGAAATTTGGTATGCAAGAATGCAGAGGCGTCAAAATCCCTATGCCCACAAATGGCCATCTATGCACTGATGAAAATGGAATAGACTTCGATCAAAAGGTATACCGCTCCATGATTGGCTCTTTATTGTACCTATGTGCATCTAGGCCGGATATTATGCTTAGTGTTTGCATGTGTGCCCATTTTCAAGCTACACCGAAGGAATCACACCATAAGGCTGTGAAACATATTCTTCGATATCTAGCTCACACTCCAACACTTGGATTATGGTATCCCAAGGGCTCGGCTTTTGATCTCATTGGATATTCTGACTCTGATTATGCTGGTGATCGTGTGGATCGCAAGTCAACTTCAGGCACATGCCATTTCCTCGGACGATCCTTAGTATGTTGGTCCTCGAAGAAGTAGAACTGCGTATCACTCTCTACTGCTGAAGCTGAGTATATTGCTGCTGGTTCTTGCTGTGCTCAATTGCTATGGATAAAGCAAACCCTCAAGGACTACGGCATCAATGTGAAGAATGTGCCACTCTACTGTGACAACAAGAGTGCCATCAAAATTGCTCATAACCCAGTTCAGCACTCGAAGACAAAGCACATCGAGATTCGTCATCATTTTCTTCGAGATCATGTGTTGAAGGGTGACATCTCTATTGATCCCGTGAAGTCTGAAGAACAGCTAGCGGATATCTTCACAAAGCCCTTGGATGAGAAGAGATTTAGCAAGTTGCGGTGTGAGCTAAATATCTTAGAATCTTCGAATGTCCTTTGAAAAGGACACACATCCTAACACTTATGCAAATTGATGACAATGGTGTGCAACACACGAAGAAACGTTTTTCTTCAATCAATGAAGACTAACCCTCTAAGTGTGAAGAAATTAATGAAGAATTTGATTCTCAGAACCCTACGATAATTGTACGCGGTGTCTGAAATCATCATTCTTACACGGTGGGTCACGCCACCACAAAAAGTTGAAAATCTTCAAAATCTGAGTCTTTCATCATTGTGCAAATTCTTCAAATTTTCAAATTCTTCAACTTTGCAAAGTCTTCACTCTTTCCGACTGTGTTCTTCATTGACTATATATATATTTGAGTTTTCTGTCCTCTACAACATTCACTTATTGCTAATTCTTCAAGTTGTTTTTCTTCTAAGTGAATGTGATCGGACCCGTTCCCCCTCTGTGCTAAACTCAATCCAGTCCGTTCACAAATTCTTCATGTGCGTTCTATTTGAAACCCGTTCAAAGTCTTCACTGTGTCCTTGACAGCTGAAGAATTTGCGAACGAAACCTTAAAATATTCTTATCTGAATTTTCGGCTTTTGCCGCTCAAACCATTCCATATCCCTCGATAAGATTTATCTATTCACCCACGATCTAACAAGATCTCCACTTCACAGTACGTGGGTGACACATGTCGCTAGAATGGGAAGGGTCAGGGACAGGTTCGTCCATTTTCCTCGGACGAGCGGTTTTTCACCTCGGCTATAAATTCCCCTCACCCTCCTCAGAGCTCATTTACCCCGCACGAGCTCTCAGACCTAGCGCCGCCGCTACACTCCATCGTCGCCGGTGAGGAAGAGCTTCACTGCCTCGACCTCGTCGCCGTCGTACTCACGCCGGCCGCGGAAATCTTCACTCCGCCGCCGCCGTAGCTGATTTCCATCGCCAAGTTAAGGCGTGGAAGATCTGAACGGACGAACTTCTCCACTGCTACTCTCAGTTCGTCGTATTCTTCGTCAAGGGTAAATAAAATTTATTTTTACTGCCCTTGTTGATTCTGATGATTTCCACAAAATCTTCAAAAGGTGTTTATTCTTCAACTTTTATGTTCTTAAACACCAACTTGCTTCTGTCCTTGATCAGTTTCTCTAAGCAACGTTTTTCTTCAAGATTCCTCAATTGTGTGGATTTTCAATCTACACAACTCTGGAACCTAAGTCAAAAATGCTTAGTGAAATTCCTCAAGACACCCCTGGTCATCTTCCTCAAACTTGATACTTTTGAAAATCTTCTGAGAACGCATATGACCTCTCCAAAACTCTTCGCACCTATATTCTGTTCACAGGTACACATGTCCGCTGCTGAATCTCTAGGTTCTCATCAACTTAACTCATTTGCAGCGTACCTAGAAGAAAAATTGCATACCTCATCAGAAAATTCGATTGTTCAAAACCCTCAAGTGAAGAAAATGGCTGATGGTAAAAGACCTCAGAAGGGAGGAAAGAGGCCAGAAACAAATACTGCTTTTGAGATCCCTGATGACATCTATGATGAATATTGTACTCCTGATGAAGCAACTCATGGCAAGGAGAACAAAAATCAGCGTAAAGTGCGCATTCAGAAGATTGAGAGGAGATGGGCAAGAGAATGGAGGGAATATCGCTATGTCACTCCCAAGTACATGAAGAAATTTGCTGTTAACCCTCCATGCCCAAGACCTCCATTGGCTCCTGGCCAAGAAGCTGATCCCACTAGCATCAGAAGAGGTGAGGAATTTCCTCAGGAGTGGGCTAAGCGTCAAGCCAAGCTGGCCAAAGTGGCTAAAGAGGCAGTGAAGAAATTCAATGAAGATTCTGTTGCTGCCGCCGCTGAGGCCTCTGCTATCAAGCCTAAGAAGGCTATGCTGAAGAAATCAGCTATCAAGACAAGTTCCTCAGCTGCAATGCCCTCACGGCCAAGCTCTTCAAAGACCTCACGGCCTGTTCCTCAAGCAAATTCCTCAAAAGCAGCTCCAACTCCCTCGGTTGCAAAATCCTCAGCTGCTCCTGCAAAGTCCTCAGCACCTGTGCATCTTGCCACATGCCAAAGGACTACTGGAATCTCAATTGCTTCAGGAGTCTCTGCAAGTTCTTCAGCTCCACCTCAGTCTTCAACAACTCCGACCTTGCTGAAGAAAAAGGCCACTGCTGGACGAGGCACAAGGCCAAGTCCTCACAAGAAGCAAGTCGCCTTTCAGGTTCCGTCAAGCGAAGACGAAGCTGATGATGAAGAATTAGCTGAGATCATCAGAGATCGACAACAAAGGGCCGCTAGAGCCAAAGGCAGTGTTGTGCCCCTCATGCTGGATCTAAGGAAGATCCTTGATTTCATCGATCTCTGGCACAAGGATCCAAATACACCTTTGCCTGAATTAAACCTTTCTCCTGGTCAAAGTCACATGTTGACGGCCTTCATAAATGAAGAGAAATGGAAATTTGAAAAGGCCAGGCAGGTGAAGAAGGCTCAGTACAAGAAGGAGCATTTTCTGAAGAACAATGTTGTGAAAATGTCTCCTGAAGAACTTGTGACTATGCAGGCTGAGATCAAAGCACTCAGTGATGAATTTCATGCATTCCATGCAGATTGGCTAGGTGCCAAAGTCAGATTCGTCAGAATGGCAAAAGGATTTACTCCAAGTGTTGCAGCTTCATCGCAACCCAAATTTCCTCAGACTGGAACATCTGTTCAGTCTGCTGAAGAAAATGAAAGCGCCAGAGCTCATGAAGAAATTCCAGTCTCTGAAGAAAATGCCAGGGCAACCTCCAACATTGCGCCTGAAGAGCAATCCAGGCCAGTTGAAGCATCTGCTACTGTGCCTGAGGAATCTGAACAAGCCAGGGCAACTGCATCAGTTGTGCCTGAAGAAATTCAACCAATTTCCTCTGCTCCTCCTGCACCGATGACAAGCATCAACCTTCCTTCTGCATCAGAAGCGAAGAAAACCAAGGCTGCGGAGCGAGCAGCTGTGAAGAAAAGGAAAGCATCTGCATCTTCAGAGTCTTCAGCCCCCAAGAAATTGAAGACTTTGACGAGTTCATCTGAAAACCCAATTGATGCTATTCCAATATCAAGCATGCCATCAAAGGAGATCATTCCCTTTGGTGAGGAATATGAAATTCCAAGTAAATCTGATGAAGAAGTTCCTTCTGCTGCTTCGACAGAGCAGATGGATGAAGAAATTGATGTGGATACTTTCCCTTCAACCCCACTGGTATCATCGCCCATGCCTCAGTTCACAGCTGAAGAGGCAGGCGTCGAAGGAACTGAAGAAGAAGAGGATGTGGATATTGGGTCTACAACACCTATTCTGAATGATGACTTTTGGGAAAGTCATCACCCCAATTCACCTCTGACAACCCCTCTACATCATGTTCCTCAGTCCCCTGTGCAAACTGAAGAAATTCATACGGGCTCTGATGAACGTCAAGCTTCACTTCATTCTATTCCTGAAGAAGTTCCAGTCACTAGCGCTGATGTACATATGTCTGAAGAAATGGAGGCCAAGGCTGCTGCTGAAATTCCTCAGCCTGTGGCTCCAGTGGCTATACCTCAAGAGGCTGTAAATTCTTCAACCGTTAATCTTCAGCCCAAGCCACAGAACCCTCACTCCAAGAAGCAGAAGTTTAATGCTGAGGATTTCTTCAATGAGCACATATTCTTCACTGACTACAATCCCTATGACTCTGCTCGTCTTCGTCGCAAGCGCTTCTGGACTGCAAGCCAGATGAACTTCTACTCCTCATTGTTGGTTGATAAGGATAAGGTCTTTGATCATGAGCAAATTCCTCATGTAGATATGGAATTGCTGCCCTGCTTCACACCAGTCCTCAGTGTTTTTCATGATGCTGGGTTACTCAATTTCTGCACCGACATCTGCGATTGGAATGAAGAACTCATTCTTCAATTCTTCGCCACGCTGCACATTACTGGAAATGTTGATGATGTCAATTCATGGGTATTGGACTGGATGACCGATAATACTCATTTCAAAGCACCGGCCTCTGAATTGCTTCATGCCGTTCCAGTCTGTCCTCCCACTGAAGGTGCAAGGCTTCTCTATGTTGAACCTGAATTGTCTGATCATCTGATGCAAGTGCTGATGAAGCCTTTGAAGCCAGGCCAAGCTCCAAGGACCAAATTCCTCGTCAAGGAATTGCTCTATGTGCCAAGGACAGTTTATCGCATCTTGACCAAAACCCTCAGTCCAATCAAGGGCCACAACTCTGATGATGAAGAAGTTGTTGGCATTATGAAGAATCTGTTGTTCAATATCATTCACGGTATTCCTATCAACTACCACAATTTCTTCATGAGGACTTTGGCCAATGCTGCTCTATCACCTTTTGAGTTGAAGCCTTATGCTCCCTGGATCATGAGATTCATCAGATCAAGGTCTTCAATTCATTACATGGCTGACTTTCAAAATCATCTCAGCTATTTGCCCCCTATCGAAGTCCTCAAACGGACTATTTCCTCAGCTGACGAGAAGGGCAAGGCTGCTGTTTTTGATGAAGGTACTCGTCCATTGGATGGACAGTTTCGCAAAGCTACTTCCTATTCCACCAATGATGACTCTGCAACTCAAGATTCTGCCGCCAAAGCTTCAGAACATCATCCTCAAGCCACAGCTCCGCGTGTGATGACTGATCGTGAACTTCTCCTTAGTCTTCATCAGAAAGTTGATCGAAATCACAAGTGGGTCAAGCGTCAGTTTGGTGCAATTCTTCAGAACATGACAGTCACTCAAAATACTGTGAAGAAGAATCACTACTACTTGCGTGAAGTCTTTGACCGCACTTGGGCGATTCTGTCTAATCTTCATAGTGCTGAAGAACTCAAGGAGATGGGCTTCCAACAGGACTTTGACTGGTCCCAGCCACCTTCGAAGAAATTCAAGAAAGTCAAAGTTCCTCAGCTTGTTGCCAGTTCATATTCTTCATCGCGCGAGACGGATGAAGCTGAAGACTTGAACGACACTGCGGCAGGCCCTACCTCAACAGACGACCCCAACAATGCTGGCGCTCCTCCATCGACATCATGATGATATTCTTCAGGGGCGTTATTCCTCATTTTTCGTCCCTTTTGGTCATTCAATGACAAAGGGGGAGAAATTTGAGTTAGTCTTCAAGCGGGTCTTATATATGGGCTATATTTCTGTTAAGTTTCAACTCTTGCTTTTCTGAGGTGTTTGCTCTGATGAGTTGTAAACTTAAGTCCTATGGTGGTCTGATACTTTTGCTCTGTTTTTCTGCATGCTATTTCCTCAATACCATAATGCACGCATGCTGAATTTCGTCAGACACCATATTTCATCATGCATTTCAAATTCTTCATATCATATGATAAATGCGTGTATGAATTTCAAGATATAGGAGGAGATCTCCATGATATTATTCAACAATGTGCATTTGCTATTTCAAAGCAAATCCCTCAATTATGCACATCTTCAGGGGGAGTTCTTCTATATCTTGCAATCAAATTCCTCAATATTAGTATTTACACTTCATATGTTTATCCCCGTTGAAAACTTAACCTATATTGTCATCAATCACCAAAAAGGGGGAGATTGTAAGTGCATCTAGTGCCCCTTAGTGATTTTGGTGTATTGAAGACTTATAGGTTAAGGGACTAATGTGTTTGTGAGTGTACACGGTCTATAAGTCTATGAGGAGTTTGTTATTTACGATGATTGTCGACCCCTAAAAATGAATGTCTTCAACTGAAGACTTTGGTTTTCTTGAAGACTTTGAAAGTGAAGAAATTGGTGTGACCCTGAAGACTTGATATTCATGCGAGGATTATGAAGCGTGAAGACTTTTGTTTTCGTAGTTTCATTTTCTTCTTCTTGAGTCATAGGAAACACCGTACTGTTAAAGGGGGTCGAGGTAAAACTAAGGAAAAGTTTCCAAGTGATGCTCAACTCAAAATCCTACACCTACCCAATCCTTTCGAGTGAAGCCATTGGAAATCTCATACAGTTTAGTCAAGTTCTTCAGTGACAGAGACGAAGTTCTTCTGTTCTCTGAGGAATTTGTTCTGACTGAGGAGTTAGGAATTCGCCAGTGCGGTTGCCTACAAGTGAGGAACATGATAGCCCTGAGGAATTTGATACTCAAATTTCCGACCGTTGCTGTGCTACGCGCCAGCTGTCCAAATATCCTACCCACCTAACGGTCATATCATTGAAGGGCGTTTATGTCTTATCATGTCGGGCTGCTCCCTAGGCTATAAATAGCCGCCCCCTACAACCTCTAGCTGGTTGGCTGCTCCAAGAAATAGATTGACACTTGTCATTTAGAGCATCCCATCCTCCGAGGACTTTGAGCGAAAATCATCAAGTGAGGAAAAACCCAAAAACCCAAACACCTACAAACCCAAAGTGATTGAGCATCACTGAAGAGATTGTTCCTGTGTGGAATCGACGCTTGTTACCTTTGAGGACTGTGCATCCTCCAGACGGTTAGGCGTCATGGTCTAGAGCATCCAAGAGGAAATTGTGGATTGCCGAGTGACCGAGTATGTGAAGGTTTGGAAGTCACCTGAAGACTTACCACGAGTGTTTGGGCGAGGTCTGTGTGACTTTAGCTTAAGGAGAATACGGTGAGGACTGTGTTTCCGGGACTGTGTGTCCTCAGGTTTAAATACCTAGCCGCTTCAACCAGATGTACAACTGTCACAGCTGTTGGAACTGGTCTACCAAATCATTGTCTTCACCGAGCTACTGGTTCTATTTTCTCAACCCTTTCATTTCCTCGCATACTTGCTATGTATTTGATCATTACTGTTTGAAGACTTTGTCTGAAGACTTTCTCAATTTCCTCAGTTCAATTTCTTCAGTCAGTTTGTCTTCAGCCTACTTATCCTGTGTTTACGCTACTCGTACTCTGTGCTTGTTTTCATTTCATCATGATGACTGTGCTACTGCTCTGTTATGCTTGCATCTGAGCACTTATTCCGCTGCTAAGTAGTTCGTCGCTTAGGAATTTCCTCACCTTGAAATTCCTCAGTGACGAATTTGTAAAAATCGCCTATTCACCCCCCCCTCTAGTCGATATAACGCACTTTCACAAGGCCAGGCGAGCGCCAGTGGGCGCAGAGGAGGCAGTTTCCTCTTTGGTACTAAGAGGCAAGGATAGGCGTGGGTTCCCGAGGAATCTACCAAAGGTTTCCATTCCGGTGCTACAAGACCAAGACCACCAGCACGGCAGGACGGATGTCATCGCTGAGCCCACCGCTGCGTCACAACCAGAAGCTTTGCAGGCGAAGACCACCTTTCGTCAGGATAAGATGTACTACTTGTCCCCTTTCAAATTGGCCACTGTGGGATCCCTTCCCGCCTACGTTTTGGGGGAAGAGGACCGAGGCCACTATAAAGATAGGTTAGCCACCACCATATAGGGGGTCGACTCATTCTCACCCCCGAGCCCTCGCGAGGTTGTTCACCCTCTGTACTTGTTCATCCTCAGCCCCTCGTGAGGCCAATCCACCATAAAGTAGGAGTAGGGTTTTACACCGCAAGGTGGCCCGAACCTGGGTAAACAGCCGTGTTCATCTTCTTCCTTGCTCACGCGAGTCCGGCTAGGCTAGGCAGGGGGCAACGAGTCGGTAGGCTCGAGAGGTTGAGTTCTTCGCACACGCCCCAGAGTTCGAACCCTCTTGGGTCTGCGGAGCCCTGAATCTGACATTTGGCACGCCAGGTAGGGGCGTGTCGAAGTCCTTCTTCCACCTTTTGTTTCGCCTTCGTTCTATCGCTCCCATGGCCGATGCTCGCCGTGTCCGTGCCGAGCGCCGGGCCGCCCGTGTCGCCCAGACAGCACCCGTGGGCAACGGCGCTCCTCGCCGCTCTGCCTCCCCAGTGGCCAACGCTGCCACTGACCTTGTTGCTCACGAGCAGTAGGACTCATCGCTGCCGCCTTCCGTGCGACGTGATGGCCGCACCGCCACTCCGTCGCCTACTCCGGCCACCGCATTGTCCTCCCATGCACGCCGTGGGCCGGTGAATGCGCAGTCTGCGCTGCTCATGGCACGTGAGCTCCTGCGCTACCGCCCCGCCAACGACCTCTACGACGACTGGCTCGGCCGCATCGCTGAGCTCGTCAACGCTACCGGCGAGGCCCCTGTGCCGTCTCGCTCGCTGCCTCCCCCGCCAACCCAGGCGGGTGACGTGGCTCATGGTGCACCTCCTCCTCCTCCTCGGCGTGACATGGACCCGGAGCCCAGGTGCAACGCGCCCTCGCGTGACCAACGCACGGGGCGCCGACAGGGGATGAAGCAAGCTGCCAGGTGGTGCAGCGGCTGCAGGCTGATGCGCGTGCGCTCCCGGCGCCGCAGCGCGAGCACCAAGACCGCGCGTCGCCGGAGGTCGCAGGGCGTGGGTGTGAAGACCAAGATCCACCCATGCGGCCCGTACCTGTGAGCGCGGCAGGCTACCGTGCTTTCACCCTGGAGCTGCGCCGTGTCGTCTGGCCTGGCAAGTTCAAGCCGGATCTGCCTCCGTGCTACGACGGCACTCCCGACCCCACGGAATTCCTCCAGCTCTACGCGTTGAGCATCGAAGCGGCGAGCGGTGATGAGAAGGTTATGACAAACTGGTTCCCCATGGCCCTCAAGGACAGCGCGCGCTCCTGGCTCCTCAACCTCCCGGAGGGGTCGATCTCCTCCTGGGGCGAGCTTCGCGAGCGCTTTGTTGCCAACTTCCAGGGCACCCACGACCGTGCTCCCGCAGTGGCCGACCTGCGGCGCGTGAAGCAGTGGCTGGGCGAAACTTTGCACAAATACATCCAGCGCTTCACGAGCGTTCGCCTCAAGATCTCGAAGGCGTCGGACAAGGCCATCATCTCAGCATTCACTGATGGCGTCCGGGATGTCAAGATGAAGGAGGAGCTCGCCATCCACGAGGACCTGTGTTCGGCCCTGGAGATGTTCAACCTGGCGACCAAGTGCGCAAGGGCCGAGGAAGGCCGCCTCTCCCTCCTTGAGCTTACGGAAGCCGAGCTTGAGGACAAGAAGGCCAAGGCCAAGGAGGCAAAGCCTAAGGGCCCCGTGATACGTCTCCAACGTATCTATAATTTTTTATTGTTCCATGCTATTACATTATCTGTTTTGGATGTTTTATATGCATTAATATGCTATTTTATATTATTTTTTGGACTAACCTATTAACCTAGAGCCCAGTGCCAGTTTCTGTTTTTTTCCTGTTTTTGAGTTTCGCAGAAAAGGAATACCAAATGGAGTCCAAACGGAATAAAACATTTGCGATGATTTTTCTTGGACCAGAAGACAACCAGGAGACTTGGAGATGAAGTCGGAGGAGCCACGAGGCGGCCACAAGGACGGAGGGCGCACCCCCACCCTTGTGGGCCCCCCGTGACCCTCCTGACCTAATTCTTTCGCCTATATATTCCCAAATATCGCCAAACCACCAGAAGCATCCACGAAAAGACTTTTCCACCGCCGCAACCTTCTGTACCCGTGAGATCCCATCTAGGGACCTTTTCCGGCACCCTGCCGGAGGGGGATTCGATCATGGAGGGCTTCTACATCAACTCTATTGCCCTTCCGATGAAGCGTGAGTAGTTTACCATAGACCTACGGGTCCATAGCTAGTAGCTAGATGGCTTCTTCTCTCTCTTTGATTCTCAATACCATGTTCTCCTCGATGTTCTTAGAGATCTATTCGATGTAATACTTTTTCGCGGTGTGTTTGCCGAGATTCGATGAATTGTGGATTTATGATCAGCTTATCTATGCATATTATTTGAATCTTCTCTGAATTCTTTTATGCATGATTTGATATCTTCGTAATTCTATTTGAACTATTGGTTTGGTTTGGCCAACTAGATTGGTTTTTCTTGCAATGGGAGAAGTGCTTAGCTTTGGGTTCAATCTTGTGGTGTCCTTTCCCAGTGACAGTAGGGGCAGCAAGCCACGTATTGTATTGTTGCCATCGAGGATAAAAAGATGGGGTTTTCATCATATTGCTTGAGTTAATTCCTCTACATCATGTCATCTTACTTAATGCGTTACTCCGTTCTTTATGAACTTAATACTCTAGATGCATGCTGGGTAGCGGTCGATATGTGGAGTAATAGTAGTAGATGCAGAATCGTTTCGGTCTACTTGACACGGACGTGATGCCTATATTCATGATCATTGCCTTAGATATCGTCATAACTTTGCGCTTTTCTATCAATTGCTCGGCAGTAATTTGTTCACCCACCATATTATTTACTATCTTTAGAGAAGCCTCTAGTGAAACCTATGGCCCCCGGGTCTATTTTCCATCATATAAGTTTCCGATCTACTATTTTTCATCATATAAGTTTCCGATCTACTATTTTCCATCATATAAGTTTCCGATCTACTATTTTGCAATATTTTACTTTCCAATCTATAAACCAAAAATAGAAAAAATATTTACTTTACCGTTTATCTATCTCTATCAGATCTCACTTTTGCAAATAATCGTGAAGGGATTGACAACCCCTTTATCGCGTTGGGTGCAAGTTGTTTGATTGTTTGTGCAGGTGCTAGGTGATTTGTGCGTTGTCTCCTACTGGATTGATACCTTGGTTCTCAAACTAAGGGAAATACTTATCTCTACTTTGCTGCATCACCCTTTCCTCTTCAAGGAAAAAACCAACGCAAGCTCAAGAAGTAGCAGGAAGAATTTCTTGCGCCGTTGCCGGGGAGATCTACGCCAAGTCAAGACAGACCAAGTACCCATCATAAACTCCCATCTCTTGCATTACATTATTTGCCATTTGCCTCTCGTTTTCCTCTCCCCCACTTCTAAAATGATTTTTGAAAAGATTTGCCTTTTTATTCGCCTTCTTTCCGTTCGATCTTTTGTTTGCTTGTGTTACCATGTGCCTTCTTTTTGCTTGCATCTTCGCTTGCTAAAAATTTATGGATCCTCATCCACTTGCTAATCTTTTTAAGAGATCCAATTATGATGAGCCTATTGCTAGTGAGTTGAGTGCACTAGATTATCTTTATGAAGTTTTGCTTGAAATCCGTGAATCTGAAAATTGTGATGAAGTGTTAAAAGAAGAAATTTATGAAGTGATTCACGATAGCTCATCGGATGAAAAGCATGATTGCAATGGTTCTACTATAAATTCTATTAATGTCAGTTGTGCTAATGATATGCAAAACCCTAAGCTTGGGGATGCTAGTTTTGCTAGGACCACTACTTGTTGCAATGATCATGATTGGGGTGATTCTTTTTATGATCTTGAAAATTTATTTAAGCCCCATGATGAATATGAGATTGATAATAATATTTGCAATAATATTGAAAGTGGGTTTGGAAGAGTGTCAACTTTAGATCCCACATATTTGGAGAATGTTCGATCTTATGAAATATTTGATAAAAGTGGGCTTGGTGAAGTCATGACTTTATTTGATGATAATCTCACTATTTTGGAAGAGTGTCAACTTTGTATGCATGTGGATCATGTAGAGAAAATTTTATGTGATAGCTATATTGTTGAATTTGATTATGATCCTACTTGTAATTATTATGACAGAGGAAAATATGATTGTGGAAATCTTCATGTTACTACATTACCTCTCGTTATCTTGAGTTTGCTATTGTCTCTTTCTTCTTCCTTGCATAAGCTAGTTTTTGCTTGCCTTGATAATTTGTTTGCTTATAAAATGCCTATGCATAGGAAGTATGTTAGACTTAGATGTGTTTGTCATGTTTTTTATGATGCTCTCTTTGTGCTTCAATTCTCCTCTTTTATGTGAGCATCATTGTAATCTCAATGCCTAGCTAAAAGGCTTTAAAGAAAAGCACTTGTTGGGAGACAACCCAATATTTTTTCCTTTCTGTTTTTGAATAAGTTATTCATCTAGCCTCTGGTTAGATGTGTTTTTGTGTTTTAATTAGTGTTTGTGCCAAGTAAGACCTTTAGGATGGCTTACGGTGATAGTTGAGTTGATCTTGCTGAAAAACAGAAACTTTTGCATCCAGTCACATAATTTTAATAATTCACTGGCGCTTTATAAAACCCTTAATCTTTTTACACGAGATTTATTTGCAAATTGCCTCTGTTTTCCTAATTTTTCAGAATTTTTGGAGTTAGAGAAGTATTAGAAAAATTCGGATCTTCACAGACTATTCTATTTTTGACAAATTCTGTTTTCTTTGTGTTGTTTGCTTATTTTAATGAATCTATGGGTAGTATCGGGGGCTATGAACCATGGAGAAGTTGGAATACAGTATATATTACACCAATATAAATAAAGAATGAGTTCACAATAGTACCAAAAGTGGTGATTTATTTTCTTATACTAACAGAGCTTATGAGATTTTCTGTTGAGTTTTATGTTGTGAAGTTTTCAAGTTTTGGGTAAGGATTTGATGGACTATGGAATAAGGAGTGGCAAGAGCCTAAGTTTGGGGATACCCAAGGCACCCCAAGGTAATATTCAAGGACAACCAAGAGCCTAAGCTTGGAGATGCCCCGGAAGGCATCCCCTCTTTCGTCTTCGTCTATCGATAACTTTACTTGAGGCTATATTTTTATTCACCACATGAAATGTGTTTTGCTTGGAGCGTCTTGTATCATTTGAGTCTTTGCTTTTTAGTTTTCCACAATCATCCTTGCTGTACACACCTTTTGAGAGGGACATGCATGAATCGTGATTTATTAGAATACTCTATGTGCTTCACTTATATCTTTTGAGCTAGGCGATTTTGCTCTAGTGCTTCACTTATATCTTTTTAGAGCACGGCAGTGGCTTTATTTTGTAGAAATTATTGAACTCTCATACTTCACTTATATTATTTTGAGAGTCTCTAAACAGCATGGTAATTTGCTTTGGTTATGAATTTAGTCCTAATATGATAGACATCCAAGAGGGATATAATAAAAACTTTCATATAAAGTGCAATGAATACTATGAGAAGTTTGATTCCTTATGATTGTTTTGAGATATAAAGATGGTGATATTAGAGTCATGCTAGTGAGTAATTGTGAATTTGAGAAATACTTGTCTTAAGGTTTGTGAGTCCCGTAGCATGCACGTATGGTGAACCGTTATGTAACGAAGTTGGAGCATGAGATATTTTTTTGATTGTCTTCCTTATGAGTGGCGGTCGGGGACGAGCGATGGTCTTTTCCTACCAATCTATCCCCCTAGGAGCATGCACATAGTACTTTGTTTCGATGACTAATAGATTTTTGCAATAAGTACGTGAGTTCTTTATGACTAATGTTGAGTCCATGGATTATACGCACTCTCACCCTTCCACCATTGCTAGCCTCTCTTGTGCCGCGCAATTTTCGCCGGTACCATACACCCACCATATACCTTCCTCAAAACAGCCACCATACCTACCTATTATGGCATTTCCATAGCCATTCCGAGATATATTGCCATGCAACTTTCCACCGTTCCGTTTTATTATGACACATTCCATCATTGTCATATTGCTTTGCATGATTATGTAGTTGACATCGTATTTGTGGCAAAGCCACCTTTCATAATTCTTTCATACATGTCACTCTTGAGTCATTGCATATCCCGGTACACCGCCGGAGGAATTCATATAGAGTCATATTTTGTTCTAAGTATCGAGTTGTAAGTAAATAGAAGTATGATGATCTTCATTATTAGAGCATTGTCCCATGTGAGAAAATAAAAAAAAAGAGGCCAAAGAAGCCAAAGAAAAAAAGAAAGAAAAAAAAAGAGAAAAGAAAAAAAAGAAAAGAAAAAAATGGGAGAAAAAGAGAGAAGGGGCAATGTTACTATCCTTTTTTCCATACTTGTGCTTCAAAGTAGCACCATGATCTTCATGATAGAGAGTCTCCTATGTTGTCACTTTCATATACTAGTGGGAATTTTTCATTATAGAACTTGGCTAGTATATTCCAATGATGGGCTTCCTCAAATTGCCCTAGGTCTTCGTGAGCAAGCGAGTTGGATGCACACCCACTTAGTTTCTTTTTGAGCTTTCATAAACTTATAGCTCTAGTGCATCCGTTGCATGGCAATCCCTACTCACTCACATTGATATCTATTGATGGGCATCTCCATAGCCCGTTAATACGCCTAGTTGATGTGAGACTATCTCCTTCTTTTTGTCTTCTCCACAACCACCATATTCTATTCCACCTATAGTGCTATCACTACAGGAATCAGGAACTTTGTCGTCTGCCATGGCTGACGGCAAAGGCATGCCTGGCGGACGGCAAAGGCCTTTGCCATCAGCCAGCAGATGGCAAAACGTCTGGCTGAACGAGCTACGGCAAAGGGCACTTTGCCGTCTGCTGGCGGACGACAAAGATGCAAAGGCCTTTGCCGTCAGCCAGCTGACGGCAAAGGGCATGGCTCTTTTCCATCTGCTGGCGGACGGCAAAGGCCATGGCTCTTTGCCATCTGCTGGCAGATGGCAAAGGCTGCAGGCTCTCTGCCATCTGCTGGCAGATGGCAAAGAGACCAAATAGGCATTAATTCTGTTTTATCTTATATCAATTCATTTTCACAGAAAATCAAACACAAATATATATATATATATATATATATATATATATATATATATATATATATATATATATATATATATATATATATATATATATATGACCAATATAGCATATCCAACACATATTACCAATAGTCATGAACACATATCCATGAACACATATCCAACACATGTTACCAATAGTAGCAAGTTTCATCCATACATATACATAGTTTCATCAATATTACACAGTTTCATCCATAGGTAGCAAGTTTCACAAAGTCAAAACAAAAACTAAAGACAAGCACTCCATATCTGAAATTACAAGAAATGACCTAAAACTAAATATCTATTTTCCTAAAAACTATCTTATTACTAAGATCTTCTCTGGATCTTCTTTTTTTCTTCCAACCTGCATAACAAAAACACTAAGAAAGAGAGAATGGGTTAGGAGTAGAAATATAGCATTTCACTTGGTGAAATGCAATGCTGTAGGAGCCAGCACTTGAGATCAAGACAATCTTAGTTAAGATCCTGATTTTCAAATTGATCTTAATTAGAAAGCCAAATAGAGTAAACCAATACCAAAGAGCCAAAGGAGAGAACCAGCCAAGGACCCAATCAAGAAGCCACCACAATTAGTAGTAAGTTAAATGCCAACACAAAGAACACTATCAGTACTAGCTCCAGGAATTAAGCCAACTAAAAACTAGTGATTAAAGCCAAGGATTAGACTTCATCACCACAATCAGTTTTGTCCAGTGATAATAGGTACATGTCACTGTGCAACGCCAAAAACAAAGCTCCAGGAGGAGATATACATCACAACAAGCAGAGCCACCCGTGAGCTTGACACAGCAAGCAGCTGCTGTTAACACCACAATCACCAAAGCCACCCGTGAGGACAGCACAAACACACACACAGCTTAGTCACACCATTCAGGCCAGTATAAATAGGGCAGCCAACCATAGAGTAGGGTCTGTTAGACACTTGGTGTCCAAAACATCAAACAGGACTGGGCCCAAAACCATATCTGTGAGATAGTGTGAAGCAGCTAGGAGGAGTAGGCTGTCCACAAGAAGCAGGTTTACCAGAATCCACAAGACCAAGCTACAGAAGACCTCAAGGTATACTTGAGGGATTATGTGCTCAGACAACCTGGAAGTGCCAGGGCTAGTTCATCACAGCACAGGGATAGCCACATGTAAATTAAGCCTAAGATAGGGGGGCTCAGACCAGCATCACTGCCCAAATTAGATGTAGTATCTGTCTTATCAGTAGAAAACTAGGAAAGTAACAGCCAAAACCAAGTATAGCATTTGTTCATAGGCTATTAGAAAGAGACCAATAGGAATAGGCAAACCAAGTGGTATCTGTTCATATCAGTATTAGAAGTAAAACAACTAAGAACAAGTGAGTATCTGTTCATGAGTAAAGTAACTATAGCATAGAAGAAATAGTAGGGTAGCACCCCAAATGATTATCTTCTTTTGCAGAACACAACACCACACTTGCACCTGGTATTTTTCTGCAATTAGGGCATTGCACCCACAAGCACAGGGGGCTAGTACCATTATAAACTGCTACTGCAAGTAATAGCAGCACAGAACAGAGCAGTACATGAGCATATATACTTCACAAATACACATAGATGGCCACTGACCAAAACCCTGACACAGCAAGAATCCATCACAGAGAGCTCCAACACAAGTTGATGCTCATCTACAACAGCTAACCACAACTAATAGAGCCTCACATCCAACAAGATCAAGAGCTAGAGCTATGCATTAGAGAGATCAGAGGAGGGGAGCAAGGAGAAGCTCACCAAGAGGAGTTGTAGCTGAAGCAGGATGCATCCACACCATCACTATGGTGTGACCAGCAGCACAACCAACACCACCACAACACGCCGGAGCTCGCCAGAGAGCACCACAACGGCGGCGCCAGCGAGAGCACGGGCACGGAGGCGACCACCCAGGGGCACCGCAGCACGGAGGCGCCACCCAGGGGCACCACCGTGCCATGGCACATCTAGCACCGATGGAGGATCCTCATGGCGACCGGACCATCATCGGAGCACCACGGCCGAACCACCACCAGCACCGAAATCCTAACGGGGAGAAACCGAAGGGGACGACCGCAGGAGGCGGGGAAAAGCAGATCGATGCGGAGGAATCGATAGAGCTTGTCGAGAGAAAGCAGTAGAGGGCCACGCCGGCGATGTGGTGGCCGAAACCCTAGCCGCAGGGGAGGGTCGCACGTGGTCGTAGGAGGACGCGCGCGTCGGATCTGGTCGGAGGGGATGGAGGAGCGGGGCGAGGGGGTCACGTGGGTGTGCCGGGCGCCGTCGAATCCCGCCGGAGCTCGCCGGAATCGGCCGCCGTAGCTGCTCGTGCGAGGGAGAGGGAGAGATGAGCGGGAGAGAGAGAGGGGTGGGGCGGAGAGAGAGGGGATAGAGATAGAGGAGGTGGGGGGCAATGGTTTTTTTTTACCCGCAAAAAAAAAGATAGCCCCCCCTCTTTGCCGTCTGCCAGCAGATGGCAAAGAATCTTTGCCATCTGCCAGCAGACGGCAAAGAGGTGCTGGAGGGGTCCACTAGATGCCAGTACACTACAACGGTCCACCCCCCTCTTTGCCGTCCGCTGGCATCTAGTGGACCCCTCCAGCACCTCTTTGCCGTCCGCTGGCAGACGGCAAAGATTCTTTGCCATCTGCCAGCAGACGGCAAAGAAATGACAGATGGCAAAGACCTTCTTTGCCATCTGCCAGTTCTTTGCCGTCTGCTGTTTGGTAGCTGATGGCAGCAAAGAACTGGCAGACGGCAAAATCCCTGATTCCAGTAGTGTATATCCAGGCTCACGCTCATGTATTGCATGAAAGTTGAAAAAGTTTGAGAACATCAAAAGTATGAAACAATTGCTTGGCTTGTCATCGGGGTTGTGCATGATTTAAATATTTCGTGTGATGAAGATGGAGCATAGCCAGACTATATGATTTTGTAGGGATAATCTTTCTTTGGCCATGTTATTTTGAGAAGACATAATTGCCTTGTTAGTATGCTCGAAGTATTATTGTTTTTATGTCAATATTAAACTTTTGTTTTGAATCTTATGGATCTGAACATTCATGCCACAATAAAGAAAATTACACGGATAAATATGTTGGGTAGCATTCGACATCAAAAATTCTGTTTTTATCATTTATCTACTCGATGATGAGCAGGAATTAAGCTTGGGGATGCTTGATACGTCTCCAACGTATCTATAATTTTTGATTGTTCCATGCTATTATATTATCTGTTTTGGATGTTTTATATGCATTAATATGCTATTTTATATTATTTTTGGGACTAACCTATTAACCTAGAGCCCAGTGCCAGTTTCTGTTTTTTTCCCTGTTTTTGAGTTTCGCAGAAAAGGAATACCAAACGGAGTCCAAACGGAATAAAACCTTTGCTATGATTTTTCTTGGACCAGAAGACAACCAGGAGACTTGGAGATGAAGTCGGAGGAGCCACGAGGCAGCCACAAGGACGGAGGGCGCGCCCCCCACCCTTGTGGGCCCCCCGTGACCCTCCTGACCTAATTCTTTCGCCTATATATTCCCAAATATCCCCAAACCACCAGAAGCATCCACGAAAAGACTTTTCCACCGCCGCAACCTTCTGTATCCGTGAGATCCCGTCTAGGGACCTTTTCCGGCACCCTGCCGGAGGGGGATTCGATCATGGAGGGCTTCTACATCAACTCTATTGCCCTTCCGATGAAGTGTGAGTAGTTTACAACGGACCTACGGGTCCATAGCTAGTAGCTAGATGGCTTCTTCTCTCTCTCATTCTCAATACCATGTTCTCCTCGATGTTCTTGGAGATCTATTCGATGTAATACTTTTTTGCGGTGTGTTTGCCGAGATCCGATGAATTGTGGATTTATGATCAACTTATCTATGAATATTATTTGAATCTTCTCTGAATTCTTTTATGCATGATTTGATATCTTTGTAATTCTCTTCGAACTATCAGTTTGGTTTGGCCAACTGGATTGGTTTTTCTTGCAATGGGAGAAGTGCTTAGCTTTGGGTTCAATCTTGCGGTGTCCTTTCCCAGTGACAGTAGGGGCAGCAAGGCACGTATTGTATTGTTGCCATCGAGGATAAAAAGATGGGGTTTTTATCATATTGCTTGAGTTAATTCCTCTACATCATGTCATCTTACTTAATGCACTACTCTGTTCTTTATGAACTTAATACTCTAGATGCATGCTGGATAGCGGTTAATGTGTGGAGTAATAGTAGTAGATGCAGAATCATTTCGGTCTACTTGACACGGACATGATGCCTATATTCATGATCATTGCCTTAGATATCGTCATAACTTTGCGCTTTTCTATCAATTGCTCGGCAGTAATTTGTTCACCCAGCGTATTATTTGCTATCTTGAGAGAAGCCTCTAGTGAAACCTATGGCCCCGTGTCTATTTTCCATCATATAAGATCCCGATCTACTATTTTCCATCATATAAGTTTCCGATCTACTATTTTCCATCATATAAGTTTCTGATATACTATTTTCCATCATATAAGTTTCCGATCTACTATTTTGCAATCTTTTACTTTTCGATCTATAAACCAAAAATACCAAAATATTTACTTTACCGTTTATCTATCTCTATTAGATCTCACTTTTGCAAATAACCGTGAAGGGATTGACAACCCCTTTATCGCGTTGGGTGCAAGTTGTTTGATTGTTTGTGCAGGTGCTAGGTGATTTGTGCGTTGTCTCCTACTGGATTGATACCTTGGTTCTCAAACTGAGGGAAATACTTATCTCTACTTTGTTGCATCACCCTTTCCTCTTCAAGGGAAAAACCAACGCATGCTCAAGAAGCAGCACCCCGCTGTGCTCGCGGATGAACCTGAGATGAAGCGCGGTCATGACCACGGCGAATCCTCCAGGGGCAGCCACCCGTTCTACATCTTCCACAATGTCCACAACCACAACACCAACGACCGCCAAGAGCTCAGGGCAATCCGAGATGGGCGCCTCGGCCGCCGCCCCGAGCGCAACAACCGCGGCTACAACCGTGGAGGAGGCCGCGGTGGAGGCCGCTGGGACAACCGTGACCCCTGCCAGGACTGGCGCGACCAACCCCGCGAGGACCGCTGGCAAGGCCAGTCTCGTGAGGACTGTCCTCAGGGCAACGCCGGCCTCCCTCTGCTGCTGCCGCCAAGGAGAAATGACGACAACCGGCAAGACGATGGGGCTGGGGGCTTCCAAGAGCCTCGCGCGATCGCCTACATCCTGGGTGGTGCTTAGGCTCCTGCCTCCCATCGTATCTTCAAGCAGTTCTCTTGCGAGGTGAATGCGGCCCTCCCCAAGCTTGAGGCGTTGCGTCCCCTCTGGTGGTCCAAGCACGCCATCACCTTTGACTCCATGGACCAACTCAAGTGCTCGACCGCCGCTGGCGCACTCCCGATGCTCTGCATGCCAACCATCAGCAACGTCCTCGTCACCAAAACCCTCATCGATGGTGGCGCAGGGCTCAACGTTCTCTCCGTCGAGACGTTTGCGACGCTCCAAGTGCCCTATGCTCAGCTCCTTCCGACCAAGCCTTTCTCAGGAGTGACCGATGGCTCCACCGTTCCCCTAGGACAGGTGCGCCTCCCCGTCACCTTTGGCAACCGCAGCAACTACCACACTGAGATCATCGACTTCGACGTCGCCCACATTGGCCTCCTGTACAACGCCATCCTCGGGTATCCGGCCCTCGCCAAGTTCATGGCAGCAACCCACCATGGCTACAACGTCCTCAAGATTCCAGGAAGTGGCGACATCATCATGGTCGCCTCCGACAAAAAGGATGCGGTGTGCTCCCTCGAGCGCGCTTACCAGGCCATTGCGGTCGAGAACTCTGATGATGAGGGCGCCATCCTGCCTCCTGAGGCCATCCCCAAGAAAAAGAAGCAGCTCCTCCCCAAGGGTCATCAGGAGGCTGGGGCGCCTGCCGACGGTGCCTCAGGCCCCGCGCCCGCGGCCGGGGCGCCTTTTCCTCTCGCATAGGAAGGCACGCCCGGCGCCCCCCTCAGGGCAGGCTCGGGGGCTCTCGTCTATAGGGCCTCTGACCTGACCAGTGCAACGAGGGAGGTGTTCGGGCACCACGTGGAGGCGTGCTTCAACACGCACCTCCGTGAGCAAGGCGCCAGGCGCCAGGCGCCAGGCGCCAGGCGCGCAAGAGTTCATCACCAAGGCAATCGAAGAGCTTCAGGATGCGCGAGCCATGCGTGGCGAGCGTCACTTCGCACCACCGGGTGCAGCCCCGCCCCTTGACATAGGCGGTGAGCTATGGGTCTGCGTCAACATCCTAGGCCTCAACAGGGCAGCTTCGCAGGACCTCTTCTGGCCGTCCCGCGTCTGCCGGATTGGGGGCTACCCCTGCAGCTACGTCTGCATGCCGTTTGGCCTGCTGAACATGGCCGCCTCATACCAGCGCTTTGCGCAGGGCGCCATGGTGGCCCATGAGGCCAGGCGCCAGGTGGTCCTGGCGGATGAGGTGCCGGACCCTCGCGAGATCCCCGGACCTCCTGAGCCTCCCAGGCCTCGGGAGCCGGACGACTCGTGAGGAGTGATCTCGGCAGCGCGCATCTTCAGCTACCCCGACTCTCCTACAGCGATGGTGCCAGGTGACTTTTTGGTTTGTTCAACTGAGGGCGCCCCTCGGGCTGCATTATCCTCAGGCTGCTAGATTTTTGCGCATGTATCAGAACTGGCCTTGCCTTTATGAATTTCCCAAGTATTTCAACTGCATGTCCGGTGCTGCGTCACTATGATGTTGCTGCGCCCTCGCAAACCCGCTCGCGACCGCCTCATGATTAAGGACTGGCACGGCGTCTGTGCTCGGGTCCGTCCCTGCAGCGTTGTCAAATCCAAGCGACCGAGCTTTGCCCCGCGGGCCAGTTCCCGTGCGCGTCACCTCCCGGGGTCCTTGGTGCATTGTTCTCGCATGAGCTAATCGTGTGTGGGCAAGTAAGGGCGCGCGGCCCGATTTGTACAACCGTAGTTTGGCGCTTCGCCATAGCGGGAGCCTTGCGCCGGGTGTTTTTCCGTGGGATCGTTGCATGAGAAGACTTGGCACGGCGTCTGTGCTTGGGTCCGTCCGTGTAGTGTCGATAAAACCAATGGCTGAGCTCTGTCTGGTGGGCTGGCCCTGTTCACGACACCTCCTGGGGTCATTGGTGTTCGGCCTTCTCATGCGATAACCTCCGAATGGGCATTCGGCGCAGGGCCCCCCATCGCTCTACAGGTGTCTTAAGCGCGCCCCGCGTCACAAAAATCAGGCGCAACCCGCCTTGAGGTAGGGCCTCGTGAGTCCCGCGCTGGCTCACGAGTGCCTAGATACACCTCCTCCAGTTTGCCGTGCTAGCCATGCGTACGAACGGGGCTATATGCCCCGGAGTCTCCCCCAGAGGGAACTCCCACCCACGCACCAGTGGAAGCCCCATGCTCCGCGCTGGCGGACGACACGGTCGAGGAGCGACTATGCCCATGCACCAGTGGAAGCCCCATGCTCCGCGCTGGCGGACGATACGGCTGAGGAGCGGCTATGCCCACGATAAAGTGGAAGCACTATGCTCCGCGCTGGTGAATAAACAACTGAGGGCGCCCTCGCGGCCGCACGAACCTCAGGACAGCCTCTCGGCTCTTCACCCGGTAACACCCCACAGCTTTCCCCTCGGGAGGATCACGCGGGGGTCTGGACACGGGGGTTGTGCTCAGCCCAGGCCTGGCACACGCCACCCTACCAGGTTCGGGTACCTGGTTTTCATGCGTCCCCCCCAGGCGAAAGCTGGCGAGGAAAGGTATGGAGGACTCCGGATTAGCTTAGACGCTGCTCGCTTTCCTTCATGAAGGTTGTTCGTACGTCAAGGGGGACCCCTGAGCATCGTGACTCAAGGGCCTCACTAGTCACGTAGCCCCTCGCCCCTTGGTCTCGTCCTGGTGATCCGGACGCCCCAACAGCGGTCGAGGTATGCGCGGGGCTGGGCCCTGCCGACACAGAACATTAAGGCTGCTCGTGCGTCAAGGGGGACCCCTGAGCATCGCAACTCAGGGGCCTCACTAGTCACGTAGCCCCTCGCCCCTTGGTCTCGTCCTAGTGATCCGGACGCCCCAATGGCAGTCGAGGTATGCACGGGGCGGGGCCCTGCCGACGCAGAGTACAAAAGCAAACAAGAAGGAAACCAAGCACGAAAAGAAAATCGTGGAGTTCTAGCAATTATTACAAAACACGCAGTGTT
Organism: Thinopyrum elongatum; assembly: GCA_011799875.1. Classification (NCBI taxonomy): domain Eukaryota; kingdom Viridiplantae; phylum Streptophyta; class Magnoliopsida; order Poales; family Poaceae; genus Thinopyrum; species Thinopyrum elongatum. The sequence goes on along the minus strand of CM022299.1, from coordinate 180,502,356 downwards.
CCACAAATTCAAACAGAAGTCTTACGCCCCCATGAGGCACGGTAAATATTGCAAGAATGAAGCTAGGAAGAAGCGCCACCACCGCCTCGGCCGTCACCGCCACTTGTCCTGGTCGCCGGGAGCTCGTCATCGACGCCGCTGCCGCCATCCTCGCCGCCACCGGCCTCCTTCGCCAGGGCCTCGGGATCGGGGATGCAGAGGAACTTCTTCAGCAAGGTGTCTACCTGATCCTTCATGGCCTTCGCAGCGGCAGCGTGAGACTCGGGAGCCACCGAGTGGATCAGCACGTCGAGGTCGAAGCTTGGGTCCTGGAGATAAAGATGGCTGAAGACGTGCGTTGCAGCTGCGGTGAAGAGCGAGCGGCACTCCACCTCCAAGAAGGAGTCCACTTCAGCGGCGGCACCCTTAAGTGCTTTTCCAAGCTTGGGGAGGAGCCCTGCAAGGCCATCTTCAAGGGTCGCCAGCGGCTCTTCGTACCCTCCTTCGTGGATGGAGCGCAGCGCCTCACGAAATCCAAGCTTGAGGGAGAGGAAGGCCTCATGTACTACGGCCGCTTTCTTCTCAGCAGTGGCAAGGGCCTTCTCCTTGGCCTCGAGTTGGGCTGCTGACTCGAAGACGTGCTGGGTGTGGGACGCTTGAGCGTCAGCCACCTCCTTCTTCAGCGCGGCTAGGCGACCGCGCTCCGCGGCCTGGTCGGCAGCCACCTGCTTCAGCTTGGCGTCACGGTCAGCAGACTCCGCTTCACGGGCCTTCAAGTCCTCTTCCCGTTGCTAGAGCCGCTGGGCGCGCGTGGCTTGCTCTTCCTGGAGGGCCTTCAGCTGGGCGTCCGCCTCGGCGCGGTGCTCCTCGGCGGACGCAGCGTTGGCCAACGCTGTGTCACGAGCTTCCTTGGCTTCAGCGGCCTCCTTCCTGCCTTCCACGATGGTGGCCTCGGCCCGGCCACAAGTCGTCTGGGCAGACGTGTTGTCCTGGAGCCACCCCGAGACAAGCCCCAGGCGCTCCCTCATGAGGCACTTGTCCACGTCTTGGAGGTCGGCACGGAGCCGACCCAGCGTGGCATAGGCTTCGTCCAGGGCGGCCGGCCTGATCAGAGGGCCGCAGTCCGCCAGAACAAGGGCTTGGGGAGGAGGCGGCACCGGCGCGTCGGCTGGCGCCGTCACTAGGGAAGCGGTGGTGAGGACAGCTTGGGGCACCAGAGGCTCTGAGCCTCCCTCGGGTACGACAAGGGCATATGGCTCCGCGACTTGCTGGCGCGCAGGAGCAGGCTCTTCCGGAGGCTGCATCACCGTGTCCTGGGGGGGCTGCTCTGTCGCGAGAGGGGCGCGAGACGGCCTCTTCCACCTGTGCCGGAGTCGCTACGACCGTGAGAAGAGGTGGTGCCTCCTGGGTCCCATCTCCTTCATTCCTCTTCTTCACCACGACGCCCATCCTGGTCATCAGGAGGAGAGCACTGTGGGCATGGTGCCGATGTAAGATAAACAACAGCAAGGTAAAGTGCTTACTCGTCGGGGTCGATGTGCGCCCTCTTCCTGGCCGAGGCTGGGGCACCTCTGCCCTTCTTTGGCATGGCCTTGGTCGGGCTTGGAGAGTCGGCGAGGTGCTCTCCGGCCGGCCCCGGTGCGGCGCTGCCTGACAAGACGGAGCCGCCGCCCTGAGGGGGCACGGCCTGCGGGACCGCATCCGCTCCGGCGGCAGGAAGGGTGCCCCTCGAGAGGGGTGACGCCCCACACTTTTTTGGGGTCGCCTGGCCTGACCCTCGCGGGGTCTGGGGAGTGGCTCTGGACCTCGTGAGGACCCTGGCAGAGCGTGGGGATCCCACGGCCGGGGGCTCGTTGGCGTCGTCGTCAGCGAGGCTGCGGAGGAGCTCGCTCTGAGACGGGGGAGAGATCGCCGCCACGTTGTCCTCGGTTGCCTCCAAGTCCTCCTCGCCCTCTTCACCGACACTAATGTTGGAGGATACCGGCAGCGGGGAGCTGGGGCACTCAGGCGATGCGAGCCCCAGCTCGTTGAAGACGGGCATGGCAGCAACCACCGCCTCCCTGTCGGCGCGGTGGTACAGCGGAGTGTAGGCCTCCGGAAGGTCACTTGGCTCGCCCTCGAGCAGGATGCTCATGGTCTTGTCCAGCTCCTCGCCTATCAAGCTCCCCGAGCACAGCCTGATGTCGTCCGTCGTGCCCTGGAACTCCCACATGGGGCGCGTGTGCGATTGGAGCGGGGCAAGATGCTGCGTCAGGAACTCTTTCACGAGCATGCCCCCCGTCAGCGCCCTAGCGTCCATGTCTGAGGTCATCTTCCTCAGGACAAGCGTCGCCCGGGGGTCAGAGAACTTCTCATGACTCCACCTCTCGAGCCGCTCGGGCAGCACGGTCGGAAGCTCCAGTCGCTCGTCAAGGCCCTTGGTGTCCACGAAGACCCAGCGACACCGGAAGCTTTCCACCTTCTTCCCAGCCCTCATGAGCATGTTGTTCTTGTGGACCGCGCTGAAGGACACGCAGCCAGAGCGCTGGGTCGGATCATGTAGCCGTAGGGAGAAGAAGTGCCGGAGAAGTGGCATGGAGGGCCTCACGCCCACGAATGCCTCGTAGTAAAAGGCAAAGATGGATAGGAGGAGGATGGAGTTGGGTTGAAAATGCAGGGCATGGATCTGGTAGTGGTCAAGGACGGCGGTGAAGAACTCAGAGAGAGGGGGGACAAGCCCCGCGAAGATGCTGTTGAGGAAGAAGGGGTAAACCGTCTGAGCCAAAGTTCGCTGCTCGGCGGAGCCGGCCAGGACCATGGTCTCCTTCCACTCGTTCTTGTCGCTCGCCGTGAATGGGAGCACGACGGCGAGGCGCCCCTCCTCGGTGATGGAGGACGCATTGAGTGCCGGCGCAGGAGAAGGAGGAGAGCTTGCGGCATGTGCCGCAGGCTTCGACTTCTTGGGGGCCATCTGCAAGGTCGCCGGCGCCGGAGTTGGAGAAGGAAAAGAGGAAGCCGAGCTCGATTGGATCTAGAGAGGTCCGCGGAAGGGGAAAGGGGATCTGAAGCAAGGTGAGGAGGAGTAATGATGGCCTGGCAATGCGAGCCAGCCTTTTGTCAGTACCGGGTGGTTGCCGAGGCGACGTGGGGAGGTGGAAGGCATCCGCATCCCGTCAGGCGCCACGCGTCAACTTGGCCCGCAGGCAATTGGGGCCCGCGGCGCTTCGCCCTTGCCCTTTGGCTTCGCCTCAAAGCCAAGCTCGAGCGCGCCTTAGGCCCGGGGTCAATTGTCGGCGTTCTGGGAACCAGGGTACCCAGACTTGCCTGCCTGTGGCCCATGGCGTGGCTCCCTCGACGCCCTGGTATGGCCCATCTACAAGACCGCCAAGACAAGACCCTCGTAGGGCCCCCTGGCCTCGCGAGGCGGACGACACCAAGACCTCCGGAGGGGGCGGCCTCCCCAGGCTGCCTCCCGAGGAGCGAAGATTTCTATGCAGGTACAAGCCTCATGAGGCTGCGATGATGCAAGCCATGACGACCAAGGCCAGGCGGGCGCCAACGGGCGCAGAGGAGGCAGTTTCCTCTTTGGTACTAAGAGGCAAGGACAGGCGTGGGTCCCCGAGGAATCTACCAAAGGTTTCCATTCCGGTGCTACAAGACCAAGACCACCAGCATGGCAGGACGGATGTCATCGCCGAGCCCACCGCTGCGTCACAACCAGAAGCTTTGCAGGCGAAGACCACCTTTCGTTAGGATAAGATGTACTACTTGTCCCCTTTCAAAGTGGCCACTGTGGGATCCCTTCCCGCCTACGTTTTGGGGGAAGAGGACCGAGGCCACTATAAAGATAGGTTAGCCACCACCATATAGGGGGTCGACTCATTCTCACCCCCGAGCCCTCGCGGGTTGTTCACCCTCTGTACTTGTTCATCCTCAGCCCCTCGTGAGGCCAATCCACCACAAAGCAGGAGTAGGGTTTTACACCGCAAGGTGGCCCGAACCTGGGTAAACAGCCGTGTTCATCTTCTTCCTTGCTCACGCGAGTCCGGCTAGGCTAGGCAGGGGGGCGACGAGTCGGTAGGCTCAAGAGGTTGAGTTCTTCGCACACACCCCGGAGTTCGAACCCTCTTGGGTCTGCGGAGCCCTGAATCTGACAAATCCCTTCACGGTCACTTGCAAGGATGAGATCTGATAGAGGTAGATATAAAAGATTACTAAAATGTAAAACAAAGTAAAAACAAATAAATTGCAGCAAGGTATTTTTGGGTTTTTTGGTTTATAGATCTAAAAATATATGATGGAAAATAGACCCGGGGGCCATAGGTTTCACTAGAGGCTTATCTCTTGAAAGAAAACATACGGTGGGTGAACAAATTACTGTCGAGTGATGTCTGCTTGAACTATGTTGGTATTTCCCCAAAGAGGAAGGGATGATGCAGCACAGCAACGGTAGGTATTTCCCTCAGTGATGAGACCAAGGTTATCGAACCAGTAGGAGAACCAATCAACATTAAGTAAATAGCACCTGCACACAAAGAACAAATACTTGCAACCCGACGTGTTAAAGGGGTTGTCAATCCCTTTCGGGTAACGGCGCCAGAAATTGGCAAGTTGACAGGAGATAAATTGTAGTAGATTGAATAAATAGATCACGAATAAAATAAAGTGCAACAAAGTATTTTTGTGTTTTTGGATTAATAGATATGAAAATAAAAGCAAATAAAAATAGATCTCGAAGGCAAATATATTAAAGAAGACACCCGGGGGCCGTAGGTTTCACTAGTGGCTTCTCTCAAGAAAAATAGCATACGGTGGGTAAACAAATTACTGTTGGGCAATTGATAGAACTTCAAATAATTATGACGATATCCAGGAAATGATCATTATATAGGCATCACGTCCAAGATTAGTAGACCGACTCCTGCCTGCATCTACTACTATTACTCCACACATCGACCGCTATCCAGCATGCATCTAGTGTATTAAGTTCATGGAGAAATGGAGTAATGCAATAAGAACAATAACATGATGTAGACAAGATCTATTTATGTAGAAATAGACCCCATCTTGTTATCCTTAATCGCAACGATACATACGTGTTGGTTTCCCTTCTGTCACTGGGATCAAGCACCGTAAGATCGAACCCATCACAAAGCACCTCTTCCCATGGCAAGAAAAATTGATCTAGTTGGCCTAACTAAACCAAAGATTCGAAGAAGAAATATGAGGCTATAAGTAATCATGCATATAAAAGATCAAAAGACTCAAATAACTTTCATGGATAAAAACATAGATCGGATCATAAATTCAAAGTTCATCGGATCCCAACAAACACACCGCAAAAAGAGTTACATCAAATAGATCTCCAAGAGACCATTGTATTGAGAATCAAAAGAGAGAGAGAAAGCCATCTAGATACTAACTACGGACCCGTAGGTCTACAACGGACTACTCATGCATCATCGAAGAGGCACCAATGAGGATGATGAACCCCCCCGTGATGGTGTCTAGATTGGATCTGTGGTTTCTGGAACTTGTGGCGGCTGGAATTGATTTTTGTCGACTCCCCTAGGGTTTCTGGAATATTGGGGTATTTATAGAGCAAAGAGGCGGTGCAGGAGGCCACCGAGGTGGGCACAACCCATCAGGGCACGCCTGGGCCTCTAGGCGCGCCCTGGTGTCTTGTGCTCACCTCGGGACCCCTCTTCGGTACTTCTTTGGCCCACTGGATGTCTTCTGGTCCAAAAAAAATCTCCAAAAAGTTTCGCTGCATTTGGACTCCGTTTGGTATTGATTTCCTATGAAGTAAAAAACAAGCAGAAAACAGCAACTGGCACTGGGCACTATGTCAATAGGTTAGTCCCAAAAAATGATATAAAGTTGCTATAAAATGATTGTAAAACATCCAAGAATGATAATATAACAGGATGGAACAATCAAAAATTATAGATATGTTGGAGACGTATCAGCATCCCCAAGCTTAATTCCTGCTCGTCCTAAAGTAGGTAAATGATAAAAACAGAATTTTTGATGTGGAATGCTGCCTAACATGTTCATCACATATTCTTTTCTTTGTAGCATGGACATTTTGACTTTTATATGGTTCAAAGCAATAGTCTAGTTTTGACATGAGGACTTTAATACTCAAGCATATCAACAAGCAACCATGTCTTTCAAAATATCAACACTAAAGAAAGTTATCCCTAGCCCATTATGCTCAATCATTGATCCATTCATGAAACACACTCACATATTAGCTACACCCAATGCTCAAGTACGATCATAGTGCCCCTTAGTTGGTGCTTTATAAGAGAAGATGGAGACTCAAGTAAAAATAAAAATTACATAAAGTAAATAGAAAGGCCCTTTGCGGAGGGAAGTAGGGATTTGTAGAGGTGCCAGAGCTCAAAGCGAAAAAGATAGAGATAAAAACATTTTGGGAGGCATGCTTTTCCTGTCAACAAGAATGATCGAGTAGTCCCCAATACTTTCCATGCTAGATATATCATAGGCGGTTCCCAAACAGAAAATAAAGTTTATTCCTTTTCCACCATACTTTCACTTTCCATGGCTAGCCGTATCCACGGGTGCCCTCCATACCAACACTTTCCAAGGAATTTATTATTTGACAACATAAAGTAAATTCATTTTTCATTTCGGGACTGGGCATCCCTAATACCTTTGTCGTACTCTCGTACAATGACAAGTGAATAAACACTCATCTTGAGAATAACACATCTAGCATGGAAATATATTAGCCACCCCCTACCGTTTCATGAGCGGTACGAGCACACAAAAGAGAAATTTATTTTGAAAATTAGAGATGGCACATACAAATTTGCTTAGAACGGCACGGAAATACCGCATTTAGGTAGGTATGGTGGATTCATATGGCAAAAACTGGTTTAAAGGATTTTGGATGCACAAGTACTGATCATATTTAGTGCAAATGAAGGATAGCAAAAGATTGAGAAGCATCCAACCAAGAAACAAAAAATCTCATAAGCGAGCATTAAACATAACTAACACCAAATAATGCACCACAAGTAGGATGTAATTTCATTGCATAACTATTGACTTTCGTGCTTGCATAGGGAATCACAAACCTTAACACCAATATTCTTACTAAAGCATAATTACTCATCAACATGACTCACATATCACTATCATCATATCTCAAAACTATTACAAAGAATCAAGTTTATTTTGTCCAATGATCTTCATGAAAGTTTTTATTATATCCTCCTTGGATATCTATCACTTTGGGACTAATTTCATATGTTGCTTTTAATAAGCTCAAACAAATATAAGTGAAGAACATGAGCATCATATTTCTTTCTCTCAAATTAATGTAACTGAAGCAAGAGAGAATTTCTCCAAAATTTTACTAACTCTCAAATAAATCTAAGTGAAGCATGAGAGCATTTCTTCAAAAATAACAAAGCACACCGTGCTCAAAAAGATATAAGTGAAGCACTAGAGCAATTCCAAGGCTCTAAAAATTTAAGTGAAGCATAGGAGCAAGCATAGCATAATTTTTGGCTCTCTCAAAAAGGTGTGTCCAGAAAGGATTCAAGACTTAAAATAAAAATCAATACAAGCAAAGACTCATATTATACAAGACGCTCCAAGCAAAACTCATAATATGTGACGAATAAAAATATAGCTCCAAGTAAAATACCGATGGTCGTTAGAAGAAAGAGGGGATGCCACTCGGGGGCATCCCCAAGCTTAGTTGCTTGATACTTCTTGAATATTATCTTGGGGTGCCTCGGGCATCCCCAAGCTTAGCCTTCTGCTAATCCTTATTCCTTCATCGATCGCGATCTCACCCAAAACTTGAAAACTTGAATCACACAAAACTCAACAAAACCTTCGTGAGATCCGTTAGTATAAGAAAGCAAATCACTACTATAAGCACTGTTGCAAACCCATTCATATTTTATTTTTGCATTATATCTACTGTATTCCAACTTTTCTATGGCAAAAACTCTTCAAAGGAAACCATAGAATCATCAAAACAAGCACACAACACAAAGAAAACAGAATCTGTCAAAAACAGAACAGTCTGTAGCAATCTGAAAACTTCGAATACTTCTGTAACTCCAAAAATTCTGAAACATTATGACAGCGTGAGAAATTTTTTTATTAATCTTCTGCAAAATGAATCAAATCAAAAGCACTCTTCTGTTAAAAATGAGAATTGTTTTCCTGAGCGTAAAAGTTTATGTTTTCAGCAAGATCAAATCAACTATCACCCAAATCATCCCAAAGGCTTTGCTTGGCACAAACACTAATTTAAACCAAAAAAACACATCTAACCAGAGGCATAATTGGGTATTTTATTGAAAACAGCAAGAAAACCAAAAAAGCCAAAAGATACAAGTTGGGTTGCCTCCCAACAAGCGCTATCGTTTTACGCCCCTAGCTAGGCATAATGCAAGGGATCTAAGTGTTGCCATCTTTGTTTCTAGTCCCATAAGATGCCGTCATGATTGATTCATATGGTGGCTTAATTCTAGTTATAGGGAAGTGTTCCATACCCTTCCTTAGTGGAAATTGAAATTTAATGTTGCCTTCTTTCATATCAATCACGCCACCAATAGTACGTAAAAACGGTCTACCAAGAATAATTGGACAAGACGGATTGCAATCAATATCAAGAACAATAAAATCTATGGGCACATAATTCCTATTTGCTAGAATAATAACATCATTAATTCTTCCCATAGGCTTTTTAATAGTGGAATCCGCCAAGTGCAAATTTAAGGAACATTCTTCAATATTGGTAAGACCAAGCACATCACATAAAGATTTCGGAATTGTAGAAACACTAGCACCCAAGTCACATAAAGCAAAACACTCATAATTTTTGATCTTGACTTTGATAGTAGGTTCCCATTCATCATGTAATTTTCTAGGAATTGAAACCTCTAATTCCAACTTTTCTTCTAAAGCTTTCATCATAGCATCAACAATATGTTTAGTAAAAGCTTTATTTTGGTCATAAGCATGGGGTGAATTTATCATGGATTGCAACAAAGAAATACAATCAATCAAAGAGCAACTATCATAATTAAAGTCTTTGTAATCCAAAAGAGTGGGCACATCACTAGTTAAAGTTTTGACCTCTTCAAACCCACTTTTATCAATTTTCTCAACAAGATTTTCACCCTTCGAATTATCGGGACGCCTTCTAGCTAAAGTTGACTCTTCTTCAGTCCCTTTTTCATCAATCTTAATTTTACTAAACAAAGAATCAATAGAAGAAACACCAATCATTTTAAGATCTTCATCACTTTTATGAAAGCAATCACTAGAAAACGCCTTTTCTAAAAATTCTCTTCTAGCTCTAAGCATAGCGGTTCTTTTCTTACTTTCATCCATAGAAACATAAAGAGCCTTAATTGATTCTTCAACCTTAGGCACCAAAATTTTCATCTTGAGATTTTCTACATCATGGGAAATTCTATCAATACTTCTAGACATATCATCAATCTTATTCAGCTTTTCTTCTATTGTAGCATTGAAAACTTTTTGAGTATTGATAAACTCTTTAATATTATTCTCAAGATCAGAGGTGTTCCTATTATTATTACAAGAAGGATTACCATAGGAATTACCATAATTATTAGAGGAATTACTAGGAAAAGGCCTAGGATTAAAATTACCTCTATAAGCATTGTTATTGAAATTATTTTGCAAGATAAAATTCACATCTATGCCATCACTATTTTGCTCAATCAAAGTAGGCAAAGGCACATCATTATAATCAATAGGAGCATTTTTATTAGCAAGCAGTTTCATAAGAGCATCAACTTTTTCACTCAAAGAAGAAATTTCTTCAACCGAATTAACCTTTTTACTAGTAGGAGCTCTTTCGGTATGCCATTGTGAATAATTTGCCATAATATTATCAAGAAATTTAGTAGCTTCACCCAAAGTAATTTCCATAAAAGTACCCCCCGCGGCGCAATCTAAAAGATTTCTAGAAACAAAATTCAATCCGGCATAAAAAATTTGTACGATCATCCAAAGATTTAACCCATGAGTTGGGCAATTTCTTAGCATCAATTTCATTCTTTCCCAAGATTGCGCAACATGTTCATGCTCAAGTTGCCTAAAATTCATGATTTGCGTCCTAAGGGAAATAATTTTCGCGGGCAGAAAGTATTTAGTAATAAAAGCATCCTTGCACTTATCCCAAGAATCGATACTATTGCGAGGCAAAGAAGAAAACCAAATTTTTGCACGATCTCGCAAAGAAAATGGGAATAATTTCAACTTCACAATATCTTTGTCCACATCTTTTTTCTTTTGCATATCGCATAATTCCACGAATGTGTTAAGATGGGACGCGACATCCTCATTAGGAGTACCGGAAAATTGATCTTTCATAACAAGATTCAGCAAAGCGACATTAATATCACAAGACTCCGCACTAGTGGCGGTAGGAGCAATTGGAGTGCTAATAAAATCATTGTTGTTGGTAATGGAGAAATCACACAACTTGGTGTTCCCTTGAGTCATTGTGACTATGCAACAAGATTGCACTCAAAAACAGATCTGACGAGAAAACGGCGAACGAAAAAGAGGGCGAATAAAACGGTAATTTTTTTTGTGAAGTGAGGGAGAGGAAAATGAGAGGCAAATGGCAAATAATGTAAATTGCAAGGAGATGAGATTTGTGAATAGGAACCTGGTAGATGTTGATGATGTCTCCCCGGCAACAGTGCCAGAAATTCCTTTTGATGTCTACTTGAACTACGTCGGTATTTCCCCAAAGAGGAAGGGAAGATGCAGCACAGCAACGGTAGGTATTTACCTTAGTGATGAGACCAAGGTTATCGAACTAGTAGGAGAACCAAGCAACACTACGTAAACAACACTTGCACACAAAGAACAAATACTTGCAACCCGACGTGTTAAAGGGGTTGTCAATCCCTTTCGGGTAACAGCGCCAGAAATTGGCAAGTTGACGGGAGATAAATTGTAGTAGATTGAATAAATAGATCACAAATAAAATAAAGTGCAGCAAAGTATTTTTGTGTTTTTGGATTAATAGATCTGAAAATAAAAGCAAATAAAAATAGATCTCGAAGGCAAATATATTAAAGAAGACACCCGGGGCCCGTAGGTTTCACTAGTAGCTTCTCTCGAGAAAAATAGCATACGGTGGGTAAACAAATTACTGTTGGGCAATTGATAGAACTTCAAATAATTATGACGATATCCAGGCAATGATCATTATATAGGCATCACGTCCAAGATTAATAGACCGACTCCTGCCTGCATCTACTACTATTACTCCACACATCGACCGCTATCCAGCATGCATCTAGTGTATTAAGTTCATGGAGAAACGGAGTAATGCAATAAGAACGATGACATGATGTAGACAAGATCTATTTATGTAGAAATAGACCCCATCTTGTTATCCTTAATGGCAACGATACATATGTGTCGGTTCCCCTTCTGTCACTGGGATCAAGCACCGTAAGATCGAACCCATCACAAAGCACCTCTTCCCATGGCAAGAAAAATCGATCTAGTTGGCCTAACTAAACCAAAGATTCGAAGAAGAAATACGAGGCTATATGTAATCATGCATATAAGAGATCAAAAGACTCAAATAACTTTCATGGATAAAAACATAGATCTGATCATAAACTCAAAGTTCATCGGATCCCAACAAACACACCGCAAAAAGAGTTACATCAAATAGATCTCCAAGAGACCGTTGTATTGAGAATCAAAAGAGAGAGAGAAAGCCATCTAGCTACTAACTACGGACCCGTAGGTCTACAATGGACTACTCACGCATCATCGGAGAGGCACGAATGAGGATGATGAACCCCTCTGTGATGGTGTCTAGATTGGATCTATGGTTTCTGGAACTTGCGGTGGCTGGAATTGATTTTCGTCGACTCCCCTAGGGTTTCTGGAATATTGGGGTATTTATAGAGCAAAGAGGCGGTGCGGGAGGCCACCGAGGTGGGCACAACCCATCAGGGCACGCCTGGGCCTCCAGGCGTGCCCTGGTGTCTTGTGCTCACCTCGGGCCCCCTCTTCGGTACTTCTTTGGCCCACAGGATGTCTTCTGGTCCAAAAAAAATCTCTGAAAAGTTTCACTGCGTTTGGACTCCGTTTGGTATTGATTTCCTGCAAAGTAAAAAAACAAGCAGAAAATAGCAATTGGCACTGGGCACTATGTCAATAGGTTAGTCCCAAAAAATGATATAAAGTTGCTATAAAATGATTGTAAAACATCCAAGAATGATAATATAACAGCATGGAACAATCAAAAATTATAGATACGTTGGAGACGTATCATCGAGCAATTGATAGAAAAGCGCAAAGTTATGACGATATCCAAGGCAATGATTATGAATATAGGCATCATGTCCGTGTCAAGTAGACCTACTCCTGCCTGCATCTACTACTATTACTCCACACATCGACCGCTATCCAGCATGCATCTAGAGTATTAAGTTCATAAGAATAGAGTAATGCCTTAAGTAAGATGACATGATGTAGAGGGATAAACTCAAGCAATATGATGAAAACCCAACTTTTTACCCTAGATGGCAACAATACAATACGTGCCTCGCTACCCCTACTTTGTCACTGGGTGAGGACACAGCAAGATTGAACCCAAAACTAAGCACCTCTCCCATTGCAAGAAGAACCAATCTAGTTGGCCAAACCAAACTGATAATTCGAAGAGAAATACAAAGATACCAAATCATGCATATAAGAGTTCAGAGAAGATTCAAATAATATTCATAGATAATCTGATCATAAATCCACAATTCATTGGATCTCGACAAACACACCGTAAAAGAATATTACATCGGATAGATCTCCAAGAACATCGAGGAGAACATTGTATTGAAGATCAAAGAGAGAGAAGAAGCCATCTAGCTATGGACCCGTAGGTCTGTGGTAAACTACTCACGCTTCATTGAAAGGGCAATAGAGTTGATGTAGAAGCCCTCCGTGATCGAATCCCCCTCCGGCAAGGCACTGGAAAAGGCCCCAAGATGGGATCTCATGGGTACAGTAGGTTGCGGCAGCGAAAAAGTATTTTGGTGGACGCTTCTGGTCATTTGGGAATATTTGTGAATTTATAGGCCAAATATTAGGGTTGGAGGAGCTCCGAGGGGCCCACAAGCCCTCAGGGCGCCCCCCTAGGACGCGCGCCTGAGGCTTGTGGTCGCCTCAGGACTCCTCTGACTTCATCTCCAAGTCCTACGGGTGTCTTCTGGTCCAAGAAAAATTATTGCGAAAGTTTTATTCCGTTTGGACTCCATTTGATATTCCTTTTCTGTAAAACTCAAAAACAAGAAAAAAAACAGAAACTGGCACTGGGCTCTAGGTTAATAAGGTAGTCCCAAAAACAATATAAAATAGCATATTAATGCATATAAAACATCCAAAACAGATAATATAATAGCATGGAACAATGAAAAATTATAGATACGTTGGAGACATATCAGAAAGGTCTCCGGAACCGGAAGAGATGGTGTGCTGACCCGTCGACCGTGCGTTGCCATACCTGAGGGCGCCCGGGGACGAGCGGGTTAGGGGGTTCCTCACATCGATTGAACCCTAAATGACGGCTATTTAGGTTAGGGGGTGCCTTGGCGTCGATGAAAGCCTAAATGACATCTATATAGGCTAGGGGTGCCTCGACATCGACGGAATCCTGAATGACATATATTTCAGTGGCATCCTATTGTAAATATTTAGTTACGTTGACGGAAAAAACAATAATGCTATGTTACTCATCTTTGGATTTATATGTGCAGTCTGCCACGTCGCTGTGAGGGTTTGGTGTTCGACGAGCTCCGCCCCTGTGTTCGTGGGTGAGCACAAATGACATCTCCTCCTCCCCCCTTCATTATTTGCTCTATTCCGGTCTTTGTGCCGATGAAACTTGCTAGCTATAGGTGTCTTCAATCATCAGTATGCGTGACCAGTATGCATCTCCCGTTCGAAAGGGTTACATGTATGAATATGCATGCATTTGCATATTTATAACCGTGATTCTTTCAAATTGTCCAGCGTTATCCATGGACAGCCCAAGTATGTGTAGATTGGGTTCGTTTTCCCATATGCTCTGCTCTGGATCCGATGCATAATTTTGTCAGTGCCTCCCTGTTGTTCTCCGGGTACACATCCTCTCTGTTTATTGCCGAGACGTGTATCTGGAGAACAACAGGGAGGTGCTGCCAAAATTTTGCGTCGGATCTGGAGTAGAGCATGGGAAAACGAACCCAATCTACACATACTCGGGTGGGATTAGGACCTATCTTTACCTATTAGCGTGTAGGTTGCATGGACGTAATAAAATTGACAAACTTGATTAACTAATGAATATATATGCTGAATTATATATATAAATATTTCTTGTGTGTCCAGTAGCTAGGCAAGACGAGTGATCGTGCGTGGATGTACACCGGTCACACTAGTCAGGAAGACATGGCCAATGAATGGTTAACAAAAACCAAGGGGTTTGTGAGAGCCGCATTTTCAAATGGCCAGAGAAAAACCTGGTGCCCCTATGTCCGGTGCGACAACTGGCAGAAGAGGACAGAGGATGAAATGGGTAAACACCTGCAGAAGTGGGGTGTTATGCCCGATTATACGGTGTGGACATTTCACGGTGAGTCTGCCCAACGTGCCAGAGCCGAGGTGGTTCGTCGTCGCACCGACAAGCATGGTACCGGGATCGAAGACATGGTGCAAGACTTTGATGATGCTCGGGATTCGGACGATGAGATGGAGGAATCTGCAAAGGCCTTCAATGAAATGTTGGAGTCTTCAAAACGTCCTCTCCACGAGCGCACTGAGCTTTGTCAGCTGGATGCCATCGCACAAGTAATGCTCTGAAGGCTCAATTCAACTTGGGCAGAGAATGCTACGACGTGATGATGACAGTATTTGGACGCTTTCTACCCAAAGGCCATGTAATGCCTGCAAACCTGTACCAGTCGGACAAAATCCTCCGTGCACTTAAGATGCCCTATGAGAAGATAGATGCCTGTGAGAAACGATGTGCCTTATTTAGGCTTGAGTATGCGGACTTGAATTATTGTCCCATTTGCAAGTCTTCCAGGTATGTTGTGGTAGACAACGGTGTGGGTGAGAAGAGGCAGACCAAAATCCCCGTTAATGTTCTTCGGTATATGCCAATTGTACCAAGACTTCAACGTCTTTTCATGGTCGAAGAGACGGCCAGACAGATGACATGGCACAAAATGGGCAAAAGAACCGAACTAGATGTAGATGGGAATCATATGATGGTACACACATTGGATGGTTCTGCGTGGAAGCACTTCGATGCATTACATGAGCAAAAAGCGGCAGATCCAAGGCATCCTTGAGTCACCATCAGCACGGATGGGTTCAATGTGTTTGGTCTGACAGCAACCCAATAGAGTTGTTGGCCTGTATTTGTCATTCCACTCAATCTCCCCCCGGACAGATTATGTAAAGAAAGAACATTTTCCTGACATTGATAATTCCAGGGCCCAACTATCCGGGAAAGAATATGAATGTGTACATGCAACCGCTTAAGGATGAATTGCAAGAAGCTTGGGATAATGGGTTCAAGACATACTGAGGGAGTCATGGACTAAGGGGTCCTCAGGGCGCCGGCCCATTGAATATGGGCCAAACTGGAGAAGTCGTATAGTGACGTGAGATCTATGAAGCCGTGGTGTGCCCTCCAAGTCAAGGATAGGCAGGATCTCTTTATCCCTTACTGTAATCTATCTCCAGTCACCCTAACCCTACCGGTGTCTATATAAACCGAGGGTTGTAGTCTTTAGGGTTAGAGCTAAATTCGTCACCTCATCACCTTAGGGTTTAGCTCATGCCAATCTCGAGGTAGATCTACTCTGTAACCACACTATACATCCAATAAAATCAAGCAGGACGTAGGGTATTACCTCTTTGAGAGGGCCCGAACCTGGGTAAATATCATGTTCATCATCCCTTGTTCCCCATCGACCCTAGATCCACAGCTCGGGACCCCCTACCCCGAGGTCTTCTGATTTTGACACCGACATTGGTGCTTTCATTGAGAGTTCCGCTGTGGGGTCGCCTAGAGGATCGATGGCTCGCCTGATCATAGGAGAAGGCATCGGATCCGGGGACTTCTTCGTCCCCAGACAACTCTTCGCGTTCGACAGCATCGTACTGCACGCCGACCCGACTGGTCGTTTGGATCAGATTGACAACTTCGCTCCTGAACACCGAATTCGATTCGGTAATCTGGAATACGTTGCGGACACGCGGGGCGATGTGGTCTTCGCCGGATTCACTACCCCCTTCCGCACCCTCGCAGGCCTCACCATGCCTGCTCTGGAGTCCCCCTCCGATCCGATCTACAGACTGGCCCCCGCCCTCCGAACAGCTTCGAGCCAGGAGGGCTCCGCCTCAAGCGGGGGCCAGACTCCACCTTCAGCCGGATCCATCATGTCTGCAGAGGGCCTATCCTCGGCCTTCGAGGCAGAATCAGGAGGCGGAAGCCAAGAGTCAATCTTGGCCGAACCATTCCCTCACAATGCTCCTTTGGCCTTGAGCCCTTACGACAAAGTGGCAGCCGATGGCCAGGGGTCACACCCGGCCCAAAGCAGCTCAATCTCGAACCCTGGCATAGAAACCACACACAAAAACCAAGGCCCGCCCTTGATCACTAGTGACGATCCGGATTCCCTCAAGGATTTGGTGCTGCACCCCGAGTTTAGCTTGCCCTATGGAAACCAAGGACCGGCCAGGGCACTGACTGCCCCCCGCCCCGTTATAACAGAATTTGGCCTAGAGCCCTCGAAATCGGCAACCCTCGCTATGTTAAACGAGGCGCTAGACCGAATCCAGAAAATGACCATCCAG
The DNA here is from genome assembly GCA_011799875.1 of Thinopyrum elongatum. NCBI lineage: Eukaryota > Viridiplantae > Streptophyta > Magnoliopsida > Poales > Poaceae > Thinopyrum > Thinopyrum elongatum. The sequence continues at coordinate 180,485,496 of CM022299.1, read as the reverse complement.
GAGGACCTGCCCTCCGCCCACAATCATCAACCCTTTGAGGCGTACCACAGGGAATTTTACGACCCACCCACCACCCACTTGGTAGCCACTGTCAATGATTTAACCGATATGCTAGATTATAATTCGGAAAACACCGAATACATGGATGAGGATGGCAGAGCCACGGCTAACACCGATGTCACCCCCATCACCGGTCGCTGGTCGGCCTCGTCCACCTACGATATTTACATGGTGGACACCCCCAAGGGCGGCGATGGCACTCCCAATCAGGACCGAGACAAGCCTGGAGATGAGCCGCCTAAACGCCGAAGGCAGCACCGTCGATCAAAGCCACATCGAAGCCATGCGAGCAATGTGGACTCTGTGGAGAACGGCACCATAAATAATACGGATGACCTCGCCGGAGCCGCAGCCAATGAACATCATCAGGATGACCCCGCAGGGCAGGAGGACCCGCTTAACCCAGAAAACTCTGACGACTCTGAAGATAGCAACTACCTCCCACTCTCTGAAGAGGAGGCCAGCCTCGGGGATGACGATTTCGTCGTCCTCGAAGACCCTCTGGAGCAGGAACGGTTCAAATGGAGGCTTTTAGCCACCGCCCACAGCCTGAAGAAACAAAAACGCAGAATCAAGGCCGAACAGGATACCCTCAATGACCGATGGACCAAAGTCCTAGCCGCCGAAGAAGGGTATGGCCGCGAACAGCCAATCAAAAGTTATCCCAAGCGAAGACTACTGCCGCAGTTCGACGACGAGGCCGTAGAGCCAACATGTCCGACATATACCGAACAGCCGGACCTCCACCCTAGAGGGCAGGACAGAGAAGCTGACGAGGCCGAGCACCCAGCCGCCCCACCTCGCCGTTACGTCAAGGACCAAGTGCGGCCCACCTACGAGTATGACCTCCGCCATAACCTAGACGCTCGAGCAGGCCGTACCAGGTCCATCTATGGACCCAAAGAAGACCCGCCCGCTTACCGGGAAGGATACTATGATCGGCTAAACCAAAACAATAGAATCCGGGAGCAGCAGCGGACTTAGAGGGCCGAAGACCTCCGACGCGATGTAGCCCGAGTTCGGGGCGCCGCACACCCCCTGTGCTTCACAGAGAGGGTAATGCAACACCAATTCCCGGAAGGCTTCAAGCCTGTGAACATTGAATCATACGACGGAACCACAGACCCGGCCGTATGGATAGAAGATTTCCTCCTCCACATTTACATGGCGCGAGGAGACGACCTTCATGCCATCAAATATCTGCCACTAAAACTTAAAGGTCCGGCTCGACACTGGTTGAATAGCCTTCCCGAAGACTCTATAGGCTGTTGGGAAGAGCTTGAGGATGCTTTTCGAGTGAACTTTCAGGGCACCTATGTCCGACCTTCGGACGCTGACGACCTAAATCGCATCACACAGCAGCCCGGAGAATCTGCCCGGCAATTTTGGAACCGATTCCTGACCAAGAAAAACCAGATTGTCGACTGTCTGGACGCCGAAGCCTTGGCCGCTTTCAACCATAGTGTCAAGGATGAATGGCTCATAAGACAGCTCGGCCAGGACAAGCCAAGAACTATGGCAGCCCTTACTTCTCTCATGACCCACTTTTGCGCGGGCGAAGACAGTTGGCTCGCTCATAAAAATGCCAACCCCGACACACCCGGTACCTCTGAGGTTCGGGACGGAAATGGAAAGCCCCGATGCAGCAAGAGTAAACGACGCCACAATGATGGCGAGGGCGAGGATACGACAGTAAATGCCGGATTCCGAAACCAGAAGTCCGGACCACGAAAGAAGGCCCCTAGGGGCAACAGCGACAACCCATCCAGACTAGACACAATTCTGGACAGGCCTTGCCAGATGCACGGCACATCAGAGAAGCCCGCCAACCACTCCAACCGTAACTGTTGAGTGATCAAATAGGCCGGCAAACTCACAGCCGAAGATCCGGGCAAAAGCCCACGAAGCGAGGACGATGATGACCCCCGCAGGCCGAATAGTGGAGGCTAGAAACCCTTCCCTTCCGAGGTCAAGACGGTGAACATGATCTACGCAACCCATATACCAAAGAAGGAGAGGAAGCGAGCGCTGCAAGATGTATATTCCGTCGAGCCTGTAGCGCCGAAGTTCAATCCATGGTCAGCCTGCACGATCACCTTCGATCGCAGGGATCACCCGACCAGTATACGCCATGGAGGGTCCGCGGCCTTAGTGCTCGACCCCATAATCGATGGATTCCACCTCACTAGAGTCCTAATGGATGGAGGTAGCAGCCTCAACCTAATATACGAAGACACAATGAGGAAGATGGGGATCGATCCGTCAAGGATCAAACCCAGTAACACCAGCTTCAAGGGGGTCATTTCGGGAGTGGAGGCCCGCTGCACAGACGCTGTGATGCTTGAAGTAGTGTTCGGCTCTCCGAACAACTTCCAAAGCGAGGACTTGATCTTTGACATTGCATCTTTTCGCAGCGGCTATCACGCCCTCCTCGGCCGAACGGTGTTCGCTAAATTCAATGCTGTTCCGCATTACGCGTACCTCAAATTAAAGATGCCCGGTCCTTCGGGCATCATAACTATCAACGGCAATACAGAACGCTCACTCCGGACCGAAGAGCACAATGCGGCCCTCACGGCCGAAGACCAAACCGGCCCATACAGGTCCCGATGTCGACTCGCTGTAAAGGCCGGCGACAACAGTAAATGGGTTCGAACCCATTCCCCGTCATGGGAACCCGCATGCGTTCGCCGCAAATAGGGATGTGCGCCCCACGGCACGCCCACATTGTTCGCGCTCCACGTGCCTCGCCAGCACAATTTTGCACTCAAAATACCATGGGCAGCCGTGAGGCATATATAAATAAATCTGAAGCATATGTTCGGCTAGCCCAAACTTTGGAATTACCTTGTCTTCGGACAACCCCGGGGCCCATTCGGAAACCCCCTCCCCCAAGCACAAAGCTTCATCGGCAGGATCCTCGCCCCAGGTCTCATCCAAGGTCCCAACCCCCACCTCTCAGAAGCAAAGGCGCAGACATGCAGCAGGGCAAAGTGGAGGCTTCGACTCACGCGTCAAGGCCCTGCGTAAACCTTTACTCTGTAAAACTTTTTCCTTTTTTATAAATAATGCCTTCACAGTTCAAATTGTACAGTTAGACGTCTTTAGCCTACGAGAAACAATAAAAACGCCCTTTATGGTGTTCAGTTGTCCGCATCTTGCGATTGTCTATTTCCTTTTGGATTCTCCCCTCACTCTTCGAACAGCATGGCATGAAAATATGATCGATTAACTAACCTAGAGCTCGATTTACCTATCAGCTCGGCACCCCAAGTCCGACACTGCTTCCCGCAGAGTGTTCGGTGTCTCGAATATTGCACTATATGCATCAAGTTTCGAACTATGTCTTAGGTCAATAGTTGGGTTGCTCGGCACCTGTGCTTTCCCCTTATGTTCTGCACGTTCGGCTAAGAGGGCAAAGGGAGAACCCTTGCGATTGTGCTTCTGGCTCGCCCGGTCAAGTACCTCAGGAGGAGAAAGCCAAAAACTAACCGTCATAGTAAGCGCGAGCTGATCAGCGATCCGATGATGAGGTTCGACTCTAAAAATCGTTGGCGATTTTGCCGTGTCACACGAAGGGTTCGTCTGAACAGAAACCACGTATCGGAAAGGGGTAGGCATTTGCCCTGATACGTCTCGGTCGTATCTACTTTTCCTAACGCTTTTCCTCTTGTTTTGGACACTAATTTGCATGATTTGAATGAAACTAACCTGGACTGACGCTGTTTTCAGCAGAACTACCATGGTGTTGTTTTTGTGCAGAAATAAAAGTTCTCAGAATGGAACATAACTTTTTGGAGATTTTTTATGGAATAAAAGAAAAATACTAGAGCCAAGAACCACCGGAGGGGGGCCCCTGGGTGAGCACAACCCACCAGGGCGCGGCCCCCTCCTAGTGCGCCCAGGTGGGTTGTCCCCACCTGGTGGCCCAGCTGGCCCTATCTCCGACGCTATAAATTCACATTTTCAGAGAAAAAAATAAGAGAGGAAGTATTATCGTGTTTCACGAGACGGAGCCACCGCCACCTCCTGTTCTTCATCGGGAGGCCAGATCTGGAGTCCGTTTGGGGCTCCAGAGAGGGGGATCTTCGATCTTCATCATCACCAACCCTTCTCCATCGCCAATTCCATGATGCTCCCCACCGGGAGTGAGTAATTCCTTCGTAGGCTCGCTGGTCAGTGAGGAGTTGGATGAGATTCATCATGTAATCAAGTTAGTTTAGTTAGGGCTTGATCCCTAGTATCCATTATGTTATGAGATTGATGTTGCTATGACTTTGCCATGCTTAATGCTTGTCACTTTGTGCCCGGGTGCCATGATTTCAGATCTGAACCATTTATGTTATCACTATTATATCTATGTTCTAGATCCGATCTTACCAGTTATAGTCACCTACTACGTGTTATGATCCGTAAACCCCGGAGTGACAGTATTCGGGATACTTTACGGTGATGACTGTAGTTTGAGGAGTTCATGTATTCACTATGTGCTAATGCTTTGTTCCGGTTCTCTATTAAAAGGAGGCCTTAATATCCCTTAGTTTCCTTATGGACCCCGGTGCCACGGGAGGGTAGGACAAAAGATGTCATGCAAGCTCTTTCCATAAGCACGTATGACTATTTACGGAATACATGCCTACATTATATTTATGAACTGGAGCTAGTGCCGCATCGCCCTAGGTTATGACAGTTATATGATGAATATCATCCAACGAATTCACGGATCCAATGCCTACGAATTTTCCATATATTGTTCTTGCTAAGTTACTACTGCTACTGTTAATGTTACACTTGCTACAAAATCTTTGCTATCATTGTCACCGTTACTATTGCTGTTGGTACTACTATCAAAACTATTATATTACTTTGCTACTGATCACTTTGCTGCAGATAATTAATCTCTAGGTGTGGTTGAATTGACAACTCAGCTGCTAATACTTGCAAATATTCTTTGGCTCCCCTTGTGTCGAATCTATAAATTTGGGTTGAATACTCTACCCTCGAAAACTGTTGCGATCCCCTATACTTGTGGGTTATCATGACCCCAAGTACATCACAAAACACAGGGGGCTAGTCCTTAGCCCTCACCATCAAGCTCCTAAGGCTAAGTGAAAGCAATAAAACCGAATAGTCTGATTGCCTAGTTTTGCTCACGCGCTACCGCCTCCGGGTACCAAGATGTTGGCTAAGGGTAACAACGCGGAGACAAAACACCCCTTATGACATTCACCTGGGGGCTGAAGCCGATGATTGGTAGCTTTCAAAATAAACATACGGCCGAATAGGAGTCAAAATTAAAATCATGACAATATAAGATAAGTTAGGCGGACACATCATAAAGCATAAGGTCCAATCGGTAAAAACTTAATACAGTCATTCAAGCATTACATCTTTTAAACACTGGCCCTCTATCGCCCGCGCGCCATTCATCACCTGCGCAAAGTATTGCTCAGGGCGGCGATGCTCTTTTCCCTTGGGCGGAGGACCAGTGGCCATGTCCATTGGATTAATCTTTGGCCAATGCACCATGGTCTTTGCAAACGCAAGCCTCGCCCCCTCAAGGCATGCTGAGCGCTTCATGGCGTCAATCTGGAGCGGCGCCTCCCGCAGCCTCTATACAAGTCTGAAGTAGGTGTCCGGAATGGGCTCGGCGGGACGCAGACTAACATAGAGGTCCTTCACAGCTAGCTCGGACATCCGATGCATCTCCATCAGCTGCTTCATTTGATCGCTGAGGAGGGGAGGACGCTCGGAATCCGGAAACTATGACCAGAAGATCCGCTGCGTGGAGTCCTCCTCGTGAGCGGCATAATGCTCCTTGGCAGCCGCCACATTCTTCGGAAGCTCGGCGAAGACGCCTGCGGAGCGCCAGACCCACGTCAGCAGGGCGAACCTGTTGCCTCCGAACACACTCTGCAGTAAGTATTTCTTACCATTTGCAATTTGCCCGACTTGGCGGAGCTCTTCCCGGACACCTTGCGCTTCAGTCCTTGCCTCCTGGAGCTCCTTCTCCGCCTTGGATAGCTGGGAGGATCGCTCCCCCTGTTCCTTCTCAATGACTTCAAGCTTCTTGACGGCATCCTGGAGCTCCACTTGCACCTCGGTTACCTGAGCCTCGTGCTGCTCACCAGCAAGCTTGGCCTACTCAAGCTCGGCCACCGCCTTGTCAGGAGCCATCTTCTTGGTAGCCGCTTCTGCCTCAGCTTTCTTCAAGGCCTCCCTCAAGCCCTCGACTTCGGTGGCGGCAGCTGCAAGATAATCACAATAAAATATCAGCATACAGTCCGGATCGTCAATATCCGGTATCAAGCAGTTGTACATCTTATCAAAGGGCTTACCTTGTGCCTCGTAAACCATTTGTTGACAAGGTCAAGCTCTTTATCAGAATGCTTGAGCTTCCGATCCATCTCCTCTAGCGCCGCAGCATTAGCAGTTGTGGCCAGAGAAGACGCCTGTGACATTAAAAAAATTCACACCATTTCAGATAATGGCCTATAGAACGAGATCCTCCGCAGGTTTTCTTCTCAAACCTTGCAGAGTCTCGGGGGCTACTGCAGATATGGCATACTTAAACTAAGGACTAAATCCAATTTATGAGGAAAGAGCATTACTTGACTTACCTCAAAGCCTGTTAGTAGGCCTTGAACAGTGTCATTCAGTCCGGAATGAAGGGACCGAACACCCTCTATAACCGCACTCATAAGAGTGCGGTGCTCGTCGACGACGGTAGAGTTGTTCACCAACTCACCAAGCGCGTCCGGCCAGCCCACCGCCACCCGAGTGGAGGTGTTTGGCATGCGCGTCGGGCCCCCAGCTCCTTCCCCATCGAAAGGTGGTATTGGCTCCCTTGGGGGCTCGGGAGCCAAATTCGGTAGGGGTTCGGATGATCCGGATCCCCTCCCCATGGTAGCAAGGAGGGATGCATCCCCCTGGTCTTCAATGACCAAGGCGTCGGCCTCGACCATGGTGGCATCGACCTCCTCCCCTGTGTTTGGAGGAGGAGGGGTCTTTCGTGACACCACCTCCCCAACTTCTTCGGGGATTAGAGGAGGTGCAGAACATGAGCCACTGTCCGCCAGTTCGGCGGGCAGGGACGTCCCCGAAGAGGTCTCCTCGGCGGGGTGGCCACGCGGAGGGCTGCACCACCAAAAAACCAATCGATCTACAATCTACCAAGGACTACTAAAAGGATGAAGCAATTGAAAATGTCGCAATATGTACCTGGCCGCATGGGGCTTGATCCTGGGTTCCTTCTCCGGAACCTTTTCGGACGCTTCGGACTCCTTGTCGGAGTCTGAGCTGTCGGACAGGACCAGCTTAGGCCGGCACTGTCTCTTCCGGGCCGGAGGAGGTTGAACCTCCTCGACGTCGCTGGATGCCGCCCTTTTCTTAGAGTGCGAGGAGGCACTTTCCTCCTCGTCCTCGTCCCCCTCCTGTGTGGATTTGGCCGCGGTGTCTTCGGACCTGCTGTCCGGACAGGCTTTGCGATGGAGGCCCTCTCGGGCCTCCGGCACCTCCGTCTTCTTGCCGTTCTTGTCGGGCGCCTTGTAAGGCACCACGACCAACAACTTCTCCAGCTGCTCAAAGCGGGGACCTTCTGGCAGCGGCGCTGGGCTGCTGATCTTCTCGGCCTTGGCAAGCCAGCCCTACAAAATCCACATAAAGAGGTTCGGATCAAATCGTATGGTGCTAATATTCAAACTCATGATAAGACAAGTGCCACTCACCTTCCTCGGAGGGTTCGCAGTGTCGAGGCTGATGTCCTCCCCCTCGACCGGCCACTCCTTCTGCGGTTTGAATAGCAAACTCCACACTTTCTTGTGGGTCGTGCCGAAGAGGTGTTGCACGGTGGCTGGATCTTCGGGGTCATACTCCCACATTGGCTTGGCCCTCTCCTAGCAGGGGAGGAGTCGACGATGGAGCATGATCCGAATCATGTTGACCAGCTTCGCGCTCCATTAAGCTGACAACGCGCTTCTGCAGCGCCTTCAGGTCGTCAGCGGACCCCCAGTCCGGGCTTTTGGTGATCCATGAGGCTAGCCTGGTAGGGGGTCCGGATCTGAATGCGGGAGCCGCCGTCCAGCCGGCTCCCCTTGGCTCGGTGATATAGAACCATTCCTTCTGCCACATTTTGGAGGTGTCCACAAAGTGGCCTGCCGGCCACTGGACCCGCGTCAGTTTGCTGATCATGGCCCCGCCACAGTCCGCGTGATCGCCGCCGACCACCTTGGGCTTGATGTTGAACACCTTTAGCCACAGGCCGAAGTGTGGTTGGACTCGGAGGAAGGCCTCACAGAAGATGATAAAAGACGAGATGTGGAGAAGGGAGTTGGGGGCTAGATCGTGAAAATCTAGACCATAGAAAAACATCAACCCCCTCACAAAGGGGTGCAGGGGAAATCCGAGCCCCCTAAGGAAATGAGGGAGGAATACGACCCTTTCGCCTAGCTTGGGCGTAGGGATGATCTGGCCCTCTTCGGGGGCCCGATGGGCAATGTCGGCCGACAAGTAGCCGGCCTGCTTCAGCTTCAAGATGTCGCCATCGGTGACGATGGAGGCCTCCCACTTCCCGTTGGCACCGAATCCGGCCATGGCTGAAGGAGACGAGGTGGGATTTGCTGTGGAAGCAAGGAAAAGAGGTGCTGGAGCTCTGAAGATCTGCATGAGCGAAGATGGAAGAAGGCGTGGGATGCAGACTATTGTAGCTCCCCCTTTATAGGCTGTTGACAAGCCACGAGTTCCTTTTTTCACGTCGTTGGCTTCTCCACTTCTCGATACACTCGCAACGTTATGTGCAAGGTGGATAATCGAAATCATTGATCATATCCCCTGAAAGGTGGGGCATGATCCCCACCTCGATGAGACGTGTCAAGCATGGGGGAGCCTCGAGCCACGCCCCGAGAAATACCAACCGCTCGGCGTTATGGCCGAAGGCGACTCTTCGTTCAAAGAGAAAATGTTGTCAGATGAAGGCACTGTTTACACTTGAACTTTTTTTGTTATTGCCTTTGTTGTTAAGTAAAACTACCATTTCAGATTCCGGACATCACTTGGCTCTGAACATGAACAAATCATACTGAATAACTCGCCTCGCAAGCCAAACACTGTTGGGTGAGCAGATGCCGGATACAGGACTTAGCGTTGGAGGCAAGTTCGGGGGCTACTGAGGGAGTCATGGACTAAGGGGTCCTCGGGGCGCCGTCCCATTAGTATGGGCCGAACTGGAGAAGCCGTATAGTGACGGGAGATCTATGAAGCCCTGGTGTGGCCTCCAAGTCAAGGATAGGCAGGATCTCTTTACCCCTTACTGTAATCTATCTCTGGTAACCCTAACCCTACCGGTGTCTATATAAACCGAGGGTTGTAGTCTTTAGGGTTAGAGCTATATTCATCACCTCATCACCTTAGGGTTTAGCTCAAGCTGATCTCGAGGTAGATCTACTCTATAACCATACTATATATCCAATACAATCAAGCAGGACGTAGGGTATTACCTCTTTAAGAGGGCCTGAACCTGGGTAAACATTGTGTTCATCGTCCCTTGTTCCCCATCGACCCTAGATCCACAGCTCGGGACCCCCTACCTCGAGGTCTGCCGGTTTTGACACCGACACATACGACACCGCTAGCAAACAAAACTTCATAATGCATGTCTGGTACATGTACTCGATGCATGACTTGCTGGCGTATGAGCTATTCGTTGGCTGGTGTGTGCATGGAAGGTTCCCATGCCCCCACATGCAAGGCAACTCTTCAGTTTCGTTGGCTGCAGGTGGGTCGCAAGTTTTCTTGCTTTGACTTGCATAGACAGTTCCTGGATCCTCACCATAAATTCAGAAAAGACAAGAAGAACTTCATCAATGGTAGAGTTTTCAAAAACCCTGCACCAGCTGCGTTGACAGGCCAACAGACCCTGGATCAGTTAAACGCTCTCGAGCCTGATCCAGAGCGTCCAGGGTATTTCAAGGGGTATAATTCGGAACACGCCTGGACTCACAAGACATGCTTGTGGGATCTGCCTTACTTCAAAGACCTCCTTTGCCCACACAACATCGACGTGATGCACACTGAAAAGAATATCATCGAGGCCCTTTTTGGTACATTGTTCGGCATAGAGGGGAAGTCAAAGGATAATCCTAAGGCTAGAGTCGATCAAGAGGCTCTATGTGATAGACCATTACAAAACATGCGACAACCGAAAGGAAAGCAGAACTGGACGAAGCCAAAGGCATGGTTCAATCTTGGAAGGCCAGCTATGAGGGAAATTATCTTGTGGGTGAAAATGTACTTGATGTTCCCCGATGGGTATGCAACAAATCTAAAGAGGGGAGCGAGTCTTGAAAAATTGAAAATATTTGGTCTCAAGGGTCATGATTGGCACATATGGCTTGAGTGTGGCTTTATCCCTGAGGATGAATGGCTAGTACTGGTAGAGCTGAGCTATTTCTTCCGTGTTCTTTGTGTGAAAGAACTATCGCCTGGCATGCTAGATGAAATGGAAGAGTTGGCGCCGGAGTTGATGTGCAAGTTAGAGAAGATCTTTCCACCGGGCTTCTTTATTGCAATGCAGCATTTGATTTTGCATCTCCCAACCGAGGCAAGATTGGGGGGGGGGGGGCGTGCAAAATTATTGGTGCTACGCAACTGAGAGGATGCAGAAGACGCTTCAAGCAAAATGTAAAAATAAACGTAGAATTGAAGCATCGATGGTCGAGGCATTCATTACTGAGGAGGCGGCAAACTTCGTGACAGCACACTACGAAGCCAAAAATCGTCATTTGCATAATCTAAAGCCTCGGTACAATGTTGGTGACCCTAAAAAAGGTGGATCCAACCTCAGCCTATTCAAAGGGAAGCTCGCACCAGCCAGTGCTTCGAAAGCAATAGCGTTGGATGTCGAAGAATGGCGCACCATTTTGTTGTATATCTTCACCAACCTAACAGAAGTGCGGTTGTACATCGAGTAAGTTCTCGGTACATTGTTTCACAACTTCTAATTCCTTTGCCTTCTCTTATTCTCGGATATTTGATATAGTCGATAGGTCGCCAAATTCTCGGATGGAGCAGTGATCCAAAAGGATTCCATCGAAGAGTATGAGCTTCTGGCAAAGCATGGAGGCGGCTTTCCCGGTTTCATCTCTTGGTTCAAACAAACGGTAATTTCCATTAGACCATTTCATTTCTTCGTCTAATTTGCGGCTAATGCACAATCCTTTCGTATTAAACTTGTAGGCTAATTCAGAGTCTATGGACGCCGAATTGAGACAAGTCGCTAATGGTTTTGACTATAAGGTCCGTTCATTTGACAAATACGACATCAACGGGTATCACTTTCATACCTTTGGCAAAGAGCTATCTGTGGCCGACCGAAAGTCTACAGATTGTTGTGTCTCTGCTATCGGCGAAGGAGGTACCGAGTATTATGGGAGAGTCGAAGCAATTTATGAACTTCTATTCTATGGTGAAAACCCACTGAACGTTGTAGTCTTCAAATGTTATTGGTTCCAGCCGAAGGAGACTAGAAGGACTCATGAACATATAGGGCTAGTCGAAATCAAACAAAGCACCCATTTAGATGTTCCCGATGTCTATATTACGGCTCAACAGGTGACCCAAGTTTTCTATCTACCATGGGCCTGCCAAACTGATCCAAATTTGAATGGTTGGGATGTCATTTATGAAGTGCCGCCACGTGTTAGACCACCTCCCCCCAATGAAGAGGATTATGAACCTCACATTAACCTAGACACATATAAAGGAGAATTCTTCCAAGAAACATGTCTTTCCAAAAAACGTTTCAAGAACCGCTCTACTTCACCCCGGAACATTGAAGTAGACAGCGATAGTGAATCCGACTTCACCCCTGAGCCAGAACAAGAAGAGCCGAAACAAGAAGAGGTTACTGCTGCGGATGACCTGTCAATGCTTGACCGATTACATAAAGGAGGCCTTCCACATGTTGATGCTGCTGAACCCGATGAGCACGTCATTCATGATAGTGATGATGATGATGATGATGCATTTATTGATCCTGGAGCATATATAGACAATCAAGATTATTATTAGTTAATGTCAGGTATTCAATTTTTATGATATACATATATTATTAGTTCATGTTTGGTATTCAATTTTTTTTATGTTGTACATGATGATGATACACTTAAGTTATATACATATTATTATTCATGTCGGTATTCAATTTTTTTATGTTGTACTAATTTCGTGTACTCTTTGTCATGGCAGGTGTTGAAAGATGGTGGGCGCGGGTCCAAAGCGCTCCGAGGCTCCTTCTTTGTCGGCGCGTGGTGGGAGGGGTACTTCCATTCCACCCCAGTCTCTCCGAAGAGCGTTGCTCGACAGTATGCAGACACCGGTGGGTGCTTCTTCGTCGGCGTCATTGCCCACTGGGAGAGGAGGTTGGGGGGGGGGAAGAAGAGAGGTAGTAGAGGTGCACGTGGCCACAGGAGAGGTAGGCAGGCTGCTACGCCTTCCTCGCCGCCACCCCCAGCTGATTCACCTGAGCACAGGACTGCTAGGGTGGACCAGTCTGAGGAGGAGGCTACGCGAACTCCGATCCATGAGCCTCGGGTCGACGGGCCTTCGGCCCACGAGACTCCGGACCAGGCTACGTCCCAGGAGACGTTCGGATGGGGTACCTGGCCAGATCCGCCTGAGGGGCCGAGTGGCCATGCAGATGGTGGCGGGGATCGGATTTCTGATAGCGAGGGCGAGGTGGTTGAGGGGGGCTGATACGTCTCCAACGTATCTATAATTTATGAAGTATTCATGCTGTTATATTATCATTCTTAGATGTTTTACAATCATTTTATAGCAACTTTATATCATTTTTTGGGACTAACCTATTGACATAGTGCCCAGTGCCAGTTGTTGTTTTTTGCTTGTTTTTTACATCGCAGAAAATCAATACCAAACGGAGTCCAAACGCAGTGAAACTTTTTAGAGATTTTTTCTGGACCAGAAGACACCCGGTGGGCCAAAGAAGTACCAGAGGGGAGCTCCAAGGGGAGCACAACCCACCAGGGCGTGCTTGGGGGCCCAGGCGCGCCCAGGTGGGTTGTGGCCACCTCAGTGGCCTCCCGCACCGCCTCTTCGCCATATAAATTGCCAAATATTCCAAAACCCCCGAAGACAACCCTAGATCAGAAGTTCCGCCACCGCAAGCCTCTGTAGCCATGAAAAACCAATCTAGACCCTGTTCCGGCACCCTGCCGGAGGGGGAAATCATCACCGGTGGCCATCTTCATCATCCCGGCGGCCACCATGATGAGGAGGGAGTAGTCCACCGTCGGGGCTGAGAGTTTGTACCAGCAACTATGTGTTTAATCCCTCTCTCTCTTGTGTTCTTAATTTGACATGATCTTGATGTATCACGGGCTTTGTTAATATAGTTGGATCATATGGTGTTTTCCCCTCTCTATCTTGTTATGATGAATTGAGTTTTCCCTTTGAGATTTCGTTTTATCGGATTGAATACTTTTATGGATTTGAGAGCACTTGATATATGTCTTGCATATGAATACCCGTGGTGACAATGGGGTATTATATTGATTCACTTGATATATGTTTTGGCACTCAACTCGCGGATTGCCGAGGTGACATTGGGGTAATCTATGCATAGGGGTTGATGCACGTTTTCGTCCTTGTTTCTTTGGTAGAAATCTTGGGGCACTCTTTGAGGTTCTTTGTGTTGGATCGAGTATTATGAATCTGAAATTGTTTGATGCGTATCGTATAATTAACTCATGGATACTTGTGGTGACGTTGGAGTATCTACGTGACATTAGAATTGGTTGATGCGTATCATATGGTGTTATTTTAGTACGAACTCTGGGATAGATCGAACGGAAAGAATAACTTTGTGTTATATTAGTACGAACTCTTGAATAGATCTAACGGAAAGAATAACTTTAAGGTGGTTTCGTACCCTACAAACAATTTCTTCTTATGTTCTCCGCTAGATAAGGAGTTTGGAGTGATTCTTCATCGCATGTTGAGGGATGGTTATATGATCCAATTAGATTAGCATTGTTGAGAGATTGCACTAGCGAAAGTACGGACCCTAGGCCTTGTTTTCAAGCATTGCAATACCGTTTGTGCTCCGTTTTATCACTTGCTACCTTGCTGTTTTTATTTATTCAGATTATAAAAATATATTTCTACCATCCATATTACACTTTTATCACCATCTCTTCGCCGAACTGGTGCACCTATACAATTTTCCATTGTATTGGGTGTGTTGGGGACACAAGAGACTTTTTATTATTTGGTTGCAGGGTTATTTGAGAGAGACCATCTTCATCCTACACCTCCCACGGATTGATAAACCTTAGGTCATCCACTTGAGGGAAATTTTCTACTGTCCTACAAAACTCTGCGCTTGGAGGCCCAACACGAGTCTACAAGAACAAGTTGTGTAGTAGACATCAAGCTCTTTTCTGGCGCCGTTGCCGTGGAGGTGAGTGCTTGAAGGTATATCTTTAGATCTTGCAATTGAATCTTTTAGTTTCTTGTTTTACCACTAGTTTGGTTTATAAAAGAAAACTACAAAAAAAAATGGAATTGAGCTTGCATCATATTGTTCATCTTTATAATGTATTTCATGAAAATGAAGGAAAGGAAAATTGTGCTCAATTGGTAGAAGAAGAATTCTATAAAATGTTTGACAAAAAATCTTTGAATGATGATCATGATTGCAATGTTGTTGGTATGAACTCTTTGAATATCCATGATGCTAATGATATGCAAAACCATAAGCTTGGGGATGCTATGTTTGATGAAGATGATATTTTTAGTCCCCCAAGTTTTGATGAGAAAATTTATTATGATGAAAGCATGTCTCTTATTTATGATGATTATATTGATGAAAGTGGATTTGGAGAGGTCATGACTTTATTTAGTGATGAATGCACTATTTTGGAAGAGGTTTCAATTGATTATGATGAGAACAAAGTACTGATAACCCACAAGTAAAGGGGATCGCAATAGTTTTCGAGGGTAGAGTATTCAACCCAAATTTATAGATTCGACACAAGGGGAGCCAAAGAATATTTGCGAGTATTAGCAACTGAGTTGTCAATTCAATCACACCTGGAGATTAATTATCTGCAGCAAAGTGATCCGTAGCATAGTAATATGATAGTTTTGATAGTAGTAGCAACAGCAATAGTAACGGTAACAATGATAGCAGTAGTTTTGTAGCAATGACAATAGTGACAGCAGCAGTAGTAACTTAGCAAGATCAATATGTAGGAAAATCGTAGGCATTGGATCGGTGATTCGTTGGATGATATTCATCATGTGACAGTTATAACCTAGGGCGATACGGCACTAGCTCCAGTTCATAAATATAATGTAGGCATGTATTCCGTAAATAGTCATACGTGCTTATGGAAAGAACTTGCATGACATCTTTTGTCCTACCCTCCCATGGCAGCGGGGTCCATATTGGAAACTAAGGGATATTAAGGCCTCCTTTTAATAGAGAACCGGAACAAAGCATTAACACACAGTGAATACATGAACTCCTCAAACTACGGTCATCACCGGGAAGTGTCCCGACTATTGTCACTCCGGGGTTGCTGAATCATAACACATAGTAGGTGACTATAACTTGCAAGATCGGATCTAGAACATAGATATAATGGTGATAACATAAATGGTTCAGATCTGAAATCATGGCACCCGGGCCCAAAGTGACAAGCATTAAGCATGGCAAAGTCATAGCAACATCAATCTCAGAACATAATGGATACTAGGGATCAAGGCCTAACAAAACTAACTCGATTACATGATGAATCTCATCCAACTCCTCACCGACCAGCGAGCCTACGAAGGAATTACTCACTCCCGGTGGGGAGCATCATGGAATTGGCGATGAAGAAGGGTTGGTGATGACAAAGATCGAAGATCCCCCTCTCCGGAGCCCCAAACGGACTCCAGATCTGGCCTCTCAATGAAGAACAGGAGGTGGCGGCGGCTCCGTCTTGCGAAACGCGATAATTCTTCCTCCCTGATTTTTTCTGGAAAAATGTGATTTTATAGCGTCGGTTTCAGGGTCTGCGGGGCCACCGGGTGGGGACAACCCACCTGGGCGCGCCTAGAGGGGGGGGGGGGGCGTCCTGGTGGGTTGTGCTCACCCAGGGGCCCCCTCCGATGGTTCTTGGCTCTAGTATTTTTCTTTATTCATATAAAAAATCCTCGCAAAGTTTCGTTCTAATCCGAGAACTTTTATTTCTACACAAAAACAACACCATGGTAGCTTTGCTGAAAACAGCGTCAGTCCGGGTTAGTTTCATTCAAATCATGCAAATTAGAGTCCAAAACAAGAGGAAAAGCGTTAGGAAAAGTAGATATGACGGAGACGTATCAACTCCCCCAAGCTTAAACCTTTGCTTGTCCTCAAGCAATTCAGTTGATAAACTGAAAGTGAAAAAGAAAGACTTTTACAAACTCTTTTTCTCTTGTTTACATAAATAAGCTTAAACAGCACCTAGGTTTTCAGCCAAGATTATAACTAACCATGTCGACAATAACTCTTAAAAATTATATTAACTCATATCAATGACATAATCAGCTAGCGAGCAATAATAAGATATCTCAAACAGCAACGCGTTGTCAAAACAACCATGATATAATATGACAATAGTGGTATCTCGCTAGCCCTTTCTGAGACCGCAAAACATAAATGCAGAGCACCTCCAAAGTTCAAGCAGCGACTAAACATTGTAATTCATGGTAGAAAAGATCTAGTCATGATGCACCCAACATTAGCTACACACAATGCATGAGCATGACAACAGTGCTATCAGGTTCTGGCGCTTATTTGAGAGGGTGATGACACAACATAAAAGTAAATAGATAGTCCCTTCACAGAGAGAAGCAGTGATTTGCAGCGGTGCCAGAGCTCAAGTTTTTAAAACAGAGGTAAATGAAATTTTCAGAGATGCACCCTTCTTGTTTACTTCGCGACCATCAGTTATCGGTATCTTCCATGCTAAACACATTAGTGGCGGTTCCCAAGCGATAAATGTAAAGGTTTACTCCCCCTCCACCAACAGTCACACTCCACGGCTTGTCCGAAACAACGGGTGCCGTCCATACCAACAACAGTCCCGGGGGAGTTTTGTTTAATTTGCAATTTGAGTTCGGGACTGGGAATCCCTATTACCGCCCCTCTCGTGCAAGGACGAGTGAATAAACACTCATCATGAGAATAACCCGCTTAGCATGGAAGATACTGACTACCTCCTGTCGCTCTATGAACAATCCAGGCACACAAAAAGGATATTTATTTGAAGTTTTTAGAGGTGGCACATGCAAATTTACTTAGGACGGCAGGGTAATACCGCATATAGGTAGGTATGGTGGACTTGTCTGGAATAACTTGGGTTTCAGGTTTTTGATGCACAAGCAGAATTCCCACTTAGTACAGGTGAAGGCTAGCAAATAGGTTGAGAAGCGGACAGCTAGAGAGCAACAATGGTCATGAACATGCATTATGCATAAGTAACATTGGATACTAGCATGAGTAGGATATGAACACCATGAACATTATCATAGAGGCTATGTTGGTTTTGATTCAACTACATGCAAGAACATGTGCCAAGTCAAGCCACTCGAACATTCAGAGGAGGATACCATATCATCATACTACATCACAATCATTTTAACGCAATGTTGACATCCAAGATAAATCATTATCCGCTCCTAGCTACTTATGCATGGCATGAGAAACTATAATCTCTAATTGTCATTGCAAACATGTTTGATCATAATAGGCTGAATCATGGATACTAGGTTAAACATATTTACGGAAACAGAACAAGTCGAGTTCATACCCGTTTCTCTCTGCCACAACCAGTTCATCAAATATCGTCATTATTGCCTTTCACTTGCACGACCGAACGTTATGAAAATAATAATAGTGCAAGAGTGTCATGAACTAAGCTGGAATCTGCAAACATTTTATTCAAAAGGAGAAGACAAGGTAATATGGGCTCTTTGTTAGATCAACAATAATGCATATGAGAGCCACTCAACATTTTCATCGTGGTCTTCTCCTCGGTATGACTAAGTAAAAAGAAAAGAAATTCAGAGAAACACACTGAAATATTTTTGGAGTTTTTGATTTTTCTTGAACAAGCAAACAAAAAGGGAAAAGCAAAAATGAGAAAAACTATTTATATGGGAAAGCTCCCAACAAGCAAAAGAAGAACAAGGAAATCTTTTTGAGTTTTCTTTTTAGTGCTACAACAATTTAAATTAGGAAGAAAAATCAAAAAGAAGCAGGAAACATATTTTTGGATTTTCTCAAAGTTTTTCAAACACACAAGAAGAAAGCGAGAAAATAAATTTAACATGGATAATGCAATGAAAAAGTGTGAACACCTACAACTGGAATGAAATGTGTGAACATGAATGTAATGTTGGTGGGAATACGTACTCCCCCAAGCTTAGGCTTTTGGCCTAACTTGGTAATCAGTCAGTAGCCTGCATAATGATTGGGGTGATAGCTCACGGAGGCTCTCGATGCGGATGCCTCAGCCCGTTGTGCAGCCACAACTGCCGCGTTATGAGCTCGGGCCTCGCTCTCAAGAACATAATATCTTCCCTTAC
Organism: Thinopyrum elongatum; assembly: GCA_011799875.1. NCBI lineage: Eukaryota > Viridiplantae > Streptophyta > Magnoliopsida > Poales > Poaceae > Thinopyrum > Thinopyrum elongatum. The sequence goes on along the minus strand of CM022299.1, from coordinate 180,466,800 downwards.
TGTGAACATCAAAGAGAGAAGGTGCAGGCAAATATGTGTCCACAACGGAACTTTTATTAAACAAAAGGTTATAAGTGAAATTATGGGGTTCACCACTAAGGATCTTATGACATTTCATAGCATCGAAGACTAAGTACTGCGTGGGTAAAATAGGGTCATAAGGCCAAGGTGAAACACCCAGCTCTCTTGCTAAGCGTGTGGCATAAATTCCACCATAAAGATATCCACTACCAGCGTTGTGTTGCAACCTGCGTGCAACAATCGCTCCAAGGTTATAACTTTTATCACCAGTGAGAGCGGTGTGTATGAGGCTCAAGTCTGGAGCACAAAGTGTACTACAATCTTGTTTACCCACAATACATTTTCCATTAAATAATGCAAAGTACTGAATTGAGGGAAAATGAATGCTCTTTATTCTACCCTGCGTCACTCCCCTAGTCTCACCATAGCAAAGACTAGTCAAGAATATCTCAAACTCAGACCTTGGTGGTTCGTCAAGCGAACCCCAGAATGGGATTTTGCAGCAGTAGGCAAATCTCTCTAGAGATATGGTAAATGGATTTTCATAATGTTTAAATGACACCCTAGACTCACGGGGATGGATTTTAAATCCTTTGGTAAATGATTCAGTGAGAGTGAGGTGTTGGTTGCACTTATCTGAAATGTAGGGACCGAGCTCGGCATTGTGAACATATTGCTCAAATTCTTCCTTAATGCCCACGCGCACCATATAATCATCGCATGGCCATAAGCATGTTTTGGTGGCAGCATCTCGTATGGAACTTTCACTTGGTTCAACATAGGACGGACGAGCGGAGCTGCTACTAGAAGATGCCTCCGAGGATCTCCTCCTCGAAGAACTCCTTCCAAAGAGGTTCATCATATTCACGTACAATTTTCTGAAATTTTTTGGGTCACAAAAAGTTGTTAACAAAACTTCACAAGATTGAAAGCAACTACTCATATGGATGCATAGAGGCCATAGCAAGCATTCAAACTACTTAGAACTCTAACAATTCAACATGCAAGCTCATCTACAACAGCACCAAGAGTAGCTAATTATTCAAAATATAAACCACTAGAGCAAAAACTAATTGGACCAACGGAGGAGTCATATACCAAGCACAAATCCCCTGAAACAGTTTCAGAAACGGAGCTTCGAGCAAAGAGATCGAAATCTGCGGGTTCGGGAGCAAGAACACGATAGATAAAGCAATGGTGATTTTTTTCTGGAGGTAGGTGGTGATGTGGGATGAAGAGATAAGTGAGGGGGCTCACATGGGGACCACAACTCACCAGGGCGCGCCTAGGGGTCCTGGCGCGCCCAGGTGGGTTGTGCCCACCTGGTGCACCTCCCTCTGATATTATTTGCACCAAAAATTCTTAAATATTCAGAAAAAATAGTATTAAATTTTCAAAGCATTCTGAGAACTTTTATTTTTTGGTCATTTTTTATTGCATGGGAAATTCAAAAAATAGACAAAACTTGGCATTTTATTTTATTTAACTAATAAAAATAGAGAACAAAAGGTAGGGACAGAAGGTAGTGCTCACTAAATTCATCAACTTCATACCTCTCAAAAATGATCAATTAATAAGGTTGATCAAGTCTTATTAACAACCACTTTCGATTAACATGAAACCGAAGAACTTTCGTAAATCACTAAGTTACCTCAACGGGGATATGAATGTCCCCAACAATAAGCATTTCATATTTCTTTTTGACAGTAGGTAGAGGTAGTTGAAAACTTCCAATAGTGATTGTCGGAGATTTTTCAATAACATTAATACCATTCACTTGGAATTGTTTCTTCGGAAAGTGCACCGTATGCTCATTACCATTGATATGAAAAGTGACCTTGCTTTTATTGCAATCAATAACAGCCCCTGCAGTATTCAAGAAGGGTCTACCAAGGATAATCGACATGTTGTCGTCCTCGGGCATCTCAAGTATAACAAAGTCAGTCAAAATAGTAACATTAGCAACAACAACGGGCACGTCCTCACAAATACTGATAGGTATGGCAGTTGATTTGTCAGCAATTTGCAAAGATATTTCAGTAGGTGTGAGTTTATTCAAATCAAGTCTTTTATATAAAAAGAAAGGCATAACACTAACACCAGCTCCCAAATCACATAAAGCAGTTTTCACATAATTTCTTTTGATGGAGCAAGGTATAGTTGGTATTCCCGGATCTCCAAGTTTTTTAGGTACTCCACCCTTAAAAGTATAATTAGCTAGCATGGTGGAGATTTCAGCTTCCGATATTTTTCTCTTATTGGTGATGATGTCTTTCATGTACTTTGCATAAGGAGGCATTTTTAAGATATCAGTCAAGCGAGTACGCAAAAAGACTGGCCTCAGCATTTCAGCAAAGCATTCAAATTCTTCATCATCTTTCTTTTTGGTTGACTTAGGTGGAAAGGGCATAGGTTTTTGAACCCATGGTTCTCTTTCCTTACTATGTTTTCTAGCAACAAAGTCTCTTTTATCATATCTTTTATTCTTGGGTTGTGGGTTATCAAGATCAACTGCTGGTTCTATCTCAACATCATTGTATGGTTCTTTATTATTTGTTTGAATATCTTCCCGAACCTCATCATTATCTTTTTCATTATCAGAAGGTGAGTGTTCACTAGCAAATTGAGTTTCAGCATCAGAGATAGAGACTTCATTATCATTATCAGGAGGTTTTTCTACTTCAGGTTCACTAGGGGCATGCAAAGTCCTATCATTTTTCTTCTTCTTTTTCTTTTTAGAAGGACTATGTGCATCAGTATTAACTCTTTGAGAGTCTTGTTCAATTTTTTTGGGTGTCCCTCAGGATAAAGTGGTTCCTGAGTCATCCTACCTCCTGTAGTCATTACTCTGACAACATGATCATTGATGTTATTATTCATTTCATCTAACAACTCTCTTTGAGATTTAGCAACTTGTTCTAACTGAGTTTGAACCATAGAAGCATGCTTCCCCACACCTCTAACATCATTTGAGATTCTAAATAACAAGTCACTCAACCGAGCAATCATATCAGAATTATATTTTAATTGTTTCATAACATTTGCATTGAAGTGATCTTGCTTTCTAATGTAATTTTCAAACTCATAAAGGCATTGGCTAGGGTGCATATTGTGAGGATTATCATTGTCGTTGAATTTCATTAGAGAATTTACCTCTACCACCTTAGGTGGTGGTTGTGTATCAAACCCATGTATTTCTTCAATAGGAGGTAAATTTTTGACATCCTCAGCTTTAATACCTTTTTCCCTCATAGATTTCTTTGCCTCTTGCATATCTTCAGGACTGAGATATAAGATACCCCTCTTCTTCGGAGTAGGTTTAAGCGGTGGTTCAGGAAGAGTCCAATCATCATAATTTTTCAATATGTTATTCAATAATTCTTCAGCTTGCCCAATAGTTCGTTCCCTGAAAACACAACCAACACAACTATCTAGGAAATCCCTAGAAGCATCGGTTAGTCCATTATAGAAGATATCAAGTACTTCATTTTTCTTAAGAGGATGATCAGGCAAAGCATTAAGCAATTGGAGAAGCCTCCCCCAAGCTTGTGGGAGACTCTCTTCTTCAATTTGCACAAAGTTAAATATTTCCTGCAAGGCAACTTGTTTCTTATGAGCAAGGAAATATTTTTCAGAGAAGTAATAAATCATATCCTGGGGACTATGCACACAACCAGGAGCAAGAGTATTGTACCAAGCTTTAGCATCACCCTTTAATGAGAACAAAAATAATTTGAGAATATAATAATAGCGAATTTTATCATTCATGAGCAAAAAGGGTGGCTATGTCATTCAACTTAGTAAGATGTGCCACAACAGTTTCAGTTTCATAACCATGGAAAGGATCAGATTCAACCAAAGTAATTAACTCTAGGTCGACAGAGAATTCATAATCCTTATTTTGACAAAGATAGGTGAAGTAGCAAACTGAGGATCACATTTCATTTTAGCATTCAAAGTCTTTTCTTTATACTTGCATAATTGTTTTTCTAGATCATCTCTATCCTTACAAGCAAGAATATCCCTAGTTGCCTCCTCATTCATAACATAACCTTCCGGTACCTTTGGCAATTCATATCTAGGAGGGCTAGTTCTAATAGGTGTTTCAAGATTTCCAGTTTCAAGCTCTTCATCAATTTCAACAATCTCATGCTGTCTTACTCTAGCAATTTGTTCATCAAGAAATTCACCTAGTGGCACATTATCATCAAGCAAGGTACTAGCATCATCATGAGTAGCATTCATAGCAGAAGTACCATCATCAATAACTTGCGACATATCAGAATTGATAGCATGTGGTGGTGTTGCAAGTCTACTTATAACAGAAGGTGAATCTAAAGCGGAGCTGGATGGCAGTTCCTTACCTCCCCTCGTCTTAGAGGGAAAAATCTTAGTCTTAGCGTCCTTCAGATTCTTCATAGTAATAATTTGATAATAATCCCAAGTGACTCGATAAATATAGCTATGCTCCCCGGCAACGGCGCCAGAAAAAGGTCTTGATAACCCACAAGTATAGGGGAGCGCAACAGTTTTCGAGGGTAGAGTATTCAACCCAAATTTATAGATTCGACAAAAGGGGAGCCAAAGAATATTTGCGAGTATTAGCAACTGAGTTGTCAATTCAATCACACCTGGAGATTAATTATCTGCAGCAAAGTGATCAGTAGCACAGTAATATGATAGTTTTGATAGTAGTAGCAACAGCAATAGTAACGGTAACAATGATAGCAGTAGTTTTGTAGCAATGACAATAGTGACAGCAGCAGTAGTAACTTAGCAAGATCAATCTGTAGGAAAATCGTAGGCATTGGACCGGCGATTCGTTGGATGATATTCATCATGTGACAGTTATAACCTAGGGCAATACGGCACTAGCTCCAGTTCATAAATATAATGTAGGCATGTATTCCGTAAATAGTCATATGTGCTTATGGAAAGAACTTGCATGACATCTTTTGTCCTACCCTCCCGTGGCAGCGGGGTCCATATTGGAAACTAAGGGATATTAAGGCCTCCTTTTAATAGAGAACCAGAACAAAGCATTAACACACGGTGAATACATGAACTCCTCAAACTACGGTCATCACCGAGAAGTGTCCCGACTATTGTCACTCTGGGGTTGCCAGATCATAAGACGTAGTAGGTGACTATAACTTGCAAGATCGGATCTAGAACATAGATATAATGGTGATAACATAAACGGTTCAGATCTAAAATCATGGCACCTGGGCCCAAAGTGACAAGCATTAAGCATGGCAAAGTCATAGCAACATCAATCTCAGAACATAACGGATACTAGGGATCAAGCCCTAACAAAACTAACTTGATTACATGATGAATCTCATCCAACTCCTCACCGACCAGCGAGCCTACGAAGGAATTACTCACTCCCGGTGGGGAGCATCATGGAATTGGCGATGAAGAAGGGTTGGTGATGACGAAGATCGAAGATCCCCCTCTCCGGAGCCCCAAACGGAATCCAGATCTGGCCTCCCGATGAAGAACAGGAGGTGGCGGCGGCTCCGTCTCGCGAAACACGATAATTCTTCCTCCCTGATTTTTTCTGGAAAAATGTGATTTTATAGCGTTGGTTTCAGGGTCTGCGGGGCCACCAGGTGGGGACAACCCACCTGGGCGCACCTGGAGGGGGGCGCGCCCTGGTGGGTTGTGCTCACCCAGGGGCCCCCCTCCGGTGGTTCTTGGCTCCAATATTTTTCTTTATTCATATAAAAAATCCTCGCAAAGTTTTGTTCTAATCCGAGAACTTTTATTTCTGCACAAAAACAACACCATGGTAGCTCTGCTGAAAACAGCGCCAGCTCGGGTTAGTTTCATTCAAATCATGCAAATTAGAGTCCAAAACAAGAGGAAAAGCATTTAGGAAAATTAGATACGACGGAGACATATCAAGTACCAAAGTGAATGATTTGTCTTTATCATACTAACCAATATCACGAAGTTCCGTTAAGTTTTATGTGATTGAAGTTTTCAAGTTTTGGGTGAGATATCGATATGAGGAGAATAAGGAGTGACAAGACCCTAAGCTTGAGGATGCCCAAGGCACCCCCAAGGCAATATTCAAGGAAGATCCAAGCAACTAAGCTTGGGGATGCCCCGGAAGGCATCCCCTCTTTCGTCTTCAACATTATCGGTAACCTCACTTGGAGCTATATTTTCATTCGTCACATGATATGAGTTTTGCTTGGAGAGTCATTTTATTTTATTAGGATTTTCTTTCTGTTATTTAGAATAATGTTTTGCATCTCTTCAATAAAAGTGGCAAGGATAGTCTTCACCATGCTTATTTTGCAAATATATGAGTTGCTGTTTCAAAACAGAAACTTTGTCACTGTTGCAAAAATTCTCCAGAAAATTCAGAATGTGATAAAATGTTGAATTTTTTTCAAAATAAGCTACGTTAAATTTTTTACAGTGTTGTAATTTTTCGGAATTTTTGGAGTTAGGGAGGTATGAAGAGTATTGCATTCTTTACAGACTGTCCTGTTTAGAGAGATTGCTGTTATGTTCGCATTGTTTGCATATGTTTGCTTGTTTAATTATTCTATTTGAGGATAGGAGTATTAAATATGCAGAGGCATTTAGTATGCAAGGTTTTGCATTGATTTATACTAACTTATCTCACGAGTTCTTGTTGAGTTTTGTGTGGATGAAGTTTTTTAAGATTTAGGGAAACCGTGATATAAAAGGAATTAAGGAGACACAAAAGATCAAGCTTGGGGATGCCCAAAGCATCCCAAGATAATATTTCAAGAAGTCTCAAGCATCAAAGCTTGGGGATGCCCCTGTAGGCATCCCACCTTTCTTCATCAACAATTATCGGTTAGCCTCGGTTGAGCCTAAGTTTTTGCTTCTTCACATGATGTGAGCTATTCTTAGAATGTCATTTTTTTTGCTTGCTGTTTTAATAAAATACTTAGATCTAAAAGTTTTAAATAAGAGAGAGTCTTCAATTAGCTACCCATTTACTTAACTACTCATTTGATCTTCACTTGTATCTTTTTGGAGTAGTTTGTCATTTACTCTCATGCTTCACTTAGATTATTTTGAGAGTTGAAATTTTTGAAGAAATACTTATGCTCTCGTGCATCACTTAAATTTATTTGAGAGCTTGTTAGAAGCAATGGTAATACATAAATTTAGTCCCAAAGTAATGGATATTCAAGAAGGATATAATAAAAACTTTCATGTAGATCACTGGATATGATAAGTTTGATTTCTTGCAATAGTTTTGCGATATGGAGATAATAATATGTGAGCCATGTTGGTGAGTAATTATGCTTTACTAAGAATATTGGTGTTAAGGTTTGTGATTCCTTATGCAAGCACGAAAGTCAATAATTATGCAATGAAATTACATCCTACTTGTGGTGCATTATTCGGTGTTAGTTATGCTCAATGCTCGTTTATGTGAATTTTCGTTTCTTGGTTGGTTGCTTCTCAATCTATTTGCTAGCCTCCATTTGTACTAAGTGGGAATACTACTTGTGCATCCAAATTCTTAAACCCAAAGTTGTGCCAAATGAGTCCACCATACCTACCTATAAGCGGTATTTCCATGCCATTCTAAGCAAATTTGTATGTGCCATCTCTAAATTTTCAAAATAATTTCCTTTTTGTGTGCTTGTACCGCTCATGAAGCAGCAGGGGGTGGCCAATATTTTCCATGCTAGATGTGTTATTCTCAAGATGAGTGTTTATTCACTTGTCATTGCACGAGAGTACGACAAAGGTATTAGGGATGCCCAGTCGCGAAATGAAAAATGAATTTACTTTATGTTGTCAAATAATAAATTCCTTGGAAAGTATTGGTATGGAGGGCACCTGTGGATACGGCTAGCCATGGATCGTGAAAGAATGGTGGAAAAAGGAATAAACTTTATTTTGTGTTTGGGAACTGCCATTGATATATCTAGCATGGAAAGTTTTGGGAATTACTCGGTCGTTTTCGTTGACGGGAAAAGTATGCCTCTCAAAAATATTATCTCTCAATTTAAGCTTTGAGCTCTGGCACCTCTACAAATCCCTACTTCCCTCTGCGAAGGGCCTATCTATTTACTTCATGCAATTTTTATTTTTATTTGAGTCTCCATCTTCTCTTATAAAGCACCAACTAAGGGGCACTATGATCGTTCTTGAGCATTGGATGTAGCTAATATGCAAGTGTGTTTCAGGAATGGATCAATGATTGAGCATGATGGGCTAGGGATAACTTTCTTTAGCGTTGATATTTTGAAAGACATGGTTGCTTGTTAGTATGCTTGAGTATTGATGTCTTCATGTCAAATTATAGACTATTACTTTGAATCATTCAAGTCCAAATGTCCATGCTATAAAAGAAAGAGTATACGATGAATATGATAGGTAGCTTTCCACAATAAAAATTCTGTTTTCAATTGCTACTTTATCATGATAAGTTTTATGAGAAAGAGTTGCTATTATGATGCTAGGAAAGAGATTAAAATTATCATTGATCAAACTAATGCACTTTGCTAGCATTCACACTTCATAAATTATTTCTTTTATCATTTACCTACTCGAGGATGAGTAGGAATTAAGCTTAGGGATGCTGATACGTCTCCAACGTATCTATAATTTATGAAGTATTCATGCTGTTATATTATCATTCTTAGATGTTTTACAATCATTTTATAGCAACTTTATATCATTTTTTGGGACTAACCTACTGACATAGTGCCCAGTGCCAGTTGCTATTTTTTGCTTGTTTTTACATCGCAGAAAATCAATACCAAACGGAGTCCAAACGCAGCGAAACTTTTTGGATATTTTTTCTGGACCAGAAGACACCCGCTGGGCCAAAGAAGTACATGAGGGGAGCTGCGAGGGGAGCACAACCCACCAGGGCACGCCTGGGGGCCCAGGCGCACCCAAGTGGGTTGTGCCCACCTCGGTGGCCTCCCGCACCGCCTCTTCGCCCTATAAATTGCCAAATATTCCAAAACCCCCGAAGACAACCCTAGATCAGAAGTTCCGCTGCCGCAAGCCTCTGTAGCCACGAAAAACCAATCTAGACACCGTTCCAGCACCCTGCCGGAGGGGGAAATCATCACCGGTGGCCATCTTCATCATCCCGGCGGCACCATGATGAGGAGGGAGTAGTCCACCATCGGGGCTGAGGGTTTGTACCAGTAGCTATGTGTTTAATCTCCCTCTCTCTCTCTCTCTCTCTCTCTCGTGTTCTTGATTTGACATGATCTTGATGTATCACGGGCTTTGTTAATATAGTTGGATCATATGGTGTTTTCCCCTCTCTATCTTGTTGTGATGAATTGAGTTTTCCCTTTGAGATTTCATTTTATCAGATTGAATACTTTTATGGATTTGAGAGCACTTGATATATGTCTTGCATATGAATACCCGTGGTGACAATGGGGTATTATATTGATTCACTTGATATATGTTTTGGCACTCAACTCGCGGATTGCCGAGGTGACATTGGGGTAATCTATGCATAGGGGTTGATGCACATTTTCGTCCTTGTTTCTCTGGTAGAAATATTGGGGCACTCTTTGAGGTTCTTTGTGTTGGATCGAGTATTATGAAGCTGAAATTGTTTGATGCGTTTCGTATAATTAACTCATGGATACTTGTGGTGACATTGGAGTATCTAGGTGACATTAGAGTTGGTTGATGCGTATCATATGGTGTTATTTTAGTATGAACTCTTGGATAGATCGAACGGAAAGAATAACTTTGTATTATTTTAGTACGAACTCTTGAATAGATCGAACAGAAAGAATAACTTTAAGGTGGTTTCGTACCCTACAAACAATTTCTTCTTATGTTCTCCGCTAGATAAGGACTTTGGAGTGATTCTTCATCGCACGTTGAGGGATGGTTATATGATCCAATTAGATTAATATTGTTGAGAGATTGCACTAGCAAAAGTACGGGCCCTAGGCCTTGTTTTCAAGCATTGCAATGTGCTCCGTTTTATCACTTGCTACCTTGCTATTTTTATTTATTCAGATTATAAATATATATTTCTACCATCCATATTACACTTTTATCACCATCTCTTCACTGAACTAGTGCACCTATACAATTTTCCATTGTATTGGGTATGTTTGGGACACAAGAGACTTTTTATTATTTGGTTGCAGGGTTGTTTGAGAGAGACCATCTTCATCCTACACCTCCCACGGATTGATAAACCTTAGGTCATCCACTTGAGGGAAATTTGCTACTGTCCTACAAAACTCTGCGCTTGGAGGCCCAACACGAGTCTACAAGAAAAAGTTGTGTAGTAGACATCAGGGGCACCGTCTACCAGCGTGGTAGTACACGGCTCCCGCCCGTGCCGGCGACCCGCGAGCAGAGGTGGTTGATTAGGCCTGATGGGGAGAGGTACGTGCATTTACTCTTTTTGTACCTTTTGCCTTCACGTTTCTTCAAATATCTAATGCCTTGGCCTTGTCATACCATAGGGGTTGGCTACACGCCCAGGATGTCCGCAGGGCCAACCAAGTCCTTGGTGTGATTTGCCGGCAAAACTTCCCGGGGTTTGTCACGTTGCCCGGTGAGGTCCAGCTTCCACAGCTAGGATTGAGCTGGGAGCACTACTTGGCTGCCCCGGCCCCGCCGGAGGAGATGATCGATGGTGTCTTGTGCCACACGAGGGCCGACATGGTGATCAGAAAGTTTTGGGTAATTTTTCCTTTACACAATTAAAAATCAACAATAGCTGGTTATTGTACTAATCAGTGTTGTCTCGTTTGATTGCAGACCTTCTATAGGTGTGAGGAGGGATACGAGGAGGCCGCGACACAGGTTATCGATACCGAGTGCAAGCGCCTACTACAAAACTTACGACACGAGGCTCGGTCGCAGGCTGTTCGAGACTACTACGCCTCGCGTGGTGTTAATAAGGACAAGTCGTCATGCCGCGGAAAGTTTTTGAAGAAGGAGCAGTACATGAAGGTAATTACCTATTCTTAAGGCCTTGTACTTAGTTTCCTTGATTTGATTCGTAGGCGTAGCGCTCAAATTTCTCTTTACTAACTTAGGTGCCCCCGAGATGGTGTGCGGATAAGATGGATTGTTGGGAGGCGTTGGTGGATGAGAGGTGCTTAGACGGATGGCTAGTCGTCCACAACAATGCCAAGGGCCGGCGTGCCCAAATGGAAGGTGTGCCACACCATCAAGGCAGCGCCAACTTATATCAGTTCGGGCGGAACTGGGTATGTGGTTTGCTTCATGATTCTTGCAATTCATTCTTCATGCTAGCTTGAGCCATTTAATTACTAATACTCTGTTCCTCTCTTTTAGGCACGACACAATCAGACGGAGGTGCCAGAGGTGTACGACCTCTCACTACTGCAGGATGCTGCTAACGCGACACTACGATCAGAGACCCTTTGACGAAACTGTGTGCGATGCATTAATCGCAAACGGTGATGTAAAAAACTGTCAAAAAAGATGCAAAACATTTGCGATGGCGGATACATCAAACACAGTTCAGATTTTAGTTGCGTGTGCGATGATGGGCATATGGTTCAGTCCAATAAACTGTTTGCGATGAGGCAGAAGAACAGAAACGGGCAGCCAGATGAAGGTGTGTGCGATATACGGCACACAGTTCACTCGGATGAACTATTTGTGATTAGGCAACACAAAAGAAGCGGTCAGTTAGGTGAAGGTGTGTGCGATATACGGCATACAGTTCACTCGAATGAACTATTTGCGTTGAGCCAAGAGAATAGAAACGGTTCAACTTAACAAGATGTGTGTGATACGCGACAAACAGGTCTGTAATCAAAAATGTGTGGGAAGACGGACAACAACACATGTGTGATACACGACAAACAGGTCTGTAATCGAAAATGTGTGGGAAGACGGACAACAACACAGACGATTCATGTTCACAAGCCGTGTGTGTTGTGAGCGAACAATTGCTGGTATACAATTGTCAGTGATTGATGAAATCATCACCGACGGGTTCCATTGTTTAGTCCGTGTGCGATGTGATTTGCTCTGTCCGCACAACATCTACGCTCTGTCTACAGAGCATTAACATATATACCTAAAAAGACAGCATTGCATAACCAAATTAAGCATACTGTTACACAAGTGACTACACACATAACATTTCCAGACACCAAAGTAAGCAATTACATGCATACTAAACTAGGACAAACGAGGATCTAATCATCTACTTCTTGTTGCGACGACACTTGCCATTGCTCTGCTTCCGGCTGGATCCCTGGCCGTTTTGGGGAAGGAGGCACTTCCTCATGTCAACGGTCCGCCTGTACATCTCAGAGCTCGTGTACGCCTCCTTGGCCGCGTACACGACATGAGCTTTGTTGAGTTTCTCCATCCAGGCCGAGTGCCAGGCATGCTTGTCCTTGCTGCAAGAATCCTTCATGTCTCTATAGTAGGGATCGATGATGGCCTCGGTGAGGTGAACCAATGAGTCCTTCTCATGCTCGTTGCTGCCCCAGATCTTGTATTGGCCCTGGATGTCAACAAGATTCTGGCAGGCGATGCCCTAATTCTTGAGCACCTTTACATCGTTGGTGATGTCCACCGTAGCGAACATGTAGTGGGGGCTGTTGACAAACCTGGCGAAACGCTCACAAGGCCTTGTGGCAAGGCAGTAGTGGTAGGCGAGGATGTGATTGCGCATGCACATCTGGGTGACGGCGACCTTGGGATGAAACCCGGCACGAGCGCGGGTGTACTCGAGGTCGAACCTGACCACCTTGTACTTCTCCTCAGCAAGCAATAGCTCCATGATGTGGATGGAGTGCTCCACCCAGATCGGGTTGTTGGTGTACACCACCGAGAGCTCCATGAACCTTCTGTGGGTGTCCACCATGGCATGCATGGTGAACTGCTGCTCGTCGTCGGCAGCCGCTCGGAGCGCCATTAGAGCCACGCAGGATACCCTCTAAGAATTTGTCGTGGTGGGTGTGCTTCTTGCAATGGTGGGGCATGATCGAAAGGATGAAGAGACACAAGGGTTAAATGGCCGCTGTAATAAATGGGGGCCGGTCGGCCTGTAATCATCACGTCTTGTCACCGTGTTCATAGCGGAGGATTCCAGTGCATGCTTGACAACACCGCACATGTTTCGTTTAACCACGCGTGGGCTCGAAGAGGCGCCAAATGTATCGTCAGTGAGCCTGTTCCCGCGCTACCGCGCAGTTTACCATGCAAGCTTCCCACCCGGCTAGTTTGGACACGCGTCGGCTAGAAGAGGGACAAATCGTGGGCATTTATTGGCAAAAAGCTTTGTAAAAACAAAGTGTGTGAAATGACTTCGGTCATAAGTTTACCCGTGGGTGATGAAGTCAAAGTTACACAGAAGGGTGATGATGGACACTCGAGTGTGATAATTAATTCTGCGCTCTATAGGGCACACGGCTGAAGAAACCAACTGTTTGCAATAATGTCGAAGATCGCAGTCGAGTTAGCTATACAGATCATGTGCTATGAGATCTTCAAGGTAAACACGTTCGAGAATGGTTAATAAAATCTAAGTACATTACATATTAAGGTCAAAATAGTGCTACCAATATATGAGTCTCATACGATGCCATTTCAACGATTGTACCACAAAAGCTCGAAATATTACAAGGTTCAAATTCCAGAGTTATATGGCTCAAATTCGAAGATTACAAGGTTCAAACTGATATTAGAAATGAAATGCAGCTCATCAGCTGCAAACGCTCGCGCTGATCCGCTGAACATGGATATAAGAGAGGTTCAAACTAATATTACCACTTGTAAGGCTGGTTTCGAAACCTCATAATTTTTGCAAATGGGTCAGCCATTGAGAAGTCATGTATGGTGTTGACACGATGACTTCCGATTACTCTGTCATATGAAGTTCCAAAATGAAATTCAGCATTTTCGGAGCCTATTCCATTCTGCCGCAGCCGCCGGCGCTGACCAACAAACCATTCATTTTTGCGAAATAAATGTAGGGCAAACCTCATTACCTTCAGCACCCTTGCTCTAACAACAAAGAACCTGGCGAATATAATCTCCGGTAAGGTCCCTCGGTAGGAGTTCAACGTAATTTCTGAGAGATGCAGATCTAGGCATTCGATATGATTGTTATATTGTATCACATTATCCACCACCGGGCCTAATCTTATCTGCAAAACAAGAAAACGTGTTAGTGCCTACATGTAGTTTTGAACACTACTACAGGCCTATTTGGTTTGCAGGATTTGTAAAATGCACTAACGTGCCATCTTCGATCCGACATGATTAACATGGGCATTTGATTACAATCTAGAAAAATGTAGCCTTCTTCACAAGAGGTTGGAGTGGATGAAAAGTTCCCTAAGAAAACTAGTACAGATGAATCCAAAGGAGAAATGCTTATGGATTGTAACCATATGGATCAAGCAACCAATATGGGGGGGGGGGAACATGTATGTACTGAAATCCTCCAAAAATCCTTCAGAAATCATAGTACATTGTCATTGTAAACTTGGAAAAAGGTGTCACAAATTGAACTCCCTTATGGTTGACATTTAACAGGAAAGGAACATCACCTCGATATATAGCTTCTCCAGGCACAAAAAGCATCTCAGGAAACTGACAACTTGGTCCAGGTTGGGGCCGATAGATTCTAGTGCCAAGACCTTCACTGTGCGCAGTTTTGGGGTCCAGTTTGTCGGAATCATTTTCTAGATGGCAGACGAACATACATCTTGAAAATTAGAAATAATGTTAACTTCTAGAAGGAGAGGTAGAAGGCGGCTGTTGTACCTGAACGGGTGTGGATCCAATAACAAGTTCGGAGTATTTGTCAGACAAGTAGCCCACCACTATCAATTTCGGCGCAGAAATGACATTGATTCTTGTTGGACCTTCTTGATCAACTACAAGTAATCTCTCAAATGAAGGTGTGTCATCAATGACCATACCATGGTACACATCTTGTGATGTCTTCTTGCAGCACCAGCAACACACATAAATAGTTCGGAGAGTCATGGAGGTCATGTGGAAGCTACTCAACCCATTGATCGCCTGAAGACGAAGGTACTCGAGTGCAGTACAGCCACGGAGCAGGCGCTCCATGTCACCATTTGGGAGGCAGACGGCGACGAGCTCGAGGTGCTTCAGTCATGGTAGAATAAGAGCGGGCGTGTCATTAATGGGGGGAAATGGCAGTTCCTAAACTTAGCGACGCACAGCATGGGCGCGAGGCGGAGCGCGGACGTTGGCAGCGAGCAATATGCCCATCATCAAAAGTGAGCTCCTCGAGCTGATCTAGGGCGGGGTATCGGAACCAGTCGTCAAGCTTGGCTCGGTCCTTGCCGTTGGAACGGAACTTGCCCATGCTAAGGCCTCTGGTTGGGCCAGGGTGACTGCCGAGGATCTGGGAGAACGCATCCAAGCTTTTGCGATAGCCATGGCAGAGCTCGTGGGTGTCGATGAGGTCGAGAGGGGTGGAGTTCCATAGGGGGCGCCACCGCCGGGAAAGGACGGTTGTCCGCGCCCCATATTTGATTGGGAGGAGGGAGATGATGACTGTCAACATATCATCGGGGAGGCTGCTGATGAAGTTTAGGCCTGCTGGAGTCGCTTGTGGTTCTTGCTCGACCCACCTCCACTTGTTGGCAGCCCCGTTCTCCGCCTCTGGAGTCTTCTCATCAGCGGCGCTTTCTGATAGAAGTGGGAGTATAGGGAATATTTAGTTAAAACAGGGCAATAGAAAAGTGTATTGGTAACTAGAAGTTAGTAGGTAGGAATAGAGTAAGAAAATGGAATAACAATTGGTTGCTTAAATACTACACAATTCCTTTGATATTTCTGGGTAAGTCAGCATGCAGATACTTGAAAAGAACACTTACTTCGAACAAAGTCTGGACGGATGATATCGTCGGGGAAGTTAGCATACATCTCATGACCAGGCTCTTTTATGTGCAGTGCAATTTTAGTGCCAGCTTTCAGTATATAAAACTTAGAAATTTCTGTCCAAAGGCCCTTGGCAAAATAGGAGTGACCACATTCATCAAGTCATACAGAAGCAACGATTGTAAATCCATGGTTTGTGTTCAGTATGACATCCCTGCAGTCTTGATTTATGTAAAGGGAAAGATTGTGTACTACAGATTCTGTTGCATAGCAAGGGACACGCTGCAGAAAATGGTAGGATTGTTAAAGAATATGGTAACATGCAAATATGGGTGAAATTGAAAGAACTGTACAACAGTAGAAATCAAAGGACAAAAATATATAATTAAGCAGATAGGGTAACCATGATGTCATGGAAATATGAGAGTAATCGAAAGAACAATACATCATTAGTTTGCCTAATATAGAAAGAAGAGGGAAAAAATCCCCTTTGATGTATATGCTGCATGTGGCACCTTTTATCCAAATGCAGCAATATATAGTATATGTTCAGGAAAGTAGGCCATGCCAACTGATTTAGGGTGAGATTGAACATACTGCGCGCATCCTCAAGTCATCTGGTACGGTGAGATGGAACTCCATGGACGTCTGGCCGAGGCCGCAAAGTCCTGATGTGTCCGTGCACTGTACACTCTATGAATGAAAGAAAATCCTCAAATCGGCTCAAATAAAAATGAATTCAGGGTGATTTCGGCCGGGTGATTAAAGGAGGCAGATGAACTGGAATAAGAGATGAGATAATATCTCATTAAATTAGTTACCTTGTTGTCCATGAGAAAAAAAACCTCAATACGGCGGATTCCCCAACCGGGCGGAGCTGGGTCGACCGCGAGCAGCGTCGAGAAAGTCGATGGCGATAGGCAGCGGCAAGCGGAAGTGGCGAAATGCGGTGGGGTTTGTCGGCAGCTTGGTGGCGGCGACAGGCGTCGAGCTAAGTGGTTGCCGCGGCGATAGGCAGTGCCATGCATAGATGCAGAGGAGCTTGTGCAGGTGTGAATGGGGACCGGAGTGGGTGGCGGGCGGGGTGAGGGTTTTTGTGACGTGGGGATGGTGAGGGTTTTCTTCTTTTTTGAATTGGGTGGTGAGGGTTTTCTTTCCCACAAAGAGTTTCGGAGGCAACGGTTTGCTAGAGCCAACCGTGTGTGATTGACGTAACAGGAAAAATGAAAGTCATTGCACACGGTTCCAATTTTGGGAACCGTGTGTGATTGACGTACTACCTCCGTCCTGGTTTATTGGTCCCCTTTGTAATTTGTGCCAAATTTTGACCAAAGATTTAACTAACAAATGTTTATGCATGTCATCAAAAATTATATCATTGAACACTATGTTCAAATACGCATCCAACGATATAATTTTTGCTAACCTGCACTAACATTTTGTTAGTTAAATCTTTGGTCAAAATTTAACACAAATTACAAAGGGGACCAATAAACCAGAACGGAGGTAGTTTCCATCAACCAAACTTATTGCATCCATATCCCACATTTAGACATAAGTAAACATAGATTAAACATACTCAGACATAGATAATAAGCGTACACAAGCATAGTTCAACCATAAGTACATAGTTCAACCGTCATTAAGCATACTCAAGCGTACATAGTTCGATCCCACATCTCATCTCATCTGCCGGCACGATCCTGAAGCTTCTCCAGGTACTCGGCGTACGCGGCGTGCGCCACCCTGCGAGAATACTTCTGCTTGAAGGAGCCAACGGCTCGTTCTCTTGCATGCGCCAGAACACTTTGATACACGTCATGAAGCTTTTGGTTGCAAAATGGGCATCGATAGCCGCCGTCCCAGGTCCTAATACGCCTGTTATGCATTCCCGCATAAAGCTCCCTGAGGATTTGCCTCTTGTACCTCCTTTGGCCATCTTCATCCTCGCTGTCGACATCGTCAGACAGCATCTATACATATAGTAAAAAAAATATGGCGTCAAATTAATGTTTACAAACTAATCTCTAGCGAACATTTGGTAGTTGCCAAAATTTGGCATCAAATCAATGTTTACATGCCGTAAAGTAGGATTAGGAATTTATGGCTATTTTTAATACATATCTAGAGATTATGGTTCGATTTTTAAGCACAATCGTCTATGTACAGACCAATCTTGAAGAAAATAATGGCACAAACATATATGTAGGTCATTCAAAATCAATTGTCAAGACCTGGCTAGGAATTATTAGCACGAACACTAACTGTAGTCAGATTATTAGCAGAAATCATTTGCACAGATGAAACAACTAATCACTTATCACTTGTAGCATTCAAACAATCAATAAACTACACGGATCTAACGAAACTTACTTAGATTTCATGGATTGAGAGAACATAACCATAGGATTTCTATTCCAAAAAGGGGGAGGCAGGAGTAAGCAGAGAAACCCTAGGATGTATTTGACACATAAATGGGTATAGATGCCTAACCGGTTGTCCGTCGTCGTCGGAGTCGTCGCCGGAGTGGTCGTCGGAGTCGTCGCCGGAGTCTTCACCAGCTGTGGATGTGGAAGCACGACGCCGTCGACGACGTCAGGGTGCAGCGATACCTCGCCGGCGGTGACAGCAACCTTTGTCTCCATCTCCACGCCGTGCTCCGGTGCTTCAGCAGCCCCGGCGTCGCCACTCCCTCCGATGGGGCACTTCGGCGGCATCCTCATACACTGATGGCTTTGAGGACTGAGAGCGGCATCGAGGATGCAAGCGGAGAGAGAGGATTGTGTGTGTGGCGAGGATGGGGGTGCGGCTGCTCGGGCGCGCCATTAATATGGAGTAGTGGAAGAGGGGCGGGCGGCGGTCAAACCACGGGCTCGCCTCCCGGTGAGCCTACGCACCGGACTGCTGGCATGCCTACCGTCATTTCACACAGCTACTCGCATGCCTCCCGATGACACTACGCAGCGAGCACGCCTCCCGTCAATTCACACACCTGCACGTACGCCTCCTGGTCTGCCTGCGCGGCGGACTGCTCGCATGCGTCCTGTCAACTCACGCCTGCTCGCACGGCACACGGGTCGCGTGGCGGCACGTATATTGTTTTTTCTATTTTGATGATTAATGCAGCCGCTTTATTGCTTAAGCGAAGCATGGCACGTATCCATTGTTGGTCTAACACCCACGGTTCGAATAAATAATCCGTTTGCGATATTGGTTCCCAATTATTAATAATCTCCCATTTGTAAGAAGATAAAGATTACATCAAAACTGGTCTCAAATTTGACCAAAAAAAGTACAATGCCACTTTGTATTGGTGTTCATATGACAACACGATAAGTTTCATGAATTTCAAATAAGTTTTGGATGTACTAGAATTTAAAAATCAAGATTCTCAATGTTTGAAATTTCTTGCACGGGGAGTAACACATGCACCCAGTGAGACACATGCGTTTTTCCAATCCATTTAGGTGCACTGTCACGTGTGCATGTAGCTCAAATTTCATTTTTGCACATTATACCCCTAGAAAATCAATCAATGTACTAAAACATCTTAATGATCTCTGTTTTTTTTTCAAAATTAAAACGTCCCTCCTTTGGTAACATATGTTTACCGCGGGAAAATTTAACATGCATCGTAGTTGCGGTGGATGCGCGGTGTGTGTGTGTGTGTGTGTGTGTGTGTGTGTGTGTGTGTGTGTGTGCGCGTTGGGGGGGTGGGGGTGGCTGGCAGTACACTATGCGTTGTGAGCCACCGTGTGGCCGTTTTGTGAGGCAGGTGCCACAACAGAGTCGTGAATTCATTATTTGAAACATTACACAACCCTTTCATACATACATGTTTTGGCCACATGCAGCCGGTGGTCGTCCTACACGACACTCACTCGCGTGTGACACTTTCTACGGGCCCGCGAGGTCGTCGTCCATCACTTTGACCAACAGCCGGCAGAGAGGTTAATTTGACCGGCAAGGTAGAATATTTTTGAGTAAAATGCATCATAAGTCCTATAACTATGCGAGGTGTGTCAAGTTAGTCCTAAAATTTCAAAAGTGCAGATTCAGGTCCTAAAAATTTATAAGTTGTTCATCACAGGTCCTACGCAGGCCAGACCGGGTCTGACTTGCTTACGTGGCAAGTTGACCATTGCCACGTCGGCACGCGCGCCACGTCAGCGGCACCGTTCACAACACTGTACATACATATCAAGTTTTCCTAATTTTTTTAATTCATTTTCTACAAAAAATTACACGAATGCACTGTTACACGCTGTTCATAATCTGGAATTTCCCAAAAACTCTGAAAAAGTTCATTTTCTGGGAAAAAATCTCCAAAAAGTCTGGAAAATTCATTAAAAATACGTTGTTACGCACTGTTCATATCTGGAAATTTCCAAAAAATGATGAAAAATACATTTTTGGGGAATCTGAAATTTCTAAAACACTGTTCATAATCTGAAATTTCCCAAAAACTCTGAAAAATTCATTTTCTGGGAAAAAAAATCCCCGAAAAGTCTAGAAAATTCATTAAAAATACGCGGTTATGCACTGCTCATACTTGGAAATTTTCCAAGAACTCCAAAAAATTCATTTTTGGGGAATCTGAAATTTCCCAAAACACTGTTCATAATCAGAAATTCCCCCGAAAAAAATGAAAGTTTCAGTTTCTACAAAAATCTGGAATTATGAACAGTGCGTAAACAGTGCATTCATGTAATTTTTTGTAGAAAATGATTTTTTTTTTAAAATGTAGGAAAACTCGATATGTATGTACAGTGTTGTGAACAGTGCGATGAACAGTCTGCTGACGTGGCGCGCGCGCCGACATGGCGATGGTCAACTTGCCACATAAGCAAGTCAGACCCGGTCTGGCCTGCGTAGGACCTGTGATGAACAACTTATAAACTTTTAGGACCTGAATCTGTACTTTTGAAGTTTTAGGACTAACTTGACACACCTCGAATAGTTATAGGACTTATGATGCATTTTACTCAATATTTTTTGTTTGTGTTATGGTGGGAGTATATAGTACGCGTCGAAGAGGTGGGAGGGGACTAGCATATATACTATACGTACACGTCCGTGAACAAGTACACCTCACTCAGTGTCGGGACTTTTCAGTTTTTGAGGCACGTGCCACATCAAAGTTGTGAATTGGCTATTCAAACATCACACAACACCTCTTTGGGCCACATGCATGCAGGCGGTGGTTATCCTAGGACACTCACGTGTGACGCTTCCATCTATGGGCCCGCGAGGTCATCGTCGGTGCATGCATCACTTTGACCTACATCGGGAGAGGTTAATTAATTTCACCATCAAGGAGGATTCTTTTTGGGTTGTATTACGGTAGGAGCATATAGTATGCGTCGAAGAGGGGGAAGGGGACCATCATATGTAGTACACTTCATGAACCTTGCTTTGTGTGGGGACTTTACGGTTTTCGAGGCATGTGCCACATCAAAGTTGTGCATTTTGGGTATTCAACATATGTTTGGCCCACATGCAAAAAACGATGGTGGTTGTCCTCTCGCATGCACTCACGCGGTTATTAGCGATATCGATGCTTTCCATCTGTGGGCCCGCTTGGTCCATCACTACTTTGTCGGACAACGAGAGAGGTTAATTTGACTTAGGAGGGGATTATTTTTTTTGTTTGTAATACGGTATATATATAGGTCATGCTCTGGGATGACATGATACAATTTGAGCACACACATGCATGTGTACGCATGAATCCCTCCCATCGAGTCGAAGTGGCTAGTACCACGACACGTCATGAACCGATCTCGCTCTATGTGGGGACTGTATGATTTTCGACGCACGCGCCACATCAATGTTGTGAATGGTATTCAAACATGCATGCACGCATCACCTCCATACATATGCATGTAGTGGTTGTCTTCGAATGGTACACTCCCTCGCGTGGTTATTGGCGACAAGCCTATATATTCGTTGGCCCGCGTGGACATCCATGATCACTTTGACCGATAACAAGATAGATTACCATGGCGGATTCTTCCTTTGGTTTGTGTTATCGTAGTATAGGATCATGGTGAGATTCAGACCTAATTAAGTTTGAGCGCATACTATGCACGCATGCATGCATGAATCCCCATCATCGGCTCGAAGTGTGGTGTGACATACATATGCATCGTCAACTAACCCTCGCTCTGTGTGGGGATTTCTGGTTCGAAAGCACGGTGCCACATCAAAGTTGTTCCATTGTGTATTCAAACATCAGCACCTCTCCATACATATGTTTGGGCCACGCGCAGGCAGTGGTTGTCTTTGGGGACTAGCTACTTGCGTGATTATTGGCGAGCTAGCCCATCTCTGGGGTCGCATGGACGGCCATCACTTTAACCAACAACAAGAGAGAGGTTGTACAACCAAGGTGGATTATTCTTCGTCCATTTTACGATACATCTTGGTGAGATGCCCTCTCTGGCCCGCTGACTAAAAGTGTGTGTGTGCGCGCGCGTGTGTGTGTGTAATGGGGGGGCTGCTACTTCGCACTTTGCTAGGTGAACCTTCGTGGTGGGGGGGGGGCATGCGTTCATAGCTTAGGATTCCCCTCCTGCCGACACGAGGGGGGGGGCAAGCAATACCGTGCGCTTTGTGAGATAGGTGCCACATCGAAGTTGCATTTGGTATTTGAACATCAAACCACCCTTTTCATACATATATTTGGTCCACATGCAAGTGTGTTCGTGTTCTGACCCTTTCCCGCGTCATTTTCGCCAAATTTATGAACATTAGACAAACAAACACGGTTCACTCACACTAACCTTGTGCCACGCCGGTGCCCCTATCACACACATCCACACAGTACATTGGGCTCCACGAGGCTTCCCCTCTAAAAAATATCTACCCGCCTGCAGGTTTTTTCTATTTGATAACACACGGTTATTATGTTTCAACCGTCTGTGATGTTTGATGTTCCCGCTCCCGCCTGCATCCCTCTAAAATATCTGCCCGCCTCGAGGGTTTTTCTGTTTCATAACACACGGTTATTATTTCCGGACCGTGTGCGATGCACCATCATCCAAACTTTCAATAGCCCCGGCATTTCACTCCCACATTTGACTCCCATGTAGTAAAATTTTTAGTAGCCGCGTCATTTCCTCAAACACCCCCCCGCCCCCTCCACACACACACACCAAAACCTCCTCGGGCGCGGGCGTGCACACACACACCCTCCCATCACCACAACCCCTCCCTCGCTCGAAACCCTAGCAAGGTCGCCGCCGCCGCCGCAAGGCCTCCATTGTCAACATTTGCCGGTTTGCACGTGCAGCTTAGCACCGATCTTCATACCCAGGCCACCCTGAGTTTCTTAGATGACGCCTGCCAAACGCCCCCTTTCCCACAGATCCCCATCCCCATCCCCATCCCCATCCCCCACTCCAGAGCGTCGCAGCCTAAGCCCGGCTACGCTTCCCGTGGAGCTCGAGGAGCGACTAGCCCAAAAGAGGTGTATCACGGTCTCTTCGCCCGATGTCGCCGAGGTGGCCGCCGAGGAAGCTGACGACCATTACTGGCCGCAGGCACTCAATCAGCGGGCTAGAGTATGTGGGTATGTCGCGGACACCGGCTACGACATCGAGGTCGTCGACAGCGATGGCTTGACGCGGGCTATGTCACAGGTTAAGTGGCCCACCCCCAACCCCTCGGGTTCAACCGCCGTCGATCTCATCCATGGCCCCGCCACTGATCTCCTCTGGCTCGCTGTCAAGAATTTGCCATCCTACATCACCATCGAGCCCCTTTTGTCATTTCTGAAGGACACGTTCTGCGACGCTGGCTTGGGATCCACAGCTTCCAAGTCAGACCTCATCGACGGTGACCACGAGGAGGGCACCCTCTCCGGCTCTTCCAAGGGGAAAGAGCCCATCTGCTCTTCCAAGGGGAAAGATCCCGTCTGCGACATCAGGGAGGGCACCCTACAGCCGTGCTCTTCCAAGGGGAAGGAGCCCATCTGCGACAACATGGAGCGCATCCAGGGTCCGTACTCTTCCCACGAGAACGAGCCCATCTGTGACAAGTGAGGAAACCCATGATTTGTTTTGCCGTGCCTCTTCACAGGGGAGAACCCATGATTTGTTTTGTCGAGTCCCTTTTGTAGTGTAGTGAGAATATGTCCAATTTTAATTGCTATATTTGGTTGTTTGCAGTATGCCTTGTTTATTTCAGTTGTTCACAATGTGATGCTCTATATGTGCAACTATTTACTGTGCAGTACATTTTCATCAATCCAGTTTAAACATACCGATAGGAATGCATATATTTGCTTGTTGTTAAGCCTATTATAGCTAGCATATGCCTCTTTTAAAGTTTTTTGATTGTTCGGTTGTTTGTAGTTAGCATATATCCAGTTTCAAATGCTATCTTTGGTTGTTCGTAGTATGCCTTGTTTATTCCAGTTATTCACAACGTGATGTTCTATATGTGCAAGTATGAACTGTGCAATTCAATTTCATCAATACCAGTTTCAACAATACCACTATGAATGACTACATTTGGTTGCTGCATCTTGTAGTTAACACGCCTTTCCATTTTTATTTAACAATAACCAGTGTACTTAGACCGGCACAATACCAGTTTGAATGACTATGTTTGCTTGTTGTTAAATGTTATGCCTGTTGCAGTTAACACACCTTTCCACTTGTTTTCCTTTACTAGCGTGCTTAAACCTGCAAACTGAAGCTATCTTTTGGAGATTATTTTGTCTGCCATGGATATATTTGGTTGATGTTTAGCCTGTTGTGCTTAACATGCCTCTCGATGTACTTATATAGGACAATTTTGGGAACGACTGCTGTTTTCCATCTAGGTTAGTTTCATCTCATGGCTTATATATACTCACTGTTCAGGATATCGGTAGCTGGTACCATATAGGTCGGGGGCTGATAAGGGACTAATCGGTGAATCGGACTTTTAACTGAATATATCTGTAACCCATTTATCGTTAGGTAACTAGGGCCATATGTAGTATATATGAGGCTACATAGCAACATGCACTGTACTTAATGTCTAAATATGCAATCCTAGGCTACATAGCAACAAGGAAGAGTGTTACCTTAATGTTCTGATGATATCTAGATATACGTAGAAGAGCAGCAGCAACAACAACAACACAACCCTGTTTGGATACTCAACTTAGCTAGAGGTTAGAGTTAGTTTCTAGCTCATGACTAACCCTGAACTAACTCTAGCCAAAGAGGTGTTTGGATGACAGGGTTAGATTGACAATAAATGCACTAGGAGAACTAGCTCCAATTAGCACCTCTTGGGTGGGATAGTTTTTTGGGGTGGGTTGGATGCAACTAGCTCAAACTGGCCCTTATGTTTGGATATACTTTAGGGCTATTTGAGCGCAAACTAGCTCAAACTAACTCTAACCCATGGATACAGCAACAGTTAATCAGCTGATAATTTGTAAAAATGCAATAAACTCCCTCCGGCCCATAATATAAGATGTTAGTGAAAGTGCGTTATATCGACTAGAGGGGGGGGTGAATAGGCGATTTTTACAAATTCGTCACTGAGGAATTTCAAGGTGAGGAAATTCCTAAGCGACGAACTACTTAGCAGCGGAATAAGAACTCAGATGCAAACATAACATGGCATAAGTACAGTCATCATGATGAAATGAAATAGGCACAGAGTACAGGTAGCGTGAAACACATGATAAGCAGGCTGAAGACTAAGTGACTGAAGAAATAGGATTGAGGAAATTGAGAAAGTCTTCAGTCAAAGTCTTCACACAGTAACGATCAAGAAAATCAACACATGAATGAGGAAATGAAAGAGTTGAGGAAATAGAACCAGTAGCTCGGTGAAGACAATGATTTGGTAGACCAGTTCCAACTGCTGTGACAGTTGTACGTCTGGTTGGAGCGGCTAGGTATTTAAACCTGAGGGCACACAGTCTCGGACACACAGTCCTCACCGTATTCTCCTTGAGCTAAGGTCACACAGACCTCGCCCAATCACTCGAGGTAAGTCTTCAGGTGACTTCCAAACCTTCACATACTCGGTCACTCGGCAATCCACAATTTCCTCTTGGATGCTCTAGACCATGACGCCTAACCGTCTGGAGGATGCACAGTCCTCAAAGGTAACAAGCGTCGGTTCCACACAGGAACAATCTCTTCAGTGATGCTCAATCACTTTGGGTTTGTAGGTGTTTGGGTTTTTGGGTTTTTCCTCACTTGATGATTTTCGCTCAAAGTCTTCGGAGGATGGGATGCTCTAAATGACAAGTGTCAATCTATCTCTCGGAGCAGCCAACCAGCTAGTGGTTGTAGGGGGCGGCTATTTATAGCCTAGGGAGCAGCCCGACATGATAAGACATAAATGCCCTTCAATGATATGACCGTTCGGTGGGTAGATATTTGGACAGCTGGCACGTAGCACAGCAACGGTCGGAAATTTGAGTATCAAATTCCTCAGGGCTATCATGTTCCTCACTTGTAGGCAATCCACACTGGCGAATTCCTAACTCCTCAGTCAGAACAAATTCCTCAGAGAACAGAAGAACTTCGTCTCTGTCACTGAAGAACTTGACTAAACTGTATGAGATTTCCAATGGCTTCACTCGAAAGGATTGGGTAGGTGTAGGATTTTGAGTTGAGCATCACTTGGAAACTTTTCCTTAGTTTTACCTCGACCCCCTTTAACAGTACGGTGATTCCTATGACTCAAGAAGAAGAAAAAGAAACTACGAAAACAAAAGTCTTCACGCTTCATAATCCTCGCATGAATATCAAGTCTTCAGGGTCACACCAATTTCTTCACTTTCAAAGTCTTCAAGAAAACCAAAGTCTTCAGTTGAAGACATTCATTTTTAGGGGTCGACATTCATCGTAAATAACAAACTCCTCATAGACTTATGACCTGTACACTCACAAACACATTAGTCCCTAACCTATAAGTCTTCAATACACCAAAATCACAAGGGGCACTAGATGCACTTACAATCTCCCCCTTTTGGTGATTGATGACAATATAGGTTAAGTTTTCAACGGGGATAAACATATGAAGTGTAATACTGATATTGAGGAATTTGATTGCAAGATATAGAAGAACTCCCCCTGAAGATGTGCATATTTGAGGAATTTGCATTTGAAATAGCAACTGCACATTGTTGAGTAATATCATGGAGATCTCCTCCTATATCTTGAAATTCATACACGCATTTAACATATGATATGAAGAATTTGAAATGCATGATGAAATATGGTGTCTGACGAAATTCAGCATGCGTGCATTAAGGTACTTGAGGAAATAAGCATGCAGAAAGCAGTTCAAAAGTATCAGACCACCATAGGACTTAAGTTTACAACTCATCAGAGCAAACACCTCATAAAAGCAAGAGTTGTAACTTAACAGAATTATAGCCCATATATAAGACCCGCTTGAAGACTAACTCAAATTTCTCCCCCTTTGTCATCCAATGACCAAAAGGGATGAAAAATGAGGACTAACACCCCTGAAGAATATCATCATGATGTCGATGGAGGAGCGCCAGCATTGTTGGGGTCGTCTGTTGAGGTAGGGCCTGCCGCAGTGTCGTTCAAGTCTTCAGCTTCATCCGTCCCGCGCGATGAAGAATATGAACTGGCGACAAGCTGAGGAACTTTGACTTTCTTGAATTTCTTCGAAGGTGGCTGAGACCAGTCAAAGGCCTATTGGAAGCCCATCTCCTTGAGTTCTTCAGTACTATGAAGATTAGACATAATCGCCCAAGTGCGGTCAAAGACTTCATGCAAGTAGTAGTGATTCTTCTTCACAGTATTTTGAGTGACTGTCATGTTCTGAAGAATTGCACCAAACTGACGCTTGACCCACTTGTGATTTCGATCAACTTTCTGATGAAGACTAAGGAGAAGTTCACGATCAGTCATCACACGCGGAGCTGTGGCTTGAGGATGATGTTCTGAAGCTTTGGCGGCAGAATCTTGAGTTGCAGAGTCATCATTGGTGGAATAGGAAGTAGCTTTGCGAAACTGTCCATCCAATGGACGAGTGCCTTCATCAATAACAGCAGCCTTGCCCTTCTTGTCAGCTGAGGAAATAGTCCGTTTGAGGACTTCAATAGGGGGCAAATAGCTGAGATGATTTTGAAAATCAGCCTTATAATGAATTGAAGACCTTGATCTGATAAACTTCATGATCCAGGGAGCATAAGGCTTCAACTCAAAAGGTGACAGAGCAGCATTGGCCAAAGTCCGCATGAAGAAATCATGGTAGTTGATAGGAATACCGTGAATGATATTGAACAGCAGATTCTTCATAATGGCAACAACTTCTTCATCATCAGAGTTGTGGCCCTTGATTGGACTGAGGGTTTTGGTCAATATGCGATAAACTGTCCTTGGCACATAGAGCAATTCCTTGACGAGGAATTAGGTCCTTGGAGCTTGGCCTGGCTTCAAAGGCTTCATCAGCACTTGCATCAGATGATCAGACAGTTCAGGTTCAACATAGAGAAGCCTTGCACCTTCAGTGGGAGGACTGACTGGGACGGCATGAAGCAATTCAGACGCCGGTGCTTTGAAATGAGTATTATCCGTCATCCAGTCCAATACCCATGAATTGACATCATCAACATTTCCAGTAATGTGCAGCGTGGCGAAGAATTGAAGAATGAGTTCTTCATTCCAATCGCAGATGTCGGTGCAGAAATTGAGTAACCCAGCGTCATGAAGAACACTGAGGACTGGGGTGAAGCAGGGCAGCGATTCCATATCTACATGAGGAATTTGCTCATGTTCAAAGATCTTATCCTTATCAACCAACAATGAGGAGTAGAAGTTCATCTGGCTTGCAGTCCAGAAGCGCTTGCGACGGAGACGAGCAGAGTCATAGGGATTGTTGTCATTGAAGAATATGTGCTCTTTGAAGAAATCTTCAGCATTGAACTTCTGCTTCTTGGAGTGAGGGTTCTGTGGCTTGGGCTGAAGATTTATAGTTGAAGTCTTCACAGCCTCTTGAGGTATAGCCACTGGAGCCACTGGCTGAGGAATTTCAGCAGCAGCCTTGGCCTCCATTTCTTCAGACATATGTACATCAGCGCTAGTGGCTGGAACTTCTTCAGGAATAGAGTGAAGTGAAGCTTGACGTTCATCAGAGCCCGTATGAATTTCTTCAGTTTGCACAGGGGACTGAGGAACTTGATGTAGAGGGGTTGTCAGAGGTGAATTGGGGTGATGACTTTCCCAAAAGTCATCATTTAGATTAGGTGTTGTAGACCCAATATCCACATCCTCATCTTCTTCAATTTCATCGACGCCTGCCTCTTCAGTTGTGAACTAAGGCATGGGCGATGATACCAGTGGGGTTGAAGAGAAAGTATCCACTTCAATTTCTTCATCCATCTGCTCTGTTGAAGCAGCAGAAGGATCTTCTTCATCAGATTTTCTTGGAATTTCATATTCCTCACCAAAGGGAATGATCTCCTTTGATGGCGTGCTTTATATAGGAATAGCATCAATTGGGTCTTCAGTTGAACTTGTCAAAGTCTTCAATTTCTTGGGAGCTGAAGACTCTGAAGATGTAGATGCTTTCCTTTTCTTCACAGCTGCTCGCTCCGCAGCCTTGGTTTTCTTCGCTTCTGATGCAGAAGGAAGGTTGATGCTTGTCATCGGTGCAGGAGGAGCAGAGGAAATTGGTTGAATTTCTTCAGGCACAACTGATGCAGTTGCCCTGGCTTGTTCAGATTCCTCAGGCACAGTAGCAGATGCTACAACTGGCCTGGATTGCTCTTCAGGCGCAATATTGGAGGTTGCCCTGGCAATTTCTTCAGAGACTGGAATTTGTTCATCAGCTCTGGCGCTTTCATTTTCTTCAGCAGACTGAATAGATGTTCCAGTCTGAGGAAATTTGGGTTGCGATGAAGCTGCAACACTTGGAGTAAATCCTTTTGCCATTCTGACGAATCTGACTTTGGCACCTAGCCAATCTGTATGGAATGCATGAAATTCATCACTGAGTGCTTTGATCTCAGCCTGCATAGTCACAAGTTCTTCAGGAGACATTTTCACAACATTTTTCTTCAGAAAACGCTCCTTCTTGTACTGAGCCTTCTTCACCTGCCTGGCCTTTTCAAATTTCCATTTCTCTTCATTTATGAAGGCTGTCAACATGTGACTTTGACCAGGAGTGAGGTTTAATTCAGGCAAAGGTGTATTTGGATCCTTGTGCCATAGATCGATGAAATCAAGGATCTTCCTTGGATCCAGCATGAGGGGCACAGCACTGCCTTTGGCTCTAGCGGCCCTTTGTTGTCGATCTCTGATGATCTCAGCTAATTCTTCATCATCAGCTTCATCTTCGCTTGACGGAACCTGAAAGGCGACCTGCTTCTTGTGAGGACTTGGTCTTGTGCCTCGTCCAGCAGTGGCCTTTTTCTTCAGCAAGGTCGGAGTTGTTGAAGACTGAGGTGGAGCTGAAGAACTTGCAGAGACTCCTGAAGCAATTGAGATTCCAGTAGTCCTTTGGCATGTGGCAAGATGCACATGTGCTGAGGACATTGTAGGAGCAGCTGAGGATTTTGCAACTGAGGGAGTTGGATCTGCTTTTGAGGAATTTGCTTGAGGAACAGGCCGTGAGGGCTTTGAAGAGCTTGGCCGTGAGGGCATTGCAGCTGAGGAACTTGTCTTGACAGCTGATTTCTTCAGCATAGCCTTCTTAGGCTTGATAGCAGAGGCCTCAGCGGCGGCAGCAACAGAATCTTCATTGAATTTCTTCACTGCCTCTTTAGCCACTTTGGCCAGCTTGGCTTGACGCTTAGCCCACTTCTGAGGAAATTCCTCACCTCTTCTGATGCTAGTGGGATCAGCTACTTGGCCAGGAGCCAATGGAGGTCTTGGACATGGAGGGTTAACAGCGAATTTCTTCATGTACTTGGGAGTGACATAGCGATATTCCCTCCATTCTCTTGCCCATCACCTCTCAATCTTCTGAATGCGCACTTTGCGCTGATTTTTGTTCTCCTTGCCATGAGTTGCTTCATCAGGAGTACAATATTCATCATAGATGTCATCAGGGATCTCAAAAGCAGTATTTGTTTCTGGCTTCTTTCCTCCCTTCTGAGGTCTTTTACCATCAGCCATTTTCTTCACTTGAGGGTTTTGAACAATCGAATTTTCTGATGAGGTATGCAATTTTTCTTCAAGGAACGCTACAAATGAGTTAAGTTGATGAGAACCTAGAGATTCAGCAGCGAACATGTGTACCTGTGAACAGAATATAGGTGCGAAGAGTTTTGGAGAGGTCATATGCGTTCTTAGAAGATTTTCAAAAGTATCAAGTTTGAGGAAGATGACCAGGGGTGTCTTGAGGGATTTCACTAAGCATTTTGACTTAGGTTCCAGAGTTGTGTAGATTAAAAATCCACACAATTGAGGAATCTTGAAGAAAAACGTTGCTTAGAGAAACTGATCAAGGATAGAAGCAAGTTGGTGTTTAAGAACATGAAAGTTGAAGAATAAACACCTTTTGAAGATTTTGTGGAAATCATCAGAATCAACAAGGGCAGTAAAAATAAATTTTATTTACCCTTGATGAAGAACACGACGAACTGAGAGAGGCAGTGGAGATGTTCGTCCGTTCAGATCTTCCACGCCCTAACTTGGCGATGGAAAACAGCTACGGCGGCGGCGGAGTGAAGATTTCCGCGGCCGGCGTGAGTACGACGGCGACGAGGTCGAGGCAGTGAAGCTCTTCCTCACCGGCGATGATGGAGTGTAGCAGCGGCGCTAGGTCTGAGAGCTCGAGCGAGGGAGTAAGATCAAGCGGGAGGAGAAATCTGAGGAGGGTGAGGGGGTATTTATAGCCGAGGTGAAAAACCGCTCGTCCGAAGAAAATGGACGAACGTGCCCCTGACCCTTCTCATCCTAGCGACATGTGTCACCCACGTACTGTGAAGTGGAGATCGTGTTAGATCGTGGGTGAATAGATAAATCTTGTCGAGGGATATGGAACGGTTTGAGCGACAAAAGCCGAAAATTTAGATAAGAATATTTTAATGTTTCGTTCGCGAATTCTTCAGCTGTCAAGGACACAGTGAAGACTTTGAACGGGTTTCAAATAGAACGCACATGAAGAATTTGTGAACGGACTGGATTGAGTTTAGCATAGAGGGGGAACGGGTCCGATCACATTCACTTAGAAGAAAAACAACTTGAAGAATTAGCAATAAGTGAATGCTGTAGAGGACAGAAAACTCAAATATATATATATATAGTCAAATGAAGAACACAGACGGAAAGAGTGAAGATTTTGCAAAGTTGAAGAATTTGAAAATTTGAAGAATTTGCACAATGATGAAAAACTCAAATTTTGAAGATTTTCAACTTTTTGTGGTGGCGTGACCCACCGTGTAAGAATGATGATTTCAGACACCGCGTACAATTGTCGTAGGGCTCTGAGAATCAAATTCTTCATTAATTTCTTCACACTTAGAGGGTTAGTCTTCATTGATTGAAGAAAAACGTTTCTTCGTGTGTTGCACATCTAAGTCATCAATTTGCATAAGTGTTAGGATGTGTGTCCTTTTCAAAGGACATTCGAAGATTCTAAGATATTTAGCTCACACCGCAACTTGCTAAATCTCTTCTCATCCAAGGGCTTTGTGAAGATATCCGCTAGTTGTTCTTCAGACTTTACGGGATCAATAGAGATGTCACCATTCAACACATGATCTCGAAGAAAATGATGACGAATCTCGATGTGCTTTGTCTTCGAGTGCTGAACTGGGTTATGAGCAATTTTGATGGCACTCTCGTTGTCGTAGTAGAGTGGCACATTCTTCACATTGATGCCGTAGTCCTTGAGGGTTTGCTTCATCCATAGCAATTGAGCACAGCAAGAACCAGCAGCAATATACTCAGCTTCAGCAGTAGAGAGTGATACGCAGTTCTGCTTCTTCGAGGACCAACATACTAAGGATCGTCCGAGGAAATGGCATGTGCCTGATGTTGACTTGCGGTCCACACGATCACCAGCATAGTCAGAGTCAGAATATCTGATGAGATCAAAAGCCGAGCCCTTGGGATACCATAATCCAAGTGTTGGAGTGTGAGCTAGATATCGAAGAATATGTTTCACAGCCTTATGGTGTGATTCCTTCGGTGTAGCTTGAAAACGGGCACACATGCAAACACTAAGCATAATATCCGGCCTAGATGCACATAGGTACAATAAAGAACCAATCATGGAGCGGTATACCTTTTGATCGAAGTCTATTCCATTTTCATCAGTGCATAGATGGCCATTTGTGGGCATAGGGATTTTGACGCCTTTGCATTCTTGCATACCGAATTTTCTCAGAACGTCCTTGAGGTATTTCTCTTGAGAAATGAAGGTGCCATTGCGTTGTTGACGAATTTGAAGACCTAAGAAGAATTTCAATTCCCCCATCATGGACATTTGATATTCCTTACTCATCATGTAAGCAAATTCGTCACTGTAATGTTGGTTAGTACAGCCAAAGATAATATCATCAACATATATTTGGCACACGAATAATTCATCATCATAGGTTTTGGTGAAAAGAGTAGGGTCGAGTGAACCGGGTTTGAAGCCTTTCTTCATGAGGAATTCCTTCAGAGTATCATACCACGCCCGAGGGGCCTGCTTGAGGCCATAGAGGGCCTTATTGAGTCTGAAGACATTGTCAGGATGCTTAGGATCTTCAAAACCTGGGGGTTGAGCAACATATACTTCTTCCTCAAGCTTACCATTGAGGAATGCACTTTTCACATCCATTTGATATAAGATGATATTATGATGGTTAGCATAAGCAAGCAATATGCGAATAGCCTCAAGTCTAGCAACAGGTGCAAAAGTCTCATCAAAATCAATTCCTTCAACCTGTGTGTAGCCTTGAGCCACAAGACGAGCCTTGTTCCTCACCACTAGGCCATCTTCATCTTGCTTGTTGCGGTAGATCCATTTGGTACCGATGATATTGTGCTTGCATGGGTCCGGTCGCTTGATAAGCTCCCATACAATGTTTAGCTTGAATTGATGTAATTCCTCTTGCATTGCTTGAATCCATTCAGGCTCCAGAAATGCCTCATCAACTTTGGTGGGCTCTGTGATAGAGACGAAAGCAAAATGCCCACAAAAGTTAGATAAATGTGAAGCTTTTGAGCGAGTCAGAGGACCTGGTGCGTTGATGTCGTTGATGATTCTCTCAATCTGTACTTCATTTGCAACGTGGGGATGAGCAGGTTGACGACTTTGATTTGGCTCAGTATTTTCTTCAGAGCCAAAATTTTCAGATGCACCAGCATGCTGTTCTTCATGTTCTGGAATGATTTCTTCAGCAGATTCTTCAGTAGGAATGACATCCTCAGTAGCTCTGAACTTGATGGTTTCCTCAGGTGTCTTTTCATCTAGCACAGGAGGTAGGTGCTCTCTTTGCGAGCCATTAGTTTCATCGAACCGCACATCTACAGTTTCAACAACCTTGTTGTGATAGGTGTTGAAGACCCTGTAGGTGTGCGAGTCCTTTCCGTAACCAAGCATAAAACCTTCATGTGCTTTCGGTGCAAATTTAGAATTGTGATGAGGATCTCTAATCCAGCATTTAGCACCGAAGACTTTGAAATAACTCACATTGGGTTTCTTGTCAGTGACGAGTTCATATGAGGTCTTCTTGAAGAATTTGTGAAGATATACCCTGTTGATGATGTGGCATGCAGTATCAATTGCCTCAGGCCAGAAGTGACGAGGTGTCTTGTATTCATCAAGCATGGTGCGAGCCATCTCAACAAGAGTCCTGTTCTTGCGCTCCACAAAGCCATTCTGCTGAGGAGTGTATGGGGCAGATAGCTCATGAGTAATACCAAGTTCATCGAGATAGTCATCAAGACCAGTATTCTTGAACTCAGTCCCATTGTCACTACGTATATGCTTGATCTTCACGCCGAAATTCGTCGTAGCCCTTGAGGAAAATCGTCTGAAGACTTCCTGCACTTCAGTCTTTTAAGTAATGACATGCACCCATGTGTAACGAGAATAGTCATCAACAATGACAAAGCCATATAGAGATGCTGCATTTGTTAGTGTGGCATAATGAGTAGGGCCAAAAAGATCCATATGAAGCAATTCAAAAGGACGAGAAGTAGTCATGATAGTCTTCGAGGGGTGCTTGGCTCTGGTCATCTTTCCAGCCTCACAAGCCCCACAAAGATGATCTTTGAGGAATTTGACACCCTCGATGCCAATGACGTGCTTTTTCTTCATGAGCGTGTGTAAGTTCCTCATGCCAGCATGACCCAGTCGTCGATGCCATAGCCAGCCTTCTGACGCTTTAGCAAGTAGACAAGTGGCAGGCTGTGGTCCTGCAGAGAAATCAACAATATACAAGTCTCCTCTCCTAAAGCCTTCGAAGACTTTGGAATTGTCAGATTCCATGAGCACTAAGCAACGATATTTGCCAAAGACAACAACCATATGAAGATCACAAAGCATTGAGACAGACATGAGGTTGAATCCGAGGGACTCGACAAGCATGACTTTATCCATGTGTCGATCCTTTGAGATTGCAACCCTACCTAGACCCAATACCTTGCTTTTGCCTTTGTCAGCATAGGTGATATGCTTCAAGTGTGATGGAGATAAAGGAGTGTTCATCAGTAAGCTCTTGTCACCGGTCATGTGATTTGTACATCCACTATCGAGGACCCACTCAGTAGCTTTGGGTAAATCATCCTGCAGATGAATTAGTGCATCTTACGAACTCATATACTTCAGAGTGAAGAATATGACATCAAATTCATCAGACATATTTCATCAATTAAAGCAACATATGTATATATAGCAATGTGAGGACGTGAGAAATGAATAAATCATTTCTTCATGATTAGCTTGCGTCCTTCCAAGCATTTCAGGTCTCCAGCAAATTCTTCAGACGATTTAGTTCGTCTGGAGACCTGACCCTGCATAAGAGATTAGTTCCTTTTCTTCACCACCCACATCTGGAGGGGTGGCAAAGAGTTCATCATTCTGCGAGCTCCATAAGAGAAAGGTGGCATAGACGCCAGACCACTTTGTTTCTCATAAGAGGGGTTAGGGTAAGCATATGAATAAGCAGAGAAATTCTTCGAGGACTTATGAACATAATGATTTGAAGAATAATGAACATATTCATAGCCCTTAGGCTTTCCCTGCGAAACAGAAGTGTTAGCACGATGATGTTCATGTGAGGACTTGGATCCATGTGAGGAATTTAATCCATAAGAGGATTTGGATCCATGTGAAGACTTTTGTCCATATGAAGAATTTGACCTGGGGTTCTTATTCTTCACAGGTGGTGTCATGAGGACATTCACCTGAAGACTTTCAAGGCACCTTTTGGGAACCCAGATTTTCTTCATAGGGGGACCATTCCTGCAGTTAGATCCAACATATCTAGCAAATACCTCACCATTCTGATTTTTGAACAGTTTATAGTTGGAGTCAAATGACTCATCAGATGAATATGAGGATTCACAAGTAAAGCCAGATAAAGTGGATGGATCTACGGGAGATCCCTTCGCAGCAACCCATGAGGTTTTGGGATACTGCTCAGGTTTCTAGTAGGTTCCATCAGCATTGAGTTTCCTCTCAAAGGCAATACCCTCTTTCCTAGGGTTCCTGTTCAAGATCTGCTTTTTGAGCACATCACAAAGAGTCTGATGCCCTTTGAGGCTTTTGTACATGCCTGTCACATACAATTCCTTCAACCCTGCATTTTCGTCAGTGATACTAGTGGTATCCTCAGATAAGGAATTTGTGACCACAGAGATAGTTGATGAATTTGCAGCAATAGAAGCATTTGAACATTCAGGTGAAGAATTAGCAGTTTCACGTTCAATGCATTTCAAGCATGTTGCAATAAATTCTTCCTGAGCGGAACTGATCTGTTGAGCAAGCAAAGAATCATTTTCCTTCTGAAGATCTTCATGACTCACCCTTAGCTTCTCAAGATCTTGCTTTCTTTGAAGAAATTCATAAGAAAGCTTCTCATGATCGGCTAAGAGAGTTTCATGACGACCTTGAAGGTTGTCAAACTTAGACTATAGTTGCTGAAGATTATCAGTCAGTGTTTGAGTTCGATCCATTTCCTCACCTAACAGATCATCGCTTTTGTCTAGCATATTTTGAACCTTTTCCAAAGCCTTTTGTTGTTTAACAGCAATATTAGCAAGTTTGGAATAGCTGGGTTTGAGGTTTTCATCAGATTCATCCTCACTTGATTCAGAGGAGGGATATTTGAATACCTTGGCACCTTTTGCCATGAAGCAATAGGTGGGAGCATAGTCATCGTTGCCGTCATCAGCAGTGTTGGGGAAGCCATTTTCCTCAGTGTTGAAGATGGACTTGCTAATATAAGCAGTAGAGAGGGCTAGGCTAGCCACACCAGAGTCTGATTCCTCAGATGCCTCCTCTTCCTCATGTTCCTCAGATTCAGCTTCAGAGTCCATTTCCTTGCCAATGAATGCCCGAGCTTTCTTGGAGCTGCTCTTCTTGTGAGATGAAGACTTTGAAGAACTTGACGATGAGGACTTTGAAGATTTCTTCTTCTTCTTAGAGTCATCTGAACTATCATCCTTGTATTTCTTCTTCTTTGATTCCTTCTCCCACTGAGGACAATCAGTAATGTAGTGACCAGGTTTCTTGCATTTATGGCAAGTTCTCTTCTTGTAATCACGGGATGAGGAATCACATTTCATGTCATCACCTCTTGAGGATTTTCCAAATCGGCCACGTCTAGAGAACTTCTGGAATTTCCTCACGAGCATTGCTAGCTCCTGACTCAGTTCTTCAGGATCACCAAGGCTGCTACCAGAATCTTCATCTTCAGATTCAGAGACTGCCTTGGCTTTCAGTGCACGAGATCTACCATAGCTCGGTCCGTAGAGATCTCTCTTCTCAGCTAGTTGGAATTCATGAGTATTTAGCCTCTCGAGGATATCAGCAGGATCAAGTGACTTGTAGTCACCACGTTCTTGAATCATCAGTGCCAGTGTATCGAATGAAGAATCGAGTGACCTCAGCAATTTCTTCACCACCTCATGGTCGGTGATGTCAGTGGCACCCAGTGCTTGAAGCTCGTTTGAAATGTCAGTGAGGCGATCAAAAGTTTGCTGAACATTTTCGTTGTCGAGTCTTTTGAAGCGGTTGAAGAGATTGCGAAGAACGTCAACTCG
This sequence comes from Thinopyrum elongatum, assembly GCA_011799875.1. Classification (NCBI taxonomy): domain Eukaryota; kingdom Viridiplantae; phylum Streptophyta; class Magnoliopsida; order Poales; family Poaceae; genus Thinopyrum; species Thinopyrum elongatum. Next base: position 180,428,716 of record CM022299.1, on the reverse strand, counting down.
AGAGTCACGTTGAGTTGAGATTCCTTCGTTGACCTTGGACAGCCTATCCCAGATAAGCTTAGCTGTCTCCAAAGCACTCACTCTGCCATACTGCCCTTTGCTCAGATGGCCACATATGATATTCTTCGCTTGAGAGTCGAGTTGCTTGAATCTCTTCACATCAGCAGCGTTTACGGAAGGAGTGACAGAGGGAACACCCTTTTCCACAACATACCAGAGATCGTTGTCAATTGCCTCAAGATGCATGCGCATCTTGTTCTTCCAGTAGGGGTAGTCCGTCCCATCGAAGGTAGGACACCCAGCTGAGACCTTGATCATGCCTGCAGTCGACATAACTAAAACTCCAGGTGGTTAAACCAAAATCACACAGAACAAGGGAGTACCTTGCTCTGATACCAATTGAAAGTGCGTTATATCGACTAGAGGGGGGGTGAATAGGCGATTTTTACAAATTCGTCACTGAGGAATTTCAAGGTGAGGAAATTCCTAAGCGACGAACTACTTAGCAGCGGAATAAGTACTCAGATGCAAACATAACATGGCATAAGTACAGTCATCATGATGAAATGAAATAGGCACAGAGTACAGGTAGCGTGAAACACATGATAAGCAGGCTGAAGACTAAGTGACTGAAGAAATAGGATTGAGGAAATTGAGAAAGTCTTCAGTCAAAGTCTTCACACAGTAACGATCAAGAAAATCAACACATGAATGAGGAAATGAAAGAGTTGAGGAAATAGAACTAGTAGCTCGGTGAAGACAATGATTTGGTAGACCAGTTCCAACTGCTGTGACAGTTGTACGTCTGGTTGGAGCGGCTAGGTATTTAAACCTGAGGACACACAGTCCCGGACACACAGTCCTCACCGTATTCTCCTTGAGCTAAGGTCACACAGACCTCGCCCAATCACTCGAGGTAAGTCTTCAGGTGACTTCCAAACCTTCACATACTCGGTCACTCGGCAATCCACAATTTCCTCTTGGATGCTCTAGACCATGACGCCTAACCGTCTGGAGGATGCACAGTCCTCAAAGGTAACAAGCGTCGGTTCCACATAGGAACAATCTCTTCAGTGATGCTCAATCACTTTGGGTTTGTAGGTGTTTGGGTTTTTGGGTTTTTCCTCACTGGATGATTTTTGCTCAAAGTCTTCGGAGGATGGGATGCTCTAAATGACAAGTGTCAATCTATCTCTCGGAGCAGCCAACCAGCTAGTGGTTGTAGGGGGCGGCTATTTATAGCCTAGGGAGCAGCCCGACATGATAAGACATAAATGCCCTTCAATGATATGACCGTTAGGTGGGTAGGATATTTGGACAGCTGGCACGTAGCACAGCAACGGTCGGAAATTTGAGTATCAAATTCCTCAGGGCTATCATGTTCCTCACTTGTAGGCAATCCACACTGGCGAATTCCTAACTCCTCAGTCAGAACAAATTCCTCAGAGAACAGAAGAACTTCGTCTCTGTCACTGAAGAACTTGACTAAACTGTATGAGATTTCCAATGGCTTCACTCGAAAGGATTGGGTAGGTGTAGGATTTTGAGTTGAGCATCACTTGGAAACTTTTCCTTAGTTTTACCTCGACCCCCTTTAACAGTACGGTGATTCCTATGACTCAAGAAGAAGAAAAAGAAACTACGAAAACAAAAGTCTTCACGCTTCATAATCCTCGCATGAATATCAAGTCTTCAGGGTCACACCAATTTCTTCACTTTCAAAGTCTTCAAGAAAACCAAAGTCTTCAGTTGAAGACATTCATTTTTAGGGGTCGACATTCATCGTAAATAACAAACATTATAGACCTTTGTACACTCACAAACACATTAGTCCCTTAACCTATAAGTCTTCAATACACCAAAATCACTAAGGGGCACTAGATGCACTTACAATCTCCCCCTTTTTGGTGATTATGACAATATAGGTTAAGTTTTCAACGGGGATAAACATATGAAGTGTAAATACTGATATTGAGGAATTTGATTGCAAGATATAGAAGAACTCCCCCTGAAGATGTGCATATTTGAGGAATTTGCATTTGAAATAGCAACTGCACATTGTTGAGTAATATCATGGAGATCTCCTCCTATATCTTGAAATTCATACACGCATTTAACATATGATATGAAGAATTTGAAATGCATGATGAAATATGGTGTCTGACGAAATTCAGCATGCGTGCATTAAGGTACTTGAGGAAATAAGCATGCAGAAAGCAGTTCAAAAGTATCAGACCACCATAGGACTTAAGTTTACAACTCATCAGAGCAAACACCTCATAAAAGCAAGAGTTGTAACTTAACAGAATTATAGCCCATATATAAGACCCGCTTGAAGACTAACTCAAATTTCTCCCCCTTTGTCATCCAATGACCAAAAGGGACGAAAAATGAGGACTAACGCCCCTGAAGAATATCATCATGATGTCGATGGAGGAGCGCCAGCATTGTTGGGGTCATCTGTTGAGGTAGGGCCTGCCGCAGTGTCGTTCAAGTCTTCAGCTTCATCCGTCTCGCGCGATGAAGAATATGAACTGGCGACAAGCTGAGGAACTTTGACTTTCTTGAATTTCTTCGAAGGTGGCTGAGACCAGTCAAAGGCCTGTTGGAAGCCCATCTCCTTGAGTTCTTCAGCACTATGAAGATTAGACATAATCACCCAAGTGCGGTCAAAGACTTCATGCAAGTAGTAGTGATTCTTCTTCACAGTATTTTGAGTGACTGTCATGTTCTGAAGAATTGCACCAAACTGACGCTTGACCCACTTGTGATTTCGATCAACTTTCTGATGAAGACTAAGGAGAAGTTCACGATCAGTCATCACACGCGGAGCTGTGGCTTGATGATGATGTTCTGAAGCTTTGGCGGCAGAATCTTGAGTTGCAGAGTCATCATTGGTGGAATAGGAAGTAGCTTTGCGAAACTGTCCATCCAATGGACGAGTGCCTTCATCAATAACAACAGCCTTGCCCTTCTTGTCAGCTGAGGAAATAGTCCGTTTGAGGACTTCAATAGGGGGCAAATAGCTGAGATGATTTTGAAAATCAGCCTTATAATGAATTGAAGACCTTGATCTGATGAACTTCATGATCCAGGGAGCATAAGGCTTCAACTCAAAAGGTGACAGAGCAGCATTGGCCAAAGTCCGCATGAAGAAATCATGGTAGTTGATAGGAATACCGTGAATGATATTGAACAGCAGATTCTTCATAATGCCAACAACTTCTTCATCATCAGAGTTGTGGCCCTTGATTGGACTGAGGGTTTTGGTCAATATGCGATAAACTGTCCTTGGCACATAGAGCAATTACTTGACGAGGAATTTGGTCCTTGGAGCTTGGCCTGGCTTCAAAGGCTTCATCAGCACTTGCATCAGATGATCAGACAGTTCAGGTTCAACATAGAGAAGCCTTGCACCTTCAGTGGGAGGACTGACTGGGACGGCATGAAGCAATTCAGAGGCCGGTGCTTTGAAATGAGTATTATCGGTCATCCAGTCCAATACCCATGAATTGACATCATCAACATTTCCAGTAATGTGCAGCGTGGCGAAGAATTGAAGAATGAGTTCTTCATTCCAATCGCAGATGTCGGTGCAGAAATTGAGTAACCTAGCGTCATGAAGAACACTGAGGACTGGGGTGAAGCAGGGCAGCGATTCCATATCTACATGAGGAATTTGCTCATGTTCAAAGATCTTATCCTTATCAACCAACAATGAGGAGTAGAAGTTCATCTGGCTTGCAGTCCAGAAGCGCTTGCGACGAAGACGAGCAGAGTCATAGGGATTGTTGTCAGTGAAGAATATGTGCTCATTGAAGAAATCTTCAGCATTGAACTTCTGCTTCTTGGAGTGAGGGTTCTGTGGCTTGGGCTGAAGATTTATAGTTGAAGTCTTCATAGCCTCTTGAGGTATAGCCACTGGAGCCACTGGCTGAGGAATTTCAGCAGCAGCCTTGGCCTCCATTTCTTCAGACATATATACATCAGCGCTAGTGGCTGGAACTTCTTCAGGAATAGAGTGAAGTGAAGCTTGACGTTCATCAGAGCCCGTATGAATTTCTTCAGTTTGCACAGGGGACTGAGGAACTTGATGTAGAGGGGTTGTCAGAGGTGAATTGGGGTGATGACTTTCCCAAAAGTCATCATTTAGAATAGGTGTTGTAGACCCAATATCCACATCCTCATCTTCTTCAATTTCATCGACGCCTGCCTCTTCAGTTGTGAACTGAGGCATGGGCGATGATACCAGTGGGGTTGAAGAGAAAGTATCCACTTCAATTTCTTCATCCATCTGCTCTGTTGAAGCAGCAGAAGGATCTTCTTCATCAGATTTTCTTGGAATTTCATATTCCTCACCAAAGGGAATGATCTCCTTTGATGGCATGCTTGATATAGGAATAGCATCAATTGGGTCTTCAGTTGAACTTGTCAAAGTCTTCAATTTCTTGGGAGCTGAAGACTCTGAAGATGTAGATGCTTTCCTTTTCTTCACACCTGCTCGCTCCGCAGCCTTGGTTTTCTTCGCTTCTGATGCAGAAGGAAGGTTGATGCTTGTCATCGGTGCAGGAGGAGCAGAGGAAATTGGTTGAATTTCTTCAGGCACAACTGATGCAGTTGCCCTGGCTTGTTCAGATTCCTCAGGCACAGTAGCAGATGCTACAACTGGCCTGGATTGCTCTTCAGGCGCAATATTGGAGGTTGCCCTGGCAATTTCTTCAGAGACTGGAATTTCTTCATCAGCTCTGGCGCTTTCATTTTCTTCAGCAGACTGAACAGATGTTCCAGTCTGAGGAAATTTGGGTTGCGATGAAGCTGCAACACTTGGAGTAAATCCTTTTGCCATTCTGACGAATCTGACTTTGGCACCTAGCCAATCTGTATGGAATGCATGAAATTCATCACTGAGTGCTTTGATCTCAGCCTGCATAGTCACAAGTTCTTCAGGAGACATTTTCACAACATTTTTCTTCAGAAAACACTCCGTCTTGTACTGAGTCTTCTTCACCTGCCTGGCCTTTTCAAATTTCCATTTCTCTTCATTTATGAAGGCTGTCAACATGTGACTTTGACCAGGAGTGAGGTTTAATTCAGGCAAAGGTGTATTTGGATCCTTGTGCCATAGATCGATGAAATCAAGGATCTTCCTTGGATCCAGCATGAGGGGCACAGCACTGCCTTTGGCTCTAGCGGCCCTTTGTTGTCGATCTCTGATGATCTCAGTTAATTCTTCATCATCAGCTTCGTCTTCGCTTGACGGAACCTGAAAGGCGACCTGCTTCTTGTGAGGACTTGGTCTTGTGCCTCGTCCAGCAGTGGCCTTTTTCTTCAGCAAGGTCGGAGTTGTTGAAGACTGAGGTGGAGCTGAAGAACTTGCAGAGACTCCTGAAGCAATTGAGATTCCAGTAGTCCTTTGGCATGTGGCAAGATGCACAGGTGCTGAGGACATTGTAGGAGCAGCTGAGGATTTTGCAACTGAGGGAGTTGGATCTGCTTTTGAGGAATTTGCTTGAGGAACAGGCCGTGAGGGCTTTGAAGAGCTTGGCCGTGAGGGCATTGCAGCTGAGGAACTTGTCTTGACAGCTGATTTCTTCAGCATATCCTTCTTAGGCTTGATAGCAGAGGCCTCAGCGGCGGCAGCAACAGAATCTTCATTGAATTTCTTCACTGCCTCTTTAGCCACTTTGGCCAGCTTGGCTTGACGCTTAGCCCACTCCTGAGGAAATTCCTCACCTCTTCTGATGCTAGTGGGATCAGCTACTTGGCCAGGAGCCAATGGAGGTCTTGGACATGGAGGGTTAACAGCGAATTTCTTCATGTACTTGGGAGTGACATAGCGATATTCCCTCCATTCTCTTCCCCATCTCCTCTCAATCTTTTGAATGCGCACTTTGCGCTGATTTTTGTTCTCCTTGCCATGAGTTGCTTCATCAGGAGTACAATATTCATCATAGATGTCATCAGGGATCTCAAAAGCAGTATTTGTTTCTGGCCTCTTTCCTCCCTTCTGAGGTCTTTTACCATCAGCCATTTTCTTCACTTGAGGGTTTTGAACAATCGAATTTTCTGATGAGGTATGCAATTTTTCTTCAAGGAACGCTGCAAATGAGTTAAGTTGATGAGAACCTAGAGATTCAGCAGCGAACATGTGTACCTGTGAACAGAATATAGGTGCGAAGAGTTTTGGAGAGGTCATATGCGTTCTTAGAAGATTTTCAAAAGTATCAAGTTTGAGGAAGATGACCAGGGGTGTCTTGAGGGATTTCACTAAGCATTTTGACTTAGGTTCCAGAGTTGTGTAGATTGAAAATCCACACAATTGAGGAATCTTGAAGAAAAATGTTGCTTAGAGAAACTGATCAAGGATAGAAGCAAGTTGGTGTTTAAGAACATGAAAGTTGAAGAATAAACACATTTTGAAGATTTTGTGGAAATCATCAGAATCAACAAGGGCAGTAAAAATAAATTTTATTTACCCTTGATGAAGAACACGACGAACTGAGAGAGGCAGTGGAGATGTTCGTCCGTTCAGATCTTCCACGCCCTAACTTGGCGACGGAAAACAGCTACGGCGGCGGCGGAGTGAAGATTTCCGCGGCGGGCTTGAGTACGACGGCGACGAGGTCGAGGCAGTGAAGCTCTTCCTCACCGGCGATGATGGAGTGTAGCGGCGGCGCTAGGTCTGAGAGCTCGAGCGAGGGAGTAAGATCGAGCGGGAGGAGAAATCTAAGGAGGGTGAGGGGGTATTTATAGCCGAGGTGAAAAACCGCTCGTCCGAAGAAAATGGACGAACGTGCCCCTGACCCTTCTCATCCTAGCGACATGTGTCACCCACGTACTGTGAAGTGGAGATCGTGTTAGATCGTGGGTGAATAGATAAATCTTGTCGAGGGATATGGAACGGTTTGAGCGGCAAAAGCCGAAAATTTAGATAAGAATATTTTAATGTTTCGTTCGCGAATTCTTCAGCTGTCAAGGACACAGTGAAGACTTTGAACGGGTTTCAAATAGAACGCACATGAAGAATTTGTGAACGGACTGGATTGAGTTTAGCATAGAGGGGGAACGGGTCCGATCACATTCACATAGAAGAAAAACAACTTGAAGAATTAGCAATAAGTGAATGCTGTAGAGGACAGAAAACTCAAATATACTATATATATAATATATATATATATTATATATATTATCATGAGTATATATATTATATGTCGAAGAAGAATGAAGAACACAGACGGAAAGAGTGAAGATTTTGCAAAGTTGAAGAATTTGAGAATTTGAAGAATTTGCACAATGATGAAAAACTCAAATTTTGAAGATTTTCAACTTTTTGTGGTGGCGTGACCCACCGTGTAAGAATGATGATTTCAGACACCGCGTACAATTGTCGTAGGGCTCTGAGAATCAAATTCTTCATTAATTTCTTCACACTTAGAGGGTTAGTCTTCATTGATTGAAGAAAAACGTTTCTTCGTGTGTTGCACATCTAAGTCATCAATTTGCATAAGTGTTAGGATGTGTGTCCTTTTCAAAGGACATTCGAAGATTCTAAGATATTTAGCTCACACCGCAACTTGCTAAATCTCTTCTCATGCAAGGGCTTTGTGAAGATATCCGCTAGTTGTTCTTCAGACTTTACGGGATCAATAGAGATGTCACCATTCAACACATGATCTCGAAGAAAATGAAGACGAATCTCGACGTGCTTTGTCTTCGAGTGCTGAACTGGGTTATGAGCAATTTTGATGGCACTCTCGTTGTCGCAGTAGAGTGGCACATTCTTCACATTGAAGCCGTAGTCCTTGAGGGTTTGCTTCATCCATAGCAATTGAGCACAGCAAGAACCAGCAGCAATATACTCAGCTTCAGCAGTAGAGAGTGATACGCAGTTCTGCTTCTTCGAGGACCAACATACTAAGGATCGTCCGAGGAAATGACATGTGCCTGATGTTGACTTGCGGTCCACACGATCACCAGCATAGTCAGAATCAGAATATCGGATGAGATCAAAAGCCGAGCCCTTGGGATACCATAATCCAAGTGTTGGAGTGTGAGCTAGATATCGAAGAATATGTTTCACAGCCTTATGGTGTGATTCCTTCGGTGTAGCTTGAAAACGGGCACACATGCAAACACTAAGCATAATATCCGGCCTAGATGCACATAGGTACAATAAAGAACCAATCATGGAGCGGTATACCTTTTGATCGAAGTCTATTCCATTTTCATCAGTTCATAGATGGCCATTTGTGGGCATAGGGATTTTGACGCCTTTGCATTCTTGCATACCGAATTTTCTTAGAACGTTCTTGAGGTATTTCTCTTGAGAAATGAAGATGCCATTGCGTTGTTGACGAATTTGAAGACCTAAGAAGAATTTCAATTCCCCCATCATGGACATTTGATATTCCTTACTCATCATGTAAGCAAATTCGTCACTGTAATGTTGGTTAGTACAGCCAAAGATAATATCATCAACATATATTTGGCACACGAATAATTCATCATCATAGGTTTTGGTGAAAAGAGTAGGGTCGAGTGAACCGGGTTTGAAGCCTTTCTTCATGAGGAATTCCTTCAGAGTATCATACCACGCCCGAGGGGCCTGCTTGAGGCCATAGAGGGCCTTATTGAGTCTGAAGACTTTGTCAGGATGCTTAGGATCTTCAAAACCTAGGGGTTGAGCAACATATACTTCTTCCTCAAGCTTACCATTGAGGAATGCACTTTTCACATCCATTTGATATAAGATGATATTATGATGGTTAGCATAAGCAAGCAATATGCGAATAGCCTCAAGTCTAGCAACAGGTGTAAAAGTCTCATCGAAATCAATTCCTTCAACCTGTGTGTAGCCTTGAGCCACAAGACGAGCCTTGTTCCTCACCACTAGGCCATCTTCATCTTGCTTGTTGTGGTAGATCCATTTGGTACCGATGATATTGTGCTTGCATGGGTCCGGTCGCTTGACAAGCTCCCATACATTGTTTAGCTTGAATTGACGTAATTCCTCTTGCATTGCTTGAATCCATTCAGGCTCCAGAAATGCCTCATCAACTTTGGTGGGCTCTGTGATAGAGACGAAAGCAAAATGCCCACAAAAGTTAGATAAATGTGAAGCTTTTGAGCGAGTCAGAGGACCTGGTGCGTTGATGTCGTTGATGATTCTCTCAATCTGTACTTCATTTGCAACGCGGGGATGAGCAGGTTGACGACTTTGATTTGGCTCAGTATTTTCTTCAGAGCCAAATTTTTCAGATGCGCCAGCATGCTGTTCTTCATGTTCTGGAATGATTTCTTTAGCAGATTCTTCAGTAGGAATGACATCCTCAGTAGCTTTGAACTTGATGGTTTCCTCAGGTGTCTTTTCATCTAGCACAGGAGGTAGGTGCTCTCTTTGCGAGCCATTAGTTTCATCGAACCGCACATCTACAGTTTCAACAACCTTGTTGTGATAGGTGTTGAAGACCCTGTAGGTGTGCGAGTCCTTTCCGTAACCAAGCATAAAACCTTCATGTGCTTTCGGTGCAAATTTAGAATTGTGATGAGGATCTCTAATCTAGCATTTAGCACCGAAGACTTTGAAATAACTCACATTGGGTTTCTTGTCAGTGACGAGTTCATATGAGGTCTTCTTGAAGAATTTGTGAAGATATACCCTGTTGATGATGTGGCATGCAGTATCAATTGCCTCAGGCCAGAAGTGACGAGGTGTCTTGTATTCATCAAGCATGGTGCGAGCCATCTCAACAAGAGTCCTGTTCTTGCGCTCCACAACGCCATTCTGCTGAGGAGTGTATGGGGCAGATAGCTCATGAGTAATACCAAGTTCATCGAGATAGTCATCAAGACCAGTATTCTTGAACTCAGTCCCATTGTCACTACGTATATGCTTGATCTTCACGCCGAAATTCGTCGTAGCCCTTGAGGAAAATCGTCTGAAGACTTCCTGCACTTCAGTCTTGTAAGTAATGACATGCACCCATGTGTAACGAGAATAGTCATCAACAATGACAAAGCCATATAGAGATGCTGCATTTGTTAGTGTGGCATAATGAGTAGGGCCAAAAAGATCCATATGAAGCAATTCAAAAGGACGAGAAGTAGTCATGATAGTCTTCGAGGGGTGCTTGGCTCTGGTCATTTTTCCAGCCTCACAAGCCCCGCAAAGATGATCTTTGAGGAATTTGACACCCTCGATGCCAATGACGTGCTTTTTCTTCACGAGCGTGTGTAAGTTCCTCATGCCAGCATGACCCAGTCGTCGATGCCATAGCCAGCCTTCTGACGCTTTAGCAAGTAGACAAGTGGCAGGCTGTGGTCCTGCAGAGAAATCAACAATATACAAGTCTCCTCTCCTAAAGCCTTTGAAGACTTTGGAATTGTCAGATTCCATGAGCACTAAGCAACGATATTTGCCAAAGACAACAACCATATCAAGATCACAAAGCATTGAGACAGACATGAGGTTGAATCCGAGGGACTCGACAAGCATGACTTTATCCATGTGTCGATCCTTTGAGATTGCAACCCTACCTAGACCCAATACCTTGCTTTTGCCTTTGTCAGCGTAGGTGATATGCTTCAAGTGTGATGGAGATAAAGGAGTGTTCATCAGTAAGCTCTTGTCACCGGTCATGTGATTTGTACATCCACTATCGAGGACCCACTCAGTAGCTTTGGGTAAATCATCCTGCAGATGAATTAGTGCATCTTACGAACTCATATACTTCAGAGTGAAGAATATGACATCAAATTCATCAGACATATTTCATCAATTAAAGCAACATATGTATATATAGCAATGTGAGGACGTGAGAAATGAATAAATCATTTCTTCATGATTAGCTTGCGTCCTTTCAAGCATTTCAGGTCTCCAGCAAATTCTTCAGACGATTTAGTTCGTCTGGAGACCTAACCCTGCATAAGAGATTAGTTCCTTTTCTTCACCACCCACATCTGGAGGGGTGGCAAAGAGTTCATCATTCTGCGAGCTCCATAAGAGAAAGGTGGCATAGACGCCAGACCACTTTGTTTCTCATAAGAGGGGTTAGGGTAAGCATATGAATAAGCAGAGAAATTCTTCGAGGACTTATGAACATAATGATTTGAAGAATAATGCACATATTCATAGCCCTTAGGCTTTCTGAAAGTGCATTATATCGACTAGAGGGGGGGTGAATAGGCGATTTTTACAAATTCGTCACTGAGGAATTTCAAGGTGAGGAAATTCCTAAGAGATGAACTACTTAGCAGCGGAATAAGTACTCAGATGCAAGCATAACAGAGCAGTAGCACAGTCATCATGATGAAATGAAAACAAGCACAGAGTACGAGTAGCGTAAACACAGGATAAGCAGGCTGAAGACAAACTGACTGAAGAAATTGAACTGAGGAAATTGAGAAAGTCTTCAGTCAAAGTCTTCAAACAGTAATGATCGAATACATAGCAAGTATGCGATGAAATGAAAGGGTTGAGGAAATAGAACCAGTAGCTCGGTGAAGACACTGATTTGGTAGACCAGTTCCAACTGCTGTGACAGTTGTACGTCTGGTTGGAGCAGCTAGGTATTTAAACCTGAGGACACACAGTCCCGGACACCCAGTCCTGAACACACAGTTCAGGACACCTAGTCCTCACCGTATTCTCCTTGGGCTAAGGTCACACAGACCTCGCCCAACCACTCGTGGTAAGTCTTCAGGTGACTTCCAAACCTTCACATACTCGGTCACTTGGCAATCCACAATTTCCTCTTGGATGCTCTAGACCATGACGCCTAACCGTCTGGAGGATGCACAGTCCTCAAAGGTAACAAGCGTCGGTTCCACACAGGAACAATCTCTTCAGTGATGCTCAATCACTTTGGGTTTGTAGGTGTTTGGGTTTTTGGGTTTTTCCTCACTTGATGATTTTCGCTCAAAGTCCTCGGAGGATGGGATGCTCTAAATGAAAAGTGTCAATCTATTTCTTGGAGCAGCCAACCAGCTAGTGGTTGTAGGGGGCGGCTATTTATAGCGTAGGGAGCAGCCTGACATGATAAGACATAAATGCCCTTCAATGATATGACCGTTAGGTGGGTAGCTTATTTGGATAGCTGGCGCGCAGCACAGCAACGGTCGGATATTTGAGTATCAAATTCCTCAGGGCTATCATGTTCCTCACTTGTAGGCAATCCGCACTGGCGAATTCCTAACTCCTCAGTCAGAACAAATTCCTCAGAGAACAGAAGAACTTCGTCTCTGTCACTGAAGAACTTGACTAAACTGTATGAGATTTCCAATGGCTTCACTCGAAAGGATTGGGTAGGTGTAGGATTTTGAGTTGAGCATCACTTGGAAACTTTTCCTTAGTTTTACCTCGACCCCCTTTAACAGTACGGTGTTTCCTATGACTCAAGAAGAAGAAAATGAAACTACGAAAACAAAAGTCTTCACGCTTCATAATCCTCGCATGAATATCAAGTCTTCAGGGTCACACCAATTTCTTCACTTTCAAAGTCTTCAAGAAAACCAAAGTCTTCAGTTGAAGACATTCATTTTTAGGGGTCGACATTCATCGTAAATAACAAACTCCTCATAGACTTATAGACCTGTGTACACTCACAAACACATTAGACCCTTAACCTATAAGTCTTCAATTCACCAAAATCACTAAGGGGCACTAGATGCACTTACAATCTCCCCCTTTTTGGTGATTGATGACAATATAGGTTAAGTTTTCAACGGGGATAAACATATGAAGTATAATACTGATATTGAGGAATTTGACTGCAAGATATAGAAGAACTCCCCCTGAAGATGTGCATATTTGAAGAATTTTCTTTCAAATAGCAAATGCACATTGTTGAATAATATCGTGGAGATCTCCTCCTATATCTTGAAATTCATACACGCATTTATCATATGATATGAAGAATTTGAAATGCATGATGAAATATGGTGTCTGACGAAATTCAGCATGCGTGCATTATGGTACTTGAGGAAACAAGCATGCAGAAAGCAGTTCAAAAGTATCAGACCACCATAGGACTTAAGTTTACAACTCATCAGAGCAAACACCTCAGAAAAGCAAGAGTTGTAACTTAACAAAAATATAACCCATATATAAGACCCGCTTGAAGACTAAACTCAAATTTCTCCCCCTTTGTCATCGAATGACCAAAAGGGACGAAAAATGAGGACTAACGCCCCTGAAGAATATCATCATGATGTCGATGGAGGAGCGCCAGCATTGTTGGGGTCGACTGTTGAGGTAGGGCCTGCCGCAGTGTCGTTCAAGTCTTCAGCTTCATCTGTCTCGCGCGATGAAGAATATGAACTGGCAACAAGCTGAGGAACTTTGACTTTCTTGAATTTCTTCGAAGGTGGCTGGGACCAGTCAAAGTCTTGTTGGAAGGCCATCTCCTTGAGTTCTGCAGCACTATGAAGATTAGACAGAATCGCCCAAGTGCGGTCAAAGACTTCATGCAAGTAGTAGTGATTCTTCTTCACAGTATTTTGAGTGACTGTCATGTTCTGAAGAATTGCACCAAACTGACGCTTGACCCACTTGTGATTTCGATCAACTTTCTGATGAAAACTAAGGAGAAGTTCACGATCAGTCATCACACGCGGAGCTGTGGCTTGAGGATGATGTTCTGAAGCTTTGGCGGCAGAATCTTGAGTTGCAGAGTCATCATTGGTGGAATAGGAAGTAGCTTTGCGAAACTGTCCATCCAATGGACAAGTACCTTCATCAATAACAGCAGCCTTGCCCTTCTCGTCAGCTGAGGAAATAGTCCGTTTGAGGACTTCAATAGGGGGCAAATAGCTGAGATGATTTTGAAAATCAGCCTTATAATGAATTGAAGACCTTGATCTGATGAATCTCATGATCCAGGGAGCATAAGGCTTCAACTCAAAAGGTGACAGTGCAGCATTGGCCAAAGTCCTCATGAAGAAATCGTGGTAGTTGATAGGAATACCGTGAATGATATTGAACAGCAGATTCTTCATAATGCCAACAACTTCTTCATCATCAGAGTTGTGGCCCTTGATTGGACTAAGGGTTTTGGTCAAGATGCGATAGACTGTCCTTGGCACATAGAGCAATTCCTTGACGAGGAATTTGGTCCTTGGAGCTTGGCCTGGCTTCAAAGGCTTCATCAGCACTTGCATCAGATGATCAGACAGTTCAGATTCAACATAGAGAAGCCTAGCACCTTCAGTGGGAGGACTGACTGGGACGGCATGAAGCAATTCAGAGGCCGGTGCTTTGAAATGAGTATTATCGGTCATCCAGTCCAATACCCATGAATTGACATCATCAACATTTCCAGTAATGTGCAGCGTGTCGAAGAATTGAAGAATGAGTTCTTCATTCCAATCGCAGATGTCGGTGCAGAAATTGAGTAACCCAGCGTCATGAAGAACACTGAGGACTGGTGTGAAGCAGGGCAGCGATTCCATATCTACATGAGGAATTTGCTCATGTTCAAAGATCTTATCCTTATCAACCAACAATGAGGAGTAGAAGTTCATCTGGCTTGCAGTCCAGAAACGCTTGCGACGAAGACGAGCAGAGTCATAGGGATTGTAGTCAGTGAAGAATATGTGCTCGTTGAAGAAATCCTCAGCATTAAACTTCTGCTTCTTGGAGTGAGGGTTCTGTGGCTTGGGCTGAAGATTTATAGTTGAAGTCTTCATAGCCTCTTGAGGTATAGCCACTGGAGCCACTGGCTGAGGAATTTCAGCAGCAGCCTTGACCTTCATTTCTACAGACATATGTACATCAGCGCTAGTGGCTGGAACTTCTTCAGGTATAGAGTGAAGTGAAGCTTGACGTTCATCAGAGCCCGTATGAATTTCTTCAGTTTGCACAGGAGACTGAGGAACATGATGTAGAGGGGTTGTCAGAGGTGAATTGGGGTGATGACTTTCCCAAAAGTCATCATTCAGAATAGGTGTTGTAGACCCAATATCCACATCCTCATCTTCTTCAGTTCCTTCGACGCCTGCCTCTTCAGCTGTGAACTGAGGCATGGGCGATGATACCAGTGGGGTTGAAGGGAAAGTATCCACTTCAATTTCTTCATCCATCTGCTCTGTCAAAGCAGCAGAAGGAATTTCTTCATCAGATTTACTTGGAATTTCATATTCCTCACCAAAGGGAATGATCTCCTTTGATGGCATACTTGATATTGGAATAGCATCAATTGGGTTTTCAGATGAACTCCTCAAAGTCTTCAATTTCTTGGGGGCTGAAGACTCTGAAGATGCAGATGCTTTCCTTTTCTTCACAGCTGCTTGCTCCGCAGCCTTGGTTTTCTTCACTTCTGA
Source organism: Thinopyrum elongatum (assembly GCA_011799875.1). Lineage (NCBI taxonomy): Eukaryota > Viridiplantae > Streptophyta > Magnoliopsida > Poales > Poaceae > Thinopyrum > Thinopyrum elongatum. The sequence goes on along the minus strand of CM022299.1, from coordinate 180,413,398 downwards.
TGCAGAAGGAAGGTTGATGCTTGTCATCGGTGCAGGAGGAGCAGAGGAAATTGGTTGAATTTCTTCAGGCACAACTGATGCAGTTGCCCTGGCTTGTTCAGATTCCTCAGGCACAGTAGCAGATGCTTCAACTGGCCTGGATTGCTCTTCAGGCGCAATATTGGAGGTTGCCCTGGCATTTTCTTCAGAGACTGGAATTTCTTCATCAGCTCTGGCGCTTTCATTTTCTTCAGCAGACTGAACAGATGTTCCAGTCTGAGGAAATTTGGGTTGCGATGAAGCTGCAACACTTGGAGTAAATCCTTTTGCCATTCTGACGAATCTGACTTTGGCACCTAGCCAATCTGCATGGAATGCATGAAATTCATCACTGAGTTCTTTGATCTCAGCCTGCATAGTCACAAGTTCTTCAGGAGACATTTTCACAACATTGTTCTTCAGAAAACGCTCCTTCTTGTACTGAGCCTTCTTCACCTCCCTGGCCTTTTCAAATTTCCATTTTTCTTCATTTATGAAGGCCGTCAACATGTGACTTTGACCAGGAGTGAGGTTTAATTCAGGCAAAGGTGTGTTAGGGTTCTTGTGCCATAGATCAATAAAATCAAGGATCTTCCTTGGATCCAGCATGAGGGGCACAGCACTGCCTTTGGCTCTAGCGGCCCTTTGTTGTCGATCTCTGATGAGCTCAGCTAATTCTTCATCATCAGCTTCGTCTTCGCTTGACGGAACCTGAAAGGCGACGTGCTTCTTGTGAGGACTTGGCCTTGTGCCTCGTCCAGCAGTGGCCTTTTTCTTCAGCAAGGTCGGAGTTGTTGAAGACTGAGGTGGAGCTGAAGAACTTGCAGAGACTCCTGAAGCAATTGAGATTCCAGTAGTCCTTTGGCATGTGGCAAGATGCACAGGTGCTGAGGACTTTGCAGGAGCAGCTGAGGATTTTGCAACCGAGGGAGTTGGAGCTGCTTTTGAGGAATTTGCTTGAGGAACAGGCCGTGAGGGCATTGCAGCTGAGGAACTTGTCTTAATAGCTGATTTCTTTAGCATAGCCTTCTTAGGCTTGATAGCAGAGGCCTCAGCGGCGGCAGCAACAGAATCTTCATTGAATTTCTTTACTGCCTCTTTAGCCACTTTGGCCAGCTTGGCTTGACGCTTAGCCCACTCCTGAGGAAATTCCTCACCTCTTCTGATGCTAGTGGGATCAGCTTCTTGGCCAGGAGCCAATGGAGGTCTTGGACATGGAGGGTTAACAGCAAATTTCTTCATGTACTTGGGAGTGACATAGCGATATTCCCTCCATTCTCTTGCCCATCTCCTCTCAATCTTCTGAATGCGCACTTTGCGCTGATTTTTGTTCTCCTTGCCATGAGTTGCTTCATCAGGAGTACAATATTCATCATAGATGTCATCAGGGATCTCAAAAGCAGTATTTGTTTCTGGCCTCTTTCCTCCCTTCTGAGGTCTTTTACCATCAGCCATTTTCTTCACTTGAGGGTTTTGAACAATCGAATTTTCTGATGAGGTGTGCAATTTTTCTTCAAGGAACACTGCAAATGAGTTAAGTTGATGAGAACCTAGAGATTCAGCAGCGGACATGTGTACCTGTGAACAGAATATAGGTGCGAAGAGTTTTGGAGTGGTCATATGCGTTCTCAGAAGATTTTCAAAAGTATCAAGTTTGAGGAAGATGACCAGGGGTGTCTTGAGGAATTTCACTAAGCATTTTTGACTTAGGTTCCAGAGTTGTGTAGATTGAAAATCCACTCAATTGAGGAATCTTGAAGAAAAACGTTGCTTAGAGAAACTGATCAAGGACAGAAGCAGGTTGGTGTTTAAGAACATGAAAGTTGAAGAATAAACACCTTTTGAAGATTTTGTGGAAATCACCAGAATCAACAAGGGCAGTAAAAATAAATTTTATTTACCCTTGACGAAGAACACGACGAACTGAGAGTGGCAGTGGAGATGTTCATCCGTTCAGATCTTCCACGCCCTAACTTGGCGATGGAAAACAGCTACGGCGGCGGCGGAGTGAGGATTTCCGCGGCCGGCGTGAGTACGACAGCGACGAGGTCGAGGCAGTGAAGCTCTTCCTCACTGGCGACGATGGAGTGTAGCGGCGGCGCTAGGTCTGAGAGCTTGAGCGAGGGAGTAAGATCGAGCGGGGTAAATGAGCTCTGAGGAGGGTGAGGGGTATTTCTAGCAGAGGTGAGAAACCGCTCGTCCGAAGAAAATGGACAAACGTGCCCCTGACCCTTCTCATCCTAGCGACATGTGTGAATAGATAAATCTTATCGAGGGATAAGGAACGGTTTGAACGGCAAAAGCCGAAAATTCAGATAAGAATATTTTAATGTTTCGTTCGCAAATTCTTCAGCTATCAAGGACACAGTGAAGACTTTGAACGGGTTTCAAATAGAACGCACATGAAGAATTTGTGAACGGACTGGATTGAGTTTAGCATTGAGGGGGAACGGGTCCGATCACATTCACTTAGAAGAAACACAACTTGAAGAATTAGCAATAAGTGAATGCAGTAGAGGACAAAAAACTCAAATATATATATATATAGTCAATGAAGAACATAGACGGAAAGAGTGAAGATTTTGCAAAGTTGAAGAATTTGAAAATTTGAAGAATTTGCACAATGATGAAAAACTCAAATTTTGAAGATTTTCAACTTTTTGTGGTGGCGTGACCGACCGTGAAAGAATGATGATTTCAGACACCGCGTACAATTGTGGTAGGGCTCTGAGAATCAAATTCTTCATTAATTTCTTCACACTTTGAGGGTTAGTCTTCATTGATTGAAGAAAAACGTTTCTTCGTGTGTTGCACATCTAAGTCATCAATTTGCATAAGTGTTAGGATGTGTGTCCTTTTCAAAGGACATTCAAAGATTCTAAGATATTTAGCTCACACCGCAACTTGCTAAATCTCTTCTCATCCAAGGGCTTTGTGAAGATATCCGCTAGCTGTTCTTCAGACTTCACGGGATCAATAGAGATGTCACCCTTCAACACATGATCTCGAAGAAAATGATGATGAATCTGGATGTGCTTTGTCTTCGAGTGCTGAACTGGGTTATGAGCAATTTTGATGGCACTCTCGTTGTCGCAGTAGAGTGGCACATTCTTCACATTGATGCCATAGTCCTTGAGGGTTTGCTTCATCCATAGCAATTGAGCACAGCAAGAACCAGCAGCAATATACTCAGCTTCAGCAGTAGAGAGTGATACGCAGTTCTGCTTCTTCGAGGACCAACATACTAAGGATCGTCCGAGGAAATGGCATGTGCGTGAAGTTGACTTGCGGTCCACACGATCACCGGCATAGTCAGAGTCAGAATATCCAATGAGATCAAAAACCGAGCCCTTGGGATACCATAATCCAAGTGTTGGGGTGTGAGCTAGATATCGAAGAATATGTTTCACAGCCTTATAGTGTGATTCCTTCGGTGTAGCTTGAAAACGGGCACACATGCAAACACTAAGCATAATATCCGGCCTAGATGCACATAGGTACAATAAAGAACCAATCATGGAGCGGTATACCTTTTGATCGAAGTCTATTCCATTTTCATCAGTGCATAGATGGCCATTTGTGGGCATAGGGATTTTGACGCCTTTGCATTCTTGCATACCGAATTTCCTCAGAACGTCCTTGAGGTATTTCTCTTGAGAAATGAAAATGCCATTATGTTGTTGACGAATTTGAAGAGCTAAGAAGAATTTCAATTCTCCCATCATGGACATTTGATATTCCTCACTCATCATGTAAGCAAATTCGTCACTGTAATGTTGGTTAGTACAGCCAAATATAATATCATCAACATATATTTGGCACACGAATAATTCATCATCATAGGTTTTGGTGAAAAGAGTTGGGTCGAGTGAACCGGGTTTGAAGCCTTTCTTCATGAGGAATTCCTTCAGAGTATCATACCACGCCCGAGGGGCCTGCTTGAGGCCATAGAGGGCCTTATTGAGTCTGAAGACTTTGTCAGGATGTTTAGGATCTTCAAAACCTGGGGGTTGAGCAACATATACTTCTTCCTCAAGCTTACCATTGAGGAATGCACTTTTCACATCCATTTGATATAAGATGATATTATGATGGTTAGCATAAGCAAGCAATATGCGAATAGCCTCAAGTCTAGCAACAGGTGCAAAAGTCTCATCGAAATCAATTCCTTCAACCTATGTGTAGCCTTGAGCTACAAGACGAGCCTTGTTCCTCACCACTAGGCCATTTTCATCTTGCTTGCTGCGGTAGATCCCTTTGGTACCGATGATATTGTGCTTGCATGGGTCCGGTCGCTTGACAAGCTCCCACACATTGTTCAGCTTGAATTGATGTAATTCCTCTTGCATTGCTTGAATCCATTCAGGCTCCAGAAATGCCTCATCAACTTTGGTGGGCTCTGTGATAGAGACGAAAGCAAAATGCCCACAAAAGTTAGATAAATGTGAAGCTTTTGAGCGAGTCAGAGGACCTGGTGCGTTGATGTCGTTGATGATTCTCTCAATCTGTACTTCATTTACAACGCGGGGATGAGCAGGTTGACGACTTTGATTTGGCTCAGCATTTTCTTCAGAGCCATTTTCTTCAGATGCGCCAGCATGCTGTTCTTCATGTTCTGGAATGATTTCTTCAGCAGATTCTTCGGTAGGAATGACATCCTCAGTAGCTTTGAACTTGATGGTTTCCTCAGGCGTCTTTTCATCTAGCATAGGAGGTAGGTGCTCTCTTTGTGAGCCATTAGTTTCATCGAACCGCACATCTACAGTTTCAACAACCTTGTTGTGATAGGCATTGAAGACCCTGTAGGTGTGCGAGTCCTTTCCGTAACCAAGCATAAAACCTTCATGTGCTTTCGGTGCAAATTTAGAATTGTGATGTGGATCTCTAATCCAGCATTTAGCACCGAAGACTTTGAAATAACTCAAATTGGGTTTCTTGTCAGTGAGGAGTTCATATGAGGTCTTCTTGAAGAATTTGTGAAGATATACCCTGTTGATGATGTGGCATGCAGTATCAATTGCCTCAGGCCAGAAGTGACGAGGTGTCTTGTATTCATCAAGCATGGTGCGAGCCATCTCAACAAGAGTCCTGTTCTTGCGCTCCACAACGCCATTCTGCTGAGGAGTGTATGGGGCAGATAGCTCATGAGTAATACCAAGTTCATCGAGATAGTCATCAAGACCAGTATTCTTGAACTCAGTCCCATTGTCACTACGTATATGCTTGATCTTCACGCCGAAATTCGTCGAAGCCCTTGAGGAAAATCGTCTGAAGACTTCCTGCACTTCAGTCTTGTAAGTAATGACATGCACCCATGTGTAACGAGAATAGTCATCAACAATGACAAAGCCATATAGAGATGCTGCATTTGTTAGTGTGGCATAATGAGTAGGGCCAAAGAGATCCATATGAAGCAATTCAAAAGGACGAGAAGTAGTCAAGATAGTTTTCGAGGGGTGCTTGGCTCTGGTCATCTTTCCAGCCTCACAAGCCCCACAAAGATGATCTTTGAGGAATTTGACACCCTCGATGCCAATGACGTGCTTTTTCTTCACGAGCGTGTGTAAGTTCCTCATGCCAGCATGACCCAGTCGTCGATGCCATAGCCAGCCTTCTGAAGCGTTAGCAAGTAGACAAGAGGCAGGCTGTGGTCCTGCAGAGAAATCAACAATATACAAGTCTCCTCTCCTAAAGCCTTCGAAGACTTTGGAATTGTCAGATTCCATGAGCACTAAGCAACGATATTTGCCAAAGACAACAACCATATCAAGATCACAAAGCATTGAGACAGACATGAGGTTGAATCCGAGGGACTCGACAAGCATGACTTTATCCATGTGTCGATCCTTTGAGATTGCAACCCTACCTAGACCCAATACCTTGCTTTTGCCTTTGTCAGCGTAGGTGATATGCTTCAAGTGTGATGGAGATAAAGGAGTGTTCATCAGTAAGCTCTTGTCACCGGTCATGTGATTTGTACATCCACTATCGAGGACCCACTCAGTAGCTTTGGGTAAATCATCCTGCAGATGAATTATGCATCTTACGAACTCATACTTCAGAGTGAAGAATATGACATCAAATTCATCAGACATATTTCATCAATTAAGCAACACATGTATATATAGCAATGTGGAGGACGTGAGAAATGATAAATCATTTCTTCATGATTAGCTTGCGTCCTTTCAAGCATTTCAGGTCTCCAGCAAATTCTTCAGACGATTTAGTTCGCTGGAGACCTAACCCTGCATAGAGATTAGTTCCTTTTTCACCACCCACATCTGGAGGGGTGCAAAGAGTTCATCATTCTGCGAGCTTCATAAGAGAAAGGTGGCATAGAACACCAGACCACTTCGTTTCACATAAGAGGGGTTAGGGTAAGCATATGAATAAGCAGAGAAATTCTTGAGGACTTATGAACATATGATTTGAAGAATAATGCATATATTCATAGCCCTTAGGCTTTCCCTGCGAAACAGAAGTGTTAACACGATGATGTTCATGTAGGACTTGATCCATGTGAGGAATTTGATTCATATGAAGAATTTGATCTGGGGTTCTTATTCTTCACGGTGGTGTCATGAGGACATTCACCTGAAGACTTTCAAGGCACTTTTTGGGAACCCAGATTTTCTTCATAGGGGGACCGTTCCTGCAGTTAGATCCAACATATCTAGCAAATACCTCACCATTCTGATTTTTGAACAGTTTATAGTTGGAGTCAAATGACTCATCAGATGAATATGAGGATTCACAAGTAAAGCCAGATAAAGTGGATGGATCTACGGGAGGTCCCTTCGCAGCAACCCATGAGGTTTTGGGATACTGCTCCGGTTTCCAGTAGGTTCCATCAGCATTGAGTTTCCTCTCAAAGGCAATACCCTCTTTCCTAGGGTTCCTGTTCAAGATCTGCTTTTTGAGTACATCACAAAGAGTCTGATGCCCTTTGAGGCTTTTGTACATGCCTGTCACATACAATTCCTTCAACCCTGCATTTTCGTCAGTGATACTAGTGGTATCCTCAGATGAGGAATTTGTGACCACAGAGATAGTTGAAGAATTTGCAGCAATGGAAGCATTTGAACATTCAGGTGAAGAATTAGCAGTTTCACGTTCAATGCATTTCAAGCATGGTGGAATAAATTCTTCCTGAGCGGAACTGATCTGTTGAGCAAGCAAAGAATCATTTTCCTTCTGAAGATCTTCATGACTCACCCTTAGCTTCTCAAGATCTTGCTTTCTTTGAAGAAATTCATAAGAAAGCTTCTCATGATCGGCTAGGAGAGTTTCATGACGACCTTGAAGGTTGTCAAACTTAGACTGTAGTTGCTGAAGATTATCAGTCAGTGTTTGAGTTCGATCCATTTCTTCACCTAACAGATCATCGCTTTTGTCTAGCATATTTTGAACCTTTTCCAAAGCCTTTTGTTGTTTAACAGCAATATTAGCAAGTTTGGAATAGCTGGGTTTGAGGTTATCATCAGATTCATCCTCACTTGATTCAGAGGAGGGATATTTGAGTACCTTGGCACCTTTTGCCATGAAGCGATAGGTGGGAGCATAGTCATCGTTGCCGTCATCAGCAGTGTTGGGGAAGCCATTTTCCTCAGTGTTGAAGATGGACTTGCTAACGTAAGCAGTAGCGAGGGCTAGGCTCGCCACACCAGAGTCTGACTCCTCAGATGCCTCCTCTTCCTCATGTTCCTCAGATTCAGCTTCAGAGTCCATTTCCTTGCCAATGAATGCCCGAGCTTTCTTGGAGCTGCTCTTCTTGTGAGATGAAGACTTTGAAGATCTTGACGATGAGGACTTTGAAGATTTCTTCTTCCTCTTAGAGTCATCTGAACTATCATCCTTGTATTTCTTCTTCTTTGATTCCTTCTCCCACTGAGGACAATCAGTAATGTAGTGACCAGGTTTCTTGCATTTATGGCAAGTTCTCTTCTTGTAATCACGGGATGAGGAATCTGATTTCATGTCATCACCTCTTGAGGATTTTCCAAATCGGCCACGTCTAGAGAACTTCTGGAATTTCCTCATGAGCATTGCTAGCTCCAGACTCAGTTCTTCAGGATCATCAAGGCTGCTACCAGAATCTTCATCTTCAGATTCAGAGACTGCCTTGGCTTTCAGTGCACGAGATCTACCATAGCTCGGTCCATAGAGATCTCTCTTCTCAGCTAGTTGGAATTCATGAGTATTTAGCCTCTCGAGGATATCAGCAGGATCAAGTGACTTGTAGTCACCACGTTCTTGAATCATCAGTGCCAGTGTATCGAATGAAGAATCGAGTGACCTCAGCAATTTCTTCACCACCTCATGGTCGGTGATGTCAGTGGCACCTAGTGCTTGAAGCTCGTTTGAAATGTCAGTGAGGCGATCAAAGATTTGCTGAACATTTTCGTTGTCGAGTCTTTTGAAGCGGTTGAAGAGATTGCGAAGAACGTCAACTCGAGAGTCACGTTGAGTTGAGACTCCTTCGTTGACCTTGGACAGCCTATCCCAGATAAGCTTAGCTGTCTCCAAAGCACTCACTCTGCCATACTGCCCTTTGCTCAGATGGCCACATATGATATTCTTCGCTTGAGAGTAGAGTTGCTTGAATCTCTTCACATCAGCAGCGTTTACGGAAGGAGTGACAGAGGGAACACCCTTTTCCACAACATACCAGAGGTCGTTGTCAATTGCCTCAAGATGCATGCGCATCTTGTTCTTCCAGTAGGGGTAGTCCGTCCCATCGAAGGTAGGACACCCAGCTGAGACCTTGATCATGCCTGTAGTCGACATAACTAAAACTCCAGGTGGTTAAACCAAAATCACACAGAACAAGGGAGTACCTTGCTCTGATACCAATTGAAAGTGCGTTATATCGACTAGAGGGGGGGTGAATAGGTGATTTTTACAAATTCGTCACTGAGGAATTTCAAGGTGAGGAAATTCCTAAGAGACGAACTACTTAGCAGTGGAATAAGTACTCAGATGCAAGCATAACAGAGCAGTAGCACAGTCATCATGATGAAATGAAAACAAGCACAGAGTACGAGTAGCGTAAACACAGGATAAGCAGGCTGAAGACAAACTGACTGAAGAAATTGAACTGAGGAAATTGAGAAAGTCTTCAGTCAAAGTCTTCAAACAGTAATGATCGAATACATAGCAAGTATGCGAGGAAATGAAAGGGTTGAGGAAATAGAACCAGTAGCTCGGTGAAGACACTGATTTGGTAGACCAGTTCCAACTGCTGTGACAGTTGTACGTCTGGTTGGAGCGGCTAGGTATTTAAACCTGAGGACACACAGTCCCGGACACCCAGTCCTGAACACACTGTCCAGGACACCTAGTCCTCACCGTATTCTCCTTGGGCTAAGGTCACACAGACCTCGCCCAACCACTCGTGGTAAGTCTTCAGGTGACTTCCAAACCTTCACATACTCGGTCACTCGGCAATCCACAATTTCCTCTTGGATGCTCTAGACCATGACGCCTAACCGTCTGGAGGATGCACAGTCCTCAAAGGTAACAAGCGTCGGTTCCACACAGGAACAATCTCTTCAGTGATGCTCAATCACTTTGGGTTTGTAGGTGTTTGGGTTTTTGGGTTTTTCCTCACTTGATGATTTTCGCTCAAAGTCCTCGGAGGATGGGATGCTCTAAATGACAAGTGTCAATCTATTTCTTGGAGCAGCCAACCAGCTAGTGGTTGTAGGGGGCGGCTATTTATAGCCTAGGGAGCAGCCCGACATGATAAGACATAAATGCCCTTCAATGATATGACCGTTAGGTGGGTAGCTTATTTGGATAGCTGGCGTGCAGCACAGCAACGGTCGGATATTTGAGTATCAAATTCCTCAGGGCTATCATGTTCCTCACTTGTAGGCAATCCGCACTGGCGAATTCCTAACTCCTCAGTCAGAACAAATTCCTTAGAGAACAGAAGAACTTCGTCTCTGTCACTGAAGAACTTGACTAAACTGTATGAGATTTCCAATGGCTTCACTCGAAAGGATTGGGTAGGTGTAGGATTTTGAGTTGAGCATCACTTGGAAACTTTTCCTTAGTTTTACCTCGACCCCCTTTAACAGTACGGTGTTTCCTATGACTCAAGAAGAAGAAAATGAAACTACGAAAACAAAAGTCTTCATGCTTCATAATCCTCGCATGAATATCAAGTCTTCAGGGTCACACCAATTTCTTCACTTTCAAAGTCTTCAAGAAAACCAAAGTCTTCAGTTGAAGACATTCATTTTTAGGGGTCGACATTCATCGTAAATAACAAACTCCTCATAGACTTATAGACCTGTGTACACTCACAAACACATTAGACCCTTAACCTATAAGTCTTCAATTCACCAAAACCACTAAGGGGCACTAGATGCACTTACACTTTCCCAGCGAAACAGAAGTGTTAGCACGATGATGTTCATGTGAGGACTTGGATCGATGTGAGGAATTTGATCCATAAGAGGACTTGGATCCATGTGAAGACTTTGGTCCATATGAAGAATTTGACCTGGGGTTCTTATTCTTCACAGGTGGTGTCATGAGGACATTCACCTGAAGACTTTCAAGGCACCTTTTGGGAACCCAGATTTTCTTCATAGGGGGACCATTCCTGCAGTTAGATCCAACATATCTAGCAAATACCTCACCATTCTGATTTTTGAACAGTTTATAGTTGGAGTCAAATGACTCATCAGATGAATATGAGGATTCACAAGTAAAGCCAGATAAAGTGGATGGATCTACGGGAGATCCCTTCGCAGCAACCCATGAGGTTTTGGGATACTGCTCAGGTTTCCAGTAGGTTCCATCAGCATTGAGTTTCCTCTCAACGGCAATACCCTCTTTCCTAGGGTTCCTGTTCAAGATCTGCTTTTTGAGCACATCACAAAGAGTCTGATGCCCTTTGAGGCTTTTGTACATGCCTGTCACATACAATTCCTTCAACCCTGCATTTTCGTCAGTGATACTAGTGGTATCCTCAGATAAGGAATTTGTGACCACAGAGATAGTTGATGAATTTGCAGCAATAGAAGCATTTGAACATTCAGGTGAAGAATTAGCAGTTTCACGTTCAATGCATTTCAAGCATGTTGGAATAAATTCTTCCTGAGCGGAACTGATCTGTTGAGCAAGCAAAGAATCATTTTCCTTCTGAAGATCTTCATGACTCACCCTTAGCTTCTCAAGATCTTGCTTTCTTTGAAGAAATTCATAAGAAAGCTTCTCATGATCGGCTAAGAGAGTTTCATGACAACCTTGAAGGTTGTCAAACTTAGACTATAGTTGCTGAAGATTATCAGTCAGTGTTTGAGTTCGATCCATTTCCTCACCTAACAGATCATCGCTTTTGTCTAGCATATTTTGAACCTTTTCCAAAGCCTTTTGTTGTTTAACAGCAATATTAGCAAGTTTGGAATAGCTGGGTTTGAGGTTTTCATCAGATTCATCCTCACTTGATTCAGAGGAGGGATATTTGAATACCTTGGCACCTTTTGCCATGAAGCAATAGGTGGGAGCATAGTCATCGTTGCCGTCATCAGCAGTGTTGGGGAAGCCATTTTCCTCAGTGTTGAAGATGGACTTGCTAATATAAGCAGTAGAGAGGGCTAGGCTAGCCACACCAGAGTCTGATTCCTCAGATGCCTCCTCTTCCTCATGTTCCTCAGATTCAGCTTCAGAGTCCATTTCCTTGCCAATGAATGCCCGAGCTTTCTTGGAGCTGCTCTTCTTGTGAGATGAAGACTTTGAAGAACTTGACGATGAGGACTTTGAAGATTTCTTCTTCTTCTTAGAGTCATCTGAACTATCATCCTTGTATTTCTTCTTCTTTGATTCCTTCTCCCACTGAGGACAATCAGTAATGTAGTGACCAGGTTTCTTGCATTTATGACAAGTTCTCTTCTTGTAATCACGGGATGAGGAATCAGATTTCATGTCATCACCTCTTGAGGATTTTCCAAATCGGCCACGTCTAGAGAACTTCTGGAATTTCCTCACGAGCATTGCTAGCTCCTGACTCAGTTCTTCAGGATCACCAAGGCTGCTACCAGAATCTTCATCTTCAGATTCAGAGACTGCCTTGGCTTTCAGTGCACGAGATCTACCATAGCTCGGTCCGTAGAGATCTCTCTTCTCAGCTAGTTGGAATTCATGAGTATTTAGCCTCTCGAGGATATCAGCAGGATCAAGTGACTTGTAGTCACCACGTTCTTGAATCATCAGTGCCAGTGTATCGAATGAAGAATCAAGTGACCTCAGCAATTTCTTCACCACCTCATGGTCGGTGATGTCAGTGGCACCCAATGCTTGAAGCTCGTTTGAAATGTCAGTGAGGCGATCAAAAGTTTGCTGAACATTTTCGTTGTCGAGTCTTTTGAAGCTGTTGAAGAGATTGCGAAGAACGTCAACTCGAGAGTCACGTTGAGTTGAGACTCCTTCGTTGACCTTGGACAGCCTATCCCAGATAAGCTTAGCTGTCTCCAAAGCACTCACTCTGCCATACTGCCCTTTGCTCAGATGGCCACATATGATATTCTTCGCTTGAGAGTAGATTTGCTTGAATCTCTTCACATCAGCAGCGTTTACGGAAGGAGTGACAGAGGGAACACCCTTTTCCACAACATACCAGAGATCGTTGTCAATTGCCTCAAGATGCATGCGCATCTTGTTCTTCCAGTAGGGGTAGTCCGTCCCATCGAAGGTAGGACACCCAGCTGAGACCTTGATCATGCCTGCAATCGACATAACTAAAACTCCAGGTGGTTAAACCAAAATCACACAGATCATGGGAGTACCTTGCTCTGATACCAATTGAAAGTGCGTTATATCGACTAGAGGGGGGGTGAATAGGCGATTTTTACAAATTCGTCACTGAGGAATTTCAAGGTGAGGAAATTCCTAAGCGACGAACTACTTAGCAGCGGAATAAGTACTCAGATGCAAACATAACATGGCATAAGTACAGTCATCATGATGAAATGAAATAGGCACAGAGTACAGGTAGCGTGAAACACATGATAAGCAGGCTGAAGACTAAGTGACTGAAGAAATAGGATTGAGGAAATTGAGAAAGTCTTTAGTCAAAGTCTTCACACAGTAACGATCAAGAAAATCAACACATGAATGAGGAAATGAAAGAGTTGAGGAAATAGAACCAGTAGCTCGGTGAAGACAATGATTTGGTAGACCAGTTCCAACTGCTGTGACAGTTGTACGTCTGGTTGGAGCGGCTAGGTATTTAAACCTGAGGACACACAGTCCCGGACACACAGTCCTCACCGTATTCTCCTTGAGCTAAGGTCACACAGAGCTCGCCCAATCACTCGAGGTAAGTCTTCAGGTGACTTCCAAACCTTCACATACTCGGTCACTCGGCAATCCACAATTTCCTCTTGGATGCTCTAGACCATGACGCCTAACCGTCTGGAGGATGCACAGTCCTCAAAGGTAACAAGCGTCGGTTCCACACAGAAACAATCTCTTCAGTGATGCTCAATCACTTTGGGTTTGTAGGTGTTTGGGTTTTTGGGTTTTTCCTCACTTGATGATTTTCGCTCAAAGTCTTCGGAGGATGGGATGCTCTAAATGACAAGTGTCAATCTATCTCTCGGAGCAGCCAACCAGCTAGTGGTTGTAGGGGGCGGCTATTTATAGCCTAGGGAGCAGCCCGACATGATAAGACATAGATGCCCTTCAATGATATGACCGTTAGGTGGGTAGGATATTTGGACAGCTGGCACGTAGCACAGCAACGGTCGGAAATTTGAGTATCAAATTCCTCAGGGCTATCATGTTCCTCACTTGTAGGCAATCCGCACTGGCGAATTCCTAACTCCTCAGTCAGAACAAATTCCTTAGAGAACAGAAGAACTTCGTCTCTGTCACTGAAGAACTTGACTAAACTGTATGAGATTTCCAATGGCTTCACTCGAAAGGATTGGGTAGGTGTAGAATTTTGAGTTGAGCATCACTTGGAAACTTTTCCTTAGTTTTACCTCGACCCCCTTTAACAGTACGGTGATTCCTATGACTCAAGAAGAAGAAAAAGAAACTACGAAAACAAAAGTCTTCACGCTTCATAATCCTCGCATGAATATCAAGTCTTCAGGGTCACACCAATTTCTTCACTTTCAAAGTCTTCAAGAAAACCAAAGTCTTCAGTTGAAGACATTCATTTTTAGGGGTCGACATTCATCGTAAATAACAAACTCCTCATAGACTTATAGACCTGTGTACACTCACAAACACATTAGTCCCTTAACCTATAAGTCTTCAATACACCAAAATCACTAAGGGGCACTAGATGCACTTACAGTTAGTTCATCTAATATGTGAGTATATTGGATGTTATAAGATATTATAAAAGAGTGTTGTACTAGATCATTGTGCAATTGCTGTTTAGCTTCTAATATTAACTTGGTGATTTTAGGTACATATGTCATTGGTAAAGATCCGCACTTTGACCCTTTCTGCGTATGGGGCAATGAGATATCGATGAACCAGCATCAAGTGAGGAAGCTGATAAAGATTGTTAGTAAAATGGGTCAAAAGATGGCAATTAAACTATTTGTTTACACTTTATCCAAGACAACAACGAACTGCAGGATGGTAAGTAAGAACTCTGCAGCCTTCTTTTTACTGCCCATAATGAGTTGTGTTAGATGACAATGTCTGAATCTTTTTCCTTTGCAGTGGTTCCCAATGCAGTTTACTCAAGATTACCTCTCAAACTACATGATTGGTGGGCATGCAAAGGTTAAAGTATTTCTACCAGAACACGATGATTATTTAGATGTTTTCATCAAGACCGTGAAGGATGGGCGGTCGGCCATCACAAGGGGTTGGGCTAGAGTCGTGCGTGCCTTCTGCATGGAGGAGGGCACAATATGGGCATTCCGCTTCACCTTGTTCAGCAACCAGAATGTATTTTGCCTCTTTCTTTACCATCTTTAATAGTACAAGTATACAACCGTGGTTCATCATTCTTTATTTGGTGCTTATGTAATTCTTGAACATATGTACCTATGAATCGAATAATGCATTGGTTGTTTGAACCTGATGGATATGAATAAAGCTATAGCATACTTTCAAATTCAAATCTGGTACAATTTGAAATAGTAGCAATTAAATTACGGTGAAATTACGCTCTGCAGGTCGTTACGGCGCACACGGTCGGTAAAACACAAACGTTTGTGATATACACCATAATCTAACACGGTTCACAGAGAGGAAACGTGTGCAAGCATGCACACAGTTGCTGTTTGCAAAGCGTGTGCGATGTCAGACAATAACACAAATGATGCGGGCAAACTAAACGTTTGTGATAGTTGCCTTATCATACACGATTTGCAACCATGAACTATTTCTGATGTGGTACGCATCGTAAACGTTGCACCACAGAATAGCATGTGCGATAGTTGTCATGTACGACGATGTTACGATGGTCCGACGTTTCGTAATCCTATCCGACACTCATACGACAATTAGCTAATCTTCTTAATTAGTTATCGCATACGGTTCAGGAAAAGTGAATGTGTGTGATTGTCTACTTATCGTACATGTTCTATAATCGTGAACCGTTTGTGATGGTCCGCGCATCATAAACGTAGCACCACAAAATACTGACTGTGATGGCAATGCGAGCACAAATGAGTTGCAAGGATGGAGCCCCTATCCCCGACGGTTTTTGGGTCGTGTGGGAAGGACCCCCCTATCGCAGTCACTCACTTGGTGATGTTTCCAAATGCCATCGCGGAAAGGGGTTAAAAACCGTTTGTATAGCACCTTGCTGTACCAGTATCTATGCCATGGCCCATACCGCCTCGTACAAGAAGGCCAAGGCATTCTCTGCGTCTGACCTCGATCATCCAGAGAGCTTCACCAACATCTCATCGCACCACAAGCTCATGAGGTACAGAGATGAGGGGAAGGCGAGGAAAGGGAAGGACTTTAACCCAAGCCAGGGTCCCATTGATCAAGCTGGTGATGATATCTGGTGGCGGGAGGCCCCATGGCTTAATAAGCATTGGATATGGACTTATACATTGTCCTCGCACTCTCCCGGAGATCAAGGCGCGCCAAACAGGCTCCTGTCCTGAGATAAGGCCTTGTCCACGGCCAGTCGAGCTCGCCATCGAGGTTAGTTATACGGACTCAGATATCTTTCCTCCATTACATTGTGTGTGTGGCCATCGATGATTACAATGCTAATGAGGAGTGGTGTTGCAAGCTGCTCTTCAGAAAGAGGGAGAGGCAACCCAGGCACTTATGCAGGAGAGGGACCGGCAGGCGGTGGAGAAGGAGAGGGAGTTGGAGGAGAGGACGACTACGTTGTTGGAGGAGGAGAGGGCATGGAATGACGCGGCTCACCGGGCCATGTATGAGCTCCTCGTGGTAAGTTTCTTCTGCATATTAGCCAAATCATGCACGTAATGTTCGTTTCATTACTAACTAATATGACTGACTCGTCAAAACCAAATATGCAGTCTGTGTGCGAGAAGACCGGTCAGACGCCTCCGCCGATGCCAGTCATTGCTCCAGGGACCACGGTGAGTTTCATTTGAATGGTCATTACTTACTAGTCTTAACATTTGAGTGTCATCAGGCTAACGAGACATTGCAAATGATCTTTGGTGCAGCGTAACTCCAGACAAGCATTGCACGATCCTTCTCCAGGTGGTACCTGCACGAGCAACCCCGGTGCTTCACCTCCGTGATAACGGTAAGTTTTCTCTAGTGTTTTGCTTAACAAATGCATAATGACCTATACTTAGCTTTATTTAGTTCATTTATGACATAATTAGCTTAGTTAGGTCAAAAATTGCATAATAACCTTGGTTAGCTCATAAATGTCATATACTTAGCTTATTTTCCTCCAAAATGACATAATAAGCTTATTTTAACTAAGTTAGCTCTAAAATGACCTATACTTAGCTTTGTTTCCTCCAAAATGACCTAAGTTAGCTCTAATATGCTAAGTTAGCTCTAATATGCTTAGTTACCTAGGTTAGCTCAATAATGACCTATACTTAGCTTACTTATGTCAAAAATGGCATAATTAGCTTACTTAGGTAAAAAAAAAGCATAATAACCTTGGTAACCTCATAAATGTCATATACTTAGCTTATTTTCGTCCAAAATGACATAATAAGCTTACTTAGCTCCAAAATGACCTATTTTACCTAAGTTAGCTCTAAAATGATCTATACATAGCTTTGTTTCCTCCAAAATGACCTAGGTTAGCTCTAAGTTAGCTCTAATATGCTAAGTTAGCTCTAATATGCTTAGTTACCTAGGTTAGCCCAATAATGACCTATACTTAGCTTACTTATGTCAAAAATGGCATATTTAGCTTCCTTAGGTAAAAAATTGCATAATAACCTTGGTAACCTCATAAATGTCATATACTTAGCTTATTTTCCTCCAAAATGACATAATAAGCTTACTTAGCTCCAAAATGACCTATTTTACCTAAGTTAGTTCTAAAATGACCTATACTTAGCTTTGTTTCCTCCAAAATGACCTAAGTTAGCTCTAATATGCTTAGTTACCTAGGTTAGCTCAATAATGACCTATACTTAGCTTACTTATGTCAAAAATGGCATAATTAGCTTACTTAGGTCAAAAATGGCATCATAACCTTGGTAACCTCATAAATGTCATATACTTCTTCTTCTTCTTCTTCTTCTAGTCTTCTTCTTCTAACTTTCTTATTTCCCATTTTGCAGATTTGATTCACTTCACGGAAGCTTGCATTGATGGAGTGCTTGTGTTTACTTTCTGTTTTGATTTTGTATCGATGAACAATGTGGGACTTGCTACCTATGGATGAAACTATTGTAATATGGATGAAACTATGTATGTATGGATGAAACTTATGTGTTGGATATGATATATTTGCTGTGAGACTTGCTCATATTGTTTACCCTGTGAAATATACATATATATCATATATTTGCTGTGCAAATGCTTGGATATAACAAAAAATTGAATTAAAAGGGGCAAATATAGGCACTTTGCCGTCTGCCATCGACGGCAAAGGGCTCTTTGCCGTCTGCCACTGACGGCAAAGGTGACACGTGGCAGCAACCTAGGAGCACTGGGTCTGACCCATTTGGTCACTTTACCGTCGTTGGCAGACGACAAAGGCTGCCAGCCCCCACCTAAGGTCAGCTGACGTCACATGCAAGACGACAAAGGAGCTTGTCTCTTTGCCGTCGGTGGCGGACGGCAAAGTCTGCAAGCCCCCA
Source organism: Thinopyrum elongatum (assembly GCA_011799875.1). Classification (NCBI taxonomy): domain Eukaryota; kingdom Viridiplantae; phylum Streptophyta; class Magnoliopsida; order Poales; family Poaceae; genus Thinopyrum; species Thinopyrum elongatum. The sequence goes on along the minus strand of CM022299.1, from coordinate 180,395,129 downwards.
CCTAAGGTCAGCTGACGTCACATGGCAGACGGCAAAGGATCTTGTATCTTTGCCGTCAGTAGGCAGACGACAAAGCCTGCCGTTAGCCACCTAACAGGGCTAACCCCAGTTCTATGCCGTCCACTAACTTGGCTGTCTGCTTGGCCTGTATGGCAGACGGCAAAGGTCTTTGCCGTCTGCTTTATTTATGCAGACGACAAAGTAGCCCTTTACCGTGGTTTTCTGTGCTGGAAGTGGGGCCATCTGCCAGCTGATGGCAAAGGCATTTGCCGTCCGTGAACCTGTCCTTTGCTGTCTGCCATGGCAGACGGCAAAGTACCTGATTCCTGTAGTGTATATTGATCATTGCTTGGATATCATCATAATTATTCGATCTTCTATCAATTGCCCAACAGTAATTTGTTTACCCACCATAAGCTATTTTCTCGAGAGAAGCCATTAGTGAAATCTACGGCCCCCGGGTCTATTCTTTATCATATTTGCTTTGAGATCTATTTTTATTCTCTTTTATTTTCAGATCTATTATTACAAAAACCCAAAAATACCTCACTGCACTTTTTGTTACTTATTTTATTTCGTGTTTTATCGGGAGCTTTTTATCCAATCTACCACAATTTTTATCCCGTCAACTTCACAATTTCTGGCACCGTTACCCGTAGAGGGATTGGCAACCCCTCATAAGCGTTGGGTTGCAAGTATTTGTTCTTTGTGTGCATGTACCATTTACATAGTCTTGCTTGGTTCTCCTACTGGATTGATACCTTAGTTCCATAACTGAGGGAAATACCTACCGTAGCTGTGCTACATCATCCCTTCCTCTTTGGGGAAATACCGACGTAGTTCAAGCGACATCAAAAGGAATTTCTGGCGCCGTTGCTGGGGAGACATCATCAACATCTATCAGGTTCCTAATAACAAATCTCATCTCCTTGCAATTTACATTATTTGCCATTTGCCTCTCGTTTTCATCTCCCCCACTTCACAAAAAATTTCCGTTTTGTTCGTCCTCTTTTTCGTTCGCCGTTTTCTCATCAGATCTATCCTTTTGTGTGTGATCTTGTTTGCCTACTTTGTCTCTATGGCTAGCATGACTACTCCTCCTTTGTCACCAGATTTTGAAGTTTGGAACTTCAAGCAAAAACAAGGAGAAAATTTGAAAGATGCTTGGTATAGGCTAATGGAATCTTATCGCATTTGCAATCTAAAAGGGATACAAAGATTTTGCTTCGAAATTTTTATATAGGATTAACTTTGCATCATAGACAACTTTTGGATTTTGCCGCTAAAGGGAACTTTATTGAGCTTGATGCTAATCCCGCTTATGAGATCCTAGAGGGAATTTTGGGAATTCCACCAACCAAAAAGGGGATTTCTTTTACTCAAGAAGGGGCTCAAATTTTTGACTAGTTAAGTGATTTGCATAAACATTTGGTTGAGTTGCAAAAATATAACGAACCTCTTAAACATACAGTGGGAACCTCAATTGCATGAATACTTTGATTACTCTTTGCAATAAGCGTTTGGATATTTTAGATCTCAAGATGGCCTCTTTACCAGAAAATCTTGGGAAGCGTAAAGAGCCTCCTGGGTTTGAAAAGGCCCTTACAAAAGTTGCAAAAACTAAAGATGACAATACTTGAATCTATGCATTATGCCTAGCTAGGGGCGTAAAACGATAGCGCTTGTTGGGAGGCAACCCAATGAATAAAATTTATTTTTGCCTTTTTCTTTCTGTTCTTGAGTGTTTGCACAATTATACCTCTGTTATGATTGCGTTTTTTATGTTTTAATTAGTGTTTGTGTCAAGTAAAGCCTTTGGGATAGCTTTGGTGATAGTTGATTTGATCCTGTTGAAAAACAAAAACTTTTGTGTCCAGTAACAGAATTCTTTAAATTCACAGAAGAAACAAAAAATTCTGAATTTTTTACACAAGATTGATATACAAATTTCCTCTGTTTCCTAATTTTTCAGAATTTGCTGAGTCACAGAAGTATGAGAAAAATTCGCATCTTTACAAACTATTCTATTTTCTTTGCATTGTGTGCTTATTTTGATGAATCTATGGATTGTATCGGGGGGTATAAGCCATGGTATAGTTAGAATACAGTAGATATAATGCAATAACAAAATTTGAATGGGTTTGCTACAGTACTTAAAGTAAAGATTGGTTTTCTTATACTAACGGATCTCACGAAGGTTTTGTTAAGTTTTGTGTGATTGAAGTTTTCAAGTTTTGGGTGAGATCATGATGGATGAAGGAATCAGGAGTGAAAAGAGCCTAAGCTTGGGGATGCCCCATGGCACCCCAAGTTAATATTCAAGGAGAACCAAGCAACTAAGCTTGGGGATGCCCCGGAAGGCATCCCTTCTTTCTTCTAACGACCATCGGCATTTTATTTGGAGCTATATTTTTATTCGTCGCATATCATGAGTTTGGCTTGGAGCGTCTTGTATTATATGAGTCTTTGCTTGTTTTGCTTTCTATTTTGTCACAAGTATCCCTGCTGGACACACCTATTTGAGAGAGCCAAAATTATGCTATGATTTGTTAGAATTGATCTTTATGCTTCACTTAAATTTTTTAAGCTATGGAATTGCTCTAGTGCTTCACTTTTATATTTTTGAGCACGGTGTGCTTTAATATTTTTGAAGAAATTCTCTCATGCTTCACTTATATTATTTTGAGAGACGAAAAAAAATTATGGTCATGTTCTTCACTTAGAATTATTTGAGCTTGTCAAAAACAATTGCAATATATGAAACTAGTCCCAAAGTGATAGATATTCAAGAGGGATATAATAAAAACTTTCATGAAGATCATTGGACAAAATAAACTTGATTCTTCGTAATAGTTTGAGATATGATGATAGTGATATGTGAGTCATATTGGTGAGTAATTATGCTTTAGTAAGAATATTGGTGTTAAGGTTTGTGATTCCCTATGCACGCACGAAAGTCAATAGTTATGCAATGAAATTACATCCTACTTGTGGTGCATTATTCGGTGTTAGTTATGCTTAATGCTCACTTATGTGATTTTTCGTTTCTTGGTTGGTTGCTTCTCAATCTATTTGCTAGCCTCCACTTGTACTAAGTAGAAATACTACTTGTGCATCCAACATCTTTAAAACCAGTTTTGCCATATGAGTCCACCATACCTACCTATATGCAGTATTTCCATGCCGTTCTAAGCAAATTTATATGTGCCATCTCTAATTTTCAAAATAAATTTCCTTTTTGTGTGCTCGTACCGCTCATGAAGCGGGAGGGGGTGGCCAATATTTTCCATGCTAGATGTGTTATTCTCAAGATGAGTGTTTATTCACTTGTCATTGCACGAGAGTGCGGCGGTAATAGGGATGCCTAGTCCCGAAATGAAAAAAAATACTTTATGTGGTCAAGTAATAAATTCCTTGGAAAGTGTTGGTATGGACGGTACCCGTGGATACGGCTAGCTGTGGAATGTGAAAGAATGGTGGAAAAAGGAATAAACTTTATTTTCTGTTTGTGAACCGCCTATGATGTATCTAGCATGGAAAGTGTTGGGAATTACTCAGTCGTTTTCGTTGACGGGAAAAGTATGCCTCTCAAAAAAAGTTATCTCTCAATTTAAGCTTTGAGCTCTGGCACCTCTACAACTCCCTACTTCCCTTTGCGAAGGGCCTATCTATTTACTTTATGCAATTTTATTTTTATTTGAGTCTCCATCTTCTCTTATAAAGCACCAACTAAGGGGCACTATGATCGTACTTGAGCATTGGATGTAGCTAATATGCGAGTGTGTTTCATGAATGGATCAATGATTGAGCATGATGGGCTAGGGATAACTTTCTTTAGTATTGATATTTTGAAAGACATGGTTGCTTGTTGATATGCTTGAGTATTGAAATCTTCATGTCAAAACTAGACTATTGCTTTGAACCATATAAAAGTCCAAATGTCCATGCTACAAAAGAAAAGAATATGTGATGAACATGTTAGGTAGCGTTCCACATCAAAAATTCTATTTTTATCATTTACCTACTCGAGGACGAGTAGGAATTAAGCTTGGGGATGCTGATACGTCTCCAACGTATCTATAATTTTTGCTTGTTCCATGTTGTTATATTATCATTCTTAGATGTTTTACAATCATTTTATAGCAACTTTATATTATTTTTGGGGACTAACCTATTGACATAGTGCCCAGTGCCAGTTGCTGTTTTTTGCTTGTTTTTTACTTTGCAGAATATCAGTACCAAACGGAGTCAAAACGCAACGAAACTTTTTGGAGAATTTTTTTGGACCAAAAGACACAACATGGGCCAAAGAAGTACCAGAGGGGAGGCCCGAGGTGGGCACAACCCACCTGGGCACGCCCAGGAGCCCAGGCGCGCCCAGGGGGGTTGTGCCCCCCTCAGTGGCCTCCCGCACCGCCTCTTCACCCTATAAATCCCCAAATATTCCAGAAACCCTAGGGGAGTCGACGAAACACAATTCCAGCTACCGCAAGTTCCAGAACCACGAGATCCAATCTAGACACCATCACGGAGGGGTTCATCATCCTCATTGGTGCCTCTCCGATGATGCGTGAGTAGTTCATCATAGACCTACGGGTCCGTAGGCAGTAGCTAGATGGCTTCCTCTCTCTCTCTTTTGATTCTCAATACAATGGTCTATTGGAGATCTATTTGATGTAACTCTTTTTTGCGGTGTGTTTGATGGGATCCGATGAACTTTGAGTTTATGATCAGATCTATATCCATGAATATTATTTGAGTCTTCTTTTGATCTCTTATATGCATGATTATTTATAGCCTCGTATTTCTTCTTCGAATATTTGGTTTAGTTAGGCCAACTAGATCGTTTTTTCTTGCCATGGGAAGAGGTGCTTTGCGATGGGTTCGATCGTGCGGTGTTGTTTCCCAGTGATAGAAGGGGCAGCACGACACACATGTATCATTGCTATTAAGGATAACAAGATGGGGGCTATTCCTACATGAATAGATCTCGTCTACATCATGTCATCATTATTATTGCATTACTCCATTTCTCCATGAACTTAATACACTAGATGCATGCTGGATAGCGGTCGATGTGTGGAGTAATAGTAGTAGATGCAGGCAGGCGTCAGTCTACTAATCTTGGACGTGATGCCTGTATATTAATCATTGCCTGGATATCGTCAAAATTATTCAATCTTCCATCAATTGCCCAACAGTAATTTGTTTACCCACCGTATGCTATTTTCTCGAGAGAAGTCACTAGTGAAATCTACGTCCCCCGGGTCTATTCTTTATCATATTTGCTTTGAGATCTATTTTTATTTGCTTTTATTTTCAGATCTATTATTCCAAAAACCCAAAAATACCTTGCTGCACTTTTTTGTTACTTATTTTATTTCCCGTTTTATCGAGAGCTTTTTATCCAATCTATTACAATTTTTATCCCGTCAACTTCATAATTTCTGGCACCGTTATCCGTAGAGGGATTGACAACCCCTCATAAGCGCTGGGTTGCAAGTATTTATTCTTTGTGTGCAGGTACCGTTTACATAGTGTTGCTTGGTTCTCCTACTGGATTGATACCTTGGTTTCATAACTGAGGGAAATACCTACCGTAGTTGTGCTGCATCATCCCTTCCTCTTTGGGGAAATACCGACGTAGTTCAAGCGACATCACCCGGCTCCTAGTAAACCATCATCGATGGCGAGGATGAAGTGGGGCGGACACCACTGCCGATGCCAGCAGCCAGGGGTGGGCATTCAGTTCCCCCGAACTGAACGGTTCGGTTCTTCGGTGTTTTTGTTTTCTCGGTTCCCAGTAAAAGTGGACCGATCGGTCTCTTGCAATAAACAAAACCGAGGCTTCGGTGACCCGATTGATCGGTTCGGTACTCAGTTTTGCACCGAACAGACCGAACAGCTGGCGGGTTGGGCTGGCTGGATGGGATAACTGTTATACTTGTTTGTCTCGGCTGGGCTAAGAGATGTGGTTTGTGTGGGCTAGAGAACAACACGTGTTATGCTCAAAGAAAAGAAAAGATAACAGGAGCCTGTCAGGAGGTGAGCGAGACAGCAGGCAACAGCAACCAACACCTAGGTTCACTAAAAAAGAAAGCAGGCGGGGGTCCAGTACAAGTGGCGACTGACGAGAATCAGGGGACTAGCCGGCCAGCCTACGGCACTGTTTGCCACCCATCACATTAACGCACATTAATTCAATTGATTTTTGTTTTCTTTTGCAGGGGCAATTGATGTTCCATGGCTGGCAGCATAGAGCATACAAATGGCGCATGAAGTCATTCTGCAGACGCCCATTTTCCATTGTGCATGTCATTATCTTAACTACATTTTTGTATGCACGATGTACTTGTCTTCATGAATTGAAGGAGATCTCCACAAAGCAGAACCTGCCATGTGCATTTCCATTCAAAGGCAAACTACTTATATGCACATCTTCAGGGGGAGCCCTCTCAACTTCATGAAGCCAATGACCGCGTTCTTTAACTTACACATATTTTTATCCTCGTTGAAAACTTCAACGAGTTTGTCATCAATCACCAAAAAGGGGGAGATTGTAAGTGCATCTATTGCCACCCCTAGTTGGTTTTGGAGTATTGAAGACAAACATGGTTGAGGGACTAATGTGTTTGTGTGAATTGCAGGATAACACAGGTAGAAGTCCCTCATTGATTCGGTTTACCTACCAGAGATGACCCCTAAAAATGTATAAAGACATTGAAGACAATGGTGGTTCGTGAAGACATTCATGTCGAAGATAATGACGTGTGAAGACATTCACTTGAAGACAATGGAGTGCGAAGACATAGTTTCTTTCATAGTTTCATTTTCTTCTTTCTTGAGTCATAGGAACCACCGAACTGTTAAGTGGGGTCCAAGTGAACAAAGTCAGAAGACTGACATGATGCTCAACCCAAATCCTATGTCTTCGAGTGAAGACAATGAGAGTAAATCTTATCCAGAGTTGGATGAGTCAGCTTTGCTTGTAGCCCAAGTCAAGCTGCCGCACATGTTTGAAATCCGACCGTTGGACACGTGTCGGTTCCTTAGTGACCCATGGTCATTTTGGACATATCATGTCAGGTTGCCTCCTGGCTATAAATAGCGCACCCCCTACACCATAAATCGGTGGCTGCTCAGAGTTAGTGCACGGCTTTTGTCGTTTGAGAGCAACCCACCACAGAAGCCTTTGAGAGAGAGAGATCCTTGCGAGGACAAAGCCCTAAACACCAAGAGCCAAAGGGTGTTAGGCATCACTGAAGTCTTTCTATCCGCGTGATCTGAAGACTTATTACACTTGAGGACTGTGTATCCTCCAGCCAGTTAGGCGTCATGTTCTGAGGATCCAAGAGTCATTGTGGATCGCCGGTGAACGGAGTCTGTGAAGGTTTGGAAGTCTACCTTGAAGACTTACCTGAGTGATTGGGCGAGGACTAAGTGTCCTTAGCTCAAGGGGAATAAGGTGAAGACGTGGTCTTCTGAGTTCAATCTCAGCCTCCCTAACCAGACGTACAGTTGTCACAGCAACTGGAACTGGTCTACCAAATCCTTGTCTTCACCAAGCAACTGGTTCTATCCCCTACCTCCTTTACATTTCAGTTTGTCTTCGTGAAGTCATTGCATGTTTTCCTGATCTATTTGACTTCACTGTGCAAAGACTTTCACCTGTTTGGCTTCATACTGTCTTCCATTCCGATCTGCTCTACCTAGCTGCTACTAGTCTTCGTGCTTTCTTTGTACTGATTATGTGACTATGGCCTGTCTAGTGTAGCTTATCCTCCGCTGCGTATCATATAGGTGTTGTTTGGTTGTCTGTCTTCGAAGATCTTGCATCTTTCGAAGACTTTCATAAAAATCTCCTATTCACCCCCCTCTAGTCGACAACTAGCACTTTCAATTGGTACCAGAGCAAGGTGCTCCCTTGTTCTGTGTGATTTGGTTTAACCACCTGGAGTCTTAGCTATGTCGACTGCAGGGATAATCAAAGTCTCTGCTGCGTGCCCCGTCTTCAATGGCACTGATTACCCCTACTGGAAGAATAAGATGTGCATGCATCTTGAAGCCGTTGACATCGATCTCTGGTATGTCGTCAAGACTGGTGTCCCCAAAGTCGGTGAAGGCGTCACCGCTGCTGATGTCAAGAGATTCGTGCAACTGGACTCAACCACCAAGAACATCATCTGTGGTCATCTGACCAAAGGGCAGTATGGCCGTGTGAGTGCACTGGAAATTGCGAAGCTGGTCTAGGATTGCCTGTCCAAGGTCAACGAAGGCGTCTCAACCCAGAGAGACTCAAGAATAGATGTGCTTCGCAATCTCTTCAACCAATTCAGGAGGAATGACAATGAGAATGTCCAGCTCACTTTCGACCGCCTTACTGATATCACAAATGAGCTTCGCACACTTGGCGCCACAGAAATCACCAAGCATGAAATAGTGAAGAAGCTATTGAGATCACTTGACAGCTCATTTGACACTTTGGCCTTGATGATCCAAGAACGTCCTGACTTCAGAGATCTTGATCCATCTGACATACTTGAGAGGCTCAACACACATGAATTCCAGCTATCTGAGAAGACAGATATCTATGGTCCCAACTATGACCGATCTCGTGCTTTGAAGGCAAAGGTTGTATCCTCATCTGAAGAAGAATCTGGCTGCAGTTCTGATGATCCTGAAGACATCGGCAAAGAGCTAGCAATGCTTGTGAGAAAGTTCCAAAAGTTCTCCAAGAAGAATCGCTTCGGCAAGTCTTCAAGATCCAGTTTCAAGAATGATGAGGCTTCTACTCATGACTACAAGAAGAGAACATGCCACAAATGCAAGAAGCCAGGCCACTACATATATGAATGTCCTCAATGGGACAAGGAAGCAAAAAAAAAGAAGAGCAAGAAATATGACTCTAACGACAAGAAGAAGAAGAAACCCTCAAAGTCTTCTTCAAAGTCTTCATCTTACAAGAAGAGCTCATCTGGCAAGGCACGTGCGTTCATTGGGAAGGAAATGGATTCAGAGGAGGAGTCTGCTTCTGAGGAGGTAGAGGTGGAGTCTAAGGAGGAGTCTGATTCAGGCGTGGCAAGCCTGGCTCTAGCTTCGGCTTTCGTCGCCAAGTCCATCTTCAACACCGAAGACAATGGTCATGTCCCCGACGCTGAAGAGAACAATGACGACGACTCTGCTCCCACCTACTGCTCCATGTCACGTGGTGCCAAGGTAAACTCTCACGATGCATACTTTCATACCTCAAGTGAAGATGACTTTGAATGTGAATCCAAACCCAGTTATAAGACCCTTGCTAAAATTGCAACTGAACAACAAATAACCATGGAAAAGATTCAAAAATTGCTAGACAAATGCGATGACCTGTTGGACGAGGAAATAAATCGAACTCAGTCCTTAATCGAAGACATCAAAAATCTTCACATTAAGTACGAGGAACTTGAAAGTCGTCATGAAACTCTCTCAGCTACTCATGAGAAGCTTTCCTATGATTATCTTCAAAGAAAGCAAGATCTAGAGAAACTGAGAGCGTCTCATGAAGATCTTCAAAAGGAAAATGATTTACTACTCGCTCAATAGATCAGTTCCGCTCAGGAAGATTTTGTGCCACCATGTTTAAAATGCCTTGAGCGTGACAATGTTGTCTCTATTGCTGAATGCTCTACTGCCTCTGATGTTGCAATATCTTCAACTGCTGATGTGGTAACTAACCCCTCTTCTGAGGATGCCACTACTATTGCTGATGAGAATGCCAGGTTGAAGAAATTGCTTGAAACAGACATGTATAAAAGCTGGCATCAGACACTATGTGATGTCCTCAAGAAACAGATTCTGAACCGAAACCCTAGGAAAGAGGGTGTTGGTTTCGAGAGGAAAATGAATGCTGATGGTTCTTACTGGAAGCCTGAGCAGTACCCCAAAACCACATGGGTTGCTGCAAAGGGTCCTTCAATAGATCCATCCACTTTATCTGGCTTCACTTGTGCTAACCCCATTATCATTGATGAGTCCTTTGACTCCAATTATAAGTTGTTTAATAATCAGAATGGTGAAGTGTTTGCCAGGTTTATTGGTACTAACTGCAAGAATGGACCGCCTATGAAGAAGATCTGGGTTCCCAAAAGTTGCCTTGAGAAGCTTCCCGTGAATGTCGTCATGACACCACCAGGGAAGAAGATTAACCCCCGATCAAAGGGTTCATATGGTCCAAAGGCTTCATACAGACAGAGGACCTCATATGCTCACCCTAACGCCAATTTTTTGTAGGGAAACTATAATCAGACTCATGAATATGAGCGTGTTTCATCAAACCGCTATGTTCACAAATCAAAGAATTTTTCTGCATATTCTTTTAAGTACTATTCACGTCCTGCAAAACTATTTGCTAGGGCTCCAAAGCCAAAGTTCTCAGATGTTGCACTTAGACTCATTGCTTCTAAGCCACCCCTTAAGATGTGGGTGGTTAAGAAGAATTAACTTCTCTTGCAGGGAAAGGTGTCCAGCCGAAAATCATTGACTTCTGAAGACAATGCTGGGGACCTAAAACATCTTGTGGGACGCAAGATAAAGTGCCAAAATGGTCTTACCATTTATTTTGTCCCGGGATTTCTTGATGAGCATCCTATCTTACCATCCAAGAATCTTAACTTTGATAGTATGCTTGTTCGTCAAATGTTTGTGCTTCACAATACTCTTGGTGAAGCCTATCCCGCTAACTGTACTGTAGGTTACGACTCCAAAAGCTACTTAATGGATTATGCACAATGGATGCACTAACCACATGACTGGTGATCAAAGTCTTCTCATGGATTGAACTCTTCGTCCATCTACTAAAAGCCACATCACATTCGCTGACACTGGTAAAAGCAAGGTATTGGGCCTAGGTAGAGTTGCTATCTCAAAGGATCAACACATGGATAAAGTGATGCTTGTTAAATCCCTTGGATACAACTTAATGTCTATCTCAATACTTTGTGACCTTGACATGATTGTGATATTTGGAAAATATCGTTGCCTTGTGCTTATGGCTTCTGACAAGTCTCTAGTCTTTGAAGCTTATCAAAGAGGTGATCTGTATATGGTAGATTTCTCCGTAGGACCACAGCTTGCCGTATGTCTTCTAGCAAAAGCTTCAGAATGCTGGCTTTGGCATCGAAGGCTAGGACATGCGGGCATGAGGAACTAGCACACTCTCATGAAGAAGAAGCATATCATTGGCATCGAGGGCGTCAAGTTCAAGAAGGATCATCTATGTGGTGCTTGTGAAGCCGGGAAGATGACTAGGGCGAAACATCCCTCGAAGACAATCATTTCGACTTCATGTCCCTTCAAGCTGCTACACATGGACTTATTTGGCCCTACTCACTACTCTACCCTTACTACCACTTCACATCTTTATGGCTTCGTTATTGTTGATGATTATTTGAGATACACCTGGGTGCACATAATTCTCTATAAGACTGAAGTGCAGGATGTTTTCAGACGTTTCGCCAATCGAGCCATGACCAACTATGGCATCAAGATCAAGCACATCAGGAGTGACAATGGCACAAAATTCAAGAACACTGGCCTCGACACTTATCTTGATACACTGGGCATCACTCATGAGCTCTCTGCTCCATACACATCTCAGCAGAATGTTGTTGTGGAGCGCAAGAACAGGACCCTTATGGAGATGGCTCGTACGATGCTTGATGAGTACAAGACTCCAAGAAAGTTCTGGCCTGAAGCCATTGATACTGCATGCCATATCATCAACAGAGTTTATCTTCACAATTTTTTCAAGAAGACATCTTATGAACTACTCACTGGTAAGAAGCCAAACGTAAGCTATTTCAAAGTCTTCCGTGCTAGGTGCTGGATCAAGGATCCACATCACACTTCCAAATTTGCACCAAAAGCACATGAAGGTTTTATGCTTGGTTACGGAAAGGATTCGCACACCTACAGAGTCTTCAACCTCTTTCACTATAAAGTGGTTGAAACTGTAGATGTGCGATTCGATGAGACTAACGGCTCGCTGATGTCTACTACGCAACTTTATTCTTGTAGACTCGTGTTGGGCCTCCAAGCACAGAGTTTTGTAGGACAGTAGCAATTTTCACTCAAGTGGATGGCCTAAGGTTTGTCAATTCGTGGGAGGCATAGGATGAAGATGGTCTCTCTCAAACAACCCTGCAACCAAATAGCAAACAGTCTCTTGTGTCCCCAACACACCAAATACAATGGTAATTTGTATAGGTGCACTAGTTCGGCGAAGAGATGGTAATAAAAGCGTAGTAATGATAGTAGATATTGGTTTTTGTAATAGGAACAATAAAAAACAGCAAGGTAGCAATTGATAAAATGGAGCACAAACGGTATTGCAATGCTTGAAAATGAGGCCTAGGGTCCGTACTTTCGCTAGTGCAATCTCTCAACAATGCTAATCTAATTGGATCATATAACCATCCCCCAACATGTGATGAAGAATCACTCCAAAGTTCTTATCTAGCGGAGAACATAAGAAGAAATTGTTTGTAGCTAGTCTTTCCGATCAATCTATCCAAGAGTTCGTACTAAAATAACACCAAGTTATTCTTTCTGATCGATCTATCAAGAGTTCGTACTAAAATAACACTAAGTTATTCTTTCTGATCGATCCATCAAGAGTTTGTACTAAAATAACACCAAAGCAAATTCAGATTCATAATACTCAATCCAACACAAAGAACCTCAAAGAGTGCCCCAAGATTTCTACCGGAGAAACAAAAGACGAGAACGTGCATCAACCCCTATGCATAGATTACCCCAATGTCACCTCGGGAATCCGCGAGTTGAGTACCAAAACATATCTCAAGTGAATCAATATAATACCCTATTGTCACCACGGGTATTCATATGCAAGACATACATCAAGTGTTCTCAAATCCATAAAAGTATTCAATCCGATAAAACAAAATCTCAAAGGGAAAACTCAATTCATCACAACAAGATAGAGAGGGGAAAACACCATATGATCCAACTATATTAATAAATCCCGCGCTACATCAAGATCGCGACATCTCAAGAACACGAGAGAGAGAGAGAGAGAGATTAAACACATAGCTACTGGTACAAACCCTCAGCCCCGAGGGTGGACTACTCCCTCCTCATCGTGGTGGCCACCGAGATGATGAAGATGGCCACCGGTGATGATTTCCCCCTCCGGCAGGGTGCCTAAACGGGGTCTAGATTGGTTTTTTCGTGGCTACAGAGGCTTGCGGTGGCGGAACTTCTGATCTAGGGTTACCCCTGATGGTTTCTCTATTTATAGGAATTTTTGGCGTTGGTTTCACGCTAAGATGGGCCTCGAGGTGAGCACAACCCACCGGGGCACGGGCAAGGGCCCAGGCGTGCCCCGGTGTCTTGTGCCCTACTCCTTCACCTTCTGGTTCTTCCTTGAAGCTCAGGGGGTCTCTTTTATTCCAAAAAAATCGTCAAAAAGTTTCAGCTCATTTGGAGAACTTTCATTTCTGCACAAAAAACAACACCATGGTAGTTCTGCTGAAAACAGCGTCAGTCCGGGTTAGTTCCATGCAAATCATACCAAAACCATATAAAATTGTTGTAAACATGTCATGAATACTTCATAAGTTATAGATACGTTGGAGACGTATCAGCATCCCCAAGCTTAATTCCTACTCATCCTCGAGTAGGTAAATGATAAAAGAAATAATTTATGAAGTGTGAATGCTAGCAAAGTGCATAAGTTTGATCAATGATAATTTCAAACACTTTTCCTAGCATCATAACAACAACTCTTTCTCATGAAACTTATTATGAAAAAGTAGCAATTGGAAACAGAATTTTTGTTGTGGAAAGCTACCTATCATATTCATAATATAATCTTTCTTTTGTAGCATGGACATTTGGACTTGAATGATTCAAAGCAATAGTCTACAATTTGACATGAGGACATCAATACTCAAGCATATCAACAAGCAACCATGTCTTTCAAAATATCAACACTAAAGAAAGTTATCCCTAGCCCATCATGCTCAATCATTGATCCATTCATGAGACACACTCGAATATTAGCTACATCCAATGCTCAAGTACGATCATAGTGCCCCTTAGTTGGTGCTTTATAAGAGAATATGGAGACTCAAATAAAAATAAAAATTGCATAAAGTAAATAGATAGGCCCTTTGCAGAGGGAAGTAGGGATTTGTAGAGGTGCAAGAGCTCAAAGCTTAAATTGAGAGATAAAAATTTTGAGAGGCATACTTTTCCCGTCAACGAAAACGACCGAGTAATTCCCAACACTTTCCGTGCTAGATATATCATAGGCGGTCCCAAATAAAAAATAAAGTTTATTCCTTTTTCCACTATTCTTTCACGATCCATGGCTAGCCGTATCCATGGGTGCCCTCCATACCAACACTTTCCAAGAAATTTATTATTTGACAACATAAAGTAAATTCATTTTTCATTTCGGGACTGGGCATCCCTAATACCTTTGCCGTACTCTCGTGCAATGACAAGTGAATAAACACTCATCTTGAGAATAACACATCTAGCATGGAAAATATTGGCCACCCCCTTGATACGTCCATTTTGCATCATGTTTACCTACTGTTATTTGTAATGTTTTTATGCATAATAATGCTTTTTGGAGTAATTCTATTGCCTTTTCTCTCATAATATGCAAGGTATACACAAAGAGAGAGAATTCCGGCAGCTGGAAATCTGGACCTAAAAAAGCTACGTCAGGCTACCTATTCTGCACAACTCCAAATGAGCTGAAACTTCACGAGGATTTTTTATGGAATAAATAAGAAATATTGGAGCAAATGACTACCGGAGGGCGGGCCACCTGGTGAGCACAAGACACAAGGGCGCGCCAGGCCCCCCAGGCGCGCCCTGGTGGGTTGTGCTCAGCCCAGCCCACCTCTGGTGCCCATCTTCTGGTATATAAGTCATTTTGACCTAGAAAAAAATAAGGAGAGGACTTTCGGGATGAAGTGCCGCCATCTTGAGGCGGAACTTGGGCAGGAGCACTTTTGCCCTCCGGCGGAGCGATTCCGTCGGGGGAACTTCCCTCTCGGAGGGGGAAATCATCGTCATCATCATCACCAACAACTCTCCCATCTTGGGGAGGGCAATCTCCATCAACATCTTCAACAGCACCATCTCCTCTCAAACCCTAGTTCATCTCCCGTGTTCAATCTTTGTACCGGAAATATAGATTAGTACTTGTCGGTGACTAGTAGTGTTGATTACATCTTGTAGTTGATTACTATATGGTTTATTTGGTGGAAGATTATATGTTCAGATCCATTATGCTATTTAATACCCCCCTGATCTTGAGCATGATTATCATTTGTGAGTAGTTACTTTTGTTCTTGAGGTCACGGGAGAAATCATGTTGCAAGTAATCATGTGAACTTGATATGTGTTCAATATCTTGATGATATGTATGTTGTGATTCCCTTAGTGGTGTCATGTGAACGTCGACTACATGACACTTCACCATATTTGGGCCTAAGGGAATGCATTGTGGAGTAGTTATTAGATGATGGGTTGTGAGAGTGACAGAAGCTTAAACCCTAGTTTATGCGCTATTCCGTAAGGGACCGATTGGATCCAAAAGTTTAATGCTATGGTTAGAATTTATTCTTAATACTTTTCTCGTAAATGCGGATGCTTGCTAGGGGGTTAATCATAAGTAGGAGGTTTGTTCAATTAAGAACAACACCTAAGCACCGGTCCACCCACATACCAAGTTATCAAAGTAGCGAACACGAATCGAACCAACATGATGAAAGTGACTAGATGAAATTCCCGTGTACCCTCAAGAACACTTTGCTTATCATAAGAGACCGTTTTGGCCTATCCTTTGCCTCAAAAGTATTGGGATACCTTGCTGCACTATTGTTACTACTATTGTTACTTGCTGGTTACAGATTATATTGCTATTAAACTACTCGCTACTTACAATTTCAGTGCTTGCAGACATTACCTTACTGAAAACCGCTTGTCATTTCCTTCTGCTCCTCTCTGGGTTCGACACTCTTACTTATCGAAAGGACTACGATTGATCCCCTATACTTGTGGGTCATCAAGGCTCTTTTCTGGCGCCATTGCCGGGGAGTGAAGTGCTCTTGGTAAGTGGAAATTGGTAAGGAAAAATTATTACCACGTGCTGAAATTTATTGTCATTTGTTACTATGGAGAGCAACCCTTTGAGGGGTTTGTTCGGGGTATCTTCACCTCGACCAGAACCACAATTAGATGCCCCTCAACCTACTGCACCTACTAAAAATATTGAATATGAAATTCCTTCGGGTATGATAGAACAACTGCTAGCTAATCCTTATGCAGGAGATGGAACCGAACATCCTCATATGCACTTGATATATGTGGATGAAATTTGTGGATTGTTTAAGCTTTCAGGTTTACCCAGAGATGAAGCAAAGAAGAAGATTTTCCCTTTATCTTTGAAGGGAAAATCATTGACATGGTATAGGCTATGCGATAATATTGGATCTTGGAATTGGAATTGGTTGAAATTGGAATTCCATCAAAAAAATTATTCTATGCATCTAGTTCATCATGATCGGAATTATATATATAATTTTTGGCCTCGTGAAGGAGAAAGTATCGCTCTTGCTTGGGGGAGGCTTAAGTCAATGTTATATTCATGCCCCAACCATGAGCTCTCAAGAGAAATTATTATTCAGAATTTTTATGCTCGGCTTTCTCGTAATGATCAATCCATGCTCGATACTTCTTGTACTGGTTCCTTTATGAAGAAGACTATTGAATTCCGGTGGGATCTTTTAGAAAGAATTAAACGCAACTCTGAAGATTGGGAACTCGACGAAGGTAAAGAGTCAGGTATTGAGCTTAAGTTTGATTGTGTTAAATCTTTTATGAATACCGATGCTTTTCAAAAGTTTAGCACTAAATATGGACTTGACTCTGAGATAGTAGCCTCCTTTTGTGAATCTTTTGCTACTCATGTTGATCTCTCTAAGGAGAAGTGGTTTAAATATCACCCACCTATTAAAGAAGAAATTAAAGAACCGGTAATAGCTAGAGATGAAACAATTATATACAATGTTGACCCAGTTGTTCCTACTGCTTATATTGAAAAACCACCTTTCCCTGTCAGGATGAAGGAACATGCTAAAGTCTCAACTGTGGTCAATAAAAGTTATGTTAGAACACCTAAACCAGCTGAACAAATCAAGGTAGAACCTAGTGTTGCTATGGTTAAGGATCTCTTGGTCGATAATATTGATGGGCATGTTATTTACTTCGTTGGTGAAGCTGCTAGAATTGACAAACCCGATGGGAAAGATAAACATAGACCCGTTGTTGGCATGCCTGTTGTCTCAGTTAAAATAGGAGATCACTGTTATCATGGTTTATGTGACATAGGTGCTAGCGTAAGTGCCGTTCCTTTTACCTTATATCAAGAAATTATGAATGACATAGCACCCGCTGAGAGAGAAGACATAGATGTTACTATTAAACTTGCTAATAGAGACACCATCACACCACTTGGGATTGTTAGAGATGTTGAAGTCTTGTGTGGGAAAGTAAAATACCCTACTGATTTTCTTGTTCTTGGTTCCCCACAAGATGACTTTTGTCCCATTATATTTGGTAGACCTTTCTTGAACACCGTTAATGCTAAAATAGATTGTGAGAAACAAACTGTCGGTGTTAGTTTCGGAGATGAGCCTCATGAGTTTAATTTTTCCAAGTTTAGTAGAAAACCTCATAAAAAAGATTTGCCTAGTAAGGATGAAATTATTGGTCTTGCTTCTATTGCTGTACCTCCTACTGATCCTTTAGAGCAATATTTGCTAGATCATGAAAATGATTTTCATATGCATGAAAGAAATGAAATAGATAAGATTTTCTTTGAACAACGTCCTCTGCTTAAACACAATTTGCCTATTGAAACTCTAGGAGGTCCTCCTCCACCTAAAGGTGATCCTGTGTTTGAATTAAAACAATTGCCAGACACTTTGAAATATGCTTATCTTGATGAGAAAAAGATATATCCTGTTATTATTAGTGCTAACCTTTCAGAACATGAAGAAGAAAGATTATTGAAAGTTCTAAGGAAGCACCGACCTGCTATTGGATATACTCTTGATGATCTTAAGGGCATTAGTCCCACTCTATGTCAGCACAAAATTAATATGGAACCTGATGCTAAACCCGTTGTTGATCACCAACGTCGATTAAATCCGAAGATGAAAGAAGTGGTAAGAACAGAAATATTGAAACTCCTGGAAGCAGGTATAATCTATCCTATAGCTGATAGTAGATGGGTAAGTCCTGTTCATTGTGTCCCCAAGAAGGGAGGTATTACTGTTGTTCCTAATGATAAGAATGAACTTATTCCACAAAGAATTGTCACAGGCTATAGAATGGTAATTGATTTTAGAAAATTAAACAAAGCAACTAGAAAAGATCATTATCCTATGCCTTTTATTGGTCAAATGCTAGAAAGATTATCTAAGCACACACATTTTTGCTTCCTTGATGGATATTCTGGCTTTTCACAAATACCTGTTTCTCAACCTGATCAAGAAAAGACCACTTTTACTTGTCCTTTTGGAACCTATGCTTATAGACGTATGCCTTTTGGTTTATGCAATGCACATGCTACCTTTCAAAGATGTATGACTGTTATATTCTCTGATTTTTGTGAAAAGATTGTTGAGGTTTTTGTTGGATTTCGGGTTCCGCAAACCCTTGAGAGGTTCGAACTCTGGGGTGCGTGCAAAGAAATCATCCCCCCAGTCTGCTTACTCGCTAATCTCATGGCCTAGCTCGACGAACTGTAAGGAAAAGAGACACAACAGTTTACCCAGGTTCGGGCCACCTTGCGGTGTAAAACCCTACTCCTGCTTTGTGGTGGATTGGCCTCGAGGGGCTGAGGATGAACTAGTACAGTGGCGAACAGCCTCAGGAGGAGAGGTGTTCTTGAGCTCGAGTGAGCTGGTGAGTGTGTGGGTGGAATGAATGATCCGTCCGGGGGTCCGATGTGAACTCCCCCTCTACGGTGGTGGCTAAGTCCTATTTATAGTGGCCTTGGTCCTCTTCCCAAATGAAAGGCGGGAAGGGATCCCATAATGGCCAAATTCGAAGGGAGACAACTAGTACATGTTATCCTGACAAAAGTAGTCTTCGCTTGCAAATGCCTCTGGTCGTGACGCCATGGTGGGCTCGGTGATGACCTCCGTCCTGCCGTCCTGGTGGTCTTGGTCTTGTTGCACGGGAATGGAAACCTTTGGCTGATTCCTCGGGACTCCGCGCCTGCGCTTGCCTCTTTAGCATCGAAGAGGAAACTGGTACACTGCGCCCGCTGGCGCCCGCCTGGCCTTGGTCGTCATGGCTCATGTCATCCGGACCTCATGAGGTGAGGCTTGCATAGAACTCTCCGCTCCTCAGGAGCCAGCCTGAGGTGGCCACTCCTTGTGGGGTCTTGGTGTCGTCCGCCTCGCGAGGCTTGGCCCCTCGCGAGGGCCTTGAGTTGTTGTTGCTGAAGCTGGGCCGTACCAGGCCGCCGATGGAGCCACGCCGTGGGCCGCAGGCAGGCAAGTCTGGGTACCCCCGTTCCCAGAACGCCAACAGTAGCCCCCGGGCCCAAGGAGCGCTCGCACCTGGCTTCGAGGCGAAGCCAAGGGGCAAGTGCGGAGCGCCGCGGGCCCCTACCGCCTGCGGGCCCAGTCGACGTGTGGCGCTTGATGGGACGTGGGCGCCTCCACTTCCCCGCGTGGCCTCGATAACCGCTAGACTTGACGGCTGCTTGTTGTACGCGTAGTTTCGCCATTGCCGCCCGCCGTGCTCACCCTTGACTCCCCCTCCTTTCTTTGAACTCACGGCTCTTCTCCTGGATCTAGCACCGCGCCAATCCTCCCTTGACGCCATGGCCCCGAGGTTGAAGAAGAAGAGCAAGGCCTGCGCTCCTGCCGAATCCCGGCCGGGCCTGGAGCTTGCTCTCGATCGGTCGACGGTGGTCAATCAGGAGGGGTTGGATAAGGTCCGGCCGACCCTTGCCACCGATTTCAATGAGTGGAAGGCGACGACGGTCTGGCCTGCTTCTCAAGCTTTGATTGACATGGAGGCCACCGAGATCCCCATCCATGTTCACGCTCTCTCGGCCGGCTTGGTCCCCCCCCCTTCTCCGATTTCTTCAATGCCATACTCTCGCATTACCAGATCCAAGTGCTGCATCTGGACCCTCAGTCCATCATCCTCCTTGCTGTCTTCGCCTTCCTGTGCGAAGCCATGGTGGGCGTTGCCCCGTCTGTCGCCTTCTTCCGCCATTTCTTCTCACTCCAGATGGTCGATGACCGCCAGTGCTCGGGGTGCGTGGCCTTCCAGGTCATGGCGGCGACAGCTGGCTCGGGCATCGACTTCACACTCCGCCCGGACGCGAGGGGATTCCGGAAGCAATGGGTGTTCGTGGATGTCGGCGTGCGCAACTCCTTTCTTCTGCTCCCGCGAGCGCTGGCGGAGCCCAGCTCCGGCTGGGGGCACGTGAGGCTCACCGACAGTCGGCTCACCCATGTTTGGTCCAGGCTGACCAGGTTGAAGAAGGTCAGGGTGAAGGCGCCGATGGTGGTGAAGGAGTTTGTTCGGTGGCGCATTGCCCCGCTCCAGCGCCATTCTCGCCCAATGTGGGCCTTCACCGGCAGCAAGGACCGCATGAGACACCAGGTGCCTTTGCTTCCTTCCAAGACGCTGCGCACGATGCTTGAGCTCCTAACGGGCGACCTAGCACCGGCCGCGCTTCCTGAGGAGGGCTGCTCTTGTACCAATGCTCGAACAAGGAGGACTTCATGAGGCAGATGCCCCCCTTTGACGAGTGGGGGCTGCGCCCGAAGGGCCTTGAAGGGCCCCGCGAGAATCCCATCTTGGTGGCTCCCTTGCTTGTCGACCCTGCGAAGTGCATCCCAGATGTGGATGCAGGAGGGCGAGTGCCACCGGGTACTGCTGGGGCGACTGCTGGGGAGCGGGTGTCGCCAGGTGCTCCCGAGGTGTTGGCTTCCGAGGTTCCGGTAAGCGCTCCTGAGGAGGTCACCGGAGAGCTGGTGCGACCCGACGCTCCTAAGGATGCTACCCCTGCAGTTTGGGCGAGCGGTCCTGAGGTAGCGGCTGGTGGGCAGGCGCAGCCTGGTGCCCCTAAGGCCACCGACCCAGAAGCCCCGCCGGGCCTCTCAGCTGCTGAGAGTTGCGCCCCGAATCTCGGCCAGCTTCGCCTGAACCTTGAAGCGCTCCGCAAGAGGAAGGGGCCTCCAAGCTGCAGTGGTGACGCCTACCAGCCGCTGAAGCAGAGGAAGTACATAGCTATAGACGAGTAAGTACCTTATCTTCATGATTTCCCGCGAATCGCGTTCTTTCCTGACAATGGCTCCTCAGGATCCATTCGGCTAAGGCGACGAAACCTCTTGAGAAGCGACCTCTAGAAGTCCTTGGCCTGTCCTCGACACCGAGCCCCCCGCACCAGACCCCCGCACGAAGTACGGGGCTGGTCCGAGAGGCGGATGCGCCGCTGAGGGGCCGTGAGCCGGTGCTTCCGGCATCCTTCCTTCGCGGTCTTGGTTGGGGCGCAGGGGGCCTGCCGAGGGCTCCTCCATTGGTCATTACCAGCGGCTGGGCGATCTTGGCGCCGGCTTCGTCTTCGAGCAGCAAGACCGCTCCACCCAGCACCTTCGCCAAGGCTGGGAGAGCGGCCGGGAAGGCACCGGCCTCCAGCCCCCCGCCAGAGGCAGGCGAGCCGCTCCAAGCCCCTCCGACAACCCCCGGCGTGAAGGATGGGCTTGGCCGCGCGTTGGAGCTTGCGCGCGGGCGCGGCGTCATCCGTCATGGGCTCATCCGGGAGGCGATGGGCACGCTGAGCCGCTCGGAGAAGAGCTTGCCGACGTCGACGCCCGCCTCGAGATGGAGGACCTTCGCTTGGCGCACGAGTGGCACCAGTTGAAGGTTGCCATCAACCTCAGGCATCTTCAGCATGAGCGCGCCAGCGCGAGCGCCACGGCGTCCCTTGCAATTTCTCACGAGGCTTGTGCCCGTGCCCTGGAGGAGGCCAGAGCCGCCGACCACCGTCGTGAGGTGGCCGAGGAGCGGGAGCGGGAGCTCCAAGCTTCAAACGCCGCACTTGAGCTGTAGATCGAAGCACGCAGGGCCGCCCTGGCAGCATCACCAAGCGAGGCCCCTACTGATGAGAAAGAGGTCCAGGAATGCGAGGAGACGCTGGCGCTGGAGGTCTTGGAGCGTAGCCTGGAGCTTGAGCGGTTGGAGGTGAGGGAGCGCCAGGTAGCCACGACTGAGGATGCCGTCGCCGCACGGGAGGCCCAGATCCAGGAGGAGGTTGACCAGAGGGTGAAAAAGGCCCGCGTGGCTCTTGCCGACGAGTACTGCCTGAAGTTGGAGCTCCTGAAGGCCGAGGTCGAGGGCATAACCGTTGCCCTCAGGACAAAGCTGGACGAGGTGGAGCAACGCGAGAGGGATGCCAAGGAAGCTCAGGCCTCCGTTCAAGCTGACCAGGCCTCCACCCGCGCCGAGCTGTCCTCACTCCAGCAGCAAGTCGAGGCCGTCACGTCCCTTGCGGAGAAGACCGCGAACGAAGAAAACCGCCGCCGGACGATGCAGCGTGAGCGCTCCTTGATGCTCCAGGACCTCTGGGTGAGGGCCACCCAGGCTTTGGGCATGATCTGTGAGGAGAGCGTCGCACACCCGCACGAGGACGACGAAGCCAGCCACCTCTGCTTCTTCACCCTGATCGTGACCCGCCTGGAGGACCGGGCGGCGAGGGCTCGCGAGCTCGTTGCAGAGAGAAGCCGGGGCCTCCTGGGGCGTGCGTTCTCACGCATATTTAGTCACCTCCAGAACCTTGATCCCCATTTCAATTTCGACACCGCAATAGCCCCCGTGCCCCGGGTCATCCAGGGCAATCTGGCGGAATGGGTGGACGTTCATGTCGATGACCTGGTCGCAGAGTTTGCTCCTGAGGACAAAGCGGCCGTGATCACGACCGAAGAAGGCGATGCAGATGACGATGATGAAGACGACGCCAGTGACACCGCAGGTGGAGCGGATGAAGGTGGCGAGGACGGCGCTGAAGGCAGCGCCTCTGGCTAGGCCTGCCTTTCCCTTTGAATTAATCTATAAGCAAAAAACCTTCGGGCACAGCCCTGCGGGGCGTAAAAGCATTTTTTAAGGGGGGGCCCCTTATGATGTATGAAATGATGATACGCCTTTTGAAAATAGGATTTGGAATATGCCGTCGCGAGCCAGCGGGCTCCCGAACGGGGTAGTTGTTGCAACTTATCTTGGCTCCGTAGGTCTTGAGCGAGTCCTGAGGTCGCGGACGCGCCTTCCTCCTGAGGCGAGCCCGCGGAGGCTCGCGAGGTTTTAAGTCTCCCGGGGAGCCTGCTGGCCCACCCAAGAGGGCCTCGCGAGGAGCCGCTTGCCGGAGCACGGCAAGGTGTGCACGCGACAATCCTGCGGTGATCGTGCTCCAGCCCCCTGCGGGGGGCCTTGGCATCTCTGGAGCCAGCCCGGGCATGCTTGGACGCGCGCATACCACGCCCAGCCCCCGCTCGCATGGCGCTCGCGGGGAGGGGTAGCAGGCGCGAGCCTCACTCTTAAAACACAAAGCCAGAAAGCAAGAAATCGCCACGAGACGAGAAAAATTCCCCCCATTTTTTTTAATAAACACACAAAATTCCAAATCTCATTCCAAAAGGCGGCAAGACGAGTTATAGAAAGAAAGGCGGAATCAAATGGACGCGTCCGGCACCTAGCTAGTCTTCTTGTCTTCTCACCAGCGCGGAGCATGGTGCTTCCACTTGGACGTGGGTGGGAGCCCCCGTGATGCCCGAGGGCGGCACTCAGGAGACTCCGGGGTGTGTACAGCCCCACTCATTATTACGTGAGAGTGTCACGAGCGGAGACCTTCACAGGCGCGGGGCCTTGTTTCACGTCGGCTGACGAGGGCCCCACCTTGCGCCTTCCCCGACCACCGTTGGGGCGTCCGGAAACCAGGATGAGACCAAGGGGCAAGGGGGACGCTAGCGGCGCCCTCGGCGACCGCAGGCCCTCCGCCGGGGGGAAGGGCTCGCCGGCGCCTTCCCCGGCGGAGGACCTACCTCTGTGCAGTGCCTTGCTCCATGCGGTGCGGGGGAGGCCCTGGCCCCGGGCTCCCCCTGCGCAGCCCCCAGTGTGCTTCGCTCACCGGCAGCGGGGCCATCGCCCTGGGGTCCCTCACCGCTGCTGTGGCTTGGTTCACCTGCGGTCCATGGTTAGCGTAATCGTGCTCCTGAGATATTGGCTGTAGCCAGTGGCTGTTGTCGTTGAAGGTGTCGGTGAAGTTCCGGGGCGGCTCGCGGAGAGCCTCAGCTTCATGTGCCCCCGACGCCCAGCCTGATGAGGGGAACCCGCCGGGGCATTCTCTTGACACGTACTGTAGATCCATCATGGGGGGTACGTAGGCATCTGGGACTGCCGCGCCAGGGTCGTTGTCTGGGTGCCCCGCGCTGTTGGCCACCAGGCTCGGTGCCAGGCTCTGATGGCCACAGGGTGGCGCCCCGGTGCGGCCCCAGGAGGGACCGCCCGAGCTCGCCTCGCCCGGGGGTAGCGTGGTCGGGAAAGGACGATCAGCACTGTGGGCCGGGTTGGCGCCGCTAGGTCCTTTAGGTGCTCCAGGGAGGGGCGCGCGCCCCTGTCACAGCCTGCAACATAGGCAGGGTGCAGAAAGGCGCCGCGCCCCTACATGCGGCGTCAAGCAGCTCGGCGACCCGCTCCAGCAGGGCATCGCAGCCGCCTTCCGCCAATCGGCACCGCAGCAGCTCCCGTGCCACGATGAGCACGGCTCGCATGTTCGCCTGCTCCCGGTGAGAGTGTGGCGCCGTCGCCGCGGCGTAGCTCAAAGATCGCGTGGTGGCGCGGTTGCAGCGTGGCGCGAGGGCAGGCGATGATGGCCCCCGCCGCCCGCGACCGATAGCACCGGGCGGCGAGCGGGCGGCGAGGAGAGCGGAGTGGAGATCCTCTTAGGCTGATGGCACTGCTCGGGCAGGCCGAACAACCCAGTGCTCAACATGCGCCCTCGGGGAGTCGGCCATGAGAACTGCTGGGTGGTGGCGAATCCGCTGGCAGAAGAGAGTCTCCGACGCACCCCTACCTGGCGCACCAAATGTCGGATTTCGGGTTCCGCAAACCCTTGAGAGGTTCGAACTCTGGGTGCGTGCGAAGAACTCGTCCCCCCCAGTCTGCCTACTCGCTAATCTCATGGCCTAGCTCGACGAACTGTAAGGAACAGAGACACAACAATTTACCCAGGTTCGGGCCACCTTGCGGTGTAAAACCCTACTCCTGCTTTGTGGTGGATTGGCCTCGAGGGGCTGAGGATGAACTAGTACAGTGGCGAACAGCCTCAGGAGGAGAGGTGTTCTTGAGCTCGAGTGAGCTGGTGAGTGTGTGGGTGGAATGAATGATCCGTCTGGGGGTCCGATGTGAACTCCCCCTCTACGGTGGTGGCTAAGTCCTATTTATAGTGGCCTTGGTCCTCTTCCCAAATGAAAGGCGGGAAGGGATCCCACAATGGCCAAATTCGAAGGGAGACAACTAGTACATGCTATCCTGACAAAAGTAGTCTCCGCCTGCAAAAGCCTCTGGTCGTGACGCCGTGGTGGGCTCGGTGATGACCTCTGTCCTGCCGTCCTGGCGGTCTTGGTCTTGTTGGACGGGAATGGAAACCTTTGGCTGATTCCTCGGGACTCCGCGCCTGCGCTTGCCTCTTTAGCACCGAAGAGGAAACTGGTACACTGCGCCCGCTGGCGCCCGCCTGGCCCTGGTCGTCATGGCTCACGTCATCCGGAGCTCACAAGGTGAGGCTTGCATAGAACTCTCCGCTCCTCAGGAGCCAGCCTGAGGAGGCCACTGCTCGTGGGGGTCTTGTTGTCATCCGCCTCGCGAGGCTTAGCCCCTCGCGAGGGCCTTCAGTTGTTGTTGCTGAAACTGGGCTGTACCAGGCCGCCGATGGAGCCACACCGTGGGCCGCAGGCAGGCAAGTCTGGGTACCCCCGTTCCCAGAACGCCGACAGTTTTCATGGATGACTTTTCTGTTTATGGGAAGTCTTTTGATGATTGTTTGAGCAATCTTGATCGAGTTTTGCAGAGATGTGAGCAAACAAATCTTGTCTTGAATTGGGAGAAGTGCCACTTTATGGTTAATGAAGGTATTGTTTTGGGCCATAAAATTTCTGAAAGAGGTATTGAGGTGGACAAAGCCAAGGTTGATGCAATTGAGAAAATGCCATGTCCTAAAGATATCAAAGGTATTCGTAGTTTCCTTGGTCATGCTGGTTTCTATAGGAGGTTTATCAAAGACTTTTCTAAAATTTCTAGGCCTCTTACAAACCTTTTGCAAAAGGATATTCCTTTTGTTTTTTATGATGATTGTTTAGAAGCCTTCGAAACACTCAAGAAAGCCTTAATTACTGCACCTATTGTTCAACCACCTGATTAGAACTTGCCTTTTGAAATTATGTGTGATGCTAGTGATTATGCTGTTGGTGCTGTTCTAGGACAAAGAGTTGATAAGAAACTAAATGTTATCCACTAAGCTAGTAAAACTCTAGACAGTGCCCAACGAAATTATGCTACTACTGAAAAAGAATTTTTAGCAGTTGTGTTTGCTTGTGATAAATTTAGATCCTACATTGTTGATTCTAAAGTGACTGTTCACACCGATCATGCTGCTATAAAATATCTTATGGAAAAGAAAGATGCTAAACCTAGACTCATTAGGTGGGTTCTCTTGCTACAAGAATTTGACTTACATATCACTGATAGAAAGGGAGCTGAGAACCCCGTAGCTGATAACCTGTATAGGCTTGAAAATATTCTTGATGACCCACAACCTATTAATGATAGCTTTCCTGATGAACAGTTAGCTTCAATAAATGTTTCTCATAACACTCCTTGGTATGCTGACTATGCTAATTATATTGTTGCTAAATACATACCACCTAGCTTCACATACCAACAAAAGAAAAAATTCTTCTATGATTTAAGACATTACTTTTGGGATGACCCCCATCTTTATAAAGAAGGGGTAGATGGTATTATTAGACGTTGTGTACCTAAGCATGAACAGGAACAAATCCTACGGAAATGTCACTCCGAAGCTTATGGAGGACATCATGCGGGAGACAGAACTGCTCATAAGGTATTGCAATCTGGGTTTTATTGGCCTACTCTCTTCAAGGATGCCCGTAAGTTCATCTTATCTTGTGATGAATGTGAAAGAATAGGTAATATCGGTAAGCTTCAAGAAATGCCTATGAATTATTCTCTTGCTGTTGAACCTTTTGATGTTTGGGGAATTGATTACATGGGACCTTTTCCTTCCTCTAATGGGTTTACTCATATTTTGGTTGCTGTTGATTATGTTACTAAGTGGGTAGAAGCTATTCCAACTAGTAGTGCTAATCACAACACCTCTATTAAAATGCTTAAGGAAGTTATTTTCCCAAGGTTTGGAGTCCCTAGATATTTAATGACTGATGGTGGTTCACACTTTATTCATGGTGCTTTACGTAAAATGCTTGCCAAGTATGATGTTAACCATAGAATTGCATCACCCTATCATCCTCAGTCTAGTGGTCAAGTTCAACTTAGCAATAGAGAAATAAAATTAATCTTACAAAAGACTGTCAATAGGTCCCGGAAGAATTGGTCTAAGAAATTAGATGATGCACTTTGGGCTTATAGAACAGCATATAAAAATCCTATGGGTATGTCTCCTTATAAAATGGTTTATGGAAAAGCTTGTCATTTGCCTCTTGAGTTAGAACATAAAGCATATTGGGCAATTAAAGAACTCAACTATGATTTCAAACTTGCTGGTGAAAAGAGGTTATTTGATATTAGCTCATTAGATGAATGGAGAACCCAAGCTTATGAAAATGCCAAGTTATTTAAAGAAAAAGTTAAAAGATGGCATGATAAAAGAATCCAAAAGCGTGAGTTCAAAGTTGGAGAATATGTTCTTTTGTACAACTCTCATTTCAGATTCTTTGCAGGAAAACTCCTCTCCAAATGGGAAGGACCCTATATTATCGAGGAGGTTTATTGATCTGGAGCTATCAAAATAAATAATGCCGAAGGTACTAACCCGAAGGTTGTTAATGGGCAACGAATAAAACATTATATCTCAGGTACGCCCATTAATGTTGAAAGTAATGTTATCCAAACCATGACACCGGAAGAACACATAAAAGAAACCTTCCGGAACACTCCAGAATCATGAAAAAAGGGAGGTACGTGATACGATAAGTAAACGGACTCCGAAAAATCCGCAAAAATATTTTTTATCAGTTTTGGAATATTTAGAAAATTAGGAAAATAAGAAACTACTGGGAAAGTGACCCTAGTGGGCACAAGACACCAGGGTGCGCCTGTCTTACTAGGCTCCCCCAGGTGGGTTGTGCCCACCTAGGGTACCTTCCGGACTCCGTTTTTCTTCCGTTTGCTTGTTTCCCAAGATAAAAAAATCTTTATATACCCCCCAAACCTATTGACCTCCGTATCGTGGAGAAATCTCCTGTTTTCTTTTCCTTGCTGTTTTCTAACAGATCCAATCCACCATGGCCTCCTCAAGCTCCTCCAAGGACAAGTTCTTCGAGAACGTCATCAACCCATATTTGCGGGAGGTGATGCAGCACCCTCAAGCTATCCAGATGCATGAGGGGGTGCGCCACATCCGTGATGTGCAAGGCCCCAAGGGGACTGGATCCTTGGAGGCTAGGCTTGAAGCTATGGAGCAGGAAGTCTTCCGGTGCAAGGGGATGGTGGAACGTGGACTCAATGCCAATCACCTCATGATCGCGGACTACACCCGCGATCTCAAGGTGGATGGCAAGTCCATGAAGGACATCATTTTCTCCTTCAATGAGCAAATCAACTTCCTCCAGAGCCAGATCTACGACCTTCAAAACCAAGTCTTTGAATATGAGGCAAGGTTTAAAGGTATGAGTTTGGCTGCCAGTTGCAGGACCCGAGAGACTCACTCCTCCTCCTATAATGGTGAGCCTCTACCATGCAAACCCGAGGACAAGATCGCTACCACTTCATCACCACCAACTCCTTCTTCATCACCAAAAGAAAATTGAGTATCGGGTATGGGCACTCCCCTTGGCTTTCGCCAAGCTTGGGGGAGGTGCCCCGGTATCGTATCACCTCCACTATCCCTTGCCTTTACTTTTCTTAGCTCGATCCATGGTTATCTTTTGCTTTAGATGAATAAAAGTTTAGTTCGATCCTTTCTTTTCGACAGTTTGCTTAGTGATCTATCCTTGTAATCGTGTGTGAGATATATAATAAAGTTTAGTTTGAGTTTTACTTTCTTTACTTTCATGTTTCAATAAAAAGAAAGGAAATAAATGAAAAAGATCATATGCTAATCTTATGGTAAGTAATGACATCACACAAGGAAGAGTATAAGTAGAAAATTTTATTGTAGATTAACAAACATAGTATTGGTCAATGAAGCAATTCATGAAAGAATTAATAAGGGAAGAGAAGATTCGCATGCAAATACACTATCTTGGAAATCTTTTGTGATTGTGAGCACCCATCAAAATATTATATGCCAAAATTGTTGACGTTGGACAAGGAAGACAACGTAATGATTTATGTTTGTTCATATTCACATAGAAGTTATATTGTCATAGATCCTTCAACATGTGGTGCTTGCCCCCTATCTTTGCAAGCCAAAAATTCCGCACCAAGTAGAGATACTACTTGTGCATCCAAAAACCCTTAAACCCAAATCTGGTTTTGAGAGTCCACCATACCTACCTATGGATTGAGTAAGATCCTTCAAGTAAGTTGTCATCAGTGCAATAAGGCAATAAAAATTGCTTCTAAAAGTGTTGGATCATTTAGTGTATGGGAAAATTGAGCGTTGTACGAACTTGTGATGGCGAAGAATAAAAGCGATAGACTGCATAATAAAGGTTGCTATCACAAGGGGCAATATAACGTGACGTTCTCTTGCACTAAGGGATTGAGCATACAAACAAAAAGCGCATGGCAACCTCTGCTTCCCTCTGCGAAGGGCCTATCTTTTACTTTTATGTATTTACTTTCATGCAAGAGTCAAAGTTTTTCTCTCTATTCCTTTTTACTTTCTCTTTTGGCAAGCATCATGTGGTGAGGAAAATCTAGGCACATATATCCAGTTGAATATGGGTAGCATGAGTTATTATTGTTGACATCACCCTTGAGGTGAATACGTTGGGAGGCGAAACTATAAGCCCCTATCTTTCTATGTGTCCGGTTGAAATGTTTTGCTCATGTGTACGCGGTGAGTGTTAGCAATCATAGAATACTATATGATGGTTGAGTATGTGGGCTTGCCTAAAAGGCTCCGATACGTGACCCTTCCTGAAAAGATGATGAATTGTAGTTGCAAAGTTGACTGAGAACATAGTTTGTTGGTTTCCAATAAAGTTTATGCTTTATACTTCGATGTTGTGATGAATTGTTACTTATTCATGAGAAGTCTATGATAAAAGTTCTATGATGAAAGTTTTATGTTAAAGTTTGTTGCTGTTATAATAAATTACATGATGCTTCTATGTCCGTATTTTGTTTTACCGACACCTCTCTCTCTAAGCATGTGGACATGTTTTTCGATTTCGGTTTTCGCTTGAGGACAAGCGAGGTCTAAGATTGGGGGAGTTGATACGTCCATTTTGCATCATGTTTACCTACTGTTATTTGTAATGTTTTTATGCATAATAATGCTTTTTGGAGTAATTCTAATGCCTTTTCTCTCATAATATGCAAGGTATACACAAAGAGGGACAATTCCGGCAGCTGGGAATCTGGACCCGAAAAAGCTATGTCAGGCTACCTATTATGAACAACTCCAAATGAGCTGAAACTTCACGAGGATCTTTTATGGAATAAATAAGAAATACTGGAGCAAATAACTACCGGAGGGGGGCCACCTGGTGAGCACAAGACACCAGGGCGTGCCAGGCCCCCCAGGCGCGCCCTGGTGGGTTGTGCTCAGCCCAGCCCACCTTCGGTGCCCATCTTCTGGTATATAAGACATTTTGACCTAGAAAAAATAAGAAGAGGACTTTCGGGACGAAGAGCCGCTGTCTCGAGGCGGAACTTGGGCAGGAGCACTTTTGCCTTCCGACGGAGCGATTCCGCCGGGGGAACTTCCCTCCCGGAGGGGGAAATCATCGTCATCATCATCACCAACAACTCTCCCATCTTGGGGAGGGCAATCTCCATCAAGATCTTCAACAACACCATCTCCTCTCAAACCCTAGTTCATCTCCCGTGTTCAATCTTTGTACCGAAACTATAGATTAGTACTTGTGGGTGACTAGTAGTGTTGATTACATCTTGTAGTTGATTACTATATGGTTTATTTGGTGGAAGATTATATGTTCAGATCCATTATGCTATTTAATACCCCTCTGATCTTGAGCATGATTATCATTTGTGAGTAGTTACTTTTGTTCTTGAGGTCACGGGAGAAATCATGTTG
Source organism: Thinopyrum elongatum (assembly GCA_011799875.1). Lineage (NCBI taxonomy): Eukaryota > Viridiplantae > Streptophyta > Magnoliopsida > Poales > Poaceae > Thinopyrum > Thinopyrum elongatum. The sequence goes on along the minus strand of CM022299.1, from coordinate 180,363,559 downwards.
CAAGTAATCATGTGAACTTGATATGTGTTCGATATTTTGATGATATCTATGTTGTGATTCCCTTAGTGGTGTCATGTGAACGTCGACTACATGACACTTCACCATATTTGGGCCTAAGGGAATGCATTGTGGAGTAGTTATTAGATGATGGGTTGCGAGAGTGACAGAAGCTTAAACCCTAGTTTATGCGCTATTCCGTAAGGGACCGATTGGATCCAAAAGTTTAATGCTATGGTTAGAATTTATTTTTAATACTTTTCTCGTAGTTGCGGATGCTTGCGAGGGGGTTAATCATAAGTAGGAGGTTTGTTCAAGTAAGAACAGCACCTAAGCACCGGTCCACCCACATACCAAGTTATCAAAGTAGCGAACACGAATCGAACAAACATGATGAAAGTGACTAGATGAAATTCCCGTGTACCCTCAAGAACACTTTGCTTATCATAAGAGACCGTTTTGGCCTGTCCTTTGCCTCAAAAGGATTGGGCTACCTTGCTGCACTTTTGTTACTACTATTGTTACTTGCTCGTTACAAATTATCTTGCTATTAAACTACTCGCTACTTACACTTTCAGTGCTTGCAGACATTACCTTATTGAAAACCGCTTGTCATTTCCTTCTGCTCCTTGTTGGGTTCGACACTCTTACTTATCGAAAGGACTACGATTGATCCCCTATACTCGTGGGTCATCACCCCTGCCGCTTCATGAGCGGTACGAGCACACAAAAAGGAAATCATTTTGAAAATTTAGAGATGGCACATACAAATTTGCTTAGAACAGCACGGGAATACCGCATATAGGTAGGTATGGTGGACTCATGTGGCAAAACTGGGTTTAGTGATTTTGGATGCACAAGTAGTATTCCCACTTAGTACAAATGGAGGCTAGCAAATAGATTGAGAAGCAACCAACCAAGAAACAAAAATTCACATAAACGAGCATTGAGCATAACTAACACCGAATAATGCACCACAAGTTGGATGTAATTTCATTGCATAACTATTGACTTTTGTTCTTGCATAGCGAATCACAAACCTTAACACCAATATTCTTACTAAAGCATAATTATTCACCAACATGACTCACATATTATTATCTCCATATCGCAAAACTATTGCAAGGAATCAAACTTATCATATCCAATGATCTACATGAGAGTTTTTATTATATCCTTCTTGGATATTCATTATATTTGGACCAATTTCAAAGCTTGTGCAAATTGTCATCACTATTACCAACTCTCGAAATAATATAAGTGAAGCATGAGAGTGTTCGACAAACTACTCCAAAAAGATATAAGTGAAGATCAAATGAGTAGTTAAGTAAATAGGTAGCTATTTGAGGACTCTCTCTTATTTAAAACTTTCATATCTAAGTATTTTATTAAAACAGAAAGCAAAACAAAATGAAATGACATTCTAAGAAAAGCACACATCATGTGAAGAAGCAAAAACTTAGGCTCAACCGATACTAACCGATAGTTGTTCATGAAGAAAGGTGGGATGCCTACCGGGCATCCCCAAGCTTAGATGCTTGAGACTTCTTGGATTATTAACTTGGGATGCCTTGGGCATCCCCAAGCTTGAGCTTTTTTGTCTCCTTAATTCCTTTTATATCACGGTTTCCCAAAATCTTAAAAACTTCATCCACACAAAACTCAACAAGAACTCGTGAGATAAGTTAGTATAAATCAATGCAAAAACCTTATCATTCTCTACCGTAGCAAATCACTAAAATTATTATTCAACATTTCATACTAAATGCCTCTTCATATTTAATACTCCTATCCTCAAATAGAATCATTAAACAAGCAAACATGTGCAAACAATGCGAACATAACAGCAATCTGTCTAAACAGAACAGTCTGTAAAGAGTGCAATTGTACTCATACTTCCCTAACTCCAAAAATTCTGAAAATTTAAAAAAATGTAGAAAATTTATCAGAGCTTATTGTGCAAAAAGTTTCAACATTTGATCACATTCTGACTTTTCTGGAGAATTATTTCAATAGCGATAAACTTTCTGTTTTGAAACAGCAACTCATATACTTGCAAAATATGCATGGTAATGGCTATCCTTGCCACTTTTATTGAAATAAAAGATGCAAAAAATTATTCTAAATAACATCAAGCAAATCCTAATAAAATAAAATGACTCTCCAAGCAAAACTCATATCATGTGACGAATGAAAATATAGCTCCAAGTGAGGTTACCGATAATGTTGAAGACGAAAGAGGGGATGCCTTCCGGGGCATCCCCAAGCTTAGTTGCTTGGTACTTCCTTGAATATTTACTTGGGGGTGCCTTGGGCATCCCGAATCTTAGGGTCTTGTCACTCCTTATTCTCCTCATATCGGTATCTCACCCAAAACTTGAAAACTTCAATCACACAAAACTTAACGGAACTTCGTGAGATGGGTTAGTATGATAAAGACAAATCATTCACTTTGGTACTATCAAAGCCAAGATTCATAATTGTTCTCACACAATGCCTACTGTAATCTACAATTTCCACAATTTATATTAAGCAATATAAGCCATAGAAACCATAAAACAAGCAAACTATGCATTGAAAATAGAATCTGCCAAAAACAGAATAGTACGTTAAGATCTGAATTAAGGCCATACTTCTGTAACTCCAAAAATTCTGAAGAATTAGGACAACGTAGAAAATTTGTATACCCATGAGATGTAAAAAACTCAGAATTTTTCCACGTCCCAGTAAAAGACAGGAATTTCTGCACTGGACGCAAAAGTTTCTGTTTTTGCACAGAATCAAGTCAACTATCATCCACACTATCCCAAAGGCTTTACTTAGCACTTTATTGAAACAAAAGCTATAAAACAAGATCACTACAGTAGCCTAATCATGTGAAAACACAAAAACAGTAAGGGTAAATTTTGGGTTGTCTCCCAACAAGCACTTTTCTTTAATACCTTTTTAGCTAGGCATGATGATTTTAATGATGCTCACATAAAAGATAAGAATTGAAACACAAAGAGAGCATCATGAAGTATATGACTAGCACATTTAAGTCTAACCCACTTCCTATGCATAGGGATTTTTTGAGCAAACAATTTATGGGAGCAAGAATCAACTAGCATAGGAAGGCAAAAACAAGTAAAACTTCAAGATTTTCAACACATAGAGAGGAAACTTCATATTATTGCAATAACTACAAGCATATGTTCCTCTCTTATAATAATTTTCAGTAGCATCATGAATGAATTCAACAGTATAACCATCACATAAATTATTCTTTCATGATCCGCAAGCATAGAAATTTTCTTACTCTCCACATAAGCAAATTTATTCTCATGAATAGTAATGGGAGCAAACTCAACAAAATAACTATCATGTGATTGAAAATTAAAATCATGATGACAAGTTTCATGGTTATCATTATTATTTATAGCATACATGTCATCACCATAATCATCATAAATAGGAGGCATGCAATCATTATAACAAATTTGCACATCAAATCTTGGGGGACTAAAAATATCATCTTCATCAAACATAGCATCCCCAAGCTTATGACTTTGCATATCATTATCATCATGGATATTCAAAGAGTTCATACCAACAACATTGCAATCATGCTCATCATTCAAAGATTTTTTGTCAAACATTTTATAAAATTCTTCTTCTATCAATTGAGCACAATTTTCCTTTCCATCATTTTCACGAAAGACATTATAAAGATGAATAATATGATGCAACCTCAATTCTATTTTTTTGTAGTTTTCTTTTACGAACCAAACTAGTGATAAAACAAGAAACTAAAAGATTCGATTGCAAGATCTAAAAATATACCTTCAAGCACTCACCTCCCTGGCAACGGTGCCAGAAAAGAGCTTGATGTCTACTACGCAACTTTATTCTTGTAGACTCGTGTTGGGCCTCCAAGCGCAGAGTTTTGTAGGACAGTAGCAATTTTCCCTCAAGTGGATGACCTAAGGTTTATCAATCCGTGGGAGGCGTAGGATGAAGATGGTCTCTCTCAAATAACCCTGCAACCAAATAGCAAACAGTCTCTTGTGTCCCCAACACACCAAATACAATGGTAATTTGTATAGATGCACTAGTTCGGCGAAGAGATGGTAATAAAAGCGTAGTAATGATAGTAGATATTGGTTTTTTTGTAATAGGAACAATAAAAAATAGCAAGGTAGCAATTGATAAAATGGAGCACAAACGGTATTACAATGCTTGAAAATGAGGCCTAGGGTCCGTACTTTCACTAGTGCAATCTCTCAACAATGCTAATCTAATTGGATCATATAACCATCCCTCAACGTGCGATGAAGAATCACTCCAAAGTTCTTATCTAGCGGAGAACATAAGAAGAAATTGTTTGTAGCTATTCTTTCTGATCGATCTATCCAAGAGTTCCTACTAAAATAACACCAAGTTATTCTTTCTGATCGATCTATCAAGAGTTCGTACTAAAATAACACTAAGTTATTCTTTCCGATCGATCCATCAAGAGTTCGTAGTAAAATAACACCAAAGCAAATTCAGATTCATAATACTCAATCCAACAAAAAGAACCTCAAAGAGTGCCCCAAGATTTCTACCGGAGAAACAAAAGACGAGAACGTGCATAAACCCCTATGCATAGATTACCCCAATGTCACCTCGGGAATCCGCGAGTTGAGTACCAAAACATATCTCAAGTGAATCAATATAATACCCCATTGTCTCCACGGGTATTCATATGCAAGACATACATCAAGTGTTCTCAAATCCATAAAAGTATTCAATCCGATAAAACAAAATCTCAAAGGGAAAACTCAATTCATCACAACAAGGTAGAGAGGGGAAAACACCATATGATCCAACTATATTAATAAAGCCCGCGCTACATCAAGATCGTGACATCTCAAGAACACGAGAGAGAGAGAGAGAGAGATTAAACACATAGCTACTGGTACAAACCCTCAGCCCCGAGGGTGGATGTAACACCCCATTTCATTAGCCACAGTAATCACTTTTGATAATGATAGGTCAGCATGATTAACAATGCCTAATCATCATTTGCATCATATTGCATTTCAACTCCTAACTCAAAGATTCAAATTAAATTAAAGTGGAAAATAAAAGTTATTCGAACACTGAAACTAAAATGTTCAATAAATAACAAATATTCCAGAGATTATTCTAAAATTGTAACCAACATTTAATAAATTAATTAAGTAACTCAAACATCCTCTAACAGTGGCTGAAAACAATATTTAATAGCCTTTTATTTAATCTAAAATTAATCTAAAATTATGTTTTGCCCAAACTAGTTTTTTGTGTTAGGATATAATGCACTGTGATTTATGGACTAGGTCACACTTTTTACAAAATTCATTTAGAGCCCAAACAATTAGTAAAACAGAAAAGAAAAGAAAACAGAAAAGGCCTAAACCTCTACTGTGCACTTAGGCCTACTGCTTCAGCGCGGCCCAGCCCACCCCGCGCCTCCTCCCACCTCCCGCACTGCTCACGCGCGGCCGCTGTCGAGCACCTAGCGCGCACATCGCCCGAGCCGACCCCCCCTCTCTCCCTGCTCGACAACGCGCCCGCGCCCGCAGCGAGGATAAAGGCGAGCCCCACAGCCCCCTGGCGCCTCCCTCGCCCCACTCTCCCCCTCCCTCACTCGCTTACCGCCATGGCCGACGCGGCCATCGCCATTGCTCCATCGCCCGCGTAGCCACCGCCTCCGCCACGCCGTTCCGCCTAGTCCAGCGTCACCGCCGTGCTCTGCTATGTCGCCTGCGCCAACGAGCCGAAGCCAAGCAGCTCTGCATCGGCAGCCTACCTCGTCTTCTTCCCCAACGGCCGCCGTCGAACGCCTCCACGATTCGCCACCGTCGCCCTTCCTCGAGCCGTCCCCGGGCCTTCCCTGCAACGCTAGTGAGCTGCCGCGTCGATCCCTCCTCTCCCCGCTCTCTCTCCGTAGCCGTATCTGCCATCCCCTTCTTGCCCGAATGCGCCGCCGCCTGGCCTCGTCACCGGCGTGGCCTCGGCAACCATAGGGCCCCGTGCGTGCCACCATCGCACTCACCGTGTCGTGTAGACGTCGTAGCCACCTTGCGCTGCTCTTTTAGCCCACCATAGCCCAGATTCCCTCGCACGCCCGAATCACCTCGCCGCCGGTGAGCTCGTGGCACTCAGCTCTGGCCACCACAGCCCCTAGCTCCGCCACCATTCGACGCGCGACGTCGAGCCGCGTCGAACGCGCCCAACCCCAGCCCCTGAGACTCCCTGTGGATGAAACCCGCGCCACTCTCGAGCCACGCCGCCGTGTTGTGGCTCGCCGGAGCTACTCCGGCACGTCTCCGGCCGGCGCTGACCTAGCCTGGGTGGGCCCCGCCCCGTGCCACTGACCCCTGGGCCCCAGTTGACCTATTGACCAGGTCAACTGCTGACAGGGCACCCCTGTGTCTATGGCATATGGGCCCCACCCCATTAAATGAATTAAAATAAAAACAATAATTAGATAATTAGTTAATTAAATCATTAATTAGCCACTGACTGCTGGGCCCCACCTGCAATTAGTTTAGTTAAGTTAAATTAACCCTGTTTAATTAGTTCTGTCAATGACATGTGGGTCCCACTGGACCCACAGGTCAGGTATGACCCTGGTCAGCCGGGTTTGACCTGCTGACATGATGGTGATGTCATGCTGACGTCATCATTCACTATTCTGGATAATTCGAATTTAAATAAATAATTAAATTTAGAAAATGGTGAAAACTTTAGAAAATCATATAAAATAAACCGTAACTCCGATGAAAATAATTTATATAAGAAAGTTACTCAGAATTTTGATACGAAGCCGAATATGTCCTCCGTATTCCTCTCAGATGCCCGTAGCTAGATAAACATGAAACTTTTAGACCGATTTCGATAAATGAATAGTGCCCAACTTTAACTAAATAAATCCGAATAAATTCCTAAATTAGCCAAATCATTTAGTTAGGCAGTAGAACACCTCTGCATAGCATTTAGATATGTCATACATATTGTTTGCATTTTTGCCATGGATTTATTGTTTCTCTCCCCCTCCTCTCTCGATGGACGCCGTGACCGACGATGTTGCAGCCGGGTACGACTATGCTACATACGAGCAGCCCGTTGACGACCCCTCTCTCTTGCCAGAGCAACCAGGCAAGCCCCCCCCCCTCCTTGAGCATCTAGATATCGCCCATTCCATTTCTCCTGCTTGCATTAGATTTTGCTACTGTTAATGTTTGCTCCTATTCTGATGCATAGCCTGCTTTCGTAACCTGTTCATTGTTACCTTACCTGCCTATGATAAACTGTTTAGTAAAAGTTGGTAGTGAACCATCAGTGACCCCCACCACCTTACCCTTGTTGCCCCTGCTTGATCATCGACGACTCGATCAATGTGATCGTCGACCAGAGATCGACACATCACTTCACCCCCTTAGTTGTACGACTCTGCATAGTTACTATCGAGTGCCGAGGGTGATACCTCGTAACGCACTCCTGATGAGTACTCTGCAGTGTAGCTATTCGGTCGTGGTCATCGAGGGTGATTCCTCCTTCTCCACTTCCGATATGACTGTGTCGTGCAGCCCCTCAGTATGAACCTCAAGGGTGATGCCTCATACGTTCACCCTGATGATTTCATCGAGTGGAATTCACCGAGGGTGATTCTTCGGGGTTTCCCCCTTGATGTTATGACCACACGGTTACTTTGACCTTTGTTACAGGCGGGTCGACCCTGATGGGTACCCGTTGGGGATCGATGATGATGTCGGGTGCGCCGAAAGGGCACTCGAGTGTGATATTGTGGCGGAGCTTCAGAAACTCTGATTGTCTCCGCATGATACTAAATGAGCCTATTGGATTTGGGTGTGTGATCTGAGTGGGTCGACGTGCCCTATACGCACTACCACCACGCGGGATAATGGTTATGGGGCCCTCTGCGATGTACGTTTCTCCCGAAAGCTCATCAGACGTCACGATTCACCGTGCGGGCTGATCGCCGGGATTGGGCTGGATACTTCACTGACGAGTTCAGTGTCGCGCCTGCACCCCGGGCAGCCACGCAACGCGCAGGGTGCCCAGGGCAATGGCCCAAGACCTCTGGGTGCATAGGTTAGTCCGGCGTGCTGACCTCTCTGTTGAGCCTAGGTAGGGCGATGCTTTGTGTTGATCTCCCGAGGCCGGGCATTACCCAGCAAGTGTGTCCGGCTAGAGGTGATCGAGCATGTTGGTTAAGAGTAGTGCACCCCTGTAGGGATGAATAATCTATCGATAGCCGGTCCTACGGTAAAGGACGCTCAGTTTGTGTATCCCGATCTACTACTTGAACTAGATACTTGTTACTTAATTGAAGCTTCAGGATCGCTTTCTCGCAGGGAGTCGAGGAAGGATCTCTAGGCTTGCTTCAACATGTTTGCTAAATAAAATGCTATTCTACTCTCTTCTATTGCTGCAAGATGATGGCTTCGTGAAGATGCTAGTCTTTGATGGGACTAGGCCTTCTCTCTATTCTGGCATTTCTGCAGCCCAGTCCACATATACCGCCTTTCTCCATTGATAATGTTGCATATGTAGTGTAGATCCTTGCTTGCTGAGTACTTCGGATGAGTACTCATGGTTGCTTTGTACTTCTTTTTCCCCATACCCCACTTTGATGATACATCAGACGATGGAGCCCCGGAGCCAGATGCCACCACAGGAGCTTACTACCAGGAGGGTCCAGACGGCACTTATTACTGGATCGAGCCAGCCGACCAGGAGTAGGATCGGAGGCTCCCAGGCAGGAGGCCTACGCCTTTCGATCTAGAGTCGTTGTTTGTGCTAGCCTTCTTAAGGCAAAAACTTGTCTAACTATGTCTGTACTCAGATAATATTTGTATGACTCACTTATGTATTCGGATCTTCGGATCCCTGTTCTGTAATATTGTGGATCTTCGTTTATTTGTGTTAGAGTTGTGTTGTGATATCTTCCCGTGAGTCCCTGTGCTTGATCGTGCATGTTTGCGTGTATGATTAGTGCACGATTGAGTCAGGGGTGTCACAAGTTGGTATCAGAGCCAACTGCCTGTAGGAAGCCCCCTTCCAATTCCTTGGTCGAAGTTGAGTCTAGACATCGAAAAACTAATTTACTAACTTGGCTGTGTGGCTTACGGGCCCACGTCGCCAACTGGGTGGTATTAGGATCTTTTATTCCCCATCTATACTCTGGGACTCTGATCTCTCTTCTATTCGGGTTAAATAAATTTTACTAACACCGACACTTAGGATCTCGTAAATCCCGTCTACCCGGAGAGCTGGATATTTGTGCGATTTCCCTGTCATTGATCTGATTAGTCTGATAATCATTTTTCTTTCCATTGTTTTGTTTAACCTTTCTCTCCGAGTTGCGTTAAACTTCTCATTATCGTTTGACAAACCTAAATTTCCTCTGTTTTAGATGGACCGTTTGTTTCCACCACGTCCTACGATACAGCTTGTGCTTCGCACTTGGGCTCGTGATGCCCCTGGTTTTCCAGCTATCCTGATCGCCCTCCTGACCAGAGTTGGCTACCGCTGGTACCCCGAGTACATGGTCTACGAGGATTACCGCAAGTTCAACCAGGAGCAGTACCATGCCGATGTTCGTATCTATGATCCACAAAATGACTCAGACACTGAGCTGCACCTTTTTCACGGTATCGGCGTGACGATTGAGATGGCAGTACATGATGCCGCATACTCTGCTGTCGCACGTCTCCGAGGAGAGTTGAGCGTTGTCTTGGATGACTCTGAGTTCCGATACATTCCTTATGCCCCTGCTGGAGATGCTACTGGGTACTACACAGCTATCTGTGCCCCGCACGAGCCTCGTCGCTACGACTCGCGCGTTCTGATTCAGTGCACTCAGGCTCTAGATCGCACTGTTCGGGCTCTTGCCGTCGAGTTGGTTGCCACTCGAGCACGTCTCTACGATGCTATGATGCAGTTGCTACCCGCTGTTCGTGCAGGGATACATCCGGAGCACATCCTTTATCCGCGCAGGACTCAGATGTATGCTGGTATTGACTGGCCTGTTGTTGGAGGTCACACACCTACACGTGGACCTCTTCTTACAGCTCGAGACCGGGTTCTGCATCAGAGTGCACATGGAGCGCATGATCCTACCGCGACGAACATTCGTCGTCCGCACTCGCAGTTACCCCGTTACAGTGGTTTTCCCCGACGTTGATGTAGCCTTTGCTATGTCTTGTTGTGTACTTCCTTACCGCGTGCCTGCGTGCCGCCTAGTATGTCTAGTTCTAAATTTGCGCCGTTATGCTGTCCGCATGTACCCGACTCTGTGTATGGATCTGTATGTCTTAATTGACTACTCTTATGTATCTGTTACACTACTTAATTGTTGTCGAGTTACATCATGCTTGTCGCTAAACACTCGCCATTGCTTTTACTAAACTACCCCCTGTTGATACTTAGCAGGATGGTTAGACCAGGTGGTCGTGGTCGTGGTGCCCCTGAACGCCCACCACCGCCAGACTATATGGTAGCTATGATGCAACAGTTCGAGCTCAACCGTCAGTTCATGACTGGGATCATGGCTCAGTTTTCGCATCAGAACAACCAGAACCAGAACCCTCCTTCAATAACACTGCCGGAGTTCATGCGACTTAACCCTACTCACTTCCGCAACTCTGACAAGCCACTGGATGCTGATGACTGGCTCCGCGACATCACTCACGAGATGGAGTCTACTAATGTCGGCCCTGCCAACTTTGTCACCTTCGCGTCCTTTTTCTTAAAGGGACCCGCTGCTCAGTGGTGGGACACACACAAGCGTACACTGCCTGCTGGAACAGTCATTACCTGGTATGAGTTCCAGGCTACTTTCCGTGCCCGTTATATCCCTCAGGCAATTATGGAACGGATGAAGACCCAGTTCCGTAACCTCACTCAGGGCAACAAGACTGTCGAAGCTTATCAGCGGGAATTTCTTGACCTCTCCCGCTATGCTGAAGAAGACATCGCCACAGATGCCCGTAGACAAGAGAAGTTCCGTAATGGACTACACCCAGACCTCGAGCTTGCCCTTGCTGCTCAAGACTTCAACGACTTTTCTACTCTTGTGAACAAGGCTATTCTGGTTGAGACCGCTCAGATCAAGCATAAGGACTTGCAGAAGCGCCATCGTGATGCTGGCTCATCTTCGAGCTCAGCACAGAAGCGTCGAGTCTGGATTCCCAACAACGTGTTCCGTCCAAATGCCCCTGCGCCAAAGAACAAATATGCTGCACCACGTCTGCCTCCTCCACCACCGAGGAAGCCAAGAGCTCAAGCTATTCAAAACAATGCTCCTCTTCGTCCTGAAGATGGTCTGTGCTTCAACTGCCGCAAACCAGGTCACCTTGCTAAAGACTGCCGCCAGACTCAGAATCAATTGGCTTTTCCTCGTACTAGCCGTGGCAATAGTCGTGGCAACAATCAGACCCGCAACTATAATACTGGGTCTGCTGCACATGGTCGTGGACACGCTTACAACATTGATATTGAAGAAGTCCAGGATCAACCTGCTACTGTGATGGGTACCCTTCTTGTTAACTCAGTACCCGCTTATGTATTATTTGATTCAGGAGCATCGCATTCATTCATGTCAGAAGCATTTGCATTATCGCATGACATTGCATTTCAAAAGATGAACCTGCGAGTAGTAATCCGCACCCCTGGAGGCCAGTGTCAAACCACTATGATGGCACACAATGTTCCCGTTGAAATTAAGGGATTGGAATTCCTTGTTTCTCCCATTATCCTGAAGTCTTCCACCATAGACCTCATACTCGGAATGGATTGGTTGAAAGCTCACATTGCTTCGATCAATTGTGCCACTAAAGTTATCCAACTTCTTCACCCCTCCGATGAGATAGTGAACTATACCGCCCGCATTACACGGGACACTAAAGCTCAGATATATGTTCTGAATGCTTTGAACGCCTCACCTCTAGAAGGAATCGAGAACGTTCCTGTCGTTCGAGATTTTCCAGACGTCTTTCCGGAAGAACTTCCAGGAATACCCCCGGCTAGAGCTGTCGAGTTTGTCATTGACTTGAAGCCTGGCACTGTCCCTATTGCGAAGCGTCCCTATAAGATGCCTCTGCACCAGCTTCTCGAGCTTAAGGAAGAAATCAACAAATCACTTAAGAAAGGTTTCATCCGCCCCAGTTCCTCTGCTTGGGGAGCACCTTCACTCTTCGTTAGGAAGAAGGATGGAACTAACCGATTGGTTCAGGATTATCGGCCCATTAACCAAGCCACAATCCAGAATAAATACCCACTGCCCCGGATCAATGATCTTTATGATCATGATCAGCTTGCTGGATCTTCTGTCTTCTCAAAACTCGACTTGAGGTTGGGTTATCATCAGATCCATGTTCGCGAAGAGGATATCCCGAAGACTGCCTTTGTTACTCGATATGGCTCTTATGAGTACACGGTCATGTCATTTGGCTTAACCAATGCTCCTGCCACTTTCTCCCGGTTAATGAACTATATCTTCATGGATTACCTCGACAAATTTGTCGTGGTTTATTTAGATGATATCCTTATATATTCCAAGAATGAAGAAGAACATGCTGAACATCTTCGGCTTGTATTGGAGAAGCTACGAGAACATCAGTTGTATGCTAAATCCTCCAAGTGTGAGTTCTGGTTATCTGAAGTGACCTATCTTGGTCATGTGATTTCCAAGGATGGAATTGCTGTTAACCCGGAGTGAGTTCAGGCTATTCTTGATTGGACTCCCCCGAAGAATGTCAAGCAAGTCAGAAATTTTCTCAGACTCGCTAGTTATTGTCGTCGATTCGTTGAGAATTTTTCCAAGATTGCAAAACCATTGACGAATCTGCTCCACAAAGGTGTTAAATTTGAGTGGACAGAAAAATGTCAAGAAAGCTTTCAGACACTGAAAGATAAGTTAACATCTGCCCCAGTGCTAGCACCCCCGGATTCCCAAAAGGATTTCGTGATATACTGTGATGCATCTCGTCAAGGATTAGGCTGTGTCCTAATACAAAAGCGCAAAGTGATTGCTTATGCCTCTCGACAATTGCGTCCTCATGAAGAAAATTATCCAGTGCATGATCTTGAACTTTCTGCGGTTATTTATGCCCTGAAGCTATGGCGACATTACCTTCTCGGTAACCGTTGCGAGATATACACGGATCACCAAAGTTTGAAGTATTTATATACTCAACCAGATCTGAACCTTCGTCAACAAAGATGACTCTAAACAATTGCCGATTATGATATGAATATCTCATATACCCCTGGCAAGGCTAATGGCAGATGCTTTGAGTCGCAAGGCTTATTGCAGCAACCATATGGTTCAGGAAACGCAACCTCTTCTCCATGAAGAGCTTAGCAAATTGAACCTCCATATTGTTCCACAGGGTTATCTCAATACCCTGGTTGTGGAACCAGATTTAGAACACAGCATCAAGACTATGCAACGGTATGACTCTGAAGTTGAAAGGATCAAGCGATACCTCGAAAAAAGAAAGCTGTCGGAATTCCATCTTGATGATGATGGGATCCTATTCTTCCAACGCCGTCTCTTCGTACCCAAATTCAAGGATGAGAGGGAACACATTATGAAAGAAGCTCATGACACTCCTCTGTCAATTCATCCTGGTAGCACGAAGATGTACCGTGACATTTGTCAAAGATACTGGTGGCCTAATATGAAGCGAGACATTGCTCGTTATGTTTCTGAGTGTGGCGTTTGCCGCCGCATTAAATCAGAACATCAAAGGCCTGCTGGAACTCTGCAACCCCTTGAAATTCCTGAATGGAAATGGGACAAAGTCCAAATGGATTTCATTACTGGTTTTCCCAGGTCTCAGAAGGGTCATGATGCTATTTTTGTTGTCATTGACCGGTTCTCAAAGGTTGCTCACTTTCTGCCAGTTAAGGAGACAATCACTGCTAGTCAGTTAGCAGACTTGTATGTTTCCCGCATTGTGTCACTCCACGGTGTTCCCTTGGAGATCAGTTCTGATCGTGGCAGCCTCTTTACCTCCAGATTCTGGCAAAGTTTCCAAGAAGCTATGGGAACTCATCTGTCCTTCAGTACCGCTTTTCACCCTCAGTCTCAGGGTCAAGTCGAACGATTTAATCAAGTGCTCAAAGATATGCTTCGAGCTTGCGTCATCTCCTTCGGTAAGAAGTGGGAGGAATCTCTCCCGTATGCCGAATTCTCTTACAACAATAGCTATCAAGCTAGTGTGAAGATGGCACCGTTTGAAGTTCTATACCGTCGTAAGTGTCGAACCCCTCTGAATTGGTCAGAAACTGGGGAACGCTCAATCGTCGGACCAGACATTATTCAGCAAGCAGAAGAACAAGTCCGCATTGTCCGTGAACATTTGAAAACTGCTCAGTCTCGTCAGAAGAGCAACTATGACCGAAAGCACCAGGAAATGGTCTATCAACCTGGCGAGCAAGCTGACCTTTGCGTCACTCCGTTGAAAGGCACTCATCGGTTCAGAATCAAAGGCAAGTTAGCTCCTCGCTACATTGGCCCGTTCCGTATTCTTGCCCGTCGAGGAGAAGTGGCATATCAGTTGCAATTGCCGCCAAATCTTTCTCAAGTGCATGATGTCTTTCATGTATCCCAACTCCGTCGCTGCTTCAAGGATCCTATTCGAGCTGTGGATCATGAAATGCTTGAATTACGGGAAGATCTATCTTATCCAGAATATCCCATCCGTATTCTTGATCAAGCTGAACGTCGAACTCATCAGAAATCAATCAAATTCCTCATAGTTCAGTGGTCGAATCAATCTGAAGATGAAGCCACTTGGGAACACGAGGATCGTCTTCGTGAAGAATACCCCGCTTTCTTTCAGTCTTCCTCTTAATTCTCGGGACGAGAATTCTTGATAGATGAGGAGAATTGTAACACCCCATTTCATTAGCCACAGTAATCACTTTTGATAATGATAGGTCAGCATGATTAACAGTGCCTAATCATCATTTGCATCATATTGCATTTCAACTCCTAACTCAAAGATTCAAATTAAATTAAAGTGGAAAATAAAAGTTGCTCAAACACTGAAACTAAAATGTTCAATAAATAACAAATATTCCAGAGACTATTCTAAAATTGTAACCAACATTTAATAAATTAATTAAGTAACTCAAACATCCTCTAACAGTGGCTGAAAACAATATTTAATAGCCTTTTATTTAATCTAAAATTAATATGAAATTATGTTTTGCCCAAACTAGTTTTTGGTGTTAGGATATAATGCACTGTGATTTATGGACTAGGTCACACTTTTTACAAAATTCATTTAGGGCCCAAATAATTAGTAAAACAGAAAAGAAAAGAAAACATAAAAAGGAAAATAGAAAAGGCCTAAAGCTCTACTGTGCACTTAGGCCTACTGCTACAGCGCGGCCAAGCCCACCCCGCGCCTCCTCCCACCTCCCGCACTGCTCACGCGCGGCCGCTGTCGAGCACCTAGCGCGCGCGCATCGCCCGAGCCGGCCCCCCTCTCTCCCTGCTCGACAACGCGCCCGCGCCCGCAGCGAGGATAAGAGCGAGCCCCGCAGCCCCTTGGCACCTCCCTCGCCCCACTCTCCCCCTCCCTCGCTCGCTTACCGCCATGGCCAACGCGGCCATCGCCATTGCTCCATCGCCCGCGTAGCCACCGCCTCCGCCACGCCGTTCCGCCTAGTCCAGCGCCACCGCCGTGCTCCGCTACGTCGCCTGCGCCAACGAGCCGAAGCCAAGGAGCTCTGCATCGCCGGCCTGCCTCGTCTTCTTCCCCTACGGCCGCCGTCGAACGCCTCCATGATTCGCCGCTGTCGCCCTTCCTCGAGCCGTCCCCGGGCCTTCCCTGCAACGCTAGTGAGCTGCCGCGTCGATCCCTCCTCTTCCTGCTCTCTCTCCGTAGCCGTAGCTGCCGGCCCCTTCTCGCCCGAACGCGCCGCGTAGACGCCGTAGCCACCTTGCGCTGCTCTTTTAGCCCACCATAGCCCCGATTCCCTCGCACGCCCGAATCACCTCGCCGCCGGCGAGCTCGTGGCACTCAGCTCCGGCCACCATAGCCCCTAGCTCCGCCACCATTCGACGCGCGACGTCGAGCCGCGTCGAACGCGCCCAACCCCAGCCCTTGAGACCCCCTGTGGATGAAACCCGCGCCACTCCCGAGCCGCGCCGCCGTGTTGTGGCTCGCCGGAGCTACTCCGGCGCGTCTCCGGCCGACGCTGACCTGGCCTGGGTGGGCCCCGCCCCATGCCAGGTCAACTGCTGACTGGGCGCCCCTGTGTCTATGACATGTGGGCCCCACCCCATTAAACGGATTAAAATAAAAACAATAATTAGATAATTAGTTAATTAAATCACTAATTAGCCACTGACTGCTGGGCCCCACCTGCTAATTAGTTTAATTAAGTTAAATTAACCCTGTTTAATTAGTTCTGTCAATGACATGTGGGTCCCACTGGACCCACAGGTCAGGTTTGACCCTGGTCAGCCGAGTTTGACTTGCTGACATCATGGTGATGTCATGCTGACATCATCATTCACTATTCTAGATAATTCGAATTTAAATAAATAATTAAATTCAGAAAATAATTAAAACTTTAGAAAATCATATAAAATAAACCGTAACTCCGATGAAAATAATTTATATATAAAAGTTGCTCAGAATTTCGATACGAACCCGAATATGTCCTCTGTATTCCTGTCAGATGCCCGTAGCTAGATAAACATGGAACTTTTAGACCGCTTTCGATAAATGAATAGTGCCCAACTTTAACTAAATAAATCCGAATAAATTCCTAAATTAACCAAATCATTTAGTTAGGCAGTAGAACACCTCTGCATAGCATTTAGGTATGTCATACATATTGTTTGCATTTTTGCCGTGGATTTATTATTTCTCTCCCCTTCCTCTCTCGATAGACGCCGAGACCGATGACGTTGCAGCCGGGTACGACTACGCTACAGACGAGCAGCCCGTTGACGACCCCTCTATGTTGCCAGAGCAACCAGGCAAGCCCCCCCTGAGAATCTAGATATCGCCCATTCCATTTCTCCTACTTGCATTAGATTTTGCTACTATTGATGTTTGCTCCTATTCTGATGCATAGCCTGCTTTCGTAACCTGTTCATTGTTACCTTACCTGCCTATGATAAACTATTTAGTATAAGTTGGTAGTGAACCATCAGTGACCCCCACCACCTTACCCTTGTTGCCCCTGCTTGATCATCGATGACTCGATCAATGTGATCGTCGACCAGAGACCGACACATCACTTCACCCCCTTAGTTGTACGACTCTGCATAGTTACTATCGAGTGCCGAGGGTGATAGCTCGTAACGCACTCCTGATGAGTACTCTGCAGTGTAGCTGTTCGGTCGTGGTCATCGACGGTGATTCCTCCTTCTCCACTTCCGATACGACTGTGTCGTGCAGCCCCTCAGTATGAACCTCGAGGGTGATGCCTTATACGTTCACCCTGATGATTTTATCGAGTGGAATTCACTGAGGGTGATTCCTCGGGGTTTCCCCCTTGATGTTATGACCACACGGTTAATTTGACCTTTGTTACAGGCGGGTCGACCCTGATGGGTAACCGTTGGGGATCGATGATGATGTCGGGTGCGCCGGAAGGGCACTCGAGTGTGATATTATGGCGGAGCTTCAGAAACTCTGATTGTCTCCGCATGATACTAAATGAGCCTATTGGATTTGGGTGTGTGATCTGAGTGGGTCGACGTGCCCTATACGCACTACCACCATGCGGGATAATGGTTATGGGGCCCTCTGCGATGTACGTTTCTCCCGAAAGCTCATCAGACGTCACGATTCACCGTGCGGGCTGATCGTCGGGATTGGGCTGGATACTTCACTGAGGAGTTCAGTGTCGCACCTGCACCCCAGCCAGCCACGCAACGCGCAGGGTGCCCAGGGCGATGGCCCAAGACCTCTGGGTGCATAGGTTAGTCCGGCGTGCTGACCTCTCTGCTGAGCCTAGGTAGGGCGCTGCTTCGTGTTGTTCTCCCGAGGCTGGGCATTACCCAGCAAGTGTGTCCGGCCAGAGGTGATCGAGCGTGTTGGGTAACAGTAGTGCACCCCTACAAGGATGAATAATCTATCGATAGCCGGTCCTACGGTAAAGGACACTCAGTTTGTGTATGCCGATCTACTACTTGAACTAGATACTTGTTATTTAATTGAAGCTTTGGGATCGCTTTCTCGCAGGGAGTCGAGGAAGGATCTCTAGGCTTGCTTCAACATGTTTGCTAAATAAAATGCTATTCTACTCTCTTCTGTTGCTGCAAGATGATGGCTTTGTGAAGATGCTAGTCTTTGATAGGACTAGGCCTTCTCTCTATTCTGGCATTTCTGCAGCCCAGTCCACATATACCGCCTTTCTCCATTGATAATGTTGCATATGTAGTGTAGATCCTTGCTTGCTGAGTACTTCGGATGAGTACTCACGGTTGCTTTGTACTTCTTTTTCCCCATATCTCACTTTGATGATACATCAGACGATGGAGCCCCGGAGCCAGATGCCACCACAGGAGCTTACTACCAGGAGGGTCCAGACGACACTTATTACTAGATCGAGCCAGCCGACCAGGAGTAGGATCGGAGGCTCCCAGGCAGGAGGCCTACGCCTTTCGATCTAGAGTCGTTGTTTGTGCTAGCCTTCTTAAGGCAAAAATTTGTCTAACTATGTCTGTACTCAGATAATATTTGTATGACTGACTTATGTATTCGGCTCTTCAGATCCCTGGTCTGTAATATTGTGGATCTCCGTTTATTTGTGTTAGAGTTGTGTTGTGATATCTTCCCGTGAGTCCCTGTGCTTGATCGTGCATGTTTGCGTGTATGATTAGTGCACGATTGAGTCGGGGGCGTCACAGTGGACTACTCCCTCCTCATCGTGGTGGCCGTCGGGATGATGAAGATGGCCACCGGTGATGATACCCCCCTCCAGCAGGGTGCCGGAACGGGGTCTATATTGGTTTTTCGTGGCTATAGAAGCTTGCGGGGGCGGAACTTCTGATCTAGGGTTACCCCTGATGGTTTCTCTATTTATAGGAATTTTTGGCGTTGGTTTCACGCTAAGATGGGCCTCGAGGTGAGCACAACCCACCGGGGCACGGGCAAGGGCCCAGGCGTGCCCCGGTGTCTTGTGCCCTACTCCTTCACCTTCTGGTCCTTCCATGAAGCTTTGGGGGTCTCTTTTATTCCAAAAAAAATCATCAAAAAGTTTCAGCTCATTTGGAGAACTTTCATTTCTGCACAAAAAACAACACCATGGTTGTTCTGCTGAAAACAGCGTCAGTCAGGGTTAGTTCCATGCAAATCATACCAAAACCATATAAAATTGTTGTAAACATGGCATGAATACTTCATAAATTATAGATACGTTGGAGACGTATCACTCGCAAAGAGAGCACCTGCCAAATGTGCTAGATGAAGCTTCTCCTAGTGAATCTATCAAGCTAATGGGTACTGGAGAAATCATACCAAATGAGGAACAGACTGAAGAGGAAATTGTCTTTCCTGTTCCTACTCAACGGGAAGACAATGCTGAGCCTAAAGACAATGCTGAAGACGAAGACAATGATCAGCCACAGCAAAGTCTTCGCCCTGTTCATCCTCGTGTGGCCAATGAAGTTCAGATTGAGAAGATAATTGATAGCATCAATGCACCTAGTCCACTTACTCGATCAAGAGTAACGCAACTAGCAAAATTTTGTGGGCACTTTGCATTCGTCTCCATATCCGAACCCAAGAAAGTTGATGAAGCCTTTATGGAACCTGAATGGATTCAAGCTATGCAAAAAGAGCTTCAACAATTTGAGCTCAACAATGTCTGGGAGCTTGTTGACCGTCCTGATCCACGCAAGCACAATATTATTGGCACCAAATGGATCTATCGCAACAAACAAGATGAACATGGTCAAGTCATCAGAAACAAAGCTCGTCTCGCTGCTCAAGGTTACACACAAGTAGAGGGAATTGACTTCGATGAAACCTTTGCTCCCATGGCTAGTCTTGAAGCCATTCGTATACTGCTAGCCTATGCTAACCACAACAACATCCTCCTGTACCAAATGGATGTAAAGAGTGCCTTCCTCAACGGAAAAATTGAAGAAGAGGTATATGTAGCTCAACCACCTGGTTTTGAAGATCCAAAGCGTCGTGATATGGTCTACAAGCTCAACAAGGCACTGTATGGCCTCAAACAAGCACCTCGCGCTTGGTATGACACACTCAAAGACTTCCTGAAGAGCAAAGGCTTCAAACCTGGATCTCTCGATCCCACTCTCTTCACGAAGACATATGATGGAGAACTGTTTGTATGCCAAATCTACATGGATGACATTATCTTCGGTTACACTGACAAAAGATACAATGATGAGTTTGGGCATATGATGCAAGAGCAATATCAGATGTCCATGATGGGAGAGCTGAAATTCTTTCTTGGTCTCCAAATCCGTCAACAAAGAAATGACATCTTCATATCACAAAAAAAACCCTCAAAGATTGCCTGAAGAAGTTTGGAATGCAAGACTGCAAAGTTTACACGATGCCAATGCCAACCAAAGGTCAATTGGGCTCCGACGACAATGGTAAAGAGTTCGATCAAAAGGTATACCACTCCATGATTGTTTCTTTATTGTACTTATGTGCATCTAGGCCAGATATAATGCTTAGCGTTTGCATGTGTGCCCGATTCCAGGCGGCACCAAAGGAATCGCATCATCTCGCAGTGAAGCGAATACTTCGATACTTGGCTCACACCCCAACACTAGGATTATGGTATCCAAAGGGCTCAGAGTTTGATCTAGTTGGATACTTAGATGCTAATTATGCTGGTGACAAGGTTGATCGCAAGTCCACATCAGGAACATATCACTTTCTTGGACGATCTCTTATCTGTTGGTCTTCAAAGAAGCAAAACTGTGTATCACTATCCACTGATGAGGCTGAATACATTGTTGCTGGATCTTGCTGTGCTCAGCTTCTCTGGATGAAGCAAACCCTCAAGGACTATGGCATCAACATGAAGAATGTGCCCCTCTACTGCGACAATGAAAGCGCCATCAAGATTGCTCACAATCCAGTTCAGCACTCGAAGACAAAGCACATTCAAATCCGTCATCACTTTCTCAGAGATCATGTGCTGAAGGAAGAATTGATATCATTCACGTCAACACTGAAGAGCAATTGGCAGATATCTTCACAAAGCCCTTGGACGAGAAAAGGTTTTGCAAGCTGCGGTGTGAGCTAAATATCTTAGAATCCTCAAATGTCCTGTGAATGGACACACATTCTAACGCTTATGCATATTGATGACTTAGGTGCACAACACACAAAGTAACGTATGTCTTCAATTCATGAAGACATACCCTCTAAGTGTGAATACATTAATATAGAAATTGACTTCGGAGCACCACGATAATTGTGCGCCGTGTCTGGGTCTAATACTTCCTATACGGTGGGTAACGCCACCACCACCCTTTCTTGAAGATTTTTTTGGTGTCATGTTGCTTTATCTTCAAAGTTGGTTTGTCTTCAACATTGTTTGTCTTCGTGATTTATCCTCACAATGGTTGATTTAGTCTTCACCGTTATATATATATATATATATATATATATATATATATATATATATATATATATATATATATATATATATATAAACTATTCTGATCACAGGATCAGAATATTATTCTGATCACGGGTTGAACTTCCCGAGTTACACAACCTGAACTTCCCTCTGTAGGAACCCGACCTTCGGGCTATCTTCGCAACCGTGTCTCCCCGCGCGAATTATTCTGGTCAGTCGTGTTCTATGTGATGTAAGTGTAATCTGGAAACGGTTTTTAGCAACTAAATGCCCGTTTTAAATAGGAATCTCGCTCGTTGTCGGATTTGCTCTCGGGACGTGATGAACTTGCGTCAGTTGCAATTTTACTGCCTGAGTTGTTCAACCTGAACTTCCTTTGGTGACAGGTTCAACTTCCCACAACATTGTCCAAATGAGACTTGCAATATACCGTTGGAAAGCTATGGACACGAGTATCATGACCCAAGTTAAATTTTTGGCAAAATATAAGCGGTTTAAGAGCAGTTTTGAAAACCGTTTTTTCTTCATACAAAAAACATGAACCGTATTTTTGATCCCATTTTTAAACTGTTTATCGGAATGAAGCAAATAATATGGCGTTGGAAAGCTGCTGCAAATCCGCTCCTTCCACATGTAGAACGTTTCTCTAATTCCCTATGGTTAAAGAGTGATTTGGAAAATCGTAGAATTTTGCAAATCGAACAGCCGAGTTCATATTTTCGAGGCCATTTCTATACAGCTAATCCAATTGAGGCAAATGATATGGCGTTGGAAAGCTTATGAAAATGCGCTTCTTTTTCATGTAGATAGTTTTTTCTAATTTTGAACGGTTTAAGAGTAATTTAGAAAACCGTCCAAGTTCCACCGAGTTCGTATTTTTGAGTTATTTTTTTAACCGTACGTCGGAATGCAGCAAATGATATGGTGTTGGAAACCTTGAGGAAATACGAAACTTTTTGGTATATAATTTTTCTTTCAATTACTTACAATTTTAAGTCAATTTTGAAAATGGTTAAAAAAGTTTTTTGATCGTAATTTTCGCAAACTTTGACGAAATGGGGCAAATAATATACCGTTGGATAACTATCGAAAATGCGAAACTTTTTCGTATGTAAAGTTTTCTCTAATTCCTAGCCGTTTTCATGTAATTTAGAAAATGGCGAGATCAGGATTTCTGCCTTCATCGCGAATGGAAATGCACTGCGTGAAGTACTTGAACTTCTGTGGCAATTCTGTTTGAACTTCACTCTATTTTTGCCCGTAACTCCCAAACCACTTACCGGAATTGAGCAAATGATATACCCGATGGAAAGCTGTTGAAAACACGCAACTTTCCCGTGTTGATCAGTTTTTCATACTCGCGATGGTTCAAAAGAATTTTTGGAATGCATTAAAATGTGTTTTAAACGGTATACATGAAAATTTTAAACCGTTCGTCGAAATGTAGCACATAATATACCGTTGGAAAGCTTATGAATAGCAGCAAGTTTTTCATGTAGACACGTGTTACAAATTCGTTGTCGTTTGAGAGCAGTTTTTAAAATGGCAAAAACAACATTTGTTTTTGCCTTTTTTTCAACATGTAAATGAACGACGAACGTCTCGCACATGAATTTTTAACTATGCTAGGAGGAGCACGTGAACTTCTTGCAACAAACCTTTTAAGCTTTTTATTTTCTATTCTTATATTCTTATCTAAAACACATTTCGTATAGTAGTTGAACTTCCCGCTGTTTTCACCTTGAACTTCTGTCACGTATTTTGGTTCAACCTCTCTCACAAGAATTTTTGAACTTTCTCGGGCCGAGCACTTGAACTTCTAGCAACAAAACTTTTAGCCTTTGCTTTTTCATTCTTTTTTTAATACAAAATGCACACCGTCTAGTACGTGAACTTCTGGCAGTTTTTCAATCTGAACTTCTTAGATCATGCGTTCTACCTTCATCGCAAAAACAGAGTCTCCGGAAATGCACTGCGGGAAGAGGTTGAACTTCTGGAGCAGTTCTGTTTGAACTTCACTCTGTTTTGCACATGCTGTTTTTTGCCCGTAACTCCCCAACCACTTACCGGAATTGAGCAAATGATATACCGATGGAAAGTTGTTGAAAACACGCAACTTTCCCGTGTTAATCATTTTTTCATACTCGCGACGATTTTAAAAGTTTTTCATCTGAAATTCATTGAGTGTAGTAGTTGAACTTCCTGCTGTTTTCACGTTGAACTTCTGTGACGTATTTTCGTTTGTAATTTTCTCATCCATTCGTCAATGTTACACAAATTATATTCCTTTTGAAAAAACCTCTCTCACAAATTTTTTTTAACTTTCTTCGCCGGAGGACTTGAACTTATAACAACAACAAAATTGGACCTTGCCTTTTAATTCATTTTTCTCATATTAAACACACACCATGTAGTACATGAACTTTTTCCATTTTTATAATTTGAAATTTATTTTCTTTTTGAAATCAAATTGCTCCCAAATAATAACTGAACTTCTTTGTGGATTGAGAGAATTATTTTAAAACGCAGAAAAACAATTTCTTTTTTGTGTTTTTGAACATGGAAATACAAGGTGAACATCTCTCGCAAGAATTTTTGAACTTCCCCGGACAAAGCACTTAAACTTCTTTAACAAACCTTTTAAGCTTTTATTTTTCTATACTTTTACTTTCACCTGAAATGCATTCCTTGCAGTACTTGAATTTCTCGTTGTTTTCACTATGAACTTCTATCACATCTTTGTGTATACGTCGAATTACACGCAATTGAAGGTCGGGCGTCATTTTTTGCCATTTTAAAACATGTAATTGGAGGTCGGACGTCCCACAATATAAATTCTGAACCATGCACGGAGGTGCACGTGAACTTCTTGCAACAAATCTGAGTTTTTTATATACTTTGAACTTCTGTGTTATTTTAATTTCAACTTCTTAGTCATATTCTTAGAAACGAAATATGTTTTTAAATAAGCATCAAATATTTTTTTGTAAATTGAACTTCATAGTTTTATTTTTCTTAGAAACGGTAATAATTTGAGTTTCCCGTATACATCGAACTACTCCTCTATTTTAATTTGAACTTCATCATTTTTATTCTTTAGTAACAAGGAACATTTGAGATTTTTTATAAATATCGAACTTCTCTATTTTTGTAATTTGGACTTATTGGTTTATTTTATTTTAGTAACAGAAAAATCCTAGTTTTCTAATAAATATTGAACTGGTCCATAATTTAAATATGAACTTCTAGAGTTTTCTTATTAGAAACTGTGAAAATAATTTTTTGTGAATTTTGTACTGCTCTATTTTTAAAATTTGAACTTCTTGTTTTCATTCTCTAATAACGAGAAAAATCTGATTTTTTTTAACCATTGAACTGCTCTATTTTTTTAGATTTGAACTTCTAGGGTTTTTTTAACGGATAAAATCCTTTTTTTATAAATGTGTGTGTTTGTGCGCGTGTGTGTGTAGCCATAAAAGCCGATTTTTTTGAGTTGTTAGTGGTGTTTTTCTGGTGGCGGTTTTTGTTCCACGAGCTCTCCAATTTTTAGAATGTATGCTTTCACTTTGAAAATTTTAATTGCACCATTTTTACTATATATGAACTTATGCTTTTTTTATATTTGAACTTCTCACATGAACTTTTAGAGAGAGAGTGATTGAAAATTTTCTTTCTCATTTTAGCTAAAATTAAAGACAACAAAATCACTCAGCTCATAGTTTGCTTTTTTTATTTGTACATCTTGCATGCATTTTTTAAAATAGGACTCGGTTTGCAAACATATTTCATTATTTTTGTCCAAGTTTTCTACAGAACACCACAATCATCTGCCCAAAGCATGTCAGGTAACGTTTTCAACGAAGAAAAGTCATTTTTTTCTGTATCTGAACGTCATGCAGTTTCATATATGAACTTCCACGGTTGTGTTTTTCCTAAACTTTTTAAGTTGTAAACATTGTGGCTTGCACATATGCATTTTTGCTAAGTAGGCGCAGAAGTGTGTAATCAAAAATACACAAGGACCAGCAACATTTTCATCACATATTCTGCAAAAGATTCAGAACACAAGATGCAGTCCCTGAACACCCAACCTGGGCCATTTGCAATAATCTGAAGGCCGGTGGTACAGCAGAACAATCACTCTGTTATCTAAAGTTCAAATATCTGACATACTGAAGTTTAGTTAACTTTATAGCCATGGGGAGCAGGAAAGGTAGTGGGAGGCAAAGAAATCACCAAGGTTTGGGTATTACAGGGAGCAAAAAGATCATTTTTTCTGGAAAAAATTAACCATCAGATGAGAAGGAGGAGGAAGTGGGGAGAAGAGAGAAGGAGGAGGAAGATGCAGTGGATAGGCAGGAGGAAGATGGTCGGGGCAGGGTGGGGATGGGGCTGTGGAGGAGTAGGAAGGCGCGCAGGAGCAGAGGCAGGCCGCGCCGGTGGGAGGGAAGGTCGCGGAGGAGTAGAGGGAAGGTCGCGCCGGATGGGAGGGAAGTTCGCGCGGCCGGGGAGGTTGGGGCGGGGCGGAGGGCGCGCGGCCGACGTGTGGTGGCGACGGATCTGGGCACGCGTCCGTGGTTGGCGGGGAGCTGGCCGACGCATGGTGGCGATGGATCCGGGCAGGCACCGGTGGTTGGGGAGGAGGAGTCACCGGTGGTTGGCGACGCCGATTGTGGCAGGGTGGGGGCGGCGGTGTGGGTTAGGCGTGGGTGGCTGGGTCACGGCGGCGCGGTGGGTGGTTGGGTCACGGCGGCCGACGATGTAGGTGGCTGGATCCGTGCGGGGGCGGCGAGATCTCACGCGGTGCTCGATCCACGCAGTGGCGGCGGAGGAGGTCCAAGACGGCGCCGGGGAAGAAAGCAAGGGAGGATGGGGAGGCCGGGCGGGATCGGGGTGTGGGGGAGGCGGGGCGGCCATGGCGTAGGGAGGCCGGTGGGCCGGTCGGGGGTAGGTTTCTTTTTCTGATCTCAGGAACACCCTCGCGTGCTCTATATAGGGCCTGACGTGATCAGAATAACTATTCTGATCCCATGATCAGAATAGTGCTACCATATAAATATATATATATATATGTGTGTGTGTGTGTGTGTGTGTGTGTGTGTGTGTGTGTGTGTGTGTGTGTGTGTGTTCTGTCCTCTATAGCATTCACTTATAGCTATGTCTTCAAGTTGCCATTTTCCGCACTAAGTGAATGTGATCGAACCCTAACCCCTTATGTGCTTATCCCTCCAACTCTCTCTATCTCTTCATATGCATTCTATTGACACGTGTCGATTGTCTTCACTGTGTCCTTGTCAGTCGAAGATATAGAGACAAACATTTAAAAGGCTTTTATTATCTCTATCCTTTTTTTGCCTGAACCCGGAGAAGCTGGAACGACCACCCGACAAACCAGGCGCGCGTGGGGTCGTGGCACGACATTTAAGCTGTTGCATGCATGCCACGTGTCCCTCAGATGTGAACCGCCAGGGGCAGCTGAGTAAATTCACTCAGCTGCCGCCCTTCCTTATAAATACACACCCCCTGCGGTCATTATTTCTTACTCCCCTCGCCGTCTCGCTCAAACCCTAGCGACATCGCTAGCTTCCGTCGTCGCCGGAGATGAAGCGCTTCGCTGCCGCGACTTCTCCGTCATCGTCGTCACGCCGGTCGCGTATCTTCTTCCATCCGCCGCCGCCGTAGGTGCCTTCCGCCGCCAAGTTAGGGCGCGGAAGATTGGACTGCTCGGCCTCCATCCACAACTCGTCTAGCAGTCTCATCTGTTCTTGAGCGGTAATTAAACGTCTATTTTTACCACACGTTTGATCCGTTAAAACTTTCTTTGTCTTCGGAAAGTTGTTTCTTCACTTCCAAATCTAGATCTTTACTTCTATGCATCTCATGACTCGCAAGTACTTTCACTTATGCTTCAGTACTTGTTAGATTCCTCACTTATACTTATTCATGGATTTGTACAAATCTAGAACCAACTCACATCTATAAGTGAATGTCTTCGCGCTATGAGGTCAATGTCTTCAAACTGATTTATCTTCAAAACTTCTGAGAATGCATATGACCTCTTCCCCTTCCCTCGTATCTCTAATGCTGTCATAGGTACATGTTCGTGGGAGAGTCCCTTGGTTCTCATAGTCTGCATTCATTTGTAGAGTTTTTACAGCATCATATTGAATCACCTGAAGCCAGTTCTTGTCTGACAAACCGACTGAAGCCAAATACTGTTGTGAAGCCTGTCTGTCTGAAGCCAATGGCAGGAGGAAAATCTACAAAGAAAGGTGGCAGATAGCACCATGATAACACTGCCTTGGACGTGCCTCCTGATCTCTATGAGATGTACAAGTCAGATCCAGATGAGACCTATGGTGAGCGCAAGTCTAGAGTCCAATGGATTTGAAGATATTGGGCAGAAGAATGGTTTCTGTATCATTATGTGACTTCTGAGTATGCTGAAAAGAATGTTGTGAGGCCACCTTGGGCCGATATTATATACAAGAAGCTTCAACCCAAGACCAAGGCTGAAGCCATTGCAAAAGGCTTCTTTCCTTGCATGGTCAGAGGCCCTATGCCTGAAGATGCCGACCCATCCAGTCTCAGATGGTGTCGAGAAGATGATCTCCTTGAAGAGAATTATAAGTATGCCAAGAACTCTGCTGTCCAGAACAAGAAGGACTTCGGGATTGACTTCAACCCTGGTCCAGCTCGACCAAGGCCAGATGGCAGTCGCATGGCTGAACCCAATCTTGTGGGTACCTTTAAAGACTTTGACTCATATCTTGCACATTGCGCTGCACAAAGGGCCAGCATTGAAGAGGCTGCTGAGGATGAGGAAGACACTGTCGC
Source organism: Thinopyrum elongatum (assembly GCA_011799875.1). NCBI lineage: Eukaryota > Viridiplantae > Streptophyta > Magnoliopsida > Poales > Poaceae > Thinopyrum > Thinopyrum elongatum. Next base: position 180,335,083 of record CM022299.1, on the reverse strand, counting down.
TCCAGAGCCCCCGAAGCCTGTGAAGAAGGCTAACGCTTCAAAGTCTTCTGCTGCTCCAAAAGCTTCAAGAGTTTAGGCATTGAAATCTGCACCTCCTGAATCCAGTGTGTAGTCTGAAGACTTATCTTGCACATCTAAGAAGACTAAGAAGATCTCAGGGCAAGCTCTTACACCGGCAAGTATTCTTCGCAATGATGAAGATATTGTTGATCTATCTAGCGATGAAGATATTGATGATGATGATGCCCTTGAGATGCTGATCAAGAGCAAACAGGAGGCCGAAATCTTCAATGATCTGCCTCTGTTTGACGCTGACATTCTCAACAACTTCATTGATGAATGGTTTGAAGATACCTCTCTTACCATCGATGATCTGCAGCTTCCAATTGGCATCAACGTGACATTTCTGGGCTATATTGCCAAAGAGCTTGCAATCGCTCAAAAGTTCATTGAGCAGAAAAACAAGATTGACCATGAAAAGGCCCTCTTCAAGAAGCACAAGGCCAAGCTCAGTGTCACTGAAGTGCAAAAATTCAAGCAGATGATGATTGATCTCAAGGCTGAATTTGTCAAGTGCCGTGATGAAGCCAAAGGCTCTAGAGAGCGCCTCAAGCATTACGCTAAAAAATGTGTTCAGGCTCATAATGAAGCCTTGAAGAGGAAAGCACTTGGGCGTCCAGGCATTGACCCCAAGTTGGCTGCTAAGAAGAAGAAGCCAATCCAAGCTGAGGTTGAAGCTCCAAGGCAGGAAAGACCAAGCATTGTCTTCCCTGCCAGCATGACTAGCTCGAAGCCAAAGGTCCCATCTGTTGCTTCTGAGCAGAAGAAGATGAAGCAGGCTGAGGCTGAAGCTAAGAAGCGAAAGCATCAAGAAGCCTCTGATGCCGCTCCATCCAAGAAGAAGTTGAAGAAAAAATCTTCAAAGTCTTCAAGAAAAGATCAAGCTACACCGCAAGAGCCACTGCTTGTTGAACCTATATCTATTGCCCTACCAGCCTCCTCCAACTGCGAGCGCCATCTAGTTGTGCATGAGCCTGCTACCATAGAGGCTCATGCGTCTGAAGAGATTCCCGCTGCTGACCCCATCGCAGATGAAGACATTGGTCATGAAGACCATCTAGTTGATGATGAAGTCCTTCCTCAGTTTCTCCAGATCATGCCCAAGCCGGTATCATCACCTGCTCCCTCGAGCAGTGAACAGACCAGTATTGGCGGTCCTACGACGCCAATCACTCATGATGATTACTGGGAAGAGCAACACCCCAACACTCCGCTTCATGAAGTCATTCCTCACACTCCACCAGCTCATGTCACCACTCTAGTGATTGAGACCCCACAAGATACCCTTGAATACATGGAGAAGACCACACCCTCACCGCAGGCGTCGCCCTCTTTCTGAAGGCATCGCCGAGGCCCCAGGCCAACGGTCTCCATGTCGAGCATTCCTGAAGAGGATGTGCAAGCCACAAGCTCAGTAGCACGTCAAGTGTTCCCTGAAGCCATCCCTACAGAAACTGCTCAAGAGTCTGAAGCCAAAGAGGCTGAAGATATTCCGGCTGCATCTGCCGAGGAAAGAGAAGAAGACCAAGCTGTTATTCCCCCTACCGTTGAACCAAGAGAGAACCAAGATGTGATTGTGCCTGACCCACCAGTTCTTGAAGCCACTGAAACCATGGCAAATGAGGCTGCTGATGCCACCGCTACTGAAGCCGATGGCGTTGTCATGGCTGAAGACTATACGTAGCCCGAAGCCACCCTTCAGACTGAAGCCCATGATGCCACCGAAGACATTCAGCCATCCACCTCGGACGTTGCTGTTGCTCCTCCTGTACCTCACACTATGGAACGGGCATTCTATCGTGGTGAGCTCGCCACTGTCAAGTGGCTAATCATGACACCTCCTGTTGCTACTGGTCCCCAGTATGATTACCATGTGGAGCAAAGGCCTCAGATGCAGAAGTCAAAGCCCAGGCTGCCAAGGCTTCCCAGTGCTGTTACCACTCAGGGCTCATTCAGTGTCCTCAGCTTCAGAGAGCACAACACATTCTTTGACAAGGACAAGAATCCTTATAAGAAGCCCAAGACCTCCTCTGACAGGTTCTGGAGCCACCAGCAACGAAGCTATTACTCATGTATTCTATACAACCAGGACATGATCTTCCCCCACAAGCGCCTGGAAGAGCCTCACTCTGCTATGCTCAGAAGATGAACTTCAAGCAGATGGCTTCACTGAACGATTCAAGTTTGACTCCAGGCCTCCATAGTCAGCAAGTTGGCGTTCTACACCTTCAATTGAAGATTCAGAATACTCATCTTCGGCTCCAACTGTTGTTGCAAGAGTCATTGATGAGGAGGACGACGCCACTTCACCAGCTATGGCTTCACTGCATCAGGATTCTGCATCAGGCCCTTTTCATCAGGCCCTTCTGCACCGCCCAACTCCATCAGGATCCTGACAAAAGGCGGAGAAGCATATGAGTTGATAGTCTTCAAGCGGGTCTATATGGGTCGGGTGCTTATTTTTGCTAAGTTTTTACAACTCCCGTTCTTGAACTACTGGTTTTGAGTTGTAACACTTAAACCTTGATGGTCGTCTGCCACTTTTGCTGCTACCGTTTATTGCGATGATAAATTCCGCATGAAGTCATTCTGCAGACGCCCATTTTTCATTGTGCATGTCATTATCTTCACTACATTTTTGTATGCACGATGTAATTGTCTTCATGAATTGAATGAGATCTCCACAAAGCAAAACCTGCCATATGCATTTGCATTCAAAGGCAAACTACTTATATGCACATCTTCAGGGGAGCCCTCTCAACTTCATGAACCAATGACCGCGTTCTTTAACTTACACATATTTTTATCCCCGTTGAAAACTTCAACCAGTTTGTCATCAATCACCAACAAGGGGGAGATTGTAAGTGCATCTAGTGCCACCCCTAGTTGGTTTTGGAGTATTGACGACAAACATGGTTGAGGGACTAATGTGTTTGTGAGAATTGCAGGATAACACAGGTAGAAGTCCCTCATTGATTCGGTTTACCTACCAGAGATGACCCCTAAAAATGTATAAAGACATTGAAGACAATGGTGGTTCGTGAAGACATTCACGTCGAAGATAATGACGTGTGAAGACATTCACTTGAAGACAATGGAGTGCGAAGACATAGTTTCTTTCATAGTTTCATTTTCTTCTTTGTTGAGTCATAGGAACCACCAAACTGTTAAGTGGGGTCCAAGTGAACAAAGTCAGAAGACTGACGTGATGCTCAACCCAAATCCTATGTCTTCGAGTGAAGACAATGAGAGTAAATCTTATCCAGAGTTGGATGAGTCAGCTTTGCTTGTAGCCCAAGTCAAGCTGCCGCGTGTGTTTGAAATCCAACCATTGGACACGTGTCGGTTCCTTAGTGACCCAGGGTCATTTCGGACATATCATGTCGGGTTGCCTCCTGGCTATAAATAGCCCACCCCCTACACCATAAATCGGTGGCTGCTCAGAGTTAGTGCACGGCTTTTGTCGTTTGAGAGCAACCCACCTCCGAAGCCTTTGAGAGAGAGATCCTTGCGAGGATAAAGCCCAAAATACCCAGAGCCAAAGAGTTTAGGCATCACTGAAGTCTTTTTGTCCGCATGATCTGAAGACTTATTACACTTGAGGACTGTGTATCCTCTAGCCGGTTAGGCGTCACGTTCCGAGGATCTAAGACTCATTGTGGATCGCCGGTGATCGGAGTCTGTGAAGGTTTGGAAGTCTACCTTGAAGACTTACCTGAGTGATTGGGCGAGGACTAAGTGTCCTTAGCTCAAGGGGAATAAGGTGAAGACGTGGTCTTCTGAGTTCAATCTCAGCCTCCCTAACCAGACGTACAGTTGTCACAGCAACTGGAACTGGTCTACCAAATCCTTGTATTCACCAAGCAACTGGTTCTATCCCCTACCTCCTTTACATTTTAGTTTGTCTTTGTGAAGTCATTGCATGTTTGCCTGATCTATTTGACTTCACTATGCAAAGACTTTCACCTGTTTGGCTTCATACTGTCTTCCATTCCGATATGCTCTACCTAGCTGCTACTAGTCTTCGTGCTTTCTTTGTACTATTTATGTGACTATGGCCTGTCTAGTGTAGCTTATCCTCCGCTGCGTATCGTATATGTGTTGTTTGGTTGTCTGTCTTTGAAGATCTTGCATCTTTAGAAGACTTTCATAAAAATCGCCTATTCACCCCCCTCTAGTCGATAATTAGCACTTTCACTTTCGTTGTTGCTCCCACAATGCACGCCAAAGTCCCCGATCCTGTGATGTTTGTTGAAGCTTCTGGTGGAGGTTGTGTTATCTTGAGGTTGTGGCAAAGTCTAGTGACTCTATGCTTGCCTCGACTAGTTCTGAACTTCATATCATGATACAGTTGGCGCTCCGCCCTCTACACAAGCTTGAGGACTCTTTGTGCTATGTTTTTTTTTCGATAAAGGGCTTTTCATTGAATTGAAATATCGAGCTGATACAGTCGCATCAAAGATTACCCGGCCTCTGCATAGCTAGATGCACACAGCCAAAAGTTCGAAGAGGTCTAAACCGAAATAAAATGGCCAAACAGCCACAAATAGAGAAAAATTAAAAACCAGCCTATAAAGGGGCTAATCCTATCCGAAGATCACACCGCCATCCATGGGGGTAAAAAATCTCCCTGGCCGAACGCTCCAGCCGAGTAGACGCCATCATAAAAAGGTCTCTGTCCTCCGGCCTCTGCAGGATAGACCACATACGGAGCCATCGCAAACATATATGAATAACCTGCATAGGAGATGAAACGCATTTACGGTTAAAAACAATGTCATTCCTAGTGAGCCAGAGTGCCCAACATAAGGCAGCCGCCCCCACAAGAATGTGTGCAGAAAACTGTTTATCTATACCCCTCAGCCAATTGCCGAACATATTCCGTGCACTACGTGGAGGATATAGATTCGAAGCTATTTGGACAATGGCCCATACCGATCGAGCAAACTTGCATTCAAAAAATAAGTGCTTAATCGACTCATCATGGTGGCAGAAAACACATTTTTTGCAACCTTGCCAGTTTCGTCGTGCCAAATTGTCCCTAGTTAAGATAACTCCTTTATTGAGAAACCATAGGAAAATTTTCACTTTTAGAGGAATCTTCAGCTTCCACAATTTTCTACTATCTATTGGGACCTCGTTATGAACCAATGCATCATACATGGATTTGACCGAAAACTTTCCACTCTGATGCAATTTCCATTTAAAGACATCCGGTTCCGCCGACAGCTGGATGGCTTCCAGTCGGGTTAGCAAATCATCCCAAGCTGCCAAACGAGGTCCAATGAGGGTTCTACGAAAAGAAATATCTAGGTTTTCTTGTCCCAACACTTGTTTAATCATGACAAACTTATGTCTAACTATCCGATATAAGCTTGGGTATTGCACGTTTAAGGGGTTGTTCCCCAACCAGGTGTCTTCCCAGAAACGTATTTGGGAGCCGTCCCTGACCGAGAATGATCCAAATTGGAAAAAGAATTCTTTAGCTTTCATCACCCCACTCCAAAAATGTGAATCACCCGGTTTCCAGTAGACTTGGGATATTGCTTTGGAACCCACGTATTTATTACGAATGATTTCCTGCCAAACACCGTTCTCAGTGAGTAATTTATATACCCATTTGCTGAGCAACGCTATATTTTTGATCTCAAGATCCTGGATTCCAAGTCCCCCTTGGCTTTTAGGACGGCATAATACATTCCACCTAGCCAAACGATATTTCTTGGTTTCATTATCGCTCTGCCAAAAAAATCTTGATCTATAGTAATCAAGACGCTGGAGCACTCCTTTTGGGAGATGAAAGAAAGATAGCATGTAAAGAACCATATTGGTAAGGACCGAGTTGATCAAGATTAATCGGCCCCCATAGGACAAGAGTTTGGCCTTCCAACTGGCCAGATGTTTCTCCAGTCTCTCTTCAATCTGCTTCCATTCAGCTATTGTCAATCGCCGATAGGGAATAGGGATACCCAGATAGCGAATCGGAAATTGTCTGAGTTGACAGCCAAAGATTTCAGCATAATCTTGTGAGGCTTCTGCGGCCTCGCCGAAGCAGAAGAGTTCACTCTTATGAAAATTAATCTTTAGTCCAGATAGATCCTCAAAAGCACATAACAGCAATTTGAGGTTTCTGGCCTTTTCTAAGTCATGGTCCAAAAACCAAATAGTGTCGTCCGCATACCGTAATATTGATAGGCCTCCTTCTACTAAATGAGGAATGATCCCGGTGACTTGACCGGCTAACTTGGCCCTCTCAATGAGAGTAGCTAGCATATCAGCCACAATATTGAACAAGATGGGTGATGCGGGGTCCCCTTGACGGAGCCCCTTCCTTGTCTGGAAATAGTTGCCTACATCGTCATTTACCTTAATGGCCACGCTACCTCCGGACACAAAGCTCTCAACCCATCGACACCAAGTATCGGAAAACCCTTTCATACGTAATGTTTGTAACAGAAAGGGCCACTTTACTTTATCATAAGCTTTCTCGAAGTCGATTTTAAAAATGACTCCATTCAACTTTTTATGATGAAGCTCATGGACCGTTTCATGTAGGACAGCAACACCATCCAAAATGTTCCGTCCTTGCATGAAAGCTGTTTGGGTTGGTTTGACTACATGGTCTGCCACCCCATTCAGACGGTTAGTCGCGACCTTAGTGAAGATTTTAAAACTTACATTTAGCAAGCAAATCGGTCTATATTGTTGAATCCGACTAGCATCTTTCGTCTTGGGTAGAAGAATAATTTCCCCAAAATTTAGACGGGAAATGTCAAGTTTATGAGCATGCAGTTCATTGAACAACTGAACCAAGTCTAATTTTAACATGTCCCAGAAATTTTGATAGAACTCCGCCTGAAAACCATCCGGACCCGGAGATTTGTTATGTTCCATCTGAAACACCGCAGTCCGAATTTCCTCCTCAGAGAATGGAGAGATTAGGAATTTGTTTTCCGCAGCGGATACTTGCTGAATGTCATGACAAATGGTCTCATCCATCTCAAGAGTAGTGTTCACAGATGGACCAAATAATTCTTTATAATACTTAGTAATGAAGTTCTTTAGTGAGGCATCCCCCTCAATCCGACCCTCCTCCTGATCTAGAGCGAAGATTCGTTTCTTCCTATGTCTGCCATTGGCTAACATTTGAAAGTATTTCGTATTATCATCCCCAAGAACCAGCGAGTCAGTCTTACACCTTTGGTACCATTTAATTTCCTCCTCGCGTAAAAGACGGGCTAGCTGCTCATTGAGATGACTTTTTTGCTCAATCTCCGTGGCAGAAAGGAGCCTCACCTCCGCGATCTTATCTAAGGAGTCAATTAAGGTAGAGAGTCGCAACTTCTCCTTCTTATAAATCCCTGCGGTGTGTTTGGCGCAACCACGAAGGAATTGGCGCAGCGCACGGATACGATTGTTCCATCGTTGAATTGGTGTGTCACCACGAGGTTGGCGCTGCCACACATTTTTTACCAACTCATGAAAACCCTCTCTAGTGAGCCATCCCAGTTCGAATTTGAACTGATGGCGGTTCATACTGGGAGCAGCTTGACCGAAATCAGTAAGCAATGGAGCATGATCCGATAAAGCCTCAATTCTCTCCAGTGCTCGCACCGAAGCTAGGGGGTACTTAAATTCCCAGTCAGTGGTAACTAGCACCCGGTCAAGTTTTTCAAAAGTTGGGATAGATCTGTTATTGGCCCAGGTATATTGGCGCCCAGACAGAGTAAGTTCCCGCAAATCGAGACTATCAATAACAGCATTAAAAAGAAACGGCCATCTAGTGTCGAACCTGTCATTGTTTTTGTCCTGCTGATAACGGAGAATATTGAAATCACCCCCGAGTAACATTGGGTGTGGATTTTCTCGGCAGGTATTGACAAGTTCTTTGAGAAAGGCCGATTTAAACTCATCTTGAGCGGCGCCATAAACAGCAACCAAACTCCAAATGAAGTTATCAGATTTATTTCGAAGGTTGAATTTGATATGATACTCCCCCTTCGAAGTAGAAAGAAGTTCCAAGTAAGTGGAGTGTATACCTAACAGAATACCCCCAGACCTACCAGAAGGCGGTAAAATATGCCACTCGTAATCTTTGCCACATGAAAAATGGTCAAGATCACGTGTTGGAAAGTCACGCTTACCACACTCAGAGATTGCCACAAAGTCCAGAGCATAATCCCTAACACAATCGGAAATATGCTTATGTTTAGCCAAGTCACCAAGACCTCTGCTATTCCAAAACATTCCTCTCATGATAAACCTTTTTTGTGTTTGGAGACTTTTTTGAGAGAAACATCACTCGTAATCTTTTGTGCTATGGTTAGCTCGTGCGACCAGCTTATTGGAGAGGACGGAGGCATCTGATGCTGTGCATGGGATGCCGGTGGCAAATCATGGAGACCAAGGTGTTGAGGACATTGGCGACACTAAGAGGCTGATGACTTTGGAGTTAGATGCACCTGTGGTGGCCACGGAGTTCAGCCTAGCTAGTTCTACTCCGATGAAGTACAGGATGTTGCAAACGATGTGCTTTTTGCGACAAGAGACGATGACATTTTGCATGACTTCACCGAGCTGATCAAAGGCCTCATTGTCGTGCCTTCGATCACCCAGGGACTGAATCGCCTTGTCAAGGCAAAGAAGATCAAGAATGTCAACCAGTTAAATAAGTGCCTCCATGAGAGACAATCCTATAAGATGTTAGTCGCCACTATATGTTTCTTTCTTGGTGTTCTTTATTTTGGGAGTAGTTCGCATGAGGTTTTGCGGGTTGGCTTGTTGCGAGGTGCCATCCACGGTGTTCTTGTTGGCTGCTTGAGTTTAGTGTGGGCTTGGCCCTGATTGTGTTGGTTTTCGCTCCGTTCTCCAGCAATTAACTGGACAACTATCTTCTTAATGAAAAAGGCAAAGCTTTTGCCTCTGTTTCAAAAAGAAATTCAACCTCAGCGTTATTTTCGAAAGAAAAAAAAAAGAAGTTGCATACTGTAACATGCTAGGCGCTAGGAGTTTGATGCACGCTCGACGAAGAAATTTTCCCAGTTCAGTTCATAATGTCATAGAGCACATCATGCTCCGTTTCTCCTACTGCTGAGCTCATGATACTGTTCGGTATATTTTGAAGTACGAAAAGAGCATTTTGAAGCTTAGTCTGCAACATGCCCCTTTTAATATGTAGTGCTCGTTATCTCCCCTTTCTCCGAAAAGGCAGTGATGCTTCTGTTACAGGGATTATACCGCAATCATCACACGGACAGTAGCATCAACTTCTCCTACTGACAAAGTAGAGTCAACCTGCAGTACAAGTCATTTAAGGCTTCAGCTAATTCCTTTCTCTAATTAACATGCCAAGTTGGGTTTCTTAGATCCAACCTGAACGGAATCCGAAGTCAGGGGAGTTGTAAACCTGTCGAATGTGGACTACATGATCAGTACATATGTCATGCTGAACCATAGATGAGATGGAGAACTAACAATTACTTACTGTATCTTTCAACTGGAGAAAACATACTCCCCCTCCGCCGCCTCCCGCGCGGGCGACCGAGGGGCCCTAGCCCTAGCTGCCGGTCCTCCCCGCGTTCCCCCCCCCCCCCCCATGCGTCTGACAGCGGCGGCGGAGGTACCGCCTCCCCTCTTGGGCCTATGGGTGGCGCAGGACGCCTCATCTCGAGGGTGTGATCCTGATCTAGATCGTGGCGGCGCCGGTCTGGACCATGGCGCCCGGATGGACAACGACGGCGTGGCGACCGGCCGACGTCCCAGCGGTGGCCTTGGCGGCAGGGCTGGCGCAGCCCTTCCTGATCTGGGGCGGAGGGCCCTGGGATGGCCTCCCTGTCCGGTGGCGCGGCGGGATGGGAGGGCTGCCGGGGATCGGACCGGATGGCCGGAGATTCACCAGCGGGTTGGGGGCCGCGGCTTGCTGCCCCGGTGGCCAATGGCGCCAAGCTGCTTCTTCCTCCAACCCATGTTGCGTGCACTCCGTCTTACTGGACATGGCCGCGCTGCTAGCCGGTTACCGGATTGGGATGGAGTGGGAGGTGGGGATTCGGATTGGGAAAATTCCCAGGTCGGCTCATGCTGGCCACAACGGCGACGACACCCGAGGGTGCCATTTTTCTTCTTGGAGACGTCGTTCGGATCCGCCCTACCTTTTCCCACCTCACGGTCTCTCGGGTGAAAACCCTAAGGTGGTGACGGCGCTCTTGGCGTCGTGTCCTTCTTGAAGGCATTGTCGTGAGAGCTATGTGGCGGTGGGCACCGCTTGGGTGCGTTGGCAGTCGCAGATGGCGTGCCCCTCTTCCTCCAGGTGGTAGCTGTTACGGGGGAAACCCTAGGTCTGGGTCTCCCGGATCGGATGATGACGGAGACTTTGCGTTCTCCCTCCTGGGGGCATCATCTTGGAGCAGTGATTCACTGGAGAGGCCAACGGGTGGAGCGGTGTTACATCGACCATATTGAAGACGGTGGGTTTCGGCGGCGTGGAGCAGTAGAGTCTCAGAGTTGGACGCGGTTTGATCGACGCGCGCAGGCTGGTGGCGCTGTCTGGTGTCGTGGTGACATCGACGGCAGATGGGACTGGCAAGATCTATGCAGTGATTCCTCCTGAAGACGGGATGGCGAAAGATGGCGGTGGCGGATTCTTCAGCGTGCGCAGGCGGTGCATGTTATAGGACGCCTAGACCGGATGGTATTAAGACCTCTGGATTAGATTGTGTCTGTTATGCGGACAAGGCACATCTGTATTGGTGTATGTGTAGCGACGTTGTTCGCCTAGGGCTTCGGGTTGATCCTTGTATTTATTTTGTCAGACTCTGATGAATAATTAATAAAGATGGTTATGTACATCATGCTGATGCAGAGGCTGGGGGTAATCCTCCTTTTTCTAAAAGAAAAAAAAACTGTATCTTTCAACTCGAATCAACAATGCTTGAAAACTAATTTCGTGCTTCTGGACCCATTTGCCGTGCATTGCGTACCGAAGTAACATGCCTGCAGCAGACATTAGAAACAGTTTCCTTGTGCTCGCAACGCCGACAAAGTGCCCCTGGACCTGGAGGGAGCTGCATGCTAGGCAGGCGGTAGGAGTTTGATCAACGGACGCAAGTCGCAGCAGTACGTGTAATCCTAAAAGCGCCACGATTTTATTACTGCAGATAGTCAACCCCTGCGCAAATCTGGTAGACGTGTCAAATCTTCAAGGGTGTGAATGACCAGGCAGCCAATTGCTGAGAATATTCCTCCCCTGCCTGCGAAGGCGGCAAGCCGGCAACACGTACGTACGTACGCACGCACAAGATCGCCATCGCAAGCATGAATCATGTTAAAGTTGGAGGAGAGGCAGAGAAGAAATCAACCAGGAGCCGGCTAGCTAGCTTGCAGGCCACAGCCTTGCTGCGCACACTCCCTCCCTGCACTCCAGGCTTTTGCCGTGCAAATCAACCATGGGCAGGCATATGCATGCGCCGATGCCTTTGACTTTCGGCATTACCGGCTTAGCCCATAGTATAAGCACGGACGGCCCCTCCCTCCCTACAACCCCCATTTCCTTCCTCATAGAGCCACCTGCCGAGCCACAAGCCATCAGCAGCGCCCTGCCACGACCATAAGCTTTCTCCCTCCAGCGCCACCCCACCACCATGGGGAGAACCACCATGCTTCTCATGGCGCTGGCCCTCGCCCTCATCGCCGTCGCCCACGCGGCGCCTCCCGCGCTCCGGAGGAGCCGCTTCCTCGCCGACAAGACCCCGCCGCCGCTGTCCTACTACGACTGCGTCAGGAAGCCTCCGTCGGTCTGCCTGGAGCCCGGGAGCCCCGGGAACACCTGCTGCAAGGGCACCTGCACCGACACGCTGTCCAGCGTGGAGCACTGCGGCAACTGCAACAGGAAGTGCAAGTACGGGGACACCTGCTGCGACGGCAAGTGCGTCGACCTCCTCAAGGACAAGAAGAACTGCGGCGAGTGCTCCAACCAGTGCGCCAACTCCGTCAAGTGCGAGTTTGGCATGTGCGACTACGCGGGGTGATGCCGATCCGGCGACGCCGACCGTGCCTGCCTGCCATGCGTGCGTGGGATCGGCGGCCACGCATATACAGTTCTGCACCCATCATGCATGACCAAGAAATAAAATCGGCAGTACGTATATACTACGTGAGTGCATCTTAAAGTCCAAATTGTTTAAGGTATTTCAATTGTTGATCTCCTTGATCACATGTATACAAAAAAAGGGGTACAGATGATTTATACGCCTCTCTGTTCGTCTCATGATTTATGTGTTTTATTTGTTGGACTACATACTATAAATACAAAGTGGTCACGTGGTATTAATAAAGTGAATAATGTTGTAATGTGTTATACACATATGATTTTTTGGGTACCCGTAGCTCGATCAATACATATGTATATATGGATTCTTTATTATGTATACCGAATAATGGAAACATTTCCAATGTGTTTATTTGATTTAACAATCGTTTTTTTTCTGTATAGGTAGGCATGTACATGCCATTCGCTTAATTTGTATGACTGCTTACAAACTGCCAATTCATAGAACTGGTCTTAGTTAGGACCTAGGACGCGTACAAAAGGGAAAGTACTTAACGTAGATGCCTCCCATGGTCAACTTAATCAACTCATTTGCATGTGGTATACATTCTTGCATTAGTACGTGACGTTTCTGTCCAGTATCCACAGCTGCCAAATCTAATACTAATAATTTCCTAAGTACAATATATACTATGATCACAGAATTTCCAATCTCTTTTTTTTGAGGAATTTTTTAAGAAACTGTAGAGTTTATCATCTTGGCCAGAGGAAAAATCAGTGTTGCAGCATAGGTGTATCCCAAATTTTATTTTTAGAAACATGCAACTGCAATATTTTGACTAGCATTTAACAACAACAAATTGTACACTCCTTCTATTTATTAGATTTACCGAATGATTTTGTTTATTTGTTTGTTTTGAGGTCCTTATTTGCCTCCAATCTTCCATGCATAAATGTTGCGCGATAATTTTGTCTCCGCTCAAAGCCTTCTATTTTTTCAATGTTGTGGACAGAAATTTACAAAAATGGACATTACAACCTCATCTCACTTTTGCTGCTACACTAAAAAGTCGGTAGACTTAGCACATGAAAAATCACTTACACTATCTTTATCCATGCAAACTTGGGCTAGTGATTACTGAATACTTACATGAATTGGTTTGTTATACAGATGTTTCGATAATCTATCCAATCTACGTTCAGCTCATTCATATTGCTTATCTCTACATCAATGATTTCACCAACGTAACACAACACAGGTTATATATCACAAAGCAATACCATTAGAAACTTCAAATACTATATTTTCTAATGATATAATTGCAATTTTTGTTATATTGGCCCAATTATCCTTCTAGATATACACATGAGCATTAAAAACCAGAAAGCGTTGATTGCTTCCCCGCAAAAAAAATAAAAATAAAAATCGTAGTTGATTGCTGCACGCTTGAGTGGCCTAAAGCCCTAAACACATCAGACACATAAGCTATGCAAAACAAAAACAAATGGTTGAATTTTGCTGTTGTAGGAAGCAAGTTATGCAAAACGCTTTTTTGCAGCCAAGTTATGCAATGTACTTTCAAGTACGTGATTCCCATGCTTTGCAAACAACCGACCGATTTGTAATCGTTGACCTGACACTTCCATCTTTCCTTCTCCGCTATACGTTACGCTTTGCTACTTTGTGCTTATAATTCCTCACAACTGTTCTTTTTGTGGGTAACTTTATTTTTATTGAATGAAGCGGGAAAAAAATAGTTGGAAGACACTATATATTTTATTTCTTGTCTATTTTGCTACTCTAGGTGAATAAATTAAAATGCAACAAAAAACAATGCTATATTAGCTGCCTGGACACGAGTTTGTGATTTTCTGCAATAATGCAAGTCGTGTAATCTACGCGTGCACAGTACTCCTAACTTCTGTACCCTGATCTGATAAAAAAGAAGTGCTGAGACAGAATTAATAGAAATATTTACGTGCGATGGCCTAGAATGGCCTAGATGGGTCCCCGAATTGACCTGTGTGACACGCTTTACCATGCATGCATTGGCGCATGCAGAAGCAATAGGTACATCTACAAGGGCGCATGCTGCTTCTCGAGCGTAGCGTGTAACGAACGACCGGCTATTAATCAAACCTCGTGATTGTTGATTAGGCGACTCTGGCTTGTGGGATGTAGTAAAAAGAAACGAGCTAGCTACACGACCCATGCATGTGACGGGCAGCTACTCCAGCTAGCATATATCGGCCCGAAAGTGCCTTTCTGCAGTAAAATCGAAAAAAATAAAAAAGTTTCCAAAATTTTTTTGGGACAAACTTTGACAAAAGTTCTAAGTGCTTGCAAAAATTCGTCATGGAATCACACTCCTTTAAGGCGTGGCAAAAAAAAAAAAAACAAATTCGATGCTCCAAAATGCTTTTGAAAAAGCATTTTCAGAGTACCGATTTTGTTTTTTTTGCCACGCCTTCTAGGAATGTGATTTCGTGACGAATTTTTGCAAGCACTTAAAACTTTTGTCAATGTTTCTCCCAAAAAAAATTTGAAAATTTTCAATTTTGTTTTAATTTTACTGTTCACCCGAGCTCATTTGAGCTCGGGTGCAGAAACTCCGGTTTTAGCTTTGGAAGGCAGCTGTGGACCCGAAAAAGTTAAACATGAAACAAACAACTACTCCCTCTCTTATATTATGGGACGGAAGGAGTATTTTAAAGCAGTTGTAAAATCACAATCTGACGTTGGTTTAGGCTATTTTCGGTGTAACAAGAGAGCGTTTTCTATACTACAGAGTGTAAAAAACGCTCTTATATTATGGGATGGAAGAAGTATTTTAGAGCAGCTGTAAAATCATAATCTGACGCTGGTTTAGGCCATTTTCAGTGTAACAGCTCAAAGCATGCCTCGGTATACTACAAAGTCAAATGATTCCCTAACTCCTCTGTCCTTGGTGTTTGGTCGTAATTACTACCTTCGTCCGGGATTATTAAGTCCGATGGGCGGAGGAGAGTCGTCCCATTTTTACAAGGCTGTATGCAGAAAATCAGGTGACAGATGTGAACCAGCATGCGATAGAAATGCGCGCGTGCGGCTGCATGCCGCCCGTGAGGTGGAATTGCTTTTGGCAGTTAATTCAGTACGGAAGTCGAAGGAAAGCCGCTTATTTCGGTTATTAATCGCTGCGACTTGGTCCTGCCGATTCTGCCAGGCGGACGTATAAACCCGAACGGAGGTAGTATGTCATAAAGCCACCGCAGCCCGCAGGCATGGCTTGGCTCTCCCTTGCCCGCTCCTCTCGAAACGTAGTGCTTTTATCAGCTTATAGTTTTTTTAACCAAGACTGTAGAACAATTGTTCTACGGTATTTTTTTTATCAGCTTATAGTCATTTTCACAGTTGCGTTGCCAAACAACTAATCTTCACTACATCAGCTTTACCAGCGCAATAAGTCCAGGGCCGAATCAACAAGTCCAAGATGCAGTACGTAAATAATGACGCAGTTAAAATCTGTGAAGAATGATGCAGACCACACGTAGTACGATCGCCATTCATGATTAACTAGAAGGGTTGGGCGCGCTTTGGTGCGCCGTTGAGGTTGTTTGGTATCTTAAAAAAATACCCACTCTGTTTCAAAACGCAATGTGTAGATCAAACCCTTTTAACTTTGATCAAATTTGTAGATAAATATATCAGAATCGACAATATCATATCGGTATAATTAGATTCATCATGAAACGAGTTTCCATATTATTTTTGTTTAATATTGTGGATGTCGATATTTTTGGATCTAAACTCACTGGTACAGCGAGATGCTATACAAACGGTTTTTAACCCCTTTCCACGACGGCGTTTGGAACCGTCGCCAAGTGAATGACTGCGATAGGGGGTTCCTTCCCACACGACCCAGAAACCGTCGGGGATAGGGAGCCTTGATGCATACAGTTGTCCCTATAAAACCGTTTCTGATATCTCGAATATCCCAAACGCTTCATCCTTACTACTCGTTTGTGCTCGCATTGCCATCGTAGTTGGAATTCTGTGGTTTTACCCAAAACCAGGCACATTCTAGGCACGGGAGTTTTTCAGACACGTACCAAACTGGCTCTACGTTTACGATGCCTGGCACATCACAAACAGTTCATGATTGTAAACCGTGTACGATAGGTAGACAATCACACACATTTAGTTTTCCCGCACCGTTTGTGATAGTGTCTGACATCATACACGCTTTGCAAACGGCAACTATATGTATTATTACACACGTTTCCTCTCCATGAACCGTGTCAGATTATGATGTATATCGCACACGCTGTGCTTTATAGACCGTGTGCATTGTAATGACCTGCAGACCGTAATTTCATCCTAATTTAATTGCTGCTATTTAAAATTGTACCTAATTTGAACTTGAAAGTAGGCTATAGTTTTATTCATATCCATCAGATTCAAATAACCAATGCATTATTCGATTCACATGTACATATGTTCAAAAATTACATAAGCACCAAATAAAGAATGATGAATTAGGGTTCTATACTTGTACTATTACAGATGGTAAAGAAAGATGCGACAGACATTCTGGTTGCTGAACAAGGTGAAGCGAAATGGCCCTATTGTGCTCTCCTGGATGCAGAAGGCACGCATGACTCTAGTCCAACCCCTTGTGATGGCCGGACGCCAATCATGTAGTTTGAGAGGTAATCTTGAGTAAACTGCTTCAGGATCCAATGCAAAGGAAAAAAGATTCAGACATTGTCATCTAACACAACTCATTACGGGCAGTAAAAAGAAGACTACAGAGTTTTTACTTATCATCCTGCAGTTCACTGTTGTCTTGCATAAAGTGTAAACAAATAGTTCGATTGACATTTTTTCACCCATTTTAATAACAATCTTTATCAGTTTTCTCACTTGATGCTGATTCATGAATATCTCATTGCCCCATACATACCTAAAAGCACCAAGTTAATATTAGAAACTAAACAACAATTGCAAAATGATGTAGAACAACACTTCTTCCATCCCATTATATAAGATTTTATTACATGTATATCTAGACATCATCAGAACATTAAGGTAACACTCTTCCTTGTTGCTATGTAGCATGTGATTGCATATTTAGTCATTCAGTACAATGCATGTTGCTATGTAACCTTAGATATATTAAATATGACCCTAGTTAACCTACTGATAAATGTGTTACGGATATATTCAGTGAAATGTCCGATTCGACGATTAATCCCTTATCAGCCCCCAGGCTATATGGTACCAGCTACCGATATTCTGAACAATGAGTACATATAAGCAATGCGATGAAACTAATCTCGATGGAAAACAACACTGTTCTCAATATTGTCCTGTATGAGTACATATAAAGGCATGTTAAGCACAACAGGCTAAACATCAATCAAATATATCCATGATAGAAAACATAATCTACAAATGATAGTTTCAGTGTGCAGGTTTAAATACGCTAGTTAAGCAAAACAAGAAGTGAAGAGGTGTGTTAACTGCATCAGGCATAACATTTAAAAACAAGCAAATAGTCATTCAAACTGGTATTGTGCAGGTCTAAAGTACACTAGTTATTGTAAAAAAATGAAAAAGCATGTTAACTGCAACATCCTTAACAGCAACCAAATATCGTAATTCATAGTGGTATTGTTGAAACTGTTATTGATGAAATTGAGCTGCACGGCAAATAGTTGCACATATATATACTCTAGCAATTTTTGGTCGTTTCTAGTCGATCCCCTAAACTTAACGTTGTAAACTTCAATTTGATCAAGTTCAAAGCAGGTTCAACCAAAAGTAGCATGCATTCAAACATAAACATAGATAGTTTTGCATAACCGAACATAAAACATAAATTTAAACTAAGCTAAACTACTTTCGGTCGAAGTGAAGGTCGAGCCAATCCTTACTCGTCAGGTACGGTGTGCCGCGAGCCGGGTACACTCCACTCATCGACGTCGATCTCCTCGTCCTCGCCGCCCACCTCGACGCCCTCCACGCAGTCGTCCTTGCCGCCTTCGACCTCATCATCGGAGGAGAGCACGATAACCTCGCCGCCCTCCGCGCCGGCAAAGATCACCCGCTCCGCCTCCACGAGCTTCGGGTGCTGCCGGCGGAGCTCTTGCATGTAGGCCTCGTCAGCGGCCTCGGCCTCGAGGCGCCCCCACGCCTCGCGGTCCTCCCGCGCCATAGCCGAGCTCACCACCCCTGGCTCCGGCGGAACGAGGTCGACCGGACGTGTGCCGAAGGGGAAATTGAGCCTAGCCGCCGTGCCATGGTAGCGGACCTACCAGCGGTCGTACTCCATGGCCGCGAGCTCGGCCGTGTGGAAGCTACCGAGCCACCGGCGGGTGTGGGTCTCCCGATCCGTAATCTTGGCGACCCACGTCCCCCACCGCCGCTGCCGGACCCCGAGGTAGGACCTCGTCGGTGGCCGGGCCCGAGGGAGGACGGGGAAGTCCTCGAACCGGCGTAGGGGCGCGGCGGCGGGCGGATCGGGCGACCGGCGACTGCGGATCGATAAAGAGCCCACGGAGAACGACGGGGACACCTCGGCGGCCACCTCGCCGGCGTCGGGCGAAGAGGCCGTGATAAACCTCTTTTTGGCCATTGACTCCTCGAGCTCCCCGGCACACAGGCAGAGGTTGAGGATGGAGGCGGCGGCGGCGGCGATGGCGGCGACCTAGCAATGGTTTCGAGCGAGCGAGGGGTGGTGTGTATCTGTGTGAGCGGAGGTTTTGGGGAGTGTGTGGTGTGTGTGGAGGGGGGCAAGGTGGTGTTTGAGGAAATACCGCGGCAACTGAAAATTTTACCAGGCGGGAGTAAAATGCCGGGCTACTGAAAATTTGGATCAAGGGCGAGCAGATATTTTTGAGATTGCGAGGGATACAGAGGCGGGAGTAAAATGCCGGGGCAACTAAAAATTTGAATCAAGGGCGAGCAGATATTTTTGAGATTGCGAGGGATGCAGAGGCGGGAGTAACAAGGCGGGGCTACTGAAAATTTGAATCAAGGGCGAGCAGATATTTTTGAGATTGCGAGGGATGCAGAGGTGGGAGTAAAATGCTGGGCCTACTGAAAATTTGAATCAAGGGATTGAAGCAGAGTGGGAGTAACAGACATCGCACACGGTTTGCATATACTAATCGTGTGCTATCAAACATTAAAACCTTCCAGGCGGTAGATATTTTCGAGACTATGAGGCAGTAGATATTTTCGAGACCGGGAGGCAAGCCTCGTGGAGCCCAATCTACTGTGCTGATGTGAGTGACTGCAGGGCACGGGCATGGCACACGGGTAGTCTGACCGAACCGTGTCTGTTGCGTACCCAATCGCAGACGGTTTCTACATCCAACTCATGTGTTGTTTATAAATTTGGCGAAAAGAATAACGCGGGAGAGGGTCAGAACACGAACACACTTGCATGTGGACCAAATATATGTATGAAAAGGGTGGTTTGATGTTCGAATACCCAATGCACAACTTTCATGTGGCACCTGTCGCACAAAAGCACAGTATTGCTAGTCAGCCACCCCCTACGAACCCCACTTCGTGTCGGCGGTAAGGGAATCCTAGCTACGAATGCATGCCCCCAAATAGCTAGGTCTGAAATCTCACCCTACCGTAACACAAAACCTAGAGGAGTCCATCATATATATATGGTCAAACTTTCCCTTTCGCTTCCCGACAAAGGTGGACCATGTGCCGACCCACAAATGTGTGCTTGTGGCGCGAGATGGGTGAGACCACATACGAACCACATGCGGGTGGCCCTACTATATGTATGAAAAGGGTGTGGTGTGATATTTAACTACCATTCACAACTTTGATGTGGCATGTGTGCCTCGCAAATAACCGGACTTCCCCGACCCCACGGAGGTTGCAGGTAGTGCGAAGTAGCCCCCCCCCCCACACACACGTCGGGGGAAGGGCATCTCACCAAGACGTACTGTAACACGGACCAAGATGAATCCAACTTGGTCGTACAACCTCTCCTGCTTGTTGTTGGTCAAAATGATGGACGTCCACATGGCCCCGCAAAATGGGCTAGCTTGTCGCCGATAACCTCGCGAGGGAGTACTGTATGAAGACAAACCCACTCTGTGCATGTGGCCCAAGTATGTATATGGAAGTGGTGTGTGTGGTGTTTGAATACTCAATGCGCAAATTTGATGTGGCACCATGCTTTGGAACCGTAAAATCCCCACACTGAGCGAGGGTTCACGATGCGTAGCATGCGCTCAAACTTAATTAGGCTTGGAATGGTCGACCTACTATACGGTAAGTCGAAGCAAAGAAGAAGAATCGACCCTGGTAACCTTTCTCGTCGTTGGTCGAAATGATGGAGGTCCACGCGGGCCCACGAATACATATAGGCTTGCCGCCCATAACCAAGCGAGTGAGAGTGTGTCCAAAGACAACCATTGCATGCGTGTGTCCCGAACATATTTATGGAGGTGTGTGATGCATGCATATGTGTTGAATACCCGACCCAATGCACAACATTGTTGTGGTGCATGCATTCAAAATCGCAGAGGTCCCCACACAGAGCAAGATGTCGTTCATGACGTGTGGTGTGCTCGCCTCCTCTTCGATCCAGTGGGATGGATTCATGTGTACACATGCACTATTATATATATGTAACCTCACATCATGATCTATATCATGAGACAAAAAAAATTAATCCCCTCCTAAGTCAAATTAGTTAACCTCTCTTGCTATCGGTGAAAGTGATGGACCAAGCGGGCCGACAGATGGAAGCATCGCCGATAACCGCGTGAGTGAGTGCCATATATAGAACAACAACCATCGCGCTTGCACGTGTGCCAGAACATATATATGAAGAGGTGTGTGGTTGTGATGTTTTGAATAGCCAATGCACAATTTTGATGTGGCATTTGCCTCAAAAACCGCAAAGTCCCCACACAGAGTGAGGTTCATGTGACACCTAGTATATATATATGCTGGTCACCCCTCTTTGACACGTACTATACACCTAGTAACACAGCCCTAAAAGAATTAATCCTCCTTGTTCGTCAAACGTACCTCTCTCTCGCTGGGTCAAAGTGATGGACGACGAACTCGCGGGCCCAGCACAAAAGCGAAGCATACGTCACACGCGAGTGATCATCCTATATAGGACTACGTACCACCGTCTGCATGTGGCCCAAAGAGGTGTTTGTGTGATGTTTGAATACGCAATGCACAACTTTGATGTGGCACCACATATATAGGAAACCAAAAAGTCCCCACAGAGAGCGCGAGGTTCATGATGCGTGGTATGTGCTATATGTACGCCCCCATTCGACGCGTGGTATATATGTACTTCTACTGTATAGCACAAACCAAAAAAGAATCATTCCTTGATGGTCAAATTAACCTCTCTCTCGTTGGGTCAAAGTGATGGAGGACAACCTCGCATGCCCACGGATGGAAGCGCCACACGCGAGTGAGTTCCTATAGGGCAACCACTACCTGCATGGTATTGCGTGATGTTTGAATACCAATATAATGTACAACTTTGATGTGGCACCTGCCTTGGGAACCGGAAAGTCCCCACATGGAGCGAGGTTATGACACGCATATATATAGAGTATTCATGTTGCCCCCTCTTTGACATGTACATACTCCTACCGTGCATATACGTAACACAAACCAAAAAAGAACCATCCTTGTTGGTCAAATTAACCTCTCTCTCGTTGTACGTTCAACTGATCGACGATGACCTCGTGGGCCCACAGAGAGAGTCACACGCGAGTGAGTGTCATAGGACAAAACCACCGCGTGCATGTGCCCGTGTGTTATGTGATGTTTGAATACCCAATGCACAACTTTGACATGGCACATGCTTCGCAAACCGAAAACGCACTACACTGATACGTCTCCGTCGTATGTACTTTTCCTAATGCTTTTCCTCTTGTTTTGGACTCTAATTTGCATGATTTGAATGAAACTAACCCGGACTGACGCTGTTTTCAGCAGAACTATCATGGTGTTGTTTTTGTGCAGAAATAAAAGTTCTCGGAATGGAACGAAACTTTGCGAGGAATTTTTATACAATAAAAGAAAAATACTGGAGCCAAGAACCACCGGAGGGGGGCACCTGGGTGGGCACAACCCACCAGGGCGCGCCATCCTCTCCAGGCGCGCCCAGGTGGGTTATCCCCACCTGGTGGCCCCGCAGACCCTGAAACCGACACTATAAAATCCTATTTTCCAGAAAAAAATCAGGAAGAAAGAATTATCGCGTTTCGTGAGACGAAGCCGCCGCCACCTCCTGTTCTTCATCGGGAGGCCAGATCTGGAGTCCGTTTGGGGCTCCGGAGAGGGGGATCTTCGATTTTCGTCATCACCAATCCTTCTCCATCGCCAATTCTATGATGCTCCCCACCGGGAGTGAGTAATTCCTTCATAGGCTCGCTGGTCAGTGAGGATTGGATGAGATTCATCATGTAATCGAGTTAGTTTTGTTAGGGCTTGATCCCTAGTATCCATTATGTTCTGAGATTGATGTTGCTATGACTTTGCTATGCTTAATTCTTGACACTTTGGGCCCGGGTGCCATGAATTCAGATCTGAACCGTTTATGTTATCACCATTATATCCATGTTCTAGATCCGATCTTGCAAGTTATAGTCACCTACTACGTGTTATGATCCGGCAACCCCGGAATGACAATAGTTGGGACACTTCCCGGTGATGACCGTAGTTTGAGGAGTTCATGTATTCACCGTGTGTTAATGCTTTGTTCCGGTTCTCTATTAAAAGGAGGCCTTAATATCCCTTAGTTTCCAATATGGACCCCGTTGCCACGGGAGGGTAGGACAAAAGATGTCATGCAAGTTCTTTCCATAAGCACGTATGACTATTTACGGAATACATGCCTACATTATATTTATGAACTGGAGCTAGTGCCGTATCGCCCTAGGTTACGACTGTCACATGATGAATATCATCCAACAAATTGCCGATCCAATGCCTACGATTTTCCTACATATTGTTCTTGCTAAGTTACTACTGCTATTGTTACTATTGCACTTGCTACAAAATTACTGCTATCACTGTTACCATTACTATTGATGTTGCTACTACTATCAAAACTCTCATACTACTGTGCTACTGATCACTTTGCTGCAGATAATTAATCTCCAGGTGTGGTTGAATTGACAACTCAGCTGCTAATACTTGAGAATATTCTTTGGCTCCCCTTGTGTCGAATCAATAAATTTGGGTTGAATACTCTACCCTCGAAAACTGTTGCGATCCCCTATACTTGTAGGTTATCAAGACCTTTTTCTGGCGCCGTTGCCGGGGAGCATAGCTCTATTCTCTGAGTCACTTGGGATTTATATCTGTTGATCACTATGAGGAATTTGAAAGATACTAGAACCAAGATTTTTCCCTCTACTACGAGGGGAGGTAAGGAACTGTCATCTAGCGCTGCACTTGATTCACTTTCTGTTTTGAGTAAGCTTGCGACACCTACACCTGCTAGTAATTCTGATATGTCGCAAGTAATTGATGATGCCACTTCTGCTATGCATGATGCTTATGATGATACTACTACTTTGCTTGATAATACTGTGCCACTAGGTGAATTTCTTGATGAACAACTTGCTAGGGTTAGAGAAAATGAAATTACTGAAACTGATGATATTATTGAAACTGAAGATTATGATTCTCCCCCTATATATGAATTGCCTGTTGTACCTGAGGGTTATATTATGGATGAAGAAACTGCTAGAGACTTTTTTGCTTGCAACGATAGAGATGATCTTAAGAAACTGTTAGCTAAGCTGAAGGAAAAGTCTTTGAATGCTAGAATGCAATATGATCCTAAGTTTGCTACTTCACCTACTTTGTTACTGATAAGGATTATGAATTCTCTGTCAATCCTGAGTTAATTACTTTGGTTGAATCTGATCCTTTCTATGGTTATGAATCTGAAACTGTTGTGGCACATCATACTAAATTGAATGATATAGCCACCCTATCAGACACCATCACGGAGGGGTTCATCATCCCCATTGGTGCCTCTCCGATGATGCGTGAGTAGTTCATTGTAGACCTACGGGTCCGTAGGCAGTAGCTAGATGGCTTCCTCTCTCTCTTTTGATTCCCAATACAATGGTCTCTTGGAGATCTATTTGATGTAACTCTTTTTTTGCAGTGTGTTTGTTGGGATCCGATGAACTTTGAGTTTATGATCGGATCTATGTTTTTATCCATGAAAGTTATTTGAGTCCTTTGATCTCTTATATGCATGATTACTTATAGCCTCGTATTTCTTCTTCGAATCTTTGGTTTAGTTAGGCCAACTAGATCGATTTTTCTTGCCATGGGAAGAGGTGCTTTGTGATGGGTTTGATCTTACGGTGCTTGATCCCAGTGACAGAAGGGGAACCGACACGTATGTATCATTGCTATTAAGGATAACAAGATGGGGTCTATTTCTATATAAATAGATCTTTTCAACATCATGTCATCGCTCTTATAGTATTACTATGTTTCTCCATGAACTTAATACACTAGATGCATGCTGGATAGCGGTCGATGTGTGGAGTAATAGTAGTAGATGCAGGCAGGAGTCGGTCTACTAATCTTGTACGTGATGCCTATATAATGATCATTGCCTGGATATCGTCATAATTATTTGAAGTTCTATCAATTGCCCAACAGTAATTTGTTTACCCACCGTATGTTATTTTTCTCGAGAGAAGCCACTAGTGAAATCTACGGCCCCCGGGTCTATTTTCTCATCATATATTTTCAGATCTATTTTGCTATTTGCGTTTTTATTTATTTGCCACTTTTATTTTCAGATCTATATTTCTAAAAACCCAAAAAAATATTTTGCTTCACTTTATTTTATTCGTGATCTATTTATCCAATCTACTACAATTTATCTCCCGTTCGTTTGCCAATTTCTGGCGTCGTTACCCGAAAGGGATTGACAACCCCTTTAACACGTCGGATTGCAAGTATTTGTTCTTTGTGTGCAGGTGCTGTTTACGTAGTGTTGCTTGGTTCTCCTACTGGTTCGATAACCTTGGTCTCATCACTGAGGGAAATACCTACCGTTGCTGTGCTGCATCATCCCTTCCTCTTTGGGGAAATACCGACGTAGTTCAAGCAAGCATCACTTCCTGGGCCGCAGACAGACGACCCGTGGTACCCTGGTTTCAACTGGGCCGACAGTATCCGCCCAACAGGAACGAAACAGCGCGGGGCCTAAGTAGACTGCCGGGCCCAGGTAGTGACGCGTGGCCCCTCGACGGGATGGAGGCGCCCCCACTTCCTTCATGACGCCTTGGGAACCGCCCCACCTGCCATAAAGCAGCCCAGCGCGCGGCGCGGGCACCATCAGTGTCTTCCGCTGCACAATTCGCCTCCCTCACGCGCTGCTCCCTGCAACCTCCTCCTTCTGCTCCCAAGCTTCCTCCGCAACCATGGCTGTCGCCGCCATGAAGAAATAGGATTCGGTGGCAGAGGAACTAGATCCGGCCCTGCTAAGGTCCAACGTCCTCAACGAGGAGGCGCTGGAGAAGGTGCGCCCCATGGTGCCATGCAACCACAACAAGTGGAAGGCCATGCGGATCTGGCCTGGCTCGCGCCGGACCCATGATCTGGATGCCACAAACTTCCCTTCTTCATCCACACCATCTTCGTCGGCTTGGTGTCGCCCTTCTTCGATTTCTTCTGCGCTATTCTCGCCCATTACCAAATTGACGCGCTCCACCTCCAACCCAACTCCAACTTCCTCCTCGCCAACTTCGCCTACCTCTACGAGGGCTTCTTGGGCGTGATGTCCTCAGTGGCTCTCTTCCGGACCTTCTACAGCCAGTGGCTGACTGCGGTGAACCACCGCTCGGGATGCGTCTCGTTCCGCATCGTCGACGTGATGGCGCCCTACATCATCCCCATGAAGATAACGAAGAAGGTGGAGGGCTTCAGGTCACCCTGGGTCTACCTCGACGCAGGCCAATACAGCCCCCTTCTCCTGGTCTCGACCACACCGCAGTGAAGAGCTCCGGATGGGAGCACGCCAAGCTCACCGACGAGACGCTGGCACCGCTCGTGGAGCGGATGAGGGTCCTGAAGCTCGCGGGCCTCACGGGGGCGACAGTGGCGAAGGAGTTCGTGCACGGGTGCATCACTCCTCTCTAGAAACGCTCACGCCCGGTGTGGTCCTATACTGGCACCGAGGACCCGATGAGGCTGACCGCCGACAGCCCTACTGGGACGGTGGTGTGTGAGATCATGAAGACCTTGCTTACCGATGACATGGAGAACCTCCCCGATGGCGTGTACCCACTATACCGCTACAACAAGAGAGCCGTGACCATCGCGGTGATGCCGCGGTTCGACGAATGGGGGCTGGTCTCTGACGACCATGAGGGGCCTTGCGAGTACCCCCTCTTGGTGGTACCTGGCTCACACGACCGTGCGGACTCCAGGGCCTCGGCAGGCGCCAACGAGGAGAGCGGTGGAGGCGCACCCCCGCCAAACTGCCGTCGGCTGCTGGTCAGCGCCAGCGACGATGATGACGACAACGAGCAGTCTGTGGTTGCGCCCTCCCGGCCTGCGATCACGGGTGGCGGCGGAGACACCGGCGCAGATAGCCAGCGAGCGAAGATTCCGGCAGGCCTCACGCCGAGCCCTCCCGGGGAAGCTCGAGTGAGCCTCGCGAGAACGACAGCGGCAGCCGCCCCCTACCGAAGCCGAGGAAGAGGCATTGGGCCCCCACCGACGAGTAATTTCTCGTGCCTTGGTCCTTGTCTTGGGCTTCACTTTCCGCCTCTCGAGATCCGGGGTTGGGCCCCAGCGCCATGCAGGGAGCCTACACAGAAGAAGAAAAAGGCCCTCGACTCGAGGGGGCCGCGACGCCCACTGTGCCCTCGCAGGTGGCGCAGACCGAGGAGGTCCACGCGCCCCCGCCAGGCTCCGAGGGGCGCGAGGAGGCCGTCCACCGCCCTGACGTTGAGATAGGGCGTGTGGCAGTGGAAGAGGAGCGTCGGCTTCTCCTAAGCCGCACGAGGACTTGCCTCTCCCAGCTGGGAGGAGCGAGCCCCGAAAGGAAGCCTCAGGGGGAGAGGTGGTTCCGCCAGCAACGCCTTGCACGGGAGGCGGCGCGGCGATGGAGGAGGCCGAAGAGTCAAACACCCCAGAGTGCTCCACGCCCGTCAAGGAGGCTGGCGCCGATGAGGGGGCTACGTCGAGCCCCCAGTGTCGTCCGCACGCCAGGCTCCCGATGCGTCCGTGACGAGCCTGCAGCGTGCGCCGATGCGATAGGCAGAAGCAGAGGCCGCGAGGAGCCCCTAGCATTCGATGGGGGACGCGGCCCCTGCGAGAAGCGAGAGCAAGGAGCCTGAGAGGGGGCCTAACCCTGAGCCCTCGCGGGCCATGACGATGGACGGTGGCGCAGAGCCGCACGCCGGCTAGGCCTTGCAGCTGGTGAGCGACAACACCGTGCTCAAGCTCGGGGCCTTGCGGAGCGCCAGGGCGGCCCTCGACGCACTCGAGGAGGAACTTCAGGCGGAGAAGGCGCGCCTCGCCGACGAACACCTGCATCTCACGGAGGGGTGGCGCCAACTCAACATGGCCGTCAAGCTGGGCCGCCTGACAGAGGACACCGCGCGGAAGCGGCATGACAAGGACGCCAGGGACGCCAAGGATATCTTCGAGGGGACCGTCAGGGACGCTGAGGAGGCCAGCGGGTGGCTTGTAGAAGCGGAGGACCATGAGAAGGCCTTCTTGGAGTAGGCCGCCTCCCGGGAGCAAGGGCTCCAGGCGCAGGAGGCCGTCGCCGCAGCCCGCGAAGGGTAACTTGCCTCCTGAGAGGAGGAGCACGCCAGGCGCGAGGAGGCCCTTGTGTCCCGCGAGGGGGCGTCGGGATCCGGGAGCGTGAGCTTGCGAGGACCATTCCGATCAGGAGGCCGAGCGTGAGCGCTTGGGGACATTGGAACACGAGGTGGTAGCCGCCCAAGCCTGCTACGACACTCACCTCGCCAAGGACAACACCCAGCTCGAGGGAAGGGAGAGGAAGATCAAGGCGGTCGCCGAGGCGAAGTCCAAGAATAAGCGTGCGGCGCTCGTTAAGGACCACAACCAGAAGCTGAAGCTTCAGGAGGACCGCTTCACCAAGAAGCAGAACGAGCTCCAGGCTGAGAACTCCCGCCTCAAGAAGCGGTAGGATGAGGTGGAGGCCGCGAGGTAGCATGCGTTGACGGCTAAGGCGGACGCCGAGGGGGAGCTAGAGTCCCTTTGCGCGCAGGTGGGCGGCGTTTTCGATGTTGTCGAGAAGGCCAGGGACGATGCAGCTCAGGCACGGGGGCGGCAGCATGATAACCCACAAGTATAGGGGATCAATTGTAGCCTTTCTCGATAAGTAAGAGTGTCGAGCCCAACGAGGAGCTAAAGGTATAATTTATATTCCCTTCAAGTTCTATTGACCACCGATACAATTCTATGCACGCTTAATGTTCGCTTTACCTAGAATAAGTATGAAACTAGAAGTACTTTGTAGGTGTAAAGGGATAGGTTTGCAACATAATAAAGAACACGTAAATAAAAGATATGGGCTGTTAGATAAAGAAACAATTAAGGTAGTTTATTAGAGAGCTTTTTGTCATAAAAAGTTATTTGTCCCTAGGCAATCAAACTAGACCGGTAATCATTATTGCAATTTTATATGAGGGAGAGGCATGAGCTAACATACTTTCTCTACTTGGATCATAAGCACTTATGATTGAAACTCTAACAAGCATTCACAACTAATAAAGATCATTAAGGTAAAACCCAACCATAGCATTAAGTATCAAGTCCTCTTTACTCTCATACGCAACAACCCACTTACTTGGGTCTCTACTTCTGTCACTCGCGCCACCCACCATAAGCGAATCATGAACATATTGCAACACCCTACATCGGGGATCCCTCACGCTTCCGCGGCACGAAGAGCACCATAGGACAACACCAATAATAAAACATACAACTCAAACCAATCATGATCATCAATCAACCCATAGGACAAAACGGATCTAGTCAAACATCATAGGATAGCCATACATCTGTTTCGCCAAAAAGAAACGCGCCACTCCCCTATTTAGGAAGGGTATTTCCTAATGCGTACAAGTAAGAAATTGCGGGCGTGCCACTTATTTTATGAAAACAAGAAATAAAAAGAAAGACAAAATAATGGACAAATACATATACGGAACACTACACTTTATTGATCATTGTATTGAATACAAATACATTGTACAAGTTTCATAGGAATTTATCCTTCTGCCTTCTGCGTCACGCTTAAGGAGTATCTGACTGAAGATATTGTGGAGTTCGCCGATTCCCGGTGCGTTTGGAAGCAACCGGTTAATTACATCCAGGGAGTCAATCCCACGGAATACCTCTGATTAAGCTGCGCTGATTGTCGTCGTCATGTATCGGATTGCTCATCCATATGCATTGTGATATTCATGTAAATATTATGTGGGTGGCTTTGTTTCACCGAAACCCATTCACGAGTACTATCGCCATGTTGGTGTGACCAATAGGATGTGTCGATGAAGGGGATGACTTGCACCTCGTCGATGCCCAGTCATGTGATGCCCTGACTTCATCGGACAAGGACATGTGTATGTTGCTATCGCCTCGTCGGTGCCCAGCAACGATGTGTCCAATCCGGTAGGTTTGTGACATGTCGGTAGAGTGGTGACCCGGCCTCGTCGGCACTTGGCCAGAACTTCATCCGGCCTTGTCGGCACTGGGCGTATGATGGAGATAATGGTGTGCATAGCCTTTTGTCTCGTCGACACTCGGCCAAGATGTCGATGTGGAATATATCACAGATGCATTGGATGATGCTTGCCAATAGAACACATATCAATCTCGCTTCCTCGCAGGAGCAAAATCAATGTGTTGTTGTATGGACGTCGCCTCCTCGTGAGGGGCGGAAAAGGGTAATACTTCATTAACCTCGTCTTCTTGTGAGAGACAAAATCAATGTATTATTTGTATCCTCGCCTACTCGTGAGGGACGGAATCAAGATAATATTTTTACTTAAATTGCCTCCTCGTGAGGGGCAAAAATCAATGTAGTAATTTTGACTTCTTCGTACTTGGCCTTAGCCATGCACGCTCGTCACGGTTTGCATAAAGCAACGGTCGACTATCCTTGTAGGAGTAGACGCCCCGCGCTTTTGTGTATTTTGTCGCCAACTCCCTTGCATCAGAAAAGCCATGCTTCTAGGCTTGCTTTGATGTAGGATTTTATGTCAAGTAAATGCCATGGGGCTGAAGTGAAGTTTTGTATGAAACAATCATCATTACTCGCCATGGAACCGATGTAGAACTTGTTTGAGTAGAACGGGCCTTTTGCTCGTCAGTACCAGGTCACGGTACTGATGTAGAACTTGTTTCGGTAGGACAGGCCTTTTGCTCGTCAGTACCCGGCCACGGTACTGATGTAGGCCCTTTTTCTCGTCAGTATTCGGCTAAGATACTGATGTAGAACTTGCTTTCGGTAGGACAGGCCCTTTGATCGTCAGTACCCGGCCACGGTACTGATGTAGATCTTGCTTTTGGTGGGACGGGTCTTTTGCTCGTTAGTACCCGGCCACGGTACTGATGTAGATCTTGCTTTTGGTGGCACAGGCCTTTTGCTCGTCAGTACCCGGCCATGGTACTGATGTAGAACTTGATTTCAGTAGGACGAGCCTTTTGCTCGTCAGTACCCGGCCATGATACTGATGTAGGCCCTTTTTCTCGTCAGCACTCAGCGAAGGTACTGATGTAGAAACATGTTTTGCCACAGCCTTGAGGCCGATGAGATAGAACGAATCAAGCTCCCTCTTAAGGGACAAGATTAACTTATTTGCCACTTTTCTTCACCATCATAGATCGGTACAAACTTGCTTCTTTTCATCACAAAATTAGTCTCACAATTGGATCTTACAACTTACCATCACAGCCAATGGTTGGTGCGAAGATCAACATGTCGATGAATCTACGATGCGCTCCGGCGATCGGCGGAATTGATGTGGTAGAGGTTGAGGAGGGAAAGGATGGTATGTGCGTGGAGTTGCTTTCGCTTCGGCTGGATGTGAAAAAGAGCTGCGAGAGCCCGGCGGCGTGTACTGCGTGCTCCTGGCGGCGGCGTGCGTTGTGCGCGTAGGTTTGAGGAGGAAGAAAAGCTTTGGCTGGACCGGCCTATGTGCACGTGTGCGCGTCTACGTTTGCTGCGTGCGTTCCTCCCTTTGCCGAGCGTTAGGACTGGCATTATATAGGTGAGGCGCCGGGGTACGTCAGTTCATCGACCCGTATAATCTGAACAAACTCTTTCCATAGCTGGATACTTTGCGTGCGCAGGAGTTTTTGTAATGTGTCGTATCAAACCAATCACCGATAGCTAATGCAGGGAAGTCACCCCAAGGTAAAGGCGGCCAGCTCCATGCCATGTAGGCCTTGGCCTGTCACGTGATAACCATGGATACTATTCCATGCTAATTAGTTGTGCACGCCAATTACAAATCTTACTAGCTTTGCATGCACGTATTTCTCTCTTCTGGTAATTATTTCTCTTAGACCAAAGTGAAAAACCCCAATCTATTTGCACCACTGTATTCTACATGGCGAACTCTACAAGGCGAGTATAATATTGGATATATTCGTTTATTTTGAATTTTTATCAATGCGTGGGACCCACACGTCATATGGTATCACTTTGCTAAATCAAAATTATATTCTCTCTCATATCCGGTTGTATTTATTTGTATGCCGGTCCACCACGGTTCAAACAAATAAATTGAGATTTTTTTGGGTACAAAAATCCGTCAAACAAATGCCCCCCGCCGAGTGTAGTTCATGGGCAAAGCACAGGGGCTAGACTCGGCGAAAGAACCCATTGATCAAGTCAACAACAATTTGTTGCGGTCCATGCTTAAATTGTATTAGTGAATGCTCGGAATATCCTTGAGAAACCATGCCAAACATTTTATGGCATGGTTATCTTAACTATTTCGATGGGGAATATCCTCATTTCCTCCATTGCGACCATGTTGGTGCCAGCCAAGGAGGAGAATGCGTAGGGGAAAAAATCTTCATTGCGACCAAGTTTATTGGTGCCAGCCAAGGAGGAGAATGCATAGGGGGAAAAATCTCCATTGCGACCAAATTATGTTGGTGCCAGCAAATGGATATCAAAATTCTACTGCGACCAAATTTATGCTGGCGCCAACAGTAGCGATGTTGTTACACCCAATCCTGAGCATTGAATCGGAGTGATGAAACTTTATCAAGTCTGGTGCGGCTGCTAAACAACTACAGTGCCAGCCACCAGCCTTGAAGGGTGATTTGCCAGGAAATCGCCATTGGCTTAATTTTGTTTTTTTATCAAGCATGATGGGATCGAGAACTGTACGAGGCCAGCCATTAGAGTTGTTTTGTTCGCGTTCACAAGGGTCAGGTGCCCTCCAACGGCAATAGCCTATGACGAGTCCCCTTGGAGGTATGCACCCATGGACAATAAGGGATTGTATTTCAAGCTGATGCATGTCTTATGCAACCTTGTCTGTTTCTTTTCACACATTTGTGTATGTGTGTGTATGTGTGTGTAGGTAACATGAGCAAGGTTGATGTGGACAATCTAAGCAGAAAGCCATCATATCAGATAAATCGTCCGAGAGGCAGAAAAAACATAGTTGTTGCCCTCCCTACGACAATCAACTCAAATCTATGAATCCTCAAGAGAGGACGCTAGCGCATCAACAGAATAAGCAGGGAAGGTTTGAAAAACCCTTCACCATGGTAGAAGCAGTCCTTGGGCAAAGGAGTAAGGAAGAGGCCCCATTGACCTTAGAATATCTGCAGGGACTGACCATACCATCGTGTCGCAGCCCCGTGGAGAAAATTACTCATGATGCAACACCCGACCGATTAAACGTGAGACTGTATACAACTAGTAGTGATACATAGTTACTGGATAACTTGACTGTTTTTAGACAAAGGGTGGCGTGCATGGGGAATTGCTTCGACAAGGTTCAAAGGGCCTTCTCTTCATATAATTTTTTATACTAGCAAAACTGACGTGCATACAGGCCTTGCTTCATTTCCTGTAGGTTAGGCTCATATGCAATGAACGTCTATGTATATTTTGGTCAGGCTCATATTGAGAAGAATATTGAGTAATGCCCCCATAGAGTAGAGTTGAGTTCATGCATATCAGGCACACGATGCAGTAGAAACATGACTTTGGAAGACAGTTTAGTGCAATTATAAAATAACTGATGATCTTGCCTGTTAGGATAGAAAATACACATATAAATATGAAGTATGCCAGTACTGACTGACACAACGGATTTTTTCTTGCCGGGCCAGATCTTTTTTTTTTGTAGCGAATATCCATGCTATCATTTAATATACATCTGTGAGGATGAATATAATCACACTAGATATGGAGAAATGCCCATACCACATGCTAGGAAAAAAAATGCTTTTATTCATTCCCACTGCGACCAAATGCGGTGATGGTGCCAGCCAGTGTCTCTGATTTGCCAGGAAATTGCCACTGGCATGGAATTTTTATCAAGTGTGATGCGACAGTAAAACTGCACGGTGCCAACCATCAAGACTTCAAGGGTTTCACAGATTCTCACTGGCCGCACTGTCGTGCTTCACTGCTCCCATAAAATATGAAGTGGCAATGCACTAGAGCGACACTTCAATGTAGTGGAAATCGTGCCGGAATATCGTCGACACTATGAGGGAACTAGGGGATGGTGTTGCCCCCGGTGTCTTTTGTTGTGATCATCGGGCAGTGAAGCCACCAATGATGATGCATAGATTGGTGTAGAATATAGCTAGGCGCGTAATGTTGTCGATACTATGGTAAAACCAGGGGATGATACTACCCCGGTGTCATTTGTTGTGATCGTCAGGGCGATGCCACCAGTAACGATGTATAGGTTGATGTAAAACTTTAGGCGTCGGAATGTTGTCGATTGTATGATAAAATCAGGGGATGGTATTGCCCCCGGTGTAATTTATTGTGATCGTCAGGGCGATGCCACCAGTGATGATGTATATGTTGATTTAGAACTTTAGACGTCGGAATGCCCTCGATGATACTCATCCAAGGGATAAATTTGTCCCCTTGCGGAAGTGTTTGGCGACAAATATGATTATCAAGTCCACCAAAGTTGTATGATGTAGCGTATCTTCATGCCACAAACGAAAATTAAATATTGCGACCAATATCATACCACATTGAGGAAGCGCATTGGAAAGTGATTTGTATGTGTAGCGAATGTTCATGCCACATGTTGAATTGAATATGTTTGACCGAAAGCTCATGGTACAAACATAAGATGTTAATATTGTAGTGGTAGTCTCTGCCATATAGAAATGTTCATGCCGAAAAGGGCCGGGCATAATACGAGACAATACAGGGTTTATATAGTCACCATCGTGTATATGAACACAAACGTAGCATCTGGAGTGAGTATTTCAGTTAACATCTTGCCCCGGTCGCAAGCTTGACTGGAGTTGAGTTGTCATAAGTCAACCATTGGCTACATAGATGGCCTTACATGCCGCTCATTGCGCATCGCCAACCTTGAGCTCTCATATATTAAGAGTAAACATTGAGTAAAAATAGTAGTGAAATATTTCACCCTTCAATCATTTTATAGACCTGAATGTCGGCCTGTGAAATTTCCAACATGATTGATATGCCTAGTGGTTTTGATGCAACACATGCATAGTGAAACACCAAACGCACCGAGAATATGGGAGAGGTTTAGGTAAAGTTGTAAGAAGACTCAACCACCTAAAGGAATGAATGATCATGATGATCCATACTTCATAGATTCATTTTGTTACTTTGTGCGTGTATAAGACACCACGCTTTCACGGGGCTCTTTCAAAGCCATGTGTACTTCTTCGAGTTGTCTCTTTGGTTAGAGCTTCCCATTGGCATCGCACCTCATGTCCTGAGGGACTTAGGATATGGGTAGTTGATATGGTGTTTTATGGGGGTAGAGGCTATTGGAAATATGCCATTACTTTTGCTGATGGATGGTGAGTAACTATCATCCTCCTTCTTTCAAGTGGGTATATTACTGCTTGATTGGGCTTCTGGATTGATGTTGCTTCTTTGAACTTTTACAGGGCCATCTCCTCTTTGATTTGGAGAACTACCTCAACAGCCATGACTTTTTCTCCTCTTGTGAGAAATGTTTGACTTTCTTTGCTTTTATGAGATTTCCTCTTTGGAGGGTTTCTTGAACTTTTTGGCAGGACCTTCTTCTATGTTTTCTTGGGAACCCACTTTTAGAACTTGGATGATAGCCAACCACCTTTGTGGAAACTATAACCCTCGCATGCATTTTATATAGGCCCTTGTTTATGCCTCACCAGGGTGGCAAGAAGTTGCACACTGAAACAACTTTTGTTGAGACAGGTAGCCCTCTTTGCTCTTTTGCCTATAGTTTACCCTGGCTAAGCGAGTGAAGGTGCAACACCAATAGTAGACTTGTCACCTCAGATAAGACTGAGTCAGTCCTCCACAAACTTCGACTGCCGCCACTTAACATGGGTTTTTGATGTGATGTGTGTAGGTTGTTTGTAAGCAAGAACAATCACAATCATTCATTGAGAATAGGTGGCGAGTCTCCTGGCAGTTAAAGTGCACCACCATTTTGAATTCTGAATAAAGAAACCTCTTCGTTGTGAAGGTTTATGGATCACAAATTTAGAACAAGAAGTATTTCAAGGCAATAAATCATGTTTCTACAACATTTTTTTTTTGTAGAAAGAGTAACCCACTAGTACTAGCTGAGAATGTTGCTCATAGGGCCAGCTATTGCGGCATGCTAGCCTTGATGTGCTTGTGATGCCAAAGCTTCTCAAAAGCAAATGGACTTGGCAAGGTGGGAATTGTTCAAGTCAGATCTATCGTCGTATGTTTTTTTCTTAAGAAGCATCGCCGAGTGCATTGTGACCTAGGCGAGCAAATGATGAATGACATTGGAGATAGTGGACGTGAGATGCATATTCATCTCACATTGTGAAAGTTTCTTTAGAACAAAGATACGGAGGGATGGGCGGCATGAAAGAGATGGGTGGCATGCCTGCCAGAGTGGCCGATTTGTTGAGCAAATAGATAGAAGTTTGCCCCCATGCATTTTTGGCAGGTACATGGAGCATCGATGAGGTAAAACTGCATATCTCATGTCGATAATTTAACAACACTTCTAAGTACGTGCTATCTGTTTTAACGAGCACCCTTGTATGTTGCGGTATCGAGGTGAGTAGCAAGGGGAACATGGACGCTCGCTAGACTGAAACCACTGGTGGTAATATGGATAGTCATATTTTGGAGAATATATGAGCACCAGTAGTACAGATCGTGTCTTTATTTCTCCACAACCCCATATATGATTTTTGTTTTTGGGAAAGATTTGTAGCACTTGACAGTCATGGGAGTTGCTCCCGTACTTAAGCTAGTACATGGAGCACTGACAATGGTCAACCAGTGCTCGGTGTAGTTTTTTTTTACCAACACCATTGTGTCCAGAGCATCCATAGGAAGTAGCCAACAACTCATGCATGCTTGTACAGATGGAAGCAGCCAGCAGCTGTAATGGAGAGCAAGGTTTGGACCTTGGGTACTAGATGGTCACGGGACTTGCTCATGTATTTTTATCTTCACAGCTAGTAGATGGAGCATTCAGGATGGACATGCATTGCGCCGTGCAAATTTTTTTTTTTTGACAAGCACTGCTGTGTGCAGATCACTCTTTTTCTTTTAGTAGCCAACGACTCACACATTGCCACGTGGAGCGGCGGATGGAAAGCTTGCCTTCTGTTTCACGCATGCTGATTTCAAATGATCAAAGAACACTGAAATTGCATTACTCAGATACAAGCTTACAACAATCTGCTTCATCAGCGTGTATATATATTACTCTATTTCTCATTTACTAGAATTGGTCAACAAAAGCTTGATAATTTTTCTTTCTCCAAGCAAGGCCTCATATAGGATGACTATGGAGAAGTGTGCCAAGGATGGAAGGTGTGCTCATGCTTTTTTTTTATGAGTACAAGGAGCACTAGTGGAGTAGAGGCCTACATGCATATATCTTCCGTGCACCTATCTTTTTTATCCCGGCATTATTGTGCCATGAAAGATCACTTGGAGCAAAGATGTAATAGTGCACCCACCGTGTAACCTTTAGATATATAGGAAGTACGGACATATATGCATATACCTTCCGAGAACTCGATGCATCCAAAGCTTTCTACTTTCCCCACATAACTCAAGCAACTACGGCGTATAACATTGCCGAGAGAAATGTTGGATTCTGACACATGGATCTGTCTTGAACTTGTTAACATGATGCTCCGAACCAGTATTTGGGCTGCGATCGGAACTAGAGCCTTCACAATGGTAACATTGGAACATGTTTTTCCTCCACAACAATAATGATAAGCAAAGGATTCACCATGAAGGAGGGAATCGATCGTTAAATATCTCGCCATGTATGTCCATCGGCGAAAATGAAGGGTCAAGTTAAGAGACCAATTTATCCATCAAACGTGATGGATTTTTTTTGGTTGTATTTCGCACGTATAGACCCATATGTTTTGAGCGGACCATTACACTTCTGTGCAACGTCTCTATGCCGTAACTTCAAATGAGCAACAGAACCAAGAATTTTGATGACCTTCGAAGCGCAGCAAAGATGGGAGGAGAATCAGGTCCCACCGGGCGAGCCATTTTGTTCCGCCAAAAAGAAACGCGCCGCTCCCCTATTTAGGGAGGGTATTTCCTAATGTGTACAAGTAAGAAATTGCGGGCGTGCCACTTGTTTTATGAAAACAAGAAATAAAAAGAAAGACAAAATAATGGACAAATACATATACGGAACACTGCACTTTATTCATCATTGTATTGAATACAAATACATTGTACAAGTTTCATAGGAATTTATCCTTCTGCCTTCTGCATCACGCTTAAGGAGTATCTGACTGAAGAGATTGTGGAGTTCGCCGATTCCCGGTGTGTTTGCAAGCAACCGGTTAATTACATCCATGGAGTCAATCCGTGTCCCACGGAATACCTCCGATTAAGCTGCACTAATGGTCGTCGTCATGTATCGGATTGCTCATCCATATGCATTGTGATATTCATGTAAATATTATGTGGGTGGCTTTGTTTCACCGAAACCTAGTCACGAGTGTGACGCCCTCGGCTTAATCGTGCACTAATCATACATGCAAATGCACACGATCAATCCTAAGGACTCACTTGAAGATATCACAACACAACTCTAAAACATAAATAAAGTCATACAAGCTTTATATTACAAGCCAGTGGCCTCGAGGGCTCGAATACATAAGCTCGCATACAAGCGTCAGCAGAAGCATCAGATATCTGAGTACAGATATGAAACAGAAACATATAAGCCTGTAGAAAGGCGGGGCAAAACAAAAGCTACGATCGAAAGGCGCAGGCCTCCTGCCTAGGACTCTCCGAATCTACTCCTGGTCGTCCGCCAACTCGTAGTAGTAACCACCCTCCGGGTAGTAGTAGTGGTCGTCGGCGGGGGCAGCTGTCTCAGGGGCTCCGTCATCTGGTTGCATCAAACGGATATGGGAAAAAGAGAAAGCAAAGCAACCGTGAGTACTCATCCGAAGTACTCAGCAAGCAAGGATCTACACTACATATGCAACATTATCAAAGAAAGGCTGTATATGTGGACTGGGCTGCAGAAATGCCAGAATAGAGAGAAGGCCTAGTCCTATCGAAGACTAGCATCTTCAGCGGTCTTGCAGCATTAGAAGAGTGTAGATCAGCATAGTATAAAGTAGTAGTAGTATTAAGTACCAACCTCGGCCAGAGATCCTTTCTCGACTCCCTGCGAGAAAGCAATCCCAGAGCCATACTATCCATATCTCATCACAAGTATCCAGTTCTAGTTGTATCGATCGGGATACAACTCCGAGCGTCCGTTACCGAGGATCCGGCTATGCATAGATTAGTTCTTCCCTGCAGGGGTGCACCAACTTACCCACCACGCTCGATTAACTCCGGCCGGACACACTTTTCTGGGTCATGCCCGGCCTCGGCCAAATGATACGCTGCAACCCGACCTAGGCTTAATAGAGAGGTCAGCAAGCCGGACTAAACCTATGCCCCCAGGGGTCTTGGGCCATCGCCCCGGGAACTCCTGCACGTTACGTTCACGGCCGAGAGCAGACCTGGCAACCCACACTATCAAGGCGGTTGCGTTACGCGGTCCAACTCGGCGTGCGCCGCTCAATCGCTGACGTCCATTAAGCTTCGACTGATGCATATGACGCAGAGTGCCCATAACTGTTCCCACGTGATGGTTAGTGCTATCGGGCCAAAGGCCCGCTCGGATCAAATATCCAAATCATTAGCGAATTCGAAGCGCGCGATAACGAGCAGGGACTCACGATCGATGTGACCCCGTCGCCCCGTCTCGAGGACTTGCTGCAAGGGCTAAGAATGCCCGGTCGCGCCTCGTAATTATCTCGCGGGCACCCTCCAGGTCAACCCGTCTCCACATCACTCGCATCACATGCTCGCGCGGGTACCCCTCAGGGCCGACCCGACTTTGTCATGGTCCATGTTTAAAGTCATAGTAACTGTGTGTCCAAACACCAGGGGGAAACTCAAGGAATCACCCTCGATGGATTCCACCTGATGTAGTCGTCAAGGTGAACTTAGGAGGAATCACCCTCGAGGTTCACACTTGAGGTGTTGCACGACGGCGTCGTTATCGGGAGTGGTGAAGGAGGAATCACCCTCGATGACCACGACCGAATAGCTACTCTACAGAGTTAACATCAGAAGTGCTAAATGAGGTATCACCCTCGGCACTCGATAGTAACGCTGCAGTGTCGTACAACTAGGGGGTGATGTGCGGTGCCGGGGCCTGGTTGTCGAGTCTTCCGATAATCCAGCGGGGGCAAAAGGGACAAGTGGGGTCACTGGGGTACACTAACCAACCTATTTTAAGCAGTTTAGGATAAGCAGATAATTATCAAAAGCAGGTTACAAAAATCAGGCTATGCATCAGAATAGGTAAAGCAGTAGCAGCAGCAATTCTAATGCAAGCACAAGAGAGAAGAGAATAGGCGATATAGGCATGCTCAAAGGGGGGTGCTTGCCTGGAAGCTCTGCGGCAAGGGTCTGGTCGTCAGGGGCATAGTCGATCTTCAGAGCTGCGTCGGCCTCGGGGACTACATCGGTGTCGGGGTCTACCGAGAGAGAAGAGGGGGAGGAAACAGATAAATACACAGCAAACATATGCAACACATAGCATGCTATGCTAACGTGCAGTGCAGGGTTGCCTAAAGACATGTCTAAATTATTTTAGTTATTTAGGATTAAAGTTGGAATTATTAACCAGTGCATATGCACTATTCATCTACCGGAAACGGGTAAAAATTTGCGGGTTCACCTCCGTAGAGGGTCCCGTCACGGAAACAGATAGTTTGGTCGGCTTCGTCTCGTCGTTCTGAGCAACTTTCACGTATAAAGTTTTTCGATCCGAGCTACGGTTTAAATTCTACGAATTTTCAAAGAATAAAGACATGTTCTGGAATTTATTTTATTCATCTAATTCAACATTATCCAGAACAGTGTTTGGTGACATCAGCATGACGTATGAGTGATGTCAGCAGTCAACAGACTCGCTGACCAGGTCAAACCTGACCAGTGGGTCCCACATGTCATACATAGTGAGACTAACAGCAGTTTATTTTAATTAAACAGAGTTAATTAGCATCTGGGCCCCACATGTTAGTGACTAATTAGTTTGCTAATTATTTTTATATAGAAAAATGTTTTAATTAGGTTATTTATGCGGTGGGGCCCGCCTGTCAGTGACACAGGGGTGCCCAGTCAGCATGTTGACTGGTCAAACCAGTCAACGGGGCCCCTGGGCCCACTGGCAGTGACCCTGGGGGTGGCCCCAGGTGTGCCACGTCGGCGGCGGCCGGCGGCTGAACGTCGGCGACCAAAAACACGGCGGAGGCGCTCGGGCGCTCGCCGGAAACGCGCTACAGAGCGCCGTTTGGCGCGCGGCTAGGCTCGTTCGAACGAGTCGAGCGAGCCGCGTCGAATGGTGGCGGTGGCCTCGCCGGAAACGGCCGGAATCGACGCCGACGACGAGCGGAGGTGGCGGCGTTCTCGGGTGCACTTCGGGGATGGCGAAGTAGCGCGCGTGCGTGCGTGCGAGCGGACTAACGGGCCAGGCCGCACCTCTAGGGTGCCCCGAGCACGATGGCATGCTCGGACGGCCATGACAATGACGAGAGCTACGGCGGCGATGGCAACAGCGGACGGCGGAGCATGGCAACGCGGCGGGGTGGCTACGGCTAAACAGCGGCAGCCAGCGAGGGAGGAGAGGAGCGTGGAAGCTCACCGAGCGGTCAAGAAAGACCCTTGACAGCTTAGGAGCAACAGAGCTCACCGGAGACGACGAAGATCGCCGGCTAGCGAAGCAAAAGGGGCGGCTCGATCCAGGCGATGCAGAGCTCGCCTGCTCGCGCGCGTGGTCAAGGCCGGGGTAGTCGAGGACGGCGGAGTCGACGGACAGGTCGGCGAGGCGAGGCGGTGGCTGTGGCCGCGGTGACGACGGAGGACGGCGGCGATGGAGCTCGGCCAGTGGGGAAAATAGAGAGGGGCGAGCACTGGGGAAGGGGGGGAATGGCGAGGAAGGCCAGGGGGATGGACGAGGCCGTGGCCTTATCCCCTCGCGTCGGTGGCGTTGCCCTGTCGTCGTTTCACCGGCGCTCGGCGGCGCGGCCACGGGCGTGGCGACACGCACAGGAGAGAGAGCGGGAGGAGAGAGAGATGGGCCGGCCTCAGGCACTGTGCACTTAGGCCCAGTGCACAGTGGTCTTTTTTTCTTTTTCTCATTTTGTTTTCTGTTTTCTTTTTTAGAGATAGTTTGCATTATTTTGGGCTGCCAAATGACTTTGTAGAAATGTGGAACTTGGCCACATAAATACAGTGGAATATTTTGCACTGCCACAAAAAGTTTGGGCAATTTTGGAATTCATTTGAATTTTTCATAAATAGGATAGCATTTAAAAATGCTGAATTGGTGCTGTTATAATTGCTAGTGCTCATCTTGGCACAAGAGTCATGTTGTGTTCCTTAACAATTAATTGTTATGGAATTTTTGTCAAATGATGAACATTTTTCTAGCAAGTTTTGAGCAACTTCATTTTTCACGTTAAATATGAATTGATTTCAAAGAGGAATTTGAAATGGGATTTTTATCCAACATGATTATCATTGCAAATCACTGTAGCTTAGCATCATCATGAGGTATTACTGTAGCACCATTACACAGGGGTGTTACAATTCTCCTCCCCTAAAAGAAATTCTCGTCCCGAGAATTCAGGAGGTAGAGGGAAAGAGGTCGGGGTATTCCGCCCGAAGATTATCCTCATGTTCCCAAGTGGCTTCATCTTCAGTATGATTCGACCACTGCACTTTGAGGAACTTGGTCGTCTTCTGACGGGTTCGACGTTTTGATTCATCGAGGATGCGGATCGGATGCTCCTTATAAGAAAGATCATCTTGCAATTCGAGCATCTCATGATCCACTGCGCGGTGCGGAGATTCCTTGAAGCAACGGCAAAGTTGCGACACATGGAAGACGTCGTGGATATGAGAGAATTGCTGTGGCAACTCCAGTTTATATGCCACCTGACCACGTCTTGCAACCATGCGTAAAGGACCAATGTAGCGCAGAGTTAACTTGCCCTTGATTCCGAAGCGGTGAGTGCCCTTCATAGGAGTGACACGAAGATAAGCTTGATCACCAGGTTGATAAGTCAAACCCCATCGTTTGTGATCATAGTTAATCTTCTGGCGGTCCTGAGCCGCCTTCAGATTTTTTCGAACGATACGGACTTGCTCTTCGGCGTGTTGAATAATATCTGGACCCACGAGCGGTCGTTCCCCAGTTTCTGACCAATTCAGAGGGGTTCGACACTTACGCCCATAAAGTACTTCGAAGGGGGCCATTTTCAAGCTGGCTTGATAACTGTTGTTATATGAGAATTCCGCATAAGGAAGAGATTCTTCCCACTTCTTGCCGAAAGATATAACACAAGCTCGAAGCATGTCTTCAAGCACTTGATTGACTCGCTCGACTTGGCCTTGGGATTGGGGGTTATAAGCTGAACTCCAGGTAATATGGGTTCCCATAGCTTCTTGGAAACTTTCCCAGAACTTTGAAGTGAAAAGACCGCCATGGTCCGAACTGATTTCCTTCGGAATACCTTGGAGCGATACAATTCTGGAGATAGATAACTCTGCTAACTGACTAGCAGTGATAGTTTCTTTGACAGGCAGAAAGTATGCAACTTTAGAGAGTTGGTCGACGACTACAAGAATAGCATCGTGACCCTTCTGTGACTTGGGAAGACCAGTAATGAAATCCATTTGCACTTTATCCCATTTCCATAATGGAATAGGTAACGGTTGCAGAATTCCAGTAGGCTTCTGATGTTCTGCTTTAACGCGACGGCAAACGTCACATTCAGCAACGTATCAAGCAATATCCTGCTTCATTTTAGACCACCAGTACCTTTGTCGGAGATCACGATACATCTTGGTACTACCCGGGTGGATAGACAGCGGTGTATTATGTGCCTCCTTCATGACCTTGTCAGTCATAAGCTCGAAGCGAGGTACCACAATGCGGTCTCTGAAATATAAGGTTCCATCTTCAGATAGCGAGAAATCTCTATACTTTTCCAAGTGAAGATCTTTCTTCATCAGATCAATTTTTAGCATCTTTAGCTTGCGCATTCTTAACAGCTCTCTCAAGATCTGGCTGAATTACAAGGTTACTAAGAGAACCCTGTGGAACGATACGCAGGTTTAGCTTGCGCAGTTCTTCATAAAGATGAGGTTGAGCTCGCTTAACCATGAGGTTGTTACAATAGGACTTGCGACTTAAGGCATCAGCCATGACATTAGCCTTGCCAGGGGTATAAGAAATACCACAGTCATAGTCTGTAATTGTTTCCAACCATCGCTGTTGATGGAGATTAAGATCCGGCTGAGTAAACAAATACTTCAAGCTTTGATGATCAGTATATA
Organism: Thinopyrum elongatum; assembly: GCA_011799875.1. NCBI lineage: Eukaryota > Viridiplantae > Streptophyta > Magnoliopsida > Poales > Poaceae > Thinopyrum > Thinopyrum elongatum. Next base: position 180,290,818 of record CM022299.1, on the reverse strand, counting down.
TCTCACACCGGTTACCCAGAAGGTAATGCCGCCACAGCTTCAATGCATAGATCACGACAGCAAGTTCAAGATCATGCACTGGATAGTTTTCTTCATGGGGACGCAGTTGACACGACGTATAAGCAATTACTCTTTGTTCATGCATTAGGACACAGCCTAATCCTTGACAAGAGGCGTCGCAATATATCACAAAGTCTTTGCGAGAATCCGGAGGAGCAAGCACTGGAGCAGAAGTTAGCTTGTCCTTGAGAGTCTGGAAACTCTCCTGACATTTGTCTGTCCACTCAAACTTAACGCCTTTGTGAAGCAGGTTAGTCAGAGGCTTAGCAATCTTGGAAAAGTTCTCGACAAATCGACGGCAATAGGTTGCGAGGCCGAGAAAACTTCTCACTTGCTTGACGTTCTTCGGAGGAGTCCAGTCAAGAATAGCCTGAACCTGCTCCAGGTTAACAGCAATACCATCCATGGAAATCACGTGACCAAGGTAGGTTACTTCAGAAAGCCAGAATTCACATTTGGAGTATTTGGCATACAACTGGTGTTCACGAAGCCTTTCCAGAACAAGACGAAGGTGTTCAGCATGTTCTTCCTTATTCTTCGAATATACCAGAATATCATCTAGATATACCACGATGAACTTGTCGAGGTAATCCATGAAGATGTAATTCATCAGACGGGAGAATGTGGCTGGAGCATTTGTTAAGCCAAATGACATGATAGTGTACTCATAAGAGCCATAGCGAGTAACAAATGCAATCTTGGGAATATCCTCTTCGCGGACACGGAACTGATGATAACCCAACCTCAAGTCGAGTTTCGAGAACACAGAGGACCCAGCAAGCTGATCATAAAGATCATTGATCCGGGGCAGTGGGTATTTGTTCGGGATTGTGGCTTGGTTAATGGGCCGATAATCCTGAACCAATCGGTTAGTTCCATCCTTCTTCTTAACGAAGAGTGAAGGTGCTCCCCAAGCAGAGGAACTGGGGCGGATGAAACCCTTCTTAAGTGACTTGTCGATTTCTTCCTTAAGCTCGAGAAGGTGGTGCGGAGGCATCTTATAAGGACGCTTCGCAATAGGAGTTGTGCCTGGTTTCAAGTCGATGACAAACTCGACAGGTCTAGCAGGGGGTATTCCTGGAAGTTCTTCTGGGAAGACGTCTTGAAAGTCACAGACGACTGGGATGTTCTCGATTCCCTCAAGCGGAGAAGCGTTCAACGCATTTAGCGCGTAGATTTGAGCCTCAGCATTTTGAGATATCTGGGCATGGTAATTCACTAGCTCATCTGATGGGTGTAGGAGATGTACAACTTTAGTGGCACAATTGATTGAGGCGTAATGAGCCTTCAACCAATCCATTCCCAGAATGAGGTCAATACCACAAGACCTTAGCATAATGGGGGAAGCAAGAAATTTCAACCCCTCAATCTCAATGGTGACTTCGGGGCTGAATAAAGATGTTTGACATTGACCCGCGGGAGTGTTTACCATTAAGGATTGGTGTAGCGTTTCGCATTTAACGTCATGCATGAGTGCAAAATGTTCTGACATGAATGAATGAGATGCTCCTGAATCAAATAAAACAGAAGCTGGTACTGAATTAACAGGAAGTGTACCCATCACAGTAGCTGGTTGGTCCGTGTCTTCGCTCATGTTGACATGATAAGCCTGACCACGACCATAAGCAGGCCTGGCATTGTTGTTGCGGGGCTGATTGTTGCCACGGGCATTAGCAGGCAGAGCCAGTTGGTTCCGATTCTGGTAGCTGTTCCTGGCAAAATGACCTGGCTTGCCACACTTGTAACACAGCCCATCATTGGGATTGGGAGCAGGAGCTCGGGGTGGTGCAGCTCGAAGAGGCTGCCTCGATGGTGGAGGAGGCAGACGTGGTGCTGCATGGTACAGCCTTGGTGCAGGTGTAGTTGGACGATACATGCTGTGGGGAATCCAGATACGACGCTTCTGTGAAGACGAGCCCGAAGATGAGCCCGCTTCACGGGTGCGTTTGAGCGCGTCCTTGTGCTTGATCTGAGCGGTCTCAACCAGAATAGCCTTGTTCACTAGGGTAGCAAAGTCGGTGAAGTCTTGAGCAGCAAGTGCAAGCTCGATGTCTGGGTGGAGTCCATTACGGAATTTCTCTTGCCTACGAGCATCCGTGGCAATGTCTTCTTCAGCATACCGGGATAGATCAAGGAATTCCCGCTGATAGGCTTCGACAGTCTTGTTGCCCTGAGTGAGGTTGCGGAACTGGGTTTTCATCCGGTCCATGATTCCCTGAGGAATATATCGGGAACGAAAAGCAGCCTGGAACTCAAGCCAAGTAACGACTGTTCCAGCAGGCAAAGTACGCTTGTGTGTGTCCCACCATTGAGCAGCGGGACCCTTTAAGAAAAAGGATGCGAAGGTGACATAGTTGGCAGGGGAGACATTTGCAGACAACATCTCGTGAGTGATGTCGCGAATCCAGTCATCAGCATCCAGTGGCTTATCAGAATTGCGGAACTAAGTGGGGTTAAGACGCACAAATTCCGACAGAGTTATAGAAGAAGGATTCTGGCCCTGGTTGTTCAGATGCGGAAACTGAGCCATAATCCCAGTCATGAACTGACGGTTGAGCTCGAATTATTGCATCATAGCTGCCATATAATCTGGTGGTGGTGGGTGTTCCGAGGCACTACCACGACCACGACCAGCTGGTCTAACCATCCTGCTAAAATTTCAACAGGGATAGTTTAGTAAAAGCAATTGCAAGTGTTTAGTGACAAGCATGATGTAACACGACAATAATTAAGCAGTGTAATAGATACTTAGCAGTATTCAATTAAGACGTATAGATCCATACACTGAGTCGGTTACATGCGGACAGCATAACGGTGCAAATTTAAAAGCTAGACATGCTAGGCGGCACGCAGGCACGCGATAAGGAAGTACACAACGAGACATAGCAAAGGCTATATCAAAGTCGGAGAAAACTGCTGGAGCGAGGAATCTGCAAGTGACAACACAGGGTGTCCTCGATAAAAGGATCCTGTAAGCAGATCTTGGCCCACAATCTTGAAGAAAGGGGGGGGGGGGTAATTTCAGAACTCGGGGTGGATGTGATCACGAGAACATAATGTTGGAGTTAGTAAAAATTTTAACCCGAAAGGAAGAGAGATTAGAGTCCCAGAGTAAAGACGAGGAATAAAAGATCCTAATACCACCCCGTTGGCGACGTGGGCCCGTAAGCCACACAGCCAAGTTAGTAAAACAGTTTTGGACGACTAGACTCAACTTCGGCCAAGGAGTTGGAAAGGGGGAGTTCCTACAGGCAGTCGGCACTGATACCAACCTGTGACGCCCCCGGCTTAATCATGCACTAATCATACACGCAAATGCACATGATCAAGCCTAAGGACTCACTTGAAGATATCACAACACAACTCTAAAACAAAAATAAAGTCATACAAGCTTTATATTACAAGCCAGGGGCCTCGAGGGCTCGAATACATAAGCTCGCATACAAGCGTCAGTAGAAGCATCAGATATCTGAGTACAGATATGAAACAGAAACATATAAGCCTGTAGAAAGGCGGGGCAAAACAAAAGCTACGATCGAAAGGTGCAGGCCTCCTGCCTGGGACCCTCCGAATTTACTCCTGGTCGTCTGCCAACTCATAGTAGTAACCACCCTCGGGGTAGTAGTAGTGGTAGTCGGCGGGGGCAGCTGTCTCAGGGACTCCGTCATCTGGTTGCATCAAACGGATATGGGGAAAAGAGAAAGCAAAGCAACTGTGAGTACTCATCCGAAGTACTCAGCAAGCAAGGATTTACACTACATATGCAACATTATCAAAGAAAGGCTGTATATGTGGACTGGGCTGCAGAAATGCCAGAATAGAGAGAAGGCCTAGTCCTATCGAAGACTAGGATCTTCAGCGGTCTTGCACCATTAGAAGAGTGTAGATCAGCACAGTATAAAGTAGTAGTAGTATTAAGTACCAACCTCGGCCAGAGATCCTTTCTCGACTCCCTGCGAGAAAGCAATCCTAGAGCCATACTATCCATATCTCATCACAAGTATCCAGTTCTAGTTGTATCGATCGGGATACAACTCCGAGCGTCCGTTACCGAGGATCCGACTATGCATAGATTAGTTCTTCCCTGCAGGGGTGCACCAACTTACCCACCACGCTCGATTAACTCCGGCCGGACACACTTTTCTGGGTCATGCCCGGCCTCGGCCAAACGATACGCCGCAACCCGACCTAGGATAACAGAGAGGTCAGCACGCCGGACTAAACCTATGCCCCCAGGGGTCTTGGGCCATCGCCCTGGGAACTCCTGCACGTTATGTTCACGGCCGAGAGCAGACCTGGCAACCCACACTATCAAGGCGGTTGCGTTACGCGGTCCAACTCGGCGCGCGCCGCTCAATCGCTGACGTCCATTAAGCTTCGACTGATGCATACGACGCAGAGTGCCCATAACTGTTCCCACGTGATGGTTAGTGCTATCGGGCCAGAGACCCACTCGGATCAAATATCCAAATCGTTAGTGAATTAGGAGCGCGCGATAACGAGCAGAGACTCATGATCGATGTGACCCTGTCGTCCCGTCTCGAGGACTTGCTACAAGGGCTAAGAATGCCTGGCCGCGCCTCGTAATTATCTCGTGGGCACCCTCCAGGTCAACCCGTCTCCACATCACTCGCATCACATGCTCGCGTGGGTACCCCTCAGGGCCGATCCGACTTTATCATGGTCAATGGTTAAAGTCATAGTAACTATGTGTCCAAACACCAGGGGGAAACCCAAGGAATCACCCTCGATGGATTCCACCTGATGTAGTCGTCAAGGTGAACTTAGGAGGAATCACCCTCGAGGTTCACACTTGAGGTGTTGCACGACGGCGTCGTTATCGGGAGTGGTGAAGGAGGAATCACCCTCGATGACCACGACCGAATAGCTACTCTACAAAGTTAACATCAGAAGTGCTAAACGAGGTATCACCCTCGGCACTCGATAGTAACGCTGCAGTATCGTACAACTAGGGGGTGATGTGCGGTGCCGGGGCCTGGTTGTCGAGTCTTCCGATAATCCAGCGGGGGCAAAAGGGACAAGTGGGGTCACTGGGGTACACTAACCAACCTATTCTAAGCAGTTTAGGATAAGCAGGTAATTATCAAAAGCAGGTTATAAAAATCAGGCTATGCATCAGAATAGGTAAAGCAGTAGCAGCAACAATTTTAATGCAAGCACAAGAGAGAAGAGAATAGGCTATATAGGCATGCTCAAAGGGGGGGTGGTTGCTTGGAAGCTCTGCGGCAAGGGTCTGGTCGTCAGGGGCGTAGTCGATCTCCGGAGCTGCGTCGGCCTCGGGGACTATGTCAGTGTCGGGGTCTACCGAGAGAGAAGAGGGGGAGGAAACAGATAAATACACAGCAAACATATGCAACACAGAGCATGCTATGCTAACGTGCAGTGCAGGGTTGCCTAAAGACATGTCTAAATTATTTTAGTTATTTAGGATTAAAATTGGAATTATTAACCGGTGTATATGCACTATTCATCTACTGGAAACGGGCAAAAAGTTGCGGGTTTACCTCCGTTGAGGGTCCCGTCACGGAAACAGATAGCACGGTCGGCTTCGTCTCGTCGTTCTGAGCAACTTTCATGTATAAAGTTTTCCGATCCGAGTTACGGTTTAAATTCTACGAATTTTCAAAGATTAAAGACATTTTCTGGAATTTATTTTATTCATCTAATTCAACATTATACAGAACAGTGTTTGGTGACGTCAGCATGACGTATGGGTGACGTCAGCAGTCAACAGACTCGCTGACCAGGTCAGACCTGACCAGTGGGTCCCACATGTCATACATAGAGAGACTAACAACACTTTATTTAATTAAACTGAGTTAATTAGCATCTGGGACCCACATGTCAGTGAATAATTAGTTAGCTAATTATTTTTATATAGAAAAATGTTTTAATTAGGTTATTATGCGGTGGGGCCCGCCTGTCAGTGACACAGGGATGCCCAGCCAGCACGTTGACTGGTTAAACCAGTCAACGGGGCCCCTGGGCCCACTGGCAGTGACCCTGGGGGTGGCCCCGGGTGTGCCACGTCGGCAGCGGCCGACGGCTGAACGCCGGCGACCAAAAACACGGTGGAGGCGCTCGGGCGCTCGCCGGAAACGCGCTACAGAGCGCCGTTTGGCGCGCGGCTAGGCTCATTCGAACGAGTCGAGCGAGCCGCGTCGAATGGTGGAGGTCGCCTCGCCAGAAATGGCCGGAATCGACGCCAACGACGAGCGGAGGCGGCGGCGTTCTCGGGTGCACTTCGGGGATGGCGATGCAGCGCGCGAGCGAGCGGACTAACAGGCCAGGCCGCACCACTAGGTTGCCCCGAGCACGATGGCGTGCTCGGACGGCCATGACAATGACGAGAGCTACGGCGGCGACGGCAACAGCGGACGGCGGAGCATGGCAACGCGGCGGGGCGGCTACGGCTAAACAGCGGCAGCCAGCGAGGGAGGAGAGGAGCGTGGAACCTCACCGAGCGGTCAAGAAAGACCCTTGACAGCTTAGGAGCAGCAGAGCTCGCCGGAGACGACGGAGATCGCCGGCTACCGAAGCAAAAGGGGCGGCTCGATCCAGGCAATGCAGAGCTCGCCTGCTCGCGCGCGTGGTCGAGGCCGGGCTGTTCAAGGACGGCGGAGTCGATGGACAGGTCGGCGAGGCGAGGCGGTGGCTGTGGCCGCGGTGACGACGGAGGACGGCGGCGACGGCGCTCGGCCAGTGGGGAAAAGAGCGAGGGGCGAGCGCTGGGGAAGGGGAGGAATGGCGAGGGAGGCCAGGGGGGATGGACGAGGCAGTGGCCTTATCCCCTCGCGTCGGTGGGCGTCGGTGGCGTCGCGCTGTCGTCGTTTCACCGGCGCTCGCCGGCATGGCCACGGGCGTGGCGACACGCACAGGAGAGAGAGCGGGAGGAAAGAGAGATGGGCCGGCCTCAGGCACTGTGCACTTAGGCCCAGTGCACAGTGACATTTTTTCGTTTTTCTCATTTTGTTTTCTGTTTTCTTTTTCAGAGATAGTTTGCATTATTTCGGGCTGCCAAATGACTTTGTAGAAATGTGGAACTTGGCCACATAAATACAGTGAAATATTTTGCACTGCCACAAAAAGTTTGGGCAATTTTGGAATTTATTTGAATTTTTCATAAATAGGATAGCATTTAAAAATGCTGAATTGGTGCTGTTATAATTGGTAGTGCTCATCTTTGCACAAGAGTGATGTTGTGTTCCTTAACAATTAATTGTTATGGAATTTTTGTCAAATGATGAATATTTTTCTAGCAAGTTTTGAGCAACTTCATTTTTCACGTTGAATATGAGTTGATTTCAAAGAGGAATTTGAAATGGGATTTTTATCCAACATGATTATCATTGCAAATCACTGTAACTTAGCATCATCATGATGGATTACTGTAGCACCATTACAAAGGGGTGTTACAACGAGTACTATCGCCATGTTGGTGTGGCCAACAGGATGTGTTGATGAAGGGGATGACTTTCGCCTCGTCGGTGCCCAGTCATGTGACGCCCTGACTTCATCGGACACGGACATGTGTATGTTGCTATCGCCTCGTCGGTGCCCAGCAACGGTGTGTCCAATCTGGTAGGTTTGTGACATGTCGGTAGAGTGGTGACCCGGCCTCGTCGACACTTGGCCAGAATTTCATCCGGCCTTGTCGGCACTGGGCGTATGATGGAGATAATGGTGTGCATAGCCTTTTGTCTCGTCGACACTCGGCCAAGATGTCGATGTGGAATATATCACAGATGCATTGGATGATGCTTGCCAATAGAACACATATCATTCTCGCTTCCTCGCAGGAGCAAAATCAATGTGTTGTTGTATGGACGTCGCCTCCTCGTGAGGGGCGGAAAAGGGTAATACTTTATTAACCTCGTCTTCTTGTGAGAGACCAAATCAATGTATAATTTGTATCCTCGCCTCCTCGTGAGGGACGAAATCAAGATAATATTTTTACTTAAATTGCCTCCTCGTGAGGGGCAAAAATCAATGTAGTAATTTTGACTTCTTCGTACTTGCCTTAGCAATGCACGCTCGTCACGGTTTGCATAAAGCAACGGTCGACTATCCTTGTAGGAGTAGACGCCTCGCGCTTTTGTGTATTTTGTCGCCAGTTCCCTTGCATCGGAAAAGCCATGGTTTTAGGCTTGCTTTGATGTAGGATTTTATGTCAAGTAAATGCCATGGGGCTGAAGTGAAGTTTTGTATGAAACAATTATCATTACTCGCCATGGAACCGATGTAGAACTTGTTTGAGTAGAACGGGCCTTTCGCTCGTCAGTACCAGGCCACGGTACTGATGTATAACTTGTTTCGGTAGGACATGCCTTTTGCTCGTCAGTACCCGGCCACGGTACTGATGTAGGCCCTTTTTCTCGTCAGTATTCGGCCAAGATACTGATGTAGAACTTGATTTCAGTAGGACAGGCCTTTTGCCTGTCAGTACCTGGCCACGGTACTGATGTAGATCTTGCTTTTGGTGGGACGGGTCTTTTGCTCGTCAGTACCCGGCCACGGTACTCATGTAGACCTTGCTTTTGGTGGGACAGGCCTTTTGCTCGTCAGTACCCGGCCATGGTACTGATGTAGAACTTGATTTCAGTAGGACAGGCCTTTTGCTCGTCAGTACCCGGCAACGGTACTGATGTAGGCCGTTTTTCTCGTCAGCACTCGGCGAAGGTACTGATGTAGAAACATGTTTTGCCACAGCCTTGAGGCCGATGAGATAGAACGAATCAAGCTCCCTCTTAAGGGACAAGATTAACTTATTTGCCACTTTTCTTCACGAGCATAGATCGGTACAAACTTGCTTCTTTTCATCACAAAATTAGTCTCACAATTGGGTCTTACAACTTACCATCACAGCCAATGGTTGGTGCATGTGGATGAAGCTACGACGCGCTCCGGCGATCGGCGGAATTGATGTGGTAGAGGTTGAGGAGGGAAAGGATGGTATGTGCGTGGAGTTGCTTTCGCTTCGGCTGGATGTGAAAAAGAGCTGCGAGAGCCTGGCGGCGTGTACTGCGTGCTCCTGGCGGCGGCGTGCGTTGTGCACGTAGGTTTGAGGAGGAAGAAAAGCTTTGGCTGGACTGGCCTATGTGCACGTGTGCGCGTCTGCGTTTGCAGCGTGCGCTCCTCCCTTTGCCGAGCGTTAGGGCTGGCATTATATAGGTGAGGCGCCGGGGTACGTCGATTCATCGACCTGTATAATCTGAACAAACTCTTTCCATAGCTAGATACTTTGCGTGCGCAGGAGTTTTTGTAATGTGTCGTATCAAACCAGTCACCGATAGCTAATGCAGGGAAGTCACCCCAAGGTAAAGGCGGCCAGCTCCATGCCATGTGGGCCTTGGCCAGTCACGTGATAACCATGGATACTATTCCATGCTAATTAGTTATGCACGCCAATTACAAATCTTGCTAGCTTTGCATGCACGTATTTCTCTCTTCTGGTAATTATTTCTCTTAGATCAAAGTGTAAAACTTCAATCTATTTGCACCACTGTATTCTACATGGCGAACTCTACAAGGCGATTATAATATTGGATATATTCGTTTATTTTGAATTTTTATCAATGCGTGGGACCCACATGTCATATGGTATCACTTTGCTAAATCAAAATTATATTCTCTCTCATATCCGGTTGTATTTATTTGTATGCCGGTCCACCACGGTTCGAACAAATAAATTGAGATTTTTTTGGTACAAAAATCCATCAAACAACATCAATGCAAAATAATATATAGTGTTGAACACCATGTTTAAGTAGAGATTACAGCAGAGAGAAGAGGTGTTACACCGCTGCATAGAGGGGGAGAGAGTTGGTGACGACGGCGGCGAAGTTGTTGGTGTAGATCGCCGTCACGATGATGGCCCCAGTGACGTTCCGGCGCCACCGGGAGTGAGGAGGAGAGAGCCCCCCTCTTCTTCTTCTTCCTTGACCTCCCCCTAGATGGGAGGAGCGTTTACCCTATGGTCCATGGCCTCCATGGTGGCGGAGGGGCGGGAGCCCCTCCGAGATTGGATCTATCTCTCTGTTCTTTTCTGTTTCTGCGTTCTTTTTTTCTGCCCTTTCACCGTTTCTTAAATTCCCGAAGATCCATAACTCCGATTGGGCATAAATTTTAACACGATTTTCTTCCGTATATTCTCTTTCTTGAGGCGAAAGAAGGGCACCAACCACCTTACAGGGGTCCCACAAGCTTGCTGGACGTGCCCAGGGTAGGGTGGCGCGCCTCCCGAGCTTGTGGGCCCTCGGGCATTGTAAGTGCATCTAGTGCCCCTTAGTGATTTTGGTTTATTGAAGACTTATAGGTTAAGGGACTAATGCGTTTGTGAGTGTACACAGGTTTTATAAGTCTATGAGGAGTTTGATATTTATGATGAAAGTCGACCCCTAAAAATGAATATCTTCAGTTGAAGACTTTGGTTTTCTTGAAGACTTTGAAAGTGAGGAAATTGGTGTGACCTTGAAGATTTGATATTCATGCGAGGATTATGAAGCGTGAAGACTTTTGTTTTCGTAGTTTTATTTTCCTTCTTCTTGAGTCATAGGAAACACCGTACTGTTAAAGGGGGTCGAGATAAAACTAAGGAAAAGTTTTCAAGTGATGCTCATCTCAAAATTCTACACCTACCCAATCCTTTCGAGTGAAGCCATTGGAAATCTCATACAGTTCAGTCAATTTCTTCAGTGACAGAGACGAAGTTCTTCTGTTCTCTGAGGAATTTGTTCTGACTGAGGAGTTAGGAATTCGCCAGTGCGGATTGCCTACAAGTGAGGAACATGATAGCCCTGAGGAATTTGATACACAAATTTCCGACCGTTGCTGTGCTACGCGCCACCTGTCAAAATATCCTACCCACCTAACGGTCATATCATTGAAGGGCATTTATGTCTTATCATGTCGGGCTGCTCCCTAGGCTATAAATAGCCGCACACTACAACCACTAGTTGGTTGGCTGCTCCGAGAGAAACTGACACTTGTCATTGAGAGCATCCCATCCTCCGAGGACTTTGAGCGAAAATCATCAAGTGAGAAAAACCCAAAAACCCAAACACCTACAAACCCAAAGTGATTGAGCATCACTGAATAGATTGTTCCTGTGTGGAACCGACACTTGTTACCTTTGAGGACTGTGCATCCTCCAGACGGTTAGGCGTCATGGTCTAGAGCATCCAAGAGGAATTGTGGATCGCCGAGTGACCAAGTCTGTGAAGCTTTGAAAGTCACCTGTGAAGACTTACCACGAGTGATTGGGTGAGGTCTGTGTGACCTTAGCTCAAGGAGAATACGGTGAGGACTGTGTGTCCTCAGGTTTAAATACTTAGCCGCTCCAACCAAACGTACAACTGTCACAGCAGTTGGAACTGGTCTACCAAATCATTGTCTTCACCGAGCTACTGGTTCTATTTCCTCAACCCTTTCATTTCCTCGCTTACTTGCTGTGTACTTGATCGTTACTGTGTGAAGACTTTGACTGAAGACTTTCTATATTTCCTCAATTCTATTTCTTCAGTCACTTAGTCTTCAGCCTGTTTATCCTATATATCACGCTACCTGTACTCTGTGCCTATTTCATTTCATCATGATGACTGTGCTTATGCCATGTTATGTATGCATCTGAGTACTTATTCCGCTGCCAAGTAGTTCGTTGCCTAAAAATTTCCTCACCTTGAAATTCCTCAGTGATGAATTTGTAAAAATCGCCTATTCACCCCCCCTCTAGTCGATATAACGCACTTTCAATTGGTATCAGAGTGGGGTACTCCCTTGTTCTATGTGATTTTGGTTTAACCACCTGGAGTTTTAGTTATATCGACTACAGGCATGATCAAGGTCTCGGCTGGGTGTCCCACCTTCGATGGGACGGACTACCCCTACTGGAAGAACAAGATGCGCATGCTTCTTGAGGCAATTGACAACGATCTCTGGTACGTTGTGGAAAATGGCGTTCCCTCCGTCACTCCTTCCGTGAACGTTGCTGATGTGAAGAGATTCAAGCAACTCAACTCTCAAGCAAAGAATATCATATGTGGCCATCTGAGCAAAGGGCAGTATGGCAGAGTGAGTGCTTTGGAGACAGCTAAGCTTATTTGGGATAGGCTGTCCAAGATCAACGAAGGAGTCTCAACTCAACGTGACTCTCGAGTTGACGTTCTTCGCAATCTCTTCAACCGCTTCAAAAGACTCGACAATGAAAATGTTCAGCAAACCTTTGATCGCCTCACTGACATTTCAAACGAGCTTCAAGCACTGGGTGCCACTGACATCACCGACCATGAGGTGGTGAAGAAATTGCTGAGGTCACTCGATTCTTCATTCGATACACTGGCACTGATGATTCAAGAACGTGAAGACTACAAGTCACTTGATCCTGCTGATATCCTTGAGAGGCTAAATACTCATGAGTTCCAACTTGCTGAGAAGAGAGATCTCTACGGACCGAGCTATGGTAGATCTCGCGCACTGAAGGCCAAGGCAGTCTCTGAATCTGAAGATGAAGATTCTGGTAGCAGCCTTGGTGATCCTGAAGAACTGAGTCAGGAGCTAGCAATGCTCGTGAGGAAATTCCAGAAGTTCTCTAGACGTGGCCGATTTGGAAAATCCTCAAGAGGTGATGACATGAAATCAGATTCCTCATCTCGTGACTACAAGAAGAGAACTTGCCACAAATGCAAGAAACCTGGTCACTACATTACTGATTGTCCTCAGTGGGAGAAGGAATCAAAGAAGAAGAAATACAAGGATGATAGTTCAGATGACTCTAAGAAGAAGAAGAAATCTTCAAAGTCCTCATCGTCAAAATCTTCAAAGTCTTCATCTCACAAGAAGAGCAGTTCCAAGAAGGCTCGGGCATTCATTGGCAAGGAAATGGACTCTGAAGCTGAATCTAAGGAACATGAGGAAGAGGAGGCATCTAAGGAGTCAGACTCTGGTGTGACGAGCCTAACCCTCGCTACTGCTTACGTCAGCAAGTCCATCTTCAACAATGAGGAAAATGGCTTCCCCAACATTGCTGATGACAGCAACGATGACTATGCTCCCACCTATTGCTTCATGGCAAAAGGTGCCAAGGTACTCAAATATCCCTCCTCTGAATCAAGTGAGGATGAATCTGATGATAACCTCAAACCCAGCTATTCCAAACTTGCTAATATTGCTGTTAAAAAACAAAAGGCTTTGGAAAAGGTTCAAAATATGCTAGAAAAAAGTGATGATCTGTTAGGTGAGGAAATGGATCGAACTCAAACACTGACTGATAATCTTCAGCAACTACAGTCTAAGTTTGACAACCTTCAAAGTCGTCATGAAACTCTCTTAGCCGATCATGAGAAGCTTTCTTATGAATTTCTTCAAAGAAAGCAAGATCTTGAGAAGCTAAGGGTGAGTCATGAAGATCTTCAGAAGGAAAATGATTCATTACTTGCTCAACAGATCAGTTCCGCTCAGGAAGAATTTGTTCCACCATGCTTGAAATGCATTGAACGTGAAACTGCTAATTCTTCACCTGAAAGTTCAAATGCTTCTATTGCTGCAAATTCTTCAACTATCTCTGTGGTCACAAATTTCTCATCTGAGGATACCACTAGTATCACTGACGAAAATGCAGGGTTGAAGGAATTGTATGTGACAGGCATGTACAAAAGCCTCAAAGGGCATCAGACTCTTTGTGATGTGCTCAAAAAGCAGATCTTGAACATGAACCCTAGGAAAGAGGGTATTGCCTTTGAGAGGAAACTCAATGCTGATGGGACCTACTGGAAACCTGAGCAGTATCCCAAAACCTCATGGGTTACTGCAAAGGGACCTCCCGTAGATCCATCCACTTTATCTGGCTTTACTTGTGAATCCTCATATTCATCTGATGAGTCATTTGACTCCAACTATAAACTGTTCAAAAATCAGAATGGTGAAGTATTTGCTAGATATGTTGGAACTAACTGCAGGAATGGTCCCCCTATGAAGAAAATCTGGGTTCCCAAAAGGTGCCTTGAAAGTCTTCAGGTGAATGTTCTCATGACACCACCTGTGAAGAATAGGAACCCCAGATCAAATTCTTCATATGGATCCAAGTCCTCTTATGGATCAAATTCCTCACGTGGATCCAAGTCCTCATATGATCATCATCATGCTAATGCTTCTATTTCGCAGGGAAAATCAAAGAGTTCTGATTATGTGCATTCTTCTTCAAGTCATTATGTTCATAAGTCCTCAAAGAATTTCTCTGCTTACTCATATGCCTATACTAATCCCTCTCCTGTGAAACGAAGCGCTTTGGCTTCAATGCCACCTTTATCTTATGGAGCTCGCAGAATGATGAACTCTTTGCCACCCCTTCAGATGTGGGTGGTGAAGAAAAAGAACTAATCTTTTATGCAGGGTCAGGTCTCCAGACGAACTTAAAACGTCTGAAGAATTTGCTGGAGACCTGAAATGCTTGAAAGGACGCAAGCTAATCATGAAGAAATGATTTCTTCATTTCTCACGTCCTCATACTACTATATATACATATGTTGAATTATTTGATGAAATTATTTCTGATGAATTTGATGTCATATTCTTCACTCTGAAGTATATGTGTTTGTAAGATGCACTAATTCATTTGCAGGATGATTTACCCAAAGCTACTGAGTGGGTCCTCGATAGTGGATGTACAAATCACATGACCGGTGACAAGAGCTTACTGATGAACACTCCTTTATCTCCATCACATTTGAAGCATATCACCTACGCTGACAAAGGAAAAAGCAAGGTATTGGGTCTAGGTAGGGTTGCAATCTCAAAGGATCGACACATGGACAAAGTCATGCTTGTCGAGTCCCTTGGATTCAACCTCATGTCTGTCTCAATGCTTTGTGATCTTGATATGGTTGTTGTCTTTGGCAAATATCGCTGCTTAGTGCTCATGGAATCTGACAATTCCAAAGTCTTCGAAGGCTTTAGGAGAGGAGACTTGTATATTGTTGATTTCTCTGCAGGACCGCAACCTGCCACATGTCTTCTTGCAAAAGCTTCAGAAGGCTGGCTATGGCATCGACGACTGGGTCATGCTGGCATGAGGAACTTACACACGCTCGTGAAGAAAAAGCACGTCATTGGCATTGAGGGTGTCAAATTCCTCAAAGATCATCTTTGTGGGGCTTGTGAGGCTGGAAAGATGACCAGAGCCAAGCACCCCTCGAAGACTATCATGACTACCTCTCGTCCTTTTGAATTGCTTCTTATGGACCTCTTTGGCCCTACTCATTATGCCACACTAACAAATGCAGCATCTCTATATGGCTTTGTCATTGTTGATGATTATTCTCGTTACACATGGGTGCATGTCATTACTTACAAAACTGAAGTGCAGGAAGTCTTCAGACGATTTTCTTCAAGGGCTTCGACGAATTTCGGTGTGAAGATCAAGCATACACGTAGTGACAATGGGACCGAGTTCAAGAATACTGGTCTTGATGACTATCTCGATGAACTTGGTATTACTCATGAGCTATCTGCCCCATACACTCCTCAGCAGAATGGCGTTGTGGAGCGCAAGAACAGGACTCTTGTTGAGATGGCTCGCACCATGCTTGATGAATACAAGACACCTCGTCGCTTCTGGCCTGAGGCAATTGATACTGCATGCCACATCATCAACAGGGTATATCTTCACAAATTCTTCAAGAAGACCTCATATGAACTCCTCACTGACAAGAAACCCAATGTGAGTTATTTCAAAGTCTTCGGTGCTAAATGCTAGATTAGAGATCCTCATCACAATTCTAAATTTGCACCGAAAGCACATGAAGGTTTTATGCTTGGTTACGAAAAGGACTCGCACACCTACAGGGTCTTCAACACCTATCACAACAAGGTTGTTGAAACTGTCGATGTGCGGTTCGATGAAACTAACGGCTCGCAAAGAGAGCACCTACCTCCTGTGCTAGATGAAATGTCACCTGAGGAATCCATCAAGCTAAAGGCTACTAAGGATGTTATTCTTACGGAAGAATCTGCTGAAGAAGTCATTCCAGATCGTGAAGAAAATCATGCTGGTGCATCTGAACAAAATGGCTCTGAAGAAAATGCTGAGCCAAATCAAAGTCGTCAACCTGCTCATCCTCGCGTTGCAAATGAAGTACATATTGAGAGAATCATCAATGACATCAACGCATCAGGTCCTCTTACTCACTCAAAAGCTTCACATTTATCTAACTTTTGTGGGCATTTTGCTTTCGTCTCTATCACAGAGCCCACCAAAGTTGATGAGGCATTTCTGGAGCCTGAATGGATTCAAGCGATGCAAGAGGAATTACATCAATTCGAGCTAAACAATGTGTGGGAGCTTGTCAAGCGACCAGACCCACGCAAGCACAATATCATCGGTACCAAATGGATCTACCGCAACAAGCAAGATGAAAATGGCCTTGTGGTAAGGAATAAGGCTCGTCTTGTAGCTCAAGGCTACACACAGGTTGAAGGAATTGATTTTGATGAAACTTTCGCACCTGTTGCTAGACTTGAGGCTATTCGCATATTGCTTGCTTATGCTAACCATCATAATATCATCTTATATCAAATGGATGTGAAAAGTGCATTCCTCAATGGTAAGCTTGAGGAAGAAGTATATGTTTCTCAACCTAAGGTATACCGCTCCTGAGGAAGTCTTCAGACTCAATAAGGCCCTCTATGGCCTCAAGCAGGCTCCTCGGGCGTGGTATGATACTTTGAAGGAATTCCTCATGAAAAAAGGCTTCAAACCCGGTTCACTCGACCCAACTCTTTTCACCAAAACATATGATGATGAATTATTCGTGTGCCAAATATATGTTGATGATATTATCTTTGGCTGTACTAACCAACATTACAGTGACGAATTTGCTTATATGATGTGTGAGGAATATCAAATGTCCATGATGGGAGAATTGAAATTCTTCTTAGGTCTTCAAATTCGTCAACAACGCAATGGCATCTTTGTCTCTCAAGAGAAATACCTCAAGGACGTTCTGAGGAAATTCGGTATGCAAGAGTGCAAAGGCGTCAAAATCCCTATGCCCACAAATGGCCATCTATGCACTGATGAAAATGGTATAGACTTCGATCAAAAGGTATACCGCTCCATGATTGGCTCTTTATTGTACCTATGTGCATCTAGGCCAGATATTATGCTTAGTGTTTGCATGTGTGCCCGTTTTCAAGCTACACCGAACGAATCACACCATAAGGCTGTGAAACATATTCTTCGATATCTAGCTCACACTCCAACACTTGGATTATGGTATCCCAAGGGCTCGGCTTTTGATCTCATTGGATATTCCGACTCTGACTATGCTGGTGATCGAGTGGATCGCAAGTCAACATCAGGCACATGCCATTTCCTCGGACGATCTTTAGCATGTTGGTCCTCGAAGAAGTAGAACTGCCTATCACTCTCTACTGCTGAAGCTGAGTATATTGCTGCTGGTTCTTGCTGTGCTCAATTGCTGTGGATGAAGCAAACCCTCAAGGACTATGGCATCAACATGAAGAATGTGCCACTCTACTGCGACAATGAGAGTGCCATCAAGATTGCTCATAACCCAGTTCAGCACTCAAAGACAAAGCACATCCAGATTCGTCATCATTTTCTTCGAGATCATGTGTTGAAGGGCGACATCTCTATCGAGCACGTGAAGACTGAAGAACAGCTAGCCGATATCTTCACAAAGCCCTTGGATGAGAAGAAATTTAGCAAGTTGCGGTGTGAGCTAAATATCTTAGAATCTTCGAATGTTCTTTGAAAAGGACATACATCCTAACACTTATGCAAAATTGATGACTTAGATGTGCAACACACGAAGTAATGTTTTTCTTCAATCAATGAAGACAAACCCGCTAAGTGTGAAGAAATTAATGAAGAATTTGATTCTCAGAGTCCTACGACAATTGTACGCGGTGTCTGAATTCATCATTCTTACACGGTGGGTCACGCCACCACAAAAGTTGCAAAGTCTTCACTCTTTCCAATTGTGTTCTTCATTGACTATATATATATTTGAGTTTTTTCTGTCCCCTACAGCATTCACTTATTGCTAATTCTTCAAGTTGACTTTTACCTAAGTGAATGTGATCGGACCCTTTCCCCCTCTATGCTAAACTCAACCCAGTCTGTTCACAAATTCTTCATGTGCGTTCTATTTGAAACCTGTTCAAAGTCTTCACTCTGTCCTTGATAGCTGAAGAATTTGCGAACGAAACATTAAAATATTCTTATCTGAATTTTCGGCTCTTGCCGCTCAAACCGTTCCACATCCCTCGATAAGATTTATCTATTCACCCACGATCTAACACGATCTCCACTTCACAGTACGTGGGTGACACATGTCGCTAGGATGAGAAGGGTCAGGGGCACGTTCGTCCATTTTCCTCAGACGAGCGGTTTTTCACCTCGGCTATAAATACCCCTCGCCCTCCTCAGATCTCATTTACCCCGCTCGATCTCACTCCCCTTGCTCGAGCTCTCAGACCTAGCGCCGCCGCTACACTCCATCGTCGCCGGCAAGGAAGAGCTTCACTACCCCGACCTCGTCGCCGTCGTACTCACGCCGGCCGTGGAAATCTTCACTCCGCCGCCGCCGTAGCTGTTTTCCATCGCCAAGTTAGGGTGTGGAAGATCTGAATGGACGAGTTTCTCCACTGCTACTCTTAGTTCGTCGTGTTCTTCGTCAAGGGTAAATAAAATCTATTTTTACTGCCCTTGTTGATTCTGATGATTTCCACAAAATCTTCAAAAGGTGTTTATTCTTCAACTTTCATATTCTTAAACACCAACTTGCTTCTGTTCTTGATCTGTTTCTCTAAGCAACATTTTTCTTCAAGATTCCTCAATTGTGTAGATTTTCAATCTATACAACTCTGGAACCTAAGTCAAAGAACGCTTAGTGAAATTCCTCAAGACACCCCTGGTCAAATTCCTCAAACTTGATACTTTTGAAAAACTTCTGAGAACGCATATGACCTCTCCAAATTCTTCGCACCTATATTATGTTCACAGGTAACATGTCCGCTGCTGAATCTCTAGGTTCTCATCAACTTAACTCATTTGCAGCGTTCCTTGAAGAAAAATTGCATACCTCGTCAGAAAATTCGATTGTTCAAAATCCTCAAGTAAAGAAGATGCTGATGGTAAAAGACCTCAGAAGGGAGGAAAGAGGCCAGAGACAAACACTGCTTTTGAGATCCCTGAAGACATCTATGATGAATATTGTACTCCTGATGAAGCAACTTATGGCAAGGAAAACAAAAATCAGCACAAAGTGTGCATTCAGAAGATTGAGAGGAGATGGGCAAGAGAATGGAGGGAGTATCGATATGTGACTCCAAAGTACATGAAGAAATTCGCTGTTAATCCTCCATGTCCAAGACCTCCATTGGCTCCAGGCCAAGAAGCTGATCCCACAAGCATCAGAAGAGGTGAGGAATTTCCCAAGGAGTGGGCTAAGCGTCAAGCCAAGCTGGCCAAAATGGCTAAAGAGGCAGTGAAGAAATTCAATGAAGATTCTGCTGCTGCCACTGCTGACGCCTCTGCTAGCAAGCCTAAGAAGGCTATGCTGAAGAAATCAGCTGTCAAGACAAGTTCCTCAGCTGCAATGCCCTCATGGCCAAGATCTTCAAAGCCCTCACGGCCTGATCCTCAAGCAACTTCTTCAAAAGCAGCTCCAATTCCCTCAGTTGCAAAATCCTCAGCTGCTCCTGCAAAGTCCTCAGCACCTGTGCATCTTGCCACGTGCCAAAGGACTACTGGAATCTCAATTGCTTCAGGAGCCTCTGCAAGTTCCTCAGCTCCACCTCAGTCTTCAACAGCTCCGACCTTGCTGAAGAAAAAGGCCACTGCTGGACGAGGCACAAGGCCAAGTCCTCACAAGAAGCAGGTCGCCTTTCAGGTTCCGTCAAGCGAAGACGAAGCTGATGATGAAGAATTAGCTGAGATCATCAGAGATTGACAACAAAGGGCCGCTAGTGCCAAAGGAAGTGCTGCGCCCCTCATGCTGGATCCAAGGAAGATCCTTGATTTCATTGATCTATGGCACAAGAACCCTAACACACCTTTGCCTGAATTAACCCTCACTCCTGGTCAAAGTCACATGTTGACGGCCTTCATTACTGAAGAAAAATGGAAATTTGAAAATGCCAGGCAGGTGAAGAAGGCTCAGTACAAGAAGGAGCATTTTCTGAAGAAAAATGTTGTGAAAATGTCTCCTGAAGAACTTGTGACTATGCAGGCTGAGATCAAAGCACTCAGTGATGAATTTAACGCATACCGTGCAGATTGGCTTGGTGCCAAAGTCAGATTCGTCAGAATGGCAAAGGGATTCACTCCAAATGTTGCAGCTTCGTCGCAACCCGAAATTCTTCAGACTGAAACATCTGCTCAGCCCACTGAAGAACATGCAAGCACAGCTGATGAAAATCAGACTGTTGAAGAAAATGAAAGCACCAGGGCAAATGAAGAAATTCCAGTCTCTGAAGAAAATGCCAGGGCAACCTCCAATGTTGCGCCTGAAGAGCAAACTAGGCCACTTGATGCATCTGCTACTGCACCTAAGGAATCTGAACAAGCGAGGGCAACTGCATCAGTTGTGCCTGAAGAAATTCAATCAATTTCATCTGCTCCTCCTGCAAAGTCATCACAGATGAAAGATGTCCACTTTCCTTCTGCATCAGAAGCGAAGAAGACCAAAGCCGCAGAGAAAGCTGCGGTGAAGAAAAGGAAAGCATCAGCATCTTCAGAGTCTTCAGCTCCCAAGAAAGTGAAGACTTTGACGAGCTCAACTGAAAACCCAATTGATGTTGTTCCAATATCAAGCATGCCATCAAAGGAGATTGTTCCCTTTGGTGAGGAATATGTCATACCTGATGACGGTGATAAAGAAAATCCTTGTGCTGCTTCGTTAGAGTTGTTGGATGAAGGCATTGAAGTGTATGATATCCCTTCAACTCCGCTGGTATCATCGCCCATGCCTTAGTTCACAGCTGAAGAGGCAGGCGTTGAAGAAATTGATGAAGAAGATGAGGATGTGGATATTGGGTCTACAACTCCTATTCTGAATGATGACTTTTGGGAAAGTCATCACCCCAATTCACCTCTGACAACCCCACTACATCAAGTTCCTCAGTCCCCTGTGCCAACTGAAGAAATTCATATGGGCTCTAATGGACCTCAATCTTCACTTCATTCTATTCCTGAAGAAGTTCCAGCCGCTAGTGCTGAAGAAATGGAGGCCAAGGCTGTTTCTGATACAGCTACTAAAATTCCTCAGCCTGTGGCTCCAGAGGTTGTGCATCCAGAGGCTATGAAGACTTCAACTGTAAATCTTCAGCCCAAGCCACAGGATCCTCATACCAAGAAGCAGAAGTTCAAGGCTGATGACTTCTTTACTGAGCATCCATTCTTAACTCACTACAATCCTTATGACTCTGCTCGTCTTCATCGCAAGCATTTCTGGACGGCCAGTCAAATGAATTTCTATTCCTCACTGCTGTTTGATAAAGACAAGATCTTTGCACATGAGCAAATTCCTCATGTGGATATGGAGTCTCTTCCGTGCTTCACTCCTGTCCTCAGTGTTCTTCATGACGCTGGGCTGCTCAACTTCTGCATCGACATCTGCGATTGGAACGAAGAACTCATTCTTCAATTCTATGCCACACTGCATATCACTGGAAATGTTGAAGATGTAAATTCATGGGTGCTAGACTGGATGACCGAAAATACTCATTTCAAAGCACTGGGCTCTGAATTGCTTCACGCCGTCCCAGTCAGTCCTCCCACTGAAGGTGCTAGGCTCATCTATGAGGAACCTAAACTCTCAAATCATTTGATGCAAGTACTGATGAAGCCTTTGAAGGCTGGCCATATTCCAAGGACCACATTCCTCGTCAAGGAATTGCTTTATGTGCCAAGGATAGTTTATCGCATATTGACCAAAACCCTCAGTCCAATCAAGGGCCACAACTCTGATGATGAAGAGGTTGTTGGCATTATGAAGAATCTGCTGTTCAATATCATTCATGGTACTCCTATCAACTACCATGATTTCTTCATGAGGACTTTGGCCAATGCTGCTCTGTCACCTTTTGAGTTGAAGCCTTATGCTCCCTGGATCATGAAATTCCTCAGATCAAGGTCTTCAATCATTATAAGGCTGACTTTCAAAATCATCTCAGCTATTTGCCCCCTATTGAAGTCCTCAAATGGGCTATTTCCTCAGCTGATGAGAAGGGCAAGGCTGCAGTTATTGATGAAGGCACTCATCCACTGGATGGACAGTTTCGCAAAGCTGCATCCTATTCCACCAATGATGACTCTGCAACACAAGATTCTACCGCCAAAGCTTCAGAACAAAATCCTCAAGCCACTGCTCCACGTGTGATGACTGATCGTGAACTTCTCCTTAGTCTTCATCAGAAAGTTGATCGAAATCACAAGTGGGTCAAGCGTCAGTTTGGTGCAATTCTTCAGAACATGACAGTCACTCAAAATACTGTGAAGAAGAATCACTACTACTTGCATGAAGTCTTTGATCGCACTTGGGCTATTCTGTCTAATCTTTATAGTGCTGAAGAACTCAAGGAGATGGAATTTCAACAGGACTTTGACTAGTCTCAGCCACCATCGAAGAAGTTCAAGAAGGTCAAAGTTCCTCAGATCGTCGCCAGTTCATATTCTTCATCGCGCGAGACGGATGAAGCTGAAGACTTGAACGACACCGCAGCAGGCCCTACTCCAATGGACGACCCCAACAACGCTGGCGCTCCTCCATCGACATCATGATGATATTCTTCAGGGGCGTTAGTCCTCATTTTTTGTCCCTTTTGGTCATTCGATGACAAAGGGGGAGAAATTTGAGTTAGTCTTCAAGCGGGTCTATATATATATGGGCGTTTTTTTGTTAAGTTACAACTCTTGCTCTTCTGAAGTGTTTGCTCTGACGAGTTGTAAACTTAAGTCCTATGGTGCTCTGACTCTTTTGAACTGCTTTTCTGCGTGCTTATTCCTCAAGTACCTTAATATATGCATGCTGAATTTGTCAGACATAATATTTCATCATGCATTTCAAATTCTTCATATCATATGTTAAATGCGTGTATGAATTACAAGATATAGGGGGAGATCTCCATGATATTACTCTACAATGTGCATTTGCTATTCAAAGCAAATCCCTCAAATACGCACAACTTCAGGGGGAGTTCTTCTATATCTTGAAATCAAATTCTTCAACATCAGTATTTACACTTCATCTGTTTATCCTCGTTGAAAACTTAACCTATATTATCATCAATCACCAAAAAGGGGGAGATTGTAAGTGCATCTAGTGCCCCTTAGTGATTTTGGTGTATTGAAGGCTTATAGGTTAAGGGAGTAATGCGTTTGTGAGTGTACACAGGTTCTATAAGTCTATGAGGAGTTTGATATTTACGATGAAAGTCGACCCCTAAAAATGAATGTCTTCAGTTGAAGACTTTAGTTTTCTTGAAGACTTTGAAAGTGAGGAAATTGGTGTGACCTTGAAGACTTGATATTCATGCGAGGATTATGAAGCGTGAAGACTTTTGTTTTCGTAGTTTCATTTTCCTTCTTCTTGAGTCATAGGAAACACCGTACTATTAAAGGGGGTCGAGGTAAAACTAAGGAAAAGTTTCCAAGTGATGCTCATCTCAAAATCCTACACCTACCCAATCCTTTCGAGTGAAGCCATTGGAAATCTCATACAGTTCAGTCAATTTCTTCAGTGACAGCGACGAAGTTCTTCTGTTCTCTGAGGAATTTGTTCTGACTGAGGAGTTAGGAATTCGCCAGTGCGGATTGCCTACAAGTGAGGAACATGATAGCCCTGAGGAATTTGATACACAAATTTCCGACCGTTGCTGTGCTACGCGCCAGCTGTCCAAATATCCTACCCACCTAACGGTCATATCATTGAAGGACATTTATGTCTTATCATGTTGGGTTGCTCCCTAGGCTATAAATAGCCGCCCCCTACAACCACTAGTTGGTTGGCTGCTCCGAGAGAAACTGACACTTGTCATTGAGAGCATCCCATCCTCCGAGGACTTTGAGCGAAAATCATCAAGTGAGGAAAAACCCAAAAACCCAAACACAATACACTATACAGAACAGTGTTTGGTGACGTCAGCATGACGTATGGGTGACGTCAGCAGTCAACAGACTCGCTGACCAGGTCAGACCTGACCAGTGGGTCCCACATGTCATACATAGAGAGACTAACAACACTTTATTTAATTAAACTGAGTTAATTAGCATCTGGGACCCACATGTCAGTGAATAATTAGTTAGCTAATTATTTTTATATAGAAAAATGTTTTAATTAGGTTATTATGCGGTGGGGCCCGCCTGTCAGTGACACAGGGATGCCCAGCCAGCACGTTGACTGGTTAAACCAGTCAACGGGGCCCCTGGGCCCACTGGCAGTGACCCTGGGGGTGGCCCCGGGTGTGCCACGTCGGCAGCGGCCGACGGCTGAACGCCGGCGACCAAAAACACGGCGGAGGCGCTCGGGCGCTCGCCGGAAACGCGCTACAGAGCGCCGTTTGGCGCGCGGCTAGGCTCATTCGAACGAGTCGAGCGAGCCGCGTCGAATGGTGGAGGTCGCCTCGCCGGAAATGGCCGGAATCGACGCCAACGACGAGCGGAGGCGGCGGCGTTCTCGGGTGCACTTCGGGGATGGCGATGCAGCGCGCGAGCGAGCGGACTAACAGGCCAGGCCGCACCACTAGGTTGCCCCGAGCACGATGGCGTGCTCGGACGGCCATGACAATGACGAGAGCTACGGCGGCGACGGCAACAGCGGACGGCGGAGCATGGCAACGCGGCGGGGCAGCTACGGCTAAACAGCGGCAGCCAGCGAGGGAGGAGAGGAGCGTGGAACCTCACCGAGCGGTCAAGAAAGACCCTTGACAGCTTAGGAGCAGCAGAGCTCGCCGGAGACGACGGAGATCGCCGGCTACCGAAGCAAAAGGGGCGGCTCGATCCAGGCAATGCAGAGCTCGCCTGCTCGCGCGCGTGGTCGAGGCCGGGCTGTTCGAGGACGGCGGAGTCGATGGACAGGTCGGCGAGGCGAGGCGGTGGCTGTGGCCGCGGTGACGACGGAGGACGGCGGCGACGGCGCTCGGCCAGTGGGGAAAAGAGCGAGGGGCGAGCGCTGGGGAAGGGGAGGAATGGCGAGGGAGGCCAGGGGGGATGGACGAGGCAGTGGCCTTATCCCCTCGCGTCGGTGGGCGTCGGTGGCGTCGCGCTGTCGTCGTTTCACCGGCGCTCGCCGGCATGGCCACGGGCGTGGCGACACGCACAGGAGAGAGAGCGGGAGGAAAGAGAGATGGGCCGGCCTCAGGCACTGTGCACTTAGGCCCAGTGCACAGTGACATTTTTTCGTTTTTCTCATTTTGTTTTCTGTTTTCTTTTTCAGAGATAGTTTGCATTATTTCGGGCTGCCAAATGACTTTGTAGAAATGTGGAACTTGGCCACATAAATACAGTGAAATATTTTGCACTGCCACAAAAAGTTTGGGCAATTTTGGAATTTATTTGAATTTTTCATAAATAGGATAGCATTTAAAAATGCTGAATTGGTGCTGTTATAATTGGTAGTGCTCATCTTTGCACAAGAGTGATGTTGTGTTCCTTAACAATTAATTGTTATGGAATTTTTGTCAAATGATGAATATTTTTCTAGCAAGTTTTGAGCAACTTCATTTTTCACGTTGAATATGAGTTGATTTCAAAGAGGAATTTGAAATGGGATTTTTATCCAACATGATTATCATTGCAAATCACTGTAACTTAGCATCATCATGATGGATTACTGTAGCACCATTACAAAGGGGTGTTACAACGAGTACTATCGCCATGTTGGTGTGGCCAACAGGATGTGTTGATGAAGGGGATGACTTTCGCCTCGTCGGTGCCCAGTCATGTGACGCCCTGACTTCATCGGACACGGACATGTGTATGTTGCTATCGCCTCGTCGGTGCCCAGCAACGGTGTGTCCAATCTGGTAGGTTTGTGACATGTCGGTAGAGTGGTGACCCGGCCTCGTCGACACTTGGCCAGAATTTCATCCGGCCTTGTCGGCACTGGGCGTATGATGGAGATAATGGTGTGCATAGCCTTTTGTCTCGTCGACACTCGGCCAAGATGTCGATGTGGAATATATCACAGATGCATTGGATGATGCTTGCCAATAGAACACATATCATTCTCGCTTCCTCGCAGGAGCAAAATCAATGTGTTGTTGTATGGACGTCGCCTCCTCGTGAGGGGCGGAAAAGGGTAATACTTTATTAACCTCGTCTTCTTGTGAGAGACCAAATCAATGTATAATTTGTATCCTCGCCTCCTCGTGAGGGACGAAATCAAGATAATATTTTTACTTAAATTGCCTCCTCGTGAGGGGCAAAAATCAATGTAGTAATTTTGACTTCTTCGTACTTGCCTTAGCAATGCACGCTCGTCACGGTTTGCATAAAGCAACGGTCGACTATCCTTGTAGGAGTAGACGCCTCGCGCTTTTGTGTATTTTGTCGCCAGTTCCCTTGCATCGGAAAAGCCATGGTTTTAGGCTTGCTTTGATGTAGGATTTTATGTCAAGTAAATGCCATGGGGCTGAAGTGAAGTTTTGTATGAAACAATCATCATTACTCGCCATGGAACCGATGTAGAACTTGTTTGAGTAGAACGGGCCTTTCGCTCGTCAGTACCAGGCCACGGTACTGATGTATAACTTGTTTCGGTAGGACATGCCTTTTGCTCGTCAGTACCCGGCCACGGTACTGATGTAGGCCCTTTTTCTCGTCAGTATTCGGCCAAGATACTGATGTAGAACTTGATTTCAGTAGGACAGGCCTTTTGCCTGTCAGTACCTGGCCACGGTACTGATGTAGATCTTGCTTTTGGTGGGACGGGTCTTTTGCTCGTCAGTACCCGGCCACGGTACTCATGTAGACCTTGCTTTTGGTGGGACAGGCCTTTTGCTCGTCAGTACCCGGCCATGGTACTGATGTAGAACTTGATTTCAGTAGGACAGGCCTTTTGCTCGTCAGTACCCGGCAACGGTACTGATGTAGGCCGTTTTTCTCGTCAGCACTCGGCGAAGGTACTGATGTAGAAACATGTTTTGCCACAGCCTTGAGGCCGATGAGATAGAACGAATCAAGCTCCCTCTTAAGGGACAAGATTAACTTATTTGCCACTTTTCTTCACGAGCATAGATCGGTACAAACTTGCTTCTTTTCATCACAAAATTAGTCTCACAATTGGGTCTTACAACTTACCATCACAGCCAATGGTTGGTGCATGTGGATGAAGCTACGACGCGCTCCGGCGATCGGCGGAATTGATGTGGTAGAGGTTGAGGAGGGAAAGGATGGTATGTGCGTGGAGTTGCTTTCGCTTCGGCTGGATGTGAAAAAGAGCTGCGAGAGCCTGGCGGCGTGTACTGCGTGCTCCTGGCGGCGGCGTGCGTTGTGCACGTAGGTTTGAGGAGGAAGAAAAGCTTTGGCTGGACTGGCCTATGTGCACGTGTGCGCGTCTGCGTTTGCAGCGTGCGCTCCTCCCTTTGCCGAGCGTTAGGGCTGGCATTATATAGGTGAGGCGCCGGGGTACGTCGATTCATCGACCTGTATAATCTGAACAAACTCTTTCCATAGCTAGATACTTTGCGTGCGCAGGAGTTTTTGTAATGTGTCGTATCAAACCAGTCACCGATAGCTAATGCAGGGAAGTCACCCCAAGGTAAAGGCGGCCAGCTCCATGCCATGTGGGCCTTGGCCAGTCACGTGATAACCATGGATACTATTCCATGCTAATTAGTTATGCACGCCAATTACAAATCTTGCTAGCTTTGCATGCACGTATTTCTCTCTTCTGGTAATTATTTCTCTTAGATCAAAGTGTAAAACTTCAATCTATTTGCACCACTGTATTCTACATGGCGAACTCTACAAGGCGATTATAATATTGGATATATTCGTTTATTTTGAATTTTTATCAATGCGTGGGACCCACATGTCATATGGTATCACTTTGCTAAATCAAAATTATATTCTCTCTCATATCCGGTTGTATTTATTTGTATGCCGGTCCACCACGGTTCGAACAAATAAATTGAGATTTTTTTGGTACAAAAATCCATCAAACAACATCAATGCAAAATAATATATAGTGTTGAACACCATGTTTAAGTAGAGATTACAGCAGAGAGAAGAGGTGTTACACCGCTGCATAGAGGGGGAGAGAGTTGGTGACGACGGCGGCGAAGTTGTTGGTGTAGATCGCCGTCACGATGATGGCCCCAGTGACGTTCCGGCGCCACCGGGAGTGAGGAGGAGAGAGCCCCCCTCTTCTTCTTCTTCCTTGACCTCCCCCTAGATGGGAGGAGCGTTTACCCTATGGTCCATGGCCTCCATGGTGGCGGAGGGGCGGGAGCCCCTCCGAGATTGGATCTATCTCTCTGTTCTTTTCTGTTTCTGCGTTCTTTTTTTCTGCCCTTTCACCGTTTCTTAAATTCCCGAAGATCCATAACTCCGATTGGGCATAAATTTTAACACGATTTTCTTCCGTATATTCTCTTTCTTGAGGCGAAAGAAGGGCACCAACCACCTTACAGGGGTCCCACAAGCTTGCTGGACGTGCCCAGGGTAGGGTGGCGCGCCTCCCGAGCTTGTGGGCCCTCGGGCATTGTAAGTGCATCTAGTGCCCCTTAGTGATTTTGGTTTATTGAAGACTTATAGGTTAAGGGACTAATGCGTTTGTGAGTGTACACAGGTTTTATAAGTCTATGAGGAGTTTGATATTTATGATGAAAGTCGACCCCTAAAAATGAATATCTTCAGTTGAAGACTTTGGTTTTCTTGAAGACTTTGAAAGTGAGGAAATTGGTGTGACCTTGAAGATTTGATATTCATGCGAGGATTATGAAGCGTGAAGACTTTTGTTTTCGTAGTTTTATTTTCCTTCTTCTTGAGTCATAGGAAACACCGTACTGTTAAAGGGGGTCGAGATAAAACTAAGGAAAAGTTTTCAAGTGATGCTCATCTCAAAATTCTACACCTACCCAATCCTTTCGAGTGAAGCCATTGGAAATCTCATACAGTTCAGTCAATTTCTTCAGTGACAGAGACGAAGTTCTTCTGTTCTCTGAGGAATTTGTTCTGACTGAGGAGTTAGGAATTCGCCAGTGCGGATTGCCTACAAGTGAGGAACATGATAGCCCTGAGGAATTTGATACACAAATTTCCGACCGTTGCTGTGCTACGCGCCACCTGTCAAAATATCCTACCCACCTAACGGTCATATCATTGAAGGGCATTTATGTCTTATCATGTCGGGCTGCTCCCTAGGCTATAAATAGCCGCACACTACAACCACTAGTTGGTTGGCTGCTCCGAGAGAAACTGACACTTGTCATTGAGAGCATCCCATCCTCCGAGGACTTTGAGCGAAAATCATCAAGTGAGAAAAACCCAAAAACCCAAACACCTACAAACCCAAAGTGATTGAGCATCACTGAATAGATTGTTCCTGTGTGGAACCGACACTTGTTACCTTTGAGGACTGTGCATCCTCCAGACGGTTAGGCGTCATGGTCTAGAGCATCCAAGAGGAATTGTGGATCGCCGAGTGACCAAGTCTGTGAAGGTTTGGAAGTCACCTGTGAAGACTTACCACGAGTGATTGGGCGAGGTCTGTGTGACCTTAGCTCAAGGAGAATACAGTGAGGACTGTGTGTCCGGGACTATGTGTCCTCAGGTTTAAATACCTAGCCGCTCCAACTAGACGTACAACTGTCACAGCAATTGGAACTGGTCTACCAAATCATTGTCTTCACCGAGCTACTGGTTCTATTTCCTCAACCCTTTCATTTACTCGCTTACTTGCTGTGTACTTGATCGTTACTGTGTGAAGACTTTGACTAAAGACTTTCTATATTTCCTCAATTCTATTTCTTCAGTCACTTAGTCTTCAGCCTGCTTATCCTATGTATCACGCTACCTGTACTCTATGCCTATTTCATTTCATCATTGTGACGACCCCGGCTTAATCATGCACTAACCATACACGCAAATGCACACGATCAAGCCTAAGGACTCACGTGAAGATATCACAACACAACTCTAAAACATAAATAAAGTCATACAAGCTTTATATTACAAGCCAGGGCCTCGAGGGCTCGAATACATAGCTCGATGGCATACAAGTGTCAGCGAAAGCATCAGATATTTGGGTACAGATATATTACAGAAATAGAGATAAGCCTTCATAGAGGCGGGGCAAAATAAAATACTACGATCGAAAGGCGTAGGCCTCCTGCCTAGGACCCTCCGAATCCTACTCCTGGTCGTCGGTCGGCTCCTCATAGTAGTACTCGCCGGGAGGGTAGTAGTAGTAGTAACCGTAGTCGTCGATGGGGGCAGCTACCTCAGGGGCTCCGTCGTCTGGCGGCGACATATGGATATGGGGAGAAAAAGAAAGTAAAGCAAACGTGAGTACTCATCCGAAGTACTCAGCAAGCAAGGATCTACACTACATATGCAACATTTTCAATGGAGGGCTGTATATGTGGACTGTGCCGCAGAAATGCCAGAATAGAGGGGAAAATCTAGTCCTATCGAAGACTAGCATCTTCAGCATCTTCATCAGTCTTATAGCATTAGAAGAGAGCAGAATAACATAATGTAAAGTAGTAGTAGTATCATCAACCTCGGCCAGAGATTCTTCCTCGACTCCCTGCGAGAAAGCAATCCCTGAGCCATACTATCCAGTATCATCTCAAGTCACCAGTTCTAGTTGTACCGATCGGGATACAACTCCGAGTGTCCCTTACCATAGGACAGGCTATCGATAGATTAGTTCTTCCCTACAGGGGTGCACCAACTTACCCGCCAAGCTCGCTTAACTCCGGCCGGACATACTTTTCTGGGTCATGCCTGGCCTCGGCTAAGCAACACGCCGCAACCCGACCAAATACTTAACAGAGAGGTCAGCACGCCGGACTAACCTATGCCCCCAGGGGTCTTGGGCCTTCGCCCTGGGAACTCCTGCGTGTTGCGTGGGCGGCCGGAAGCAGACCTAGCAACCCCTTAATACAAGTGCGGTTGCGTAACCAGTCCAATCCAGAGCGCGCCGCTCAGTCGCTGACGTCCATTAAGCTTCGGCTGAGGTATACGACGCAGAACGCCCATACTATGCCCACGTGATGGTTAGTGCTATCAGGCCAGAGGACCCTCGGATCAAATATCCAAACCGTTAGTGGATTAGGAGCATGCGGTAACGAGCAGAGACTCACGATCGATGTGACCCCGTCACCCCATCTCGAGGACTTGCGGCAAGGGCCAAGAATGCCCGGCCACGCCTCGTAGTTATCTCGCGGGCACCTCTCAGGTCATCCCGTCTCGACATCACTTCGCATTCATGCTCGCGCGGGTACCCCTCAGTGCCGACCCGTCTTTAGTGTCATGGTTCAATGTTCAGTCATAGTATCCAAAGTATCCGTGTGTCCGACACCAAGGGGGAACCCTGAGGAATCACCCTCGACGGAATCCCACTTGATGTTATCATCAAGGTGAACGAAGGAGGTATCACCCTCGAGGTCCACACTTGAAGTGTTGCACGATAGCGTCGGTATTGGGGGTGGTGTAGGAGGAATCACCCTCGCTTACCACGACCGGTTAACTAACCTACAAGGTTATCATCAGAAGTGCTGACGAGGTATCACCCTCGGCACTCGATAGTAACCCAGTAGTGTCGAGCAATTTAAGGGGGAAGTGACGTGCGGTGCCTGGGTCTAATCTTCGATCCCGTTGCTCGGGTCTTCTGAGAGTCCAGCGGGGCAGTCGGGACAAGTGGGTCTCTGATAGGCTCTACCCAACCTATTCTAAACAGTTTAGGTTAACAGGTAAGTATCAATAGCAGGTTACAAGTAAACAAGCTATGCAGCAGATGTAGGTCAACAGCAGCAGCAGTAACTTCTAATGCAAGCATAAGAGAGAGGAGAATGGGTGATATCGGAATGCTCAAAAGGGGGGTGCTTGCCTGTCTGCTCGACGGCAAGGGCAAGATCGTCGACTGCGTCGTCGGGCTCCTGAGCAGCATCGACCTCGGGAGCTACGTCGGCGTCAGGGTCTACCGAGAGAGAAGAGAGGGGGGAGGAAACAAGTAAATACACATCAACAATGCAACACAAGGCATGCTACGACTATGATGCAGTGCAGGGTTGCCTGAAGTATGCCTAAGTCATTTTAGTTATTATAAGATTAGGGTGGAATTTATTCACCGGTGATTAGGCACTATTCATTTACCGGAATCGGGCTCGAAGTTACGAGTTCTCCTACGTAGGATGTTTTGACAAGGAAACAGACGGCACGATCAGACTCGTCTCGTCGTTCTGAGCAACTTTCATGTTTTAACTTTTTTGATCTGAGCTACGGTTTAAAAGTTATGAATTTTCAAAGTTTAAATGATTTTCTGAGATTTATTTATTTTTATCCAAAAAGGGGATTATGACGTCATCATGAGGTAATGCTGACATCAGCAGGTCAACAGGTCGGCTGACCAGTCAAACCTGACATGTGGGTCCAGTGGGACCCACATGTCAGCCTCTATTAGTTAACAGAGTAGTTAAACTAATTAACAGGACTAATCAATAGGTGGGGCCCTTCTGTCAGTGAGTGATTAGGCTGAGCTAATTAGGTTTTAATTAAACAGATTAATTAGACTAATTTTAACAGAGAGGGTCCACATGTCATCCACCATGGGTGAACAGTAACCATGTTGACCTGGTCAATGTGTGTAGGAGAACTGCCCTAGAGGCAGTAATAACAGTTATTTTGTATCTCCTGGTTTATAAGGAATGTTTATGATCCATGCTATAACCGTTGTGGCTCCCGAGCCCGTATATCCATAAAGGCTCTGAGGAAAACCCATGTGCACGTGTGGGTTAATAAACGGTAAAATGTATTCCTAGTCATGCCTCTATGGCTGGCTCAAGTATTGCATGATGATTATGTTTTCCTGATCATGGGCATGTCTATGCCGGCAATTTTGAGGGCACAAATTGTTGGTAGAACACTTGTGTTGAATCGACCCAAATTGATGTTATGCTATGAGATACATTTGTCACAAGTTAATGGTATTTTACACAGGGAAGTTAATGTTTGCATAATTCCTTAGACCATGAGAGTATCGAGTTCCTTCGTACTTGCTTCGTGAACTTTGGGGTTTATTAAACGTCATCCATTACTGGGTGGCTATTACGGCGGCTTACGGGTTCACGGAAAAGTATGGCAAGTAACGAGATAGCTCAAGATTGGGATTTGCTCCTCCGACGATGGAGAGATATACTCGGGCCCTCTCGGTGAAACGGTATCCATCATCGTCTGGCCAGACAACTTGTGATTTGATCACTGGGATACCGAAACACGGAAACGAGAAAAGAGAACAAAACCGGTAACGAGGTAACTTGCATAGTGGACAAATTGTTGATCCACGGGGGTGCAATAAATCTCACCTCGGGTGTTTTGTGACATATCGCGAAGCAACAGGAATAGCTCACGGCAACTGGAGGTTCACTCGAATATTCATTCGTGTGGGTATAGGGGTTAATATGGGTGTCCACGGCTCCGATGTTGATCATTGGTCGGAAGGGGTTCCAGGTCATGTCTATGCTTCACCGAACCTATAGGGTCACACGCTTAAGGGTCATCTATCTGCTGAATACTAGACAGGGAGTCTGAGAGAAAATCACCGAAAAAGTTTCGGACACCGAAAAAGTTTCGGACAGCGGAAAAGTTCCGCAGAGAGAACACAGGATGAGTTTCGGTGAAACTGAAAAGTTGTTTCAGGGAATACCATTAAGTCAAATTGTTTTCGGCACATGCCTGATAATTCTTGGAGGGTGCCAGAATCATTCTGGAAACTTCTGGGAATTTTCTGGAAGAAAAACCGGAAATGTTTCGGAGCTGCCGGAACCGCTTCAGATGCTTTTCGCAGATGAAAATCACTAATCTGGAATTGTTCCAGAACGCGTTGAAAATTATTTTAGTGGGTACTGGAATTGTTCTAAGCCCACATAAATATTTTCAGTTCGAACGGACGCTGAAAAATGTCGTCATGAATAGTGAAAGTGCTTTTTGGATAATTTTTTGGAAGCCACCTTTTAGGGCTTTTGCTAAAGGCTTCTAGAAGGGCTTGGGGGGGCCATGAGAGCCCCTCATGGGGGGGCCCCCTAGAAGTGGCCGGCCAAGGAAGGGGGAGCTCCTTGGAGCTCCACATGGCATCCCAAGTTTACCCTTATGCCCATGAGGTGTGACCTAATGCATGGGTTTTTGGTAATTAGTGGAGGAGCCCTAACCCTTGGCTTTCCTATAAATAGAGGAGATGGGGGCTGCCATCTCTTCATCCCTTGCTCTCATACACATGCCATGCATTATCTGGCTTCTTCTCTCCCTCCCACGAAAAGAGTTTCGTAGAGCCGAAAGGCTGTCTGGGTTCCGGCAGGAACTAGTTCTGGACGGCGAAGCCCTGCCGGATAGCTGACACCGTATGTGTGCAACCCCATAGAGAGGTCGTAGCTTCGGTCTTTTGCCCGAGGGGCTATTCGAGTGTCCTCCCGAAGGGCTGTCCGAGTCTCCGTTCGAGTTTCGAGGGTCCTCCCGAAGGGCTGTCCGCGACATCGTCCGGGGGACTGTCCGACCGCCTCCCGAAGGGCTGTCCGACGAGGGAGTACATCCTCGCGGTTGGGAGGTTGTAAATCCTAGCTGCGGGGATCTGCACCAACGATCTCCACCGACTCTTCTTCCGCTGCGCTTCGAGTCGGTACGGATCAGATCAAACCTTGTATGCAGTCTCCATAGTGGTCCTGGGCGTGCTCGCTATACCGAAAATTTTCGTTTTCTGTCGCGTTCCCTTACAGTGGCATCAAGAGCCGTGCTATGCGTAGATGCAGGTTACGATCTAGAATACATGGAGATGTATGGGTATTGCATAATATGATTAGGTAGTAGATGAGATCTATTGCTGAAAATTATTTTTGCGGGTGACAGATGAAATCTGTTACCCGACGTTCTTGTTGCTTCCCTAGAATTTGCGTTTGCTCAATCTCGAGACGGCATGGTTGAATTTGACAAAGTTCTGGCAATCCGTGATCCTGATTGATCATGGAAGTGCTATCAGTTCTTTGGGTTCTGCCATAGTCAAAAGAAAGATGAAATTCGCAGATGAAAGGGCATTGCAGATATGATCTGCACGGGGGTCATGCGTATGACGAAGTTTAGTATGGGGCTCGAGATTTAATTATCTCGTGTTTCATACACCCCGAGATGTTAATCTAGCAACTTGAATAATCATACTTGATGATAAAATGTTGGTAGCTGCGGTTTAAGTCAAAACCTTAGAAGCCACGTAAAATAAATTTTTGCATAAACCGATTAGAGGCGTCTAACTTG
The DNA here is from genome assembly GCA_011799875.1 of Thinopyrum elongatum. Taxonomy (NCBI): domain Eukaryota; kingdom Viridiplantae; phylum Streptophyta; class Magnoliopsida; order Poales; family Poaceae; genus Thinopyrum; species Thinopyrum elongatum. Next base: position 180,255,249 of record CM022299.1, on the reverse strand, counting down.
GTTTTGCAGGATGGTTTGCATGTGATGTGGTATAGCAATGCTCATATTCAATTTGATTATGTATGAGATGACTATATGATGTAATTAACATGACCTGCGTGTCATGATTCGGCATGATGGCTGGAGCCATATGATTGCACTTTAATGACCTGCGTGTCAACCTTAAGTAATGCATTTATTTTATCTTGCTATGGAGATAGCAATATTATCTGGTGCATCGACAAGGTGGTGGCAATCTTCGCGAAGGTGAACACCGACGCGAATGCCGAAGACGAAGAAATGAAAGACTTCTCCGTCAGAAGAGGCTATACCATATCATGCTATTATGAATTGCCTGAGATGTTTATCCCTCTTGATGCACCCTTCTTGATTGCGCGGTAGTCGCTTTTTATTAGGGTGATCTCTCACAAAAATATCAAGTAGTTAGTGTTCTCCCAAGTGTAGCACCGTCACGACACCTATCTTTTCGGGGTGCGCTATGACTAACATGGGTACGAACGAATTGAGAAGTGTGAGGCGGGTGAGGTCAGACCTCGCAGCAAGATCACTTGGTTGTCTTGACGTTCATGGCAGGATCGTCCTGAGCTCGGAACACGCGCATCGAAAGATGAACAAGAGTCACATAGGTATGTGATTGGCAGGTTGGCCTACCGGTTGAGATTTTCGTCATCAGTGGTGACTAACATCAATGATGAATAATCAAAACACGGGTCTTGAATCACTCACAATCAATTATGAGAGATATTGATTTGAGTGGGAGCGCACTTTAGAATAAAATTGTTTATTCACTAGTGCATTTTCATTATAAACAAAGTCTAAGTGAAAACTTGTGTTTTCCGTTGTAGATCAAATGGCTCGCAACACCGCGTTCAACTTAGGCCCGATGTTAGAGAAAGAGAAGTTAACTGCGACTGGAAACAACTATGCGGACTGGGTCCGCAACCTGAGGATTGTCCTCAGGAGCGCTAAGAAACTGTATGTGCTTGAAAATGCTCTTCCAGCTAAACCGGCGGCAGAGGCCCCGGAAAATGAACAAAATGTCTGGGCCACTAAAGATGATGATCACAACTTAGTGCAGTGCCTCATGCTAGCTTGCATGTGTACAGACCTTCAAAAACGTTTTGAATTCCATAAACCCCGTGATATGATCCGGGAATTGGATGCTCTGTACAAGGAAACCGCAAAGTCTGAACGATTTGATATCATGAAGGCTTTGATGGATTGCAAGATGGCTGAGGGTAGTTCAGTTGGCGAACACGTGGTCAAAATGATTAGCTATGCTGAAAGGCTTAAAACCCTGGAATTTCCACTTCCACCTGGCCATACGATGGACATGTTGCTTTCTTCACTCCCCCCGTCTTACGACGGTTTTGTATTAAACTACAACATGAGTGGGATGGAGAAGGAACCGGAAGAGGTGCTCGCCATGCTGAAAACTGCAGAAGGAGGACTGCGGAAAAATCGCAAGCAAGTGTTGCTTGTGAGTAAAACCGCCAGTTTCAAAAAGAAGAAAGGCAAGCCAAAGAAGGGCAAGGGCGCCGGTAAGACCGGCTCCCAAAGCAACTCTAAAGGCGGAGCCAAGAATGAAACTGAGTGCTTCTACTGCAAGGGCACAGGACACTGGAAGAGAAACTGCAAGAAGTATCTGGAAGATAAGAAGTCCGGGAAAACCGGAAAAGGTATAATTGTTATACAAGTTAATGTCATTGACGTTTTGCTTGCTAGCAAAAATTCTAAGTCTTGGGTATTTGATACCGGATCGGTTGCTCACATTTGCAACTCGATACAGGGGCTTCAGAAGGTGCGCAAGCTGGCAAAGAATGAAGTCGTGATGCGCGTCGGGAACGGCGCTGGGATCGCCGCTCAAGCCGTCGGCATTATGCCTCTACGTCTCCCTTCAGGATTTATCTTAGAACTAAGTAACTGTTATTTTGTTCCACTGTTGTGTAGAAACATTATCTCTGGATCATGTTTAGTACATGATGGGTATTCGTACAAGTCTGAGAACAATGGTTGTTCACTTTATTGTAAGGATATGTTTTATGGATTTGCACCCATTGTTGGGGGCCTTTTCATACTAAATCTTGAATGTGGAAATGATGTCTTTAACGTGAATGCTAAACGCCTTAAGAAGGCTGATACCACCACCACTTGCTTGTGGCACTGTCGACTTGGCCACATCGGAAAGAAACGCATGCAAAGACTCCATAAAGATGGAGTTTTACCGTCCCTTGATTTTGAATCATTTGACACATGTGAAGCTTGCTTGATGGGGAAAATGACCAAGACGCCGTTCACGGGTCATCCTGAACGGGCGGGTGAATTGTTGGGAATAATACATAGTGATGTATGTGGTCCAATGAACACAGCCGCACGGGGTGGGTATTTCTACTTCGTGACTTTTACTGATGATTTAAGTCGATATGGCTATATCTACTTAATGAAGCATAAGTAGGAAACTTTTGAAAAGTTCAAAGAATTTCAGAATGAGGTAGAAAATCATCGTGACAAAAAGATTAAGTTCCTACGGTCTGATCGTGGAGGCGAATATCTTAGTCATGAGTTTGGCCAACATCTAAGTGACCGTGGAATCATTTCACAGCTTACGCCTCCCGGAACTCCACAGAGAAATGGAGTATCGGAACGACGTAACCGAACCTTGTTGGACATGGTAAGGTCGATGATGTCTCTTACGGATCTTCCGATATCTTTTTGGGGTCACGCACTGGAAACTGCTGCTCATATACTAAACAAGGCACCATCAAAGTCTGTTGAAACGACGCCATTTGAATTATGGTATGGGAAGAAACCCAATATGTCGCATCTCAAGATTTGGGGTTGTGAGGCATATGTAAAGCGTTTACAGCCAACCAAACTCGATCCCAAAGCAGACAAATACTACTTTGTAGGTTACCCCAAAGAAACCATTGGGTATTCTTTCTACCACCCGTCCGATAACAAAGTGTTTGTTGCAAGGAGTGGACAATTTCTCGAGAAAGAGTTTCTCACGAAAAAGGTGAGTGGGAGGACAGTACAACTTAATGAGATTAGTGAATCTTCGGTGACCGTTGATATGGCTAAGGAACCGGAAGGAATTCCGCTAATTATTCCTACAACCGAGCCGGAAGTTGTCGCATGTGATGCGGAGACTTCAGACAATGTTGTAACTGAACCGCGCAGATCAGGTAGGGCTATCCAGCCTCCTGAATGGTTTCATAACGAAATCTTCATTCTTGAAGACGATGAACCTGCGCACTACAAGGAAGCGATGGCGGGGCCCAGCTCAAAAGAATGGCACAAGGCCATGAGATCCGAAATGGAATCCATGTACGAAAACCAAGTTTGGAACTTGGAAGAACTTCCAGAAGGCGTAAAGCCGATTGGTTGTAAATGGATTTTCAAAAGGAAGACGGACGCGGATGGTAACATTACTATCCACAAAGCTAGACTTGTCGCGAAAGGGTTCACGCAAGTTCCAGGAGTGGACTATGACGAGACTTTCTCGCCCGTAGCTATGCTTAGGTCTGTTCGGATATTACTAGCAATTGCTGCTTATTTCGATTATGAAATATGGCAGATGGATGTCAAAACGGCTTTCCTAAATGGAAACCTCAAAGAGGATGTATACATGATACAGCCAGAAGGTTTTGTCATTCATGAGGATGCTGGAAAGGTATGCAAACTTCAGAAAGCCATTTATGGTCTGAAGCAAGCGTCAAGGAGCTGGAACATTCGTTTTGATGAAGTGGTCAAAGAGTTTGGCTTCATCAGAAATGACGAAGAATCTTGTGTTTACAAGAAGTTTAGTGGGAGCGCAAAAGCATTTCTAATCTTGTATGTGGATGACATATTGTTGATTGGAAATGACGTGAATTTTCTTAGTGAAATAAAAGACTCATTGAAGAAAAGGTTTTCAATGAAAGACTTAGGCGAAGCGGCATATGTATTGGGCATCAGAATCTATAGAGATATATCAAAACGCCTGATAGCGCTTAGCCAAAGCACGTACATTGACAAGGTGTTGAAAAGGTTCAACATGGAGAACTCCAAGAAAGGCCTACTCCCCATGTCACCTGGCACAGTGCTTTGCAAGAATCAGAGTCCTCGAACTCTCGATGAGCGAGTACAAATGAATGATGTTCCATATGCCTCGGCAGTTGGTTCTATTATGTATGCCATGCTATGTACAAGACCGGATGTTTCCTATGCGCTAAGTGTTAGCAGCCGGTACCAAAGTGATCCAGGATTGGAACACTGGGCCGCAGTCAAGGGTATTCTTAAGTACCTCAGACGGACCAAGGATTTACTCCTTGTGTACGGAGGTGATGAAGAGCTCATTGTAAGTGGTTACACTGATGCAGGCTTCATGACTGACCCAGATGACTTCAAATCTCAATCAGGCTATGTTTTCATATTGAACGGTGGCGCAGTTGATTGGAAAAGTTCCAAACAAAAGACTGTGGCGGATTCTACGACGGAGGCGGAGTATGTTGCAGCTTCAGAAGCCTCCAAGGAGGCGGTATGGATCAAGCAATTTCTTGAAGACCTTGGTGTGGTTCCAAGTGCTCTGGACCCGGTGGAGATCTATTGTGATAATAGTGGCGCCGTGGCTCAGGCAAGGGAACCAAGTTCGCACCATAAGACAAGACATATTCAACGCAAATATAAACTCATTCGACATCATGTTGAAGAGGGTTTAGTGAAAGTACGCAAAGTTCACACGGATCTGAATGTGTCAGACCCGATGACGAAGCCTCTACCACGAGCAAAGCATGAGCAACACCAGATAGCCATTGGTGTTAGGGAAGCCATGTAACTGGATTATGACTCTAGTGCAAGTGGGAGTCTATAGGAGAACTGCCCTAGAGGCAGTAATAACAGTTATTTTGTATCTCCTGGTTTATAATGAATGTTTATGATCCATGCTATAACTGTTGTGGCTCCCGAGCCCGTATATCCATAAAGGCTCTGAGGAAAACCCATGTGCACGTGTGGGTTAATAAACGGTAAAATGTATTCCTAGTCATGCCTCTATGGCTGGCTCAAGTATTGCATGATGATTATGTTTTCCTGATCATGGGCATGTCTATGCCGGCAATTTTGAGGGCACAAATTGTTGGTAGAACACTTGTGTTGAATCGACCCAAATTGATGTTATGCTATGAGATACATTTGTCACAAGTTAATGGTATTTTACACAGGGAAGTTAATGTTTGCATAATTCCTTAGACCATGAGAGTATCGAGTTCCTTCGTACTTGCTTCGTGAACTTTGGGGTTTGTTAAACGCCATCCGTAACTGGGTGGCTATTACGGCGGCTTACGGGTTCACGGAAAAGTATGGCAAGTAACGAGATAGCTCAAGATTGGGATTTGCTCCTCCGACGATGGAGAGATATACTCGGGCCCTCTCGGTGAAACGGTATCCATCATCATCTGGCCAGACAACTTGTGATTTGATCACTGGGATACCGAAACACGGAAACGAGAAAAGAGAACAAAACCGGTAACGAGGTAACTTGCATAGTGGACAAATTGTTGATCCACGGGGGTGCAATAAATCTCACCTCGGGTGTTTTGTGACATATCGCGAAGCAACAGGAATAGCTCACGGCAACTGGAGGTTCACTCGAATATTCATTCGTGTGGGTATAGGGGTCAATATGGGTATCCACGGCTCCGATGTTGATCATTGGTCGGAAGGGGTTCCAGGTCATGTCTATGCTTCACCGAACCTATAGGGTCACACGCTTAAGGGTCATCTATCTGCTGAATACTAGACAGGGAGTCTGAGAGAAAATCACCGAAAAAGTTTCGGACACCGAAAAAGTTTCGGACAGCGGAAAAGTTCCGCAGAGAGAACACCGGATGAGTTTCGGTGAAACTGAAAAGTTGTTTCAGGGAATACCATTAAGTCAAATTGTTTTCGGCACATGCCTGATAATTCTTGGAGGGTGCCAGAATCATTCTGGAAACTTCTGGGAATTTTCTGGAAGAAAAACCGGAAATGTTTCGGAGCTGCCGGAACCGCTTCAGATGCTTTTCGCAGATGAAAATCACTAATCTGGAATTGTTCCAGAACGCGTTGAAAATTATTTTAGTGGGTACTGGAATTGTTCTAAGCCCACATAAATATTTTCAGTTCGAACGGACGCTGAAAAATGTCGTCGTGAATAGTGAAAGTGCTTTTTGGATAATTTTTTGGAAGCCACGTTTTAGGGCTTTTGCTAAAGGCTTCTAGAAGGGCTTGGGGGGGCCATGAGAGCCCCTCATGGGGGGGCCCCCTAGGGGTGGCCGGCCAAGGAAGGGGGAGCTCCTTGGAGCTCCACATGGCATCCCAAGTTTACCCTTATGCCCATGAGGTGTGACCTAATGCATGGGTTTTTGGTAATTAGTGGAGGAGCCCTACCCCTTGGCTTTCCTATAAATAGAGGAGATGGGGGCTGCCATCTCTTCATCCCTTGCTCTCATACACATGCCATGCATTATCTGGCTTCTTCTCTCCCTCCCACGAAAAGAGTTTCGTAGAGCCGAAAGGCTGTCTGGGTTCTGGCAGGAACTAGTTCTGGACGGCGAAGCCCTGCCGGATAGCTGACACCGTATGTGTGCAACCCCATAGAGAGGTCGTAGCTTCGGTCTTTTGCCCGAGGGGCTGTTCGAGTGTCCTCCCGAAGGGCTGTCCGAGTCTCCATTCGAGTTTCGAGGGTCCTCCCGAAGGGCTGTCCGCGACATCGTCCGGGGGACTGTCCGACCGCCTCCCGAAGGGCTGTCCGACGAGGGAGTACATCCTCGCGGTTGGGAGGTTGTAAATCCTAGCTGCGGGGATCTGCACCAACGATCTCCACCGACTCTTCTTCCGCTGCGCTTCGAGTCGGTACGGATCAGATCAAACCTTGTATGCAGTCTCCATAGTGGTCCTGGGCGTGCTCGCTATACCGAAAATTTTCGTTTTCTGTCGCGTTCCCTTATAGTGGCATCAAGAGCCGTGCTATGCGTAGATGCAGGTTACGATCTAGAATACATGGAGATGTATGGGTATTGCATAATATGATTAGGTAGTAGATGAGATCTATTGCTGAAAATTATTTATGCGGGTGACAGATGAAATCTGTTACCCGACGTTCTTGTTGCTTCCCTAGAATTTGCGTTTGCTCAATCTCGAGACGGCATGGTTGAATTTGACAAAGTTCTGGCAATCCGTGATCCTGATTGATCATGGAAGTGCTATCAGTTCTTTGGGTTCTGCCATAGTCAAAAGAAAGATGAAATTCGCAGATGAAAGGGCATTGCAGATATGATCTGCACGGGGGTCATGCGTATGACGAAGTTTAGTATGGGGCTCGAGATTTAATTATCTCGTGTTTCATACACCCCGAGATGTTAATCTAGCAACTTGAATAATCATACTTGATGATAAAATGTTGGTAGCTGCGGTTTAAGTCAAAACCTTAGAAGCCACGTAAAATAAATTTTTGCATAAACCGATTAGAGGCGTCTAACTTGGTTTTGCAGGATGGTTTGCATGTGATGTGGTATAGCAATGCTCATATTCAATTTGATTATGTATGAGATGACTATATGATGTAATTAACATGACCTGCGTGTCATGATTCGGCATGATGGCTGGAGCCATATGATTGCACTTTAATGACCTGCGTGTCAACCTTAAGTAATGCATTTATTTTATCTTGCTATGGAGATAGCAATATTATCTGGTGCATCAACAAGGTGGTGGCAATCTTCGCGAAGGTGAACACCGAAGCGAATGCCGAAGACGAAGAAATGAAAGACTTCTCCGTCAGAAGAGGCTATACCATATCATGCTATTATGAATTGCTTGAGATGTTTATCCCTCTTGATGCACCCTTCTTGATTGCGCGGTAGTCGCTTTTTTTAGGGTGATCTCTCACTTAAAATATCAAGTAGTTAGTGTTCTCCCAAGTGTAGCACCGTCACGGCACCTAACTTTTCGGGGTACCACATGGACACATGGGTACGAACGATTAGGGAAATGTGAGGCGGGTGAGTTGAGACCTCGCAGCAAGATCACTTGGTTGTCTTGACGTTCTGGAGGAGCGTCCTGAGCTCGGAAAACGCCCATCGAAAGATGAACAAGAGTCACATAGAGATGTGATTGGCAAGTTGGCCTACCAATTGAAATTCTCGTCACTTGAGATGGACACATCCTTGGCGTTGGTTTTCAATTTGGATCTTGAATCACTCACAATCAATTTTGAGAGATATTGATTTGAGTGGGAGCGCACTTTAGAATAAACTAGTTTATTCACTAGTGCAAATTTCATTATAAACAAAGTCTAAGTGAAACCTGTGTTTTCCGTTGTAGATCAAATGGCTCGCAACACCGCGTTCAACTTAGGCCCGATGTTAGAGAAAGAGAAGTTAACTACGACTGGAAACAACTATGCGGACTGGGTCCGCAACCTGAGGATTGTCCTCAGGAGCGCTAAGAAACTGTATGTGCTTGAAAATGCTCTTCCAGCTAAACCGGCGGCAGAGGCCCCGGAAGATGAACAAAATGTCTGGGCCACTAAGGATGATGATCACAACTTAGTGCAGTGCCTCATGCTAGCTTGCATGAGTACAGACCTTCAAAAACGTTTTGAATTCCATAAACCCCGTGATATGATCCGGGAATTGGATGCTCTGTACAAGGAAACCGCAAAGTCTGAACGATTTGATATCATGAAGGCTTTGATGGATTGCAAGATGGCTGAGGGTAGTTCAGTTGGTGAACACGTGGTCAAAATGATTGGCTATGCTGAAAGGCTTAAAACCCTGGAATTTCCACTTCCACCTGGCCATACGATGGACATGTTGCTTTCTTCACTCCCCCCGTCTTACGACGATTTTGTATTAAACTACAACATGAGTGGGATGGAGAAAGAACCGGAAGAGGTGCTCGCCATGCTGAAGACTGCAGAAGGAGGACTGCGGAAAAATCGCAAGCAAGTGTTGCTTGTGAATAAAACCGCCAGTTTCAAAAAGAAGAAAGGCAAGCCAAAGAAGGGCAAGGGCGCCGGTAAGACCGGCTCCCAAAGCAACTCTAAGGGTGGAGCCAAGAATGAAACTGAATGCTTCTACTGCAAGGGCACAGGACACTGGAAGAGAAACTGCAAGAAGTATCTGGAAGATAAGAAGTCTGGGAAAACCGGAAAAGGTATAATTGTTATACAAGTTAATGTCATTGACGTTTTGCTTGCTAGCGAAAATTCTAAGTCTTGGGTATTTGATACCGGATCGGTTGCTCACATTTGCAACTCGATACAGGGGCTTCAGAAGGTGCGCAAGCTGGCAAAGAATGAAGTCGTGATGCGCGTCGGGAACGGCGCTGGGATCGCCGCTCAAGCCGTCGGCATTATGCCTCTACGTCTCCCTTCAGGATTTATCTTAGAACTAAGTAACTGTTATTTTGTTCCACTGTTGTGTAGAAACATTATCTCTGGATCATGTTTAGTACATGATGGGTATTCGTACAAGTCTGAGAACAATGGTTGTTCACTTTATTGTAAGGATATGTTTTATGGATTTGCACCCATTGTTGGGGGCCTTTTCATACTAAATCTTGAATGTGGAAATGATGTCTTTAACGTGAATGCTAAACGCCTTAAGAAGGCTGATACCACCACCACTTGCTTGTGGCACTGTCGACTTGGCCACATCGGAAAGAAACGCATGCAAAGACTCCATAAAGATGGAGTTTTACCGTCCCTTGATTTTGAATCATTTGACACATGTGAAGCTTGCTTGATGGGGAAAATGACCAAGACGCCGTTCACGGGTCATCCTGAACGGGCGGGTGAATTGTTGGGAATAATACATAGTGATGTATGTGGTCCAATGAACACAGCCGCACGGGGTGGGTATTTCTACTTCGTGACTTTTACTGATGATTTAAGTCGATATGGCTATATCTACTTAATGAAGCATAAGTAGGAAACTTTTGAAAAGTTCAAAGAATTTCAGAATGAGGTAGAAAATCATCGTGACAAAAAGATTAAGTTCCTACGGTCTGATCGTGGAGGCGAATATCTTAGTCATGAGTTTGGCCAACATCTAAGTGACCGTGGAATCATTTCACAGCTTACGCCTCCCGAAACTCCACAGAGAAATGGAGTATCGGAACGACGTAACCGAACCTTGTTGGACATGGTAAGGTCGATGATGTCTCTTACGGATCTTCCGATATCTTTTTGGGGTCACGCACTGGAAACTGCTGCTCATATACTAAACAAGGCACCATCAAAGTCTGTTGAAACGACGCCATTTGAATTATGGTATGGGAAGAAACCCAATATGTCGCATCTCAAGATTTGGGGTTGTGAGGCATATGTAAAGCGTTTACAGCCAACCAAACTCGATCCCAAAGCAGACAAATACTACTTTGTAGGTTACCCCAAAGAAACCATTGGGTATTCTTTCTACCACCCGTCCGATAACAAAGTGTTTGTTGCAAGGAGTGGACAATTTCTCGAGAAAGAGTTTCTCACGAAAAAGGTGAGTGGGAGGACAGTACAACTTAATGAAATTAGTGAATCTTCGGTGACCGTTGATATGGCTAAGGAACCGGAAGGAATTCCGCTAATTATCCCTACAACCGAGCCGGAAGTTGTCGCATGTGATGCGGAGACTTCAGACAATGTTGTAACTGAACCGCGCAGATCAGGTAGGGCTATCCAGCCTCCTGAATGGTTTCATAACGAAATCTTCATTCTTGAAGACGATGAACCTGCGCACTACAAGGAAGCGATGGCGGGGCCCAGCTCAAAAGAATGGCACAAGGCCATGAGATCCGAAATGGAATCCATGTACGAAAACCAAGTTTGGAACTTGGAAGAACTTCCAGAAGGCGTAAAGCCGATTGGTTGTAAATGGATTTTCAAAAGGAAGACGGACGCGGATGGTAACATTACTATCCACAAAGCTAGACTTGTCGCGAAAGGGTTCACGCAAGTTCCAGGAGTGGACTACGATGAGACTTTCTCGCCCGTAGCTATGCTTAGGTCTGTTCGGATATTACTAGCAATTGCTGCTTATTTCGATTATGAAATATGGCAGATGGATGTCAAAACGGCTTTCCTAAATGGAAACCTCAAAGAGGATGTATACATGATACAGCCAGAAGGTTTTGTCATTCATGAGGATGCTGGAAAGGTATGCAAACTTCAGAAAGCCATTTATGGTCTGAAGCAAGCGTCAAGGAGCTGGAACATTCATTTTGATGAAGTGGTCAAAGAGTTTGGCTTCATCAGAAATGACGAAGAATCTTGTGTTTACAAGAAGTTTAGTGGGAGCGCAAAAGCATTTCTAATCTTGTATGTGGATGACATATTGTTGATTGGAAATGACGTGAATTTTCTTAGTGAAATAAAAGACTCATTGAAGAAAAGGTTTTCAATGAAAGACTTAGGCGAAGCGGCATATGTATTGGGCATCAGAATCTATAGAGATATATCAAAACGCCTGATAGCGCTTAGCCAAAGCACGTACATTGACAAGGTGTTGAAAAGGTTCAACATGGAGAACTCCAAGAAAGGCCTACTCCCCATGTCACCTGGCATAGTGCTTTGCAAGAATCAGAGTCCTCGAACACTCGATGAGCGAGTACAAATGAATGATGTTCCATATGCCTCGGCAGTTGGTTCTATTATGTATGCCATGCTATGTACAAGACCGGATGTTTCCTATGCGCTAAGTGTTAGCAGCCGGTACCAAAGTGATCCAGGATTGGAACACTGGGCCGCAGTCAAGGGTATTCTTAAGTACCTCAGACGGACCAAGGATTTACTCCTTGTGTACGGAGGTGATGAAGAGCTCATTGTAAGTGGTTACACTGATGTAGGCTTCATGACTGACCCAGATGACTTCAAATCTCAATCAGGCTATGTTTTCATATTGAACGGTGGCGCAGTTGATTGGAAAAGTTCCAAACAAAAGACTGTGGCGGATTCTACGATGGAGGCGGAGTATGTTGCAGCTTCAGAAGCCTCCAAGGAGGCGGTATGGATCAAGCAATTTCTTGAAGACCTTGGTGTGGTTCCAAGTGCTCTGGACCCGGTGGAGATCTATTGTGATAATAGTGGCGCCGTGGCTCAGGCAAGGGAACCAAGTTCGCACCATAAGACAAGACATATTCAACGCAAATATAAACTCATTCGACATCATGTTGAAGAGGGTTTAGTGAAAGTATGCAAAGTTCACACGGATCTGAATGTGTCAGACCCGATGACGAAGCCTCTACCACGAGCAAAGCATGAGCAACACCGGATAGCCATTGGTGTTAGGGAAGCCATGTAACTGGATTATGACTCTAGTGCAAGTGGGAGTCTATAGGAGAACTGCCCTAGAGGCAGTAATAACAGTTATTTTGTATCTCCTGGTTTATAATGAATGTTTATGATCCATGCTATAACTGTTGTGGCTCCCGAGCCCGTATATCCATAAAGGCTCTGAGGAAAACCCATGTGCACGTGTGGGTTAATAAACGGTAAAATGTATTCCTAGTCATGCCTCTATGGCTGGCTCAAGTATTGCATGATGATTATGTTTTCCTGATCATGGGCATGTCTATGCCGGCAATTTTGAGGGCACAAATTGTTGGTAGAACACTTGTGTTGAATCGACCCAAATTGATGTTATGCTATGAGATACATTTGTCACAAGTTAATGGTATTTTACACAGGGAAGTTAATGTTTGCATAATTCCTTAGACCATGAGAGTATCGAGTTCCTTCGTACTTGCTTCGTGAACTTTGGGGTTTGTTAAACGTCATCCGTAACTGGGTGGCTATTACGGCGGCTTACGGGTTCACGGAAAAGTATGGCAAGTAACGAGATAGCTCAAGATTGGGATTTGCTCCTCCGACGATGGAGAGATATACTCGGGCCCTCTCGGTGAAACGGTATCCATCATCGTCTGGCCAGACAACTTGTGATTTGATCACTGGGATACCGAAACACGGAAACGAGAAAAGAGAACAAAACCGGTAACGAGGTAACTTGCATCGTGGACAAATTGTTGATCCACGGGGGTGCAATAAATCTCACCTCGGGTGTTTTGTGACATATCGCGAAGCAACAGGAATAGCTCACGGCAACTGGAGGTTCACTCGAATATTCATTCGTGTGGGTATAGGGGTCAATATGGGTGTCCACGGCTCCGATGTTGATCATTGGTCGGAAGGGGTTCCAGGTCATGTCTATGCTTCACCGAACCTATAGGGTCACACGCTTAAGGGTCATCTATCTGCTGAATACTAGACAGGGAGTCTGAGAGAAAATCACCGAAAAAGTTTCGGACAGCGGAAAAGTTCCGCAGAGAGAACACCGGATGAGTTTCGGTGAAACTGAAAAGTTGTTTCAGGGAATACCATTAAGTCAAATTGTTTTCGGCACATGCCTGATAATTCTTGGAGGGTGCCAGAATCATTCTGGAAACTTCTGGGAATTTTCTGGAAGAAAAACCGGAAATGTTTCGGAGCTGCCGGAACCGCTTCAGATGCTTTTCGCAGATGAAAATCACTAATCTGGAATTGTTCCAGAACGCGTTGAAAATTATTTTAGTGGGTACTGGAATTGTTCTAAGCCCACATAAATATTTTCAGTTCGAACGGACGCTGAAAAATGTCGTCGTGAATAGTGAAAGTGCTTTTTGGATAATTTTTTGGAAGCCACCTTTTAGGGCTTTTGCTAAAGGCTTCTAGAAGGGCTTGGGGGGGCCATGAGAGCCCCTCATGGGGGGTCCCCCTAGGGGTGGCCGGCCAAGGAAGGGGGAGCTCCTTGGAGCTCCACATGGCATCCCAAGTTTACCCTTATGCCCATGAGGTGTGACCTAATGCATGGGTTTTTGGTAATTAGTGGAGGAGCCCTACCCCTTGGCTTTCCTATAAATAGAGGAGATGGGGGCTGCCATCTCTTCATCCCTTGCTCTCATACACATGCCATGCATTATCTGGCTTCTTCTCTCCCTCCCACGAAAAGAGTTTCGTAGAGCCGAAAGGCTGTCTGGGTTCCGGCAGGAACTAGTTCTGGACGGCGAAGCCCTGCCGGATAGCTGACACCGTATGTGTGCAACCCCATAGAGAGGTCGTAGCTTCGGTCTTTTGCCCGAGGGGCTGTTCGAGTGTCCTCCCGAAGGGCTGTCCGAGTCTCCGTTCGAGTTTCGAGGGTCCTCCCGAAGGGCTGTCCGCGACATCGTCCGGGGGACTGTCCGACCGCCTCCCGAAGGGCTGTCCGACGAGGGAGTACATCCTCGCGGTTGGGAGGTTGTAAATCCTAGCTGCGGGGATCTGCACCAACGATCTCCACCGACTCTTCTTCCGCTGCGCTTCGAGTCGGTACGGATCAGATCAAACCTTGTATGCAGTCTCCATAGTGGTCCTGGGCGTGCTCGCTATACCGAAAATTTTCGTTTTCTGTCGCGTTCCCTTACAATGTGGCCAACGGGGATGCTGGGGCCCACAGGCAGTCTCTCAAGGGGTGGGTCCCACCTTGCCACGTCAGCGGCGTCGCTGGAAATACGCCGGCGACCAATCCAGCGGCAGAAGTTCGCCGGAGTGGCTCGGGATCGCTCCTCAGTGGGCCATTTTGTGTGCGCCCGGGCTCGTTCGAATGGGCACACCGAGCCGCATCCATCTTTGGCGGCGGCGCTGCCGAAAATGGTCTGGAACGACGACGGCGAGCGACGGGGCGATCGCCGGAGTTCGAGAGTTGGGGATCTAACGCTAGGGAGCACGGGAAAGCTCGTGCTCGAGCTCGTTGGACTCCTGGGAACACCAGGAGCACAACGGCAGCCTCAGGCAAACGTGACAGGGGCCATGGCCACGGCCACGAGCTCGTCGGCGATGGACAGAGCTCGGGCACGGCAACAGCTACCTACGGCACAGAAAGAAGCTAGCGGAGGGGAATAGGAGACAGAGGAGCTCACCGTACGGCTCACACGGAGGCCCGTGACAGTTTAGTAGCAGCAGATCGGCGGGTTCGTCGGAGAAGCGCCGGCGATCCAAGGAAGAAGGAGGGCTCGATCCGTGGCTGTGGTGCCGTAGAGCTCGAGCTCGAGGTCGGGGAGGTTGCAGCGGAGCTCAACGGAGCTCATAGACGTCCTGGCGAGGTGCGGGGAATGCTGAGGCTACGCGTTCGATGGTGGCGCAGCCATGGTCTCGCTCGGACGAGCTCGGAGAGCGAGGGAGAGAGTGACGGAGAGAGAGGGAATGGATGAGGAGGTCCAGGGGAAAAGGGACGAGCCTCGGTCTTATCCTCGCGGGCGTCGGTGGGCGTCGAGGCCGTCGCCGTGTTGCCAACTCGCTGGTGCGTGGGCGCTCGGCCATGGGGGAGGTGACACGCGAGGGAGAGAGAAGGGTTGGGCCAAGTGGGCCGCTTCGGGGCACTGTGCACTTAGGCCCAGTGCACAGTGCCTCGTTTTATTTTTCTGTTTCTGTTTTGCTTTTCTTTTATTTATTTTCTGTTTTGAATTAGTTAGGACACTTTTGCACTTTTGTAAAATGTGGGAGTTGACCCAAATATCCCTGTGCAATGTTAGCTTTCACCGAAATTGGTTTGGGCAAAGTTGGGTTTCATTTGAATTTGAATATGATTTTAAATGGATTAAATATTGTTGTTTTGGTGCTGTTTCA
Organism: Thinopyrum elongatum; assembly: GCA_011799875.1. Lineage (NCBI taxonomy): Eukaryota > Viridiplantae > Streptophyta > Magnoliopsida > Poales > Poaceae > Thinopyrum > Thinopyrum elongatum. The sequence continues at coordinate 180,239,600 of CM022299.1, read as the reverse complement.
TCTTGTTGGGGTCATTCAACTAATCCAAGTAGCATTAGTTATATTTTTGGGAGTGCTTCTGGAATATTTGCTACGTAGTGAACACTTTTCCAAAGGTGTTTGAACAACTTCATATTTCACTTATAAATTTGAGTTGATTTTCAGAATTGAATTTGAAGTGTTTCATTAATCCAAGTGACTTGGCACTGCAAATGGTCATGACTTGGCATCATCATCAGCTGATCATAGTGACAATTACATAGGGGTGTTACAAATTCTCCTCCTCTAAAAGAAATTCTCGTCCTGAGAATTTAGGAGGTAGAAGGAAAGAGGCCGGGATATTCTTCCCGAAGATGATCCTCGCATTCCCAAGTGGCTTCATCTTCAGTGTGATTCGACCACTACACTTTCAGGAACTTGGTCATCTTTTGACGAGTTCGACGTTCAGCTTCATCAAGGATGCGGATCGGATGCTCCTTATAGGATAAGTCATCTTGCAACTCAAGCATCTCATGATCTACTGCGCGATGCAGAGATTCCTTGAAGCATTTACGAAGTTGCGACACGTGGAAGACATCATGAATATGAGAGAATTGTGGCGGCAACTCCAATTTATATGCCACCTGTCCACGTCTGGCAACTATGCGAAAAGGACCAATATAGCGGGGAGCTAGCTTGCCCTTGATTCCGAAACGACGAGTGCCCTTCATCAGAGTGACACGAAGATAGGCTTGATCACCTGGTTGATAAGTCAGACCACATCGCTTGCGATCGTAGTTGCTCTTCTGGCGGTCCTGAGCCGCCTTGAGATTTTCTCGAACAATTCTGACTTGTTCTTCGGCATGTTGAATAATATCCGGTCCAACGAGTGGTCGTTCCCCAGTTTCTGACCAATTCAGAGGGGTTCGACACTTACGTCCGTATAACACTTCAAAGGGGGCCATTTTCAAGCTGGCTTGATAGCTGTTGTTATAAGAGAATTCGGCATATGGGAGAGATTCTTCCCACTTCTTACCGAATGATATAACACAAGCGCGAAGCATATCTTCAAGCACTTGATTAACTCGCTCGACTTGGCCTTGGGATTGGGGATGATAAGCTGAACTCCATGTAATATGAGTACCCATAGCTTCTTGGAAACTTTCCCAGAACTTGGACGTGAAAAGACCGCCACGGTCCGAACTGATCTCCTTTGGAATACCGTGGAGTGAAACGATTCTGGAGATATACAGCTCTGCTAGCTGGCTAGCAGTGATAGTCTCCTTAACAGGTAGGAAATGAGCAACCTTGGAAAGCTGGTCGATGACGACAAGAATAGCATCGTGACCTTTCTGAGACTTGGGTAGACCAGTAATGAAATCCATTTGCACTTTATCCCACTTCCACAAAGGAATAGGGAGTGGTTGAAGAATTCCAGCAGGCTTCTGATGTTCTGCTTTCACGCGATGACATACGTCACATTCAGCAACATAACGAGCAATGTCCTGCTTCATTCTAGACCACCAGTACCTCTGCCGAAGATCGCGATACATCTTGGTACTACCTGGATGGATAGACAGCGGTGTATCATGAGCCTCCTTCATGACCTTGTCAGTCATAAGCTCGAAGCGAGGTACTATGATGCGGTCTTTGAAATATAATGTTCCATCTTCAGCCACTGAGAAATCCCGGTACTTATCAAGGTGAAGCTCTTTCTTCATCAAGTCAATTTCAGCATCTTTGGCTTGCGCTTCCTTAACAGCCTTTTGAAGGTCTGGCTATACCACAAGGTTATTAAGAGAACCCTCGGGAACAATTCGCAGATTCAGCTGAGTCAGTTCTGCATAAAGACGAGGTTGAGCTCGCCTAAGCATAAGGTTGTTGCAATATGACTTGCGGCTCAGGGCATCAGCCATCATGTTAGCCTTGCCCGGGGTATATGAAATACCGCAGTCATAGTCCGTAATTGTTTCTAACCATCATTGCTGACGGAGATTAAGATCCGGTTGAGTGAACAAGTATTTCAGACTCTGATGATCGGTATAAATCTCACACCGATTACACAGAAGGTAATGTCGCCATAACTTCAATGCATATATCACTGCAGCAAGTTCAAGATCATGCACTGGATAATTTTCTTCATGTGGATGCAATTGATGTGAAGCATATGCAATTACTCTTCGTTCTTGCATTAGGACACAGCCTAATCCCTAACGAGAGGCGTCACAATATATGACAAAGTCCTTGCGAGAATCAGGATGAGCAACCATTGGAGCAGAAGTTAGCTTGTCCTTGAGGGTCTGGAAACTTTCCTGACGTTTGTCTGTCCACTCGAACTTGACGCCTTTGTGGAGCAGATTAGTCAGGGGCTTGGCGATGTTGGAGAAGTTCTCGACGAATCGACGGCAATAACTGGCTAGACCGAGAAAGCTTCGGACTTGCTTGGCATTCTTCGGAGGAGTCCAGTCAAGAATAGCCTGAACACGCTTCGGGTTAACGGCAATACCGTCCTTGGAAATCACATGTCCAAGGTAGGTTACTTCAAAAAGCCAGAATTCACATTTGGAGTACTTGGCATACAACTTGTGCTCTCGAAGCCTCTCGAGAACAAGGCAAAGATGTTCGGCATGTTCTTCCTTATTCTTTGAATATACTAGGATATCATCCAGATACACCACGACGAATTTGTCGAGGTAATCCATGAATATATAGTTCATCAGGCGGGAGAACATAGCTGGAGCATTCGTCAGGCCAAATGACATAACGGTGTATTCATAGGAGCCATAGCGGGTAACGAAGGCGGTCTTCGGAATATTCTCTTCGCGGACACGGATCTGGTGATAACCCAACCTCAAGTCGAGTTTAGAGAACACCGAAGATCCAGCAAGTTGATCATATAAATCATTGATCCGGGGAAGAGGATATTTATTCTGAATGGTTGCCTGGTTGATAGGACGGTAATCTTGAACCAACCTATTCGTACCATCTTTCTTCTTGACAAAGAGAGACAGTGCTCCCCAGGCAGAGGAACTGGGACGGATGAAGCCCTTCCTAAGTGATCTATCGATTTCTTCCTTAAGCTCAATAAGGTGGTGCGGTGGCATCTTGTAGGGACGCTTCGCAATAGGAGTGGTGCCAGGCTTCAAGTCGATGACAAACTCGACAGCTCTAGTAGGGGGTATTCCTGGAAGTTCTTCTGGAAAGACATCCTGGAAGTCGCACACGACTGGAATGTTCTCGATTCCCTCAAGTGGAGAAGTGTTCAACGCATTCAAGGCATAAATTTGAGCCTCAACATTCTGAGTGAGATGAGCTTGATAATTCACTAGCTCATTCAATGGGTGCAGGAGGTGTACAACTTTAGTGGCACAATTGATTAAGGCGTAGTGAACCTTCAACCAATTCATTCCCAGAATAAGGTCAATCTTTGAAGATTGCAGGATAATGGGGTTTGCATGAAAGTGCAAGCCTTCAATCTCAACAGTGACCCGGGGGCTGAATATGGAAGTTCGGCATCGTCCCGCGGGAGTGTTTACTACTAATGGGTGTTGTAGCATTTCACACTTAACGTCATGCAAGAGTGCAAAATGTTCTGACATGAATGAATGCGATGCTCCTGAATCAAATAAAACAGTTGCAGGTATTGAATTAACAAGAAGTGTACCCATCACAGTTGCTGGTTGTTCCGGGTCTTCATTCATGTTGACATGGAAGACCTGTCCACGGCCATAAGAAGGCCTGACATTGCTGTAGCGAGGCTGAGAATTCCTACTGCCATTACCATGGCCAGCAGAAGGAAGAGCCAACTGATTCTACTTCTGAGAACAATCTCTAGCACGGTGACCTGGCTGGCCACACTTGAAGCATAGTCCATTGTCAGGACGAGGTGCAGGAGCTCGAGGTGCTGGAGCTTGCAGAGGCTGCCTTGGTGGTGGAGGAGGCAGACGAGGTGCAGCATATGAAGGCCTGTTCACAGGAGCTGCTGGACGGTACATACTCTGAGGTATACAGATGCGGCGCTTCTGGGAAGACAAGCCCGAAGATGAGCCCGCCTCACGGGTGCGTCTGGTTGCTTCCTTGTGCTTCTTCAGACCAGTTTCAACCATGATAGCCTTACTCACCAAGGTGGCGAAATCAGGATAGTCTTGGACGAGCAGAGCTAACTGAATATCATGATGCAGCCCTTCACGAAACTTCTCTTGCCTTCGGGCATCAGTGGGGATGTCTTCTTCAGCGTAGCGAGACAAGTCAAGAAACTCGCGCTGATAAACTTCCATAGTCTTGTTACCGTGAACGAGACTACGGAACTCGGCCTTCTTCCGGGCTATGATAGCTTGAGGAATGTAGCGGGCACGGAAAGCAATCTTGAATTCTGCCCAAGTGATGACGGTACCAGGTGGTAGGGTCTATCGGTGAGGGGCCCACCATTGTGATGCGGGACCCTTCAGAAGGTATGTCGCAAAGGTAACATAATTGGCCGGGGCGACATCCGCAGATTCCATCTCATAGGAGATGTCTCACAGCCAGTCATCGGCATCCAGCGGGTTGACTGTGTTGCGAAAGAATGACGGGTTGAGTCGCATAAATTCTGGCAAGGTGATGGAAGGTGGCGGCTGGTCGGCATTGGGACGGGGAAATTGTTGCATAATCCCCGTCATGAACTGACGGTTGAGTTCAAACTGTTGCATCATTGCTGCCATATAGTCAGGCGGCGGAGGTGGATTGTTATCACCCATCCTACTAAATCAACAGGGGTAGTTTAGCGGTAGCCACGGCGAGTGTTTAGTAACAAACATGATGTAACTCGACGGAATTTAAGTAGTACAGCAGATGCTTAATAGTAGTCATTAAGTCATACAGATCCATATAGAGTCGGTTACATTCGGGCAGCATAACGGTGCAAATTCAAAAGCTAGACATGCTAGGCGGCACGTAGGCTCGCGGTAAGGAAGTACACAACGAGACATAGCAAAGGCTATATCAACGTCGGAGAAAACCACTGAAACGGGGTAGCTGCAAGTGTAGACGACGGACGTTCGTCGCAGAAGGATCCTGCGCTCCATGTGCACTCTGATGCAGAACCCGGTCTCGAGCTAAAAGAAGAGGTCCACGTGAAGGCGTGTGACCTCCCACAGCAGGCCAATCGATCCCTGATGGTATCTCGGTCCTGCTCGGGTAAAGAATGTGCTCTAGATGTATCCCTGCACGAACAGCTGGTAGCAACTATGTCATAGCCTCGTAGAGTCGTGCTCGAGTGGCAAACAGCTCGACAGCAAGAGCGCGAACGGTGCGATCCAGAGCCTGAGTACAGTGAATCAGAACTCACTGATCGTAGCGACGAGGCTCGTACGGGGCACAAACAGCTGTGTAGTATCCGGTAGCATCTCCAGCAGGGACATACGGAATGTACCAATACTCAGAGGCATCCAAGTCAGTGCTGAACTGTCCTCGAAGACGTGCAACAGCAGAGTAGGCGGCATCATGGACTGCCATCTCAATCGTGACGCCGATACCGTGAAAACGATGCAGCTTAGTGTCGGAGTCATCCTGCTGATCGTAGATGCAAACATTAGCATAGTACTGCTCCTAGTTGAACTCACGATAAACCTCGTAGACCATGTACTCGGGGCACCAGCGGTATCCCAGTCTGATCAAGAGGGCGATCAGAACAGCTGGAAACCCAGGGACGTCTCGAGCCCAGGTGCGAAGCACAAGCTGCGTCGTAGGGCGCGGGGGAAATAGACGGTCCATCTGAAACAAGAAGTTTAGGGTTGTCATATGACGATGAGAAATATATCAGATCTCGGAAAGAAAGGTTTAAACAAAACAATGGAAAGGAAAATGATTATCAGACTAATCAGATCAATGACAAGGAAATCGCACTGATATCCAGCTCTCCGGATGGATGGAATTAACGAGATCCTAAGTGTCGGTGTTAGTAATTTTATTAAACCCGAATAGAAGAGAGGTTAGAGTCCCAGAGTAAAGATCGAGGAATAAAAGATCCTAATACCACCCAGTTGGCGACGTGGGCCCGTAAGCCACACAGCCAAGTTAGTAAAACAATTTTGGACCACTAGACTCAACTTCGGCCAAGGAGTTGGAAAGGGGGATTCCTACAGGCACTAGGCTCTGATACCAACCTGTGACGACCCCGGCTTAATCGTGCACTAACCATACACGCAAATGCACACGATCAAGCCTAAGGACTCACGTGAAGATATCACAACACAACTATAAAACATAAATAAAGTCATACAAGCTTTATATTACAAGCCAGGGCCTCGAGGGCTCGAATACATAGCTCGATGGCATACAAGTGTCAGCGGAAGCATCAGATATCTGGGTACAGATATATTACAGAAATAGAGATAAGCCTTCACAGAGGCGGGGCAAAATAAAATACTACAATCGAAAGGCGTAGGCCTCCTGCCTAGGACCCTCCGAATCCTACTCCTGGTCGTCGGTCGGCTCCTCGTAGTAGTACTCGCCGGGAGGGTAGTAGTAGTAGTAACTGTAGTCGTCGACGGGGGCATCTACCTCAGGGGCTCCGTCGTCTGGCGGCGACATATGGATATGGGGAGAAAAAGAAAGTAAAGCAAACGTGAGTACTCATTCGAAGTACTCAGCAAGCAAGGATCTACACTACATATGCAACATTTTCAAAGGAGTGCTGTATATGTGGATTGGGCTGCGGAAATGCCAGAATAGAGGGGAAAATCTCGTCCTATCGAAGACTAGCATCTTCAGCATCTTCATCAGTCTTGCAGCATTAGAAGAGAGCAGAATAACATAATGTAAAGTAGTAATAGTATCATCAACCTCGGCCAGAGATTCTTCCTCGACTCCCTGCGAGAAAGCAATCCCAGAGCCATACTATCCAGTATCATCTGAAGTCACCAGTTCTAGTTGTACCGATCGGGATACAACTCCGAGTGTCCATTACCGCAGGACAGGCTATCGATAGATTAGTTCTTCCCTGCAGGGGTGCACCAACTTACCGACCACGCTCGCTTAACTCCGGCCGGACATACTTTTCTGGGTCATGCCCGGCCTCGGCTAAGCAACACGCCGCAACCCGACCAAATACTTAACAGAGAGGTCAGCACGCCGGACTAACCTATGCCCCCAGGGGTCTTGGGCCTTCGCCCTGGGAACTCCTGCGCGTTGCGTGGGTGGCCGGAAGCAGACCTAGCAACCCCTTAATACAAGCGCGGTTGCGTAACCAGTCCAATCCAGCGCGCCGCTCAGTCGCTGACGTCCATTAAGCTTCGGCTGAGGTATACGACGCAGAACGCCCATACTATGCCCACGCGATGGTTAGTGCTATCAGGCGAGAGGCCCCTCGGATCAAATATCCAAACCGTTAGTGGATTAGGAGCGCGCGGTAACGAGCAGAGACTCAAGATCGATGTGACCCCGTCTCGAGGACTTGCGGCAAGGGCCAAGAATTCCCGGCCACGCCTCGTAGTTATCTCGCGGGCACCTCTCAGGTCAACCCGTCTCCACATCACTTCGCATTCATGCTCGCGCGGGTACCCCTCAGGGCCGACCCGTCTTTAGTGTCATGGTTCAATGTTCAGTCATAGTATCCAAAGTATCCGTGTGTCCGACACCAAAGGGGAACCCTGAGGAATCACCCTCGACGGAATCCCACTTGATGTTATCATCAAGGTGAATGAAGGAGGTATCACCCTCGAGGTCCACACTTGAAGTGTTGCACGACAGCGTCGGTATCGGGGGTGGTGTAGGAGGAATCACCCTTGCTTACCACGACCGGTTAACTAACCTACAAGGTTATCATCAGAAGTGCTGATGAGGTATCACCCTCGGCACTCGATAGTAACCCAGTAGTGTCGAGCAATTTAAGGGGGAAGTGACGGGCGGTGCCTGGGTCTGATCTTCGATCCTGTTGCTCGGGTCTTCTGAGAGTCCAGCGGGGCAGTCGGGACAAGTGGGTCTCTGATAGGCTCTACCCAACATATTCTAAACAGTTTAGGTTAACAGGTAAGTATCAATAGCAGGTTACAAGTAAACAAGCTATGCAGCAGATGTAGGTCAACAGCAGCAGCAGTAACTTCTAATGCAAGCATAAGAGAGAGGAGAATGGGTGATATCGGAATGCTCAAAAGGGGGGTGCTTGCCTGTCTGCTCGACGGCAAGGGCAAGATCGTCGACTGCGTCATCGGGCTCCTGAGCAGCGTCGACCTCGGAAGCTACGTTGGCGTCGGGGTCTACCGAGAGAGAAGAGAGGGGGGAGGAAACAAGTAAACACACAGCAACGATGCAACACAAGGCATGCTACGGCTATGATGCAGTGCAGGGTTGCCTGAAGTATGCCTAAGTCATTTTAGTTATTATAAGATTAGGGTGGAATTTATTCACCGGTGATTAGGCACTATTCATTTACCAGAATCGGGCTCGGAGTTACGAGTTCTCCTACGTAGGAGGTTCCGACAAGGAAACAGATGGCACAATTAGACTTGTCTCGTTGTTCTGAGCAACTTTCATGTTTTAACTTTTTCGATCTGAGCTACGGTTTAAAAGTTATGAATTTTCGAAGTTTAAATGATTTTCTGAGATTTATTTATTTTTATCAGAAAAGGGGATTATGACGTCAGCATGAGGTAATGCTGACATCAGCAGGTCAACAGGTCGGCTGACCAGTCAAACCTGACATGTGGGTCCAGTGGGACCCACATGTCAGCCTCTATTAGTTAACAGAGTAGTTAAACTAATTAACAGGACTAATCAATAGGTGGGGCCCTTCTGTCAGTGAGTGATTAGGCTGAGCTAATTAGGTTTTAATTAAACAGATTAATTAGACTAATTTTAACAGAGAGGGCCCACATGTCATCCACCGTGGGTGAACAGTAACCACGTTGACCATGTCAACGTGGTCAACGGGGATGCTGGGGCCCACAGGCAGTCTCTCAAGGGGTGGGTCCCACCTTGCCACATCGGCGGCGTCGCCGGAAATACGCCGGCGACCAATCCAGCGGCCGAAGTTCACCGGAGTGGCTCGGGATCGCTCCTCAGTGGGCCATTTTGTGTGTGCCCGGGCTCGTTCGAATGGGCACACCGAGCCGCATCCATCTATGGCGGCGGCGCTGCCGGAAACGGTCTGGAACGACAACGGCGAGCGACGGGGCGATCGCCGGAGTTCGGGAGTTGGGGATCTAATGCTAGGGAGCACAGGAAAGCTCGTGCTCGAGCTCGTTGGACTCCTGGGAACACCAGGAGCACAACGGCGGCCTCAGGCGAACGTGACAGGGGCCATGGCCACGGCCACGAGCTCGTCGGCGACGGACAGAGCTCGGGCGCGGCAACAGCTACCTATGGCACAGAAAGAAGCTAGCGGAGGGGAATAGGAGACAGAGGAGCTCACCGTACGGCTCACACGGAGGCCCGTGACAGTTTAGTAGCAGCAGATCGGCGGGTTCGTCGGAGAAGCGCCGGCGATCCGAGGAAGAAGGAGGGCTCGATCCGTGGCTGCGGTGCCGTAGAGCTCGAGCTCGAGGTCGGGGAGGTTGCAGCGGAGCTCAACGGAGCTCATAGACGTCCTGGCGAGGTGCGGGGAACACTGAGGCTACGCGTTCGACGGTGGCGCAGCCATGGCCTCGCTCGGACGAGCTCGGAGAGCGAGGGAGAGAGTGACGGAGAGGAAGAGGGAATGGATGAGGAGGTCCAGGGGAAAAGGGACGAGCCTCGGTCTTATCCTCGCGGGCGTCGGTGGGCGTCGAGGCCGTCGCCGTGTCGCCACCTCGCCAGCGCGCGGGCGCTCGGCCATGGGGGAGGTGACACGCGAGGGAGAGAGAAGGGTTGGGCCGTGCACTTAGGCCCAGTGCACAGTGCCTCGTTTTATTTTTCTGTTTCTGTTTTGCTTTGCTTTTATTTATTTTCTGTTTTGAATTAGTTAGGACACTTTTGCACTTTTGTAAAATGTGGGAGTTGACCCAAATATCCCTGTGCAATGTTAGCTTTCACTGAAATTGGTTTGGGCAATGTTGGGTTTCATTTGAATTTGTATATGATTTTAAATGGATTAAATATTGTTGTTTTGGTGTTGTTTCATCTTGTTGGGGTCATTCAACTAATCCAATTAGCATTAGTTATATTTTTAGGAGTGCTTCTGGAATATTTGCTACTTAGTGAACACTTTTCCAAAGGTGTTTGAACAACTTCATATTTCACTTATAAATTTGAGTTGATTTTCAGAATTGAATTTGAAGTGTTTCATTAATCCAAGTGACTTGGCACTGCAAATGGTCATGACTTGGCATCATCATCAGCTGATCATAGTGCCAATTACATAGGGGTGTTACAATCATGATGACTGTGCTTATGCCATGTTATGTATGCATCTGAGTACTTATTCCGTTGCTAAGTAGTTCGTTGCCTAGGAATTTCCTCACCTTGAAATTCCTCAGTGATAAATTTGTAAAAATCGCCTATTCACCCCCCTCTAGTCGATATAACGCACTTTCAGGCATCGTCTCGCGTTGATTCTTTTTCCCAAAAATCATAAATATTTCAAAATAAATCTCCGTAAATTTTTATCATGTTTGGACTTTGTTTGGTATGGATATTTTGCGAAACAAAAAACATGCAGCAAAATGGAACTGACACTGGGCACTGTATCAATATGTTAGTCCCAAAAAATGATATAAAATGTTGCAAAAAATATGTAAAAGTTATAGAATATTGGCATGAAACAGTAAAAAATTATGGATACGACGGAAACGTATCAGTATCCCCAAGCTTAATTCCTGTTCGTCCTCGAGTAGGTAAATGATAAAAAGATAATTTTTAATGTGGAATGCTACATAGCATAATCTTGATCATGTAATCTAATCATGGCATGAATATTAAGACATGCGTGATTCAAAGCAATCCAGACCTACTAATAAAGCAAAGTGCGTTTCTCCAGTTTTTTCATCCGATCACCACCGAAAAGATTTTTGTTCTATTCAAGGTGGTACTAAATTTTTGTGCGTCCAAATGCTAGAAAAGAAAAACAGTTTTGTCCAGAATTTTGTACATGGGCCGCGCTACTAATTTTTTGTGCGTCCAAATGCTAGAAAAAAATAGTTTTGTCCAGAATTTTTTATGTGGGCCGCAAATGCTGCGGCCCAGCAAAGCCAGCCCATTTGTTTCCTTCCCATGCATCTGAGAAACATTATTTACTGCATGTCGCGGCAAATAGTCAGAGTTTCGCATAGGGCGCCAAAGATTGGGGCGGCCCGTTTTCTTTTTTTCTCTATTCTGTTTCTAATTTTCTTTTCCTTTCTTTTTTTATTTTCTCTTTCTTTTTTTCTTTTTTCCTTTCCAAGTTTATTTTTTTTCCTTTTTTTCATAAATTTGAAATTTTCATTTTTTTAGAATTCCAAATTTTTGTTTAAATTTTTGTAAAATCTGCAGAATTTCAAAAAAAATTATTCCCATTTTAAAATTTGTTTGAAACTTTATTTTTATTCTTCTCGTTCCAAAATTTGTTCAACACTAAAAATTGTTCGCATTTTTTAAAAAAGAATTATGTTTTTCAAAATAGTTCAAGATTTTCAAAATAAATTATATTTTAGAAAATGATACAAATTTGAAAAATATTCATGTTTATTGAAATGTTCACAAATTTAAAGTAATGTTTGTGTTGAAAAAACACGTTCCAAAAAATTGTTTTCAATGTTCAAAACATGTTTCCATTTCCAAAATTGTTCACAAATTCAAAGAAAATTGTTTTCTTATAAAAGGTTCATGTTTTAAAAAAATATTTGTGAATTTCAAAAAAATCGTTTCAAGTTTTGTTCGTCTTTTTCCAAAAGTTAATAAAATTTTCAAACAAATTTTTGGATTTTTTGGAAAAAGAATTAGGATTTAAAAAATTGTTCACATTTCGAAAAATATTCATAATTATTACTTTATTTTTTCAAAAGTTCAAAAAAGATCAGAAAATCAAAAAATGTTTCGAATGTGATGCTACATTATGTTCTTAAACATTTGCGCTGGCCATTTTTTAGCAGGAGCTGTTTGTTCGAATGGCTAGCAGCACATGGTCGAGTTTTTGAGGTCGTGAGTCTAATCCTTCAACTCAGCGGTTGTTTTGGATTTTTATTCGTGCCTTACAATCACATGTTGTTTGGGTAACTGCCAGTGGCCTGGTCGAGGCGCGAACTGTTGTGCATCCACGTGTCATTTGACGACAAAAGAGAATATGTTGGTTGACTTTAATTAAAATAAATTGTAGGCACATGCCAATAAAAGAGGATATGCTGGTTTGACTTTGATTAAAAAAATGTAGGCAAGTGAGCGCTAAAATAATTAAAGAGAATAAACCCAGGTAAAGGAGGGACTACCTGGTTTTGCGCTGATTATGGCAATGAAATGAGATTCGCTGCAATTAGTAATCCATCCAGTTACACCATCGTAGAGGAGAGTGGTCGAAGCAACTATGCCCCGAAGGTCCCCGTGCAGCCACAACATGAGGAGGCAACAATAACCTTGACAAGGAGGCGGACCCGGAGGAAAAAAAAGGCACGAGTTGAGTGGTGACCACCACCCCGACCAACCCCACCACTATGAACATCTCGCGGGCCAAACATGATCCGTGAGAACACCGCAATTCCTCGCTCTGTCACCCCACCATTGCAGAGACCGTCTTGATGGACAAATCAATTATCTCTCCCGATGCTTCTCGCAAAAACAAAAAAATCTCCCGTTGCAACGCACGGGCATGTGTGCTAGTAGTCTATAATTTGATATAGAGACATCAATACTCAGGCATCCCAACAAACAATTATGTCTTTTAAAATATCAATGCTAAAGAACATTATCCCTACAAAATCATATAGCCTTGTCATGCTCCATCTTCTTAACACAAAGTATTTATCATGCACAACCCTGATGACAAGCCGAGCAATTGGTTCATACTTTTTAACGCACTTAAGCTTTTTCAACCCCCATGTAATACATGAGCGCAAGCCATGGATATAGCACTATGGGTGGAATAGAATATGATGTTGGAGGTTGTGTGGAGAAGACAAAAAAGGAGAAAGTCTCACATCGACGCAGCTAATCAACGGGCTATGGAGATGCCCATCAATTCATGTCAATGCGAGGAGTAGGGATTGCCATGCAACGGATGCACTAAGAGCTATAAGTGCATGAAAGCTCAAACTGAAAACTAAGTGGGTGTGCATCCAACTTGCTTGCTCATGAAGACCTCAGGCATTTGAGGAAGCCCTTCATCGGAATATACAAGCCAAATTCTATAATGAAAAATTCCCACTAGTATATAAAAGTGACAACATAGGAGACTCTTTATATGAAAAACTGATGGAAATATGCCCTAGAGGCAATAATAAATTGGTTATTATTATATTTCTTAAATCATGATAAAGGTTTATTATTCATGCTAGAATTGTATTGACCGAAAACTTAAATACATGTGTGGATATATAACAAATACCGTGTCCCTGGTGAGCCTCTACTAGACTGGCTCGTTGATCAAAGATGGTCAAGGTTTCCTAACCATAGACATGAGTTTACATTTGATAACGGGATCACATCATTAGGAGAATGATGTGATGGACAAGACCCATCCGTTAGCTTAGCATATGATTGTTCAGTTTATTGCTACTGCTTTCTTAATGTCAAATACATATTCCTTCGACCATGAGATCATGCAACTCCCGGATACCGGAGGAATACCTTGTGTGCTATCAAACATCACAACGTAACTGTGTGATCATAAAGATGCTCTACAGGTATTTCCAAAAGTGTCTGTTGAGTTGGCATGAATCGAGATTAGGATTTGTCACTCTGAGTATCGGAGAGGTATCTCTAGGCCCTCTCGGTAATGCACATCACAAGAATCTTGCAAGCAAAGTGACTAAGGAGTTAGTTACGAGATGATGCATTACGGAACGAGTAAAGAGACTTGTTGGTAACGAGATTGAACTAGGTATGAAGATACCGACGATCGAATCTCGGGCAAGTAACATACCGACAGACAAAGGGAATTACGTATGTCGTCATAAAGGTTCGACCGATAAAGATCTTCAAAGAATATGTAGGAACCAATATGGGCATCCAGGTTCCACTATTGGTTATTGACCGGAGAGGCGTCTCGGTCATGTCTACATCATTCTCGAACCCGTAGGGTCCGCACGCTTAACGTTCGTTGACGATATATTATTATATGAGTTATGTGAATTGGTGACCAAATATTGTTCGGAGTCCCAGATGTGATCACGGACATGACGAGAAGCTCTGGAATGGTCCGGAGGTAAAGATTGATATATAGGACGATAGTGTTTGGTCACCGGAAAGGTTTCGTAAGTACCGAGTATTTTATCGGAGTGCCGGAAGGGGTTCCGGGAGGCCACCGGTAAGCGATGGGCCTTATGGGCCAATGGGGGGGAGCACACCAGCCCACAAGGGGGCTCGCGCGCCCGTCCACCCCAGCCCACATGCCAAGAAAGGGAGGGAAAGGAAGGGGGAGGCGCCCAAAGGCAGCCAGCCCCCCTTTCCTTTCCCCCCATGTTCAAATAAGGAAGGGGGGAGGGTGCGGCCAGGCAGGCGCCCTAGGGCAGCCGCCGGCCACTTGGGGGCACCCTAGGATCTGCCTCCTCTCCCCCCTCCACCTATATATACGAGAGGAGGGAGAGGGGCAACACACACCATGATTCCCTAGCATTTTCGTAGTGCTCGGCGAAGCCCTGCGGAGATAGTTGCATCACCACCGTCACCACGCCGTCGTGCTGCCGGAACTCATCTACTACTTCACCCGTCTTGTTGGATCAAGAAGGCGAGGACATCATCAAGCTAAACGTGTGCTGAACGCGGAGGTGCCGTATGTTCGGTACTTGATCGGGCGGATTGTGAAGGTGTACGACTACATCAACCGCGTTGATAAACGCTTCCGCTTTATAGTCTACGAGGGTACATAGACACACTCTGCCCTCTCGTAGCTATGCATCTCCATGGATAGATCTTGCGTGTGCGTAGAATTTTTTTGTTTTCCATGCAACGTTCCACAACAGTGGCATCATGAGCCAGGTCTATGCGTAGATGATATGCACGAGTAGAACACAAAGGAGTTGTGGGCGGTGATGGTCATACTGCTTACCACCAACGTCTTATTTTGATTCGGCGGTATTGTGGGATGAAGTGGCCCAGACCAACCTTACATGTCCATGCACATGAGACCGGTTCCATCGACTGACATGCAACTTGTTTTGCATAAAGGTGGCTGGCGGGTGTCTGTTTCTCCTACTTTAGTTTAATCGAATTTGACTACTGCCGGACCTTGAAGAAGGTTAAAACAGCAAACTTGATAATCAATGTTGTGGTTTTTGCATAGTTAAGAATGGTTCTTGCTAGAAGCCCGTAGCAGCCACGTAAAACTTGCAACAACAAAGTAGAGGACGTCTAACTTGTTTTTGCAGGGCATGTTGTGATGTGATATGGTCAAGACGTGATGTGATATAAGTTGTTGTATGAAATGATCATGTTTTGTAATATCGACAACTGGCAGGAGCCTTAGGGTTGTCTCTTAATTATTGTATGAAATGCAAGCGCCATGTAATTGCTTTACTTTATCACTATGCGTTAGCAATAGTAGTAGAAGCAATAGTTGGCGAGACGATCATGACGCAACAATGGAGATCAAGGTGTCGAGCCGGTGACGATGGAGATCATGACGATGCTTTGGAGATGGAGATCAAAAGCACAAGATGATGATGGCCATATCATGTCACATATTTTGATTGCATGTGATGTTTATCCTTTATGCATCTTATTTTGCTTAGAACGATGGTAGCATTATAAGATGATCCCTTCACTTAATTTCAAGATAAAAGTGTTCTCCCTGAGTATGCACCGTTGCCAAAGTTCATCGTTTTGAAGCACCTCGTGATGATTGGGTGTGATAGACTACTTGATAGTTTAGTGCCCCATGCTTTACGGCTTAGAACCGGGGCTCCAAAGACGTTTTGAACGCCATGGAACATATGAGATGTTCCAAGAGTTGAAATTGGTATTTCAGTCTCATGCCCGTGTTGAGAGGTATGAGACCTCTGACAAGTACTTTGCCTACAAGATGGAGGAGAATAGCTCAGCCAGCGAGCATGTGCTCAGAATGTCTGGGTACTACAATCGCTTGAATCAAGTGGGAGTTAATCTTCCAGATAAGATAGTGATTGACAGAATTCTCCAGACACTATCACCAAGCTACTAGAGCTTCATGATGAACTATAAATTGCAAGGGATGACAAAAATGATTCCTGACTCTTTGCGATGCTGAAATCAGCAGAGGTAGAAATCAAGAAGGAGCATCAAGTGTTGATGGTTAATAAGACCACTAGTTTCAAGAAAAAGGGCAAGGGAAAGAAAGGGAATTTCAAAAGGAATGGCAAGCAAGTTGTCGCTACCGTGAAGAAGTCCAAAGCTAGAACCAAGCCTGAAACTGAGTGCTTCTACTACAAAGGAAATGGTCACTAGAAGTGGAACTGCCCCAAATCCTTGGCAGATAAGAAGGATGGCAAAGTAAATAAAGGTATATTTGATATACATGTTATTGATGTGTACCTTACTGGTGCTCGTAGTAGCCCCTGGGTATTTGATACCGGTTCAGTTACTAAGATTAGAAACTCGAAACAGGAGTTGCAGCATAAACGGAGACTAGTTAAGGATGAGGTGACGATGCACGTCGGGAATGGTTCCAAGGTCGATGTGATCGCCGTGCGTCGGCACGCTACCTCTACATCTACCTTCGGGATTAGTTTTAGACATTAATAATTGTTATTTGGTGCCAGTGTTGAGCATAAACATTATATCTGGATCTTGTTTATTGCGAGACGGTTATTCATTTAAATCGGAGAATAATGGTTGTTCTATTTATATGTGTAATATCTTTTATGGTCATGCACCTTTGATGAATGGTCTATTCTTGTTGAATCTTGATCGTAGTGATACACATATTTATAATATTGATGCAAAAAGATGCAAAGTTGATAATGATAGTGCAACATACTTGTGGCACTGCCGTTTAGGTCATATTGGTGTAAAGCGCATGAAGAAATTCCATGCGGATGGACTTTTGGAATCACTTGATTATGAATCATTTTGATACTTGCGAACCATGCCTCATGGGTAAGATGACTAAAAATCCGTTCTCTGGAACAATGGAGCGAGCTAATGACTTATTGGAAATAATACATACCGATGTATGCGGTCCGATGAGTGTTGAGGCACACGGCAGGTATCGTTATTTTCTGACCTTCACAGATGATTTGAGTAGGTACGGTTATATCTACTTGATGACACACAAGTCTGAAACATTCGAAAAGTTCAAAGAATTTTAGAGTGAAGTGGAGAATCATCGTAACAAGAAAATAGAGTTTCTACGATCTGATCGCGGAGGCGAATATCTGAGTTACGAGTTTGGCCTTCATTTAAAACAATGTGGAATTGTTTCACAACTCACGCCACCTGGAACACCACAACGTAATGGTGTTTCCGAACATCGTAACCATACTTTATTAGATATGGTGCGTTCCATGATGTCTCTTACCGATTTGCCTTTATCATTTTGGGGTTATGCATTAGAGACAGCCGCATTCACGTTAATAGGGCACCGTCTAAATCCGTTGAGACGACACTATATGAACTATGGTTTGGCAAGAAACCTAAGCTGTCGTTTCTTAAAGTTTGGGGATGCGACACTTATGTCAAAAGGCTTCAGCCTGATAAGCTCGAACCCAAATCGGAGAAGTGTGTCTTCATAGGATACCCTAAGGAAACTATTGGGTACACCTTCTACCACAGATCCAAATGCAAGATCTTTGTTGCCAAGAATGGGTCCTTTCTAGAGAATGAGTTTCTCTCGAAAGAAGTGAGTGGGAGGAAAGTAGAACTTGATGAGGTAATTGTACCTTCTCTCGAATTGGAAAGTAACACATCAGAGAAAACCGTTCCCGTGATGCCTACACCAACTAAAGATGAAGCTAATGATAATGATCATGAAACTTCGTATCAAGTTACTACAGAACCTCGTAGGTCGACCAGAACATGTTCCGCACCAGAGTGGTACGGTAATCCTATTCTAGAAGTCATGTTGTTAGACAACGGTGAACCTAGAAACTATGAAGAAGCTATGATGAGCCCAGATTCCGATAAATGACTTGAGGCCATGAAATCTGAGATAGGATCCATGTATGAGAACAAAGTGTGGACTTTGGTGGACTTGCCCGATGATCGGCAAGCCATTGAGAATAAATGGATCTTCCAGAGGAAGACAGACACTGATGGTAATATCACTGTCTACAAAGCTCGACTTGTCACGAAAGGTTTTCGACAAGTTCAATGGGTTGACTACGATGAGACCTTCTCACCCGTAGCGATGCTTAAGTTTGTCCGAATCATGTTAGCAATTGCCACATTTTATGTTTATGAAATCTAGCAAATGGATGTCAAAACTGCATTCCTTAATGGGTTTCTTAAAGACGAGTTGTGTATGATGCAACCAGAAGGTTTTGTCAATCCTAAAGGTGCTACCAAAGTGTGCAAGCTCCAACGATCCATCTATGGACTGGTGCAAGCATCTCAGAGTTGGAATATACGCTTTGATGATGTGATCAAAGCATATAGTTTTATAGAGACTTACGGTAAAGCCTGTATTTACAAGAAAGTGAGTGGGAGCTCTGTAGCATTTCCGATATTATATGTGGATGACATATTGTTGATTGGAAATGATATAGAATTTCTGGATAGCATAAAAGGATACTTGAATAAGAATTTTTCAATGAAAGACCTCGATGAAGCTGCTTATATATTGGGCATCAAGATCTATAGGGATAGATCGAGACGCTTAATAGGACTTTCACAATGCACATACCTTGGCAAAGTTTTGAAGAAGTTCAAAATGGATCAGTCAAAGAAAGGGTTCTAGCCTGTGTTGCAAGGTGTGAAGTTGAGTAAGACTAAAAGCCCGACCACGGCATAAGATAGAGAGAGAATGAAAGTCATTCCCTATGCCTCAGCCATAGGTTCTATAAAGTATGCCATGCTATGTACCAGACCTATTGTGTGCCTTGCCATGAGTTTGGGAAGGGGGTACAATAGTGATCCAAGAGTGGATCACTGGACAACGGTCCAAATTATCCTTAGTTACCTAAGAGGACTAAGGAAAAGTTTCTCGGTTATGGAGGTGAAAAAGAATTCGCCGTAAAGGGTCGATGCAAACTTTGACACCGATTTGAATGACTCTAAGTCTCAATCTGGATACGTATTGAAAGTGGAAGCAATTAGCTAGAATAGCTACATGCAGAGCATTGTAGACATAGAAATTTGCAAAATACATATGGATCTGAATATGGCAGACCCGTTGACTAAACCTCTCTCACAAGCAAAACATGATCACACCTTAGTACTCTTTGGGTATTAATCACATGGCGATGTGAACTAGATTATTGACTCTAGTAAACCCTTTGGGTGTTAGTCACATGGCAATGTGAACTATCACTGGTACAACGAGGTGCTATACAAAGGGGTTTTAACCCCTTTCCGCGACGGTGTTTGGAACCGTCGCCAAGTGAGTGACTGCGATAGGGGGGTCCTTCTCACACGACCCAGAAACCGTCGAGGATAGGCCCTCCGGTCACACACGCTCGACAAACTGAGGTCGTGTGTGATGGGCGAGCGATCAGATACGGTTATACAGGCCTAATCGGTTCCGGTCGTAAGTACATCCCACACAGTCAGTCCCAAACAAACGTTTCCGTTTGTTATGTACATTCCACATAGTCAATCCAAGGAATATGTTTCCATTCTTATGGACATCCCACACAGTCAATCCAGGGAAAACGTTTCCGTTCGTACGTACATCCACACAGTCAATCCAGGGAAAACGTTTCTGTTCGTATATACATCCCACACAGTTTTATGTATAGCCTCGTGTGTGATAGGTGTAACTATCACACAAGCTCTGCCTCGATTAACCGTTTGCTTTTATTCAACTACATCACACACGATTTGATGAAGAAAATTGTATGGCATTGCGCTATCCATCACAGGCGCTTTTACTGCTAGAACCGTTTGCAAAGTTCCATGACCCATTTAGCAGGTTTATTAGTTTACAATTAATAATTCCAGTATTACGCAAATTCACATTTCATATCGAATAGCTGTTTGCCAATTTCATATCAGGCACATAAATATATTTTAACATCACAGTACGATAGCTGCCGGAAAACAACATAGTACAGCATATAGCTAGTTCACCTTCTGTAGGATCGAAAGTATGTCTAGAGGGGGGGTGATTAGACTACTTGACCAAATAAAAATCTAGCCTTTTCCCAATTTTAAGTCTTCGCAGATTTTAGCAACTTAGCACAAGTCAAGCAATCAACCTACACATGCAATTCTAAGAGTATAGCAGCGGAATGTAAATCATTGCATATGAAGGTAAAGGGGAGGAGTTTGGAGGGAGAAAACGCAATGTAGACACAGAGATTTCTGGCGTGGTTTCGATAGGTGGTGCTATCGTACATCCACGTTGATGAAGACTTCAACCCATGTAACGGTTGCGCGAGTCCATGGAGGGCTCCACCCATGAAGGGTCCATGAAGAAGCAACCTTGTCTATCCCACCATGGCCATCGCCCACGAAGGACTTGCCTCACTCGGGTAGATCTTCACGAAGTAGGCGATCTCCTTGCCCTTACAAACTCCTTGGTTCAACTCCACAATCTTGACGGAGGCTCCCAAGTAACACCTAACCAATCTAGGAGACAGCACTCTCCAAAAGGTAATAGATGGTGTGATGATGATGAACTCCTTGCTCTTGTGCTTCAAATGATAGTCTCCCCAACACTCAACTCTCTCTCACAGATTTGGATATGATGGAAAGATGATTTGAGTGGAAAGCAACTTGGGGAAGGCTAGAGATCAAGATTCTAGTGGTTGGATTGGAATGTCTTGGTCTCAACACATGAGTAGGTGGTTCTCTCTCAGAAAATGAGTAGTGGAAGTGTAGGCACGTTCTGATGGCTCTCTCACAAATGGAGAAAGGGGTGGAGGGGTATATATAGCCTCCACACAAAATCTAACTGTTACACACAATTTACCAAACTCGGTGCGACCGAATAGTGAAACTCGGTCAGACCGATTCAATTCAAAATGTGAACGTTAGGATTTTCGGTGGGACCGACGTGATCAACTCGGTGGGACCGATGTGCTAGGGTTAGAGCATAACTTGATCTCGATGAGACCGATCACATGAACTCAGTGGGACCAATTTCAGTAATAGGCAAACAGAGAGTTGGTCAGGCAAACTCGGTGGGACCGATCGCTCATTTCGGTTAGACCGAAACGTTGTGAAAAGGAAACAGAGAGTTTGCATTGCGAACTCGGTGGGACCGATCGCTCATTTCGGTTAGACCGAAATGTTACGAAGGGAAACAGAGAGTTTGCAATCCCATCTCGGTGAGACCGAGATCCCTATCGGTGAGACCGAATTGATTAGGGTTTCTGGCTATGGCTATGTCAAGTGAACTCGGTGGCGCCGGATAGATCAAATCGGTGGGGCCGAGTTTAACTTTAGGTTTAGGACATATGTGGAAATGAGAAAGTGGTTGAGGGCTTTTGGAGCATATCACTAAGCACTTTGAGCAAGCAAGCCATTAAGCAACACCTCATCCCCTTTTAATAGTATTGGCTTTTCCTATGGACTCAATGTGATCTTGGATCACTAAAAAGAAAATGTCGAGTCTTGAGCTTTTGCCAATATATGTCCTTAGCATTTTGAGGGGTCCACATCTCTAGTCCATGCCATGCCAATCATTGAACTTTCTGAAATGATCATCTTGAAAGAGTATTAGTTCAATGAGCTATATGTTGTTAAGAATTACCAAAACCACCCAGGGATTAGTTGCACTTTCAATCTCCCTCTTTTTGGTAATTGATGACAACATATAGATCAAAGCTTCGACAAATGATAATAAGAATGAAATACATCGTCGCTTTGAGAAGTATGTGATAAGCAAGAGCTCCCCCTAAATTTGTGCATTATTTAAAAATTTTGCTTGTGAATGCAAATGCACAATCGATTAGGATCATGGGTTACTCTTCCATGTCACATACATCTTGGTGGAGCGCACAAAATGATAGAATATGAAATATACACTCATCACCAAGACAAAGTGAATGATCATACATGAGAGATAGAGAATATCATCATCCAAGCACAAGCATTAAAGTATGATATGATCAAGCACATGACCATACAAGTATCTCACACGCACAACCATAGAGTATCATCCAAGCAGGCAAACAAATAAGTAGCAAATAAGTAGCAAAAGAGGCAAAAAGAAGCAAAGCTCTCTCTCTCGAAGCCTATGATCTATACACTTTCTCCCCCTTTGGCAACAAGTTACCAAAAAGCTTGAAATTGCATAGTGCTATGCGACTCTCTAAGCTTGATCTTCGGGAGGTGGCGTGGAGAGGAGTCCTGCAACAAATGCATCTAAAGAGGTTGTAGGAGCTGGTGGAGTTGCAACTGGAGGGGCAATTGAAGTTGTGGCTGCAGGAGCTGAAGTTGTAGCTCTAGTGTCTGTCACTGGCACTGCTGCAGACCTCTGTCTTCTGGGCACCCTTTAATAAGCATCAGTGGTGGTCTTGTCACTCCTGTCCTCAAGCTCTTCTTGGATCTTCTCCATAGAAGTCTGAATCTCTGTCACCTTGAAATCCAAGTCATGAAGTTTTGTCTCAAAAATTCTCTCAAGACTCTCTTGATTCTGAGTCAGGGTGGCCAATCATTTCTCAATCCTCAAAGTAGCTTGAATGAGATAGCTAAGTTGATCTTGTTTAGACTTGAGAAAAACTTGGGATGCCTCTTCAACACATGGCATCTTGGATGCCTTCTCTGCTTTTGCTTTTTCTCTCTTCTCTTGAGCCTCTACTAAAGTAGGATCTTTAGCATCCATGACAATTGTGTTGTCCTCAAAATCAGGTCTCAAGGGAAGGTGCTCTTTGTCCAACAGATATATGCCTTTGCCCATCTTGGAGTTAATGAGCATCTGAATGTGTGGAGCATACCCACATGTTCTCTTTTGGTCTGCTGCAGTTCTCTTGATGGTTTCAACTATCAAGCTCATCACCTTGAATTTTTGTGGCACATCAAACAAATGAAGCAAGTTGATGGAGTGGCCTCTGATCATCCTATGATCTCCTGATTTGGGCAACAACGTGTGCCTCAAAATGGTGTTTATGGTGGCCAGTCCAGACAACAGATAGTACACTGAGCCTAGCCTATGAGTTTCCAAGGCCTTGTCAGGTATCTCCTTGTACATGTTGGCCATGGAGTTGTGATATTTCTTGCGCTTTGCATAGACATCAGTGTCATCCTCTTGCTCTTCAGGGGCATTGATAAGCTTGGCCCATTCTGCAATAGTTGACTGGTACCTTGTACCCTCAGACATCCAAACAATTCTTCCATCTGGGTAGAAGTGAGCTGTTGAATAAAACTGCATGATAAGCTCATCATTCCAATTGGTCAATTTCTGACCCACAAAGGTGTCAACTCCATTGAGTCTAAAGCTCTCATGTACTCCAGGGAAGTGATCTTCATTTTCATCAATGTATTCCCAATCAACCCGTCTCATGTCACTGACTATGGGCTTCTTATCCAATAGAATTGTCTCATAAAAGTCCTGTTATTCCTTGGTGTGAAATCTGTAGTCCATAGCAGTTCTTCTCCTTGCAGCATAGGGGTCTGATTGTCTCCACAATCTGAGACCTGCATCCTTGCTTTCCTTCATGTTTTCAGCCACTGGATGATTATCATCATGATCGGGGATCTTTGGCTTCAACTTTCTAAGCACTTGGGCTTCCTCTTCTTCTTCCATTTCAGGCACTGGGGCCTTGTTCTATTCTGCAGCAGGTATGTTTCTGGTGCTTCTCTTTGGTGCAGTCTTAGAGGCTTGAGCAGTAGCTTCGGGGGTAGTCTTGGGCTTTGATGGAGCAGCCCTAGACTTGATGGCATCCCCCATCAGCTTCTGAGCTTTGGGTGCTGGTGCAGCATTCTCTTCTTCATCTTCTTCTTCATCCTCAGCTGGGTCTCTCATCATAGAGGGTTTGCCAATCACTCTGGCCATGGTCTTCTTGACCCTTTCCTTTCTCTTCTTACCCTCACCAGCAGCCTCTTCAATAGTTGATTTGGAGGCTTCAAGAGTTGAGGCTCTGGCCTTAGACATGGACACTCTCTTGGCAGGAGCTTTCTTGTGCAGACCAGGCTTGGTTGAAGCTATAGTGCCAAATTCTTTGTTGACAACTTTCTTCTTTGAGCTGACCTCTTCCTCAACAGCAACATAATCTTCATCCTCAGAATCTGAGTTTCTCTTTCTCCTTGTCCTGGTAGCTGCTTTGGGCAAGTTGCTTGGGGTGCTTCTGCTACCCTCATCATAGCTGCCAGAGGGACTAGTGCCCTCACTCATGCTAACTTGCTCCTCAGACTTGTTCTGGCTGTCACTTTGATCTGACATAGCTGACACTGCAAACTGAAAGCTGACCCTATGAATAGATGTAGTTGAGATAGAGTGGATGAGCATCACAAAGTGCAGAGATTTTGCAAAACAATTGAGTCAAAACATAGTTTTAGTTTTCTACAGAAAGCATTTCGGATCTACCGATTTGTTAAACTTGGTGACACCGAAGCAACATAAGAGTCTAAACTAGTGGAATCGGTCAGACCGAGACATAGTTCGGTGACTCCGAGATTGCTAGGGTTTCACTGAGAGTTGAACTCGGTCGCACCGATTCGTAAGTTTCGGTCAGACCGAAAATTACAAGTGCAATGGCCTAGGCCAAATCGGTGAGACCGATTTCTACAACTCGGTCGGTCCGAGATGAGTTCGGCGGAAACCTAACTCTAAATTTTCGAATCAAAACTAATCTAAAGGAAGTTTTTGCTGGATAGAGTAATCTCATACGTGGTAAGAATCATGGCATTGACCTAAGTGCAGGAATCGGAGGTCAAGATTGCACATAGGGGTCGAGTTCATACCCTAACTCGGCGGTGAACTCGCTACGGTGGCAACGGCAGCGAAGATTCCCGTTGACGGCGGTGGAGACCAGCGGCAGGAGGTCACTGGCGATGAGGAGACGATCTGGAGACTCGAGTCGGCAGAGCAGGATACGCGCGGGCGAAGGGTTTTTTGTAGAAATTTCCAAAATTTGACCTGTGGGTATATATATCCTGACCCTGTCGGTGTGACCGAGTGGAACGACTCGGTGGCAATGAGATGCAGAATCGCAAGCGGTTACTGCAACTCGGTGTGACCGAATTGTTCAAATCGGTTGCACCGAGATTGAAAACCTAGATCAACTCAATGAACTTGGTATGACCGAATGGAATGAATCGGTCAGACCGAAATACAGTGAGAGGTTTTGGAAGTTTAAGTCTATGACAAATCGGTGGCTCCGAGTGCTCCTCACCTAGAGGGTTCAAATCTGACTTGATCAAACTTTGTGATGTAGCAAGAATAGAGTTTGAGACGACAAAAGGAAAGATAGCTAGAGGAAGTTCTTAGGCATTCTTGTCCATCCATTTGGCAAAAGAAAAAGAGCCAAACAACCAAAGCAACAAATGGATGTCCTCGAATAATAAAAAATATGCAATCAACATGCTCACACAATAAGATAGCAAGTGAAATATGTGGCAAAGCATGCACAAACACTCTAGCATCTATCAAGCATTTGGCGATGACTAGGTCATCTATATATGAGTATATTGACTTAGGAGTCAAATGAGAACATTTGATCATAGGTCATACTCATCGTTTAAGCACAAGTGGGGTTACCACTTTTACATAAAGCATTGTTGTGTTCACACCATTAGAGTTGCTTTAGCTCAATTCTTTGAGTAAAGCTCCCCCTAGATGTGATGTCCCCCCTAAGAGGGATGAACTAACCTTGGGTTTTGTTGATGATGACTTCATGTAGATGTTCAAGATGTGGATGCTCAATGTTGATGTAGATCATTTGGAGCAATCCATTGGAGTGATTTGCACTTTCAATACCTACATGGGTTAGTCCCACAAGGAACAAGCAAGGATATCCATAGACATAGAGTGAAGTACACACAAGATGATGTCCATGAAAGCGTTAGATTACCTTGTCCCTTGACTTACCAACAAGAGGGTTTGTGACTCCTTGAACTAGTGCAAGATGTGGAAGTTGATTGCACTTGTCCTTGCCAATGTGAATGTGAGTGAAGTATGTTGGCGGAGTCACCCTCAAGAACTCTCTAGTTCTTCTTCTTCGGGATCCACACCATCTTGATGGGAATCCTTGGGGTTGTAGATGAACTTGATGAAGTAGAACTTGATGTAGTCTTGGAAACCCACTTGACCAAGGCCTTTGGAGCTTCTTCAAATGCATCAATCTCTTCTTGAAGCTTGTCCTTGCCTTTTAGCTTGTGGTCTTGTGGTGGAAGATCATCTTGAGCTAGTGTCCCCTCAAAGGAAGTAGGATCATACTTCTCTTCTTGAGGAACAAAAGTTGTCTTGGGGTATTGATCTTCTTCCCACTCAACTCCATTGGCATTGAACTTTCGTTCAAAACCAACACCTTGATTCTTCCGGTGCCTTCCTTGCTTGCGTACAATTTCCTCAAATTGCTTACTTCCGGCAAGGCTCTTGTAAACACATTTCTCTATAATTCCCTTCAATAAGCTATTTTCTTGCTCAAGTGTAACTTGGCTAAGAGAATCATTAGTGGAATCAAGAGAACTACTAGAAGTAACAATATTGGATTTAGCATGATTATTGTTACTACTAGAAGAATTTTTCTTACTCTTGTTGCTAGATTTTACTTGTGGCATGTAAGTAGACAAGAGTAAACACTTGGCAATGTAAGAAGAACTTTTCTTCTGAAGATCATCATTGATGGCTTTTAAGAACTCATGCTCTTGCTCTAGATTGAGCTTTTCAAAGCGTAGCTTCTCATGAGTATTTAAAAGTTCTCGATGATCTTCTAAAGTAGTTTCATGAGCTAACTTAAGAGTGTTTAGTTCTTTAGTTAGACGCTCAATCTCCTCCTTATCATTGTCATTCGTTTTATCTTGATTAGCATGATTAATAGCAAGTTCATCATAGTTTTCATCACTAGAGTTGTCAACAAGTAAATCATCATCTCCTAGCAAATCATCTTCATCACTATTGAAATCAACATACTCGGGGTGTAATACCTTTGGGCCTTTAGCCATGAAGCATCTTCCAATTCCTTCATTTGGTGAATCAAATATGTCATAGGAGTTGGTTGACACAAGTGCTAAACCGGCAACACCTTCATCTTGAGTATGTTCAGAGTCGGAGTGATAACTTCTCTCGGAGTAGTGGTCGGAGTCGGAACCGGATACCCATTCACCAACATGAGCATGATGTCTTCATCTTGTGTAGCTCTTTGATGACTTGTCCTTCCTTTCCGAGTCCTTGCTTCTGCGAGAGGGTCTTCGTTCATAACGATCATCTCTACTCCTTCTCTCTCTTGGAGGTGATTCTTCTCTTCTACTTCTTCTCTTAGGTGAGTCTTCCCTTCTTTTTTGTGGGGCCGTACAATCATTGGAGTAGTGTCCGGGTCTTCCACAATTATAGCAATTTCGCTCACGACTAGAAGATATTTTGTCATTGTAGGACCTTGACTTGGAACTTCTTTCTTTGCTTCTACTCTTGTAGAACTTGTTGAAGTTCTTCACCATTAGGCTCAATTCTTCATTGAAGGCTTGTTTCTCACTTGATGATGTAGGAGCATCACATGAGGCTTTGTAAGCACCACTAGACTTGTCGTGAAGCTCCTCTTTATCCTTGAGTGACATCTCATGAGCAAAAATTCTTCCAATGACTTCAGTTGGTCTGAGATCTTTGTAATTGGGCATCATTTGGATCAAAGTGCACATGGTATCATATTTTCCATCCAAGGATCTTAGGATCTTCTTGATGATGAATCTATCAGTCATCTCTTCACTTCCTAAGCCGGCAATCTCATTTGTGATGAGAGCAAGCCTAGAGTACATTTCAGCGATACCTTCACCATCCTTCATTTTGAACTTGTCAAGCTGACTTTGAAGCACATCCAATTTGGATTCCTTGACGGAGTTGGTACCTTCATGCATATCAATCAAAGTATCCCAAATTTCCTTTGCATTCTCAAGATGGCTGATTTTGTTGAATTCTTCGGGGCACAATCCATTGAAGAGGATATCGCAAGCTTGAGCGTTGTTTTGCAACATCTTCAATTCTTCAGCGGTAGCTTCACGGTTCGGTTCTCTCCCATCGAAGAATTCACCTTGCAAACCAATGCACACAATAGCCCAAATGGCGGGGTTATGTCCAAGAATATGCATTTTCATCTTATGCTTCCAACTAGCAAAATTAGTACCAGCAAAGTAATGACCTCTACGGTGGTAATTTCCCTCGCTAGACGCCATACTATCGTAGGTTGTGAAACCAAGGCTATGATCACCAAAGCTATGGAAATCAAGGCAAATGGAGACCAAGGCTCTGATACCACTTGTAGGATCGAAAGTATGTCTAGAGGGGGGGTGATCAGACTACTTGACCAAAAAAAATCTAGCCTTTTCCCAATTTTAAGTCTTGGCAGATTTTAGCAACTTAGCACAAGTCAAGCAATCAACCTACACATGCAATTCTAAGAGTATAGCAGCGGAATGTAAATCATTGCATATGAAGGTAAAGGGGGGAGTTTGGAGGGAGCAAACGCAATGTAGACACGGAGATTTTTGGCGTGGTTTCGATAGGTGGTGCTATCGTACATCCACGTTGATGAAGACTTCAACCCACGAAGGGTAATGGTTGCGCGAGTCCATGGAGGGCTCCACCCACGAAGGGTCCACGAAGAAGCAACCTTGTCTATCCCACCATGGCCATCGCCCACGAAGGACTTGCCTCACTCGGGTAGATCTTCACGAAGTAGGCGATCTCCTTGCCCTTACAAACTCCTTGGTTCAACTCCACAATCTTGACGGAGGCTCCCAAGTGACACCTAACCAATCTAGGAGACACCACTCTCCAAAAGGTAATAGATGGTGTGATGATGATGAACTCCTTGCTCTTGTGCTTCAAATGATAGTCTCCCCAACACTCAACTCTCTCTCACAGATTTGGATATGGTGGAAAGATGATTTGAGTGGAAAGCAACTTGGGGAAGGCTAGAGATCAAGATTCTAGTGGTTGGATTGGAATGTCTTGGTCTCAACACATGAGTAGGTGGTTCTCTCTCAGAAAATGAGTAGTGGAAGTGTAGGCACGTTCTGATGGCTCTCTCACAAATGGAGAAGGGGGTGGAGGGGTATATATAGCCTCCACACAAAATCTAACCGTTACACACAATTTGCCAAACTCGGTGGGACCGAATAGTGAAACTTGGTCAGACCGATTCAATTCAAAATGTGAACGTTAGGATTTTCGGTGGGACCGACGTGATCAACTCGGTGGGACCGATGTGCTAGGGTTAGAGCATAACTTGATCTCTGTGAGACCAATCACATGAACTCGGTGGGACCGATTTCAGTAATAGGCAAACAGAGAGTTGGTCAGGCAAACTCGGTGGGACCGATCGCTCATTTCGGTTAGACCAAAACGTTAATAAAAGGAAACAGAGAGTTTGCATTGCGAACTCGGTGGGACCGATCGCTCATTTCGGTTAGACCGAAACGTTACAAAGGGAAACAGAGAGTTTGCAATCCCATCTCGGTGAGACCGAGATCCCTATCGGTGAGACCGAATTGATTAGGGTTTCTGGCTATGGCTATGTCAAGTGAACTCGGTGGCGCCGGATAGATCAAATCGGTGGGGCCGAGTTTGACTTTAGGTTTAGGACATATGTGGAAATGAGAAAGTGGTTGAGGGCTTTTGGAGCATATCACTAAGCACTTTGAGCAAGCAAGCCATTAAGCAACACCTCATCCCCTTTTAATAGTATTGGCTTTTCCTATGGACTCCATGTGATCTTGGATCACTAAAAAGAAAATGTAGAGTCTTGAGCTTTTGCCAATATATGTCCTTAGCATTTTGAGGGGTCCACATCTCTAGTCCATGCCATACCAATCATTGAACTTTCTGAAATGATCATCTTGAAAGAGTACTAGTTCAATGAGCTATATGTTGTTAAGAATTACCAAAACCACCCAGGGATTAGTTGCACTTTCACCTTCATAAGAACAATATTAGAACAATATATGCATTTTTCTAATCGAGATCATCCAGGCTCGTCTTATCCACCTCTGCTTTTAGTTCAGTAAGAACCTGTTTTGCACTGGCCAACTGAGAAAGTGCCTCCTCCTTCGCCAACACCATCTTAGCAAAGTCTAATTTCAAAAAATCTGAGCTCATTCTCCATCTTCCTCTTTTTATCCCGCATCTTCAAATATTCTTCCGCGTTGACAACACTTTCTCTAAGCCTACCTCTGTTCTCTTCCTCATACATGCTCCAGAGCTTTGCTAGGCACATCATCAAAGACTGTGGCCACTCTTGATCAACCCACTCGAGGTAAGAACACTTCCGTTCATCCTATAATATTTAAAACTATATCAGTAACAATTGTAGGGGAAATGGGTTTCTAGCAACATAGAAAATCACCAAATACATATTTTGAAAAACTGAAGAAACGGGTTATTTATGACATATCTTCTCAAAAAGATCAATGTGCAAATGAAAAATTACAACTGAGACAACAACCAAATTCTGAAATATCAGAAGCTATAATTAACTACAACAACGCTACAAGTTCTTAGTCATGTACTATAAATAACAAATTGAACATTTTATGAGGAAGCTAAATATAACTTCAACAGCATAGCGACAGTGTTTGGATGACAATTGATATTAACAGGTGTGTACATGCATGAATTTAGTAACATAGAACTAATAGCACTAAGGCTGTCCACTATGTATGCCAAAACCGGTGTAAAGACAATAGTTGCTACATTTGGCACCGGTGCCCTGCACTGGCGAGCTGATGCAGCGGGAAAAAATCAAGGACCCGGACTCCGGAACACCTCCGATGCCCAGTTCCTTCGTGCCATAAAGATTTAGTATTTTACTGCTTGGCTGCTCGGATGTGTGGACCAAAGTTGGCTGCACAAACTGCTGAAGCGGTGCCAAATAATTTTCTAATGGCACTGCTGATGAGATGGCAACATTTTTAGATATTAGGTACAAACTGTGACACTGTCTTAACATCCAGAATAACATAGCACAGTGACAGTGTCTGAATCACATCTAACAAATGATTTGTAACAATGAAAGTGGGGCTAACCTTCTCTGCACATGCCAGAAACTTCCTCCCACTGTCCACAGATTCAAACGCAACTAGCTTCACACATGGAGATTGATGGTGACAACGAGCAGGCAGATCTTCAGCCACCCCGCTCCATTCAATGCAACTGATGGTCCTAGGGAGCTACAAGAGGATGAAATGACTCAAATCGACCGCAGGATTAAAATCCTTCATTCCAAGTCATAACCTGAGAGAGAGAAGAGAGGCATACCCGGGTGCTAAAAAATTCATCATCGGAGGAGGAAACGCTGGAGAGGTCATTGAAGAAGACCATGGCGACCCCGTCGGTAGGATGCAAGACGGCGAGAGCGAGGAAGCAAGCGAGGAAGCGGCTATAGCTTCGGAAGGAAGGAAGGAGGAAACATGGGAAATGTGACATGTGGTCGGGGACAAAAGGGGGTGGAGGGGGGGGCGGGGGTAGATATTTCGGCGGTAGGCCAAAAATTTTGAAATGTGGAGGGAAACTTTGCGCGTGTTGCCGCCGGACACCATTCACTTTGAACGATTGTGTGCATCGCAAACAATTCTTCTGCTTTATGTTCATGGGATGAGTTTGATAATTCAAATTTTGGTGGAAATTTCCCTGGGTACTGTCCTCATCCATGTCATTGCATAATTTAACATCGCTTGCTAATTTGGGCACACAAAAGAGCGTACAGCACACAGACCACACTTACTGAATCAAGCAATTTTAGTAATTAAACAGAGCCAGTTGACCTAAACATTGCTCCAACGAAAGACCAGCATTAAAAACAAAGCCTAAGTACGCATAATTTTAACAAAGCCGCCGCCGCGCCGGCCTATGCATCGCCGGTGTGAGATGAGACGTCGATGACTTGTCCTGGCGACATGCCACCGTTGGTGGACTCCGCGTCCCCCCTGCTGAGGTCGACCGCGTCCTCGTCCTCGTCCTCATCCTCGGCGCCACCCTCAAGGTTGTAGTACTCATAGTAGTGGCTGCGCCAGAGCTCGCGTTGGTACTCCACCGCCGATTCCTCGACTGACAGACTCTTCTCTACCTCGACCTCGGCCACGCGCAACTCCTCCTCCCGGCGCTCCCTGATCTCCGCCGCCTCCTACATCTCCGGCTCCCGCTCGGCGATCTCATGAGGAAGCAGGTGCTCCATGGCCAACGCCGCCTGTTTGGACGTGGGTTGCATGCTGGATTCCGAGGTGGCCTGGAATATCTTGGCGTGTGCATCCTCGATCTTGGCGTGGATGGCCTCGACCCGGGCCAGGGCGACATCGGCAGCACGGACAGTAGCTCGAGTGCTCTTGGTGTTTGCAGTAGCTGCTGCAGCCGTCTCGGCTGCTGCAGCTGCCCTGTCGGCCGCAGACGCCCTCTTGGCGGATGCGGCCGCGCTCAATGCGGATGCGGCGACACTCTCAGCGTAGGCGGCCACGCTCTCGACGCAGACGGCGGCGCTCGGGGAGGACGTAGCCACCGTACGGGCCCTCACAAAGCATTTCCACGGCATCATCTTTGCAAGAAGGGGTTATAGGAATGGGGATCGGGATTCGGGGGTTGCCGGCACTGGAGCAGATGAGCCGGCGAAGCTTAAGGAGGAAGACTTAAATAAACCCACGAATTTTCATCACAAACGGTTCCTACAAAAAAACTGTGTGTGATGTTGTTGATATTTTTTATTAGCTGTGCAAGACGAATTTGGAGTAAAGTGGCAATGGATGGTGTTTTAAATGTACGAGAAAATTCGTAGTACTAATACAACTATCATGTCAAAATTTGGAAAATTTCAGGGGTCATTTGACCTTTTAAGACATTTAAGTGATTTTCTAGCCATTTAATGACCATAATTCAAATTTGAACTACATGTACATGCAACAGCTAACCATAACGGTTTGAAAAGTCATATTTGTGTACTTTTGTGCGAGTTAATTCCATGTGCAGTAAATTGGAAGAAATTTTCAAACATATTGGTGTCACGGCCTGGACACAAAGCATGGAGTGCCATGTCATTTAAATTCCAAAAAAATAAAAAAAGATCAGAAACACATGAAACCTTGCTTGATGTAATGTCATGCCACCAAGATGATGTGGTAAAAAAATTGGCATGTTTGACGAAAATTTTGACACACACCCCTCACAAACCGGAGCAACTCAGTAGAAGGCTTGTGGTTCCAAGAGGGAACAATGCATGTTTGAGAAAGTGCCTCCTCCTTCGTCAACACCATCTTAGCAAAGTCTAATTTAAAAAAATCTCAGCTCATTCTCCATCTTCCTCTTTTTATCCCGCATCTTCAAATATTCTTCCGCGTTGACAACACTTTCTCTAAGCCTACCTCTGTTCTCTTCCTCATACATGCTCCAGAGCTTTGCTAGGCACATCAACAAAGACTTTGGCCACTCTTGATCAACCCACTCGAGGTAAGAACACTTTCGTTCATCCTATAATATTTAAAACTATATCAGTAACAATTGTAGGGGAAATGGGTTTCTAGCAACATAGAAAATCACCAAATACATATTTTGAAAAACTAAAGAAACGGGTTATTTATGACATATCTTCTCAAAAAGATAAATGTGCAAATGAAAAATTACTACTGAGACAACAACCAAATTCTGAAATATCAGAAGCTATAATTAACTACAACAACGCTACAAGTTCTTAGTCATGTACTATAAATAACAAATTGAACATTTTATGAGGAAGCTAAATATAACTGCAACAGCATAGCGACAGTGTTTGGATGACAATTGATATTAACAGGTGTGTACATGCATGAATTTAGTAACATAGAGCTAATAGCACTAAGGCTGTCCACTATGTATGCCAAAACCGGTGTAAAGACAACAGTTGCTACATTTGGCACCGGTGCCCTGCACTGGCGAGCTGATGCAGCGGGAAAAAATCAGGGACCCGGACTCCGGAGCACCTCCGATGCCCAGTTCCTTCGTGCCATAAAGATTTAGTATTTTACTGCTTGGCTGCTCGGATGTGTGGACCAAAGTTGGCTGCACAAACTGCTGAAGCGGTGCCAAATAATTTTCTAATGGCACTGCTGATGAGATGGCAACATTTTTAGATATTAGGTACAAACTGTGACACTGTCTTAACATCCAGAATAACATAGCACAGTGACAGTGTCTGAATCACATCTAACAAATGATTTGTAACAATGAAAGTGGGGCTAACCTTCTCTGCACATGCCAGAAACTTCCTCCCACTATCCACAGATTCAAACGCAACTAGCTTCACACATGGAGATTGATGGTGACAACGAGCAGGCAGATCTTCAGCCACCCCGCTCCATTCATTGCAACTGATGGTCCTAGGGAGCTACAAGAGGAAGAAATGACTCAAATCGACCGCCGGGTTAAAATCCTTCATTCCAAGTCATAACCTGAGAGAGAGAAGAGAGGCATACCCGGGTGCTAAAAAATTCATCATCGGAGGAGGAAACGCTCGTGGTTCGTGGTTCCGATAGGGAACAATGCATGTTTGATGACGAACGGGAGATAGCTTCCTCTTATGGCCTTCAATTTTTTTTCTACATTTAACATGCACTAATACAACTGTCATTTCAAAATTTGGAAAATTCTAGGGGTCATTTGACCTTTTAAAGATATTTAAGTGATTTTCTAGCCATTTAATGACCGTAATTCAAATTTGAACTACATCTACATGCAACGGCTAACCATAACGGTTTGAAAAATCATATTTGTGTAATTTTGTGCGAGTTAATTCCGTGTGCAGTAAATTGGAAGGAATTTTTAAACATATTGGTGCCACACCCTGGACACATGCATGGAGTGCCATGTCATTTAAATTCCAAAAAAAAATAAAAAAAAGATCAGAAACACATGAAACCTTGCTTGATGTAATGTCATGCCACCAAGATGATGTGGTAAAAAATTTGGCATGTTTGACGAAAGTTTGGACACAGACCCCTCACAAACTGAAGCAACTCACTAGAAGGCTCGTGGTTCCGAGAGGGAACAATGCATGTTTGATGACGAACGAGAGATAGCTTCCTCTTACGGCCTTCAAATTTTTTCTACATTTAACGTGCACTAATACAACTGTCATTTGAAAATTTGGAAAATTCTAGCGGTCATTTTACCTTTTAAAGACATTTAAGTGATTTTCTAGCCATTTAATGACCGTAATTCAAATTTGAACTACATCTACATGCAACGGCTAACCATAACGGTTTGAAAAATCATATTTGTGTACTTGTGTGCGAGTTAATTCCATGTGCAGTAAATTAGAAGGAATTTTCAAACATATTGGTGTCATGGCCTGGACACATGCATGTAGTGCCATGGCATTTAAATTCCAAAAAGTTAAAAAATGATCAGACAAACTTGAAACCTCGCTTGATGTAATGGCATGCCACCAAGATGATGTGGTAAAAAAATTGGCCTGTTTGATGAATGTTTGGACACAAATCCCTCACAAACCGGAGCAACTCGGTAGAAGGCTCGTGGTTCCGAGAGGGAACAATGCATGTTTGATGACGAATGGGAGATAGCTTCCTCTTACGACCTTCAAATTTTTTCTACATTTAACGTGCACTAATACAACTGTCATGTCAAATTTGGAAAATTCTAGGGGTCATTTGACCTTTTAAAGACATTTAAGTGATTTTCTAGCCATTTAATGACCGTAATTCAAATTTGAACTACATCTACATGCAGCGGCTAACCATAACGGTTTGAAAAAAAATTGTGTACTTGTGTGAGAGTTAATTCCATGTGCAGTAAATTGGAACGAATTTTCAAACATATTGGTGTCACGGTTTGGACACATGCATTGAGTGCCATGGCATTTAAAGTCCAAAAAATTAAAAAATGATTAGACGATGTAAATATCTGATGTTCAAAAAAGAAAATGTAAAGATCTGGCAAGACAACCGGGCCCCACATGATTGGCACTCTATTTCGCCCCTCGAGGTTTGGAAGGTGAGTGGTGCGAGTTATTAATCAGACGCGGTTCTGTATTGGAAACCGTCAGCAATTAAGTTCACACACGGCTTTTGCTGCGGGAATCGTGTGTAATTCAAACTACAGTACTCGTAAATTCCGGCGACCAGCGTGTGTACTATTCACGTCGATCTAGATTTCGGCTGCCAATAAATACTACCTTCCTCACGTCGTCCCGCCTGCGTTCTCATCTACATCCTCCCCTTGCTTGCCCCCTCTCTCTCTCTCAAATCTCTGCCATGGCGCTTCTGATCTGCCCATGCGCTGACGAGGAGGCGCCGCCCCCCGAGGATGCTCAGTCGAAGAGCAGCGACGAGGAGGACCCCTACACGCCGTTGGACGAGGTTGCGCCGGACCCTCCAACTTTGGAGTGGTTTTGGGGCCAGTACAATCTTTGTCTGTGGAAGTCGCTGCCGCCGGCTAAGAAAGCCAGGCAAGTGGCGTTCAAGAAGGAGATGGCGGATGAGCAAGCCAGGTACCAGGCGGCCTGTGATGCTCGTGATGACGCCTGGAAAAAGGAGGCGGTGGAGCTTGGGGGGTGGGCTCGTCGTCGTGCGGAGGAGGTGTACGAAGACGGGTACTTCGCGAGGAAGGTCAAAGGCGCTAGGCGCCTCATCGTTGCATGGAGGTGGGTCGATAAGCTCCAGCGTGCCACCGACGAGGAGCTCCAGTGGCACCCAACGAAATGGCAAGATCGTTCGTGCTCGTCCGCCAGCAAGAGGCAGATCGGTACGTCAAGCACTGCGAGGTGGAGGAGGCGGAGTACTGCCTCCGCGCTGGGAAGACACCACGCACCAGGGAGCTGCTGGCGAGGGGCTGCCGGAATATTGCCCCTAGGAGGGATTATTAGTTTTAGTATTGTTGGTTTTCAATTTTATGCATTGTACCTAGTAGTTAAGTATCATCACGTATATGTGATGATATTATATATATTTTGTGATGAACTAATGAACAATTAATATATATTATGAATTCCATTTTCTATCTGTTTTCGTATACTAATTTGTATCTAGCTGTTATCATCCACATATACAGAATGGAAAGCATATACACACACATTGAAACAGAACATATAAGAACGAAAAATAGAGTACACACATTGAAACAGAGCAATAAATGGAGCAATATTATGATTGCTGTGAATACATAGCGATCCATGTCGAAACGACTCAACAAAATAAAATGCGTCCATGAGGCCATGACCAGCATCCCTTGCCTACGGTAGCTCTTGGCTCTGCCTGAACTCATGCAGGCGTTCGTCCAAGTGGTCGACACGCTCTCGGTACATCTGGAGCGCGATCTCGAGCTCCAAGTTGGCTATTTCATCGGAGATCACCAGTTCGAGGATGCGACGGCCATGTTCCTCTACTGCGCCCAGGTGGACACCTGGGCCAAGCAGGCGGTCGAGCCTAGCGACCAGCGCGTTGGCATCGAGCAGGCCGCAGACAAGGCGAATGCCGCGACCCATGCGAACGGCGCGGCGGGCGTCCGGTGCGGCCAGCCTCTGGTGCAATTACAGCGTAGACGGACTTTGCCCACTCCTGGCGAGGAATGGGGGTACTGACAGGATGTGTACCCAGCTGCGACGCCCTGTCGACAACAGGCAAGCACCGATGGACCCACTATTGTTGTGCGGCGCGCCGCGCCTCTTGCTCTGTGGCACTCCAACGGTCTTGCTGTGCGGTGAGCCGCAGCCTATCGGCGCGGACGCGCCTAGCTTGCTCTGCAGTGCGCCATCGATCATGTTGTGCGGCGAGCTACAGCCTCTCGGCGCTGACATGCCTATCTTGATCCGCGGCGCTGAAGCGCCATGCGCCAAGGGTCTGCTCAACCCTGGCGATGACACGCATCACGGCGTCGTCCATCGCATTGCCGGGGAGCGCCTCAGCCTCGACGGGTTGTGCTGCCTTCTCGTTTTCCTCGTCGAGGAGGTTGATGGCAGAGGCGGTGTTTTAGTGGGTTGGCATGCTTGGAAAAGGTGGATGTGCTACATGCTGCGCTTGTTGCCTCCGTGCGTCGCGCGCTGCACGCAATATCGCTAGGTGGCGGCGGGAAACCGGTGAGGAAATGGCGGGAGACGGTGGTGTGTTCATAAAACACCATCAATTAATGGAAACTTAGCATAGAAGGAACATCGAGCTAGCACGACGCGTGCGGGCACATTGCTCGCCCAAGGCTACGATCCATATACTTGTGTGCCCAATAGAGCACACTATTCACAAGAAAGAATACTGTTCCGTTTATCCTAGTAGAGCAGTGGCGGCAAGCGTCACAAGAAGTAGATGATGATCAGATGATCGTTTATCCTAGTTAATTATGTATGCAATAGTTTACTTTGGTGTGTGGAAATGTCATGTGTGTACTAGCCACCTATGTAATTGGATATTTGCCGCATATCACACACATCTTGTTTATGTGAAACGTTTCTGTTCTCTTGGCTCAACACAAACAGTTTATCGGAATGAAGTGTATGCCCTCCATTGCACACACCTTGATCTGGCTGAACCGTTTCTGTTGCGTTGCCTAATCGAAAACAGTTCATTCGAGTGAACCGTATGCCGTATATCACACACACCTTGATCTGGCTGACCGTTTCTTTTGTGTTGCCTAATCACAAACAGTTCATCCGAGTGAACTGTATGCCGTATATCGCACACACCTTCATCTGGCTGCCCGTTTTTATTGTTCTGCCTCATCACAAACAGTTTATCCGAGTGAATTGTATGCCGTATATCACACATGCCTCCATCTGGCTGCCCGTTTCTTTTGTTCTGCCTCATCACAAACAGTTCACTGAACTGAACCGTATGCCCCACATCGCACACGCAACTAAAATCGGAACCGTGTTTGATGTATCCTTCATCGCAAACGTTTTGCATCTTTTTTGATGGTTTTTTTACATCATCATTTGCGATTAATGCATCGCACATAGTTTCGTCAAAGGGTCTCTGACCGTAGTGTCGTGTTAGCAGCATCCTGCAGTAGTGTATGGGTGTTAATCACATGGCGATGTGAACTAGATTATTGACTCTAGTGCAAGTGGGAGGCTGATGGAAATATGCCCTAGAGGCAATGATAAATTGGTTATTATTATATTTCCTAAATCATGATAAAGGTTTATTATTCATGCTAGAATTGTATTGACCGAAAACTTAAATACATGTGTGGATACATAAACAAATACCGTGTCCGTGGTGAGCCTCTACTAGACCGGCTCGTTGATCAAAGATGGTTAAGGTTTCCTAACCATAGACATGAGTTGTCATTTGATAACGAGATCACATCATTAAGAGAATGATGTGATGGACAAGACCCATCCGTTAGCTTAGCATATGATCGTTTAGTTTATTGCTACTGCTTTCTTAATGTCAAAGACATATTCCTTCGACCATGAGATCATGCAACTCCTGGATACCGAAGGAATACCTTGTGTGCTATCAAATGTCACAACGTAACTGGGTGATCATAAAGATGCTCTACAGGTATCTCCGAAAGTGTCTGTTGAGTTGGCATAAATCGAGATTGGGATTTCTCGCACCGAGTATCAGAGAGGTATGTCTGGGCCCTCTCAGTAATGCACATCACAAGAAGCTTGCAAGTAAAGTGACTAAGGAGTTAGTTACGAGATGATGCATTACGGAACAAGTAAAGAAACTTGCCGGTAACGAGATTGAACTAGGTATGAAGATACCGACGATCGAATCTCGGGCAAGTAACATACCGACAGACAAAGGGAATTACGTATGTTGTCATAAAGGTTCGACCGATAAAGATTTTCGTAGAATATGTAGGAACCAATATGGGCATCCAGGTTCCGCTATTGG
Source organism: Thinopyrum elongatum (assembly GCA_011799875.1). Lineage (NCBI taxonomy): Eukaryota > Viridiplantae > Streptophyta > Magnoliopsida > Poales > Poaceae > Thinopyrum > Thinopyrum elongatum. Next base: position 180,199,520 of record CM022299.1, on the reverse strand, counting down.
TTATTGACCGGAGAGGCATCTCGGTCATGTCTACATCATTCTCGAACCCATAGGGTCCGCACGCTTAACGTTAGTTGACGATATAGTATTATATGAGTAATGTGAATTGGTGACCGAATGTTGTTCGGAGTCCCGGATGTGATCACGGACATGATGAGGAGCTCCGGAATGGTCCGGAGGTAAAGATTGACATATAGGACGATAGCATTTGGTCACCGGAAAGGTTTCAGAAGTACCGGGTATTTTATCGGAGTGCAGGAAGGGATTCCAAGAGGCCACGGGTAAGTGGTGGGTCTTATTGGCCAAGGGGGGTGGGAAGCACACCAGCCCACAAGGGGGCTGGCGCGCCCCTCCACCCCAGCCCACACGCCAAGAAAGGGAGGGAAAGGAAGGGGGAGCCGCCCAAAGGCAGCCAACCCCCCTTTCCTTTCCCCCATGTTCAAATAAGGAGGGGGCGGCGGCCAGGCAGGCGCCCTAGGGCAGCCGCCGGCCACTTGGGGGCGCCCTAGGGGCTGCCTCCTCTCCCCCCTCCACCTATATATATGAGAGGAGGGAGAGGGGTAACACACACCATGATTCCCTAGCCGTATGCGGAGCCCCTCTCCCTCTAGTTCATCCTCGGTCATATTTTCGTAGTGCTCGGCGAAGCCCTGTGGAGATAGTTGCATCACCACCGTCACCAAGCCGTCGTGCTGCCAGAACTCATCTACTACTTTGCCCGTCTTGCTGGATCAAGAAGGCGAGGACTTCATCGAGCTGAACATGTGCTGAACGCGGAGGTGCCGTACGTTTGGTACTTGATCGGGCAGATCGTGAAGGTGTACGACTACATCAACCGCGTTGATAAACGCTTCCGCTTTACGGTCTACGAGGGTATGTAGACACACTCTCCCCTCTCGTAGCTATGCATCTCCATGGATAGATCTTGCATGTGCGTAGAATTTTTTTTGTTTTCCATGCAACATTCCCCAACAAAAACATGGTGCTACTCTAAAGCACAAGTGTGGAAAAGGATAGCAACATTGCCCCTTCTGTCTTTTTCTCTTTTTTTGTTTTTTCCTTTTTTTTCTTTTTTTGTTGGGCTCTTTTTTGCCTCTCTTTTTTTCTCTTTTTTTTATATTTTCGTCTGGAGTCTCATCCTGACTTGTGGGGGAATCATAGTCTCCATCATCCTTTCCTCACTGGGCAATGCTCTAATAATGATGATCATCACACTTTTATTTACTTACAACTCAAAATTACAACTCGATACTAGAACAAAATATGACTCTATATGAATGCCTCTGGTGGTGTACCAGGATGTGCAATGATCTAGCATAGCAAAGATATCAAAAAATGGACAAGCCATGAAAATATCATGCTAGCTATCTTACGATCATGCAAAGCAATATGACAATGAATACTCAAGTCATGTGTATGATGATGGTGGAAGTTGCATGGCAGTATATCTCGGAATGGCTATGGAAATGCCATGATAGGTAGGTATAGTGGCTGTTTTGAGGAAGATATAATGAGGCTTATGTGTGATAGATCGTATCATATCACGAGGTTTGGATGCACCGGCAAAGTTTGCACCAATTCTCGAGGTGAGAAAGGGCAATGCATGGTACCGAAGAGGCTAGCAAATTGCGGAAAGGTGAGAGTGCTTATAATCCATGGACTCACATTAGTCATAAAGAACTCACATACTTATTGCAAAAGTTTATTAGCCCTCGAAGCAAAGTACTACTACACATGACCTAGGGGGATAGATTGGTAGGAAAAGACCATTGCTCATCCCCGACCGCCACGCATAAGGAAGACAATCAATAATAAATCATGCTCCAATTTCATCGCATAACAAGAGACTATACGTGCATGCTTCGGGAATCACAAACCTTAACACCAATATTCTTACTAAACCACAAAAATTCTGAAAAACTAGGAAAAAATAAAACATTTGCATAGCATTACTGTGTAGACGTTCCAGTAAAAAATGTAATTTCACGCACTACAGCCAAAGTTTCTGTTTTTGCACCGCACATACCAAACAAGCAATCTAAACATCCTAAAGGCAAATCTTGGCACATTATTTTTATAATACAATGGATTTGTACAAGGGGATAATTATTTTTGTTGAAAAGTTTCTGTAATCAAGGTTCACAAAGTTTCCATGGGCATGAACAAAGTTCAAGGCTAGCTCCCACTTTAACAATGCTCGTCTTTCTCACTTTCGTTTTTATTTTTGAAAATTTTTAGGTTCCCCTCTATATTTTTGTTTTGTTTTTAAACCTTATAAAAGAACATAACAGAATAAAATGACTCTCTAAAACTTCCGGGTTGTCTCCCTGGCAGCGCTTTCTTAAAAGCCATTAAGCTAGGCATAAAGTGCTCAAGTAATTGATACACCCGGATCCCAAGGTATACCAACACAGGTACAACAAGGTGCTATACAAATGGTTTTTAACCCCTTTCTGCGATGGCGTTCTGAACCATCACCTAGTGAGTGACTGCGATAGGGGGGTCCTTCCCACACGACCTAGAAACCGTCAGGGATAGGGAGCCATGATGCATACAGTTGTCCCTATAAAACTATTTCTGATATCTCGAATATCCCAAATGCTTCATCCTTGCTACTCGTTTGTGCTCGCATTGCCATCACAGTCGGAGTTATGTGGTTTTACCTAAAACCAGGTGCACTCCAGGCACATTCCAGGCACATTCCAGGCACGTACCAAACTGGCTCTACGTTTACGATGCCTGGCACATCACAAACAGTTCATCATTGTAAACCGTGTATGATAGGGTGACAATCACACACATTTAGTTTTCCCGCATCGTTTGTGATATTGTCTAACATCACACACGGTTTGCAAATGGCAACTGTGTGCACAGTTACACACGTTTCCTCTTCGTGAACCGTGTCGGATTATGATGTATATCGCACACGCTGTGCTTTATAGACCGTGTGCACTGTAATGACCTGCAGAGCGTAATTTCACCCTAATTTAATTGCTGCTATTTAAAATTGTACCTGATTTGAATTTGAAAGTAGGCTATAGCTTTATTCATATCCATCAGGTTCAAACAACCAATGCATTATTCGATTCACATGTACATATGTTCAAGAATTACATAAGCACCAAATAAAGAATGATGAACCATGGTTGTATACTTGTACTATTACAGATGGTAAAGAAAGAGGCAAGAGACATTCTGGTTGCTTAACAAGGTGAAGCGGAATGGCCCTATTGTGCTCTCCTGGATGCAGAAGGCACGCACGACTCTAGTCCAACCCCTTGTGATGGCCGGCCGCCAATCATGTAGTTTGAGAGGTAATCTTGAGTAAACTACTTCAGGATCCACTGCAAAGAAAAAAGATTCAGACATTTTCATCTAACACAACTCATTACGGGCAGTAAAAAGAAGGCTACAGAGTTCTTACTTACCATCCTGCAGTTCATTGTTGTCTTGCATAAAGTGTAAACAAATAGTTTGATTGACATCTTTTGACCCATTTTAATAACAATCTTTATCAGTTTCCTCACTTGATGCTGGTTCATGAATATCTCATTGCCCCATACGCAGAAAGGGTCGAAGTGTGGATCTTTGGCAATGGCATATGTACCTAAAAGCACCAAGTTAATATTAGAACCTAAACAACAATTGCAAAATGATGTAGTACAACACTCCCTCCATCCCATTATATAAGATCTTATTACATGTATATCTAGATATCATCAGAACATTAAGGTAACACTCTTCCTTGTTGCTATGTAGCCTAGGATTGCATATTTAGTCATTCAGTACAATGCATGTTGCTATGTGGCCTCAGATATATTAGATATGTCCCTAATAAACCAACCGATAAATGGGTTACAGATATATTCAGTGAAATGTCCGATTCGACGATTAATCCCTTATCAGCCCCCAGGCTATATGGTACCAGCTACCGATATCCTGAACAGTGAGTATATATAAGCAATGCGATGAAACTAACCTCGATGGTAAACAGCAGTTGTTCTCAATATTGTCCTGTATGAGTACATATAAAGGCATGTTAAGCACAAGAGGCTAAATATCAACCAAATATATCCATGGTAGACAACATAATCTACAAATGATAGCTTCAGTGTGCAGGTTTAAGCACGCTAGTTAAGCAAAACAAGAAGTGGAAAGATGTGTTAACTGCAACAGGCATAACATTTAAAAACAAGCAAATATAGTCATTCAAACTGGTATTGTGCAGGTCTAAATTACACTAGTTATTGTTAAAAAAATGAAAAGGCATGTTAACTGCAACATCCTTAACAACAACCAAATATCGTAATTCATAGTGGTATTGTTGAAACTGTTATTGATGAAATTGAACTACACGGCAAATAGTTGCACATATAGAGCATCACATTGTGAAAAACTGAAATAAACCAGGCATAAGGCCATCTCTAGCCGATCCTTTAAAAGTTAACGGATTAAAACCCTTAGTGGATATATATAGTCCAGAAATTTTTGGCTGTTTCTGGTCGATCCCCTAAACTTAACATTGTAAACTTCAATTTGATCAAGTTCAAAGCAGGTTCAACCGAAAGTAGCATGCATTCAAACATAAACATAGATAGTTTTGCATAACCGAACATAAAACATAAATTTAAACTAAGCTAAACTACTTTTGGTCGTAGTGGAGGTCGAGCCAATCCTTCCTCGTCAAGTACGGTGTGCTGTGAGCCGGGTCCGGGCCGGTGCCACCATCGGGGTCATTGGGGAAGACACTCCTCCACTCGGCAACGTCGATCTCCTCATCCTCGCCGCCCACCTCGACGCCCTCCGCACCGCCATCCTCGCCGCCTTTGACCTTGTCATTGGAGGAGAGCATGATAACCTCGTCGCCCTCCACGCCGGGAAAGATCACCCGTTCCGCCTCCACGAGCTCCGGGTGCTGCCGGTGGAGCTCTTGCATGTAGGCCTCGTCGGTGGCCTCGGCCTCGAGGCGCTCCCATGCCTCGCGGTCCTCCCGCGCCATAGCCGAGCTCACCACCCCTGGCTCCGGTGGAACGAGGTCAACTGGATGTGTGCCGCAGGGGAAATTGAGCCTAGCCGTCGCGCCGTGGTAGCGGACCTGCCAGCGGTCGTACTCCATGGCCGCGAGCTCGGCCGTGTGGAAGCTACCGAGCCACCGGCGAGTGTGGGTCTCTCGATTCATAATCTCGGCGACCCACGTCCCCCACCGCCGCTGCCGGACCCCGAGGTAGGACCTCGTCGGTGGCCGGCCCGAGGGAGGACGGGGAAGTCCTCAAACCAGCGTAGGGGCGCGGCGGCGGGTGGATCGGGCGACCGGCGACGGCGGATCCATAAAGAGCCCGTGGAGGACGTCGGGGACACCTCGGCGGCCACCTCGCCAGCGTCGGGCAAAGAGGTTGCGATAAACCTCTTTCGGGCCATTGGCTCCTCGAGCTCCCCAGCACACAGGTAGAGGTTGAGGATGGAGGCGGCGGCGACGATGGCAGCGAACTACTGATGGTTTCGAGCGAGGGAGGGGTGGTGTGTGTCTGTGTGAGCGGAGGTTTTGGGGAGTGTGTGGTGTGTGTGGAGGGAGGGCGGGGGGCAAGGTGGTGTTTGAGGAAATACCGCGGCAACTGAAAATTTTACTAGGCGGGAGTAAAGTGCTGGGCTACTGAAAATTTGGATCAAGGGCGAGCAGATATTTTTGAGATTGCGAGGGATGCAGAGGCGGGAGTAACAAGGCGGGGCTACCAAAAATTTGAATCAAGGGCGGGCAGATATTTTTGAGATTGCGAGGGATGCAGAGGCGGGAGTAACAAGGCGGGGCTACTAAAAATTTGAATCAAGGGCGAGCAGATATTTTTGAGATTGCGAGGGATGCAGAGGCGGGAGTAATAAGGCGGGGCTACTGAAAATTTGAATCAAGGGATTGAAGCAGCGCAGGAGTAACAGACATCGCACACGGTCTGCACATACTAATCGTGTGCTGTCAAACATAAAAACCTTCCAGGCGGTAGATATTTTTGAGATTACGAGACAGTAGATATTTTCGAGAGTGGGAGGCAAGCCTCGTGGAGCCCAATCTACTATGCTGATGTGAGTGACTGCAGGGGCACGGGCGTGCCACACGGGTAGTCTGACCGAACCGTGTCTGTTGCGGACCCAATCGCAGACAGTTTCTGCATCGAACTCGTGTGCTGTTTATAAATTTGGCAAAAAGAATAATGCGGGAAAGGGTTAGAACACGAACACGTGGAAAACGGTGGTTTGATGTTCGAATACCCAATGCACAACTTTGATGTGGCACCTGTCACACAAAGCGCATAGTATTGCTAGTCAGCCACCCCCTACGAACCCCACTTCATGTCGGTGGTAAGGGAATCCTATCTATGAATGCATGCCCCCAGATAGTTAGGTTTGAAATCTCACCCTACCGTAACACAAAACCTATAGGAGTCCCTCATATATATGGTCAAACTTCCCGTTTCGCTTCCGGACAAAGGTGGACCGTGTGACGACCCAAAAATGTGTGTTTGTGGCGGGAGATGGGTGAGACCACATACGAACCACCTGCGGGTGGCCCTATACTATATGTATGAAAAGGGTGTGATGTGATATTTAACTACCATTCACAACTTTGATGTGGCACGTGTGCCTCGCAAAATAGCCAGACTTCCCCGACCCCACGGAGGTTGCGGGTAGTGCGAAGTAGCCCCCCCCCCCCCCACACACACACACATGTGTCGGGGGGAGGGCATCTCACCAAGACGTACTGTAACACGGACCAAACAGAGTCCAACTTGATCGTATAACCTCTCTCGCTCGTTGTTGGTCAAAGCGATGGACGTCCACATGGCCCCGTAAAATGGGCTAGCTTGTCACCGATAAACTCGCGAGGGAGTACTGTCTGAAGACAAAACCCACTCTGTGCATGTGGCCCAATTATGTATATGGAAGTGGTGTGTGTGGTGTTTGAATACGCAATGTGCAAATTTGATGTGGCACCATGCTTTGGAACCGTAAAATCCCCACACTGATCGAGGGTTCACGATGCGTAGCATGCATGCACTCAAACTTAATTAGGCCTAGAATGATCGACCTACTATACGATAACACGAACCAAAGAAGAAGAATCCACCCTGGTAACCTTTCTCGTCGTCAGTCGAAATGATGGACGTCCACGCAGGCCCACGAATATATATATATATATATATACATATTTATGGAGGTGCGTGATGCATGCATATGTGTTGAATACCTAATGCACAACATTGATGTGATGCATGCGTTCAAAAGCGCACAGGTCCCCACACAGAGCAAGAGGTTCATGACGTGTCGTGTGCTCGCCCCCCCCCCCCCTTCGATCCAGCGGGATGGATTCATGTGTACACATGCGCTATTATATATGCAATCTCACATCATGACCTATATCGCGAGACAAACAAAAAATTAATCCCCTCCTAAGTCAAAATAACTAACCTCTCTCGTTGTCGGTGAAAGTGTTGGACCAAGCGGGCCGACAAATGGAAGCATCACTGATAACCACGTGGGTGAGTGCCACAAGACAACCACCATCCCTTGCATGTGTGCCAAAACATATATATGGAGAGGTGTGTGGTTGTGATGTTTTGAATACCTAATGCACAACCTTTGATGTGGCATTTGCCTCAAAAACTGCAAAGTCCCCACACAGAGTGAGGTTCATGTGTGACACCTAGAATATGTTGGTCCCATCCCACTTCAACACGTACTATATATATACTCCTACCCTAACACAGCCCCAAAAGAATTAATCCTCCTTGTTCGCCAAATGTGCCTCTCTCTCGTTGGGTCAAAGTGATGGAGGACGACCTCGCGGGCCCATAGATGGAAGGGCCACATGCGAGTGAGTTCCTATAGGGCAACCACCGCCTGCATGGTATTGCATGATGTTTGAATACCAATGCACAACTTTGATGTGGCACCTGCCTCGGGAACCGAAAAGTCCCCACATGGAGCAAGGTTATGACACACACACACACACACACACACACACACACACACACACACACATATATATATATATATACATATGCATGTATGTATATATAGACAAAGGGAGAGAGAGAGATAGTTTACATGTTGCCCCCTCTTTGACATGTACTACATACTCCTACCGTGCATATACGTAACACAAACAAAAAAAGAACCATCCTTGTTGGTCAAATTAACCTCTCTCTCGTTGTATGTTCAATTGATCGACGAAGACCTCGCGGGCCCACAGAGAGTCACACGCGAGCGAGTGTCATAGGACAATCACCGCATGTATGTTGTCGTGTGTTGTGTGATGTTTGAATACCCAATGCACAACTTTGACGTGGCACATGTTTCGCAAACCAGAAATGCATGCACTACACAGAGGTTCACGATGCGTAGCACCCTCACTTCGAGCCGGTGGGAGGGACTCATGTGTACGCACATGCCCGAACTTTGATATGGAATCTCACCATGATCCACATAACACACATGCCAAAGATGAATCCACCTTCGGTCCGATGCCTCTCGTTGTCGGTGGAAACTAAAAACCTTTGCGGGCTAACGAATGTGCACGTCGCTGCTAACCGCATGAGGGAGTGTCCGAGAGGACCACTAATGCATGCATGTGGCCCGAACATGTATGTATAAAAGGGTTGTGTACTGCTTTAAATAACCAATTCAGGACTTTGGTCTGGCATATATACATGACTCACAAAATGATCAATAATCCTAGGAGGCTCGCGACTATTAGTGTACTGATGGACCCCCCCCCCCCACACACACAGAGACACACATCCCACACCACCACCTCCACTCTGAGGACACATGTCAAACTTTTTCTGTAGTGAACATACGACCAAAGGAGTGTCATGTTAAAGTTTGAAAAAAAAACAGAGATCATTTGACCCATTTTATACATTGATTGATTTCCTAGGGATTTAATGTGCAAAAATCAAATTTGAGCTACATGTGCACCAAAATGGATTGCAAAATCATATCTGTGTCCCTGGGTGCATGTTTCCCCGTGAAAGAAATTTCAAAACATTGAGAATGTTGATTTTTAAAATTCAGTAAATCAAAAACTTCGTTGAAATTCATGAAACTTATCGTGGTGTCATATATGGACACCAGTAGACTGTGATATTGTATTTTTCGTCAAATTTGAGACAAGTTTTGATATAATCTACTTACAAATAGGAGATTGTTAATAATTAGCAACCAATATCTCATATGGATTATTTATTCGGACAATGTACTTTAGACCGTGCCATGCTTCGGTTAAGCAGTAAAGCGGCAGAATGAATCATCAAATAACAGAAAAAATATACATGCCGCCACGCGCCCCGTGTGGCGTGCGAGCAGGCGCGAGTTGATGGGGCACATGCGAGTAGTTCTCCATGCACACAACCCGGGAGGCGTGCGTGCAGGTGTGTAAATTGACGGGAGGCATTTTCGCTGCGCAGTGTCATCGGGAGGCGTGCGAGTAGCTGTGTGAAATGATGGTATAGGAATGCCAGAAGTCCGCCGCGCAGGCTCACCGGGAGGCAAGACAGCCTTTGATCGTCGCCCGCCTCGCTCCCACTAGTCCATATTAATGGCGTGCCCAAGCCGCCGTCCATAATAGGTAGCCACACCCCCGGTCCATAGTGGTCACCAACGTCTCGACTCTGGAGTGTATGAGGATGCCGCCGAAGCGCACCATTGGAGGGAGTGGCGACGCCGGGGCTGGTGAAGCACCCGCGCAATGCGTGAAGCTGGGCACAGAGGTTGCCGTCGCCGCCGACGAGGTCTCACGCGGGCAGCAGCACGACCTTGACTTCGTAGGTGCCATCGTGCCCCCCCAGCCGGAGCCGGAGGTCAACAGCAACTCTGGCAACGACTGTGACTCCGACGGATAACTGGTTAGTCATCTATGTACCCATTTGTGCGGCAAGAATATCATGTGTTTTCTCTGGTTACTCCCCCCCTCCCTAATTTTTTTGGAATACAAATCGTATGGTTATGTTCTCTGAGTCCATCAAATCAGAGTAATTAAGATCCGTTAGATTCACGTAGTGTATTGATTGTTTGAATGGTATCCGTATAGGGTTAGTGATTAATTGTTTGTTCTCAACAAATGATTTTTGCTAATAATCCGACTAGGGTTAGCGTGCGTGCTAATAATTCATGGCCAGATCTTGAAAGTGATTTTGAATGTCCAACATATATGTTTGTGCCTTTTTTCTCTTCCAGATCTTGAGAATTGATTTTGAATGTCCTACATGTATGTTTCTGCCATTTTCTTTCTTTTAGATTGGTATGTACATAGATGAGGCTCCGGCCAGCGCCGCCGCCGGATGTAGATCTTGGACCCGGCAGCACGGCCAGAAGCGGCCACGCCCCCCTGGACCTGAGGAACCAGTAGAATCTCCAGAGGACCGCATCAGCGATCTCCCGAACGCCATCCTTGGGGAGATCATCTCCCTTATCCCCACCAAGGATGGCTGCCGCACACAAGTCCTCACATCTCAGTGGCGCACTCAGTGGCGCGCCGCGCCTCTTAATCTCTGCTGTTGTCAGCTATATGTCGATGATGATTCTGAACTCCCTGGATCCATCATCTCCTCCCACCAGGGCTCCGTTCAACGCATCTGCATCCCGGCATGCTACCTGCTGGACATACCCTGCATGGTGGCCGCCTGGCTGACATCCCGTCAATTCGATAAATTCCAGCAGCTTGAGTTCTACCATTACTACAGCGATGGGTTACCACCCAGTGCTGCATTTGTGCCCTCACCACCGATGCCCATCTCATGGTTTTCCTCCTCTCTCCACACCGCCACCTTAACCCACTGCCATCTAGCAGACAATCTGGTACAAATGCTTCGACTCCCACTGCTGAAAAAACTTGCGCTTGTGTTGGTTGATCTGTCGGTGGCCTCACTGCACACCATCATCCACTCCAGCTGCCCTGCACTGGAGCGTTTGGTGCTTGTTTTTGGAATAGGAATCCATATCCCTTATCTCAAAATAAAGTCGCCTCACCTTGTAAGCATTGGAATTTATTTTGAAGGACAAGAGCTCATCATCAAAGATGCCCCTTCACTTCAAAGGTTGCTCCTTGATTGTTGTTATAAACCTTCGCAAATAATTGTGGTCTCTGCGCCTAAACTGGAGACCTTGGGTGCAATTCGTGATCCATTTAAATGGTTCGGGATGGTGTTTGCCTCCACACCTATTGAGGTACTGTATATTATTCAAGTACACTTTTGTAATTTGCATTTTTCATTTGTGCGCATAAGTTAAGTATCATCTTGGAGTACACTTTCAGTGCTAATATTATGTTCTATGCTCAATGAAGAGCTTGTCCATCCTATCAGTGGTGGTGGATTATGTCAAGACCTTATATATCAGTATGTGGTGTTTTGATCTCAACATCATTATTGCCTTCTTGCAATGCTTTCCATGTCTAGAGAATTTCTATATAAAGGTGATGATTTCACGCACATTAAAAGCCCATATATAATGTACTATAATTAATCGTTCAGCTATCACTCTTTCAACATAATCTTTTTTAGACATTAACTATTTTCAATCTTCATATCTATTTAGCCACTAACACATGGATAAAAAGGTATAACCAATCGATGGTTCAAGAAGCACCGGGATTTTCTCAGATCTCATGACATTCGTTTGAAGATAGTAACGCTGGAAGGATATGCATCCAATAATGCAAACACAAGCTTTGTCACATTCTTCATGTTGAATGCGAGGGCACTATTGTCCGTGAGGATTAAGTTTTTTGACAAGAAAAATCTCACGGCTGCAAGTGTTGAACAGCATAAAAATAAGTTTCAGGTGGACCTAAGGGCTTCTGATCGTGCTCGGCTTCTATTTACAACAGCTTGTCGTCATCATGGAGCAATAGAAATTTTGTACTGGGATCTTGATTTTATGGATTAGACCGATCCATTTGATTGTGACTGCCGAAAACTTTGGTTGAGTTAGATCTCATTGTCCTGTTCAATCTAGATTTTGTCTAAACCTGATGAGCAATTAATCCTCGTGCTTTTGTACTGTTTGTAAGTTGGAGTTAGATATCGTTGCCCTTTTCAACTCGGCTTTGACCCATATTTTCTTTCATACTGGGCTAATGGCTTGCCATTTATTTAATTAAGACATAAATATTATAAGCATTCACAACATAGGGAAAGAACATCACTCTCGCGGGATCCTTGAGATCTTTGTTCATTACAAAACCCACAAGTTCTTAGCGCCCACCAGCACCCACAAACTTATTTTCAGCTAGCACACCAAATGGGTTGTAATTCTTAATAAGAAAAGCTGCATGGTAGTGACAGATTTGGATTTGTCATTTGGGACCCACGAGGAAAAAGCCTATCTAGGGCTGTGCCCACTCGACAGTAAACATTGAGAAACCTGGTTTTAAAATTACTGTAAATCCAAAACTCGCCTTAAAATCATGAAACTTGGCATGGTGTTATGACATGGCACCAACATGCTATGGTAAAAAATTAGTCCAATTTGGGACAAGTTTTGGTATAAACTTCTTACAAACTGAAGCTTCTCTCAAAAAGGCTCATGGTCCCGAGAGGGAACTTGTCACCTATGTGTGCGAAACGACATACGCTGTCTCTTCCCGCCTTGATTTATTTTACAGAGGCAACATGCAACTATAGGAGCGTCGTCCTAAAAATATGAAATTATTCAGGGTTCGTTTTGCCTTTTTATACATTATTTGAGTTTTATAGGCATTTTGGAACATACTTTGGTGTGTGCAAAGGTCATTTGTGTACTAGCCACCTATGTAATTGGATGTTCAATCTGTTTATGGAATCAAGTCCTTATAAGTTATAAGTACATATGCTGTTGTTCTGTGTGCAATGACATCGCACACGGACCATACTAGGGAACCCGTCGGTGATGATTTCATCAATCGCTGACAATTGTATACCAGCAAGCGTTTGCCCACAACACACATGGCTTATTAGCAGCAAGCGTCTGTATTATTATCGGTCTTGGCACACATTTCTGATTACAAACCTGTTTGCCGCGTATCACACACATCTTATTAAATTGAACCATTTCTGTTCTCTTGGCTCAAAGCAAACAGTTCATCCGAATGAACCGTATGCCGTATATCACAAACACCTTGATATGGCTGACCGTTTCTTTTGTGTTGCCTAATCACAAACAGTTCATCCAAGTGAACTGTATGTCGCATATCGCACACGCCTTCATCTGGCTGCCCGTTTCTGTTGTTCTGCCTCATCACAAACATTTCATTGAACTGAATCGTATGCCTAGCATCGCACACGCAACTAAAATCTGAACCGTGTTTGATGTATCCACCATCTCAAATGTTTTGCACCTTTTTAACGGTTTTTTTACATCACCATTTGCAATTAATGCATCGCACACAGTTTCGTCGAAGGGTCTCTGATTGTAGTATCGCGTTAGTAGCATCCTGCAGTAGTGCAAAGCCAATTTTAATTAACAATGATTTGTATTTTAGTGGTGAGCACAAAGCAACATATATCATGCAATGACGAAGTCTAACTCTCTTCCTATGCATCGGCATTTCATAAAAGAACAATTCATGCATGCATAATAAAGGTCGATACATAGCATAAACAGTTTCTTGCAATTTTATCATATTGGAAACATAGAGAGGTGGAGATGTGGTTCCTCTCTCATAATAATTGCAATTAGGAGCAGCAAGCACATGCATATTATATTTATCAAAATCATCATGTGTAGTAGTAAAACACAACCCATCAATATAATCCTTAATAAGCAAGTTCATAGGACTATCATGTGTGGGTGCAATAGCAACAATCTCATGTTTAACATAAGGAACTATAGCAAGTTCATCTCCATAAGCACAATTCAAATTGGCATCTTGGCCACAAGCATAGCAAGCATTAATTTCATCAAAAAGGATATTTCAAATGAATCAATGGGATCATAGCAATCATCATAACATTCATCCTTCGGTAAGCATGAAGGGAAATTAAACAATGTATGAGTTGAAAAGTTACTCTCATTAGAAGGTGGGCACGGGTGATCAATCCGCTCTTCCTCCTTTTGTTCTTCGCTCTCCTCATCTTTTTCATCCAATGAGCTTACAGTGTCATCAATTTCTTCTTCCATAGATTCCTGCAAAATATTAGTCTCTTCTTGGACAGCGGAGACTTTCTCAATAAAATCATCAATATCGACATTGTATTTGTAATTCTCATAGCAATATTTAAGTATAGCAAAATTTTCAGGTCTATAAACAGCATCATCAAAATTTTCATACTTTTCAAACAAAGATTCAATTTCATAAGCACCCTTAAAAGCAACAAATTCTTCTATTCATTCCACATCATAGTAATCATATCTACCATTAGCATAAGAAGCCAATGTTTCATTATCATTAAATTCACATGAAAAGGGAAGGTGTGGAGCCTTCATCCTAGAGCAGCAAGTATAACCATATCTCAATCATAAATTCCAAGCATACCATTGCAACATCTCAATTTGATCCCAGAAGAGTTTCCCTTTTTGAGTCAAGCGATAATCCCTAAAGTATTCACGTTGATCAAACGTGTCTCCCATTATCAAGTTGAATGGGGTTTTCTCAGGATTACCAAAGTAGTGTTTAATATTTTTCACATAACGAGCATCAAGGATTTTAGGAGGTTCCCCATCTCCATGAGTAGCAAGTACATCTAAATTTTTTGGTATTTCGTGTTCCATATCCATAACAAAAGATAGAGAACAACTTAGAACAACCAATAAAATCTACTTAGTGATAAAGCAAACAAGCACACACGAGAATATTCACCCCACGCTATTGCTCCCCAGCAACGGCGCCAGAAAAAGGTCTTGATAACCCACAAGTATAGGGTATCAATTGTAGCATTTTTCGATAAGTAAGAGTGTCAAACCCAATGAGGAGCTAAAGGTAGAATTTATATTCCCTTCAAGTTCTATCGACCACCGATACAACTCTACGCACGCTTAATGTTCGCTTTACCTAGAACAAGTATGAAATTAGAAGTACTTTGTAAGTGTAAAGGGATAGGTTTGCAAGATAATAAAGAACACGTAAATAAAAGATAGGGGCTGTTTAGATAAAGAAACAATTAAGTTAGTTTTAGTAGAGAGCTTTTTGTCACAAGAAAGTTATTTGTCCCTAGGCAATCGATAACTAGACCGGTAATCATTATTGCAATTTTATATGAGGAGAGGCATGAGATAACATACTTTCTCTACTTGGATCATATGCACTTATGATTGGAACTCTAACAAGCATCCGCAACTACTAAAGATCATTAAGGTAAAACCCAACCGCAACATTAAGTATCAAGTCCTCTTTACTACCATACCCAGCAACCCACTTACTCGGGTCTGTGCTTCTGTCACTCACGCCACCCACCATAAGCGAATCATGAACATATTGCAACACCCTACAGCAGGGATCCCTCACGCTTGTGCGGCATGGAGAGCACCATAGGACAGCACCAATGATAAAACATACAACTCAAACCAATCATGATCATCAATCAACCCATAGGACAAAACAGATCTACTCAAACATCATAGGATAGCCATACATCATTGGGAAATAATATATAGTGTTGAGCACCATGTTTAAGTAGAGATTACAGTAGGGAGAAGAGGTGTTACACCGCTGCATAGAGGGGAAGGGAGTTGGTGATGACGACGGTGAAGTTGTTGGTGTAGATCGTCGTCACGATGATGGCCCCGGTGGCATTTCGGCGCTACCGGGAGAGAGGGGGAGATAGCCCCCCTCCTTCTTCTTCTTCCTTGACCACCCCCCTAGATGGGAGGAGGGTTTCCCCTCTGGTCCATGGCCTCCATGGCGGCAGAGGGGTGGGAGCCCCTCCGGTATTGAATCTATCTCTCTGTTCTCTTCTGTTTCTGCGTTCATGTTTTGTGGCCTTTCACCATTTCTTAAATTCTCGAAGATCTGTAACTCTGATTGGGCCGATATTTTAACATGATTTTCTTCCAGATATTATCTTTATTGCGGCGAAAGAAGGGCACCAACCGCCTTATAGGGGCCCCAAAGCTTGCTGGCCGCGCCCAGGGTAGGGGGCGCACCTCCCGAGCTTGTGGGCCCCTCGGGCATCATCTCGTGTTGATTCTTTTTCCCAAAAATCACAAATATTCCAAAATAAATCTCTGTAAATTTTTATCATGTTTGTACTTTGTTTGGTATGGATATTCTACGAAACAAAAAACATGCAACAAACAAGAACTGACACTGGGCACTGGATCAATATGTTAGTCCCAAAAAATGATAAAAAATGTTGCCAAAAATATGTAAAAGTTGTAGAATATTGGCATGAAACAATCAAAAATTATAGATACGATGGAGACGTATCACAACACGAGTGCTCCAACTTGTTACACGCCCTCGCGCAGTGTGCCTGTGTCGCTGTTTCCAGCTTCACCGACGAGAAGGCAGCGGACCCCCTTGAGGACGATGACGCCAACTACCTATACTTTTTCACCAAGCTTGTGGAGAAGATGGAGGAGGGGGCCGTGAGGATGGACGACATCATCGTGGAGGAGTGTCGCGACCCTGAGCCAGGCGGCAACACGCGTCTTCAGCAAGCTCTTCCACGCCGCCAACTTCGACTTCGACAAGGTGATGAGCCCTGTCCCGGCGGAGCTTCACGATGGGCTCGAGAAGGAGGTGCGGGACCATGTGGAAGCCCTAGTGCTGCGGTTCTCGCACGTCAGCAAGGGCACCGATGAGGGTGGCGATGTTGATGATGACGATGAGGGCAGTGGCGACAACGCCTTGTGTGCTTACGCCCCCTTCTCCTTTTGTTATCCTCTATTCGAGTAGACGCGGTCCTGTGGGGGCGTGAAGACATTATTTTGTAATTATGCTAAGTCTTCAATGATTGCTGCACTTTTTGTTTCCTCGTGAGGCCTGCTTTTTCTTATTACATGCCTTTGTGCCCTACATCGCTTAGGACTCAACCCTCGAGAGTGCTACGACCGTCGCTGGTATGTTAGGACGCGTGCCTAACAAGGCCACATGGTGTAGTGCTCCGCGAGGCGGTAAGTGCTCCCGAGGCGCGATGCTCACCGAACCCCCCTTTGACGTGCAGGCGGCTTGTGCCCAGGAAAAAATAGAGGCGCTCAGCGAGATCGTGAGGAAAAGAGAGTCTGAGAAGCGCTAAGGAGGGTTCACGAGACGCTTGGACTTAGCTTTTCGTGGAGTGTGAGTCCTAGCATGCCGCTGCCTGCGGGGTGCGCCTTGTGAAGCTATCGCTTTGTGAGGCCTCTTGCTAGCACTTGGTGGAGACGGGCGCCGCAGGATGCCTCATGAGGCAGCGCTCGTGAAGCTTCCTATGGGCTTCTTGAGAGCTCGCGGGGCAGCGCTCGTGAGGTCTCCTGTGCCCAGCATCAGTGACAGCGATATGCCAGCAAGTATTACAAGTAGTGCAACGGCGCGCACTCGCCAATTCGCTCGTGGGTGTCATGCGAGGAGATAAAGTACCAAGGACCTTAGTGAGGTGACGTGCATGGGAGCAGCCCCGCGAGGCCGAGCTCAATCACTTGGTGTTTAACGGCACTGCTGGGACAGACCCAAGCGCATGCACCGTGTCCAGCCCCCGCTCGCGTGATACGTTGGAGGGAAATCGTGAGCGCGCATAGCTCCTGAAGCAGATTGTTTGACAAACATGCATACTTAGGAAATAAAATTTTACTGCTGCATGAAGGGTTCTCATCACACAACCAAAAAGAGAATGATGTTGTGATGCGCACGGGGCAGCTTGAGAATGTGGTGGCCAGGCGGCGCCCTCAAGTAAAAAATCCGCCATGTCTGAGCATGGGGCCCTACTGGGTTGTGGGCAGGAGCTCTCACGGCCTCGTGGCGACGCAGAACGAGAGGCTCCCAGAGCGTGTATAGCTCCACTTCGTTCGTGCCCGTGAGGTCACGGGTAGAACTTGTGGAGGTGTTGGATGTTCCACGGGTTCGGAACCGGGACACCCTCCTTCGTCTCCAGCTGTGCTGCGCTAGGCCGGGATCATTGCACCACCCTGAACGGGCCTTCCCACATGGGAGAGAGCTTGTGGAGTCCTTCCCTAGAGAGGATCCTTTGCATGACAAGATTGTTGGCTTCAAGGGTACGAGGCGTATGTTGTGGCTGTGGTAGCGATGCAGCGCCTTCTGATACCGGGCCGCGTGGATGGCGGCATGCTTCCTCGAGGAGGAGCAGATCAGCTTCCCGCAGGCCATCCTGGCGGACCTCGTCAAAGCATAGGAACCATAGGGATCTATTCTTGAGCTCAGTAGGGAGGACTACTTCTACCCCGTAGATGAGGAAGAAGGGCATTTCACCAGTAGGCTTGGTCGTTGTTGTGCGGATCGACCATAGCACAGATTGGAGCTCGTCGAGCCAGCCTTTGCCGCAGGCTGTGAGATTTTTCTTGAAGCTTCTTGTTTTGAGGCCCTTGAGGACCTCAGCATTAGCACGCTCGGCCTGGCCGTTGCTTCATGGGTGCACCACAGAGGCATAGAAGATCTATGTGTCGATGCTGGCGCAGTAGGACTTGAAGAGGCCGCTGGTGAATTGCGACCCGTTGTCGGTGATGATGCGGTTGGGGACGCCAAAGCGGCAAACTAGGCCCTTGATGAACTTGACAGCTGATCCTGCCGGGATGGAGCGAACAGGCTCCAGTTCGCCTAGTTGGTGAACTTGTCGATGGCGATGTAGAGGACGGTCGCGCGTGGGAATGGGCCCAGGATGTCCGGCCCCCAGACCACGAAGGGCCACGAGAGGGGAATGGTCTGGAGCCCTTGCGTCAGCTGGTGGATCTGCTTGGCGTGGAACTGGCAGGCCTCGCAGGACTAGACCAGCTCAGTGGCGTCTTGATGCGCTATGGGCCAGTAGAACCCGCTGCGAAATACCTTGCTGGCGAGAATGCGCAATGAGGAGTGCTGGCCGCAGTCTCCACCATGTATGTCGGTGAGCATCTCGTGCCCTTGCTCTGTCGAGATGCATCGCAGCGCAACTCCATTGAGGCATTTGCGGTAGAGATCATTGTGCCTTAGGCAGTAAGGCCTGGCCTGGCGGGCCACACGCTCTGCTTCTGTGTCATCTTCTGGGAGGGTGCCACTCTCCAGGTAAGCTCCGAGCTCTATGATCTAGCTTTTAGCCTGTGGTTCCAATGCTAACAGCAAGCGAGTGGCTGATGGTGGGCCGCAGCCTCGTGCGCCGGTGGAGGGTGCCGATGGGAGTTCTTCACGTGGTGCCATGGTGTTGACAGCAAGAGGCATCGCTGACAGCTCCACGAGCCTCTCCTCGAAGACGCCAGGGCTCTTGGCTCGCGACAAGATGCCCGCTTGGCGACCTCATCTGCTTCCTTGTTGTCGCCGCGAGGGACATGCTGGAGTTTCATGCCGAGGAAGCGCTTCTCGAGCCTACGCATCTCCTCTAGGTAGGCGGTCATGTGCTCGTCCTTTGGTTTGTAGCTCTTGTTGGAGAAGTTGACGAGGAGCTACGAGTCTCCCTTAATGAGGATGCTTTGACGCCGAGAGTGAGAGCGGCCTTAAGCCCGACGATGAGGCCCTCATACTCAGCGATGTTGTTGGAGACCTTGTCGTCATCCTTGAATCGGAGCTGTATGGAGTAGTATAGCTTGTGTCGTGCCGGCGTGGTGAGCACGACGCCAGCCCCCGCGCCTTGCCGGGAAAACGCACCGTCAAAGTGCATGGTCCAGCCACCGGGGATGTCCTTCCTAGGCAAGAGGGACTCTTCCTCACGAGGCTCCTCCTGGTGCGGATTTATCCATTCCACCATGAAGTCTGCCAAGGCTGCACCCTTGACCGTCCTTGTGTTGAGGAATTCCAACTCAAAGGGCTGCAGCTCGATGTTCCATTCGGCAACACGGCCAGTGGCATTGGGGCTACGTAGGACCTGCTCTAGTGGATAAGATGTGACCACCTTGACGGGGTGGCCCTGGAAGTAGTGGTGCAGCTTCCTAGAGGTGACGAGGAGCGTGAAGAGAAGCTTCTGCTGCATGGGATACCGCTCATGCGCATCCCGTAGCACCGTGTTGACGAAGTAAACGGGGTGCTCGACGAGGCCCGTTGTCGGAGGAGCCGTGGGAGCCACGACTTGCTCTTCAAAAGGCTCGTCAGGCGGCTCGCCAGGGGCCTCCCGAGGAGGGCCCTGATGAGCCACAAGTATAGGGGATCTATCATAGTCCTTTCGATAAGTAAGAGTGTCGAACCCAACGAGGAGCAGAAGGAAATGACAAGCGGTTTTCAGCAAGGTATTTTCTGCAAGCACTGAAATTATCGGTAACAGATAGTTTTGTGATAAGATAATTCATAACGGGTAACAAGTAACAAGTGTAACAAAGGTGCAGCAAGGTGGCCCAATCCTTTTTGTAGCAAAGGACAAGCCTGGACGAACTCTTATATAAAGCAAAGCTCTCCCGAGGACACATGGGAATTGTTGTCAAGCTAGTTTTCATCATGCTCATATGATTCGCATTCGTTACTTTGATAATTTGATATGTGGGTGGACCGGTGCTTGGGTGCTGTCCTTACTTGGACAAGCCTCCCACTTATGATTAACCCCTCTCGCAAGCATCCGCAACTACGAAAGAAGAATTAAGATAAATCTAACCATAGCATGAAACATATGGATCCAAATCAGCCCCTTACGAAGCAACGCAAAAACTAGGGTTTAAGCTTCTGTCATTCTAGCAACCCATTATCTACTTATTACTTCCCAATGCCTTCCCCTAGGCCCAAATCATGGTGAAGTGTCATGTAGTCGATGCTCACATAACACCATTAGAGGAAAGACAACATACATCTCATCAAAATATCGAATGAATACCAAATTCACATGATTACTTATAACAAGACTTCTCCCATTTCCTCAGGAACAAACGTAACTACTCACAACGCATATTCATGTTCATAACCAGAGGGGTAATAAATATCATTAAGGATCTGAACATATGATCTTCCACCGAATAAACCAACTAGCATCAATATAAGGAGTAATCAACACTACTAGCAACCCACAAGTACCAATCTGAGGTTTTGAGACAAAGATCGGATACAAGAGATGAACTAGGGTTTGAGAGGAGATGGTGCTGGTGAAGATGTTGATGGAGAATGACCCCCTATCGATGAGAGGATCGTTGGTGATGACGATGGCTTCGATTTCCCCCTCCCGGAGGGAAGTTTCCCCGGCAGAACAGCTCCGCCGGAGCCCTAGATTACTTCTGCCTAGGTTCCGCCTCGAGACGGTGGAGCTTCATCCCAAAAGCTCCCTTATGATTTTTTCCAGGTCAAAACCCTCCATATAGCAGAAGACGGGCACCGAAGACCTGCCAGGGGGCCCACAAGCCCTAGGGGCGCGCCCCCAGGCTTGTGGCCACCTGGTGGGTCCCCCTCTGGTATTTCTTTGCCCAATATTTTTTATATATTCCAAAATAATTCTCCGTAGATTTTCAGGACTTTTGGAGTTGTGCAGAATAGGTCTCTCAGATTTGCTCCTTTTCGGTCCGGAATTCCAGCTGCCGGCATTCTCCCTCTTTGTGTAAACCTTGTAAAATGAGGGAGAAAAGGCATAAGTATTGTACCATAATGTGTAATAACAGCCCATAATGCAATAAATATCAATATAAAAGCATGATGCAAAATGGACGTATCAACTCCCCCAAGCTTAGACCTCGCTTGTCCTCAAGCGGTAACCGAATCGATAATCATGTCCACATGTTTAGAGATAGAGGTGTCGATAAAATAAAATACGGACATGAAGGCATCATGATCATCTTTAGAACAGCAACATATATTGTCATATAATTTCTCATGCTAAAGTAACAATTCATTCACAAGGTAAAGTATGAAACAAGAACTTTATTGAAAACCAACAAACTATGATCTTGGTCATTGAAACAACTACAATTTATCATAACATCGGAAAGAGTCAATGTAAGAGCTTTTGTTTAGCAAGTTCCACATACTCAACTATCATTTAGTCTTTCACAATTGCTAACACTCACACGATACTTATGAGATCAAAGCTTCAATCGGACAAAGAGAAAGATAGGGGCTTATAATTTTGCCTCCCAACCTTTTACCTCAAGGGTAACATCAACAATAATAGTTTATGAATACCTACATCCGAGTGGATATATATATCTGGATCTCCCCCCAACATATAGTGCTTGCCAAAAATAAAAAGTATAAAAAGAAGAGGTGATGATCACCATGACTCTTGTATAAAGGTAGGAGATAAATAAAAGATAGGCCCTTCGTAGAGGGAAGCAGAGGTTCTCATGCGCTTTTATGGTTGGATGCACAAAAACTTAATGTGAAAGAACGTCACTTTATATTGCCGCTTGTGATAAAGAACTTTATTATGCAGTCCGTCGCTTTTATTTCTTCCTTATCACAAGTTCATATAAAGCTTATTTTCCTCACACTAAAAGATCATACATATTTAGAGAGCAATTTTTATTGCTTGCACCGATGACAACTTACTTGAAGGATCTTATTCAATCCATAGGTAGGTATGGTGGACTCTCATGGCAAAACTAGGTTTAGGGATTTTGGATGCACAACTAGTATCTCTACTTGGTGCAAAAGATTTGGCTAGTATAGGATGAGAAGCAAGCTCAACATGTTGGAGGATCCATGACAATATAACTTCTATTCGGATATAAAGAAACGTAACCCATTATGTTGCCTTCCTTGTCCAACATCAACCTTTTAGCATATAATATTTTAATGAGTGCTCACAATCACAAAAGATGTCCAAGATAGTATATTTATATGTGAGACCTCTCTTTCTTTATTACTTCCTATTAATTGCAACAATGACCAAAACTATGTTTGTCAACTCCCAATAATTTTCATGCGACATACTCCTTATATGTGAAGTCATCACTTCCCATAAGATCATTATATAATCTTTTTTATTTATTTTATTCTTTATTTCTTTTACTCAAGATCATAGCCAGAAAGCAAAGCCCTCAACTCAAAACTAATCTTTATTATATAACTCTCGGACTCGATTACATAGAGGGAACACAAAGCAAAACTCAAAGCTAGATCATGCTAAAACATTATTCTACTAAACTAAGATATAACCAAAAGGATCGAACTAAGCAAAACAATAAAGGTAAAGATGTGATGGTGATACGATACCGGGGCACCTCCCCCAAGCTTGGCAATTGCCAAGGGGAGTGCCCATACCCATGTACTTAGGTCTCTTTCTTTGGAGGTGACGATGCAATCTTCTTGGCGATAATACCCTTCAGGATGATTTTCTTCCTCGAGCCTATTGACTTGTTGTTTGAGATCCATTATTTCCTTACGGAGTTTGCCTGTGATGGCTAGAGCTCCGATCACCCATGGATGCTTCCTGGTTGTGGGGGAAAAAGCAAAACTCTTTTTCATGTTATCATAAGAGAGAAATCTAGCATTGGGAGGTATGACCGAATCCGGTATTGCTGAGCTCTGGAGTTCCTCAAGTATGGCTCCAGGTTGAGGATGAGAGGTAACTTCTTGGTCCTCTTCCATGGCATCCACTCTTTTCAGGTCAGCCTCGATCTCTTCCTCCATTGACCACCCAAAGTGGTCAGCCTCGCTGTATGCTCTTGGGTCCGGCATCGGGTGAGAGACACAACTCTCCCCGACCGACTCTTGCAAAGACATTTTCCTCCAAATCTGCTGCAGGATTAGCTAAACACAAGAACAGAGGATTTTGCCGTGATACGGTGGTCAAAACCTTCGGGAGAATATATAATGAATTTTTACCGACCAAAAGGAGTGTACTACAAGAAAACGGAGTCTGGATGGCACACGAGGTGACCACAAGCCTGGGAGGCACGCCCAGGGGGGTAGGGCGCGCCCCCAAGGCTTGTCACCTCCTCGTGCACTTTTTAGACTAATTTTTATTTTTCTAATTTTTTAAATATCCCAAAACGGAGTAAAATTGCTTTTGGAAAAGTTTTGGAGTCGGTTTACTTACCGTACCACATACCTATTCCTTTTCGGGGTCTGAAACATTCTGGTAGATATCCCTTATGTACTCCTCCGGTGTTATGGTATTAATAATATTGGTTTCAATATTTATGGGAGTACCTGAGATATAATGTTTGATTCTTTGCCCGTTTACCACCTTCGGGTTATTGCCTTCGGCATTGTTGATTTTGATGGCATCGGAACCATAAACTTCCTCGATAACGTAAGGCCCTTCCCATTTAGAGAGAAGCTTTCCTGCAAAGAATCTTAAACGATAATTGTATAGCAAGACATGGTCACCTACATTAAATTCACGCTTTTATATCCTTTTATCATGCCATCTTTTAACTTTCTCTTTAACAATTTGGCATTCTCATAGGCTTGGGTTCTCCATTCATCAAGTGAGCTAATGTCAAATAACCTCTTCTCACCGGCAAGTTTGAAATCATAGTTGAGCTCTTTAATTGCACAATAAGCTTTATGTTCTAATTCAAGAGGTAAGTGACATGCTTTTCCATAAACCATTTTATATGGAGACATACCCATAGGGTTTTTATAAGCAGTTCTATAAGCCCATAATGCATCGTCAAGTTTCTTAGACCAATTCTTTCTGGATCTATTAACAGTCTTTTGCAAGATCAACTTTATTTCTCTGTTACTCAATTCTACTTGACCACTAGACTGAGGGTGATATGGAGATGCAATTCTATGGTTAATATCATACTTAGCAAGCAATTTACGGAAAGCACCATGAATAAAGTGTGAACCACCATCAGTCATTAAATATCTAGGGACTCCAAACCTCGGGAAAATAACTTCTTTAAGCATTTTAATGGAGGTGTTATGACCAGCACTACTAGTTGGAATAGCTTCTACCCACTTAGTAACCTAATCAACAACAACCAAAATATGTGTGTACCCATTAGAGGAAGGAAAAGGTCCCATATAATCAAATCCCCAAACATCAAATGGTTCAATAACAAGTGAATAATTCATAGGCATTTCCCGACGTCTACTAATATTACCAATTCTTTGGCATTCATCACAAGACAAGATAAACTTACGAGCATCCTTGAAAAGAGTAGGCCAATAAAAATCAGATTGTAATACCATGTGTGTCGTTCTATCTCCAGCATGGTGTCCCCCTTAGGCCTCGGAGTGACACTTGCATATGATCTGTTCTTGTTCATGCTCAGGTACACAATGTCTAATAACACCATCTACTCCTTCTTTATAAAGGTGTGGGTCATCCCAGAAGTAATGTCTTAAATCATAGAAAAAAAAATTCTTTTGTTGGTATGAGAAACTAGGTGGTATAAATTTAGCAACAATATAATAGGCATAATTAGCATACCATGGAGTACTACGAGAAGCATTTATGACAGCTAATTGTTCATCAGGAAAGCTATCATCAATAGGTAGTGGGTCATCAAGAATATTTTCTAACCTAGACAAGTTGTCTGCTACGGGGTTCTCAGCTCCCTTTCTATCAATAATATGTAAATCAAATTCTTGCAGTAAGAGAACCCATCTAATAAGTCTAGGTTTAGCATCTTTCTTTTCCATAAGATATTTAATAGCAGCATGATCGGTGTGAACAGTTACTTTGGAATCAACAATATAAGATCTGAACTTATCACAAGCAAATACAACTGCTAAAAATTCTTTTTCAATAGTAGCATAGTTTCTTTGAGGACTGTCTAGAGTTTTACTAGCATAATGGACAACATTTAGTTTATTATCAACTCTTTGTCCTAGAATAGCACCAACAACATAATCACTAGCATCACACATAATTTCAAAGGGTAGGTTCCAATCAGGTGGTTGAACAATAGGTGCAGAAATTAAGGCTTTCTTAAGTATTTCAAATGCTTCTACACAATCATCATCAAAAACAAACGGAACATCCTTTTGCAAGAGATTAGTAAGAGGCCTAGAAATTTTAGAGAAGTCTTTAATAAACCTCCTATAGAAACCAGCATGACCAAGGAAACTTCTTATACCTTTGATATCTTTAGGACACGACATATTTTCAATAGCATCAACTTTAGCTTTATCGACTTCAATACCTCTTTCAGAAATTTTATGCCCCAAGACAATACCTTCATTAACCATAAAGTGGCACTTCTCCCAATTCAAGACATGATTAGTTTCTTCACATCTCTGCAAAACTTGATCAAGGTTGCTTAAGCAATCATCAAAAGAAGTTCCGTAAACGGAAAAATCATCCATGAAAACCTCAACAATCTTTTCACAAAAATCACAGAAAATAGCAGTCATACATCTTTGAAAGGTAGCAGGTGCATTACATAAACCAAAAGGCATACATCTATAAGCAAAGGTACCGAAAGGGCAAGTAAAAGTAGTTTTTTCTTGATCCTCTTGTGACACAGGTATTTGGGAAAAACTAGAATAACCATCTAGAAAGCAGAAGTGTGTATGTTTTGATAGTCTTTCTAGCATTTGATCAATAAAAGGTAGAGGATAATGATCTTTCCTAGTAGCTTTGTTTAACTTTCTAAAATCAATAGCCATTCTATAAACTATGACAATTCTTTGCGGAATCAATTCATTTTTATCATTAGGAACAACGGTAATACCTCCCTTCTTAGGGACACAAT
Organism: Thinopyrum elongatum; assembly: GCA_011799875.1. Classification (NCBI taxonomy): domain Eukaryota; kingdom Viridiplantae; phylum Streptophyta; class Magnoliopsida; order Poales; family Poaceae; genus Thinopyrum; species Thinopyrum elongatum. Next base: position 180,172,874 of record CM022299.1, on the reverse strand, counting down.
GAACAGGACTTACCCATCTACTATCAGCAATAGGATAAATTATACCTGCTTCCAGAAGCTTTAGTATTTCATTTCTTACCACTTCCTTCATTTTTGGATTCAACCATCGTTGATGATCAACAACAGGTTTAGCATCAGGTTCCATATTAATTTTGTGCTGACATAGAGTGGGACTAATGCCCTTAAAATCATCCAGAGTATATCCAATAGCTGCACAGTGCTTCTTCAGAGTTTTCAATAATTTCTTTTCTTCATGCTCTGAAAGGTTAGCACTAATAATAACAGGATATATCTTCTTTTCATCAAGATAAGCATATTTCAAAATATCAGGCAGTTGTTTAAGATCAAATACAGGATCACTCTTGGGTGGTAGAGGATCTCCAAGAGTCTCAACAGGCAAATTGTGTTTCAAAACAGGCATTTGTTTAAAGAAAATCTCATCCAATTCCTTTCTTTCATTCATGAACATATCATTTTCATGGTCTAGCAAATATTTTTCTAAAGGATCAGTAGGAGGCACGGCAATAGAAGCAAGACCAATAATTTCATCTTTACTAGGCAATTCTTTATCATGGGGTTGTCTACGAAACTTAGAGAAATTAAACTCATGAGACACATCCCCAAAACTCACACTAACAGTTTCTTTCTCATAATCTATTTTAGCATTAACAGTGTTCAAGAAAGGTCTGCCAAATATAATGGGACAAAAATCATCTTGTGGGGTACCAAGAACTAGAAAATCAGTAGGGTATTTTATTTTCCCACACAAGACTTCAACATCTCTAACAATCCCAATTGGTGATATAGTATCTCTATTGGAAAGCTTAATAGTGACATCAATATCTTCTATTTCAGTCGGTGCAATATCATTCATAATTTCTTGATATAGAGTAAAAGGAATTGCACTCACACTAGCACCCAAATCACATAAGCCATGGTAACAATGATCTCCTATTTTAACAGAAACAACAGGCATGCCAACAACAGGTCTATGTTTATCTTTATTATCGGGTCTAGCAATTCTAGCAGCTTCATCACAGAAATAAAATAACATGCCCATCAATATTATCGACCAAGAGATCTTTAACCATAGCAATACTAGGTTCAACTTTAATTTGTTCAGGGGTGTGGGTGTTCTAGTATAACTCTTACAAACCACAGCTAAAGCTTTAGCATGTTCCTTTATCCTAATAGGGAAAGGTGGTTTCTCAATATAAGCAGTAGGAATAACAGGATTAACATTATAAGTAATAGTTTCCTCTTCAGCTTTAGTAGGTTCTACTATTTTTACTTTAATGGCAGGATGATATTTAAACCACTTCTTCTTAGGGAAATCAACATGAGTAGCAAATGATTCAAAGAAAGAAGCTACTATCTCAGAGTCAAGTTCGTATTTAGTGCTAAATTCACGAAAAGCATCGGTATCCACAAAAGATTTAACACAATCAAACTTAAGGTTTAAACCTGACTCCTTACCTTCGTCGAGTTCCCAATCTTCAGAGTTGCGTTTAATTCTTTCCAAGAGATCCCATTTGAATTCAATAGTCTTCTTCATAAAAGAACAAGTACAGGAAGTATCAAGCATGGATTGATCGTTATGAGAAAGCTGAGCATAAAAATTCTGAATAATAATGTCTCTTGAGAGCTCATGATTGGGGCATGAATATAACATTGACTTAAGCCTCCCCCAAGCTTGAGCAATACTTTATCCTTCATGAGGCCAAAAATTATATATATAATTCCGATCACGATGAACCAGATGCATAGGATAAAACTTTTGATGAAATTCCAATTTTAATCGATTGTAATTCCAAGTACCAATATCATCGCATAGCCTATACCATGTCAATGCCTTCTCCTTCAAAGATAAAGGGAAGACCTTCTTCTTGACTTCATCCTCGGGCAAACCTGCAAGCTTAAATAATCCACAAACTTCATCCACATAGATTAGATGCATATCAAGATGTAGTGTTCCATCTCCTGCATAAGGATTAGCTAGCAGTTTCTCTATCATACCTGAAGGAATTTCATAATAAATATTTTCAGTAGGTTCAGTAGGTTGAGGGGCAACTCTTTGCTCTTCCGGTCGGGGTGAATATATCCCGAACAAACCCCTCAAAGGATGATGTTCCATAGTAACAAGTGACAGTAAATTTCAGCATGTAATATAAATGTTTCCTTACCAAATTCCACTTACCAAAGGCGCTTCACTCCCCGGCAACGGCGCCAGAAAACTGTCTTGATGACCCACAAGTATAGGGGATATATCGTAGTCCTTTTGATAAGTAAGAGTGTCGAACCCAACGAGGAGCAGAAGGGAATGACAAGCGGTTTTCAGTAAGGTATTTTCTACAAGCACTGAAATTATCGGTAACAGATAGTTTTGTGATAAGATAATTCGTAACGGGTAACAAGTAACAAGTGTAACATAGGTGCAGCAAGGTGGCCCAATCCTTTTTGTAGCAAAGGACAAGCCTGGACAAACTCTTATATAAAGCAAAGCGCTCCCGAGGACACATGGGAATTGTAGTCAAGCTAGTTTTCATCATGCTCATATGATTCGCGTTCGTTACTTTGATAATTTGATATGTGGGTGGACCGGTGCTTGGGTGCTGTCCTTACTTGGACAAGCCTCCCACTTATGATTAACCCCTCTCGCAAGCATCCGCAACTACGAAAGAAGAATAAAGATAAATCTAACCATAGCATGAAACATATGGATCCAAATCAGCCCCTTACGAAGCAACGCATAAACTAGGGTTTAAGCTTCTGTCACTCTAGCAACCCATCATCTACTTATTACTTCCCAATGCCTTCCCCTAGGCCCAAATCATGGTGAAGTGTCATGTAGTCGACGTTCACATAACACCACTAGAGGAAAGACAACATACATCTCATCAAAATATCGAACGAATACCAAATTCACATGATTACTTATAACAAGACTTCTCTCATGTCCTCAGGAACAAACGTAACTACTCACAAAGCATATTCATGTTCATAATTAGAGGGGTAATAAATATCATTAAGGATCTGAACATATGATCTTCCACTGAATAAACCAACTAGCATAAACTACAAGGAGTAATCAATACTACTAGCAACCCACAGGTACCAATCTGAGGTTTTGAGACAAAGATCGAATACAAGAGATGAACTAGGGTTTGAGAGGAGAATGTGCTGGTGAAGATGTTGATGGAGAATGACCCCCTATCGATGAGAAGATCGTTGGTGATGACGATGGCTTCGATTTCCCCTTCCCGAAGGGAAGTTTCCCCGGGAGAACAGCTCCACCGAAGCCCTAGATTGCTTCTGCCCAGGTTCCGCCTCGAGACGGCGGCGCTTCGTCCCGAAAGCTTCCTTATGATTTTTTTCAGGACAAAACCCTCCATATAGCAGAAGATGGGCACCGAAGACCTGCCAGGGGGCCCACAAGCCCTAGGGGCGCGCCCAGGGGGTAGGGTGCGCCCCCAGGCTTGTGGCCACCTGGTGGGTCCCCCTCTGGTATTTCTTCGCTCAATATTTTTTATATATTCCAAAATAATTCTCTGTAAATTTTCAGGACTTTTGGAGTTGTGCAGAATAGGTCTCTCGGATTTGCTCCTTTCCGGTCCAGAATTCCACTACCGACATTCTCCCTCTTTGTGTAAACCTTGTAAAATAAGGGAGAAAAGGCATAAGTATTGTACCATAATGTGTAATAACAGCCCATAATGCAATAAATATCAATATAAAAGCATGACGCAAAATGGACGTATCAGGCCCTCGACTGGCGCCGGCACGGCCTCCGTAGGCTCAGATGCAGCCTCGGTAGGTGCAGGCGGGAGGCCTCTTCTTGGCGTGGGTTCGCTCCTCCCTTTCTACCACAAGGGTCGCGCTGGCCGTCTGGGGGGTGGCCGCCAAGTACAGGAGCAGGGGCTCGCGAGGACGCGGGGCACCCATGACGGGAGGGCTCATCAGGTAACTCTTGAGGTCCTCGAAGCCCGCTTTAGCTTCAGGAGTCCACTTGAAGGGGCATGATCTCTTCATGATCTTGAAGAACGATAGGGCTCTTTCGCTGAACTAGGAGATGACACGACTGAGCGCGGCCATGCATCCTGCCAGGAGCTGCATTTCCTTGCGGTTGCAGGGAGGCTGCATCTCCTCGATGGGCTTGATCTTCTCGAGGTTGGCTTCGATGCCGCGGTGGGAGACTAGGAAGCCAAGCAGTTTGCCTGAAGAGACCCTGAAGACACACTTGGTGGGGTTGAGCTTGAGGTTGAACTTGCGCAGGTTGGCAAAGGTTTCTTCAAGGTCCACGATGAGGGAGCACGGCTCGCGAATCTTGATGACGATGTCATTGACATAGGCCTCCGCGTTCTTTCCCATCTGGGGCCCCAGGGCGATACACATCAACCTCTGGAAGGTGGCTCACACGCTCTTCAAGCCGAACGACATGCAAATGGAGCAGTATACTCCGCAGGGGTGATGAAGGTTGTCTTCTCCTCGTCTTCCTTTGCCATCTTGATCTGGTGGTAGCCTGAGAAGGCGTCCAGAAAGCACAGCAACTCGCACCTAGCGGTGGATTCCACGATCTAGTCAATCTGTGGCAATGGGTAAGGGTCTTTGGGGCAGGCCTTGTTGAGAGCGGTGAAGTCGACGCACATCCGCCCATCGCCACTGGGCTTGGGGACCACGACAGGGTTGGCGACCCACTCGGGATGGAGCACTTCACCGATGATGCCTGTCTCCTGGAGCTACTTGACCTCTTGAACGATGAACTCTCGCTTCTTGGGCGCCTAGCACGGTACCTTTTGCTTCACAGGGCGTGCATTGCGGCACACTGCTAAGTGGTGCTCTATCACCTCCCTCGGTGCACCGGACATGTCTGACGTTGTCCAGGCGAACATATCAGCATTTGCCTCGAGGAAGGCGATGAGCTCGCCTTCCTATTTGGGAGAGAGGACGTTGCTGATGGTGATGGTGGGCCCGGAGCCACTGCCGTCCAACGACACCTTCTTCGTCTCAGCACACGCCTGAGAGAACAGTTGCTTCTTCTTCACGGGTGCGGGCTCGACAGGCTCGACGTCGTCCTCGTCGGCAGGGTGGGTGGTGGCAGCAGTCTTGTAGGCATGCTCGAGGGTGCGCACCGCGTCCTTCTCATTGCAGCGGATGGTGATGGTGCCGCTGCAGCCCGGAAGCTTGACGGTGTTATAGGCGTAGTGGGTCACCGCCATGAACTTGGCTAGCGCGGGGTAGCCCAAGATGGCGTTGTAGGGTAGACTGATGTGTGCCACATCAACGTCGATGAGTTCGGTGCGGTAGTTCTTGCAGGTGCCAAAGGTGACGGGAAGGCGCACTTGCCCCAGATGCAAAGTGGATCCATCAGCCACACTCGAGAAGGGCCTCGTCGGCATCAAGCGCTCGTAGGGCACCTGGAGCTTCTTGAAGGTTCCACGGAGAGCACGTTGAGGCCCATGCCACCGTCGATGAGCGTCTTGGTGACAGCGACGTTATTGACAGTGGGCGTCCATAGCAAGGGGATGGTGCTCATAGTCCTCGTGGACTTGGGATGGTCGTCGGAGTCGAAGGAGATCGGATACTGTGACCACTTGAGGGGCCTGGAGGTTCCAACCCCGGGAGGGCCGCGTTCACCTCGCGGGAGAATTGCTTGAAGTGGCAGTTGGATGGGGGCCCTGGGCCCCGCCGAGAATGCACGCCACCTCGCGAGGCTCCTGATAGCCCCCGGTGTTCTCGTCAGGGAGATTGTCATTGTTTCTGCTAGAGCGCGGCGGGGTAGCGTTGGCCTGAGGGTTGGCCTACCGCGACTGGTTCTGCCAAACTTGCCGGTGGTTGTTGTTGTTGTTGTTGTTGCGGTCCTCCCAGCAACCATCGTTGCGGCTACCACTGTGGCTTGCTCCGTGCTGGTTGCAGTCATCGCGCCTGTCCTGCCGGTTGTCGCGAAGCAGCTTGAGCTCGTGGCAGTCCTCGGTGCTATGGGAGTGCATGTTGTAGTAGGCACAGAAGGGGCGACCATCCTTCTTGGCCTCGTCGCGGTCGCGTCCGCGCTTATGCTCAGTCTCCACTGCAAGCACGGTGGGACCCTTGCGCTCTGCGTCTTTGTCTTGGTCTTGGCGGTGTCGGGCACCGTGTCAGGGTCGTTATGGGCGAAGAGGTGGCCCTCTCCAGCCTTGGTGCACTTGTTGGCGACGTCCAACAGCGCGACCATAGTGTTGGGCTTATTGTTGATGGAGAGCTTCTCGAGCATCCTGATGTCCGTGACGCCGGAGGAGAACGCGGAGATGATCACGGCGTTGGAGGCACACGAGATCTTATTGCGCACTTTACTGAAGCGCTGGATGTACTTGCAGAGGGTCTCGCCACGACACTGGCGCATGACGCGTAGGTTGTTGAGCGGGAGAGGGCGCTCGCAGGTGCCTTTGAAGTTGGCGATGAACTACCGCCACAGTTGAGACCACGAGGAGATGAAAGCCTCAGGAAGGTTCATGAGCCACAAGCGCGCAGCGTCCTTGAGAGCCATCGGGAACCAATTCGGCACGACCTTATCGTCGCAGCCCATGGCCTTGATGCCCACGGTGTAGAGCTGCGGGAACTCCATGGGGATGGGGGTGCCGTCGTAGCGAGGAGGCAGCTCAGGCTTGTTCACGGGCCACACGATACGGCACTGCTTGCGAGTGAAGGCAAGGCAGCCCCCGCAGTAGGTGGAGACGCCACCGGCGAGAGCGGCGCGGTTCTGGCGCCCGGGCACTGCAACATCCTGGATGGCGCGGTTCTGGCGGTCACGCTACTTTTCGAGGGTCACACACGCATCCGGCACCATGCGCTGGACGATTTGGCAGCTAACATCGGTGTGATGCAGCGAGGATGCTCTGTGGGACGGCTCCGGCGCGCGCGCACCGCGGCGATGTCCTACGTCGTCGTCAGTCGAAGGGGGCAGAGGAGGCGCGTCATGCCCCGCATGTGCGTCACGCGATGGCGGAGGTGGCAGGGGGCGAGAAGGCGTCGGGGCTTCTGCGGCGGTGTTTACGAGCTCGGTGATGCACGCGAGCCAGGCGTTGTATCCGGCCTCGATGGGACGGTAACGCAACACGGCTTGCGAAGCCGATGGCTCATGGCGAGCGAGCGAAGATGCGGTGGCAGTGCGGTCAGGCGGTTGCGGTTGCACCGATGGGTGGAGGGAAGAAGCTTGCTCTTCCCCCGCCGTCGACTCGGTAGCTGCACCGGCGCGCCTGCGGCGGTTGTCGTTGACGATGGGCTCTATGCGGACCCTGCCAGCCCTACGCAGGGCACGCTCGCGTCGCGTGTCGGCCATGTCGGTGTCGAGGTCAAAGGCGCGTAGACAGAGCCCCCTACCTGGTGCGCCAAATGTCGGGGAAGGTGATTGGTGCTATGGGAAACCCTCCAAAACCCTGATTCGAAAACTGGGGGGCCCTTTCGCTACCTGTCAACCGGACGGAGACCTTGACGAGGCTATGCCGAGCGGAGCACGACGAGAACACACACAAGGCACGACAGGGACACAAGGAGCGACCTAGGTTCGGGCCACCGAGCGGTGTAAAACCCTACTCCTGCTTGTCTGGGATTGCTCTCGTGAAAGTGCGCTGGTGTTACAAGGTAGACGAAGGTGGGATCGACCCCCCTCTAAGTTAGCAGCACTGCCCCCTATATAGCTGCCTTGGTCCTCTCCCCTGAAAATCTTGGTAGGAATGGTTGCCACACAACGGCAGTTCAAAGGGGGACAGACGCTCATTCCTATCCTGACAAAAGCGATCTTCTCCTGGAAAAGACGTCATCCATGACATGCTGGTGGGCTCGCCAATGACATCTGCCCTGGCACGTTGTGCCATCGTGGTCTTCCTGCACCAAAGTGGTAAGCTTTAAAACTTGGCAGGCGCCGTTGCCCCTTTATCACCGAAGAGGAAATCTTTCCCGACCGCGCTTGCTGGCACGGCCCCTGCTATTGTCGTCTTGTGCAGGCGTGTCACCCATGTGATGGACACTTAGCTACACAACCAGTGCTGCGCAGTTCCCCGCACAGAGGGCCTCTTGAGAGGCCGCCTCACGAAAGAGCCTTGCGAGGCTGCCTGCTGCGGGAAGTGGTCTTTGGTGGAGCCTTCCCTTGCGGAGAGGGTCTGTTGGGGATGTAACTATTGAGTATAAACCGCCCAGGAGGGGCCGGGTTATGCTCATAGTGATTTACCTGTATTGAAGCCCATGAAGACATAGAAGATGGCGACTTATGAAGGAGACCTAATAAGAAGGCCCAAAGCCCAAAGGCGAGTTAGGGCCCATAGATGTAAACCGCCATAAGTATATGACTTGTATTATAGGAAAGAGTGGAGACCGAGCCGGACACGTTTATGAGCCGGCCGGGATTCTGTGAACCGCCGGGCGTCAACCTGTGGATATAAAGGGACGACCCGGCGGCGGTTTAGGGACAGGTGAAAAAGAATCGAGAACTAGGTCAAGCGTATTCGCTCCCTGGTAATCGAAACCCTAGCAATACAACAGAAAGCAGGAGTAGGCTTTTACCTCATTGAGAGGGGCCGAACCTGGGTAAACTCTCCATGTCTTTTGTCCCGTTTAAACCCCTTCAAGTTAACCTAGTTGTGATGGCTCCACGACTAAGTCCTTCCGCTAGGACATCTGCCGTGTCAAGTCCACGACAGTTGGCGCCCACCGTGGGGCTAGCGCACGGTGGTTTTGAGTTCTTGAAGGGCAACTTTGAAGGGGTCAAGGGATACGTTGTGGGCCGGATGACCAAGAGTCGTCGTGGCAAGCTCTACATCGAGGCTGGGGCCCCGAGGCCGGCTCAATTGAGTACGGATACCGGGTCCCCTTCGGTGGAATTCACGTCTTCATTGGCAAGATCGGCGAACCGGGCCCTGAGCCGGACACCTGCACCGACATCATCGAGACGGCTTAGCGTGCAAAAACCGCCCGAGTTCAGCCCGCCATGAGTCGTGCCTTCGTGGGATTCATCAATGGTGCGGGATCTGAGGATAAATCGGTATTTGACGGTGAGACAGTTGTCTACTCTGATGGCGAGTCATCCACCGGTGAAACCGAGTCATTGTACCAACTGCAAGACGGTCGGCTTGGGGGCTGTTCTGATGGCGATAGTATTCCGGACCCCCACGAGCCGCCAAACCGGGTTGCAATCTTCATGGCCGGTATGCAGCCAGTGCAGCACTCTTCAACTGCAGCGGCATTGATTTTTGGGTCAGCAGCGGCGACGGCAGCCGGGGCAGGAGGCCCTGCGCGCCCGCCGGCTCAAGTCTTGTCCAGGTTACTAGACGCCTTGGCAACACTGCTGACGGCGGAGGTTAACCCGGGTAATCAAGATCAGCATAACGCAGAAGTCGTGAAATTGCGAGATCAGATAGCTCAAGCTAAGGAAGACCTGGCAGCTGAAGATGCCAGGATGGCTGCGGAGCGGGTTACGTTGGATGCGCAGGCACAGCGGATTCAGTCGGAGTCTTACCGACTCATGCTAGATCAGAACGCTTCAAACGAAGTCATGAGGAGGAGGCATCAATCTCGCCTGCCACCGGTTTCCAATGCGAGAAACCTCTTTAACACGCCCGGAGCAGGAACCAGTAACCCGCCAGTGGTGGACCGGGTTGAAACGCCTGGGACGGGAGCGCCGGTTCAGCCGCACACCACGGATCCGCCTCGTCAGAACAATATCCCGCCGCAACACATGCCAACACCACCGGGTCATTACTCTAACCCTTTGGATAACATGATAGCTGCGGCGTCACGATTGGCGGCTATCCTGGTTGAAGGCGAGTCTCCAACGGCGGTTGAGATGCGGAGGGCTAGAGAGCTCCTTCAGACAGCATTGGTTCAGCAGCAGGCTTATTCTTACAGTCGAAGCCGGATTCATTCCACCCCTCGCCCAAGCCGGAGTTACAGTAGGCATATTGATGAACCAACTGTGTCAAGCAGTGGGCGGAACCATAACCAGCCTCGTGGGCATAACCCGGCGGGCGGTGGTGCTGATGCTCAGAACATGGTGGATCAAGGTAGAACGCATCGAGAGGCCGAGCTGGCGGCGCAACATGCGGCCCATCAACCTTCTCTGGTTCGTCCGACAACTTCGGTGGAGCCAGGTGTAACCTTTAGGAATTTGGGCGTACCATGTTTAGTGCCGGCCATACGTAATGAGCGTCTGCCCAAGGATTTTAAGGGTCCTCGCACGGTGCCTAACTATACAGCCGATTTACCTCCTGAAGCATGGATCGAGAGTTATGAGATGGCCATGGAATTGCTAGATGTTAGCGATGCGGCATGTGCCAAATATTTTCCCCTGATGTTGGATGGAACGGCTCGCACTTGGTTAAAGGGGCTCCCTGCCAACTCCATTGGGTCATGGGCCGAGTTAAAGGCCCGGTTTATCCAGAATTTCAAAGATACGTGCAAGCAGCCGATGTCAATTGTGGATCTGGATGCCTGTGTCCAAGAAGAGGGTGAATCCACAACCCATTGGGTGTGCTGAGTTTCGACCATCTTACATTCATCGGATCGGATCAATGTCGGTTCAGCTGTCATAATGTTGGAGAAGAATTGCCGGTTTACGCCTCTTAAGCAGAAGTTGGGTCGGCTCAAGCGCCACTGCAATGACATGGGAGAGCTGATGGCGGCTCTGGTTACGTACGCTGACTCTGATGGTACCAAGGACTGCGAGTCTGATGATGACAAGCTGGGAAAGGGAAAGAAGAGCAGCAGCACCAGAGGATAGCAGCATAACCCGGCGAATCAGGGAGGCAATGGTAAGCGCAAAGCTGATAATAGTTTGGACTTTGTGGCTAACACGAACGCACAGAATAATGGCCAGCGTCGTAAAGGTAAACCGCCCCCACGGGCCGGAGGGTCAGGTTTTAATCTTGAGCAGATGCTAAATCAGCCCTGCCCAAAGCATGGAACGCGAGAAAGACTGTCTGGCCACCTCTGGAAGGATTGCTACATCATGAAAGAGTATAAAAATTCCAATCTTTTTCAAGACAATCATGGACCGAGTGGTGGTTCAGGGCCTGGTTCTCATGGGCCGGGTTACGGCGGTGGCGGTTCTAGTTCTGGATTCCAACGTAATCAGGGCAATCAAGGCAATCAGGGTGGCTACCATCAACAGTCAGGTCAGGGGAATCAGCAGCAGCAATCTGGGTATCAGAGTAACCCAAAGCAGTTGAATAGTGGGTAGTACCACGTCTTCACCACAAATTCATGCAAACGGGATCAGAAGCTTCATAAAAGGGCAGTGAACGCCGTTGAACCGGCGGTTCCCCGGTACCTGCGCTGGTCTGAGCAGCCCATCGTATGGAGTCGGGAAGATCACCCGCCCCGGGTTGATAATCCGGGTCACCTAGCATTGGTGGTTGCACCCCAGGTTGGAGGGTATAAGTTTACCAAGGTACTCATGGATGGAGGGAGCAGCATCAATATCCTTTATTATGAAACTTTCCGTCGCATGGGGTTGACAGATAAAAATCTTAAACCGTCGAATACAGTTTTCCATGGTGTGGTGCCTGGTAAGTCGGCGTACCCTGTTGGTAAGATAGCTCTGGAAGTTGCCTTTGGAGATGATCATGATTCTAGGTCGGAGACATTGACCTTTGAAGTAGTCAAGATTCACAGCCCGTATCACGCTCTGTTTGGACGGCCAGCTTATGCCAAGTTCATGGCGCGGCCCTGTTATGTTTATCTGCAGCTCAAGATGCCGGGTTACAAGGGGACCATCACAGTACATGGGAGCCGGAAGATAGCCTTGGAATGTGAAGAAGGTGATGCGGCTTATGCTGAGTCGGTTTGTGCAACGGAGGAGTTAAAATTTTACAAGGACAATGTTGATCCGGCGGATATGACGTCTTTGAAAAAGCCAACTACAGAGCATGATCCGGTTTTGAAGTTTAAATCGGCAGATGACACTAAGATGGTTGATTTTGTTCCTGGCGATTCATCCAAGCAGTTCAGCATCAGTGCTAATATGGATCCGAAATAGGAAAGCGCGCTCATCGAGTTCATCCGTGAGAACCGGGACATCTTTGCATGGAAACCTTCAGACATGCCAGGTGTACCGAGGGAACTCGCTGAGCACACTCTCAATATTGATCCCAAGTTTAAGCCGGTCAAGCAATTTCTTCGTCGTTTCAATGAAGAAAGGCCTAAGGCCATTGGTGAGGAGGTAGCCCGGCTTTTGGCGCCTGGGTTTATTGTTGAAGTTTTTCATCCTGAGTGGTTGGCTAACCCGGTGCTGGTACTTAAGAAGAACGACACTTGGCGCATGTGTGTGGACTACACGGATTTAAACAAGGCTTGTCCGGCTGATCCTTTTGCTCTCCCTCGTATTGATCAGATTATTGATGCTACGGCGGGTTGTGAGCGTTTGAGTTTTTTGGATGCTTATTCTGGTTATCATCAGATCAAGATGGCAGTTAAGGACCAGGAGAAGACAGCTTTCATAACTCCCTTTGGAGCCTTCTGCTATGTGTCTATACCTTTTGGGCTCAAGAGTGCCCAGGCGACTTACCAGCGATGTGTGCAGAATTGTCTTTATAATCAGATTGGACGCAATGTTCATGCTTATGTGGATGATATTGTGGTGAAGTCCAGAAAGAAGGAGACGTTGATAGACGATTTGAAGGAAACCTTTGATAATCTCCGAGTTTATAAGATGATGCTTAATCCGGCCAAGTGTGTTTTTGGTGTGCCGGCGGGCAAGCTTTTGGGCTTTCTGGTGTCTAACAGGGGCATTGAAGCTAATCCGGAGAAGATTAAAGCCATTACTTCTCTGGCTAAACCGGCGTGTATCAATGATGTTCAACGTCTGGCGGGTCGTATTGCGGCGCTAAGCCAGTTCATAAGCTGCCTCGATGAGAAGGCCATCCCTTTGTATCAGATGATGAAAAAGACAGATGACTTCATCTGGAGTGACGCTGCTAATGAGGCATTTGACGCGCTTAAGAAGCAGCTGGCTGTGCCGCCGGTCCTAACTGCGCCCGTTGATAAGGAGCCGCTGTTGTTATATGCGGCTACTAATAGCCGGGCTGTCAGTGTGGCTATTGTGGTTGAAAGGAAAGAGGCAGGCAAGGAATATCCAGTTCAACGGCCGGTTTATTATATCAGCGAAGTGCTTATTGAGTCCAAGCAAAGATACCCACATTGGCAGAAGCTTGTATATGGGATTTTCATGGCAAGCCGGAAGCTTAAGCAATATTTTCAGGGTCACCCCATTACTGTGGTTAGCTCTGCTCCTTTAGGAGATATCATCCAAAACAGGGAGGCAACAGGCCGGGTTGCCAAATGGGCCATTGAACTTGGGCCTTATGGTTTGAAGTATATGCCTCGCACGGCCATCAAGTCTCAAGCACTGGTGGATTTCATCAATGACTGGACAGAGCTGCAGATGCCTGAAGAAAAACCAGATAACATGTATTGGACTATTCTCTTTGATGGGTCCAGGCAATTGGAGGGCTCGGGGGCTGGAGTTGTGCTAGCTTCCCCTCGAGGTGATAAATTTTGTTATGTTCTCCGTTTGATGTTCCCTTGCACTAACAATGCAGCTAAATATGAGGCCTTGCTCCACGGTCTTCGGATGGCTAAGGAGATGAACTTAAGCCGGGTAAGGTGCTTTGGTGACTCAGATTTGGTGGCTCAACAAGTCTCTGGTACTTGGGACTCTAAGGATCCCCTCATGGCGGCTTATCGATGAGAGGTGGATATTATTGCTGGCCACTTCAAGGGTTATCAAGTTGAGCATGTTGATCGGAGCAAAAATGAAGCGGCGGATGCATTAAGCCGGTTGGGTTCTCAACGTAAACCGGTGCCACCTAATGTTTTTCTTGACGTTTTGCATAACCCGTCGGTCAAGTTACCTACAAAGGAGGATTTGGCTATTCCTGACCCGGAAGCTCAGTTGGTGGCGGCTCTTCATGTTATTCCTGATTGGACAGTTCCATATTTGGCATACTTGACCCGGGGCGAGTTACCTGAGGATGAAACCTTGGCCAGGCAAATAACCCGGCGGTCCAAGTCAATGACAATTGTCAATGGAGAGCTGCACCATTGCAGTGTTACTGGGGCGTTTCAGCGTTGTGTTTCTCCTGAAGAAGGCTCTGAGATTCTGCGTGAGATCCATGAAGGAGATTGTGGTCATCATGCCGGCTCTAAATCTCTTGTAGCCAAGGCTTTTCGTCACGGTTTTTATTGGCTGACGGCTCATGCTGATGCTGAGGACTTTGTCAAAAAATGTGACGGTTGTCAGAAGTTTTCACGTCGAGCTCATGTTCCGGCTCAGGAGTTGAGAATGATTCTAATCACTTGGCCATTTGCAGTTTGGGGGCTTGATATGGTTGGACCTTTTAAGAGGTCCAAGGATAAGAAGACCCACCTCTTGGTGGCGGTTGATAAATTCACTAAGTGGGTAGAGGCAGAGCCAGTCAGTAAGTGTGATGCGGCAACGGCGGTTCAATTCATGAAGAAGGTGATCTTCCATTTTGGCTTCCCACACAGCATTGTAATAGACAATGGCACTAATCTCTCCAAGGGTGCTATGAAAGAATTTTGTCAACGTGAGCATATCCGGCTTGATGTATCATCGGTGGCTCACCCCCAATCTAATGGTCAAGCTGAGAGAGCCAATCAAGAGATCCTGAGAGGCATCAAGCCCCGGCTTATGGTTCCCTTACAAAGGACACTGGGTTTTTGGGTAGAGGAGTTACCCTCGGTGCTATTGAGCATCAACACAACGCCCAACAGATCTACGGGTTACACGCCTTTTTTCATGGTTTATGGAGCGGAGGCGGTCCTTCCCAGTGACATCCGTCACGATTCACCCCGGGTGGCGGCTTACGTTGAAGCTGATAATGAAAAGGCACGTTAGGATGCACTTGACCTGTTAGATGAAGCGTGTGATCTCGCAGCAGCTCGTTCGGTGATTTACCAGCAAGATCTACGTCGTTATCACAGCCGCCGGGTTAAGACCAGAACCTTTCAAGAAGGCGACTTAGTGCTCCGGCTTATCCAGGATCAGACTGATATGCACAAGTTATCCCCACCTTGGGAAGGACCCTTTGTGGTCAGCAAGAATCTGAACAACGGGTCATACTACCTTATTGATGTTCGAGACCACAAGGACTCACGCACGTCGGAGGAAGAGACTCGCCGGCCGTGGAATATCGCTCATCTTCGGCCGTACTACACCTGAGCCATTGGCTCTTCTGATGTACATATTTTTGACAATATATATATTAACCCGGCACCCCTGCTAAAGCAGGGCCTCTGTCGTCTTTTCTTAATGAGTTTTTGGTTACTTGGGGGCTTCCGGCTTATGAGCGAAGTTATGATTACCCTTTGAACCGGCTTATAAGCCAACTGAAAAGAAAAAGAAAAAAAACTTGGGGGCTTGCCACCCAGGTTAAAGGTACCAAAGAGAGCCTGTTGCAAAATCACAGCTCAAACATAGGTGCCCCTTGAGCACAGCTCAAAAATATTACTTGGGGGCTCCTTGATTCTAAAGAACAAAGAGTTTGTATAACCGTTGCAATAGGCTTAAAAGCCAGGCTTGGAAGCGAGGTGTATTCACCTAAAACCCCGGGTTATCCTGCCTTTTTAAGTAAGCCACTCCGCCCAGGTATTCCTGGAATGACCCGCCGAACGTTTGACAAGTCAATCTTATACAGACCCTGAACTTGTCAAAGTTAAAACGACGATTGGTTATGTGAGGTCCATCTTATAAGGTTTGTATATAGGTTTAACTCAGTGGCTGTGCGGCCCGTGAAAGCACTCGATTTTCGGCCTGGCAGCCCATGAAAATCCTCGTTTTTTCGTTTGTTTTATTCCACAGTTTTTGAGGTTTATTTGATAAGGCTTATAATGCTTTATGATCATAATTCATCCGGTGTTTATTAACCCGGCCAGGTTTTTTGACTATAAGTCGCCAGTATGAGATAAGATAATATCCGGTGTTTATTAACCCGGCCTAGTTTTGTTCATAAGCCAAGCAAATCTATGATGACTACCAGTGCTCAAAGTTTGGGTTCTCCCCTTACTACACCGGTTTGATAAACCAACAGTGTGATCAAATATCACAGGTATGATATATTTCAAATTTGGTTATTCTTAAAGTCCAGCCTTGGGTACAGGCTATGTTAGTTTCCATGGTTTTATATTGGGTGTTATGACCCGTCCAGCGGTAAACCGCCAGGACACCTTTAATCCTTTGCATGCAGGAACAGAATCCACATTGTTAATATTATAAAGCATAAGTGGCATATCTTAACATGGTGGATTGGCAGTGTCATGCAAAGTAAATATGCACGATGGCATAGCAGAACAAGAGTTTAAGCTAGCCTATTACAAGGCGTTTGGTGCCCAAAAGAATAATTGTTTTAACAAGTCTTAAAGGAAGCAGCTACTAAACCGGCCCCCGGTTTACGAGTCCTGGCCTGGCTGACTTGAAGGTTGCGGATCGTCCAGCGCCGATTCATCTTCCTCCTCTCTACCCAGTGGCTGGAAGTCAATGGTGGTCCAATCGATCCCAGTTAAGGCCTTGAATACAGCTTCATCACTTATAAGTGTGGAGGGGTCAACATCAGGGGCATAGGTATGCTTACGGATTGGATGAATAAGATTTGGAGCATCATAAGTTGGCGCGTTAACTCTCTTGTTGTTGGCATCATAAATCGACTGATAATATGAAAGATCGGTTTCTTCAGCCAATTTGCTGGCTAATGGGCGCATTTCCCTTGTCAAGGCTCTGAGGTCGTCGTTATTAAACTCTGACCCGTCCTCCTTTATGCTCGGGTAGCTGTTTCCCACATCGGCCGGATCAAGATCAGTTATCCAAGCTTTGGCCCGAGTCAGTGTAGTAAGAGCACCGCCCTGGCGGCTGATTTCTTTAGCTCTTCAAACCGTGCAGGCATCATCGCCAGCCTTTCCAACGTCTCCTTGATCAAGGTTGGGGGCGGTTTATTATGGGAAGCTGTGCAGATAACCCGTTGTACGCTGGTATATAATTGCTCTATAAGTGTATAGGCGGCCTTCAGTTTTTGTTGCATATCTGAGCCAAGATGAGCAATGCGAGTTCCTGCATCATCAAAAACATCGGTAAACCGGCAGTCTCTTACATAATACATGTTCAAAGCTTATGAAGAAGTTATTTACCAATTACGGCAGCAGTCATGGCATTTATTTGCTGTTTCAAGCCAGTCAGCTCTTCAGCTATCGGTTTAAGGGCAGCCTCAGCATCCTCAGCCCTCTTCAGCAGAGTTGACTTTTCTGTATCCCAACCTGCCTGCTTGTTCTTGAAGCTCTCCTTCAGTTTCTCCATTGCTGTTAAGGCACTGGTCAGTTCCTCCTTGGCTTTGGAGGTCTCGGCTTGTTGCGACTTGATGTTTTCTTGAAGGTCGGCGATTTGAGTTTCCTTCTTGTTAAGATCAGCCTGCAAGAGACATGTAATTAATTACATAGCAGTGCATATTCAAAGTCCCAAGCACATAACAAGTAATATACTTGGCACTTGGGGGCTAATGTCTATTGCTTCTTATCAAAAAAAAATTACAAGTCCCAAGCACATAACAACTATCAGCTTGATGGTCAACCAGATTATAAAGGTCCTGAGTAAGAATTTTGAGCCTTACAGCATAATTAGTCTCAACTTAACATATTTGTTAAGTCGACCCTTGGGGGCTACACAGGCGAAATTGAAGAGTTATTATTCTAAAGTTCCGGTTCATATTGACATTATAAACCGGCCCTTGCGGGCTAGTCGAGTTGATCTATATGGTTCTTGAAAGTTTGCAGAACATTTTATTCTTTTATGTCCAGTAAACTTGGCGGCTAAGGGAAGAATATTTATGCAGAGTTAAAAGCATTTACCTCATATCGCTCCTTCATCATGTTCAGTAAACCGGCTTCATAGTCACGGCTTGTGTACAGATGGTTTAAAAACCCAGAATGAATATCTTGGGCGCTGAGGTGGGCATAGCTTTCCAAGTCCGCCTTCCACTTGCCCTTGTCAACAGCAGAAAATTCTTCTTTGGCACTATGTTTTGACAGAGCAGTGGGGTTGTCTGGGGCTGTATACCCAACGCAGGTAACTACAACATCGTCAGCTTTATCATCAGCAGCCTTAGTTGGGCTTGGCGGTTTATCAGCATGACCTATCGGATCAATTTCCATCTGCTCAACAAAGGTGTCATGATCTTGCGGTGGCGGATCATCAAGAATAGCTTCAGTATTTGTTTCAAACTGTTCCGGGTTCTTTTCCGGATCAGTTGGCGCGCTGTCATCAGCCGGTTTGTTCAATTTGGCCTTTTTACTGGGCCTGGCCTTGGCTCTGACAGAGACGCAAATAACAGGTTAGTGTAATGATCAAGCATAAGGTACAAGGGATTAGTTAAAAATGCTCACCCAGGAACAGTTTTGAGGGTTGGAATTTGTGTCCCTGTGGACTCGCCAGAGGATGAAAGGGAAGTTCCCTGGTAGTTTGAATCAGACGGATTAAGAGGTTGTCGGAAATAACCCGCCTTGCGATAAGACGTGTCAGAAATAGAAGAGACCTCTGGGCGGCGTTTACAAACTGGCGAGTTCGGTAAACCGGAAGAAGTGACCACATGGCCGCTATGCCGGGTTGTGCGGCGAGCTTCATGTTGCTGCTTCTTCAAAAGAAAGTTTGGATCCAAGTAAGCTAGGGGGTGAGAAAATCTTATTTTTCGGCTTGCTTGTCGGGTTTTCTGTGTGGGCAGAGGTTCTGAACTGGATGAGAGAATAGTTACCTCTACATCGTTTGCGCGGCTTGCTTCTGCGTCATCCTGATAAGAATCATCGTCAATGAGATGTATGAAAAAAGAGCCAAGTGAATCAAGTTCTACCTCAGACTCCGGATTATCATCGTCAATATTTAACTCGGTAGGCTCGGTGTTTTTCTTCTTGGCGGGCTTCTTGTTGACCTTGGTCTTGACACGAAGTGTTTTGGCCGGTTTATCCTGCGGTTTCTTCTTCCAGAACGGATCATCACCCTGTTTAAAGATTGGAAAATCATAAGGGAGTATTAAGAATATGGATTAAAGCAGGAGTGGGGCGATTCTTACAGCTGGCGGTTTATTTGAAGTGCAGAAAGGACTAAGTCCTGTTTTGCTACAGCCGGTCACTGGTTCATCCAACATCTTCTTGACAGATTCAGTAATTTCAGCATCAGTCAGCTGAATATCAGTGTGGCGTTGAGGGTCTTTCACATCCCCTGTGTACTCACACATTAAACCGGGGCGACGACTTAAAGGCAAAATGCTCCAAGATACCCAGCAACAGACAAAATCAATGCATGTCAAACCGTTTGCAATAAAGGCTCTGAGCTTTGAGAGCTGTGGTGCATATTTGGACCGTTCCTTTGCATTAAGTCTTTGGGGGAATGGATGTGCATCGGTAAGCCGGTGAGCACGGTAACCCGGCAGAGGATTCTCGCCAGCTGGAGATGTATCTTGGCAATAGAACCAAGTTTGATTCCAATCTTTGGGATGGCTATGATGCCTAGCGTGAGGGAAGCTGACGTCTTTTCTCTTCTGAATTGAAACCCCGCCAAGTTCAGTATTGGGCCCATCCGTAAATTCAGTACGGCGGTTTAAATAGAAGAAATCTCTGAACAGGTCGACTGTGGGCTCTTCTTGCAGGTAGGCTTCACAAAACACTTGAAAATTGCAAATATTGGACACGGAGTTAGGCCCAATATCTTGAGGGTGAAGTTGGAAGAAGTGAAGCACATCACCGAATTTTTTTGATCCGGGAGGGCTGAACCCTCGACTCAGATGATCAACAAAAACGATCACTTCCCCATCCTTGGGCTCAGGAGGATTTTCTGGACCGGGGGCTCTCCGGTGGATGTCTTCCTTTTTCGCTAAAGCGCCGGTTGCAACCCACCCGTTCAATTCTTCCTCTGTAACCCGGGATTGGACCCAATTACAGGAATAAAAGGATTTGGCCATTTGTACGATAACCTAGAAAAGATTTGTGCCGGTTTAAGGTTCATGTTTAACAGGCAGAAAGTGTTGAAGCATGCATAAATGTTAAACCGGACTGTGACGTTATCAAATCACAAGGACGAGCACTTGGCGGTTTAAGAGGGGACTAATGGTACCTGGCTGGTTATTATTTTCTAAGGTTAAACCGCCTACACGGATATTGAAAGCATAGATCTGAAGTTGGAAAATGGCTAAGTGGTGAAAAACAGGTTTCACAGATTGGTGTTATAATTTTGGATCTACAGCAGTTCAGATAATGAAGAAAAATTCTAACCTAAAGTAGCGGCAGCAGGACAGTTCACGTGCTCAGATGGGGTCTCCTATGGAGGGGAGGCGTTCAGATATTAAAAATGAGTGCTAAACTGCTATCGCACAAGATTGGTACTATATTTAGATCAAAAACTACATGGTCTATGGAGAAACAAAGATGAACCAAGATGAACTCCGATGAACTCGTAGAAACCCTAATGGGATCTAGAAGAAAAGGAAGGAAGAGGACTTACCAGGACTGTTGGACAGCGGTGGCGCGCGGCGGTGCTCCGGTGCGTTCAGGACGATGCAGCGGCCGGAGTGGAGGCAGCTCGTGAGGTCGACGGCGGCGGAGCTCGGGCGCGTGTGGTGGGGCAAGGAAGAGGATGAAGACGAGGAGGTAAGGGGGGAAAATGAAAAAGGACTCCTATCCCTATTTATAAGGCAGTGGATAGATGGCATGCGCGGGAGTCAAGGAGGCTGAAATTTGGGCCTCGTGCGATATTAATGCAAGATGACGTCATGGCGGGTTAACACAATTTTGTGAGCAGACGTCGTGGCGGGTTATAAATTTTCATAAGGACTGATGAGGAAGGATTTTTTTCTAAGTCAAGTATTGAAGATTGATATGAACAAGTTCACATCAACCTGGGGCCTAATGTTGGGGATGTAACTATTGAGTATAAACAGCCCAGGAGGGGCCGGGTTATGCTCATAGTGATTACCTGTATTGAAGCCCATGAAGACATAGAAGATGGCGACTTACGAAGGAGACCTAATAAGAAGGCCCAAAGCCCAAAGGTGAGTTAGGGCCCATAGATGTAAACCGCCATAAGTATATGACTTGTATTATAGGAAAGAGTGGAGACCGAGCCGGACACGTTTATGAGCCGGCCGGGATTCTGTGAACCGCCGGGCGTCAACCTGTGGATATAAAGGGACGACCCGGCGGCGGTTTAGGGACAGGTGAAAAAGAATCGAGAACTAGGTCAAGCGTATTCGCTCCCTGGTAATCAAAACCCTAGCAATACAACAGAAAGCAGGAGTAGGCTTTTACCTCATTGAGAGGGGCCGAACCTGGGTAAACTCTCCGTGTCTTTTGTCCCGTTTAAACCCCTTCAAGTTAACCTAGTTGCGATGGCTCCACGACTAAGTCCTTCCGCTAGGACATCTGTCGTGTCAAGTCCACGACAGGGTCCTCGCGGGGCCTGGCCCTCAGGAGGCGTCTTGCGTCACGGCTCCCACGACTGGGTCGCCTCTTGAGCTCTTCAACGAGTGTCGCTTCCTAAGCCGCAGGTAGACGACTCGTGGTACCCTATTTTTCACTTGGCCGACAAAACCCTAGCCACTTCACACTCCAATCCTTCCGCCATCAAAGCTCACCTCCGGTGATTTCCGGTCGTCTCCGGCATGGCGGGCAGCGGGGCCGAGTCCTTCATCTCAAGATCCATCAACCCCGAGCTCATCCCACGCGGCCCTGAGGAGGAGATGGCCATCCGGTTTGCGCTCCGCCGCTCCCGGGAGTAGGCCCGTGCCCGGCAAGCGCTCGGACTCCTTCCGTTGGGAATCCATTGCGTCCGCCCAAATGGCGCATGGATCCGGCACTAGGTGTGCCGTTGCTGCCTCGCAGGAGGTGGTGCGGTCCTTCTGGCGTCTGAACGCGGTGGCGGACGCGCAACCCCTCCGTTGGTGTGCCGAGCATCAAGATGCACCATGGGCCTCGTCCAACAAGAACATGGCATGGTGTGCCCGCCGTGCGAGGCAGCGGGCGTGGGAGGCGGCCGCAACCCTCGCGGTAGTTGACGTTGACAAGGCGGAGTCACATTCTCCGGCGGCCCATATGGTGCAACAGTCCGGGCGCCGCAACCGCGTCGTGGTAGACGTCGCCGGCTCGTCCCATGACAGATCCATCATCGATCTGACGTCCACTGGCACTGTTCGTGTTCCGGGCTCCGACGAGGAAGAGTATGGCATGGGAGATGGCGGCACCTTGAGTCCCATGAGCCGGCTCGTGTCCCATGCCCTACTCTACCTTGCCGGCGACCAGACCAACACTCTGAGGGGCGCAGCCGGCCGCCGGACATGGACACGGCGGAGCAGGACGAGCTCCGCTTAAAGATGGTTGTGTTGCATGTAATAATATGGATTTGAGGTATCCGGGTGTGGAATGCATTATTTGAGACGTGACTGGTCACTGCCCGCGGACGCGTCCGGGCACATCTGCGGGCTTTTGAGTGGTAGGATTTGCCAAGTCCGGTTGTACTCTTACAGACTTGCTGACATGGGCAGTTGTGATTGGGACCACCCCATGAAAATCAGGGGGAAGGTTTAGTATTAAGTTGGAAGGGGTCCGTTGGAGGCCTGTAAAGCTCAGTGTATGTAGCATTTTTGGGGGTTAAAGAACGTCGTAAAACCTCTTAAGTATTTTTTTTTTGCGGGAGTAAAACCTCTAAAGTTAAAAGCAGAGGTTTCACAGACCTCTGAAACATTTGCTTCTGCCAGACTAATTATGCACTGATCTTCTTCTTCTTTTTCGAGCAAAACTAAGCAGTGGTTACTACAAAATCTAAGAAAACAGTGACCCGCTAATCTTTCATGTCTCCAAAAATCAAATAAACCTCCGCTGCCCCATCATTAGTGTGCATCGGCATATCAGGTTTGCTTCTAGTACTGTAGTACTTAATTGCCCCGCGCGATGGAAACGAATCGCTAGAAAGTTACATTATATTCGTCAAAAAGAAAAAAAACCTAGAAAGTTACATCGGCATCGACGGACTACACATATAGGACGGCGACGGGCACGTGTGCGTAAGTTGTACACATACCTAACCGTAGCGAGAGGCACCACAGGACAGCAGCAGCAGCACGAAATCCTCCATCGCTCGGCTCCGTTCCTTCGTCTGCAAGTCCCTCCCACTCTTTACAGCCACCCGGAGTTGTTCTTCCTCCGGGCTCCGGCGAGGGCGGCAAGCAACGAACAAATCGGAGCTGCATGCTCTGCCCCGCGCCTCATGCATTCATTCATTCATGTATATAAACCGCAAAGCCGTCCAGTTTCTGAAAGCGGGCGTCAGGCATTCCAGTATTTACTGACTCAATCGTCAGACCATCGGCGACAGAGAGCTCGCGTAAATAACCGAGTGGCGGTATTTTGCGGAAGTACAGTACGTACGTCCGGCAAAAATGGCCGACAACTTGAAGCCCGTGGCCCTCTTCCTGCTGATGCTCAACTTCTGCATGTACCTCATCCTCGCCATCATCGGCGGGTGGGCGGTCAACTTGGCCATCGACCGCGGCTTCATCATAGGTACTGCTCTGCTGCTCGCCCGAAACCTCAAGCCGTACTGCCGTAGTAACAGAGCCACAGCCAGCCCAGTTCTTGACTTGTGATTTCCTGCAGGCCCCGAGCTGCGTCTCCCGGCGCATTTCCACCCGATATTCTTCCCGATCGGGAACTGGGCCACCGGCTTCTTCGTGGTGTTCTCGCTGCTCGCCGGCGTCGTCGGCGCGGCCTCCTGCATCGTGGGCTTCACTCACGTCCGGTTCTGGAACTACAGCAGCCTGCAGTCCGCGGCGTCGCTCGGTCTGCTCGCCTGGGCGCTCACAGTCTTGGCCATGGGGTAAGCACGCGCGTTTCTCAAGTTACACCATCTCATCTGTACCAAATCAACTCGGTAAGTCTGACAGAACCTTATCATGGATATATTGCTGCAGGCTGGCTTGCCAGGAGATCAGTTTCGACCGAAGAAACGCGAAGCTGGTAAGATTCCTCTGGTTTTTGTCCTCGCCCTGTACTTCGTCAGGTACATCTGGTTTGTGAACTGATCAACACGCTCTGGGTTGACAGGGGACCATGGAGGCGTTCACGATCGCCCTGTCACTGACGCAGCTCGTCTACATCCTCGCGATCAAGGCAGGCGGCCACGGACCCGTCCAGGTCGAACGGCACAACGCCTTGGGCCGCTGATCGGGTCGGAGGATACGTCCGCGTGAGAAGGAGCAGAGCCGCCGGAGAAAGTTTGCTTTGTTGTGGTTGTGCTTTTCGTTTGATGTGATGATTCTTTGAGTGGGATTGGTAAAGTGGGGGGTTGGCGTTGTAATATATGTATTGTGCATTCCTCTGGCCTTTGGATTTATTGATTGATGAGTTCAAGCATCTGGAAAATCTGATTTGTAAGGACGTGCAACAATCCTCATCACAGTACATACGTGTTTTTTTTAATAAAGAGAGCTACTTCTCCAATTTCTATTAAGAGAAATCACAACCTTGTTACAACTACCAAAACAAGCAGAAAGTAAATAAAAACAACGACGCGTGATCTTTTTTATTTTCCGAAGATAACCTCAGATCTATTAACCAGCAAACAGCAATACAAGGCAACCCTGAAAAAACAAATAAATTACAAATCAGTCCCTGTGAAGTAAGCCGTCCTAAAGGAGCAAGATGAGAAACACCCATCAACCCCCAAAGATCATGAGAAACACCCATCAACCCCCAAAGATCACAAAGGGATAAATCGACAAACTACCGATACCCCACAAACCAACGGACTCCAAATCCACCTTTCTCGGAGTCTACAAGCCAGATCTCCAGGAAATAGATTAGAACATAGGTTTCTAACAAATTCCAAATTATTATAAAAACTGCAAATGAGGCCAAAAGAAGAGCATAACACCAAATATAGTCTTCAATGTCAGCCTGGCTAGGGACTAAAGGAATTTTTTCTCTACGAATCATCCAACCATGATTCTGTTAGTCCCGAATCTCCATCCATATGCTGCCTTAAAGACTTCATTGGCAATCAGCTCAACCATTCTTATGCCTCACTTCATTGTTCCATGTCTTTCTGGGTTTATCTGCAAAATATTCCAATCATGTAGCCACTTAATAATTAGATTGACACGGTTATAAGGATCAATTATCTTGTTATTATAAGAAAAATGGTACTATTTCCCAATTTCCATATAGTCCAAAAAATAGTAGATACACCAACCATAACCAGTTTGCTTTCAATTTATTAAACTTCAGTATTCAAAGATTAAAGAGATCATGAAGATTGCCAGATATATCATGTAAATTAGCACATTTCATAATTAAAGCAATTTTGGAACAAAACACTTAAGGAACAAGTGATTGATAGATTCATCTTTTTCACAATAAGATCATTTCCTATCACCAATCCATCCTCTTCTAGCCAAATTATCTTTCGTTAAAATATTGATCTAAGAACCAACCACATAAACACTTTCATTCTAGATGGCATCTTAACTTTCTACAAAAAGTTGTGTCGGTATTTAACCCCCTTTTCAGTCAGAAGCCTGTGATAAGACTTAACAGAGTAGGCATCATTTTTAGTTAGTGTCCACCTAATCAAATTCTTTTTGGTCGGTCAATACCACATCAACACAAACTTCCTTAATATGATTCCATAGATCTAAGGAGTCTCCATACAAGGTCCTTCTAAACTAAACTTGATCAAGGCTTCTTCAAAGAATTTCATCCACAGATTTATTTTTATCAAAGAACGCATTATATAATCTTGGGAAATTGGTTTTAAGAGGTTTATCGCAAATCCATCATTCTTTCCAAAATCTCACAATTTTCCATTACCAATTTTAAATTTACATGAAGAGAAAAAAAATGATCTTTGTGTTTTAAAATCTTAGTACATAATTGTTGATCACCTTGGTTAGATTTGATCCCAGAAATACATTTTCCTCTCTGATATTTATTATGAATAATATCTTGCCACATGCCCTAAGTATTGAAAAGTTTCCACCACCATTTACATAAAAGGGCTTTATTCACCAAAGCTAAGTTCTGAATTCCTAACCCTCACAAATCTTTAGGTCTACAGACCTCATACCATTTTACTAAATGGTTTTCTTTCTTATCAGCATCTTCCAACCATAACAACCTAGCTCCAAACAAGTTCATTCTCTTTCACTCCAACTGGTAAACCACAGAAAGACAACATAAAATATGAAATTACAGTCAAAGAAAACTTGATTAAAGTGAATCTACCAACACTGGCAAGTAGTATCCCTTATGAGTTACTATTTTTTTCTCCATTTTATCCTTAGGAGGTTTCCAATTTAATTTCTAGTTCTCTTTTCATCTACAGGTAATCCCAAACATCTCATAGAAAGAGACCCTATATGCCAAGTAATTTTTTGGCAGAGATTCGCAGAGATATCTGCTTTATTGATAACATCCCCAATAAGAAAAAACCCACTCTTACTAGTAGAATTCCCGTGCGTTGCCACGGGCCTTTTTCTTTCCTGATTGCTCATATAAATATAATGCATATAGCTCATGCAGCTGAAAGCCCGCCGTAGTACCCCGTTCAGCTAATAAATATATAACTCACTACCCAAATTTCATGTATAGAACAATTGAAGTACACTCCACTTACAATGTAATTCAATCCATGTATACAAAGAGATCAATGATAATTATCTGTAAAGAAATATTAGAGTGTTTAGATCACTATTTTAGTGATCTAAACGCTCTTATATTTCTTTAAAGAGGGAGTACAAACTAAGGCATACTTGATGCATTTGAGATATTCATGTACTCCCTCTGTAAACTTTTATAAGAGCATTTAGATCACTAAAGTAGATCTAAACGCTCATATTTGTTTACAGAGGGAGTACAATGTTAGGAACGTTGTCTTTCGCTTCATTGGCATGGTAATCATATTGCTTGCTTGCGTCAGATCCAATGGTACAAGGACTGTTCCCATGGGAGAGCAAGATTTCTCACGTTCGCATACTTGTACCGTTTTTACTGCAATCTCCCGAAGCTTACCAAGATTAAGTGGGCTCTGTAAACTCCCGAAGCTTACCAAGATAAAGTGGGCTCTGTGCATGAAAGCAGATAATCAGATGGAATCAGAAATCCTGCTTCATTCAAGTCAAATTAACTATGCTTGAGTTTATTATTTCGAAAACGATAGATGTCTAGTCTCATAGTAAACCTTATGACTAATAGAAAACCTTTGATAATATTGACAGCTTGAGATGTGTCACCAAATCCCATAATGGTGGAATTAGTTTTGTAAGATTTTTTCATAGAAATATTGTATCTTGTTGACATTATCAATAGGTGTTGGATAAGCTAGACATCACCAGGTGCATCTGTCTAACTAATTCATTTGTGAAGCAAACTACATTGAGAAAAAAGGGGAATGTAGTTCATCTCATGCGCTTAAAATAAAGAACCCGAGAAGCATTTAATAAATATTTGGGACTACATCCCCCCTTTTTCCTCAGGTTAGTCCCAAATATTTTGCTTCTTGGGTTATGCATAAGAGGATATTTTGGGTTGAGTCTGATTTCGACCCAATAATTAGGCTACAATACATGTACTAAAGCTGCGACAAGTAATATGGATCAGAGGGAGCACTGAACTTTGTTGAGATGAGAATTCCTATCAGAGCAACTAACAAAGGAATCCGACCAATATATCCATGGAGTATCCCAAAGAGTATGGTTTATACCACAATAATTAGACTACGACACATTTCACGCGGAACTTAAGCAGTGCCTCTTAAAATCGACTCTGGTGAGTATAGAAACTCGACACATACTTTTCCCAAATCTAAAGGGACTTTTTTGTAATGAAGAGATATATTTTACTGCAACACAAGGAGGAATGATATTTTTCTGACCTTCAAGCCACGCCTCATAGACAACAATTTCTACATTAGACAAGCAGAAACTAAAAATCTAGAGCCAAGATGTATATACAATAGTTAGTTTACACTCTTGCATACCAAAACATATTATTTGATCACTTCCAAGTTCGAATATTACCTTGTCTAGTTCATCAGATAGAAAAAAATTACCTTGTCTAAGACCTGACTTCTGATAACGTGTAGGTGCAGACCTTTGCTTCATATACACTTTCTGAAGCGGGATTTGGATCTGGAAGGTTATAGAACTTCAGTTAAATTAGAAAATCTTGATAATACAACAAGGAATAGGAAGAAACCATTAAAAAATATGTGACTGCATCCTAACTCGTGCCTCTCCAAATTAAATCATGTCACTCACCTAAAGAACTTCTAGATTGCGGCCAATGCCACAATTTATGCCGTCTTCTACTAAAAACTCTGTGCAAGCTCCTGTCCTTCTCCAGCTGATTACATCATCTAAACCAGATTAAATTTTTATTAGTTTACCCATGCTAAATTATGTATCAAAACCAAGGTAAGAACTTTTCAAAGGTAAAGAAGTATAGAACAACATGTAGCCTGATCTTCCCAAAACACGCACTAAGCAGAATATTAATGATAGGGGTGGAGATGGGAAGGCCATGGAAACAAAGGGTGTCTTGGATCCAACCTGCTCTGATCAGGTCATTACTCATTAGGGTCAGTCCTGCAGGGCGGGGCAGCAGATCTCGGCGGCAGACGGCCATCTTGATCCTGCAGGAGCATGGGGCCTCCACGGGACACACACGCCCAACACACTACATACAACACACTCGCATCGCACGCACACACAAAGCACAGTCACCACACCGAGCAACCATGTGCGCGATTGATCCAACAACGCCACCACACGCTCTGGCGGAGGGGAAACACACATTAAAGGGTAGGTAAGGTGCGACAAATAAGGTAACATATTTTTTTTCTTTGAAAAATCCATCTTTCAGTTAAAGCAATTGGAAGTTGGACCAAGTTGTAGGTTACCTAGATAAAAGGAACAAACGCCCCCCATCTATGTGCGCTCTTTACCCGAGCGATAGAACCTGTTGCCACATTGTTAGTTGAGTCCATGTAATAAGAATGGTGAGAAAAGAGAAATACTACTAACCTGTTTTCTAAAAAAGAAGATGACATAAATACTTATAATAACATGGCATAAAAGTTGGCACAATAGATTCATTTTAACCACCCAGAGTGAAAAAGATGATGTATGTGTCAAGGGCATGTTAATCTTACATAACTGTTGGTTGATATTCATGACAGGAAAAGAAGTCTGGTTGAACTGTTCTGAGATCTTTGTGTCATAGTTGGCTATTAACGCAAGTACATGCCCAGCCCACCCATGTTTGAGGCATGGCCTCCATGGTGTGCGCTCACAGCTGTATATTCTAATTAAAACCGACATACCATTTTTGTTGTCAAAAAATCTGTAAAGAACAAAGATCTAGATAGCCAACATCCTTGGTTAAGCATAGAATGATTAACTCTTACCGATTTCCATGAAAATCTGGAGGGACATGGGTGTTTTGACTCAAGGCAGAAAGAAAAAGGCATACTTTGTTCATGTGCCATCAAAAGCAATATCTTGTTCATCAACTCATAAATGGATACACCTGGATAATTTAAGAAGAATGTTACACGCCTTCATGGTACGTCCTAAAAAATAATCTACATCATGTAAAAAAAGGTAATCTGCATCAGCAAACATGCAACTTACTTTGAGAAGCAGCTTGATTAGCCAAAAGGGGGGCCGCAACATGGTTTCGAGCAATATAATCAAGTAAAGTGCCAATTGCACTTTGGCCACATTCCGTAAGCCAAAACTCAGGTATCATCGCTGAATGTGCAATGAAAAGATAAGCATTAAAATTTCGAGAAATAAAAGCATTAACTTAACATAGCCAACATAAGACTGTGGAGAGCAAACCACAGAGACAAATTAATAGAGATGCTGTCAAGGAACATAATAAGGAAATAAAATATATGAAGGAAACTATACCAGACAAAAATGGTCCCCAAACACCAGGGAAAAATAGCTTATTCTTTGAAACAGCCATGTGGCATGTAGATGTTCCGCAAACCAAGACGATGCGATGGCATATTGCTTCTTCCTCAAACACTGCAAAAAAATGTTTCACATAAATAAATGTGAAGCTTTAGAAGGAGTAGTAGTTTCTTTAGAAAAACACAGGGGAATCGGCACTTACTAACAGCTTTAAAATCTGCATTTGGCACACTTTCCATGACTCCAAGACACCCGGCATAAGCATTAATAAGCGAAGTTCCCACAGGAGTCCCGGAAGCAAGCATAACTCCTAAAAATTGGAGGTAAACGACATTACAAAGTGAAATACTGGAAATTAACATCACAGACATTTATTCTCTTGCTTCTAACATAAAAAAAATACAAAGAAAGCACTTAGGTAATCGATTTTATCTTTGTTCACTCATGAAAACACTTAGCATTAACAGCTTAAATAGTGTCACTTTAAATGAACTGCAGAACTGATTTGCTTGCCTTTGCAGAAGTAGGTGTCAAACCAGAACCTAGAGGATGACCAGGAAACACAATGTAGTGTCCTATTTGAGTTGCATAGAATGGCGTATTAGAAATTTAAGAACTACAAATGATACATCACCTTTAGTACAAAGAGGAGAAATGGATAAGCATTCAACCTGTTTTTGCCTGGCTCCCTTCGTAAAGGTCTCCCAAACGTCTTGCTGCCCAAAAGACTTCATCCCTTCCACATGGTTTGATACCACACGGTTTTAATTATCTCCACTGTTCCACGTGTGATAAGCTGCCGGTTTCATCACCAGTTGCCCTAGAAAGAAACAATAAAAGCAAAACTTGTTAGAATTTCAACTCATAGCTTGTTACAGGCTTAGAGAGGTTGTGAGTTGAAACTCACCTATATATCATAGACCAAGATTTTTGTAAATTTTCCTTTACCCATAAAATCTGTAAAAGGTAAGTTAATACGATACCATCAATGGAGGTAACTATAAAATACACAACAAACCTTGTATGCTGGCCTTCTCACTACAAAATAATTCAAAACTATTTATCCATATCCTGCAAGAAAAAGAAACATATTTTTACTAACATTGTGTTGTTCAGCTTTTGAAATGCTGGAATTCTGACATTCTGAGATTTTCAAGCCAAACTTCTAGGATTGTAAAGTGATAACTGACAACATGGCAATCAACACGATGGTTCAGATGCCCAACAACAT
Source organism: Thinopyrum elongatum (assembly GCA_011799875.1). Taxonomy (NCBI): domain Eukaryota; kingdom Viridiplantae; phylum Streptophyta; class Magnoliopsida; order Poales; family Poaceae; genus Thinopyrum; species Thinopyrum elongatum. The sequence goes on along the minus strand of CM022299.1, from coordinate 180,141,659 downwards.
CATTAGTGGTTTTTACAAATAATGAATCAGGAATTAAGCGGTTACCTTTGGAGCTTGCATTTCTGGGGAGACACTCCCACCATAAAATTGCAATACCGGTGAACTATGAGAATTAATTCGCTTGGCTTGGTCAAGAGCCCTATGGTCCATCCACAAGATGATGTTCCTTCTTGAATCACCATTCCAAGAAACCAAGACAGGGGAACCATGAGTACCTATAGCAACTGCATGCACCATCCTCTGTTATTAAGTTGGTAAAGCTCTACTCACCTCAAACACAAAATTCTCCATTCAAACCACAGAATGCACACGGCTAATGTGGAGAATCAACAAAACCTTAATCTGCTACTATTAATTGCTGCCGAAGTGTAGAAACATAGTTACAAGGAGATTGTTGATGGGGTGGTGGATGCTTACGGTGGAGAACAACTTGGTCATGACCTTGTGGGAGAGGCAGTGGAAGTCGACGTAGGCGAAGCTGCAGCCGCTGGTGCGCACAAACTCAACGCCGGCGACGCGGCCGATGGAGCCGAACATGACCTCCAGGTCGGCCGAAGACACGCCCTTCGCCAACCCGCCCACGTCCACCGGGGCATATATACTCTAATGGTCCAACACCAATAACATTGCAAATACAAAAAAGTTACAACAACATGACGTATCTGCAAAAAAAATTGAAATGCAACAGTCATAATAGTACCTATGAGGCTATGATGAAGGATAGATGAGGAAACTGACTTTGATTTACTGCCATAATCTACTAACAGTGGGCTCCAGATCGACAAACAAGGCCCTTGAAACGTGCTTCCTGAACGTGTTAAATGCATCTAACAAAAAGCAATGACACATGTTAGTATGAATTCTTGAGAAGATTGTTAGTAGGATTTAAGCAAGGTGTGCCATCAATTCATAAACAATACCGAGATGCCTGCTAAAATAAAACCGGACCAACAGATCATCCAACAAAAATCCGGGAACATTACACCTTTTCATCATTTGCCAATGCAATTCTGAAAAAACAAATCATCAATAAATGATATAAAATAGTAACAGGCTGCTGCTTTTGGGTTGTAGTTAATGTAGCTGATTGTTTCTTTAGGGAGCAAGTGCAAAAGATACGTACCCGATACTACAAACGACAAGACACATCTTGTTCACTATTTTAGCTTTTAGACCAGGGCCACACAGAGAGCCCCGTCGTTCATGGCAAGAACCGTTCTCGCAAGGAATGAAAAGACTCAAGGACCTCCAATAGTGATGGATCCTAGTGCTAAATCTGTCTTCTAATCTGCTGAATGTGAAGCCCTAATCGCACAAACCTCGCGACTACTGGCGGCGCTGCCACCGGCGGTCGGACTCTATGTGAACTTATCGGATCCCAGGGGAGTGAGCGGTCAGGATAGTACACACCTATACGTGCAGCAGTATGCGGAGTTCACCAAAACGTCGCAGAACAGCTGGCCGAGCCGCCGCCGAGCTCTCCTTCCACGCTGGCCCAGATCGGTCGGCCGTCCTGCTATCGTTGGTTGAGCTCTCCAGCCCCATAGCACCTCAATACCCTAGGTTGTATCCGGCGAGGGGGGCGGCTTCCCCACGTCCTTCAGACCACGGCTGCTGAGTTCCCCAACCACAAGGCGCCGATTGGAGGATCGACGGGGAAGGGGGCGACCATCGGGGAAGGCGGGCGCGGCGGAGAGGGCGAGTCCAGCGAGCAGAGGGAGAAGCAGTGGGTGGAGCGGCAGGAGGTGGGGCTGGTCGAGGAGCTCCGGCGCGGCGGCGGCTCAAGGAACCCTAGCGCGCGAGAGGGCTATAGGGGAGAGGAGTGGTTTGCGGGATGGGAGAGACGGGAGCGACTCGGGGGGTTTTCGGGAGGGAGAGCAGAAAACCGGTGGGTAGCAGGTATAGGAAGGAAGAAACCAGTGGGAGGGGGTGCGAGGTGGGACAAAATAAAACCAGCGAAAAGAAACCGTGATGAAAAAAAAATCGACGAAGGTGGGAGGTGGGATGAAAAAAAACCTGAAACGGAGACTACCAACTGCTCCATTAGGAGTAGAGATGAAAGTTGATTTCAAACCAGGCATTTGTTCAAAATGAAAAAACACAAACTAAATTGTGAGCACTATCATAGTCATCTTGCAGGAGAAAAATAGTGTCATCAGCATATTGTTGTATATTCACCCATTATCAATGTTCTCTTCAAGTACACATTTAATTAGGCCATTAAATCTGGCTTTGTCCATGAGCATGGTCAAAGCATCAACTGTTAGGTCAAAAATTAGAGGGGACAAAGAATCCCCCCTTGTCTTAACCCCTTATGAGTAGGGAAGTAACCCCTTGTTATCATTCCCTCCCTTGATAGTGTGCATAATCCATCCAATCCACTTATCAGAGAAACTTTTGATTTTAAGCATTTATAGCACAAATGGCCATTTCAACTTATCATAGGCTTGTTAAAAATCAATTTTAAAGAGCTCATTGATCAGGCTTTGATGGTGGACATACCATGTTCCGTCATTTTTGAACATATTCTTTCTCTACCGGACAACTAACTTGTGCTACATCCAAGTGTGAATTCAAGCAAATCCTATCAGTATGAAGCTAGTATTTGTGGTGGATCTGGAGACAAGTTACTTATGGCGAACCGGTTCCACCAGCATGGAGATGACCGATTTTGGTTTCACCGTTAGCAAGCAAATTTCGGAGTGCTTCACCTCGGATGCCTAATATGCCTGAGACGAAATGGAGTAAACCAAACCCTGGATTCATTAAACTGGATGTCGATGCAACTTTCTTATCAGATGAAGGGTTGGTGCAAACCGCTGCTATTCTCCGAGATGAAGGGGAATTTTCTCGCTGCCAGTGTAAGTTCATTCCATATGCGGCGGATGTGATCGCTACAGAAGCGATGGCTATGAGAGGCTTGCACTTGCTAATTCTCTTGGTTTCATTTGGCTCAAGGCAGAATCAGACTCTCTGCAAGTCATCAACTTTTGCACCGGACAAACCAGATGGTAGGATGCGACAGCAACAAGATTTGCACAGTGCATGGATATAGGTACTATGATTGAGAAGGTCATTTTTAAGCATTGTCTTCGTTCATGTAATCGAGCGGCTCATGTGCTAGCAAACTATAGTTATTATAATAAGTCCTCCTTTGGCTGGTTGGACGAGCCTCGTGACTGTGTTATCAGTAAGCTTGTAGATGATTTAAATGTGTTCTGATTTAAATAAAGCAAACCATGACTTTCCCTAAAAGAGATCATGATCACGCCTAGTTCAAGATCTCCTATTTGTCGCCCGCAAGCGACAAAGAGAAGAGGCTTCGCTGAAACCAAGGAAAATGGGCCAGCCCACTTTGCCCACGAGTGTTTTTTTTTTCACTCTTTGTTTTCGGTCGAATTTCACCCAACAAGGACAAACGGTTGTTTTTTAGGAGCTAGATATTTTAAATACCAATTAAAAAGGAAAAAATAATTTATAAAAGTATTTAGTATGTATTATATATAAAATTTTAGTGTATATTGAAAAAACCATTGTATATTAAAGAATGTTTAGGATATATCAAAAAATGTTCATCGTATAATTAAAAAGTTCATCTTATATTAAAACATTGTTCAATATATACAGAAAAATGTTCACCTTGTATAAAAAAGTTTATTGTGTATTTGAAAAAACACTCACCATATATTTGAAGAAAATCACGGTATATTACAAAAATTAAATTAAAAAAGAAAATGTGAAACAATAAAAAAAAACAAAATCTGAAAAGAGAAAGGATACTACAAGAAAGAAACAGTTGTTCCGTGGAGTCGTGGACGGCTTATGTGGTGGAGTCTTCAACAAAGCCTCGACTGTATTACTCACACATAGTTAAACAAAAACCAAGCTAGCGACCGAACCGGTGAGCCTATTGGTTTAGGTTCTCACTGGTCGACTGCTCGTACATGCTTTGCGAAGCATCGACACTTCGACGCAAAGTGCGTCGTATATGATTTTCCATCACCGCATAGTACATTCGATCGAAAGAAAAACTAAACTGGGCCACAAGGCCTATTCGGCCCTTTACTTTTTAACGGAGGAAACAGTGCTTTTCATGGGTTCCTAGTCCTATGTCTCGCTTGACGCGAAACGAGACGAATAGTCCCTTCAGGGCCTCGCAACCCTGCCGATCCAAGTAAGTTCCCGGTTAGTTCGTTCCTCTTTTCCCCCTTTTTTTCATTTTTTTATTTTTTTTGTTTGTCTCTTTCTAACAAAAATGCCCGTGCGTTGCAACGGATGACCAAAAAAAGTCATAAATTCTATAGCCTTCTTAATAAAACAATTTGAATTCAGTCAAATCGCATGAATTTTACAGATCAATAATTCATAATAAGAATAACTCATGCAAGAAAGCGAATAACTCATGCATGCACTCGGGAATCCATTTAACCATCATATATCGTTTAATTAGCACACCTCCGTCGGTTGACCTTAGGAATGCTGATTTAATTAGCCCCACCTTATATCGTTTTATGCCCATCCGTTTCGTTTGGCACACATCATTTAATTACCCATGCATCTAGGTAGCCGTGACTTGTGTGCAAAACAAATTATCTTCCTCATTTCTATTTCACCTCGCACATCTTTGAAATTCATCCAGTACGTCACTTGTTTAATCTGATCGCATTTTAATGGATACCGACTGGGAATCTAAATTTTCTATGGTGTCTGTTCGTGTTCTACCTCGTATCGAGGCTATATCAGACCACACACCCATTCTCCTAACTACGGGTTTGCCACGAGCACAACATAGACGCTAGTTCAAGTTCCAACTTGGGTGGTTGCTTCGGGATGGCTTCCATGACATTGTCAAGGAGGTGTGGGAGAAACCGGTGGCCGGGCCTACCTCAATTCATAAATGGAATAACAAAATGCGTGCATTACGTAAATTCCCTGGTGGTTGGGCTAGGCATACGGTGGGTATCCTCAGAAAGGAGAAGCTTCGCCTTTCATCTATCATTGATAAATTAGAAGCTTTGGCAGAGGTTAGACCTCTATCTGAGCATGAAATCGAGATCAAGAGTCATTCGAATGCACAGATAGCTAGCATGCTGCGTGAAGAGGAACTCAAATGGTACCAATATTCTAACTCTAAGTTTATCCTGAAAGGTGATGCGAATACTAGATATTTTCATGGAGTCGCCAATGACAGACACCGGAAGAAAATTATCCATTCCCTACAACAGGATGAGGGCACGATTGAGGGGCATGAGCAACTTAAATCTTATATCACTAATTATTATAAAAATTTGTTTGGAGCCCCAGAGGAAGGAAACTTCTCGATGGATGAGTCCCGAACAAATGACATCCCCCTGGTCTCTAAAGAGGAAAACAGCCTTCTAACAGCCCCATGCTCCGAGGAGGAAGTTAGAAAGGCGGTTTTCCTAATGGAGCACAACAAAGCCCCGGGTTCGGATGGTTTTCCCGCTGAGTTCTATCAGCACTTTTGGAAAGTCATCAAACTGGATAACCTACTTTTGCTTAGCGACTTACATGCTGGCCAACTAGAATTGTTTCGCTTAAACTTCAATGAGATTATTTTATTATCTAAGGTTAATGAGGCTGAAAGGATACAACAATATAGACCTATTTGCCTCCTTAATGTTAGTTTTAAAATATTCACGAAGGTTGCGACTATTAGGTTAAATTCGGTTGCTGAACATGTGGTTCGTCCTTCACAGACAGATTTTATGCAAGGCAGACACATCCTTGATGGTGCTGTTATCCTTCATGCAACAGTCCATGAATTACACCGAAAAAAGTTGAATGGGGTGGTTCTCAAAATAGACTTTGAAAAGGCTTATGACAAAGTCAAGTGGCCCTTTCTTAAACAGACTCTCAGAATGAAAGGATTTTCTGCAGAGTGGCGCGCTATGATCCATAGCTTCATTTCTGGAGGTAGTGTTGCCATTAAGGTCAATGATGACATTGGACACTATTTCCAAACGAAGAAGGGTTTGCGACAAGGTGACTCGGTATCTCCCATGATATTCAATATAGTGGCGGATATACTTGCGATCATGATTGAGCGTGCCAAGGTTGGTGGCCAAATTGAAGGGGTAGTAAATCATCTAGTTGATGGTGGTCTCTCTATACTTCAATATGCCGATGATACGATTCTCTTCATGGATCATGACTTCGAGAAAGCGAGAAATCTAAAACTAATTCTATCAGCATTCGAGCAACTCTCGGGTCTTAAGATCAATTTTCATAAAAGTGAATTGTTTTGCTTTGGCGAGGCTCAAGACGAGGCCCACCTGTACGCTGAACTGTTTGGGTGCGGGTTGCGTCAGTTTCCGATCACATATTTGGGGATACTGATACATTATCGTGAAGGAAATATGCCCTAGAGGCAATAATAAAGTTGTTATTTTATATTTCCTTATTCATGATAAAGGTTTATTATTCATGCTAGAATCGTATTGATCGGAAACTTAAATACATGTGTGAATACATAAACAAATACCGTGTCCCTAGTATGCCTCTACTAGACTAGCTCGTTGATCAAAGATGGTTAAGGTTTCATAACCATAGACATGTGTTGTCATTTTATAACGGGATCACATCATTAGGAGAATGATGTGATGGACAAGACCCACCCGTTAGCTTAGCATAATGATCGTTCAGTTTATTGCTATTGCTTTCTTCTTGTCAAATACATAATCCTTCGACTATGAGATTATGCAACTCCCGGATACCGGAGGAAAACCTTGTGTGCTATCAAACGTCACAACGTAACTGGGTGATCATAAATATGCTCTACAGGTATCTCCGAAGATGTTTGTTGAGTTGGCATAGATCAAGATTAGGATTTGTGATACGTCTCCAACGTATCTATAATTTTTTATTGTTCCATGCTATTATATTATCTGTTTTGGATGTTTTATATGCATTAATATGCTATTTTATATTATTTTTGGGACTAACCTATTAACCTAGAGCCCAGTGCCAGTTTCTGTTTTTTCCTTGTTTTTTAGCTTCGCAGAAAAGAAATACCAAACGGAGTCCAAACAGAATAAAATTTCACGATGATTTTTCTTGGACCAGAAGACACCCAGGGGACTTGGAGTGCAAGTCAGAAGATCCGCGAGGCGGCGACAAGGGTGGAGGGCGCGCCCTAGGGGGGCGCCCCCTTGTGGGCCCCTCGGGACACCTCTGACCTAGCCCTTCCTCCTATATATTCACATATATTCCAGAACCACCAGAGAAATCCACGAAAATACTTTTCCACCGCCGCAACCTTCTGTTCCCGTGAGATTCCATCTTGGGGCCTTTTCGGGCATCCCGCCGGAGGGGGAATCAATCACGGAGGGCTTCTACATCAACTCCATTGCCCTTCCGATGATGTGTGAGTAGTTTACCTCAGACCTACGGGTCCATAGCTAGTAGCTAGATGGCTTCTTCTCTCTCTTTGATTCTCAATACAACGTTCTCCTTGATGTTCTTGGAGATCTATCCGATGTAATCTTCTTTTGAGGTGTGTTTGTCGAGATCCGATGAATTGTGGATTTATGATCATCTTATCTATGAATATTATTTGAATCTTCTTTGAATTATTTTATGCATGATTTAATATCTTTGTATTTCTCTTCGAATTATCGGTTTGGTTTGGCCAACTAGATTGGTTTTTCTTGCAATGGGAGAGGTGCTTAGCTTTGGATTCAATCTTGCGTGATTTCACCCAGTGACAAAGTAGGGGTAGCGAGACACGTATTGCATTGTTGCCATCGAGGATAAAAAAGATGGGGTTTTCATCATATTGCTTGAGTTAATTCCTCTACATCATGTCATCTTACTTAAGGCGTTACTTCGTTCTTTATGAACTTAATACTCTAGATGCACGCTGGATAGCGGTCGATGTGTGGAGTAAAAGTAGTAGATGCAGGCAGGAGTCGGTCTACTTGACACGGACGTGATGCCTATATGCATAATCATTGCCTTGGATATCGTCATAACTTTGCACTTTTCTATCAATTGCTCGGCAGTAATTTGTTCACCCACCGTATTATTTACCTTCATGAGAGAAGCCTCTAGTGAAACCTATGGCCCCCGGGTCTATTTTCCATCATATTACTTCCTGATCTACTATTTTCCATCATATTACTTTCCGATCTACTATTTTGCAATCTTTTATTTCAGATCTATATACTAAAAAACCCAAAAATATTGTATCTTTTGTTTATCTATCTCTATCAGATCTCACTTTTGCAATTGACCGTGAAGGGATTGACAACACCTTTATCGTGTTGGGTGCAAGTGTTTGATTGTTTGTGCAGGTGTTGGTGATTTATGCGTTCTTCTCCTATTGGATTGATACCTTGGTTCTTAACCGAGGGAAATACTTACATCTACTGTGCTGCATCACCCTTTCCTCTTCAAGGGAAAACCAACACAAGCTCAAGAAGTAGCAATTTGTCACTCCGAGTTTCGGAGAGGTATCTCTGGGCCCTCTCGGTAATACACATCATAAGCTTGCAAGCAAATGACTAAGGAGTTAGTCACGAGGTGATGTATTATGGAATGAGTAAAGAGACTTGCCGGTAACGAGATTGAACTAGGTATGAAGATACCGACGATCGAATCTCGGGCAAGTAACATACCGATGGACAAAGGGATTACGTATGTTGTCATAACGGTTCGACCGATAAAGATCTTCGTAGAATATGTAGGAGCCAATATGGGCATCCAGGTTCCGCTATTGGTTATTGACCAGAGAGGTGTCTCGGTCATGTCTACATAGTTCTCGAACCCGTAGGGTCCGCACGCTTAACGTTCGTTGACGATATAGTGTTATATGAGTTATATGATTTGGTGACCGAATGTTGTTCGGACTCCCAGATGAGATCACGGACATGACAAGGAGTCTCGAAATGGTCGAGACGTAAATATTGATATATAGGACGATGGTATTTGGACACCGGAAGTGTTTCGGGATGTACCGGGAATTTATCGGGTCACCGGAAGGGGTTCCGGGCACCTCCCGGGAAGTTATGGGCCTTATGGGCCAAAGGAGGGGACAGACCAGCCCACTAGGGGGCTGGTGCACCCCTCCCATGGCTAGCCGGCCCTAAGAGGAAGGAAAGGGGAGGGGTGGCCCCTCCTGCCTTTCCCTCCTCAGGAGAGAAAGGAAAGGGGGGGGGTGCCACCTCCTCCTTCCTTCCTCCCGCGCTCCAAATAAGGAAAGGGGGGCGCGGCTTGGGAGGGACCCCAAGTAGGATTCCCCCTACTTGGGCGCCCCCCCTTGGCTGCTCCTCCCTCCCTCCCACCTATATATATGTGGGAGGGGGCCGCCTAGCACATAACAGACAATTGCTTAGCCGTGTGCGGCGCCCCCTCCACCGTTTACACCCCCGGTCATATTTCCGTAGTGCTTAGGTGAAGCCCTGTGGAGATAACTTCACCGTCACCGTCACCACACCGTCGTGCTGCCGGAACTCATCCACTACCTCGCTGTCTTGCTGGATCAAGGAGGCGGGGGATGTCACCGAGCTGAACGTGTGCAGAACGCGGAGGTGCCGTGCGTTTGGTACTTGATCGGTTGGAGCGCGAAGAAGTTCGACTACATCAACTGCGTTCTTAAAACGCTTCTGCTTACGGTCTACGAGGGTATATAGACACACTCTGCCCTCTCGTTTCTATGCATCTCCATGGATAGATCATTGCGTGTGCGTAGAAATTTTTTTGTTTTCCATGCAACGTTCCCCAACATATCGGAGACTCACAAATGCTGAATGGAAACACGTTGAGGAGAGACTGCAAAAAAGACTTAATAGTTGGAAAGGTAAACTGCTGTCTCTGGGTGGAAGATTGGTCCTCATAAATTCAGTACTAAGTAATATGGTACTATATATGATTTCCTTCTTCCAGTTTCCGAAAGGAGTTTTACATAGATTGGATTATTTCCGATCAAGATTCTTTTGGCAAGGAGATAGCGAGAGAAAGAAATATCGACTGGCCAAATGGAGTGTAGTTTGCCGTCCCAAAGACCAAGGCAGGTTGGGTATTCATGACCTTGAGGTTAAGAATAGGGCCCTCCTCGGCAAATGGTTGTTTAAATTTCTGACGGAAGAAGGTGTATGGCAAATCCTCCTAAGGAGGAAATATGTGGGCTCCAAGGCGGTATCCCAAGTATACTGGAAGCCTGGGGATTCCCACTTTTGGGCGGGTCTAATGGCTACGAAGAAATATTTCTTATGCTATGGATCCTTCTCGATTAAGGATGCCTCGGAAATTAGATTCTGGGAGGACAGGTGGCTAGGAAATGCCACACTCCGGGAACAATATGCGGCTCTATACAATATTGTGCGCCACAAGGGTGATACTATCGTCATGGTAATGGAATCATTTCCGCCAAATGTGACGTTCAGAAGAGATTTAATTGGACCCAGACTCCAATCGTGGAACATTCTGCTCCAGCGGTTGTCCACGGTGCACCTGTCGCATGGGTTTGATGTATTTCGATGGAACCTTCATGGGAATGGACAATTCTCAGTGGAGTCTATGTATAGAGCATTAATCCAGTCTGATGTGCCAGTTGATAATAATAAGAAGATCTGGAAGATGAAGATACCTTTTAAGAATAAAATCTTTGCATGGTATCTTCGTCGCAGAGTCATTCTTACTAAAGACAACCTTATTAAGAGGAATTGGCATGAAAGTTCACAGTGTGTCTTTTGTCACCATGATGAAACAATAAAACATTTATTCTTCCAATGCAAATTGGCTCGTTCTATATGGTCAGTCATCCAAATAGCTTCTGGCTTGTATCCTCCTTGTAGAGTTGCTAATGTATTTGGCAACTGGTTACATGGGATTGATCACAGGTTTAGAACTTTTCTCAGGGTGGGAGCGCTTGCCGTTATTTTGTCGCTTTGGCTATGTAGAAATGATAAGGTTTTTAATGATAAAAGTGCTTCTCTCATGCAGATTATCTACAGATGTACCGGGACTCTTCGTTTATGGTCCTCTCTACAACGCATGAAGAATCGAGACCTGTTTACGGAGGTGTGTACACGATTGGAGCCTATGGCGATGGATATTTTTACCCAACATGGGTGGCAGCATGATCTTAGGATTGGCCCCCCTCCGCTTTGGACATTATACAGACTCTTCATGTTTTTGTATTTCGCCTTTTTATTTTTCGTTTGTGTGAGAAGACCTTATTTGGCTGTGTGCATCTTAGTTATGCAGAGGCCGGGTGTAATGCTTAAATCTCTTAAGTAATAAAGCTCCCCTTTTCGAAAATTTAATCTGGGGCTCTCTTCTAGTTTAGCCTTCGCACATGGATCTTGAGACACCTTCTTGTATCTAGAAAACTCAAAAACGTATATAATTGGCGCAATTGGACGAAATGAGCTAGGTGGACTATTTAGCACGAGAATAATTTTTTCTATGAGGCCCAATAACATCCATGTGGCAGCCAGCCAAGGCTCAATAACAACAGTGTGCGCGTAAAATTTCAACCGTTATATAAATCAGATGGGGTGATCAAAAAATCAGAGAAACGCACCGTGCTTTATTAGTAGGTGTGACGACCCCGGCTTAATCGTGCACTAACCATACACGCAAATGCACACGATTAAGCCTAAGGACTCACTTGAAGATATCACAACATAACTCTAAAACATAAATAAAGTCATACAAGCTTTATATTACAAGCCAGGGCCTCGAGGGCTCGAATACATAGCTCGATGGCATACAAGCGTCAGCGGAAGCATTAGATATCTGGGTACAGATATATTACAGATCAGAGAGATAAGCCTTTAGAAGGCGGGGTAAAATAAAATACTATGATCGAAAGGCGTAGGCCTCCTGCCCTGGACCCTCCGATCCTACACCTGGTCGTCAGTCGGCTCCTCGTAGTAGTACTCGCCGGACGGGTAGTAGTAGTGGTCGTCGACTGGGACATCTGGCTCAGGGGCTCCGTCGTCTGGTGGCATCAAATGAAAATGGGGGGAAAAAGAAAGCAAAGCAAACGTGAGTACTCATCCGAAGTACTCAGCAAGCAAGGATCTACACTACATATGCAACATTTTCAAGGGGAGGCTGTATATGTGGACTGGGCTGCAGAAATGCCAGAATAGAGGGGAAAGCCTAGTCCTATCGAAGACTAGCATCTTCAACATCTTCAGCAGTCTTGCAGCATTAGAAGAGTGCAGATTAGCATAAAGTAAAGTAGTAGTAGTATCATCAACCTCGGCCAGAGATTCTTCCTCGACTCCCTGCGAGAAAGCAATCCCAGAGCCGTACTATCCAGTTCTCATCACAAGTTCTAGTTGTACCGATCGGGATACAACTCCGAGTGTCCGTTACCATAGGACATGCTATCGATAGATTAGTTCTTCCCTGCAGGGGTGCACCAAGTTACCCACCACGCTCGCTTAACTCCGGCCGGACACACTTTTCTGGGTCATGCCCGGCCTCGGCTAAGCAACATGCCGCAACCCGACCGAATACCTAACAGAGAGGTCAGCACGCCGAACTAAACCTATGCACCCGGGGGTCTTGGGCCTTCGCCCCGGGAACTCCTGCACGTTGCGAACGCGGCCGAAAGCAGACCTAGCAACCCCTTAATACAAGCGCGGTTGCGTAACCAGTCCAATTCAGCGTGCGCCGCTCAGTTGCTGACGTCCATTAAGCTCCGGCTGAAGTATACGACGCAGAACGCCCATACTATGCCCACGTGATGGTTAGTGCTATCAGGCCAGAGGCCCCTCGGATCAAATATCCAAACCGTTAGTGGATTAGGAGTGCGCGGTAATGAGCTGAGACTCACGATCGATGTGACCCCGTCGCCCCGTCTCGAGGACTTGCGGCAAGGGCTAAGAATGCCCGGCCACGCCTCGTAGTTATCTCGCGGGCACCCTCCAGGTCAACCCGTCTCCACATCACTTCGCAATATGCTCGGGCGGGTACCCCTCAGGGCCGACCCATCTTTAGTATCATGTTTCAGTGTCATGTCATAGTATCCAAAGTATCTGTGTGTCTGACACCAAGGGGGAACCCTGAGGAATCACCCTCGACGGAATCCCACTTGATGTTATCGTCAAGGTCAACGAAGGAGGTATCACCCTCAAGGTCCACACTTGAAGTGTTGCACGACGGTGTCGGTGTCGGGGGTGGTGTAGGAGGAATCACCCTCGCTTACCACGACCGATTAACTAACCTACAAGGTTATCATCAGAAGTGCTGACGAGGTATCACCCTTGGCACTCGATAGTAACCCAGTAGTGTCGGCAACTAAGGCGAAGTGATGTGCGGTGCCAGGGTCTGGTCTTCAATCTCGTTGCTCGGGTCTTCTGATCATCCAGCGAGGCAGTCGGGACAAGTGGGTCTCTGATAAGGCTCTACCCATCCTATACTAAACAGTTTAGGATAGCAGGCAGGTATCAATAGTAGTTTACAATAAACAGGCTATGCAACAGAAGTAGGATAACAGTAGCAGCAGTATCTTCTAATGCAAGCATAAGAGAGAAGAGAGTGGGCGATATCGAAATGCTCAAAATGGGGGTGCTTGCTTGTTTGCTCTGCGGCAAGGGCAAGGTCTTCAGGGGTGTCGTCGGGGACGTAGTCGTACTCCGGAGCTGCGTCTGCCTCGGGAGCTACGTCAACATCGGGGTCTACCGAGAGAGAAGAGGGGGAAGAAACAGGTAAACATAATGCAAACAAATGCAACACGGTGCATGCTAGGCTACGATGCAGTTCAGGGTTGCCTAAAGATGCATCTAAGTCACTTTAGTTATTTTTAGGATTAAAGTGGGATTTATTTACCGGTGATTATGCACTATTCATCTACCGGATTCGGGCTTGGAGTTGCGAGTTCATCTACGTAGGGGGTTCCGACAAGGAAACAGACGGCACGATCAGACTCGTCTTGTGGTTTTAAGCAACTTTCATGTTTTAACTTTTTTGATCTGAGCTACGGTTTAAAAGTTATGATTTTTTAAAGTTTATTTGATTTTCTAGAATTATTTTAATTAACAGAAATAATATATGATGTCAGCATGACACAGAGATGACGTCAGCCGGTCAACTACGGCTGACCAGGTCAAACCTGACATGTGGGTCCAGTGGGACCCACATGTCAGCCTCTGTTATACTAATAGTGAGTTAAATTGATTAACAGGGTTAATTAATCATGTGGGGCCCTTCTGTCAGTGAGTGATTAGGCTGAGCTAAACAGATTTTAATTAAATAGATTAATTAGACTAATTCTAACAGAGAGGGCCCACATGTCATAGACACGGGGCCGCCCGGTCAGCGTTGACCCTGGTCAACTGGGCCCAGTGGGACCCAGGGTCAGTGGCTGAGCGGTGGGGCCCGCGGCGCCATGTTGGTGCTGAGTCAGCACCGGCCACCGGAGTGTGCCGGCGAGGCCGAACGACGGCGAGCAACTCCGGTGAGCCCGGAAATCCTCTGTGACGCATCATTTTGCGTGGGGTTTGGTCCTTTCGATCGTGCGTTCTGGGCCGCATCGATCAACGGTGGTGTCACGGACGGAGGTGGTCGGAGTCGCCGGCGGCGAGCGCCGCGGCGGACGGTGGGCTTCGGGCGTCGTCGGGATCGTGGCTACAGGCAGCCATTTGGCATGCGCGTGGGCGCGTTCGAACGAGTCGAGCGAGCCGCGTCCAGTGGTGGTGGAGGTTTCGCCGGAATTGGTCGGAATCTTCGCCGGGGTCGAGCAACTGCGGCGCCGGAGTACGGGCTCTGACGGGTTCTAAGCTACACAGCGCGGGGAGGAGTGCTAGGGATCTTGCCGGGCTCGCACGAGCTCCAGGAGCTCAATGCTGGGTCCGGTTGCGCGTGACGACGACGCTGGCCACGACCAAGAACTCGTCGGCGGCGAGCAGAGCTCGGACGTACCGGCGGCTAGCTACGGCGCACGGCGAGACCAACAGAGAGGAGCGGTAGATGGAGGGGCTCACCGAGCGGTTACGGAAAACCCTTGGGAGCTTAGTAGCGCAGGTGGTCGCTGGAGAGGACGAAGATCGCCAGAGGCAGAGAAGAACGGGGGCGGCTGGATCCGCCCGCTGCAGGGCCTCCCCACTCCAGCGGAGGGCACCGGAGGCAGTGACCGACCGCAGCGGAGCTGACGGACACGGTCGGCAGGCACGGGACCACCTGTGGCCGTGCGGACGTCGATGGCGCGGCGGCGAGGGCGTCTGGTGGTGGATCTGGGGAAGGGAGAGAGACGAGGCGAGCGAGGGAGAGGACGGGGAAGTGACCGAGGGAGCCAGGGGGAATGAACGGCCTCGCCCTTATCCTCCTCAGTGCCCCTGTAGTGTCGGCGCCGTCGGCGTGTCGGCGCGCGGATGGCGCGCGCGCGCTCGACCAGGGAGAAGACGACACAGAGAGAGAAAGAGAGAGGTTGGGCCAGTTGGGCCGGCTGTCGGGGCACTGTGCACTAAGGCCCAGTGCATAGTGCCTCGTCTTATTTTTCTGTTTCTGTTTCACATTTTCTTTTATTCTTTTCTGTTCTGAATTAGTTAGGTCACTAATGCACTTTTGTAAAATATGAGACTTGGTCCAAATAATGTATTGCAATATTACCCTTCACCAAAAACTTGTTTGGACAGATTTGGATTTCATTTGAATTTAATATGATTTTAAATGGATTTAATATTGCTGTTTTGGTGCTGTTTCCAGTTGTTTGAGTCACTTATCTAACTCCAACTATTTTGATGATGGTTTTATAAATGTTCCTGGATTATTTGCCAATTAATGAACATTTTTTCAACAGTGTTTGACCAACTTCATATTTCACTTATGAATTTGAGTTGATTTTGAGAATGGAGTTTGAATTATTTTGGTTACCACTATGATTAGGCACTGCAAATGATATGACTTGGCAATATTAGCAGTTGATCATAATGGCTATTACACAGGGGTGTTAAAGTAGGTATATAGATATAGATTTCAATTTATAATTAAGTACATATATATGTATAAACATAAGTAATTAGAAAAATCAAAATCATTATTTTTTATAAAAACTTAACGCAATGAGAAAAATATATTAGCTTAATTAAAAAATGTTTATAGGATATAAATAATGTTTGTGACATTTTAAAAATGTCCGCACACTTAAAAAAGGTATGTGACATTACAATAATGTTAGTCATATATTTTAAAAATGTTAAATTCATATCAAATAAATGTTTTAGATGTATATGAAAAATGCAAGTTAAGTACTAGTGTTTTCTGCCAGTATGTGTTACTAGTTTGGGTTAAGTAGAATGTCCCATTTAATTACCCTAAGCTTGCTGTGTAATCTCCTTGTCTAATCAAGCACTAGTATTTATTTCCAGTACACTTTTCCAGTGTTTCTTATTCTATGGGATCTCAAGCCAAGCCTTGAGAATTTGTTGGACTAGCTTCAGTTTGTTTTGACAGGCAGATTTTGTTTCCGCTGCGTATTCCGCTTTCCGAGCATCTTAGTTTTTCCATAACTATGGTGCAGAATATTTAAAGAGATTAATTTTCCGGGGTCGTCATTCAACCCCCCTTCTGACTCCCGGCATTCGATCCTACAATTGGCATCAGAGCCCGGTCGGCTCATCTGTAGCCTTAATCAGCTTTTGAGCCATGGAGTCATTTGCGAACCCATCGCGTCCTCCGTTGTTCTCTGGGAGTGACTGGCCGTTTTGGAAGTCTCGCATGAAAACATTTCTTGAAGCTCAAAGCTATGCAATATGGCAAATTGTTGTGCGAGATTTTACAATACCTGCTTGTGTTGGTCCTGAGAATATAGTTGATGTTGAAAATAATTCCAAAGCTATTAACATTCTCTTGTCAGGTTTGGATAGGAGAGAGCATGAGCGTGTTGCACATCTAGACACTGCCCACAAAATTTGGTCCACTCTCATCACTTACCACGAGGGCACTAGTGAGATTAAGACAGCTCGTCAGGACATTTACAAAGCCGAGTACAACAAATTTGAGCAGTTACCTGGTGAGTCTCTAGAGGAGATGTTTGGTAGGTTTGAGGTCATAGTTGGGAAATTGAGGGGTGTCGGGGTTGTGTACACTGATTCTGAGAAAGCTAGACACATCCTAAACTCTCTTGACCCAATATATGAGATGAGAAAGATCGCAATTCAAGAGTCCCATAAACCCGATGAGCTCACTGTAGACATGTTGTTCTCCAAGCTTAAAACTCACCAAATAGCCAGTGAAGGTAGAAAACCACCTCGGAACATGAGTCTTGCACTAGTTGGTAGTGAGTGTCAAACTGCACATGGTTCCTCTAGTGTTTCTGTGTCTGGCAGTGGTCCATCTTCTGGTTTTCACTTGCTTGTTTGGTTTCAGTCTCTGATGAACAACTTGAATCTTTGCCTGAGGATGATCTTGCTCTTTTTGTCCGCCGTTTTTCTCGAGCTTATAGAAACGTGAGAGAGAGGAAAGGCAAACACACAAAAATCTGTTTTGAGTGTGGTGTGCAGGGGCACTTTAGGTCTGATTGTCCTAATCTCAAGGATTATGGTGAAAATAGTGGTGGCAAGAACAACTACAGCAGGAAGAAGTCGTTCTCTCGCCATGAAACCAAGTTCCGGCCAAAGGCTGAGAAGCATCTTCAAAAGATGGCTGCTGCAATCGCTTCGGGTCTACAGTCTGCAGTAGATCTAAGCGACATCGACTCTGACCAGAGTGGTGAGGATGATCCTTCTTCTCCCGAGGGGAAGGATACAAAGAAGAAGGCTGCTGATCGGCTCACCGGCATGTGTTTTATGGCTCATGAGGCTAATGAGGAGAACGACAACACGAATGAGGTACAAATGTCTTATGATGAATTATATGATGAGTATGTGAAAGTTGAAAATCTGTTTTTAACGCAAGCAAAAGTCTTTAAAAAATGCACGCGCACCATAAATGATAATCTTGCTCAAATTGATTCTCTCACACTAGATATCACTACACTAAAGGATGTTACTGCTAGTGTGCCTTCACATGATATTGATGATTGTGCTGGATGTGATGTGTTGCGTGCTGAATTAGAACTTGCTAGGAATACTCATGCTAGTATGTCACAATTGCTTGAATCTGCTAGAAATGAACTTGCTGATGTTAAGTTGAGCCCTTGCTCCCTTTGTGTTGAAAATACACCTATGTCTGTTCCTAAAGTTGCAAATTGTGCCTGCCCAAACTGTGATAAATTAAATGCTAGAATTAAAAATCTTGAACACACACTTTTTGATGCCGAGAATCCTCCTTCTTGTTTGAAGTGCAAATACTTTGATGATAGGGTTAAAAAGTTGAATCAAATGATCCTAGATGTGCGTGCTCCTGAAAATTGTGTAAATTGTCCTAAACTCGAAGAAGAAGTCGAGGAACTAGGAGCTCATCTCATTGAACTCTATAAGAAATATGATCTTATTAAAGCTTCACATTCAAAGAAACCTACTGATTCTTATGATGCTTCTTCTAGTTCTGTTACTGCTTGTACTTTCTATACCATACTTGAGAATGATCTTGTTGCAATGCATGAAGCATTTTGGGTCAGGTTTGGCAAGGCTGTAGCAAATTCTGTGAGTGTAGATTGTGTGTCTTGTGAGGGATTAAAACTGGAGATTCAGGCCTACAAGGATAAATATGGGAGAGTTGTGAGGGTGTCCTCCATAAAAGAGTGTTTATCATGTGCTTCCTATGCAAAAGAAGTAGCTTACCTCCAGATGACCCTAGAAAAGCTCTCAAGTGGTGAGAAAAGATTAAACATGATTTTAGATAAGTCAAAGGTGAGTAAAGGTCTAGGTCTTGGTTTTGACTTTGTGGAAGATTCTAGGAACAACCCTCCAGAACCCATAGGCATTCGAGGTGATGGAGCTATCTTGGTCCGTGAGGATGAGAGAGCGACTGTTTTTCAGTCTGGGGTGAGGGAGTCCTGGATTAAGGGGTCCTCGGGCGTCCGGGCTATGTGATATGGGCCGGACTGATGGGTCGTGAAGATATAAGGTAGAAGGCCTTTCCCCGTGTCTGGATGGGACTCTCCTTTGCGTGGATGGCAAGATTGGCGTTCGGATGTGTATTTTCCTTCCTCTATAAACCGACTCTGTACAATCCTAGCCTCCTCCGGTGTCTATATAAACCGGAGGGTTTTAGTCTGTAGAAGCTATCATAACCCCCATAGGCAAGACATCTAGGGTTTAGCCATTACGATTTCGAGGTAGATCAACTCTTGTAACCCCCATACTCATCAAATACAATCAAGCAGGACGTAGGGTTTTACCTCCCTTAAGAGGGCCTGAACCTGGGTAAACATCGTGTTCCCTTTGTCCCTTGTTACTGTCGATCCTCAGACGCATAGTTCGGGACCCCCTACCCGAGATCGGCCGGTTTTGACACCGACATTGGTGCTTTCATTGAGAGTTCCTCTGTGTCGTCGATGGAAGGATCGATGGCTCGCCTTGTCATCAATGACAACATTACCTCTGGAGGAGCCCTAGTTCCGGGACAGATCCTCCAACTCAGCGGTTTTACTATGGGTGCTCGCTCGGCCGTTAAGCCAAAGGTGGCCACCCAAATCGCCAAACCTCATCTCCGCATCGGCCTCGAACACTCCAAAAAGATGGATCCGGCAGATATCTCGTCCTTGAACGAACTGTTAGATCGCATTGCCGCACTGGGGGTCGCGACAGACTATGATCGGATTGGGCTTAAACCTGATCAGAGGGAAATTAAGTCCCCGCCGATCACCCATCTGGTAGCGGTCGTGGAGGAACAAGCCGAGAACACTTCTCCCCCTAAGTTGATAACAAAATATGTTTGGATTTCCGAGCCCTGCGAGCCTGATACCCATCTTCGGGAAGAGACCACAGGTCCTCCAAACATAGAATCAGGCGTTGAGCCCAAAAGTCACCAGGACCCTCCTAATTCTGGACTAGTGGCCTTGGAGATTCTTCAAACTCCGGATCCAATAGCGGGTCGGGGTTCGGATTTTAGCCCACCCACCCACCACAAGCAATATTCTCCAAGCTATTCAGGTCCTCTAGACGTATGTGACCTAATGTATGTACGACAGCAACCTCAGGAAATGGTCCATCACTTCTGGGCCAGATTCCTCCTTGTTAAAAACAAGATTAAAGATTGCTGCGACAAGGATGCGGTTTCAGTTTTCTGCCGCAACTGTACGTTCGAGGGAATCCTCAATGCCCTCAACCGCCACCGCATACTGCACTTTGCAGATTTGGCACATATAGTATAGAAGTACTGCGCAATGGAAAGCGCCTGGAAAGCCCAGACAGCCCAGCGGGAACCTCCCACCTTTAAGCAGCCCACTGGACGGGCAAAAAGGATGCACCCTTACGGGGCACCCGATCATCATCTCATTGACAGGAAAATCAAACCTTTCAAGGAACATAGAACTGTCCTTGACGAATTACTCGACAAGCCTTGTCAGATACACACAACACCGAATACCGAACCAACACATAGCCTTCGGGCATGTTGGGTACTCCGGCAGGTGGCTAAGAGTGGCGAGGCCATCCTTACCAATACCACCCCGGAGAAGCACTCTTCAGAGGATGACGACCTCAATGTCTTTACGGTCTTCGAGACCATTTCCTCGAATAATTGGCGCAAAAGGGTGCTCCGCGACCTCGCCGAAGTCAACCAAGTAGCCGCACTAAATCCTTGGAATGATACGGCAATAACTTTCACCGCCGATGATGAACCAAGGGTCAAATCAGTTCGAGCACCTGCCGCCTTGGTCTTAAATCCAATTGTAGATGGCTTTCGACTCACCAAGGTGCTCATGGACGGTGGCAGTGGACTAAACCTCATCTACGAAGACACGCTCAATAAAATGCAAATGGACAAGAGTCGCATCGAGCAAAGCATTACCACCTTTCAAGGGATTATCCCCAGTCGTGAAGCACGATGTTCCGAGAAAATTAAACTTGATGTTGTATTCGGCACGCCGGAGAACTACCGGTCCGAAGAGTTGCTCTTCCACGTGGCACCTTTCAATAGCGGATATCACACCTTGTTGGGGCGAGATGCCTTCACACGCTTCCAGGCCATACCCCATTACGGGTATATGAAGCTCAAAATGCCAGGGCCCAACGGAGTTATCACTATCACCAGTGATCCGGATATAGCGCTCCGCGCCGGAAAAAAACGGCATCTTTGGCCCTCGAGGCACTATCTGAAGCCCTAGTGGCCGAGGAGCTGACCACCCTGCGTTCCACAGTGGACAAAGATGATGTAATCCTCGATAAGAGGCCCAAGTCCACTTCTTTCAAGCCAGCAGACAAAATAGTAAAATTTCAAGTACACCCGACGGATCCCAACAAGACAGCCTCCATTGGAGCAAAGCTGGATCCAACGATCGACGCCGCACTAAGAGCTTTCCTGCGCGAAAAATTGGGATATATTTGCCTGGCACCCTTCGGACATGCCCGGGATCCCACACAGACGGGCCGAACATAGCCTCAATATTATAAAGTGGTTTAATCCAGTCAAGCAAACGCTGCGGCGATTTTCCGAACCCAAACGACAAGCTATGGGGGAGGAGCTAGCTAAACTTCTCGAAGCAGGGTTCATCAGGGAGATCAAGCACCCGGACTGGCTAGCAAATCTGGTCATGGTATCGAAGAAGGATAAAACCTGGCGCCTTTGCGTCGATTTCAAAGACCTTAATAAAGCCTGCCCTAAGGACCCCTTCCCACTGCCCCGCATTGACCAAATCATTGACGCGACTGCAGGACACGATTCACTGTGTTTCCTCGACGCATACTCCGGATACCATCAAATTAAGATGTAGGAGTCCGACCAGCCCGCAACGGCATTCATTACCCCGTACGGGCCTTTCTGCTTCAACACCATGCCGTTCGGACTCAAAAACGCTGGCGCCACTTACCAACGCATGATTCAAACATGTCTGGAGAAACAGATTGGCAAGACAGTGGAGGCATACGTAGATGATGTAGTCATCAAGACTAAACATGTCGAGTCATTGGTGGACGATCTACGCCTCGCATTCGACAACCTCCGAACATATGACATACGGCTCAATCCGGAAAAATGTGTCTTCGGCGTTCCAGCCGGAAAACTACTCGGGTTCATTGTTTCCAATAGAGGAATCAAAGCAAACCCAGCCAAAATCCAAGCCCTGTCACAATTGGCAACCCCAACAGACCTAAAGCAGGTCCAAAAACTAGTTGGGTGCGTGGCAGCTTTGAGCCGCTTTATCTCCAGATTAGGAGAAAAGGCACTGCCACTTTATCGCCTACTCCGACGAACCGACCACTTCGAGTGGACGGATGCGGCAACAGCCGGATTGGAAGAAATCAAAGCTTTGTTAGCAAGCAACCCAATCCTCGCCGCACCAAGCGTCGGCGAACCTATGTTGCTCTACATATCTGCAACCCACCAGGTGGTGAGCACCGTGCTCGTCGTCGAACGAGAGGAAGAGGGACATAAATTCCCACTCCAAAAACCAGTATACTATATATCGGTGGTCCTTACACCGTGCAAATCTCGATACCCACACTACCAAAAGATAGCGTATGCGGTCTTCATGGCATCCCGGAAGCTGTGGCACTACTTTCAAGAGTGTTCGATCATGGTGGCATCCGAAAGTACCACTCAATGATATCATAAATAATCGGGACGCCACCGGCCGCATAGCCAAATGGGCCATCGAGCTCTTACCATTTGAAATAACATATAAACCACGCCGAGCTATTAAATCTCAGGTGTTGGCCGACTTCGTCGCCGAATGGATGGAAGCCGAACTCCCTAAAGAATACAACACATACTCCAACTGGGTAATGTACTTCAACGGCTCTAAAATGTTAGCCGGGTTGGGAGCCGGTGTCATCTTAACCTCCCCTACGGGGGACTCAGTCCGCTATGTATTGCAAATAATGTACACGGACTCCAACAACGCAGCCGAATATGAGGCACTACTGCACGGTCTCCGGATAGCTGTTTCTATGGGCATTCAACGCCTAGAGGTGCGTGGGGATTCGAACCTCGCAATATCCCAAATAAATGGAGATTTTGATGCAAAAGATCCAAAGATGACGGCATACTGCGACGCCGTACTCAAAATATCATCTCGGTTTGAGGGGCTCGAGTTTCATCACGTCGCTCGAGACAGTAATCAGGCAGCGGACATCCTTGCTCAAATGGGCGCTAAACGCGACCCCGTTCCACCTAACACCTTTGTGGAAAGGCTCTTCAAGCCATCCGTGGTATGGCAGGACGAGAGCGGCAACACCAATCCGGGGCCGATCATACCCTCATATGCCGAACACAATTCCGATATCATCGGGGGCTCGGGCACCGAAATGACACCTTCTGCCCATGTAATCATGGTTGTCATTGCTCCATGGACCGAACCTTTCTTGGCCTACCTCAATAGGCGGGAGCTCCCTGAGGTCCAGAATGAGGCCCGTCGCATAGTTCGACGCTCGAAAGCCTACAAGGTTCATGAAGGAGAACTCTACAAGAAAAGTACTACTGGAGTTCTTCAAAGATGTATCTCCGAAGAGGAGGGATGGCAGCTCTTGGCCGAAATACATGCTGGTCTCGGTGGCCATCACGCCGCCGCTCGGGCCCTCGTAAGCAAGGCCTTCCGTACAGGTTTCTTTTGGCCTACGGCCCGAGCATATGCACAGGCTCTTGTACAGCGCTGTGTCGGATGCCATCTTTTCGCCAATCAAAGTCACATGCCGCCCACCACCTTAAAAACAATCCCCATCACTTGGCCTTTTGCGGTCTGGGGGTTGGGTATGGTCGGACCCCTTAAAGGGGGAAGCCACAAAAAGAAATATTTGCTGGTTATGGTGGACAAATTCACTAAGTGGATAGAGGCTAAACCAGTAAAAATGGCTGAAGCCGAACCGGTGATCGACTTTATATCCGGCGTTGTACACCGTTATGGTGTCCCTCACAGTATCATTACTGACAATGGCTCTAACTTCACAGCCGATGAGGTGAAAACTTGGTGTGCTAATTTGGGCATCAAGCTCGATTACGCCTCCGTATATCACCCTCAAACAAACGGTCAGGTCGAACGGGCTAATGGCCTGATCATGAGCGGCATCAAACCCAGACTAGTGCTATCCCTACGGGAGCCAGATAAGCACTGGGTTGAGGAACTCGATTCCGTACTCTGGGGGCTACGGAACACGCCCAATCGCACGACCGGATACACCCCCTTTTTTATGGTGTACGACGCAGAGGCTGTTTTGCCCTGCGATATTATTCATGACTCACCTCGAGTGCGCATGTATGAAGAGAGAGAAGCCGAGCTCGATCGGCAGGACGACCTAGACGGCCTGGAGGAGGAGCACGATGTTGCAGAAGCATGTTCTGCATTCTATCAGCAGCAGGCTCGGAGGTACCAAATCAGAGAAGTGCGGGCCAAGACTTATAATGTCGGCGAACTCATTTTACGCCTCCCAGAGAAGAAGAAGGACAAGCTCAAACCAAAATGGGAGGGTCCCTTCATCATAGATGAAGTTCTCACAGGAGGAGCCTATCGCCTTCATAATGCATCGAATAATCGCCTAGAGCCAAATCCATGGAACGTTGCTCGGCTCCGAAGATTCTACGCATGAGTTCGGTCATACTTTTTCATTCCTTTTTCTCTTCTCTTCATTTTGTTTTCTTTTCCTCGTTCTTATACGATTCCCAAGATATGTTCGGATCAGCCGAACACTTGGGCGTAAAACATCCTAAAATGTATACACCCCACCATGACTGGAGGCTTCTTTAACCGAAGCTTATTATTATTTCGAGCCTGGAGCTCAAAATATAAATGTCGTTCGCTCATATACATCCTTTTTGCCATTATATGCACCTCTATGACTTAAGTTTTGGCCAAGCTAGGTTGCCTTGCTCCTGTGTTTATGCCCTACGTTCCCAATTGTTCGGCTAGGGCGTAAAGGGAGCACCTCTGCGATTGTTACAACCGGGTCACCGGACATGTACCTCAGACGGGTGAAGCCGAAAGCTAGCGTTCTTAAGAGAATAGGTGGTCGGCAATCAAATGACAGATTGTTACATTCTTGTAACCACTCCAAACATTGCGGATAGTTTTTCCGTATACCGGACCAAAGCCCCGGCACGCATAATTACTGCCTGCCAACCCAAGGAAAGGAACCCTTAACGGAACTATTTTCCTTGGAAGATGTTTCTTACATATGTAATATAACATACATCCTGAACTATAACTTTTTGTCTGTTCGAGCACAATGACTGGGTTGCCTGGTTTCCGGACATAGTGAATGTTTCTTTTCATTCCCAACAGTATCCGGAAACACTCCACCATTTTGGTCCGGAGATTAAAGTCGAAAGCCTACGATGACAAAACTTTTTCACATGTTCGGATAAAGGCACAGGTTGATTATAATGTATTCTAATACATTGCATCAAATACCTATTCCTTGTCTATTCCATCTATAAGATTGTCTAATCTACAGTCTTCCTGCGAATACTTCGCGTCTATCATTACTTGGTCATACACCAAACTCACTGGAATCTCTTTCCCGTCTGGTCCTTGTGGTCCACTCGGGCCATATGATTTGGATCTAGCTTGGTAAAACGTGTTTTCACCATGGCCCAGGCTTCTCGTGCGCCCTCACGACAGGCGGATGTCTTCCATAGCTCAAACCGGCGCCGGGCACCTTTGAACAGGTTTGCCAAGCCCTCCATACTCTCTGGAGGGGTATCGGATGGCCATAAAGCCTTCACCATACTCTTCATGGCCTTCTGGGCTCGAGCATGTACCGCGGACAGCTCCTTTAGCATGTCGCCTTGAAATCCGGATACTTCCTCTTCCGGCCTACCAGTTAACAGACCTGCAGCAACAGAGTCATGATGTTCTGCATTACGGATTAAACATGAGCACCTAGGGAGGTTCTAAATACAAGAGGTAGACATACCGAATATGCCGCCCTTCAGTTTTTCATTTTCTCTTTGAGCGGCCGATAACTGAGCCTTCAAGCTCTCTATCTCTTCGGATTGTTTGCCCTTTTCCTCCTTGAGATTTTTCTCCCTGGACGCACTCGTTGCGACCTTTTTCATCTCCGCCAGTTCAGCGGTAACAACATTCAGCTGCTTTTGGTTTTTTTCAGCTCCTGGGCTAGCACAGTGATCCTTTCTTTAAGGACGTGCAGGGTATATCGATCCTTAAATCGGTGTGCCTCACCGCTTCAAGTCTCGGGGGCTACTGGCATATGACTATCTAAAATTGTGTAAACACTTACTTGTATGTCCTTTGAGAACAACTGAGTGACTCCGGCAAGTCCGTCTCGAGTGGCTCGGATATATGCATCCACCGTGCTGAGTGCAGTAAACTCTTGCTCGAAAAAAGCCGGGGCACACATGGCTTCCTTTAATCGACGGTGATTCATCATGCTCTCCACTTCGGAATTCATGCCCGATACGTCATCCGAATCCTCATTAAGATTCGGATCTGGCATTGCCTCGGTTCTCGTCCTGGTCGGCGAGTCCGGCGCCGGATTGGCGGACATTCGGCTAGCAGGGCGTTTTCCCACCATCTGCAGCGTGTTTCTCCTGACATCAAAGATAAGAAGGAGACCTTAAGCAATCCGGACTCATGCCTAGGCATGAATTAAGCGGACATACCTCTTGGAAGACTGTGGGGTTTCTATAGCGCTCCTGGTCCCCTTTCGTTTTGAACGGCTGCCCTGTGTAGGGGCCGCCCTCGAGGAGGTATGGTCTGTCGAACGCCGATCTTGTTAAAAGTTTGGAATGGTATAATAAGCAAAAGTGCAGATAAGGGTTTCCTTTCAAGAGCTCTCTGAATACTTACGATGCAGAAGGGATAGAGGCTGGGGTAGTCGGCGGTGATAGCAACTCTTAAGTCGTCAAGGCTCGCTTGATAGAATACCCCATCATCGAACTCTATGTATATGTCCGGATCCTCATGAAAGCCAGGGTCTCCATCGCGGCTATGATCCTCTGGCTGTGGAGCGGGATAGTGGACATCCTCGATCATTTTCCTGCATGACTGTTTTTGGTAACAAAGGGCAAAGTTGATTAGTATCTGTGACAGCAATAAGGCAGCGCAGACGGTCGAAATCTTACCCATTCTATGGGGTTGTACATGGAATAGCCATCCCGGCAGTTTAAGCGGAGGAAGTCTTCTTTCTCACCCTTATACAGATCGGCCAGGATTGTGGCCAGTTCGGCAGGGGTATCCGGACCCCTCCGTCTGTAACGTGCAGCGTCATTATAACACCATAAGGGAGTTACTCTGGATTGGAGAGGCTGGACGCACCTCTTTATTGCGATAGCCATGACCTCGACTATCGAGAGCTTGGTATGGGCTAGTAACCTGATCTTGTTAACCAACCTTTTTATCTCCGCATTGTCTTCCTCCTTGGGACTGCGGGGATGCCAGTTGAAACACTTCTTTAAAGGAGCACTGAAAAATTCGGGAAGCCCGCGCCAAACTGGGTCCGGCAATGGGACGTCATCCATATAAAACCATTCCGAAGACCACTGCGGGTATACCTCCTTGGGAGTTCCTATGAGGTATCCGGATCCGGCTATACGCCATACTTCGGCACCGCCCACTTCAAAAATAGAGCCTCCCCGATGGCGAGGAATAAGGCAAAAGAACTTCCTCCATAGTTCAAAATGGGCCTCGATGCCTAAAAACAGTTCACAGAGGGCAACAAAACCTGAGATGTGCAGAATCGAACCTGGGGTAAGGTTGTGCAGTTGGATGCCGTAAAATTCCAATAGGCCCCTAAGAAAGGGGTGGATTGGAAATCCTAGGCCCCGCAGCAGAAAGGGGATGAAGCACACCCTCTCCTCCTTGTTGGGATTGGGGAAATTCTCAGCCATCACATCATTGCCAATTAAAGCCAATCCCGCTCGAACGGGGACTAGATCCGCGAGCGGAAGGTAGCCCTGCGTCTGGAGTCGACTCAGCTAAAGATGGGGCATGGAACAGCTCTGCCAATCACCCTCTTGAGGGCCATGGGGGCGCGAAGATGAACCTGGAGCGCTCGCCATGCGGGAAAGCTTTGTTCGCAGTTAATCTTGACGGTCTTTCTTTTGCGCGATATGAGATGGCATTTGGGGATCTAGCTCTCCTTATATAGATGCCGTCCGAGCATAGTGAGGGGCTTATTTGTAAAAAATCACAGACCATTCGTATTTACCCAGCGCGCGGAAATCGAAGCGACCACAGAAAAGGATCATAAAGGCAGCACATCGAGGTCAGAGCCAGAATTCGAGGTACAAATGAAGAACCCGCCTTGCAAAGCCGAAGACATAAGCCGGATACTACGTCGTCATTGAAGGCAAGTTCGGGGGCTACTGAGGGAGTCCTGGATTAAGGGGTCCTCGCGCGTCCGGGCTATGTGACATGGGCCGGACTGATGGGCCGTGAAGATATAAGGTAGAAGGCCTTTCCCCGTGTCTGGATGGGACTCTCCTTTGCGTGGATGGCAAGATTGGCATCGGGATGTGTATTTTCCTTCCTTTGTAAACCGACTCTGTACAACCCTAGCCCCCTCCGGTGTCTATATAAACCGGAGGGTTTTAGTCTGTAGAAGCTTTCATAACCCCATAGGCTAGACATCTAGGGTTTAGCCATTACGATCTCGAGGTAGATCAACTCTTGTAACCGTCATACTCATCAAATAAAATCAAGCAGGACGTAGGGTTTTACCTCCCTTAAGAGGGCCCGAACCTAGGTAAACATCGTGTTCCCTTTGTCCCTTGTTACCGTCGATCCTCAGACGCATAGTTCGGGACCCCCTACCCGAGATCGGCCGGTTTTGACACCGACATGGGGGACTTTTGCCCATGAGTCCAAATGACAAGGGTACTTCTCCTTCCACTGGTTCTCATGCTAAAAAAGAGAGAATAGTTTACCAGTGCACCTAATGCCACAAGTCTAGACACCTCGCTGAGTTTTGCTTCAAAAAACATAGAGATGAACGTAGATCTCGTGTTCGTGCTCTTAGGGGCATGCAACGACAGGCTCGTGCAGCACATGGTCAGAGTGAGTACTTGCATGGCTTGGGTAGGAGAGGCAGTTTTAAATCCAACGAGACCGCTTCTAGAGCTCGATTCTCTAGAGGTAGAGGTCAACAAAATTGTAGGGATCAATATGGCCTTGCATTGCATGCTAATAACACATGTGTTTTTGCTCCTGCAAAGGGAGTGACCCAGTACTGGATTAAAAAATGTTTACTTACTAATCCCAGTACTGAGTCACTTCGTTGTCACTCTTTTGTGTAGGTTTGTTGTGAGGGTTTGGCGAACAAGTGGCTTATTGACTCTGGCTGTTCACGTCACATGACCGGTGATACCAAATGGTTCGCCTCCCTCTGCAAAGCCTCTGGTGATGAGAAGATCACTTTTGGGAATGATGCACAGGGTTGCATTGTGGCCAAAGGAACAGTGTGAGTCAACAAGAACTGTCTTCTAAAGGATGTAGCCCTTGTAAGTAAGTTAAGTTATAATTTGATTTCAGTTTCACAGCTTCTTGATGAGGGTTTTGAGGTTCGTTTCAAGAAATCTGCTTCTCATGTACTTGACTCTACTGGTGATCTTGTTTTTGGTATTTCTCGTGTTGGTAAAATCTTTGGTGCTGATTTTGGAGTGCTTTTGTCCTCTGGTCCACGGTGTTTTGTCGCCTCTTCTAAGATGAGTGAGTTTCAGTTGTGGCATCGTCGTTTGGGGCATGTTGGTTTTGACCACCTGATTCGAATTGGCGGTCTTGATCTTTTGCGAGGTTTGCCTAAGCTCAAAGCCACAAAGGACATTGTGTGTGCCCCATGCCGGCATGGAAAGCAAGTCTCTGCTTCTCACCCTCCAATCAATCTGGTGAACATAACCAGACCCGCTCAATTGTTACATATGGACACCGTTGGTCCAGCTTGGGTTCGGTCAGCTGGTGGGAAGTGGTACGTGCTTGTCATCATAGATGATTTCTCTCGATACTCTTGGGTTTTCTTTATGGAGCATAAATCTGAAGCATTCAATCATATTCATGATTTGGCTTTAAGGCTATTCATGTATTTCCTGGTGAGATGAAAACTATTCGTAGTGATAATGGTTTGGAGTTCAAAAATTCTTCCTTTGCTGATTTCCTTGCCGATAGAGGAATTGAGCACCAATTTTCGTCTCCTCGCACGCCTCAACAAAATGGTGTTGTGGAAAGGAAAAATAGAACTCTTGTGGAGATGGCAAGGACCATGCTCGATGAATTTGGCACACCGCGATGTTATTGGGCTGAAGCCATTAGTACAGCTGGCTATGTGTCAAATCGTGTTTTTCTTCAGAGTTCTTTGAAAGTGACCTCTTATGAGTTGAGATTTGGTAGAAAGCCTAATATTTCTCATTTGAGGGTGTTTGGTTGCAAGTGTTTTATCCTAAAGAAGGGCCTTCTCGACAAGTTTGAGTTGCGCACTAGTGATGGTATCTTTCTTGGTTATCCTGTTCACATAAAGGGCTATCGTGTTTTAAATTTAGAATCTAACCTTGTGGTAGAGACTTCCGATGTAACTTTTGATGAGGCTAGCCCAGCTAGACCTGTGTTTTCAAGTACACCACCAGTTTCAGAAACCTTATTCGTGGAAGAAGATAATGAGGATGGTGTGGGACAAGTCCCCATATCTCTTGCACCAGCCGCAAAACCTGCTGCCACTTCTGTTCCAGTGGGAGATGGTCCTGTACCTAGTACTTTATCTACAACATCCATACCCTCGACATCGATGGCTCCTGATCCTACCTCCACTTCAGCAGAGGCAGAGGCTACCACGACTACTTCCTCACCTGCTTCTGACGTCCTTCAGGGATCTCTACGTCTTCATCATGCTCACCCACCAGATCTGATCATCGGCAACATCTCTGAGCATACTTTGCGCTCCAGGTCCACTCATTTCTCAGACTTTGCACATACTGCATTTGTTGCATCTTTTGAGCCCCGAGATGTTAGTTATGCATTGGAAGATGAAAACTGGATTAGGGCAATGCATGAGGAGTTAGAAAACTTTGAGAGGAACAAGGTCTGGCAACTTGTAAAACCCCCGTTTGACCAGAGTATAAATGTCATTGGAACCAAGTGGGTTTTCAAAAATAAACAGGGAGAGGACGGCCAAGTTGTTCGCAACACGGCTCGCCTAACTACTCAAGGTTATTCTCAAATTCATGGTTTTGATTTTGACGAGACCTTTGCACCTGTTGCACGGTTGGAGGCGATACATATTTTACTTGCTTACTCTGCTTCCAAGGGTTTTAAGTTATTTCAAGTGGATGTCAAAAGTGCATTTCTAAATGGTTTCATAGATGAAGAAGTTTATGTAAAATAGCCCCCTGGTTTTGAAAATGACAAGCTCCCTAACCATGTCTATAAATTGCAGAAAGCTCTTTATGGTCTTAAGCAAGCCCCTAGAGCTTGGTATGATAGACTCAAAGGGTTTTTAATCGAGAAAGGTTTTAAAATGGGTGAAGCTGATAAGACCTTGTTCACTCTTAGGCATCATAATGAACTACTCTTAGTGCAAATTTACGTAGATGATATTGATAACCCACAAGTATAGGGGATCGCAACAGTTTTTGAGGGTAGAATATTCAACCCAAATTTATAGATTCGACACAAGGGGAGCCAAAGAATATTTGCAAGTATTAGCAGATGAGTTGTCAATTCAACCACACCTAGAGATTAATTATCTACAGCAAAGTGATCAGTAGCAAAGTAGTATGATAGTTTTGATAGTAGTAGCAACAACAATAGTAACAGTAACAATGATAGCAATGATTTTGTAGCAAGTGCAATAGTAACAATAGCAGTAGTAACTTAGCAAGATCAATATGTAGGAAAATCGTAGGCATTGGATCGGTAATTTGTTGGATGATATTCATCATGTGACACTTATAACCTAGGGCGATACGGCACTAGCTCCAGTTCATAAATATAATGTAGGCATGTATTCCGTAAATAGTCATACGTGCTTATGGAAAGAACTTGCATGACATCTTTTGTCCTACCCTCCCGTGGCAGCGAGGTCCATATTGGAAAATAAGGGATATTAAGGCCTCCTTTTAATAGAGAACCGGAACAAAGCATTAACACACGGTGAATACATGAACTCCTCAAACTACGGTCATCACCGGGAAGTATCCCGACTATTGTCACTCCGGGGTTGCTGGATCATAACACGTAGTAGGTGACTATAACTTGCAAGATCGGATCTAGAACATAGATATAACGGTGATAACATAAACGGTTCAGATCTGAAATCATGGCACCCGGGCCCAAAGTGACAAGCATTAAGCATGGCAAAGTCATAGCAACATCAATCTCAGAACATAATGGATACTAGGGATCAAGCCCTAACAAAACTAACTCGATTACATGATGAATCTCATCCAACTCCTCACCGACCAGCGAGCCTACGAAGGAATTACTCACTCCCGGTGGGGAGCGTCATGGAATTGGCGATGGAGAAGGGTTGGTGATGAGGAATACTGAAGATCCCCCTCTCCGGAGCCCCAAACGACTCCAGATCTGGCCTCCCGATGAAGAACAGGAGGTGGCGGCGGCTCCGTCTCGCGGAACGCGATAATTCTTTCTCCCTGATTTTTTTCTGGAAAAATAGGATTTTATAGCGTCGGTTTCAGGGTCTGCGGGGCCACCAGGTGGGGACAACCCACCTGGGTGTGCCTGGAGGGGGGGCGCCCTGGTGGGTTGTGCCCACCCAGGTGCCCCCCTCCGGTGGTTCTTGGCTCCAGAAATTCTCTTTTATTGTATAAAAATTCCTCGCAAAGTTTCGTTCCATTCCGAGAACTTTTATTTCTACACAAAAACAACACCATGGTAGTTCTGCTGAAAACAGCGTCAGTCCGGGTTAGTTTCATTCAAATCATGCAAATTAGAGTCCAAAACAAGAGGAAAAGCGTTAGGAAAAGTAGATACGACGGAGATGTATCAACTCCCCCTAAGCTTAAACCTTTGCTTGTCCTCAAGCAATTCAGTTGATAAACTGAAAGTGAAAAAGAAAAACTTTTACGAACTCTTTTGCTCTTGTTTGCATAAATAAGCTTAAGTAGCACCCAGGTTTTCAGCAAAGATTATAACTAACCATGTCGACAATAACTCTTAAAAATTATATTAACTCATATCAATGACATAATCAACTAGCGAGCAATAATAAGATATCTCAAACAACAACACGTTGTCAAAACAACCATGATATAATATTACAATAGTGGTATCTCGCTAGCCCTTTCTGAGACCGCAAAACATAAATGCAGAGCACCTCCAAAGTTCAAGCAGTGACTAAACATTGGAATTCATGGTAGAAAAGATCCAGTCATGATGCACCCAACATTAGCTATACACAATGCATAAGCATGACAACAACGCTCTCAGGTTCTGGCGCTTATTTGAGAAGGTGATGACACAACATAAAAGTAAATAGATCTTCACAGAGGAAAGCAGTGATTTGCAGAGGTGCCAGAGCTCAAGTTTTAAAACAGAGGTAAATGAAATTTTGAGAGATGCACCCTTCTTGTTTACTTCGCGACCATTAGTTATCAGTATCTTCCATGCTAAACACATTAGTGGTGGTTCCCAAGCGATAAAAGTAAAGGTTTACTCCTCCTCCACCAACAGTCACACTCCACGGCTTGTCCTAAACAACGGGTGCCGCCCATACCAACAACAGTCCCGAGGGAGTTTTGTTTAATTATTTGCATTTTGAGTTCGGGACTGGGAATCCCTATTACCGCCCCTCTCGTGCAAGGACGAGTGAATAAACACTCATCATGAGAATAACCCGCTTAGCATGGAAGATACTGACTACCTCCTGTCGCTCTATGAACAATCCAGGCACACAAAAAGGATATTTATTTGAAGTTTTTAGAGGTGGCACATGCAAATTTACTTAGGACGGCATGGTAATACCGCATATAGGTAGGTATGGTGGACTCATCTGGAATAACTTGGGTTTCAGGTTTATGATGCACAAGCAGAATTCCCACTTAGTACAGGCGAAGGCTAGCAAATAGGTTGGGAAGCGGCCAGCTAGAGAGCAACAATGGTCATGAACATGCGTTATGCATAAGTAACATTGGATACTAGCATGAGTAGGATATGGACACCATGAACATAAATATCATAGAGGCTATGTTGGTTTTGATTCAACTACATGCATGAACATGTGCCAAGTCAAGCCACTCGAATATTCAGAGGAGGATACCATATCATCATACTACATCACAATCATTTTAGCGCAATGTTGACATCTAAGATAAATCATTATCCACTCCTAGCTACTTATGCATGGCATGAGAAACTATAATCTCTAATTGTCATTGCAAACATGTTTGATCATAATGAGCTGAATCATGGATACTAGGTTAAACATATTTACAAAAACAGAACAAGTTGAGTTCATACCCGTTTCTCTCCGCCACGGCCAGTTCATCAAATATCGTCATTATTGCCTTTCACTTGCACGACCGAACGATATGAAAATGATAATAGTGCAAGAGTGCCGTGGACTAAGCTGGAATCTGAAACATTTTATTCAAAAGGAGAAGACAGGGTAATATGGGCTCTTTGTTAGATCAACAATAATGCATATGAGAGCCACTCAACATTTTCATCGTGGTCTTCTCCTCAGTATGACTCAGTAAAAAGGAAAGAAATTCAGAGAAACACACTGAAATATTTTTGGAGTTTTTGGGTTTCCTGAAAGATAGCAAATAAAAGAAAGGGAAAAGCGAAAATGAGAAAAACTATTTACACGGGAAAGCTCCCAACAAGCAAAAGAAGAACAAGGAAATCTTTTTGAGTTTTCTTTTTAATGCTACAACAAATTAAACTAGGAAGAAAAAACAAAAAGAAGCAGGAAATATGTTTTTGGATTTTCTCAAAGTTTTTCAAACACACAAGAAGAAAGCGAGAAAATAATTCTAACATGGATAATTCAATGAAAAAGTGTGAACACCGACAACTGGAATGAAATGTGTGAACATGAATGTAATGTCGGTAGAAACATGTACTCCCCCAAGCTTAGGCTTTTGGCCTAACTTGGTAATCACCACTCGAAGAAGCCATGGGGTCAAATGTTGAAGTGCTGAGGAGCGGGCACCTGAGGAACCCACTGCTGAGGATCCACCTGTGCAACAGATAGGTTGTTCCGGTAGGTGATGATGTCCTCAGGCATAATCCTGTATCCGCCCCTGGCAATAGGATCAAACAAAGCAGGTGCAGGCAAAGAAATAATATCATGAGTGTCCACACTGAAAACCAGGTTATAAGGAACAGGAATGTCAGTGTTCTCTTTATAAATAAACTGGTGGTGTTCCATGGCCGCGCGATCTAGGTAAACCTTGGGCAAAGGATAATCATGCTGGCGTATCTGAATGTTAAAGTGAGTCGCCAAGCGAGTGGCGTAAATACCACCATGTATTTTGCCCTTGGATTTGTTAATTTGGAGGCGACGTGCCACAATAGCTCCCAAGCTGTAAGTGTTGTCACCGTAAAGTGCACGGCGTAAAATAGCAAAGTCTAGAGCACTGAGTGCACCTACCTTCTCTCTAGCAAGCAAACACTTCGCAATAATAGAGAAAAATAATGTACAGCCGAAAAATGTAAGCTAGTGGCAGTGACAGCCTATACCCCTCTATCATCCCTCATAGTCAGAGTACGGTAAAAACCATCAAACTCCGCGGGCCTAGGCTCTACTAAACTACCATCAGAGGGAAGCAAGCATATGTCACAAAATTCAGTAAGCGGGATCTGATGGGGTTCAACATATAAGTTAAACTGCACCTCAGGGGGATTATTCCTACTCAAGAAATTAAAACTTTGCACAAAGGAATTTATGAGGAGATGATACTGTTCACATTCAGCTGCGATGAAGTTGGTGAGGCCAGCATTAGCAGCATATTGTGCAAACTCCTGAAGGATTCCGGCCCCTTCCATGAACAGGTTATGCAGCCATTCGCACGGCCGTACCTCCGCCATTCTCCGGGTATGGAGATCACTGTCAGATGAATCCCCAATAACTCCCTTGGAGTTCTTCTTGGAAGCAAACTTCCTAAAGATACTCATCTTTTTCCTATGAACAAAATTCTGAAAATTTTAGTCCACAATATTTTTCTCAACAAAACTTCACAAGATTGTAAGCAACTACTCATAGGGATGCATAGAGGCCATATCAAGCATTCAAACTACTTAGAACTCTAAGAATTCAACATGCAAGCCCATTTATAGCAGCACCAAGAGTAACTAATTATTCAAAATATAAACCACTAAAGCAAAAACTAATTGGACCAACGGAGGAGTCACATACCAAGCAACAATCCCCCGAAACAGTTTCGGAAACGGAGCTTCAAGCAAAGAGATCGAAATCCGTGGGTTCGGGAGCAAGAACATGAGAGAGAGAGAGCAATGGTGATTTTTTTCTGGAGGTAGGTGGTGATGTGGGAAGAAGAGATAAGTGAGGGGGCCCACGTGGGGACCACAACCCACCAGGGCGTGCCTGGGGGTCCTGGCGCGCCCAGGTGGGTTGTGCCCACCTGGTGCACCTCCCTCTGATATTATTTGCACCAAAAATTCTTAAATATTCAGAAAAAAATCGTATTAAATTTTCATGGCATTCTGAGAACTTTTATTTTTGGGTCATTTTTTATTGCACGGGAAACTCAGAAAACAGGCAGGGCATGGCATGGCATTTTATTTAACTAATAAAAACAGAAAACAAAAGGTAGGGACAGAAGGTAGTGCTCACTAAATTCATCAACTTCATACCTCTAAAAAATGATCAATTAATAAGGTTGATCAGGTCTTATTAACAACCACTTTCGATTAGCATGAAACCGAAGAACTTTCGTGAATCACTAAGTTACCTCAACGGGGATATGAATGTCCCCAACAATAAGCATTTCATATTTCTTTTTAACAGTAGGGAGGGGTAGTTGGAAACTTCCAATAGTGATTGTTGGAGATTTTTCAATAACATTAATACCATTCACTTGGAATTGTTTCTTCGGAAAGTGCACTGTATGCTCATTACCATTGATATGAAAAGTGACCTTGCTTTTATTGCAATCAATAACAGCCCCTGCAGTATTCAAAAAGTGTCTACCAAGGATAATCGACATGTTGTCGTCCTCGGGCATCTCAAGTATAACAAAGTCAGTCAAAATAGTAACATTAGCAACAACAACGGGCACATCCTCACAAATACCGATAGGTATGGTAGTTGATTTGCCAGCCATTTGCAAAGATATTTCAGTAGGTGTGAGTTTATTCAAATCAAGTCTTTTATATAAAGAGAAAGGCATAACACTAACACCAGCTCCTAAATCACATAAAGCAGTTTTCACATAATTTCTTTTGATGGAGCAAGGTATAGTTGGTATTCCCGGATCTCCAAGTTTTTTAGGTACTCCACCCTTAAAAGTATAGTTAGCAAGCATGGTGGAGACTTCAGCTTCCGGTATTTTTCTCTTATTAGTGATGATGTCTTTCATGTACATTACATAAGGAGGCATTTTTAAGATATCAGTCAAGCGAGTACGCAAAAAGACTGGCCTCAGCATTTCAGCAAAGAGTTCAAATTCTTCATCATCTTTCTTTTTAGTTGACTTAGGTGGAAAGGGCATAGGTTTTTGAACCCATGGTTCTCTTTCCTTACCGTGTTTTCTAGCAATAAAGTCTCTTTTATCATATCTTTTATTCTTGGGTTGTGGGTTATCAAGATCAACTGCTGGTTCTATCTCAATATCATTGTCTGGTTCTTTATTATTAGTTTGAGTATCTTCCCGAACCTCATCATTATCTTTTTCATTATCAGAGGGTGAGTGTTCACTACCAGATTGATTTTCAACATCAGAGATAGAGACTTCATTATCATTATCAGGAGGTTTTTCTACTTCAGCTTCACTAGAGGCATGCAAAGTCCTATCATTTTTCTTCTTCTTTTTCTTTTTAGAAGGACTATGTGCATTAGTGTTAACTCTTTGAGAGTCTTGTTCAATTCTTTTTGGGTGTCCCTCAGGATAAAGTGGTTCCTGAGTCATCCTACCTCCTATAGTCATTACTCTAACAACATGATCATTGATATTATTATTCATTTCATCAAGCAACTCTCTTTGAGATTTAGCAACTTGTTCTAACTGAGTTTGAACCATAGAAGCATTCTTCCCCACAACTCTAACATCATTTGAGATTCTAAATAACAAGTCACTCAAGCGAGCAATCATATCAGAATTGTATTTCAATTGTTTCATAACATTTGCATTGAAGTGATCTTGCTTTATAATGTAATTTTCAAACTCATAAAGGCATTGGCTAGGGTGCATATTGTGAGGATTATCATTATCATTGAATTTCATTAGAGAATTTACCTCTACCACCTTAGGTGGTGGTGGTGTATCAAGCCCATGTATTTCTTCAATAGGAGGTAAATTTTTGACGTCCTCAGCTTTAATACCTTTTTCCTTCATAGATTTCTTTGCCTCTTGCATATCTTCAGGACTGAGATATAAGATACCCCTCTTCTTCGGAGTGGGTTTAGGCGGTGGTTCAGGAAGAGTCCAATCATCATAATTTTTCAATATGTTATTCAATAATTCTTCAGCTTGCCTAATAGTTCGTTCCCTGAAAACACAACCAGCACAACTATCTAGGAAATCCCTAGAAGCATCGGTTAGTCCATTATAGAAGATATCAAGTATTTCATTTTTCTTAAGAGGATGATCAGGCAAAGCATTAAGCAATTGGACAAGCCTCCCCCAAGCTTGTGGGAGACTCTCTTCTTCGATTTGCACAAAGTTAAATATTTCCTACAAGGCAGCTTGTTTCTTATGAGCAGGGAAATATTTTTCAGAGAAGTAATAAATCATATCCTGGGGGCTACGCACACAACCAGGAGCAAGAGTATTGTACCAAGCTTTAGCATCACCCTTTAATGAGAACGGGAATAATTTGAGAATATAATAGTAGCGAATTTTCTCATCATGAGCAAAAAGGGTGGCTATGTCATTCAACTTAGTAAGATGTGCCACAACAGTTTCAGTTTCATAACCATGGAAAGGATCAGATTCAACCAAAGTAATTAACTCTGGGTCGACAGAGAATTCATAACCCTTATCATCAACAAAGATAGGTGAAGTAGCAAACTTAGGATCACATTTCATTTTAGCATTCAGAGTCTTTTTTTTATACTTGCATAATAATTTTTCTAGATCATCTCTATCCTTACAAGCAAGAATATCCCTAGTTGCCTCCTTATTCATAACATAACCTTCGGGTACCTTTGACAATTCATATCTAGGAGGGCTAGTTCTAATAGGTGTTTCAAGATTTTCATTTTCAAGCTCATCATCAGTTTCAACAATCTCATGCTGTCTTACTCTAGCAATTTGTTCATCAAGAAATTCACCTAGTGGCACATTGTCATCAAGCAAGGTACTAGCATCATCATGAGTAGCATTCATAGCAGAAGTAGCATCATCAATAACTTGCGACATATCAGAATTGATAGCATGTGGTGGTGTTGCAAGTCTACTTATAACAGAAGGTGAATCTAAAGCGGAGCTGGATGGCAGTTCCTTACCTCCCCTCGTCTTAGAGGGAAAAAAATTAGTCTTAGCGTCCTTCAGATTCTTCATAGTAATAATTTGATAATAATCCGAAGTGACTCAACAAATATAGCTATGCTCCCCGGCAACGGCGCCAGAAAAAGGTCTTGATAAGCCATAAGTATAGGGGATCACAACAGTTTTCGAGGGTAGAGTATTCAATCCAAATTTATAGATTCGACACAAGGGGAGCCAAAGAATATTTGCAAGTATTAGCAGCTGAGTTGTCAATTCAACCACACCTGGAGATTAATTATCTGCAGCAAAGTGATCAGTAGCAAAGTAGTATGATAGTTTTGATAGTAGTAGCAATAGCAATAGTAACAGTAACAATGATAGCAATGATTTTGTAGCAAGTGCAATAGTAACAATAGCAGTAGTAACTTAGCAAGATCAATATGTAGGAAAATCGTAGGCATTGGATCGGTAATTTGTTGGATGATATTCATCATGTGACAGTTATAACCTAGGGCGATACGGCACTAGCTCCAGTTCATAAATATAATGTAGGCATGTATTCCGTAAATAGTCATACGTGCTTATGGAAAGAACTTGCATGACATCTTTTGTCCTACCCTCCCGTGGCAGCGGGGTCCATATTGGAAACTAAGGGATATTAAGGCCTCCTTTTAATAGAGAACCGGAACAAAGCATTAACACACGGTGAATACATGAACTCCTCAAACTATGGTCATCACCGGGAAGTATCCCGACTATTTTCACTCCGGGGTTGCCGGATCATAACACGTAGTAGGTGACTATAACTTGCAAGATCGGATCTAGAACATAGATATAACGGTGATAACATAAATGGTTCAGATCTGAAATCATGGCACTCGGGCCCAAAGTGACAAGCATTAAGCATGGCAAAGTCATAGCAACATCAATCTCATAACATAATGGATACTAGGGATCAAGCCCTAACAAAACTAACTCGGTTACATGATGAATCTCATCCAACTCCTCACCGACCAGCGAGCCTACGAAGGAATTACTCACTCCCGGTGGGGAGCATCATGGAATTGGCGATGGAGAAGGGTTGGTGATGACGAATACTGAAGATCCCCCTCTCCGGAGCCCCAAACGGACTCCCGATCTGGCCTCTCGATGAAGAACAGGAGGTGGCGGCGGCTCCGTCTCGCGGAACGCGATAATTCTTTCTTCCTGATTTTTTTCTGGAAAAATAGGATTTTATAGCGTCGATTTCAGGGTCTGCGGGGCCACCAGGTGGGGACAACCCACCTGGGCGCGCCTGGAGGGGGGGCGCGCCCTGGTGGGTTGTGCCCACCCAGGTGCCCCCCTCCGGTGGTTCTTGGCTCTAGAAATTCTCTTTTATTGTATAAAAATTCATCGTAAAGTTTCGTTCCATTCCGAGAACTTTTATTTCTGCACAAAAACAACACCATGGTAGTTCTGCTGAAAACAGCGTCAGTCTGGGTTAGTTTCATTCAAATCATGCAAATTAGAGTCCAAACCAAGAGAAAAAGCGTTAGGAAAAGTAGATACGACGGAGACGTATCAGATATCATCGTTGGTGGCTCGTCTAATGCTCTTTGTGCTAAGTTTTCCAAAGACATGAGTGATGAATTTGAGATGTCCATGATGGGTGAACTGTCCTTCTTCCTTGGACTGCAAATCAAGCAAACAAAGCAGGGCACCTTTGTATATCAAGGCAAGTACACGAAGGACATGTTAAAGAAGTTTGGGATGAGCGATTCCAAGCCACTCCATACCCCAATGTCCACTGCCACAATACTTGATGTAGATGAAAATGGTGAGGTGGTGGACCAGCGAGAATATAGAAGCATAATTGGCTCACTGCTGTACTTGACTGCAACGAGGCCAGACATACAATTTGCAGTGTGCCTGTGTGCTCGTTTTCAGGCTTCCCCAAGAGACTCCCACAAGCAAGCCGTCAAACGCATTTTAAGGTACCTCCAAGGAACACCTGATTTTGGCCTATGGTTTTCTAGTTCTTCTGGTTTGGGAGTTAGGGGGTTCGCAGATTCAGACTTTGGTGGGTGTAGGATAGACTGCAAGAGCAATTCTAGCACTTGTCACTTTCTGGGCACTTCCCTTATTTCTTGGTCTTCTAGGAAGCAATCTAGTGTAGCACAAAGCACAGCTGAGGCAGAGTATGTAGCAGCTGCGAGTAGTTGTAGTCAGATTCTTTGGATCTCTTCTACTTTACAGGACTTTGGGATTTTCATTTCTTCTGTTCCACTTTTCTGCGATAACACTAGTGCGATAAGTATTGCTAAGAATCCAGTCCAACACTCTAGAAGTAAACACATTGAGCTGCGCTACCACTTCATAAGAGACCATGTGGAGAAAGGTGATATAGAGCTCCTGTATGTTGATACTGAGCATCAGCTTGCCGATATTTTTACCAAACCTTTGGATGTTAGTCGTTTTGCTTCTTTGCCGGGAGATTTGGGGGTCGTCGGCCCCTATGGGATCTTGTGAAGGGTGAGTTCGTGTTTTTCTTTGTTCATATGTATCATTTTGCACCTTGCATCATATGTAAGATACCTCTGAGCTTTGATGATTCTTTTGTTGAAGAAATGCTCATAATGAGGCCATGTTATGCTTATTGTCTAGCTCATCCTGTCATGGTTTGCCATATATGGATAAGCCTTTGCATGCTAGTTTTAATTGGAAATGAAGTTGAACTAAATAAACATGTTGACCATATGATGAGTTCTATGCTAGTTGATCACCTTGACTTGAGAATCTATTTATGCTTTGTATTGCAACTCTGATCTATGTTGTGGCTAGCTAGTTTGGACTCCATTTGATATCACACCTGGAACCACTAGAGACTTGTTTTGCTTAGACCTATGTGGCTCGGGTCGGATATGATCTATTGTCTTGTCAAGTCTCTAGTCTTGCTTTCATGAGTTACTTTTTATCTGCATTTTTTTGTGAAGAATCACTCAAGATACCTGCTCGTGCAGGAGGTGGTATTTTGCTTGTGCCTATTCCATAATTTCTTAATCAAACCACTCAAGGTACCTGCTCGTGCAGGAGGTGGTACTTTGCTTGTAACTTAACATAAAATCAAAATCAAATCACTCAAGGTACCTGCTTGTGCAGGAGGTGGTACTTTGCTTGTGCCTTTTCATAAAATCAAAATAAAATCACTCAAGGTACCTGCTTGTGCAGGAGGTGGTACTTTGCTTGTGTCTTTTCATAAAATTTCCAAGTGCATCATTTTGTGTTGACTTAATCACTCAAGGTGCCTGCTCGTGCAGGAGGTGGCACTTTGCTTGTGAGATGGTTAGCACAGCAAGAAGGTTCCATTTTTGATCGGGTGTGCCTCCTAGTCATTGCTTAGCGCTAGGTTGCAATGCCCTGCAATGTTTAGTCTCTTTTCCATGTGTTTGCCTACATAAGAACTCATCGTGTGTGTAAACTGAAGTTACTAAGAACTTGAATGTCTTGCTGCATCTAGCTCAAGGATTTT
The DNA here is from genome assembly GCA_011799875.1 of Thinopyrum elongatum. NCBI lineage: Eukaryota > Viridiplantae > Streptophyta > Magnoliopsida > Poales > Poaceae > Thinopyrum > Thinopyrum elongatum. The sequence goes on along the minus strand of CM022299.1, from coordinate 180,098,560 downwards.
CTCTATATGTCTTAGTATGACTAGATGAGCTCTTACTTATCATGGCCTAGTAGCATTTCTATCTCATGTGCTTCAACTGAATAATCTTCAATGCTCGTACAATTGCATAAATTCCACTTCATGCATACATGCTCGATCTTGATGTTTTCTCATATGCATAAATTGAGGGGGAGGCATCTCCCTTGATGCTTATAGTGCCAAAGGGGGAGAAATAGAACAGTGCATATGTTGCAAATTGAGCACTGTATGAGTTTCAGAATGTACACAAGTTGAAGGGGGGGGGGGTTAAGGGGAGCCATTCATATATTTTTTTTTGGAGTTTTTGTTGGAAGTGAAGCTTTGGATCCGGGTGTTAGCTTCACTCTCCACCTTGTCCACTTGGTCATGTCATCAATTTTTTTTCTTAGGACCAAGTGTGATTTTGCAACTTTCCTTCTCTCTGTTAAAACTAAAACTCTATATTTTCTTGTTGAGAGCTGGGTTGGCAATATAAACATCAAGGGGGAGATTGTGAGTCCATGTGGTGATACCCTTAATTTTGTGATGATTATATTGCCAACGCTTTTACTCGCATTGAGAGTTATTTTAGTGGGGTTGCAAATCCCAGTTTGTCGGATCAAGGACGTGATCTATTTTATGTGACTTATCTGGATGGCGTTGATAGTATTAAACTGTTAATTTGGATTGACTTGGGTCAAGCTCAGGAAGTTTGTGCTCGCAATAGTTGCTTGTTTCCATTGTGTGCGGGTTCTAGTGAGGGCGGCGGTAGTCAACAACGAGGATGGTTGGCATAAGGCTTGAAGAGCTAAGATGTGACCATGGACGTTGTGGGGATCGTGCGGCTCAAAGCAACACACAAGTTTGGACAAGGACTATATGGAGGCAAACGAGAAGACCAGGTCAAGTGAAGGTTATTTTGGTATGTTTACCAAAATCCACTAAGAAGCAAACCAAGAGAGTGATTGTGGTGTTGCTTAAGAGTGGAAAATGTTATTTACAAGTAGCCAAGTAAAAATGGCTGTTTGTTTAGTGTTTTGGGCTTGGCCCATTCGGTGGGAACTATGGCCCATTCAATGGCGGTGGAAGGCAGCTCCAGCCTTATATGTGAGCTGCTAGGTTTTCCCTTGTCGCTGCAGCCGCCGGCGAGCAGAGATACAGAGCAGACGCCGCACATTTGAGAGAGAGCTTCCCGTATGGGATTTGGCTTGTGTGAGAGAGGCTTGTAACTCCAGAAATCTGAGAAATAAAACCTCAAATTATTCCCAACCTTGCTATTGTTGAGGTCTGCTGTTTGTCCTTGCAAATCTCGTTTTTCTGCTGTACTAATTTTGTCCCTGTGATTCCTTGGCTATAATGGGGCTTCCGTGATGGAAAATCATGCCTAATTTCATATGCATCCATCCCTAGCCTTAAATACGGTTGTTGTTCAATTTATTCATGGGTTCCTGAGGATGGCGCAAGATTTTATCTTTGGTGATTTATTTTGTGCGAGTTCATACTGAGTTCTTCCTCTGTTCTGGTTTCGATTTGGGGTCGCTGTATTTCTAGCAAATTTCTTGGCGTTCTCTGTCGAACGGAAGAGCATCCGCTGATGCCACTGGCTCGCTCCCTTTTATATTTCTGCTTGGTGTAATTGTCTCGGGTTTCAGTTCATCTTCAGCGCTCTGTCGTTCGTCTTCAGGATAGCAGAGTTGGTCAGCCCAAATCGGTAGAACTAAAATCGTGGATTTCCGTTTGTTGCTAGTCTTGCTGCTGTATGTGCTATAGGTGACTAGAGTTTCTAACAAGTAAAATCAGCTCCAGGCAGTGCAGTTCTTCTCCATTGAAACAATATTCTGCTAGTACGTGCAAGTTAAGTACTAGTGTTTTCTGCCAGTACGTGTTACTAGTTTGGGTTAAGTAGAATGTCCCATTTAATTACCCTAAGCTTGCCGTGTAATCTCCTTGTCTAATCAAGCACTAGTATTTATTTCCAGTACACTTTTCCAGTGTTTCTTATTCTATGGGATCTCAAGCCAAGCCTTGAGAATTTGTTGGACTAGCTTCAGTCTGTTTTGACAGGCAGATTTTGTTTCCGCTGCGTATTCCGCTTTCCGAGCATCTTAGTTTTTCCATAACTATGGTGCAGAATATTTAAAGAGCTTGAATTTTCCGGGGTCGTCATTCAACCCCTTTTCTGACTCCCGGCATTCGGTCCAACAATGTACAAACGTGTAAATAATTATTCCTGATGTATACGGAAAATATGCAATGCATTTGAAAAAATATATTTACGCTCATTAATAAGATTTTCGCCACACATTTGAAAAATGTTGACCATGTATTAAAAGAAGTTTCAAATATATATTTAACGAAAAATCTTTAACATATATCTAACAAATGTTTTCCTTGTACACAAAAAATGAACATTGTGTATCGAAAAAAGTTGAACAAAGAAATAACCGATGAAAACCGACAAAAAAGAAAGAGAAACAAAGAAACAAAAAAAAAGAACAAAGAAACCCAAAAACCCGAAGAAACTAATAAAAATGAATGAACATAGTGAAAATAGAGAAAGAAGCAAAGAAAACCAAAATAGAAATAAAAAAACTCCAAGGAAAATGAAGAAAGAAAAGAAAGAAACCAGAAAAAACTTAGAAAAGTAACGAAGGAACAATAAGAAATCGTACAAAAAAAGAAGAAAACAAATAAGAGTTCGCTGGGTTTCCTTTGCTAGTTTTTTTTTTCTTTTTTTGGTTTTTCTTTGTTTCCAGTTACTTTTCTTTGGTTTGTCAGTTTTTCTTTGTTTATTCATTGTTTTTTATTTCTTTCCATGCTTTCACTGGTTTTTTCTTTTTTTTAACCGTTTATGTTTGTTTCCTTCTTGTTTATCATGGTTTTTTATTATTTCATTTTCTTCAGATTCTTCGTTTTTGGCTTCCATTGGTTTTCTTATTTTAAGACGTGTCTACTTTTCTTTGTTTTTCAACAGTTTTCTTCTTTCTTTTCTCATTTTCATATTTTTTCTTTATTTTATTTGTTTCTTTCTCGGTTATTATTATTATTTCATTTCTTTCTTTGTTTCTTTTATTGAGTTTCTTGTTTTCTTTCTCAGTTTTGTATTATTCTTTTGCATGGTTTTCTTCAGTTTTCATTTTCTTTATTTTTCTGTTGTTATTGGATTCTTTATTTTTCTTGTTTCTTTGTCGATTTTCATCAGTTATTTTTTTGTTCAACACATGCCAATTTTCCAGTACAACTAAAAAAATTCGTGCACATTAGAAACATATTTTATATACGTATTTAATATCTTAAAATACATGACTAACATTTTTTGAGAACTTATGTTTCCGATGTCTATTTTTTTTTGTAGATGATGTCATTTTCGTATATATATCTTATATATTGTTCTATACACATTATATTTTTAAAATACAAGTTTAATATTTTTTGAGTACATGATCAATATTTTCAATATACGGTAATTTCTTTAATGGAAATTAACATTTTTTCACACACAATATACATTTTTTTGTACTTTGGAAATATTTTTTGTATACATGTTTTACATGTTTAAAGGACAGACTCAACTTTTTTAAATATATACTTTTTTATGACTAATTTTTTAATGTACTTTGTGGCATTTTCCATATACACAAGGAATATTTTTTATACACGCTTAAAAAATTTAAAATACATGTTCAACACTTTGTATGCACATTATATATATTTCGTATACATGATAAACATTTATTGTATACACATTTATTATTACTGATATTCTAAATTAACATTTTTTCAAATACTTGTTTTTTCTAATGTTTGATTAATATTTTTTAAATACAAGATCAACTTTTTTTCATACACATTGTATATTGTTTGTATACATGAGAAACATTTTCTCTATACATATTTCACATTTTTTAAATGCTTGGTTAACATTTTTTTCAAATGTTTTATGTCAAGGGTTTTTTGTAATAAAATTTATTTAGAATATTTGGAAGTATAAACAAAAATAAAAATAAGAAACAAGAAACGTGAAAAAAAATTGAGGTTGTGGCCTACAGTGCGCCTTGGCCGGCCCATCTCGCGATCGCCTTCAGGCGAGGTCTCCTGTGTCTCGCTATAAGCGGGACAGAGGGGCGCCCCGAAAACCAGAGACTATATATACCTACTGATAAAGGAAATTGATATTCTTGGTCGTCACATGCTTTTGCATAAAAATCCCTTACTTTTCATATAATCAATCCGCAGTCAATATATAAGTTATGATAGAAAAATATTTCGTTTTTTATTGGGCCTCGGACACGCTTTGAGCCCTGCCCACTTTGGCCGCCCTCGCTTACATTCCAGGGACCCAAGAATGGCAATATTAGTACGAATAATACGAGAATGTAACTCAGGGTAGCCCGCGTCTTGGCCGCATCGCCACATTGGGCCTCGGCCAATCTCAATAGGATCACCTGTGCTTGGGCCACCTTAAAAAATGAAGCCACGCTAGCTAACGGATTTGACTAGGGTTTCTTGCGCCGCAGCCGTCGTCATCTAAGAAATTTAGGTCCCTCGCTTCCGGCTGCCATCTTGGCGATGAGAGGTGGGGGGACCTCGAATCTTCAAGACCTCTATGTTTCGCCATCTTCTAGTGATCATCATAGTTTTGTGAGAATAAATTTTCTCTCGTTCTTTTGGCGGTGCCATAGGGTTAGAGAGTTTTCTGTCATCTCAGATCCTGTTATTCAGATCTGATGAGTTTATGTTGCTCTGTCAAGGCTTTTTTATTGGTCTAATTCTTTGTAGAGGTGAAATCTTTTATCGACAACATGGTGAAGATATAGTGATTTGACGACCTGCACTTCTAGGGGATCATCCCCAACACTAGTACGTTCATCGATCAAGGCTTCCCATCTCTTTGGATGGGCGACTCACACTAGTAGAAAAAGGCCCATTTGTCCCGGTTCCAGAGGCCCATTCGTCCCGGTTCTGGAACCGGGACTAAAGGGTCGGGACTAAAGCCCAAAACCTTTAGTCCCGGTTCGCTTACGAACCGGGACAGAAGGTGCTCCACGTGGCCGCCGCGGGGAGCCCAGGCAGCAGGGCCTTTAGTCCCGGTTGGTAACACCAACCGGGACCAAAAAGCATCACGCGTCAGCAGCTCAGGAGCTGGGGTTTTTTTTTTTTTTTTGAAGGGGGGGGGGTTTGGGTTTTGGAGGGTTACTATAATTAAAACATGTGTCCCGGTTAAATAACCACAAAATTAGGAGGTCGATTTTCCGCTGCTCCAATGTCCACCCCCTCGCCCTCCGTCCTACCCCCTCACTCTTACTTTTCTCCTCAATTTCAGGAATATATTGTGTTAGCTAGCTAATAGAGAGAAGTGACCTCTCTTATCTCCGTGCTTGGTCGACGCTAGGTACTATACGTATAGAGAGAACTCGACACGCTAGCTAGTAAGCAAATGAAGGAACCATTAAGTACACAAGATCGTCATGAACATATACAGAGAGAAGTGATCGACCTCTCCATCTCTGAGAGATTGGTCGAACAACAAGTTTTCGTATATCTATCCGACGCTACTAGCTACATATATACAATATAAGATCTCTTACAATCCCTAACATCTAAAGTCAATTTCCACATGGTATTCTCCGGCTGGATTGATGACGTGGTCAAGAAAGAATCCCGCCAATTCCTCTTGAATTGCTCATATGCGATCTGTGGTAGGGGTTCATCCCGCAGCTGACAGATCTAAATTGAAGAAGAGGGTCAATACATGTGTATGAATGAAACTCAACACAAATGATGGTAATAAAATAAAATTATGAATATTTTTGCTTACGCACATCATATTGTTTTTGAGAGTACCCCCGCTTATTAAAGGCCGTCGCGTTGTAGATGAACTCGCAAATGTAGTATCCATAGAAATCATTCCAGGCTTTCTGCCACAAGCACTTTACGAGAAATAGAGGTCAATCAAACTGATAAGCAAGCATGCTAAATGGTATTGATGAAACTAGCTAGAATCAATGGGAGATGCGCGGAACTAGGTAGTAGTACTTACTTTCGGGTGTGTAAATCGCAACTCGGTCGGCAGTCCCGGTGCTCTTGCGGTGAACTCTTTCCAAACCCTGCCAGACAAAGAAAATAATTACTTGATATCAGGAAATGAACAAAGTTGCCGATCTGGTGCCATAATGATCGATTGAACTTACTTCTGGAGCATTTCAGTCATGTCCGCATACTCCTGGGGATCTTTTCGTCTCGAGTCTAAGACGGTTACTACTCCCCGCTCAAGTTTAATCTCTAGCAGAATAAAGTGAAAGCTGTGCACGCATGCATAACTCATCAGTTACATTACTATAACCTCGAGTAATAAGGGAAACCGAATATGCAGAAGACAGTAACACTCACTTGAAGTTGTAAGCAAAGAGTATTTTATCTTTGTTTTGATTTTTGAGCAACGATTGTAGCAAGTTGGCCTTGGTTTCTTCGACATTCTTTTTAACTGTCCATTCATGTATGGCATTTGGGTTAATGAACCTAATGTCATAGATTTGTGCATTTCTGCATTCGACGATCTTCAATCTGCATAATATAGTGAGGATAATTATATATACATGCAATGAAAGAGCTGAGCTATATATAGCGACTTAATTACAGAAGTAGTACTTACAGACAGTAGCAAGTCACGACTGATTTGTCGGGGGCCTTTTGATTGTATAACTGGAAAAACTCATCAAAATCAACAGTAATATAATCCAATCCAACGAAGTCGTGCTCCTCTTTAATTCTCATCGTCAAAGCATCCATCCCAGAGTTGCTGCAGGTTTTCATGTACCATTTATGGAATTTTCGCATCATCGTTGTTAGAGCACGACTGCCATCTTTGACGAGAGGCTTCCCGTACTGGTATCTGAATTCGTCCACCTCTAACATATCAAACACTACATCATCGCCCAGGTAATCATCTGGATTGGTACCGGGCACCATCCCAGGCAGATTAGCGACGATATCGCTAGACACCTTGAGCGGGGGGCATGATTGGTTCGCCTGTTCGCCGAGCTGGGGAATTTTTTTCGCACTTCTTCGTTCTTCTAACCTTTTATCACTGGAAGTAGTTCCCGACCGGCGCGCATCTCCATATGTCTTCTTAAGAGCGCGGAGATAGTTGTCATCCCGCGGAGGCGGTGGTGGTCGCTTCAGGGCATCGATAGTGCACTTCGCTTTCACCGGATCTATCGTCTCCTTCGGAGGTGGAGGTTTCTTTGCAAAAAAGACCCTCAGTTCGGCAGCATAGATTTCCTCGCTTTCCTTGTCGGTCCTCTCATATGGTAACTTTTCTAGAGGCTTAAGAGATGGACCATATCTGAATTACCTCCCGCCTCTGCTTGTACTGCTAGCCGCCGGAGCGGCGGTGTCTCTCTTCCGCCGTGGCTGACGCGGTGGAGAAGGAGGCGGAGTGCTCCGACGCGCCGGAGGAGCCGGAGCGGCAGCGTCTGTCTTCCTATATTGCTGACGACGTGGAGGAGGAGGCGGACTGCTCCGACGCGCCGGAAGAGGCGAAGGAGGAGGCGGAGTGCCGGCCTCACGCGCCGGAGGAGCCGTAGAAGGAGGCGGAGTGCCCTGATCACTCGCCGGAGGAGGAGGAGGCTGAGTGCCCTGACTCGCCGGAGGAGGAGGAGGAGGAGGAGGCGGAGGCGTCCAGTTCGGAAGCTTGATGTGCTCCTTCCGCCATAGACATGGAGTCTTCAGAGCAAGACCCAGCTGAGTCTCCCCTTCACCTATAGGGTGGTCAAGCTCGAGCTCCTCAAATCCCTCCGTTACTTCATCCACCATCACAACAGCATAGCCATGTGGAATCGGACGGTAGTGAAAAGTTCCGTCGGGTTGAGGAGGTGCAACAGAGCCGACAGCCGCCTTGACTTTGAGGTTCTGCCATTGTGTCATAAGCTGGCAATGTTGAGCCTCCGTGATAGCATCCACGGGGTAGCTAGGAGCCGTGAAGTTAGGCTGCTGAACGAGCTCGGTGGAAGCCACGCTGCTTCTCCGCTGAGCTTCTGGGGTAGCTCCGGCAGCTCGCTGGCTCTCAACTTGTTCCTCTAGCTTTTGTACTCTTGCATTCAGCTTCTGCATTACGGTGAGCTCCAGTTTCCTCTTCCTCTCCCGGGTTTTGTAACCGACTGTGCTGGGAAACCCAACCTTCCACGCAACGGAGCCTGGCGTGCCTCGTGTTCGTCCAGGGTGCTCAGGATTCCCGAGGGCCTCGGTCAGCTCGTCATTCTCTCTGTCGGGAATGAACGTCCCTTGCTGCGCTGTGGCGATACACCGCTGAAGCTTCTTGACGGGTATTGTAAGTTGCTCGTCCGTCCAAACGCCCTTCCCTGTTTCAGGGTCCAAGGTTCCCCCAACCCCGAAGAACCAAGTCCTTGAACATCTGGCCAGTTCAATGTCTCTAGTTCGACCCCTTTAGCAAGCAGGTCATTCTCAGCTTTGTCCCATAGCGGTCGGGCTTTGAGGTAGCCACCTGACCCCTTGCGATGGTGAAACTTCTTCTTTGCAGCATTTATGTTATTTGTCTCTGACATCTTCTTACTCTTGTCCGATGTCTTGTAGGCCACAAATGCGGGCCAGTGATCTCTTATCTTCTCAAATCGGCCGATGAATTCTGGAGTCTTCCCTTTGTCGACAAACGTTGATTTCAACTCATTCTTCCACCTCCTGAATAGATCTGCCATCTTCTTCAGAGCACACGCCTTGACCTTTGGCTCTATAACAGGCGTATTCGGATCCTCCTCTGGCGGTAGGGTGAAATTTGCTTTCAGCAAGGTCCAAAGATCATCTTTCTGTCTATCGGTGACATAAGAAACTTGAGGGTCGTCGTCCTTAGGCTTATTCCATTGCTTGATGCTGATCGGGATGCTGTCCCTAACAATAGCTCCGCACTGAGCAGAAAATGCATCCTTGGTCCGCTTGGGTTCAATCGGTAGGCCATCGTCCGCGAGTGCTGTGATCGTGAACCTTTCATCCTGGCGCAACCTTTTTTTCGGGCGTCGTCTCATTACCGAAGTTTGGCTCGATCCGGAGGGCTATAAAAGAAGAAAGAAGAGTTAATATATGTACATACCAAAACAATTAATGCATCAATTAGCTAGTCAGCACAGGCTTAATTAATATATATACCTCGCTGGACTTTGCAACAGCTCCCTCCTCCGTTCGATCACCGGAGCCGTCATCATGGTCTCCTTCTTCCTCCGGCATTTGGTCACCGGAGCCATCATGATCATGTCCTTCCTCCATTGTTCGATAACCGGAGCCGTCATCCTCTCCTTCTTCCTGACCATCGGTGTCGTTGAGATACGACAAGATATCACCTCCGCCGAGGATTATGCCCCCCAACAACTGTTCTTGTTCCAAGTCTCTTTGCTCCATAGTTTCTGCAAATATTACAACATGACAATTAATATACAAACATGAGAGATGGATATATTAGTGGCAAACATAGACCTAGCTAGCTAATCACAATGCTTCTAGGGTTTGGGGTGGCCTCGGCAACGCTTCTAGGGTTTGGGGTGGGCTCGACGCTTCTAGGGTTTGGTCGGGCGAGAGGGGGTTGATCGACGTCCCCCCTCATGTTGAAGAGTTACCGGAGTTTTATATGAACAAAAAAAAATACTACCTATCACATGACATGTCCGGCAACCGGACCGGACCGCCTCTCTCATGAATGTCCGACATCCGGACCGCCTCTCTCATGAATGTCAAACAAGGGATTTATCAAAATGGTGCCATTCTGGATGTGCAGAAAATGGTCCCTATTTTTCCTGATCTCATCTACCCTTCTATATATCACGTTGTCTAGTGTCAAAGGATTCAAGAAAACCATGACTTCATCATTAGCCGGAAGTAACAGGCGCATAATGGTACGAAGCTCTCCAAAATTGTTTTGTAACGGAGTCCCGGATAGAATAATTAGCTTTTTGGTACGAAGTTCAGCAAGAGCCTTTCGAATATCGCTATTTGGAAGGCCTTTGCTGAACTTCGTACCAAAAAGCGAATTATCCTATCAGGACTCCGTTCCAAAATAATTTTGGACAGCTTCATACCATCATGCGCCTGTTACTTCCGGCTAATTATGAAACCATGGATTTCTTCAATACTTTGACACAAGAGAACATGCACATATAGAAGCGTAGATGAGATCAGAAAAAATATGGATCAACTTAATTATGCACATCCATAATGGGGGCATCCTTCGACCCCTCGGCAATCCTCGACCCTCGACCCTCGACCCCTCGACGACCCTCGACCCTCGACCCCTCGACGATCCTCGAACCTCGACCCTCGACCCCTCGGCGATCCTCGAACCTCGACCCCTCGGGATCCTCGAACCTCGACCCTCGACCCCTCGGCGACCCTCGACCCTCGACCCCTCGGCGATCCTCGAACCTCGACCCCTCGGCGACCCTCGACCCCTCGGCGACCCTTGACACTCTACCCTAGTTCCCGACCCTCAACCGCTCGGCGATCCTCGACACCCTCGTTCCCGATAAAAAATAAGAAGAGGAAGAAGAAGAAAAAAAGAGGAGAAGAAGAAGGAATAGAGGAGAAGAAAAATAGAAGAAGAAAAAAAAAGAGGAGAAGAAGAAGGAATGAGGAGAAGAAGAAAAAATTCTTCCTCTTCTTATTTTTTTCTCCTCTTCTTCCTCTCCTCTTCCTCTCCTTCTTCTTCTCCTTCTTCCTCTTCTTATTTTCCTTTTTCCTCTCCTTCTTTTTCTTCTTCTTCTCTATTCCTCTTCTTCTCCTCTTTTTTTTCTTCTTCTTCCTCTTCTATTTTTTTCTCCTCTTCTTCTTCCTCTCCTCTTCTTCTCCTTCTTCCTTCCTCTTCTTATTTTTCTTTTTCCTCTCCTTCTTTTTCTTTCTTCCTTCTTCCTTCTTTCTCTTTTTGCTTAGTTGTTTCTTATTTTCCTTTTTCCTCTCCACTAACCTAAAATCTACTAACCTAAAATGCACTAACAGTACAACTAACCTAAAATGCACTAAATCAACTAACCTAAAATGCACTAACCTAAAATTGATATCTACTAACAACCTAAATAAAAAAATAATACATATATGAAAAAAAACATATATGAACAAAAAAAATGCTATGAACATTATATCCATACATAGATAGCCACATCCATACATACATATATCCACATACATATATACATTATATATATGAACAAAAAAATCATCACATAAAAAAATCGCATAAAAAGCCGGGGCGGCGGCGGCTCACAGCGGGGGCGGCCGGCGAGGGCGACGGCGGGGGCGGCGAGGGCACGGCGACGGCGACGATGGGGGCTGGCCGAGGCAGGGGCGCGGCCGGCCGGCGCGCTCGGGGGCGCGGGCAGGGGCGCGCGGGCTCGGGGACGACGTCGGCAACGGCGACGACGAGGCACGGGCGACGGCAGGGGCGGCAGACGGTGTCGGGGCAGGTTGGCGGCGTCGATGTCGTCGGCGTCGTCGGGGGCAACTGCGAGGTGAGAATGAAAATTTTCACAAGTGTTACTTATATAGACAGAGCATTGGTCCCGGTTCGTGGCAACAACCGGGACGAATGCCCCCCTTTGGTCCCGGTTGTTGCCACAAACTGGGATTAAAGGTTGGCATTGGTCCCGGTTGGTGCCATCAACCGGGACGAAAGGGTGGCACAACGGTGGTGTGGTGGGAGTTTAGTCCCACCTCGCTAGCTGAGAGAGCTCAGCACCTGTTTATAAGCTGCATTGCGGCAGAGGTGCTGAGCTCCTCTCTAATATGCAGGTAGTAATTGCATACCCTTGTCACTGCCATGTTGGGCCTATTGGGCCTGCGGGCCTGCATCCTGGCCCATGTACAGATGGGTTTCCAGACGGGACCTTCATACTGAGCAGGCATTCAAAGAAGATTTCCTTCTCTTCTTTGGTAAGAGCGTAGCTGGCAGGACCTTCATACTGCTTTGGAGGCATGCCGTCTTTTTCGTGCACACGTTACTGGTCCTCCCGTGCCTCCGGTGTATCTTTTGTCTTCCCATACACGCCCAAGAAGCCTAGCAGGTTCACGCAAAGATTCTTCGTCACGTGCATCACGTCGATTGAAGAGCGGATCTCTAGGTCTTTCCAGTAGGGTAGGTCCCAAAATATAGATTTCTTCTTCCACATGGGTGCGCGTCCCTCAGCGTCATTCGGAACAGATAGTCCACCGGGACCCTTTTCAAAGATTACTTGTAAATCATTGACCATAGCAAGTATGTGATCACCGGTATGGATGGCGGGCTTCTTCCGATGATCTGCCTCGCCTTTGAAATGCTTGCCTTTCTTTCGACATTGATGGTTGGTCGGAAGAAATCGACGATGCCCCAGGTACACATTCTTCCTGCATTTGTCCAAGTATATACTTTCGGTGTCATCTAAACAGTGTGTGCATGCGTGGTATCCCTTGTTTGTCTGTCCTGAAAGGTTACTGAGAGCAGGCCAATCATTGATGGTTACAAACAGCAACGCATGCAGGTCAAATTCCTGCTGTTTGTGCTCATCCCACACACGTACACCGTTTCCATTCCACAGCTATAAAAGTTCTTCAACTAATGGCCTTAGGTACACATCAATGTCGTTGCCGGGTTGCTTAGGGCCTTGGATGAGAACTGGCATCATAATGAACTTCCGCTTTATGCACAACCAAGGAGGAAGGTTATAGATACATAGAGTCACGGGCCAGGTGCTGTGATTGCTGCTCTGCTCCCCAAAAGGATTAATGTCATCCGCGCTTAAACCAAACCATACGTTCCTTGCATCACCTGCAAAGTCATCCCAATACTTTCTCTCGATTTTTCTCCACTGCGACCCGTCAGCGGGTGCTCTCAACTTCCCGTCTTTCTTACTGTCCTCTCTGTGCCATCGCATCAACTTGGCATGCTCTTTGTTTCTGAACAGACGTTTCAACTGTGGTATTATAGGAGCATACCACATCACCTTGGCAGGAACCCTCTTCCTGGGGCGCTCGCCGTCAACATCACCAGGGTCATCTCATCTGATCTTATACCGCAATGCACTGCATACCAAGCATGTGTTCAAATCCTCGTACGCACCGCGGTAGAGGATGCAGTCATTAGGGCATGCATGTATCTTCTGCACCTCCAATCCTAGAGGGCATACAACCTTCTTTGCTGCGTACGTACTGTCGGGCAATTTGTTATCCTTTGGAAGCTTCTTCTTCAATATTTTCAGTAGCTTCTCAAATCCTTTGTTAGGTACACCATTCTCTGCCTTCCACTGCAGCAACTCCAGTGTGGTACCGAGCTTTGTGTTGCCATCTTCGCAATTGGGGTACAACCCTTTTTTGTGATCCTCTAACATGCGATCGAATTTCAGCTTCTCCTTTTCACTTTCGCATTGTCTCTTTGCATCAACAATGACCCGGCGAAAATCATCATCGGGCACATCGTCTGGTTCCTCTTGATCTTCAGCTTCCCCCGTTGCAGCATCACCGTATTCAGGGGGCACATAGCTGTCATCCTCATCTTCTTCTTCGCTGTCTTCCATCATAACCCCTCTTTCTCCGTGCTTGGTCCAAACATTATAGTGTGGCATGAAACCCTTATAAAGCAGGTGGGTGTGAAGGGTTTTTCGAGTCAGAGTAAGACTTCGTATTCCCACATATAGGGCATGGACAACACATAAAACCATTCTGCTTGTTTGCCTCAGCCACTTCGAGAAAATTATGCACGTCCTTAATGTACTCGGAGGTGCGTCTGTCACCGTACATCCATTGCCGGTTCATCTGCGTGCATTATATATAATTAAGTGTGTCAAAAACCATCACAGAACATCATGAATACAGAAGTGACCAAATTAATTAATAGAAGTTCATCATCACATTAAAACCAAAGTACATACATAGTTCTCATTGAACAACATATAGCTCTCCAGAGCATCTAATTAAACCATACATTGAAACTATGTAAAACATTTCAATGCAACAACAAATGCGATCATAATCGTAACTAAGGTAAAAATTGATCCAACGGCATAATGATACCAAGCCTCGGTATGAATGGCATATTTTTTCTTCTTTCTAATCTTCAAGCGCATTTTATCCATCTTGATCTTATGATCATCGACGACATCCGCAACATGCAACTCCAATATCATCTTCTCCTTCTCAATTTTTTTCAATTTTTCCTTCAAGTAATTGTTTTCTTCTTCAACTAAATTTAACCACTTGACAATAGGGTTGGTTGGAATTTCCGGTTCACATACCTCCTAGATAAAAAAATCTATGTCACGTTGATCGGCATAATTGTCATAAACACTAAATGAACCAAATAGTTATAAAAGATAATATATATACCACATCCGAATCATAGACAGGACAAGGGCCGACTGAGGCGGATACCAAAACCATCGCACTATATAATAACAAACAATAATAAAAGTAAGAAAATTACACAAGTATCTATCTTAATCATACAAGTAAGAACTTTTTTCTTTTACAAAGAAGATAAGACCAAGAGGCTCACCACGGTGGTGCCGGCGACGAGATCGGCGCGGGCGATCGACAACGGTGAGGACGGAGACGGGACAGGACGGACCGCCAAACCTAGACAAATCTCGAGGAAAATGGAGCTTGGACAAGGAGCTTCGAGAGGTGAAAGCTTAAGTGTGGCTCGGGAATTTCATCGAACACCTCATGTGCATAGGAGGTGAGTTAGAGCACCACAAAGCTCTCCCACGGCCGGCCCAAAAAACAGAGCACTCCACTGCTCTTCTCGTGGGCGAGGGGGTATATATAGGCATCTCATTGGTCCCGGTTCGTGGCTGGAACCGGGACCAAAGGGTCCAGACGAACCGGGACCAATGCCCCACGAGACCCGGCCGGCCCCCTGGCCTCACGAACCTGGACCTATGCCCCCGTGGGTCCCGGTTCGTGACTAAACCGGGACTAATGGGCTGGCCCGGCCTGAACCAAAGCCCTGTTTTCTACTAGTGTCAAGGCGCTTTCAAAAACCATTATTCGTAATGTTCGTGCGGGCGAAAGAGTGACAACATCGTTGATCCTGTCAAATTGCAGCATCTTTACCGAAGTCTTTGGAGTTTTTCTTCGAGCAGAGATTGACGCCGTGAAGAAGGTGTTTTCAAGAGATTTCATTGTAATTCTTAGTCTTAGGATTTACTTTGTATTTTCTTAGATTTTAGGTCCAAATGAGTGTATCTGTAATTGTTATGAGTATGAATAAAGTTACAGGCATTTCTCTCTCTCAAAAGAAAAAGCTAACGAATTCGAATAGAACCAGACACCTAAGGCTTGACGTTGTACGGCTGTACCAAGTAAGCTGATCGCAGTTTGTGTTAATATTTGATCATTTACCTGTAATAAGGTGTGACGGATATTTGATTTGTCTGTGGGATGCATCGTACAAATGGAGCGAGCCTGTTTTGCCTACGTGGTTGCTAGGAAATAAATAATAAGAAAAAAAAAAGGTACACGAGGTCGTAAACCATCCGATCAAGTATGCGTTGTTTCAGCTGACTTCAAATGGCTCAATTTTTTAGGTAGTTATCATGTTAAATGGAAACAAATAATAAGAAAAAAAAAGGTACACGAGGTCGTAAACCACCCGATCAAGTATGCGTTGTTTCACCTGACTTAAAATGACTTCTAGTGGCTGTTGAAATTTTATTTTAGAATGGTCAATTTTAAATATTACCAGGTTTGCGAATAATTTTCACATGAATTTTGAAGGATTAGGATTCAAAGCAAAAATTTTTAACCTAGATTGTTTAATTCATAGGACTGAATTCGATGAAAAATACTATCTTTATCTCTATCTATCTATTTCGTCCATTCTTCATCTATATCGTGAGTTTTCGGGAGTCTAGCAGATGAAGGTGGTTCGGTTGATAGATGCCACCGATGGGTCGCATTCCGAGTCATCCGATTGCTCAGATAACCACTCGTTCTCACTCAAGTTATCCCTACGTAAGCCTTATCGATACCCGCCCTCTCGTCACTCACGAATGAGGAGAAGAAACATAACAACCCAACGTCTCTTGCTTTGCAGTATGGTATAACCTATATTATGTCAACTAAAAAAGTATAAAGTATGCTCCATTGCAATGCATGAGCTCTTTTATTTCTTCTGTTGCAACGCATGAGCTCTTTTATTTCTTCTGTTGCAACGCAAGACACATTTGCTAGTACAGTACCGAATGAAGCAACAGCGACCGAACGCAACACAACGGAACGAACGGTATTGCGCCGTCCCATTTGCGCGGGGCTACCATCTCGCTATAAGCCAGATATAGCTCCCGCGACTCAACATGAACCGAACTCAACGATTCTCCGGTCCGCGTATATTGCCGAGTGAAAATTGCTACGAAGGTCCTAGCAAATAGACTTGAAGATTTGCTACCAGTGTTGATTTCGGAGGAACAGAGTGCTTTCGTGCCGGGACGCTTAATCACGGACAATGTTCTAGTCGCGTACGAGTGTTCATGCGATAAGGACCAGAAAAAGGAAGAAGAGCTTGTGTGCTGTCAAGCTGGACATGATGAAAGCGTACGATAGGGTTGAATGGGTTTTTTTGGAGCAGACTTTGGTTCGCTTTGGGTTCGATCCTACCTGGATAGCGATGATTATGAGATGTGTAACTACTGCGAGTTTCTCGGTGAAGCTCAATGGCGGCTGCTCTAGGGGTTTTCTGCCATCCCGTGGTTTGAGACAAGGTGACCCGCTATCCCCTTACCTCTTTTTGTTCTGTGTGGAAGGTTTCTCAGCTCTGCTTAAGAAGGCACAAGATGACGGCAGGATCAAAGGTGTATCATTTGGGAGCACTGGCCCCCACGTCACTCATTTGTTGTTTGCCGATGATAGTATAGTCTTCTTGGAGGGATCAAAGGAGAACATGGAGGCACTAAAGGAGATTTTGGTTAAATATGAGAAAGCTTCGGGGCAAAAAGTTAATTTGGAGAAATCTTCCATCTTCTTTGGGAAGGGGTGCCGGGAGGAGGTAAAATCTGAGTTGAAAAATGTCCTAGGAGTTCAGTCTGAAGCTTTAAGTGAAAAGTACCTAGGACTCCCAACACTGGTTGGTAGATCCAAGGAGGGGACTTTCAAGTATGTAACGGAGAGCTCAAAAGGAAAAGTGACTGGCTGGAAGGGACAAGGTTTGTCTAAAGCAGCAAGAGAGGTTCTCGTTAAGTCTGGCCTTCAGGCCACACCTACTTTCACCATGAGTTGTTTTCACCTCACAAAGAAAACGTGCCGGAACCTGACTTCGATCTCTTCGAAATTCTGGTGGGGTGCAATGAATGGCGAAAGAAAAGTGCATTGGATTTCTTGGGAGAAAATGTGTGCACCAAAGAGGGATGGGGGACTTGGCTTTAGAGACCCCGAGGCTTTTAACCAAACACTATTGGCAAAGCAAGCATGGCGTATTCTCACTGTTCCGGAGTCCTTGGTGGCTAGGGTTCTCAAGGCTAGATATTTCAAGGAAAACACAATTTTAACAGCCACTTGTCCCTCTAATGCATCATACACTTTCAGAAGTGTGTTGTATGGAAGAGACTTGCTGCGACATGGCCTCATTTGGAGAATTGGAGCTGGCTCTAAGGTTCTGATTCATCATGACAACTGGATACCTAGGAAAGGAAACATGACGCCACTTGGACAAGTTTTTGTCCATGGAATAACCCGGGTAGCTGACTTGTTGGATCAATCGGGTTCCTCATGGGACAATGAAAGAATTGACACTGTTCACGGTGTCTGATGCGCATGACATTAAACAGATAGCTATTGGGGGGCCGGACACAGAGGACTACCTTGCGTGGAATTATAAAAAAACGGTGAGTTTAATGTTAGGTCAGCGTGCCACTTGTGTATGGCGATGAAGAAGGTGAGGACTGGACAGCCAGAACCCTCTAGCACTGTGAATAAACACAAGGCTACCTGGCGCTATGGGATACCAACGCGCCGGCAAAAGCAAAGATCCATGTCTAGCGGATGATTAGAAACGGTTTGGCAGTGGGTGCGGAGCTCCATCGTCGTCGTATTAAACCTGGTGTTTTTTGTGTTGCTTGCCGGAGAGAAGAAACAATTTTTCACAGATTTTGGGCTTGTCAACATTCCACCCAATTCTGGCAGATGCTATACTCGGAAAAGTGCGTCTCGGTGGCAACCCCACCGATCCCGATGGACTCCCAGAGTTTGCTGTCTCGCTGGTTGTTGGAGTGGTTCTCGGGGGCGAGCGATGACGAGAAGGAAGCAATGGTGCACGCTGTCTATGGACTTTGGTTGGCTCGAAATGAGGCGAGAGACGGAAGGAGAATCGCTCCACCACATGAAATAGTGGAGTCTGTGTGTGCTTATATGGCGGAATGGCGTTCTGCTTATGAGCCAAAGGTGCGACAAGAGAAACTCACTATCAACGAGAGATGGAAACCGCCTGACGAGGGATGGGTCAAGGTCAATTCTGATGGAGCGGTGGCAAAGCACAGAGACAGAGGTGGCGGAGGAGCAGTCCTGCGGGATGACCAGGGGGCGTTCCTTGCTGCTGGATGTCAAGTCTTTCATCATCAGGTTGATCCGGAAATGGTTGAGATCTTGGCTTGCAGGGAGGCCCTCAAGCTGGCTATAGACAGAGGGGTTGACAAAGTCCATGTGGAGATGGATAATCAAGCCATAGTGCAGATGCTCAAGGATCCGAGAAGAAACATGGCTGCTATTGGTCCGTGTATACAGGAGCTAAAAGGGCTGCTTCAATCTTTTGATAGCTTTAGAGTTGAGTGGATTAGACGGTCTGTTAATGTTGCCGCGCATAAGTTAGCAAAAGTAGGTGTTGATGATGAGCTTTGTAAGGTTTGGTTTGGGGTTCCCCCAGACTTTATTCTCGATGTAATCTCGGATGATATTCCGAGCTACACTAGTTAAATAAAGCGGCAATGTTAACCTAAAAAAAAAAGGTCCCGGCAAGGACGCACGATACGATACTTGCGCGCGCGAGCGGCCGTGCAGGGATCCCCCGCGGCAACACACATGCGACCGTCGCGTCGCATCGTCATCAGCTAGAAAGACGAATCAATGCTTTTCTTCGTGAGTTCTCACCGGCGCATCACGCGCAAGGCGGATCTGAACTTGTGAAGGTCCACCTCGCCGGGCTAGGTTGCACCGGGAAGAACGTACGTAAGGGCCACAGGAACCAACCCACACCTCTCCCATTTCGTCGCCTGGTCAAGGAGACGGGACATGCAAATTCTTCGTGCCATGAATTGGGAAAAGAGAGAAGAACAGGATCCTCCATGCCGGTGTCGGCCGGGTCCTAAAGGCGTCAATCTTTTACGGGTCTTGTCTATGGCGTGTTTACCTTTAAGATCGGGCATTCCGGCCGTATCGCGCTCTGCATTCGATTCCTCCAGTCGGTCGAGCCGTGCCAACTTGATCCTGTAGATCGAAGCATCCGAACTGATCCGATAAACTGCTGCTAATATTGTCACTTCGCAACGTCCGAGGAAGAAAAGTAGTCCGGTGCAGCCTAAGTTGGCGGCACCACGCCTTTGCTGTCGCCTGCTAGCTTCCCGTACCGAGACACATGGACAACGTCTTCAGTTCGGCCAACGTAAGGTTTCTTGTGCGGTCGCAGCCGCCACCGCCAGCATGTGAAAAATTTAGATCCCCTCGCCTCCGGCTGTCATCTTAATGCTGAGAGTTCGGCCAACGTAAGGTTTTTTGTGCTGTCACAGCCGCCACTGCCAACATGTGAAAATTTTAGGTCCCCTCGTCTCCGGCTGTCATCTTAATGCTGAGAGGTGGGGGGCTTTGAATTTTCAATACCTCTATGTTTTTCGTCAACGTCTAGTGATTATCAAAGTTTTGTGAGAATAAATTTTCTCTCGTTCTTTTGACGGTGACATGAGATTAGAGAGTTTTCTGTCCTCGCAGATTCGATTATTCAGATCTGATCACTTTATGTTGCTGTGTCAAGCTTTTTTATTGGTCTGATTCTTTGTGGAGTTGAAATCTTTCATCGACACCATGGTGGAGATATAGTGATTCGACGGCCTACACTTCTAGGGGATCATCCCTGGCCCAAGTACGTTCATCGATCAAGGCTTTCCATCTTTTTGGATGGGCGACTCAAGGCGCTTTCAAAAACCATGATTGGTAATGTTCGTGCGGGCGAAGGAGTGACAACATTATTGCTCTAGTTCGATTGCAGCCTTTTTACCGAAGTCTTTGGAGTATTTCTTCGAGCAAAGATTGACGCCGTAAAGAAGGTGTTTTCAAGAGATTTCATTGTAATTCTTAGTCATAGGATTTACTTTGTATTTTCTTGGATGTTAGGTCCAAATCAGTGTATCTATAATTGTTACGGGTATAAATAAAGTTACAGGTGTTTCTGAAAAAAAAACCTGAGTGATTTTCTTAGCGCAAATCTTATCTGGATGTCATCAGCTATTTAGGTATCTCCAACGAACTACCTCTTAACTACTGGATCAAATTTATGGACTTAAAGCAGTACAAATGGACACGTCAGGAAATAAGACTCGTTCGCTAGGAGGGAGGCCGTGGCGAACGCAGATGCATATACTCCCCCGCAACTCTCCCCACCCTCCCCCCAAGAGCATCTACGACAGGATGCCCCAAACCGGTCTCAAACGTCCGGGCGGGCGGGCCGGTCACTGACCGGTCAAAAAAATCGACCCACACGGACGCCTCAAACTGACCTCAAACACGCGGTCCGGCGTCCCTCATATCCAGCCCAAATGTAGGACGCATATGGTGAGACCCGGGCGCGCCTGGGCGCGTCCGTCACGTTAGCCCGGCCCACCACCGACCCCACGACATCCCCATAAAAAAAAAACAATCCGTCCCCTCTCTGAACCCTACCTCACTCCACTCTCGTCTCTCGCTCCATCCCCTCCTCTCCCCTCTTCGATTTAGATCGAATCCGACGACACCGGCGGCATGTCGAGCTCTGGCAGCCGCTTGGACTATGACCTCGATGCCGAATATGATGTACGGGGATGTGAAATCGATTATTTAAGACGGGACCGGTCACTGCGCGTCCGCGGGCGTTTGAAGGCCCAAATTTACTGTTCGTGGCTGTAGATGCTCTCACGCTATGCCATCATTTTCTCCTCATTGTACCACATAGGGAGTGAGTGAGAGAGAGAGAGAGAGAGAGAGAGAGAGAGAGAGAGAGCAGAGCAGAGAGAGAGAGAGAGAGAGAGAGCAGAGCAGAGGGATAAGGGAGAGGGCTTGGCGAGGGTTTGCATGGTTTGGGCGAAAATTGGGCGATGCGGCCCGTCACTAGTTACTATACAGCAGGTGATCTCAAGAAAAAGTAAATTGACTGGCTAAGAGCACCTACAGTCGGATTTGGCAAATCCGATTCCCTCTACGAATGCATCCACAGATGCATCAGGATGGTTCTTTATTTGGGCTGCCATACATTCACACACCTTAACTGTGGATCCTCAAATTCATGCAAACCTTTCACGCCGATCATACGATATAAATCATCTGCATTCAACAGTTCGAAACAAATACGACAAAGCAAATAGTTAAACAATCCAGACATGCCAAAATAAAATCAATGTCTGAGCGTGACGAATCAGTCGCTGGCCGAATCACTCGCCGGACTCCATCCATGCCGCCTGCTCCTCTGCCGTCCTTGCCTCCTGCTCTGCATGCTCCGCCTGCATCCTTGCCGCATGCTTCGCTACTGCCATAGCCGCCCTCGCCGCCTCGTAGTCCCTATGCTCGTTGATCTCTTTTTTCTTCACCACAAGCCACTTCTTAGCATGCTCATCCAAGAGGCTTTCATCCGCCAACATGATCTTCGCATCCTCCGCGTCCCGTGAGATTTGCAAACTCTCCTTCTCAAGCTCAATCTCTCCAAAGGTCTTGGCCTTCTCGAGCTCCCATTTGATCGTCGCCTCTTTCTTCTCCAACTCGATCTTCTTCCTCTCAATTTCGAGTTTCTTCTCCATCCTATTTTGGTCCCAATCAATTCTCTCCTTTTGCGCATCCAAATAAGCTTGTACCTCTCCTCTTTATTGTTCTCCCTTACCGAAAAAAATTCCATCCACGTGGAGGACATTTTTGTAGCCGCGACGTCACGGGAGGCCCTTGCCTTCCCCCACTTGTTCCCCATGACTGCCGGTTATCCTTTGGCACAGTGGCTCTTTCATTCTCCACGAAAATATCTTTATCTTCTTCGTCCAATCCAATTGATTGGTGGGAGATTGAGCCATCATTCCTCTTCTTGCCGGCCTTGAGATTGGTCACAAGGTGTGTCCACTGTGGTCGGCCATTCAATATGATCCAACAATGGCTAAACAGAAATGGCTTCTTCTCCGTTTCGTGATACATAGTGGCCACCACCGCTGTCTAGCAAACAAAATATGTATGAGCATGAATGCAAAACAAACAAGCATACGCAAATGATGACTAGATGAAGTAGCTTACGTGAGATGCCACTCTCATCCCACTTTGAGGGCGGTCAGTCACTTGTGAGTATTAGCCGACGTACTTGTCCACTTCAGCTTGAATGATCCCCAATCGTTGTCGGAGAGATGCCACATTGCAGTTGGTGACGATAGCATGCGACTCCACATATTCCTTGTGCTCATGATATTCCTTTCCAATCTTCTCCCAATACTTGTTCCTCTTTTGCTTGGTGTCGCATATTGGATCCATTGTGGTGGCCAACTAAGCTTTGACCAACAAGATATCCTCAAAAGTTAAGAATGCCGGACCTCTTGCATTTTCCGTCTTTGGTTTATTCTTCTTTTTGCTCGGATTTGGATTTGAAGTTGTCCCAACTCCAAATGAAGGGCAATTTGAATCCCCCAATTCATACTCCATTTGGGTCGGACTTGATTATCAGCGATCATGTCCTACATGAACAACTCCTAAATGATCATGGTTTGCAAGCATTTATCATGTCCGAAAAGAAATAGCGGTCTATGCAAAACATTGAACATGTGATAACCCACAAGTATAGGGGATCGCAACAGTTTTCAAGGGTAGAGTATTTAACCCAAATTTATAGATTCGACACAAGGGGAGCCAAAGAATATTTGTAAATAATAGCAGTTGATTTGTCAATTCAACCACACCTGGAGATTAAATATCTGTAGCAAAGTGATCAGTAGCATAGTAATATGATAGTTTGATAGTAGTAGTAATGGTAGCAGCGGTAACGGTAACAACAGTAACAGTTTTGTAGCAGTTGTAGCAATAGCAATAGTAACTTAGCAAGAACAATATGTGAAAAGCTCGTAGGCATTGAATTGGTGATTATGTTGGATAATATTTATCATATAATAGTCATAACCTAGGGCGACGAAGAACTAGCTCCAGTTCATAAATATAATGTAAGCATGTATTCCGTAAATAGTCGTACGTGCTTATGGAAAAGAACTTGCATGACATATTTTGTCCTACCCTTCCGTGGCAGCGGTGTCTATAAGAAAACTAAGGGATATTAAGGCCTCCTTTTAATAAAGAACCGGAACAAAGCATTAACACATAGTGAATACATGAACTCCTCAAAATACGGCCATCAACGGAAAGTATCCCAATTATTGTCACCTTGGGTTTACGAATCATAACACATAGTAGGTGCATATAACTTGCACGATCGGATCACGAACATAGATATAATGGTGAAAACATAAACGGTTCAGATTTGAAATTATGGCACTCGGGCCCTAGTGATAGGCATTAAGCATAGCAAAGTCATAGCAACATCAATCTCAGAATAAAGTGGATACTAGGGATCAAGCCCTAACAAAACTAACTCGATTACATGATGAATCTCATCCAACTCCTCACCGACCAGCGAGCCTACGAAGGAATTACTCACTCCCGACGGTGAGCATCATGAAATTGGTGATGGAGGATGGTTGATGATGACGAAGACCGAAGATCCCCCTCTCCGGAGCCCCGAACAGGCTCCAGATCTGGCCTCCCGATGAAGAATAGAACGTGGCGGCGGCTCCATATCATAAAACGCGATGAAACTTCCTCTCCTATTTTTTCTCCAAAAATAGGATTTTATAGCGTTGGAGTTAGGGTCAGCGGATCCTCGTGGGCCCCACTACCCACCAGGGTGCGCCAGGGGGGTGGCGCGCCCTGGTGCCTTGTGGGCAGCTGGGCCCCCTCCAGTGGGTCTTGGTTCCAGTATTTTTTATTTATTTCAAAATAATTCTCCAAAAAGTTTCGTCCGATTCCGAGAACTTTTATTTCTGCACAAAAACAACACCATGATAGTTCTGCTGAAAACAACGTTAGTCCGGATTAGTTTCATTCAACTCATGCAAATTAGAGTCCAAAATAAGAGCAAAAGCGTTAGGAAAATTAGATATGATGGAGACGTATCAACATGGCATATGCAAATTTGATCGGACAGGAGCAACAAAAACATACCGAGTCTTGTTGTCATTATGTTGAATAGGTTGTGGGCAGCCCAGCCGCTGCCGGTGCTAGTGCTTATCCGCACCTGAATGAGCTGTGGCGAGTGACACACGTCCACCCGCGGCATCTGCGTGAGCGGAAAGCTGCCCGGAATGCTCCAACTGGCCGTCGGATCCTCCTATGTCCCAACCTGGTCTGACGGTGCAATCCTTGTCGGCGGCGGGATGGATGGGGTGGAGGGTTCCGGGCGCGGCGGGAGGAGGGGGGACAGCTACACGTCCCTATCCACATCTGCTCCCTGCGCCGCTGCCGCCACTTCCCTCTCTTGCTGCACGCGGCGCCGGTTCCTCCAGACGATGTTCACCGGCTTACACGACGAAGCCGAGGACGGGACACTGACGTACGAGGCGGATGCAACCTCTGTCACGGCGGTCGGGGACGGGCTGGACGATATCTAGGGCGGCGGACCGGGACCAAGGGTGAGGCTGGGGAGCAAGGGTGGAGGACAGCGAGGTTTCGGATGCGGGAAAGGTTGGAGGAAGACGGGAGGAGGGGGAGGGTTTGGTGGATTTGGTGCAATATGAGGTGGGTAGGGCTGTCAGGTCCGATGTGGCGGACGCACCCGGGCGCGTCCGGACGCCCCCATACCCGCTTCATATTTGGGCTGGATATGAGAGATGCCGGTCAGCTCGGGCGTTTGAGACTCGTTTGAGGTGACCGTCTGGATCGCGTTTTTGTGACCAATCAGTGTCTATTTCGTCTGCTCGGGCATTTGAGGCGGGTTTAGATGCTCTAAGCTATTTGAATGGTTGAGGCATAGAAAATTGGACTCCAATAAGAGCCGGCGGTCAGATGGGGAGGCCGATTCCTGCGAATGATCCGTTCATTTTCAAGGGTGTCTCAACGTGAACTAAGCCAACAAAAAGGAAGTTCATTCATTTTTTTGAGGGGTAAAAAAATGTTCATTCTGAAAGGCGCTCGTGTGACCCTTCCCAGGATTTTTTGCCATGTTGTACTTGTTAAAATTACCACACGAAAAATACCTACAAAAGAAATATCACTATAAACTACAAAATGGAAAAAAAAATCATGGTCCAGTACAGGAAATACATGTATTTTATGTTGCTGTCGTTTTTAATTTAAGTTTCCATGTAAATAAGTTTTAAGTTGTGGGTCAGAAATTGGAAAAAGTTAAGAAATAACAAAAATTACCATGCTCTTAATACTATAATGGCAAGCCTTGAATAATAAAATTACCATGATGTAAGTAATTAAAAATTGGTTAGACATGTGAAAAATTGATTAGCCATGGTTGGTATGAATTATTTGAGATGGTGTATAGAATTAATTTTCCATGAGAAATGCACATATTAATTTGCCGTGGAAATAGTAATTTCCATGTATACACCTATGGCAAATAGTAATGTGCCGAGGTCTAAATAATAAAATTGGCATAGTCCAATTAATAAAATTGCCATGGTCTAACTAATTAAAGTGTCATGCTACCTACAATAAAGCTACCATGGTGTAATTTCTATAATTGCCATGGTCTACCTAAGAAAAATGCCACGCTACCTACAATAAAACTACAATAGTCTACATAATAAAATTGCCATGCTGCCTACAATACAACTATCAAATGTCTAACTAAAAAAATTGGCATGGTTGAAATAATAAAATTCCATGCTAACTTAGTCTGTTAGTCATGTGAACATGACAAATATAGGAATTTTTTCTCTGGAAAAAGATGGAAAATTTAGAGAAAACATGGCAACTTGTTTGACATGGCAGCTGTGGAGGGACAAAATATGGAAAAAAGCCTAATACAAAAGTGACATGGAAAAACTTTTGGTATATAGGTCATGTCAATTGTACAAAAAAATGGTGAAAACAATTGTAGGAAAGACACATAAGTGTAAGTTTTCCTATGATAGTAGTACACGTGATGGCAAATCTAGAACAACATAGTAAAGGTGAGATGGTAATTTTGTTTTCATTCCATAGGTTCATTGGCAAGTGAATAAAACATAGTAAAGGTGACATGACAAATTTGTAATTTTTTGCTCTATAGGTTCAATAGTAAAAACATCAGAAAGATTGCCATGGTTAGTTTATAGCTAAAAAGAAAGTAAAATTTTCATGTAATGGATAAAGTTCTAATACAAATCAAGATTTGAGGGCAATCACATCTTTAAAAAGCTTGCCATGGCATGACTATATATGTATTACACCATTTAAGGTGGCATGTGAAAAAATAAAATAAAAGTTTACCATGCTTGTGAACCTAGACTTGCCAAGCAGGGGGACGTAGGAGAACAAAGCTACAAATGACATGGCAATTTTTAGCTAAATGGGAGTAATCCGAACATATAGAACTGTTAAATAGAGTAATTAACATTAAAATGTCAAAGTAGAAGGTAAAAACTAAATCCACTCCTGTCTAAATTAAGTGGTCTTTTGATCATTATCTTGGGGAATTATTTTGCGCAAAAAGTAGCAGGAAGGGAAATTATACTAACATTGGCAATTTGGCAGACTCCTGTCTAAATTAAATGGTGTTTTGATCATTAACTTGGGGAATTATTTTGCGCAAAAAGCAGAAGGAAGGGAAATTCTACTAACATTGGCAATTTGGCAGACAGGCCTACGGATCGATTTATCATCCTTTTGCTATTCCACCGAACACCACCGCGTATGGATTAGATAAGCTGGCCCTGCCTCATGGATCTCCTTTGTGAACCAAGCATCATGCATGAGAAAGGAAGACAAAAGCCGAGAGTGCTCTTTTGATCCCGAGCTCATATGCTCTTGCATGAACAGTAAAATAAAAAATAGTAAAAAAAATCAATTTTTTTTTATGACGAACATTGATGAATGTTCTAACTGCATGCAAAATTTCAGATTGAAATGACATTTGTGGAGGTCTGGGTAAAAATAACAAAATCGATGCTCCAAAATGCTTCCAACAATAGTCATTTTGGAGCATCGATTTTATTCTTTTTTCCCAGACCTCCACGAATGTCATTTCAGCCTGAAATTTTGCATGCAGTTAGAACTTTTGTCAATGTTCATCACAAAAAAAAATCAGATTTTTTTGAATTATTTTACTTTTTTTAAATTTTACTGTTCATGTGGGAGCATATGAGCTCGGGATCGAACACTCCGTGTCCAAAGATGTACATTTGTACGACAAAAGAACCATCTCTGAATGAATGTTTTTGTCGTGCGTTGATTTACGACGTGATGGGATCATGGTGCGTGCAACCAGTGATCCATCTACCGGCAAATTGTTGAGCACAATCGGTCATCTAAATTAACAAGCAAACTAAAGACGAGATAAAGTGCAACCCTGCATATATATTTAACACTTACGCAGGAACACGAGTTAATCTTACGATCAACTAATGTTCGTACGTGATGAATATATGTGTTGCATGTATATGTGTATCTTCTGGCCTATTTTTTAGTTGTGTATAGTTGAAATTGAGAACTATTTGTACTCTATATATATGTGCACCTGCATCCAATCAATACAACGAGTATTGCATTGCCAAACCATCTTCCTACATGGTATCATCCTTAAACATCCTGACCTAGGTCTAGCCGCCGCCGCACCCTCCCATGCGCGCCGCCGCTGCTTCCCACCGCCGCCGCACCCCGCCGCCACCACGTCCCCCCTCTCCAACGCCGCCGCCGCCCCGTGCTGCTGCCGCTTCCGCTCCTCCCCGCCGCGCCACCTATAGCCGCCGCCGCCGCCGCGATCTTCCCCGCCGCGCCGCTGCTGTCCTGCTATGCCGCCACCCTCCCCCGCCGCCGCTGCCGTCCTCCCAACCGCAGCTGCCGCGCCCCGCAGCCGCCGCTGCCCACCTCCCTCTCTCTCCCTTCAACCCTAACCCTAGCCGCCCCCTAACCCTAGCCGCGCCATGGACTCCCTGGCTCTTCCACCACCCGTTCGTTGAACCCCTTCGCCGGCCCCGAGCCCTCTGCGGCCGCCATCCGTGACCTCAACAACGAGGCCCGGGTCCCTATCCGCCTCGACAGCTCCAGCACCTCGTACTACGCGTGGAAGACCTACTTCGACCTTGTCTTCCGCGAGTACTATCTCACCGGGCACTTCGATGGCTCCGTGGTCCGCCATTGAGGCCACGCTCATCCGATGGTTTTATCAAACCATCTCGAAGGACATCTTCCACACGATCGTCACCGAGGACGACGACGCTTGCGCCGTGTGGACCAAGATCAACGCGCTCTTCACCGACAACAAACTTCAGCGCCTTGTTTTCTTGCAGCAGGAGTTCTTCGGCTGTCACCAGGACAACTCCACCATCGATGAGTACTGCATGCGGCTCAAGATGCTCGCCGATGAACTTCGCGACATCGGTGCCAAAGTCTCCGACGACCTCATGCTGAGCACCCTCACCGCCGGCCTTAACGAGGATTTCGGCAACGCGGCGTCTAACCTCACTTTGCTGCCGCAGCCCACCTTTCAGCGCGTCGTCGCGTACCTCAAACTCGAGGAGCACCGGATGACGAAGGTGAAGCAGCGGGTCCAGCACACCGCCCTCGCCGCCGGCACCACCCACGGCGGCCCCGCTTCACCGGCCGCCCCGACCCCGCCGCGCCCTCCCGCGCCAGCCAGGTACTACTCGCTGCCGCCCGCGCCACCCGCGCCCCCCGCGCCTCCCCAGCAGCCGTATGGTGGCGGGGGCCGGCGCAACCGGTGGGGCGGCGGGGCTCGCCGTCAACAGCAGCAGCCGGCCCAGGGCACCCGGGGGGGCGCGCTACCAGCAGCCCCCTCACCCCGCTGTGGGCAGCCGGGCAGAACCCGTGGATGGGCGTTGTGCATGCCTATCATATGTCCGTCCCACGGGCTCCTGCGCCGGGTCTTCTCGGTCCTCGCCCCGCGGGCCACCGGGCGTTCCTCGGCGCGCCCTACCAGCCAGCTGGCGCCGGCTACAGCGCCTCCCTTGCGCCGCCGCCTCTCGGCGGTTATGCTCCGCCCGCCCCGGTGCCGCCCTATGGGGGGTCTCCCGCCGCCACCGGTCCCTGCGCCCTGGGATCCCGCCCTCCTGGCCGCCCTGCACTCTGCGTCGTCGCCGAGTAACTATGGCGATGGAGGCGACTGGTACATGGACTCCGGTGCTACTGTGCACTTGACAGCTCATCCCGGTAACCCAACCTCCTCCACTCCCGTTCATACACCCACTCGTATCACCGTTGTCAACGGTTCTTCTTTACCTATCACTCATATCGGTAGCACTAGTTTTCCCTCCATTTCCACACCCATCACTATGTCTAATGTTCTTGTTTCCCCTGAATTAGTCACGAACTTAGTTTTCGTTCATCGTCTTACTCGTGAGAACCCACTTACTGTTGCCCGTACCCGGATGGTACTTCACCGATGTGACAGCCCCGATGAGCTCTATCCCGTGCACGCCGGCGCCTCCACTTCCACACCCGTCGCCCTCGCCGCCGGCGTTGACCTTTGGCATGCTCGCTTGGGCTACCCCAACCCCATCGTTTTGCGTCAAATTCTTAGGAGTTTTTCTTTCTCATGTAATAAGCTCGACGAGCATACTTGTGAGGCTTATCGTTTAGGCAAGCACGTTCGTCTCCCTTTTAGTGCGTCTACAACTGTTTCCACTTTTCCGTTTCAATTACTTCATAGTGATGTTTGGACGTCTCCCGTTGCGAGTAACACGGGCTACCTATACTATTTGGTGATTTTAGATGATTATTCTCATTATGTGCGGACTTTTCCTCTCCGTCACAAATCCGATGCTTTAGCCACACTCACGTCCTTTTATTTCTATGTCACCACACAGTTCGGTCGCCCCATTCTTGCACTCCAAACTGATAATGGAAAAGAGTTTGACAACGTTGCTCTCCGCACCCTTCTCGCCTCTCACGGCACCATCTTTCGTTTAACTTGCCCATACACCTCACAGTAGAACGGCCGCGCCGAGCGCATTCTTCGCACTCTTAACGACTGCGTTCGCACGTTACTCTTTCACTCTAACGTGCCACGCTCGGTTTTGGCCTGATGCTCTTGCCACTGCTACCCTTCTAGTTAACATCTGTCCGTGTCGTCCTCGGTGGAACTACGCCCCTCACCACCTTCTCTTCGGTGCACCGCCGTCCTATGACGGTCTTCGCATCTTCGGGTGTCTTTGCTATCCTAGCACCGCGTCCACCACTCCACACAAACTCGCACCATATTCGCTCCCATGCGTCTTCCTTGGCTATCCCTCTAACAGCAAAGGTTACCGGTGCTATGATCCTGTCACTCACCACGTGTACACCTCGAGGCACGTGTATTTTGTCGAGACGGTGTTTACTTTTTTTCAGGTCTCTCCGGCTCCGGCTCCCTCGACGCCGACCCCCGCGCCCCTGCTTGGCGTGATGCGCGGCCGCGACCCCAGGCGGTCCCACCTACCCGGCGCCTTCTGCCGCCGCCCGGGTTCCCGACTCCCTTCCCCAAGGTCGAGTCAGACCGGGCCCCTGGGTCCCCGACTCCCTCCTATGAGGTTGAGTCTGACCGGGGCCCCACCCCGGCGCCGCGGTAGGCACCCCGCCTGCCACCCCAAACGGCGCCACCCCAAACGGCGACGGGCTCGACATCCTCCTCGCCCGTCGCCGCTCTCGCTGCGGCCTGGCCGGCTGTCGCCGCCTCTGGCTCTGCGGCCACCGACGCCTCTAGCCCCGCCGCTGGCCCGTCCACTGCCGCCGACCCGGCCACCGCTGCAGGCCCGGTCGCCGTCGCGGGCCCGGCTGCCCCCGCTGGTTCGGCTCTCGGCGTGACGACCCGCGCTCGGGCCGGCATTCATCGGACGAGCACGCGCTACTCCTCCGACGAGTATGTGTGCGCTGCCTTGACATCGACGCCGTCACCCATCCCCACCTCCGCTCGCGCTGCCCTTCGGGATCCCCACTGGCTCACAGCGATGCAGGAGGAGTTCGATGCCTTGCAGCACAACCACACGTGGCATCTTGTTCAGCGACCCCTCATGCCAATGTCATCACTGGCAAGTGGGTGTTTCGCCACAAGACCTGCCCGGATGGTTCTCTTGAGCGCTACAAGGCTCGGTGGGCGGTTCGTGGCTTTCGGCAACGTGCGGGCATGGACTTCACCGACTTCGCTCCGGTTGTGAAACTGGGCACGATCCGCACCGTGCTTCAGTTGGCAGTCTCGCGAGCCTGGCCTGTGCATTAGTTGGATGTCTCCAACGCCTTCTTGCACGGTCATCTTGCCGAGCAGGTGTTCTGTGAGAGGCCCACTGGCTTCGTCGACGCCGAGCATCCGGACTTCGTGTGCTTGCTCTCCCGTTCTCTTTACGGGCTGAAGTAGGCGCCACAGGCTTGGTACGAGCGTATCGCCGCCTTCCTGCAGTCTCTGGGCTTTCGGTCCGCTCGCTCCGATGCCTCACTCTTCGTGTATCATCAGGGCGCTGACACTGCATATCTGCTGCTCTACGTCGACGACATCATCCTCACGGCGTCCGCCCCTGAGCTCCTTCAGCGGCTCACGGCTCGTCTTTGTGATGAGTTCGCCCTCAAGGACTTGGGGCCTTTGCACTACTTCCTCGGCATCGAGGTGGTCCGTCGGGCTGACGGCTTCTTCCTGCAACAGCAGAAGTACGCCCAAAAGCTTCTGGAGCGCGCCGGTATGCTTAACTGCAAGCCGGCGCCCACTCCTGTGGACACGAAGGCGAAGGTTTCTGCTCTGGAGGGGTCTCTCGCGTCCGATACAGCGTTTTATCGCTCCATTGCTGGTGCCTTACAGTACCTGGCGCTGACCCGCCCGGACCTGCAGTACGCTGTTCAGCAGGTGTGCCTCCACATGCACTCCCTGCGTGACTCCCATTGGACCTTGGTGAAGCGTATTCTCCGTTACATACGTGGCACTATGTCCTTTGGTCTCACCCTGACGGCCTCCGCCTCCACCGACCTCGTCGCCTACTCAGATGCTGACTGGGCAAGCTGCCCCGACACCTGGCGCTCTACGTCCGGCTATAGCGTCTACCTTGGGCCCTCATTGATCTCTTGGTCATCGAAGCGACAACCCACGGTCTCCCGCTCCAGCGCCGAGGCAGAGTATTGGGCTGTCGCTAATGCCGTGGCAGAATGCTCTTGGATTCGTCAGCTGCTCCAGGAGTTGCTTTGTGATGTTCACAAGGCCACACTTGTCAACTGCGACAACATCAGCGCGGTCTACCTCTCCGCTAACCCGGTGCACCATCATCGTACGAAGCATATTGAGCTCGATATTCACTTTGTTCATGAGCAGGTTGCACTTGGCCGTGTTCGGGTTCTCCACGTTCCGACGACGCAACAGTTTGCTGATGTGATGACTAAGGGATTGCCTACTCCTGTCTTCAAGGAGTTTCGGTCCAGTCTCTGTGTCTCCGGTGACGCTTCGACTACGGGGGGGGGGGTGTTGAATATATGTGTTGCATGTATATGTGTATCTCCTGGCCCACCTCCTAGTTGTGTATAGTTGAGGTTGAGGCCTACTTGTACTCTATATATACGTGCACCTACACCCAATCAATACAACGAGTATTGCATTGCCAAACCATCCTCCTACAGTACACAACCTCAAGTTCAATATAAGGGCCTCGAACGACCTTCAGTGGCTGGCTTCAAATAAATTACAAAATCCATTTTCATTCCCAATCATCTGGTGTATTTTGCACGCAAATGATACACGCATGGCTCACTGCTATTTTGTGCGCGCATCCACTTCTCTTCTACACGGAACATGTGCACAATTATAAAAGGTAGCCCGATCATAGAGAAGTGTGGCTAAAATCATCTTAGTTTCTGAACCTTGGTCGTTTGTTGGATGACTTCGCCATGATGACTTTATTTATAAAGTCGGGCATATGTGTTTTCTCTAAAA
Source organism: Thinopyrum elongatum (assembly GCA_011799875.1). Classification (NCBI taxonomy): domain Eukaryota; kingdom Viridiplantae; phylum Streptophyta; class Magnoliopsida; order Poales; family Poaceae; genus Thinopyrum; species Thinopyrum elongatum. The sequence goes on along the minus strand of CM022299.1, from coordinate 180,065,241 downwards.
AAGATCATCTTAGTTTGCAATTGTGAGTGGATAATTTTTTTCAACAAAATCCTCGTCGAGAGGGCAAGGTGATCCCGCGGTTTCATGAAGAATAATAGAGTTGACCTGATTTATAAGAAAAACTAGGCCAAAAATTACCAAATTGCTTGAAACAAGCTTTTGCCCCGCTTTATATATAAAGCAAATGCCGATTCAAGTACACGGCCGAACGATACAAGATGGTGAGGCAGCCCTCAAACAACGCCAATCCCAAGATAACCGAATCACGCAGAACTATGACTACACTTCCAAAGAAAGCATAGGGAGAATTGAGTACAACGCCACACAAGGCCCTAAACACCCAAACTCCACGACAATGCCCCCAGGAGGGAAAACGGCGCAGAGCATCGCCGCTGCCGAGTCTGGAAGGGACAAGGGTCTTCACCCGGAACCCTGGCACGAAGAGGAGCACCACAACGGCGTCTTCGGGAAGATAGTGGCACCCACAAGCGGTGCCGTCGTCGGCGACAAAGCGCAGAGCTTTCGCTCGGCAGCTTCCCTGTGCCACCACGAGGTCTTCAGAACTAGTGCAATGAGTTCAGCACCCCAGGTCCGGATCGGGGCGTCGCTTGATGTCTACTACACAACTTGTTCTTGTAGACTCGTGTTGGGCCTCCAAGCGCAGAGTTTTGTAGGACAGTAGCAAATATTCCTCAAGTGGATGACCTAAGGTTTATCAATCCGTGGGAGGTGTAGGATGAAGATGGTCTCTCTCAAACAACCCTGCAACCAAATAATAAAAAGTCTCTTGTGTCCCCAACACACCCAATACAATGGCAAATTGTATAGGTGCACTAGTTCGGCGAAGAGATGGTGATAAAAGTGTAGTAATGATAGTAGATATTGATTTTTGTAATAGGTACAATAAAAAACAGCAAGGTAGCAATTGATAAAACGGCGCACAAACAGTATTGCAATGCATGAAAATGTGGCCTAGGGTTCGTACTTTCACTAGTGCAATCTCTCAACAATGCTAATCTAATTGAATCATATAACCATCCCTCAACGTGCGATGAAGAATCACTCCAAAGTTCTTATCTAGCGGAGAACATAAGAAGAAATTGTTTGTAACTATTCTTTCCGATCGATCTATCCAAGAGTTCGTACTAAAATAACACCAAGTTATTCTTTCCGATCGATCTATCAAGAGTTCGTACTAAAATAACACTAAGTTATTCTTTCCGATCGATCTATCAAGAGTTCGTACTAAAATAACACCAAAGCAAATTCAGATTCATAATACTCAATCCAACACAAAGAACCTCAAAGAGTGCCCCAAGATTTCTACCGGAGAAACAAAAGAAGAGAACGTGCATCAACCCCTATGCATAGATTACCCCAATGTCACCTCGGGAATCCTCGAGTTGAGTACCAAAACATATCTCAAGTGAACCAATATAATACCCCATTGTCACCACGGGTATTCATATGCAAGACATATATCAAGTGCTCTCAAATCCATGAAAGTATTCAATCCGATAAAATGAAATCTCAAAGGGAAAACTAAATTCATCACAACTAGAGAGGGGAAAACACCATATGATCCAACTATATTAACAAAGCCCGTGATACATCAAGATCGTGTCATCTCAAGAACACGAGAGAGAGAGAGAGAGAGAGAGAGATTAAACACATAGCTACTGGTACAAACTCTCAGCCCCGAGGGTGGACTACTCCCTCCTCATCATGGTGGCCGCCGGGATGATGAAGATGGCCACCGGTGATGATTTGCCCCTCTGGCAGGGTGCCGAAACGGGGTCTAGATTGGATCTCGTGGATACAGAAGCCTTGCGGCGGCGAAACTTCTGATCTAGGGCTACCCCGAGGGTTTTTGGAATATTTGGCAATTTATAGGGTGAAGAGGCAGTGCGGGAGGCCACCGAGTTGGGCACAACTTACCGGGGCACGCCTGGGGACCCAGGCGCGCCCGGGTGGGTTGTGCCCCCCTCGGGGCACCCCCCAGGTGCTGCTCTGGCCCATTGGATGTCTTCTGGTCCATAAAAAATCCACAAAAAGTTTTGCTGCATTTGGACTCCGTTTGATATTGATTTTCTGCGATGTAAAAAACAAGCAAAAACAGCAACTGGCACTGGGCACTATGTCAATAGGTTAGTCCCAAAATATGATATAAAGTTGCTATAAAATGATTGTAAAACATCCAAGAAAGATAATATAACAGCATGAATACTTCATAAATTATAGATACGTTGGAGACGTATCAGCATCCCCAAGCTTAATTCCTACTCGTCCTCGAGTAGGTAAATGATAAAAGAAATAATTTATGAAGTGTGAATGCTAGCAAAGTGCATAAGTTTGATCAATAGTAATTTCAATCACTTTTCCTAGCATCATAACAGCAACTCTTTCTCGTAAAACTCATCATGTTAAAGTAGCAACCAATTCACATGTTAAGGTTCAAACAATGAATTCTCTTGAAACTCAACAACCTATATTCTTAGTCACTAAACAATTGCAATTCAACTTATTCAACAGAGTCTAAGTAAGAGCTCCACATACTCAACCATCATATAGTCTTCTATGATTGCTAACACTCATCGCATACACATGAGCAAAATGTTTCAACCGGACACATAGAAAGATAGGGGCTTATAATTTCGCCTCCCAACGTATTCACCTCAAGGGTGATGTCAACAATAATAACTCATGCTACCCATATCCAACTGGATATATGTGCCTAGATCTTTCCTCACCACATGATGCTTGCCAAAAGAGAAAAATAAAAAGGAATAGAGAGAAAAACTTTGACTCTTGCATGAAAGTAAATACATAAAAGTAAAAGGTAGGCCCTTAGCAGAGGGAAGCAGAGGTTGCCATGCGCTTTTTGTTTGTATGCTCAATCCCTTAGTGGAAAAGAACGTCACATTATATTGCCCCTTATGATAGCAACCTTTATTATGCAGTCTGTCGCTTTTATTCTTTGCCATCACAAGTTCGTACAACGCTCAATTTTCTCTTACACTAAATGATCTAACACTTTTAGAAGCAATTTTTATTGCCTTATTGCACCGATGACAACTTACTTGAAGGATCTTACTCAATCCTTAGGTAGGTATGGTGGACTCTTGAAAATAAGATTTGGGTTTAAGGGTTTTTGGATGCACAAGTAGTATCTCTACTTGGTGCAGAATTTTTGGCTAGCAAAGATGGGAGGCAAGCACCACATGTTGAAGGATCTATGACAATATAACTTCTATGTGAATATGAACAAACATAAATCATTATGTTGTCTTCCTTGTCCAACGTCAACAATTTTGGCATATAATATTTTGATGGGGGCTCACAATCACAAAAGATTTCCAAGATAGTGTATTTGCATGTGAAAGTTCTCTTCCTTATAGTAATCATTCATGAATTGCTTGTATGACCAATATTGTGATTGTCAAGCTTCAAAAGATTTCACTTTCTAAACCCAATGTGAAGCTACCACTAGGCATGATATGAACATATAATTTCAACTTCATGATATTCAATTCATTCAACAATTTACTCATAGGATATAAGTGAAGCACAAGAGTGAATGACAAACTACTCCAAAAAGATATAGGTGAAGATCAAGCGAGTAGTTAAGTAAAGGGGTAGCTAATTGAGGACTCTCTCTTATTTAAAAACTTTCAGATCTAAGTATTTTATTAAAAAAGCAAGTAAAACAAAACAAAATGACATTCCAAGAATAGCACAACTCAAGTGAAGAAGCAAAAACTTAGGCTCAACCGATACTAACCGATAATTGTTGATGAAGAAACGTGGGATGCCTACCGGGGCATCCCCAAGCTTAGATGCTTGAGACTTCTTGAAATATTATCTTGGGGTGCCTTGGGCATCCCCAAGCTTGAGCTTTTGCATCTCCTTAATTCCTTTTATATCACGGTTTCCCTAAATCTTAAAAACTTCATACACACAAAACTCAACAAGAACTCGTGAGATAAGTTAGTATAAACCAATGCAAAAACCTTATCATTATCTACTGTAGAAAATCACAAAAATTATTATTCAACATTGCATACTAAATGCCTCTGCATATTTAATACTCCTATCCTCAAATAGAATCATTAAACAAGCAAACATATGCAAACAATGCAAACATAACAGCAATCTGCTAAAACAGTATAGTCTGTAAAGAATGCAAGAGTATCAATACTTATTTAACTCCAAAAATTATGAAAATTTACCATACTGTAGAAAATTTATCATATCTTACTGTGCATAAAGTTTCAACATTTTATCACATTCTGACTTTTCTCGGGAATTTTTGTAACATCGATAAACTTTCTGTTTTGAAACAGCAACTCATATACTTGCAAAATAAGCGTGGTAAAGGCTATCCTTGACATTTTTATTGAAAAGAAAGATGCAAAACATTATTCTAAATAACAGCAAGCAAATCCTAACAAGAAAATGATGCTCCAAGCAAAACACATATTATGTGACGAATAAAAATGTAGCTCCAAGTGAGGTTACCGATAATGTTGGAGACGAAAGAGGGGATGCCTTCCGGGGCATCCCCAAGCTTAGTTGCTTGGATCTTCCTTGAATATTACCTTGGGATGACTTGGGAATCCCCAAGCTTAGGGTCTTGTCACTCCTTATTCTCCTCATATCGACATCTCACCCAAAACTTGAAAACTTCAATCAGACAAAACTAAACGGAACTTCGTGAGATAGGTTAGTATGATAAAGAGCAAACCATTTCACGTTGGTACTGTCAAAGAAAAGATTCATAATTGTTTCCACACAATGCCTACTGTAGCATATCATTTCCACAATTTATATTAAGCAATATAAGCCATAGAAACTAGAAAACAAGCAAACTATCCATTGAAAACAGAATCTGTCAAAAACAGAACAGTCTGTAATAATCTGTACTCCAACCATACTTCTCCTACTCCAAAAATTCTGAAAATTTAGGAAAACATAGAGAATTTATATACCCATCATCTGTAAAAAATTCAGAATTTTTCCACATTCCAGTAAAATACAGGAATTTCTTCACTGGACGCAAAAGTTTCTGTTTTTGCACAGAATCAAGTCAACTATCATCCACACTATCCCAAAGGCTTTACTTGGCACTTTATTGAAGCAAAAGCTATAAAACAAGATTACTACAGTAGACTAATCATGTGAAAACACCAAAACAGTAGGTAAAAGTGTTGGATTGTCTCCCAACAAGCGCTTTTCTTTGATGCCTTTTAGCTAGGCATGATGGTTTCAATGATGCTCGCATAAAAGATAAGAATTGAAACACAAAGAGAGCATCATGAAGCATATGACTAGCACATTTAAGTTGAACCCACTTCCTATGCATAGGGATTTTGTGAGCAAACAAGTTATGGGAACAAGAATCAACTAGCATAGGAAGGCAAAACAAGTGCAACTTCAAAACTTTCACCATAAAGAGAGGAAATTTGATATTATTGCAATATGTAAAAGCATATGTTCCCCTCTCATAATAATTTTCAGTAGCATCATGAATGAATTCAACAATATAACTATCACATAAAGCATTCTTTTCATGATCCACAAGCATAGAAATTTTATTTCTCTCTATATAAGCAAATTTATTCTCATGAATAGTAATGGGAGCAAACTCAACAAAATAACTATCATGGGGTTGAAAATTAAAATCATGATGACAAGTTTCATGGTTATCATTATTCTTTATAGCATACATGTCATCACCATAATCATCATATATAGCAACTTTGTTGTCATAGTCAATTGAAACCTCTTCCAAAATAGTGGATTCATCACTAAATAAAGTCATGACCTCTCCAAATGCACTTTCGTAATTATCACAATAAGATTCAACACCCTCCAAAATAGTGGGATCATTAGTACCTAGAGTTGACACTCTTCCAAACCCACTTTCATCAACATAATTATCATAAATAGGAGGCATGCTACTATTATAACAAATTTTCACATCAAAACTTGGGGGACTAAAAATATCATCTTCATCAAACATAGCATCCCCAAGCTTGTAGCTTTGCATATCATTATGGATATTCAAAGAATTCATACCAACAACATTGCAATCATGCTCATCATTTATGCCAAACATTTTATAGAATTCTTCTTCTATCAATTGAGCACAATTTTCCTTTCCATCATTTTCACGAAAGACATTATAGAGATGAACAATATGATGCAACCTCAATTCCATTTTTTTGTAGTTTTCTTTTTATAAACCAAACTAGTGATAAAACAAGAAACTAAAAGATTTGATTACAAGATCTAAAGATATACCTTCATGCACTCACCTCCCCGGCAACGGCGCCAGAAAAGAGCTTGATGTCTACTACACAACTTGTTCTTGTAGACTCGTGTTGGGCCTCCAAGCGCAGAGTTTTGTAGGATAGTAGCAAATTTCCCTCAAGTGGATGACCTAAGGTTTATCAATCCGTGGGAGGTGTAGGATGAAGATGGTCTCTCTCAAACAACCCTGCTACCAAATAATAAAAAGTCTCTTGTGTCCCCAACACACCCAATACAATGGCAAATTGTATAGGTGCACTAGTTCGGCGAAGAGATGGTGATAAAAGTGTAGTAATGATAGTAGATATTGATTTTTGTAATAGGTACAATAAAAAACAGCAAGGTAGCAATTGATAAAACGGAGCACAAACAGTATTGCAATGCTTGAAAATGAGGCCTAGGGTTCGTACTTTCACTAGTGCAATCTCTCAACAATGCTAATCTAATTGGATCATATAACCATCCCTCAACGTGCGATGAAGAATCACTCCAAAGTTCTTATCTAGCGGAGAACATAAGAAGAAATTGTTTGTAGCTATTCTTTCCGATCGATCTATCCAAGAGTTCGTACTAAAATAACACCAAGTTATTCTTTCCGATCGATCAATCAAGAGTTCGTACTAAAATAACACTAAGTTATTCTTTCCGATCGATCTATCAAGAGTTCATTCTAAAATAACACCAAAGCAAATTCAGATTCATAATACTCAATCCAACACAAAGAACCTCAAAGAGTGCCCCAAGATTTCTACCGGAGAAACAAAAGAAGAGAACGTGCATCAACCCCTATGCATAGATTACCCCAATGTCACCTCGGGAATCCGTGAGTTGAGTACCAAAACATATCTCAAGTGAATCAATATAATACCCCATTGTCACCACGGGTATTCATATGCAAGACATATATCAAGTGCTCTCAAATCCATAAAAGTATTCAATCCGATAAAACGAAATCTCAATGGGAAAACTCAATTCATCACAACTAGAGAGGGGAAAACACCATATGATCCAACTATATTAACAAAGCCCGTGATACATCAAGATCGTATCATCTCAAGAACACGAGAGAGAGAGATTAAACACATAGCTACTGGTACAAACCCTCAGCCCCGAGGGTGGACTACTCCCTCCTCATCATGGTGGCCGCCGGGATGATGAAGATGGCCACCGGTGATGATTTTCCCCTCCGGCAGGGTGCCGGAACGGGGTCTAGATTGGATCTCGTGGATACAAAGGCCTTGCGGCAGCGGAACTTCTGATCTACGGCTAACCCGAGGGTTTTTGGAATATTTGGCAATTTATAGGGCGAAGAGGCGGTGCGGGAGGCCACCGAGGTGGGCACAACCCACCGGGGCGCGCCTGGGGGCCTAGGCGCATCCTGGTAGGTTGTGCCCCCCTCGGGGCACCCCCCAGGTGCTGCTCTGGCGCATTGGATGTCTTCTGGTCCATAAAAATCCACAAAAAGTTTCGCTGCATTTGGACTCCGTTTGATATTGATTTTCTGCGATGTAAAAAACAAGCAAAAACAGCAACTGGCACTAGGCACTATGTCAATAGGTTAGTCCCAAAAAATGATATAAAGTTGCTATAAAATGATTGTAAAACATCCAAGAAAGATAATATAACAGCATGAATACTTCATAAGTTATAGATACATTGGAGACGTATCATCGCTCGCCACTGCCACGGACAGGAAGAGCGCCCGAGCCACCCTCCGCTACCCTCTTGCCGCATACACGACCAAGAGGGAGAGCCACCACCACCGACATGATGCCCACCGGAGAGCCAACCATGCAGACCGCCTTCCGAAGCCGTTGCTTCGGCATCCACATCCAAGTCACCACCATCCGTCCACATAATGGAGCACCAACCTCGGAAGGAGGAAAGAAAGGGGACTCCTTTCATTCCTAGCCTGACATCAGTCACGGAAATCCCGGTCGATGCCCGCACAATAGGGGGTGTCCATACTTGCATCCTCAGCCAGTCCTAGTGGACCCAGAGGAGGGGGGGGGAGGGGGACAGCCCCATGACTACCGACGGCCACCGCCAAGCCTGCTCGCACGACGCCTCAACTGTGGTCACCGGCGCCGATCTGCCCGACGTATAGCGGCCACCTGACCACCACCAACCTACCACCACATCCATGAGGAGAGAGATCTCCTCACCCCGCGGACACTACCCGGATCGAGCCAACCAACACCTACCCGGAGCAGGAGCTCCGACCCCCCCAGGGCCCACACTGATCCACCCGAGCACGAGCCCTGAGTCCCGGCTAGCCTGAACCAGGAGAAGGGATGGACTACCACCACCCGCACCCCGCCACCGCCACGCCATAGTGGTCGCCTCACCGGCTGGTGCACCCCTGCCCCAGGCCGCCTGCAGCCACCCGAATCCGCTAGACCGAGCCACCGAAAAAGCAGCAGGAGCCACCACCACATCAAGGCCCCCACCACGCCGAACAGGAGTAGCAGCGCCCGACCCGCGCCGCCCACTGCCCTCGCCACTCGAGGTAGTTGCCAGGCAGATCTTGCCGAAGCCCCCCGCCGTCGAAGTTGCCTTCGCAAGCGCCTCCAGCAACAGCTATGACGCCTGAAGCATGGCTAGCTCGCCGGCACCCACCAGCACCAGCTCGCCGCCACGCCGCTCGGCGTCTGTGCCACGCCCCGACCAGAGGAGGCCCCGCCGCACCGGCACTCACTCGCGAGAGAACGAAGAAGTCCCCGTCGCCACCGGAGGATGAGCTGACTACCATGATGGAAAAAATATGAATTGTGGCTGCTCCACATGGCTGAGAAGACACATCACCTTCTTTAATTAAGGTCGAAGAGGAACCATACCCCCTCATCCTGGTTTGATGGATGCTGCATTGCAGCCTTGTAGAGGCACTCCCCCAATTGCTAGGAAAGGAGCGACAATGCAGCTAGATGGAATGTATATTTATCATGAAAACCTTGAAGCATGAAGGACACCATGTTGATTTCACTGTTGTGCCCCACATGCATCCAAGTGAAGAGGGAAGCTATCGAGGGAAAATCACATGATAAGAAGTCGAACAGAGGCCGAGATGAGGCGATGAGCACATCGTGAACATGGCCAACCACCACAAAAAGGGACCGGCCACTTGTCGTTGTTGCTACTGAGAAGGAGAACCATATCCTTTTTCACCCAGGATCGTGGGTGACCCGCTGAGGCACAATAGCAGACACAATGCAAGAGACCCCCAATAAAGACATATCTTTAGACCTGTCAAACCTCAACATCCCCACATTCGATCGAACTTCAAAACTCCTCGACGCCTCTTAGCCATAATAGTACTCACCCAAGACCACACCTTCCACAAGCAGTGCCTCTAAGGAGGACATGGTGACGGTGGCGCCACCTAGTTTGAGAAGAATTTTGAGCTTTCACTCGGAGACCGCCGCCGCACCAACTTCAACAGGTGGTGGCACCCATTTCACCCATCATTAAGATTTGGTTCCATTTAGATAACCCTATAAAATGATGCCCAATAATTATGAACAAAAACTAGCTAAGCATAAATATAATCTTTCCATAACCAAAAATAATATTATTGTACAGGGTCGAGGCTTGCCACAGGAGAAATAAAATCTTACCACAAGTCATTCCGGTTCAGACTTGTAGAACATCTCCTCTGGTGGCAAAACTCAAATCTCTTGAAGAGTGGGGCAAAGAGTGTGTCTACCTTTGAGCAACTTATGAACTGCATGGAAAATATCCCCATATTGCGAGACACAAATAGTTCACACACTAGAATCAACATGGTGGTATGTTCCTGTGTATCTGGTGACCAGGCTATCAACAGGCTAGCAGCACACCTGTCAAAATTTATACCAATTGTAGAACCGGAGAAGATATGTCTAGAGGGTGGGGGGTGAATAGACTCTTCACCAACCAAAGGTGCAGTTTTTAGTTTTGTTTGGATTTTGGCAGATTTTGGCACAAGTTAAGATATCACCAAGACTTCCTACACATGCATATCTAGATATAGAGCGGCGAAAATAGTACAACATGCAATTGTGTGGAAAGTAAAGGAGCAGAGATGAAAATCAAATGCAATGAAGACACGGTGATTTTTGGCGTGGTTCCGATAGGTGGTGCTATCGTACGTCCACGTTGATGGAGACTTCAACCCATAGAGGGTAACGTTTGCGTGAGTCCACAGAGGGATCCACCCACGAAGGTCCACGAAGAAGCAACCTTGTCTATTCCATTATGGCTTACGTCCACGAAGGACCAGCCTCACTCGGGTAGATGTTCACGAAGTAGGCGATCTCCTTGCCCTTACAAACTCCTTGGTTCAACTCCACAAGATCTTGGAGGCTCCCAAGTGACACCTAACCAATCTAGGAGACACCACTCTCCAAAAGGTAATAGATGTGTAGTTGATGATGAACTCCTTGCTCTTGTGCTTCAAATGATAGCCTCCTCAATACTCAATCACTCTCTCGCAGATTTGGCTTGGGTAGGAGAAGGATTGGAGTGGAAAGCAACTTGGGGAGGCTGGAAATCAAGGTTCAAATGGTAGGAATGGAATCTCTTGATCTCAACACATGAGCAGGTGGTTCTCTCTCAGAAAATGAATGGTGGAAGTTGTGTTCCGTTCTGATGGCTCTCTTAGAAAGTAAGTGGGGGTGGAGGGGTATATATAGGCTTCACCCAAAAATCCAGCCGTTACAACTTTTTGACCCAACTCGGTGACACTGGACCGAAATTTCGGTAAGACCAACCTGTGTAAAAGATTCAAACGTTGGAGGTCTCGGTGAGACCGAAGCAGAACATCTCGGAGCAACCAAAGTGCAATGGCTAGGGAAAGACCTCGTTTTAGTAGTTCCGATCATTTCATCTCGGTAATTCCGAAATGAAGCAACTTCATTACAGAAACTTGGTCACGCCATCTCGGTGGGACCGAGATCCATATCGGTAGAACTGAAAAGTTAGGGTTTGGCTCTAGCAGTGTATGTGATCAACTCGATGAGTCCAGGATAGAGAATTTCGGTGGGACTGAGGACACTTTAGGGTTTGGATAGATGTGATGCAGAGAATGTTCTTGAGGATTTTGGAGCAATATCACTAAGCACTTGAACAACAAACTCATCATCAGTACCTCATCCTCTTTCAATAGTATTGACTTTCCTATAGGACTCAATGTGATCTTGGATCACTTAACCAAAAATGAAGAGTCTTGGGGCTTTGCCAATTTCTTTTCCTTAGCATTTTTTAGGGGTCCACATCCTCATGTCCTTCCCATGTCACTGTTGAACTTATCTCAAATATACTAGATAATGTTGTTAGTCCAACAATATGTTTGTTGACATGAATTACCAAAACCAACAAGGGAGCAAATGTGCTTTCACGCTCCACCACCCCTTTTAAGATTTGCATGTGCTTTTATGTTTTCACATGTTGTTCTTTGAAAGAAGTAATCAAATTTTAGGCTCCGTACATCTTCTAATTCTATCTAGGATTATACCAATTTAGTATGTAGTTTCTTAATAAATTAGTTGTATTATATGGGGTACTGCAGATAGTTCTATCTAGGGTTACAGTAATTTAGTATGTAGGTTCATATTAAATCTTGTGTGATGTCTTTCACAATTGAATGATTTCTTCTTCTGAATATAACATGTTGTTCTAGATTTGATAGTGCAGCACTACTTCTTATTCTTACTAATATAATCTATGTACTTATGGAGTATGTGTTACCCTGTGAATCTTTGTTCACATTATTGATGACCATGCGTAGTAATAAGTCATGTCTGACTCTACTGATGCTGCTGCCAGACGAGCACATCTGTACTGCATGATTAAAGGAGAAACACCGAAGGACGATTGTCCTATAGCCAAACGTGCGCTGAGAAAGGATGTGGTCTACGAAATTGATATGGATTCACAGGGTTCAGATGATGCCAGTCAGATTGATATAGGTCAAGATCCTGGTAATCTTAAGAAAACTACTTCTCAGGTACAGATTTCTTGTACATTAGATTAGTACCACTTCTAGATTTTTGTTTCTAAACTATGTCTTCGAGTGCATTCATCCAGGCAATGTATGGTTATACATGTTGGAAATATGCCCTAGAGGCAATAATAAAGTGGTTATTATTATATTTCCTTGTTCATGATAATTGTCTATTGTTCATGCTATAATTGTGTTATCCGGAAATCGTAATACATGTGTGAGTACATAGACCACAACATGTCCCTAGTGAGCCTCTAGTTGACTAGCTCGTTGATCAATAGATGGTTACGGTTTCCTGACCATGGACATTGGATGTCGTTGATAACGGGATCACATCATTAGGAGAATGATGTGATGGACTAGACCCAATCCTAAGCATAGCACTAGATCGTGTAGTTCGTCTGCTAAAGCTTTTCTAATGTCAAGTATCATTTCCTTAGACCATGAGATTGTGCAACTCCCGGATACCGTAGGAATGCTTTGGGTGTATCAAATGTCACAACGTAACTGGGTGACCATAAAGGTGCACTACAGGTATCTCCAAAAGTGTCTGTTGGGTTGGCACGAATCGAGACTGGGATTTGTCACTCCGTATGACGGAGAGGTATCTCTGGGCCCGCTCGGTAATGCATCATCATAATGAGCTCAATGTGACTAAAGAGTTAGCCACGGGATCATGCGTTACGGAACGAGTAAAGAGACTTGCCGGTAACGAGATTGAACAAGGTATAGGGATACCGACGATCGAATCTCGGGCAAGTATCATACCGGTAGACAAAGGGAATTGTATACGGGATTGATTTAATCCTCGACATCGTGGTTCATCCGATGAGATCATCATGAAACATGTGGGAGCCAACATGGGTATCCAGATCCCGCTGTTGGTTATTGGCCGGAGAGATGTCTCGGTCATGTCTGCATGGTTCCCGAACCCGTAGGGTCTACACACTTAAGGTTCGGTGACGCTAGAGTTGTTATGGGAAATAGTATGTGGTTACCGAATGTTGTTCGGAGTCCCGGATGAGATCCCGGACGTCACGAGGAGTTCCGGAATGGTCCGGAGGTGAAGAATTATATATGGGAAGTCCAGTTTCAGTCACCGGAATGGTTTCAGGGGTTATCGGTATTGTACCAGGACCACCGGAAGGTGTCCGGGGGTCCACCGGGTGGGGCCACCTACCCCGGTGGGCCAAGTGGGCTGAGCAAGGGAGGGAACCAGCCCCTGGTGGGCTGGTGCGCCCCCCCCCCCCCCAAGGGGCCCAAGGCGCCTAGGGTTGGAAACCCTAGGGGGTGGGGGCGCCTCCCACCTGGCTTGGGGGGTAAGTTTCCCCCCTGGCCGCTGCCCCTCCCCTTAGATGGGATCTAAGGGGGCCGGCCCCCTCTCCCCTTCTCCCTATAAATAGAGGGGGGGTGGGAGGGCAGCAGCACCTGATCCCTGGCGCAGCCCTTCCCCCTCTCCAACACCTCCTCCTCCTCCGTTGAGCTTGGCGAAGCCCTGCCGGAGAACTGCAAAGTTCCACCACCACGCCGTCGTGCTGCTGGAGCTGTCTTCCTCAACCTCTCCCTCCTCCTTGCTGAATCAAGGTGCGGGAGATGTCACCGGGCTGCACGTGTGTTGAACGCGGAGGCACCGTTGTTCGGTGCTTAGATCGGAATCGACCGCGATCTGAATCGCTGCGTGTACGACTCCTCCAACCGCGTTCTTGCAACGCTTCCACATCGCGATCTTCAAGGGTATGAAGATGCACTCCTCTCTCTCTCGTTGCTAGTCTCTCCATAGATTCATCTTGGTGATGCGTAGGAAATTTTTTTGATTTACTACTACGTTCCCCAACAGTGGCATCATGAGCTAGGTCTATGCGTAGTTTCTTGCACGAGTAGAACACAAGTTGTTGTGGGCGTCGATTTTGTCAATTTACTTGCCGTTACTAGTCTTATCTTGATTCGGCGGCATCATGGGATGAAGTGGCCCGGACCGACCTTACACGTACGCTTACGTGAGACAGGTTCCACCGACTGACATGCACTAGTTGCAGAAGGTGGCTAGCGGGTGTCTGTCTCTCCCACTTTAGTCGGATCGGATTCGATGAAAAGGGTCCTTATGAAGGGTAAATAGAAATTGGCATATCACGTTGTGGTTGTGGCGTAGGTAAGAAATGTTCTTGCTAGAAACCTATAGCAGCCACGTAAAAAAAATTTGCAACAACAATTAGAGGACGTCTAACTTGTTCTTGCAGCATATGCCGTGTGATGTGATATGGCCAAAAGGATGTGATGAATGATATATGTGATGTATGAGATTGATCATGTTCTTGTAATAGGAATTACGACTTGCATGTCGATGAGTATGACAACCAGCAGGAGCCATAGGAGTTGTCTTAATTTATTGTATGACCTGCGTGTCAATGAAAAACGCCATGTAATTACTTTACTTTATTGCTAACCATTAGCCATAGTAGTAAAAGTAATAGTTGGCGAGGCAACTTCATGAAGACACGATGATGGAGATCATGATGATGGAGATCATGGTGTCATGCCGGTGACGATGATGATCATGGTGCCCCGAAGATGGAGATCAAAAGGAGCAAAATGATATTAGCCATATCATGTCACTTTATGATTTGCATGTGATGTTTATCATGTTTACATCTTATTTGCTTAGAACGACGGTAGCATAAATAAGATGATCCCTCACTAAAATTTCAAGAAAGTGTTCCCCCTAACTGTGCACCGTTGCGAAGGTTCGTTGTTTCGAAGCACCACATGATGATCGGGTGTGATAGATTCTAACGTTCGAATACAATGGGTGTAAGCCAGATTTACACATGCAAAACACTTAGGTTGACTTGACGAGCCTAGCATGTACAGACATGGCCTCAGAACATGGAAGACCGAAAGGTCGAACATGAGTCATATAGAAGATACGATCAACATAGAGATGTTCACCGTTGATGACTAGTCCGTCTCACGTGATGATCGGACACGGCCTAGTCGATTCGGATCATGTATCACTTAGATGACTAGAGGGATGTCTATCTGAGTGGGAGTTCATAGAATAATTTGATTAGATGAACTTAATTGTCATGAACTTAGTCTAAAATCTTTACAATATGTCTTGTAGATCAAATGGCCCACGCTAATGTTGCCCTCAACTTCAATGCGTTCCTAGAGAAAACCAAGATGAAAGACGATGGTAGCAACTATACGAACTGGGTCCGTAACCTGAGGATCATCCTCATAGCTGCCAAGAAAGCTTATGTCCTTGAAGCACCGCTAGGTGACGCACCTGTTTTCCCGGCAACTCAAGACATTATGAACGCCTGGCAGTTGCGTAGTGATGATTACTCCCTGGTTCAGTGCGGCATGCTTTACAGCTTAGAACCGGGGCTCCAAAAGAGTTTTGAGCAACACGGAGCATATGAGATGTTCCAAGAGCTGAAAATGGTTTTCCAAGCTCATGCCCGGGTCGAGAGATATGAAGTCTCCGACAAGTTCTACAGTTGTAAGATGGAGGAGAATAGTTCTGTCAGCGAGCATATACTCAAAATGTTTGGGTTGCACAACCGCTTGTCTCAGCTGGGAGTTAATCTCCCGGATGACGCAGTCGTTGAAAGAATCGTTCAGTCGCTTCCACCTAGCTACAAGAGCTTTGTGATGAACTTCAATATGCAGGGGATGGAGAAAACCATTCCTGAGATATATTCAATGCTGAAATCAGCGGAGGTGGAGATCAAAAAGGAACATCAAGTGTTGATGGTGAATAAAACCACTAAGTTCAAGAAAGGCAAGGGTAAAAAGAACTTCAAGAAGGACGGCAAGGGAGTTGCCGCGCCCGGTAAGCAAGCTACTGGGAAGAAGCCAAAGAATGGACCCAAGCCTGAGACTGAATGCTTTTATTGCAAGGGAAACGGTCACTGGAAGCGGAACTGCCCCAAGTACTTAGCGGATAAGAAGGCCGGCAATACCAAAGGTTTATGTGATATACATGTTATTGATGTGTACCTTACCAGCGCTCGTAGTAGCTCCTGGGTATTTGATACCGGTGCGGTTGCTCATATTTGTAACTCAAAATAGGAGCTGCGGAATAAGCGGAGACTGGCGAAGGACGAGGTGACGATGCGCGTCGGGAATGGTTCCAAGGTCGATGTGATCGCCGTCGGCACGCTACCTCTACATCTACCTTCGGGATTAGTTTTAAACCTCAATAATTGTTATTTAGTACCAGCTTTGAGCATGAACATTGTATCAGGATCTCGTTTGATGCGAGATGGCTACTCATTTAAATCCGAGAATAATGGTTGTTCTATTTATATGAGAGATATGTTTTATGGTCATGCCCCGCTGGTCAATGGTTTATTCTTATTGAATCTCGAACGTGATGTTACACATATTCATGGTGTGAATGCCAAAAGATGTAAGGTTGATAATGATAGTCCCACATACTTGTGGCACTGCCGCCTTGGTCACATTGGTGTCAAACGCATGAAGAAACTCCATGCAGATGGACTTTTGGAGTCTCTTGATTATGAATCATTTGACACGTGCGAACCATGCCTCATGGGCAAAATGACCAAGACTCCGTTCTCCGGGACAATGGAGCGAGCAACCAACTTATTGGAAATCATACATACTGATGTGTGCGGTCCAATGAGCGTTGAGGCTCGCGGTGGTTATCGTTATGTTCTCACCCTCACTGATGACTTAAGTAGATATGGGTATGTCTACTTAATGAAACACAAGTCTGAGACCTTTGAAAAGTTCAAGGAATTTCAGAGTGAGGTTGAGAATCAACGTGACAGGAAAATAAAGTTCTTACGATCAGATCGTGGAGGGGAATATTTGAGTCACGAATTTGGCACGCACTTAAGGAAATGTGGAATTGTTTCACAACTCACGCCGCCTGGAACACCTCAGCGTAATGGTGTGTCCGAACGTCGTAATCGCACTCTATTAGATATGGTGCGATATATGATGTCTCTTACCGATCTACCGCTATCATTTTGGGGTTATGCTTTAGAGACTGCCGCATTCACTTTAAATAGGGCTCCGTCGAAATCCGTTGAGACGACACCGTATGAATTATGGTTTGGGAAGAAACCTAAGCTGTCGTTTCTGAAAGTTTGGGGATGCGATGCTTATGTAAAGAAACTTCAACCTGAAAAGCTCGTACCCAAATCGGAAAAATGCGTCTTCATAGGATACCCTAAAGAAACTATTGGGTATACCTTCTACCTTAGATCCGAAGGCAAGATCTTTGTTGCCAAGAATGGATCCTTTCTAGAGAAAGAGTTTCTCTCGAAAGAAGTAAGTGGGAGGAAAGTAGAACTTGATGAGGTAACCCCTCTTGAACCGGAGAGTAGCGCAGCTCAGGAAGATGTTTCTGTGGTGCCTGCACCGACTAGAGAGGAAGTTAATGATGATGATCATGAAACTTCGAATCAAGTTGCTACTGAACTTCGTAGGTCCACGAGGACACGTTCCGCACCAGAGTGGTATGGCAACCCTGTCTTGGAAGTCATGTTGTTAGACAACGGTGAACCTTCGAACTATGAAGAAGCGATGACGGGCCCGGATTCCAACAAATGGCTAGAAGCCATGAAATCCGAGATAGGATCCATGTATGAAAATGAAGTATGGACTTTGACAGACTTGCCCGATGATCGGCAAGCCATAGAGAACAAATGGATCTTTATATGGTAATGTGACCATCTATAAGGCTCGACTTGTCGCTAAGGGTTGTCGACAAGTTCAAGGGGTTGACTACGATGAGACCTTCTCACCCGTAGCGAAGCTGAAGTCCGTCAGAATCATGTTAGCAATTGCCGCATACTATGATTATGAGATATGGCAAATGGACGTCAAAACGGCATTCCTTAATGGTTTCCTTAAGGAAGAGTTGTATATGATGCAGCCGGAAGGTTTTGTCGATCCTAATAATGCTGACAAGGTATGCAAGCTCCAGCACTCAATCTATGGGCTGGTGCAAGCATCTCGGAGTTGCAACATTTGCTTTGATGAGATGATCAAAGCGTTTGGGTTTACACAGACTTATGGAGAAGCCTGTGTTTACAAGAAAGTGAGTGGGAGCTCTGTAGCATTTCTCATATTATATGTAGATGACATACTATTAATGGGAAATGATATAGAATTCTTGGAAAGCATAAAGGCCTACTTGAATAAGTGTTTTTCAATGAAGGACCTTGGAGAAGCTGCTTACATATTAGGGATCAAGATCTATAGAGATAGATCGAGACGCCTCATTGGTCTTTCGCAAAGCACATACCTTGACAAGATATTGAAGAAGTTCAATATGGATCAGTCCAAGAAGGGGTTCTTGCCTGTATTACAAGGTGTGAGATTGAGCACGGCTCAATGCCCGACCTCGGCAGAAGATAGAGAAAAGATGAGTGTCATCCCCTATGCCTCAGCCATAGGGTCTATTATGTATGCCATGCTGTGTACCAGACCTGATGTGAACCTCGCCGTAAGTTTGGTAGGAAGGTACCAAAGTAATCCCGGCATGGAACACTGGACAGCAGTCAAGAACATCCTGAAGTACCTGAAAAGGACTAAGGATATGTTTCTCGTTTATGGAGGTGATGAAGAGCTCGTCGTAAAGGGTTACGTCGATGCTAGCTTCGACACAGATCTGGATGACTCTAAGTCACAAACCGGATACATGTATATTTTGAATGGTGGGGCAGTCAGCTGGTGCAGTTGCAAGCAAAGCGTCGTGGCGGGATCTACATGTGAAGCGGAATACATAGCAGCCTCGGAGGCAGCACAGGAAGCAGTCTGGATGAAGGAGTTCATCACCGACCTAGGAGTTATTCCCAATGCGTCGGGCCCAATGACTCTCTTCTGTGACAACACTGGAGCTATTGCACTTGCCAAGGAGCCCAGGTTTCACAAGAAGACCAGGCATATCAAGCGTCGCTTCAACTCCATTCGTGAACATGTTCAAGATGGAGACATAGATATTTGTAAAGTGCATACAGATTTGAATGTCGCAGATCCATTGACTAAACCTCTTCCACGAGCAAAACATGATCAACACCAGAACTCTATGGGTGTTCGATTCATCACAATGTAACTAGATTATTGACTCTAGTGCAAGTGGGAGACAGTTGGAAATATGCCCTAGAGGCAATAATAAAGTGGTTATTATTATATTTCCTTGTTCATGATAATTGTCTATTGTTCATGCTATAATTGTGTTATCCGGAAATCGTAATACATGTGTGAGTACATAGACCACAACATGTCCCTAGTGAGCCTCTAGTTGACTAGCTCGTTGATCAATAGATGGTTACGGTTTCCTGACCATGGACATTGGATGTCGTTGATAGCGGGATCACATCGTTAGGAGAATGATGTGATGGACTAGACCCAATCCTAAGCATAGCACTAGATCGTGTAGTTCGTCTGCTAAAGCTTTTCTAATGTCAAGTATCATTTCCTTAGACCATGAGATTGTGCAACTCCCGGATACCGTAGGAATGCTTTGGGTGTATCAAACGTCACAACGTAACTGGGTGACCATAAAGGTGCACTACAGGTATCTCCGAAAGTGTCTGTTGGGTTGGCACGAATCGAGACTGGGATTTGTCACTCCGTATGACGGAGAGGTATCTCTGGGCCCACTCGGTAATGCATCATCATAATGAGCTCAATGTGACTAAAGAGTTAGCCACGGGATCATGCGTTACGGAACGAGTAAAGAGACTTGCCGGTAATGAGATTGAACAAGGTATAGGGATACCGACGATCGAATCTCGGGCAAGTATCATACCGGTAGACAAAGGGAATTGTATACGGGATTGATTGAATCCTTGACATCGTGGTTCATCCGATGAGATCATCGTGAAACATGTGGGAGCCAACATGGGTATCCAGATCCCGCTGTTGGTTATTGTCCGGAGAGATGTCTCAGTCATTTCTGCATGGTTCCCGAACCCGTAGGGTCTACACACTTAAGGTTCGGTGACGCTAGAGTTGTTATGGGAAATAGTATGTGGTTACCGAATGTTGTTCGGAGTCCCGTATGAGATCCCGGACGTCACGAGGAGTTCCGGAATGGTCTGGAGGTGAAGAATTATATATGGGAAGTCCAGTTTCAGTCACCGGAATGGTTTCGGGGGTTATTGGTATTGTACCGGGACCACCGGAAGGTGTCCGGGGGTCCACCGGGTGGGGCCACCTGCCCCGGTGGGCCAAGTGGGCTGAGTAAGGGAGGGAACCAGCCCCTGGTGGGCTGGTGCGCCCCCCCCCCCCCCAAAGGGGCCCAAGGCGCCTAGGGTTGGAAACCCTAGGGGGTTGGGGCGCCTCCCACCTGGCTTGGGGGGTAAGTTTCCCCCCCTGGCCGCCGCCCCTCCCCTTAGATGGGATCTAAGGGGGCCGGCCCCCTCTCCCCTTCTCCCTATAAATAGAGGGGGGGAGGGTAGCAGCACCTGATCCCTGGCGCAGCCCTTCCCCCTCTCCAACACCTCCTCCTCCTCCATTGAGCTTGGCGAAGCCCTGCCGGAGAACTGCAAAGTTCCACCACCACGCCGTCGTGCTGCTGGAGCTGTCTTCCTCAACCTCTCCCTCCTCCTTGCTAGATCAAGGCGCGGGAGACGTCACCGGGCTGCATCTGTGTTGAACGCGGAGGCACCGTTGTTCGGTGCTTAGATCAGAATCGACCGTGATCTGAATCGCTGCGTGTATGACTCCTCCAACTGCATTCTTGCAACGCTTCCGCATCGCGATCTTCAAGGGTATGAAGATGCACTCCTCTCTCTCTCGTTGCTAGTCTCTCCATAGATTGATCTTGGTGATGCGTAGGAAAAAAATTTGATTTACTACTACGTTCCCCAACAATACAGTGGCACTACGGAAGAAGCGCACCATAGCCGACATACCTTCATCTTCAACTGCAACAAGATCTACAGTGAATGACCCATGTATTCACATGGTTAAACTTTCTTTCCTGATTGTTAATTCATCTACAAGTTGAACTTGTGCTGTAAAACATTTATTAAAACTAGACGTGCATATGTTCTATCCTAAATGACTGTATGTTTTGTGTAGGGAATGGATCATATTGACTCGATGCATTTGCCGCAGAAATGTGCATTGGTCTTATGAGAAAATGTGGCCGCGATATTCCAGATAGGAACAATCACTGGAACAAGGTAAAAAACGCACCCATGAGCAGGCTATATCGTTAAAGCCTGATTATATAAATGAAGAAAATTGGTAGAAACTTGTGGACCATTGGTGTGAGGATCACTCCAATGTATGTGATACACACTCTTCGCTTTTCAACTTGTCAAACTATACTTCTGGACACATCGTACTAAATTTGAGCTTCATGTCGTAGGAACTTCGTGCGAAGAAGCTAGGAAAACCATCTACTCTGAAGCTGAGCCAGAACACAACACCTACAAAATGTGATTCCCACTTCAGACATATGGTAAGTATTTGTACTTGATACGTCTCCGTCGTATCTATAATTTTTTATTGTTCCATGCAATATTATATAACTTTCACATACTTTTGACAACAATTTATATGATTTATTTGACTAACATATTGATCCAGTGCCCAGTGCCAGTTCCTATTTGTTGCATGTTTTTTGTTTCGCAGAATATCCATATTAAACGAAGTCCAAACACGATAAAACTTTACGGAGAATTTTTTTGGTATATATGTGAATTTATGGAAGAAGAATCGACGCAGGACGGCGCTCGAGGAGCCCACTAACCACCAGGGTGCGCCAGGGGGGTCTGGCGCGCCGTGGTGGTTAGTGAGAGCATCGTATGTCGGTTCACCCCCGTCTTTTGCCGCAAGAAAGATAATTTGTGGAAAAAAATCGTATTAAAATTTCAGCCTAATCGCAGTTACGGATCTCTAGGAATTTAAGAAACGGTGAAGGGCCAGAAAACAGGAACGCGAAACAGAAGAGAACAGAGAGATAGATCCAATCTCGGAGAGCCTCTCGCCCCTCCGCCGCCATGGAGGCCATGGACCAGAGGGGAAACCCTCCTCCCATCTAGGGGAAGGCCAAGGAAGAAGAAGAAGGAGGGGAGCTCTCTCCCTCTCTCTCCCGGTAGCGCCGGAGTGCCGCCGGGGCAAGGATCGTGACGGGGATCTACATCAACAACCTTGCTACCGTCAACACCAACTTTCTCCCCCTCTATGCAGCGGTGTAACCTCTCTATTCCCGCTGCAATTCTCTACTTAAACATGGTGCTCAACACTATATATTATTATCCAATGATATGTGGTTATCCTATGATGTTTGAGTAGATGTATTTTGTCTTATGGGTTGATTGATGATCATGATTGGTTTGAGTTGTATATTTTATTTTGGTGCTGTCCTACGGTGCCCTCCGTGTCGCGCAAACATGAGGGATCCCCGCTGTAGGGTGTTGCAATACGTTCATGATTCGCTTATGGTGGGTGGCTAGAGTGACAGAAGCTTACGCTCGAGTAAGGGGGTTGTTGCGTATGGGATAAAGAGGACATGATACTTAATGCTATGGTTGGGTTTTACCTTAATGATCTTTTGTAGTTGCGAATGCTTGCTAGAGTTCCAATCATAAGTGCATATGATCCAAGTATGGAAAGTATGTTAGCTCATGCCTCTCCCTCATATAAAATTGCAATAATGATTACCGGTTTAGTTATCGATCACCTAGGGATAAATAACTTTCTTGTGTGACAAAAGCTTTCTACTAAACTACTAAATTTATTATCTTGCAATTTATTCATAGTTTTATTCTTGCAAAGTACTCCTAGTTTTATTCTTGCAAAGTAGTTCTAGCATCACACCTACAAAATATTTCCATACTTGTTCTAGGTAAAGCGAACGTTAAAGTGTGCGTAGAGTTGTATCGGTGGTCAATAGAACTTGAGGGAATATTTGTTCTACCTTTAGCTCCTCGTTGGGTTTGACACTCTTATTTATCAAAAAAGGCTACAGATGATCCCCTATACTTGTGGGTTATCAAGACCTTTTTCTGGCGTCGTTGCCGGGGAGCAATAGCGTGGGATGAATATTCTCGTGTGTGCTTATTTGCTTTATCACTAAGTAGTTTTTATTTTCTATTATAAGTTGTTCTCTATCTTTAGTTATGGATATGGAACACGAAATACCCAAAAAAAATAGTTGTACTTGCTACTCATGGAGATGGGGAACCTCCTAGAACCCTCGATGCTCGGTATGTGAAAAATATTAAACACTACTTTGATAATCCTGAGAAAACCCCATTCAACTTGATAATGGGAGACACGTTGGATCAACGTGAATACTTTAGGGATTATTGCTTGACACAAAAAGGGAAACTATTATGGGATCAAATTGAAATGTTGCATTGGTATGCTTGGAATTTATGCTTGAGATATGATTATACTTGTTGCTCTAGGATGAAGGCTCGACACCTTCCCTTTTCTTGTAAATTTAATGATAATGAAACCTTGGCTTATTATGCTAATGGTAGATATGATTAGTATGATGTGGAACAAATAGAAGAATTTGTTGCTTTTAAGGGTGCTTGTGAAATTAAATGTTTGCTTGAAGAGTATGAAGATTATGATGATGCTGTTTATATATCTGAAAATTTTGCTATACTTAAATATTGCTATGAGAATTATAAATACAATATCAATATTGATGCATTTATTGAGAAAGTCTCCGTTGTCCAAGAAGAGACTAATATTTTGCAGGAAACTATGGAAGAAGAAATTGATGACACTGTGAGCTCATTAGATGAAAAGGATTATGAGGAGAGCGAAGAACAAAAGGAGGAAGAGCAGATTAGCTAGCCGTGCCCACCTTCTAATGAGAGTAACTCTTCAACTCATACATTGTTTAATGTCCCTTCGTTCTTACCGAAGGATGAATGCTATGATAATTGCTATGATCCCTTGGATTCACTTGAAATATCCCTTTTTGATGAAATTGATGATTGATATGCTTGTGGCCATGATGCCAATATGAATTATGCTTATGGAGATGAACTTGCTATAGTTCCTTATATTAAGAATGAAATTGTTGCTATTGCACCCACACATGATAGGCCTATTATCTTTTTGAATTCTCCCAACTACACTATATCGGAGAAGTTTGCACTTATTAAGGATTACATTGATGGGTTGCCTTTTACCGTTGCACATGATGATTTTGATGAATATAATATGCATGTTCTTGCTGCTCCTACTTGCAATTATTATGAGAGAGGAACCACATCTCAACCTCTCTATGTTTCCAACACGATAAAATTGCAAGAAACTGCTTATGCTATGTATTGGCCTTTACTTGATGTGCATGAATTGTTCTATTATGACATGCCGATGCATAGGAAGAGAGTTAGACTTCATCATTGCATGATATATGTTACTTTGTGATCACTACCAAATTACAAATCATTGCTAATTAAAATTGGCTTTGATATACCTTGGGATCCGGATGGATCAATTACTTGAGCACTTTATGCGTAGCTTAATGGCTTTAAAGAAAGCGCTGCCAGGGAGACAACCTGGAAGTTTTAGAGAGTCATTAACTTCTATTGTGTGCTTTTATAAAGTTTAAAAACAAAAAAAATAAAGAGGGGAACCTAAAACTTTTTCAAAAAGGAAAGTGAAAGTGAGAGAGACGATTATTGTTAAAGTGGGAGCTAGCCTTGAACTTTGTTCATGCCCATGGAAACTTTGTGAACCTTGATGACAGAAACTTTTCAAAAAAAAATTATCCCCTTGGACAAATTCATTCTATTATAAAAATAATGTGCCAAGATTTTCCTTTAGGATGATTAGATTGCTTGTTTGGTATGTGCAGTGCAAAACCAGAAACTTTGGCTGTAGTGCGTCAATTTACATTTTTTACTGGAACGTCAAAAGTTTCTTAAATTTTTACACAGTACTGAAAAGAAAAGAAAAATTGTCCTAATTTTTCAGAATTTTTTGAGTTACATAAGTATGGTCAAAGTTCAGATTGCTACAAACTATTCTGTTTTTAACAGATTATGTTTTTGATGCATTATTTTGCTTGTTTTGATGGAACTATGGACTTTATCGGTGGTATAAGCCATGGAGAAGTTAGGATACAGTAGGGATAATGCAAAAAATAAAATATGAATGGGTTTGAAACATCACTTAAAGTAGTAATTTGCTTTATTATACTAACGGATCTCACGAGGGTTTTGTTAAGTTTTGTGTGGATGAAGTGTTCAAGGATCGAGGAGGTCTCGATATGAGGAGAAGGAGGAGAGGCTGAAGCGCGTTAAAAAGTATGAACCAATTGCTCGGCTTGTCATCCGGGTTGTGCATGATAAATACTTTGTGTTAAGAAGATGGATCATGACAAGACTATATGATTTTGTAGGGATAGCGTTCTTTGGCATTGATATTTTGAAAGACATGATTGTTTGCTTGGATGCCTGAGTATTGATGTCTTTATGTCAAATTATAGACTATTGCTTTGAATCACTCGTGTCTTAATATTCATGCCATGAGTAGATATATGATCAAGATTATGCTAGGTAGCATTCCACATCAAAAATTATCTTTTTTATCATTTACCTACTCGAGGATGAGCAGGAATTAAGCTTGGGGATGCTGATACGTCTCCATCGTATCTATAATTTTTTATTGTTCCATGCCAATATTATACAAATTTCACATACTTTTGGCAACAATTTATATGATTTATTGAACTAACATATTGATCCAGTGCCCAGTGCCAGTTCCTGTTTGTTGCATGTTTTTTGTTTTGTAGAATGTCCATATCAAACGAAGTCCAAATGCGATAAAACTTTACGGATAATTTTTTGGGAATATATGTGAATTTATGGAAGAAGAATCAATGCAAGACGGCGCTCAAGGGGCCCACTAACCAACAGGGCGCGCTAGTGGGGGGGGGGTCTGGCGCTCCGTGGTGGTTAGTGAGAGCCTTGTATGTCAGTTGACCGCCTTCTTTCGCCGCAAGAAAGATAATTTCTAAAAGAAAAAAATCATGTTAAAATTTTAGCCCAATCGGAGTTACGGATCTACGAGAATTTAAGAAACGGTGAAGGGCCAGAAAATAGAAACGCGAAACAGAAGAGAACAGAGAGATAAGTCCAATCTCGTAGGGGATCTCACCCCTCCACCGCCATGGAGGCCATGGACCAGAGGGAAAACCCTCCTCCCATCTAGGAGGGAGGCCAAGGAAGAAGAATAAGGAGGGGAGCTCTCTCCCCCTCTCTCCCAGTGGTGCCGGAGTGCCGCCGTGGCAAGGATCATGACGGCGATCTACATCAACAACCTTGCTACCGTCAACACCAACTTTCTCCCCTTCTATGCAGCGGTGTAACCTCTCTATTCCCGCTACAATTCTCTACTTAAACATGGTGCTCAACACTATATATTATTATCCAATGATATGTGGTTATCATGTGATGTTTGAGTAGATCTGTTTTGTCCTATGAGTTGATTGATGTTCATGATTGGTTTGAGTTGTATATTTTATTTTGATGTTGTCCTACGGTGCCCTCCATGTCGCACAAACGTGAGGGATCCCAGCTGTAGGGTGTTGCAATACGTTCATGATTCGCTTATGGTAGGTGGCTAGAGTGACAGAAGTTTACGCTCGAGTAAGGGGGTTGTTGCGTATGGGATAAAGAGGCACTGGTACAGCGAGGTGCTATACAAACGGTTTTTAACCCCTTTCCGCGACGGTGTTTTGAACTATCGCCAAGTGAGTGACTGCGATAGGGGGGTCCTTCCCACACGACCCAGAAACCGTCGGGGATAGGGAGCCTTGATGCATATAGTTGTCCCTATAAAACTATTTCTGATATCTCGAATATCCAAAACGCTTCATCCTTGCAACTCGTTTGTGCTCACATTGCCATCGCAGTCGGTATTCTGTGGTGCTACGTTCACGATGCGCGACCCATCACAAACAGTTCACGATTATAGAAGCAGACAATCACACACATTTACTTTTCCTCAACCGTATGCGATTCGATGTAAGAGCACATACAGTTGTCCCTATAAAACTGTATGCGAAGCTTGAATACATCCCACACGATTCATCCGTCGTACCCGCGTCGGATGAAGACCTATCGCACGCATTCTTCTATGACCAAACGTTTGCGATGTGCACAACATCATAAACAATCCATAATTGTGAAGCATGTGTGATAAGGTGACTTTCGCAAACATTTAATAAGAAAGAATTGTGTGCGATGCTGTTGTTAATTGCACACATTTTTTCTTGGCTGATCACGTGTGCAGTAGAGATTGATCGCACACGTAGTGGATCCGAGAAACGTGTCTGATCTCCACGTCTATCGCAGACGTTTCGCTTTCGCAAACCATGTGCAGTGTAATCCCTAATTAATCCCTAATTTAATCTCTAATTTAATCCCAAATTTAAAAATCACATGTTTTGAATTTGAAAGTAGGCAATCACTTATTTCATATCCAACCATGTTTATTACAAATATAGGTTCAACCATGAATGCATAATTCAATGCACAGGTACATATACTGAAGAACTACAGAAGCGCCAAGTAAAGAATGATGAACCACAGATGTACTAAAGACTGTAAAGAGAGAGGCGAAAGACATTCTGGTTGCTGGAGAAGGTGAAGCGGAATGCCCATATTGTGCCCTCCTCCATGCGTAATGCGCGCACGACTCTAGGCCAACCCCTTGTGATGGCTGCCCATCCATCCTTCACTATCTTCATTAGGACTTCTCGATGCTCATTGTAGTCTGGATGAAATACTTTAACCTTCATTGTGTGTCCACCAATCATGTACTTTGCGAGGTAATCTTGAGTGAACTGCTTCGGGAACCACTGCGAACGAAAAAGATTCAGACATTGTTGTCGAACAACGCATTATGGGCAGTAAAAAGAGAAGGCTGCAGAGTTTGTAGTTACCATCCTACAACTCACTGTTGTGTTGGATAGAGCATAAACAAATAATTAGCTTGCCACCGT
Organism: Thinopyrum elongatum; assembly: GCA_011799875.1. Classification (NCBI taxonomy): domain Eukaryota; kingdom Viridiplantae; phylum Streptophyta; class Magnoliopsida; order Poales; family Poaceae; genus Thinopyrum; species Thinopyrum elongatum. The sequence goes on along the minus strand of CM022299.1, from coordinate 180,036,976 downwards.
TCGTATCTTTTTGCTAATAATCCTTATCAGTTTCCTCACTTGATGCTTGTTCATGAATATCTCATTGCCCCATACGCAAAAAGGGTCGATGCGTGGATCCTTGCCAAGCATATGTACCTACAAGCAACAAGTCAATATTAGAAGCTAACAAGTGTTCAGGCCTGGATCTATATGCACTACATTATGGAACGACGGGGGGAGTACAAGCCGAGGGATGAAACTAACCTCGGTGGAAAATGGTGGCCACTCCCGTTGTTGTCCTGCATAAGTAGTGGAAAGGCATGATAAGTACAACAACCTTAACATCAAACAAATATAGCAAAGGTAAACAACATCATCTCCAAATGATAGCTTGAATGTATTGGTTTCAGCATGCTGTTAAAGCAGATATAAAATGGAAGGCAATGTTACCTACAACAGGCTTAACAGCCATCAAATGTTGCAATTCAAAGTGGTATTGTTGAAAATGAATAGAACGTAGGTAATGCTTAAATATCACACTGGATAAATGTGTAAAACTGAAATAAAGGGCATGTGTTAACTACACCAGGCATAACTGAAACCAAATATAGCCGTTCAAACTGGTATTGATGCAATCGAGCGACACAGTTCTAACTTGCACATAATGAACATCACATTGTGAATGACTAAAATAAACAAGGCATAAATGATCAGTATAACAACCAAATATAGCCATTGAAAACTGGACAAAGTCTCACTACAACCAACCTAACAAGCAAATACAGATAAACAGGGCATATGCTTGAAAACTGGACAAATACTCACTGCAACCAACCTAACAAGCATATACAGATAAACAAGGCATCTGCTTGAAAACTGGACAAATGCTCACTGCAACCAACCTAACAACCAAATACAGATAAACAAGGCATCTGCTTGATAACTGGACAAATGCTCACTGCAACCAACCTAAGAACCAAATACAGATAAACAAGGCATCTGCTCGATAACTGAAAAAATGCGCACTGCAACCAACCTAACAACCAAATACAGATAAACAAGGCATCTACTCACTATAAACAACCAAATATAGCCATTCGTGAAACTGAATTGGACAATTCATACTTAAACATCACATAGCCTTATTGAACAATACATTTTTGCATAACTGGAATAATTAAACACGTCACAGTTAAAACACCGCATGGCAAATGCTACTACAACAAAGGGTACGGGTTGGCAAGCTAGAGAAGGTAAGATTTGCTGATATGATGTTGCCTCATATGTCATGGACAAGATCCTTCTAGTTGGAAGAGCACAAACCCATGGTGCGCTCTCTGATGTCACAGATGGGCTGTTTCACCTTGGAAGAACCTTTGTGGGTGCCCTCCTCGTGGTCGTGGTCGATGAGATCTGACTTGGCAATTGAGGATCCCAAGCCGCCGCCGTAGAACGTGTCCTTCAGAAATGACAAAATGGGCTCGATGGCGTACAACGATCGCAAATCCTTGACCGCGTGGCGGAGGAGATCAGCGGCAGGGCCGTTGAAGAGATCGACGGCGGTTGAACCAGAGGGGTTGGGGATGGACCACTTAACCTGTGACATGGCCCGCGTGAAGCCGTCGCTGTCGACGAGCTTGATGTCGTAGCCAGCTTTCCCGAGATACAGTAATACGCTAGCCCGCTGACGTGAAGCCTTCGGCATGGCAACGTAGTCAACGTCTTCGCCGGCTTCCACGGCGAGGTGTTGCTCCGGGATCGACAGGTAGGGGCGAACGGCGGCTACCTCGCCAACGTCCGCCGGAGAGGCCATGATAAACCTCTTCTTGGCCGAACGCTCGTCGGGCTCCTCGGGATACGTGGTCGAGTTTAGGCTGCAACATTCTGGAGCAGGGGATGTGGATCTGGCGGTGAGTGACACCGCAGGCCTCATCTAAAAACTCAGGGGAGTGGGGCGACGGTATGGGAATCGCTGGGTAACCTGAACTTTATTATCTAAGCTAGGAGGAACGGGCAGACCGACAGGGGTTGGCGAAGGCGGCGCCGGCGGCGGTGGTGAGCTAGGGTTCAAGGGGGGAGGGGGCCGGGTGGGGGGGACTGTGGAGGGGGCGGGATGGTGTTTGAGGATACGCCGCGGCTACTGAAAATTTTAGTAATGGTGGGTGGAGATGGTGGTGGACGAGGGAGGGCGACAGTTCAAATGCCTCGGCTACTGCAATTTTACTATAAGGTCGGTGCTGGAGGAGTGTGGGCGACGGTTGAAGTACGGCGGCTACTAAAATTTGGGTAAAGGAATTGATGCGGGGCGGGAGTACCCAAGATCACGCACGGTCCAATAAGAATATGCGTGTATGATAATAAGGAAAAGCGGCGGAACCGCCGATTTTTGCAACGCTCAAGGCGGGTAGTTTGTTTTTAGATTTCTAGCTAGCTGGTCTATCACACACGGTTCATCCTAATTTTCAGACGTAGACGTGGAATTCAACCTAAATAAACTACCCACCTTTATCTTGCGTAGGTGGTGATTTTACAACGCACTTGCATCGCACACGGTTAAGCCAGTACCTCCACCTTTGCTCGCGCTTGCGCAGTCGTGGTGATTCACAGCGCACTTGCATCGCACACGGTTAATCCATTATACCCGTGTCCGTTGAGCGTCATCAGAGTCTTTGCAGCAAAAAAAACATTAGAGAGGGTCAGAAGACAGCCACACCAGCATGTGGCCCAAATATATATGAGTGAAAAGGGTGGTATGTGATGTTCAAAATTCCAATGCACAACTAGGACCGCGCGGGCCCACGGTTGGGCGCGTCGTCGAAGATCGATGAGAGGGGCCAGAAGTCAAGAACCACCTGGAAGTGGCCAAATATATGTAGGAATATAGGGTGTGATGTTTGAAACTTTAAATACACATTGCACAACTTTGGTGGCACCTGCCTCGCAAACCCAAAAGCACCCTTGGATATATCTATAATGACAAACTGTCGTAGCTAGCTAGGATGCTTGACCCACCTCCCACTTCGTGTCAGCGGGGCGGATGCACGTAATAATACTTTGGTCATACATGCATGTCGCCATGACCTACCATAAGACGGACCAGTGAATCTATCGTTTGGTCAAACGACAACTGTTGTTGTCGATAAACCGCTTGGGCCAATAGATTGAACCATCATAAAAAATCGCACGAGAGGGACCACAAAACCAGCACCGCCTACATGCGACCCAAAATGATGTACGTTGGAAGGGGTGATGTGTGTTTTCAATATAGAATAATGTACAATTTAGATGTGGCACCTGCCTCTCGATACAGACAACAACCATGAAAGCCAGGTAGTTAAGGACGAGATACGCAGGGTACGGTGTCGGTCGAACCCAGCAATCCGAGCATGTGGGAGGGAATCCTGACAACGCATGAGCTCGAGCTTTGGTTGAACGACATATGACGGTGACCGGCCCTAACACGAACTAGGAGGAATTCATTCATGGCCAACACATACCCCTCGTTATCGGTCAAAGGGATGATATATATACACTCAGGAAGCCCACAGATATGCGTGCCGTCACAAAAAACCGCACAAGGGAGACGTGGTCGATCAGAAGACCCCGTATACACTGCATGCGGCCCGAAAATATGTATGGGTACGGTGGTGTGTGATGTGTTTAAATCCCGAATGCACAACTTCGATGGGCCACCAACTACATTACAAACCGAACACCGTACCCGACCCCAAGCCAGGTTCAATACATACGATGTCGGTTTCCCAACTTCGAGTCGGCGGCGGGGGGGGGGGGGGGGGGGGGGGGGGGGGGGGAGGGGGTGTCGTCCAATGCATGCGCTCAAACTTTATTTGGTCTAACATGGCACACATAGCAATAAGAAACCATCATGGTCAAACCCTTCTCGTATGTTGGGTCAAAGGGATAGATTGTGTGGGCCCCCCTCGTTATCGGTCAAGGATAATATATATACCCCGGGGAGCTCACAGATAAGTGCGGCATCTATAAACCGCACAAGGGAGACATGCTCGATCAGAACACCCGGCCCCCTATACCCTGCATGCGACCTGAAAAAAATGTATGGGTCTGGTGTGTGATTTGTTCAAATCCCGAAAGCACAAGTTCGATGGGGAACCAACTACATCAGTAACATTATAAACTGAACATTGTACCTCCGCGGCTAGGTTAAAGACGTACGATGTCGGGAACGCAACTTCGTGGTGGGTGGGGGGGGGTAGGGGCCAGGTGCCATCCAACGCATGTGCTGAAACTTGATTTGCTCTAACATAGCAAAGAGTAAACCCTTCTCGTGCGTTGAGTCAAAGGGATAATTTATGTGGGCCTACAGATGTCGATCATTCTTTGATTTTTTAGAACAAAAAATAACCAATAAAGAACATAGTCTACAAATTAGCAAAACAAGGATCCCAAGGTTTATATAATCGCCATGACAGGTCACTATAGAGTCGATCATTCTTTGATTTTTTAGAACAAAAAATAACCAATAAAAACATGGTCTACAAATTAGCAAAACAAGGATCCCAAGGTTTATATAATCGCCATGACAGGTCACTATAGATACATTTATCTCTATAATGACCATATCATAGCGTTTAAATGAAGCTTGAGATATGCAACTTCCCACCGGGTCACCCATCCTTAGACTACTCCAGCCCGAGCACGCTTAACTTCTACGTTCTATTCGACTAAGCTAGCGGATGCGAAGCCGCCCCTTGCTGATAGGAATTGCCTCCTTGCCTTTAAGGCGTTTCACGCTGGTCACCCTATGGGACCTACTCCCTACTATCACATGCATTTATGCTTTTAGAAACTATGTGCGATATTTACATGGCCGGTGTGTCGCCGCCTAGCCTTCTATGAGCACTGACACTGGCAGCGGGAAAACGATGGGAGAAGAGGGGGGAAACCGATGGGAGGAGTGGCGGGAAATGGTAGCGTGTTTGGATATATAACAACATTACTATAGAAAACTTAGTAGAGAAGGAAGCGTGAGCTAGCACGACGCATGCGCACAGTGCTTACCCATATAAATAAAATCACAACCAGATCTGCATGTGCTGTCGAAAGGGATGAGCATTGCCGTTCGATCTGGGAGCATCCAACGGTGCAGACGTGCGATCCGTGGGGTTTGGGTTCTGGCCAATCAGAACGCATGACTCAGATCGTGCGCGCAGCAGGGGGCATTTGCCACGGTTTGGTAGGCACACGGCTTTCGTGAGTGAACTGTGTGCTATTTGAAAACATTTCGTGAGAAGAATTTCGGTTTTTAAATCCCCATAAATCCAAAACTCACCCGAAAATCGTGAAACTTGGCATGGTGTCACGACATGGCACATATATGTCGAGGATTTTTTTTTGTCCATTTTGGGACAAGTTTTATTACAAGCCTCTTACAAACCGGAGCTTCTCTGAAGAAGTCTCGTGGTTCCGATAGGGAAACATGTCCCCCTTGTGGGCGAAATGATAATCACTGCCACTTTTCGCCATGTATTTTCTTCTACAGGCAACATGGAACGATAGGATATCCATGTTGAAATTTAAAATTATTCAGAGTTCGTTTGGCCTTTTTATACACTAATTGAGTTTCCTAGGCATTTAATGTCCATAATTCAAATCTGAACTACAAATACATGCTCCATTTCACCAAAATGGCTAGAAAAATTATACATGTGTCATTGGGTGCATGTTTAGGTCCCATGCAAGGAATGGGAATGAATTACAGCCGTACCGGCGTCCTGGCTCATCCTCAAACATTTGGAATCTCGGTTTTTAAATCCCCGTAAATTCAAAACTCACCAGAAAGTCATGAAAGTTGGCATGGTGTCACGTCATGGCACATATATGTCATGGTAAAAACATTGTTCAATTTGGGCCAAGCTTTATTACAAACCTCTTACAAACGGAGCCTGTCGCAAGAACCCTTGTGGTTTCGATAGGGAAACGTGTCCCCTTGTGGGCGAAACGATAATCGCTCCATCTTCTAGCCTTGTATTTTCTTCTACACGCAACATGGAACAACGGGAGATTCGCGCTAAACTTTGAAATTATTCAGGGTTCGTTTGACCTTTTTTATTCATTAATTGAGTTTTCTAGGCATTTAATGTCCATAATTCAAATCCGAACTACAAGTACATGCTCCAGTGCACCAAAATGGCTAGAAAAAATGTACATGTGTCCTTGGGGTGCATGTTTAGGTCCCATGGAAGGAATGGGAATGAATTCAACCGTCTCGGCAAACATTGCGAATCTCGGTTTTTAAATCTCTGTAAATCCAAAACTCACCAGAAAATCATGAAACTTGGCATGGTTTCACTACATGGCACATATATGCCATGGTAAAATAATTGTCCAATTTGGGTCAAGCTATATTACAATCCTCTTACAAACCGAAGCTTCTTGCAACCCTTGTGGTTCCGGTAGGGAAACATGCCCCTCTTGTGGGCAAAACGATAATCGCTGCCTCTTCTCGCCTTGAACTTTGTTTTCTACAGGCAACATAGAATAACAGGAGTGTCGTGCTGAAATTTGAAACTGTTCAGGGTTCGTTTGGCCATTTTATATATTAATTGACTTTTCTAGGCATTTAATGTAGTCCATAATTCAAATTTGAACTACAAGCACATGCTCCAGTGAAGCAAAATGGGTGGAAAATCATACATGTGTCATTGGGTGCATGTTTAGGTCTCATTGAAGGAATGGGAATGAATTACAAACTTCGCGTCGTCCTAAAACATTGAGAATCTCGGTTTTTAAATCCCAGTAAATTGAAAACTCACCCAAAAAACATGAAACTTGGCATGGTTTCATGACATGGCACATATATGTCGTGGTAAAAAAAATCGTCCAGTTTGAGACAAGGCGCACACATTAATAGCCAACGAAGTCCTTTTGAAACAAATAGCTGACACATTAATATCGTAAACGGTCGTATTATATAAACAGTGTGTTCTCGTAACCATTTAAGTGCGGCCACACGTCCCTCTTTTCTTATGGGATAGTACTACCTCCGTCCTCGTTAATTGGTCATCTTTGTATTTTGTGCCAAAATTTAAGCATACTCGGTGGCGTGCGTGTAGCTGTTTGATTAGACGGGACGAGCACGAGTAGTCCGCCGTGCAGGCTCGACGGGACACGTGCGAGCAGTCCGCCGTGCAGGCTCGACGGGACGCGTGCATCCTGTCCACCTCGCAGGCTCGACGGGACACGTGCGAGCAGCAAGGCCGCCCATGCTCATCGGGAAGCTAGCTCTTTGACCTCCATCCACCAGCCGCCCGCCTCGCTCACAACTTCTTCATTAATGGTGGCCGAACCGCTGTTTAACACGCGGTTAATTAAAGCACCTGGACGGAGGGTGTTTGCTTGTGATCCCATGGCCCCACTCAACGTTAGCATTTGCTTTGTTCGTGTTTTCAACTCGTATTCCGGCCTAATTTAAAATGCCACATAGGGCAACGGATAATACAGCGACAAATAAAATGGCAACGGATAATACGACGACAAATTTACAATGGCGCGGATAATAATTGTTTTACATATTCCGGATAATTTAAAATGCCACATGTGGCAAAGCTCAGAAGACACGGAGGCAAGAGAAGAAGGAAATCACAGACAATGATCTGGGTCGCTACTGTCTCTACTCCTCGATGGATCGCCGGGCAACAACATCCTCCAGCTCCTTCTTCAATTCCTCACGATTTTGCTTGAAAGTAGCCACGGATTCCTCCACCTCCTGCTCGCGCTCGTTTCGGAGCTTTCTCAAGTCACCCATCAGTTCCTCGACGACCGCTGTCAGCGTCATCTCCGAGGCACTACTCTGCTCATGCAGCATCTTCCAGCCGGCGGCCTCGTCCGCCTTCTCGGCGAGCGCCTTGAAGAGCTTCGCATTGCCACCCATGAGTTACTCGACGAGGCCGGGCGCTTCTCAACCGAGGCATAGCTAATCTCGAGCAGCTTCATCAAGCCGTCGACCAGCTCCTGCTACTTAATGAGGCCAGCGAGAATGTCATCGTCGCCGGCCAAGGACTTCAGCAACGCCAGCTCGTCGCGATCGCCGACGCGACGAGTGCGCTTGTGAGATCCCTCGCGTGCCGGTGAGAGCTCGTTCGAGGGCTCCGCGGCGCGCCGGGACATCTCTGCTACGGCTGCCATGTGGCGGCGGGACCTCTCTAGTGCTTCCGCGGCCTTGGTCTTTGCTCCCTGGTTATATGTCCACCCGAAACTCCTACCGGTCATGGCGGAACAACTTGACAGGAAAGACCAGTTTTGTGGGTGATGAGGAGAGGAACTGTGAAGTAATTTTCGAGTGGGTTGTTCTTATAGCCCATTGATAAGTGTGAACACATATTGGTTTGATCGGTGTGAACAGAATTGCAATTACTTATTGCGTTGTAATCTGCAATGTGACGAGAAACAAGGTCAAAATTTATTGATGGTTCTGGGCCTACAAAGCCCGTTTCTGTTGTTCTGACTTATCGCAAACAGTTCTTATGGATCAACTGTATGCCATGCATCGGAAGGCCGAAACGGTCCCCGGATGGCGTACGTGGGACCGCGTTCTCGGATGTACGTGTACGTGTCTGCCAACTATCACACACGTTCAAGATATCACCATCGTGTCTGATGGATGCGCCGTCGCACCTCCCACGGGGTGCCAGAAGGTTGACCACGTGGTTGCTCGCGTCCGTCCGCGCGTTTTGCTCGTCATTGAGGCGGCCGCGGCGCGCTCCGCTCTAGCGTCCCTGCGGGCGCTCTACTCGCCGTCGAGGCAAATTTACAATGGCAGCGGTTAATAATTGTCTTACATATTAAGGATAATTTAAAATGCCACATGCGGCAACGCCCAAAACACTCACGACCTACATATGCATACAACTATAATAAAATATAGGCTAAAAGGCCGAGCTGGCGGCCTTCCGACGACGGTCTTCTCGGACTCCATGATCAGCATAGCACCCTTGCGGTCGTTCATTCCAAGTGTCCCGACCCGCCTCCGCCTACGGAGCTGCTGGCGCTGGGAGGCTCTTGGGGCTGCTGGGCCTCTTCCAGAAGAGCTTGACAGCGTGCAATCGCGCACATGATATCTCCGCGGAACCGCTCCATTTCCATGTCTCTGACCTGGTAGCAAATTCCGTCCATCACCTTCATCCTCAAGATACCATGTTGGCGATGTTCTACTTCGTCGGGGACGTCAACTCCGCCAAGGATGCGCTCGAGCCTGGCCACCACATCGTCGGGATCGAGGTTGACACGGCCGCCGCCGGCAATGATGAAGCCGCGGGCTGGCTATGTCTTGACTGAATCGCAGAGGTCCTCTGCCCATTCCTTGCGGGGCATCAGGCTCTCGATGAACACTGGTGACGGCAGCTCTTTGGGTGGGTCGTCGATCATGCCGCCGAGCAGCTCTGGATCTTTTGCACGGTGGATGGCAAACTGCTCATCACACTTCCTCTACAATATGTCGATTGTGCGCCCAAGGACTATCACGCCGATATCGCTGCCGATGGGCCATGGTGCCTGCACCGGCCGATGAAGCTCTTGCTCCCCGACCTGCTCTGGCTCGTTCTCCTCGCCGAAGATGTAACGCAGGTAGGGGTCGACGTCGAAGCTTTGGTCGTTGCCTGGCATGCTTGGAATAACTAATGGTAGATGGGTGAGGACTAGATCTGCGCAGAGTGTCGCGACGGTGCGTTGCCGCCTGGGTTATATGCAGCAAGCCATTAGCTGGTGGTGGGAAATCGATGATGGAAGAGGCGTGGATTTTACAATTCACCCATGTGGAGCGCGGGAAAACTAAGTGGAGCACACACACAACCCGAATACCGTATGCGGTGCCACGTGTCATTTATCACACACATATTAACATAAGAAAACGTATGTGTAACTTACTAATCATGGCACACGAGTACTTGCAGACGCATCGTGTGCGATACTCCTAGCCACCGCAAGCAACTAGTTTGCATTTTTTAAAGTTTTTTGTACAAACAGAATCGCACACGAACTAATTGTAATAACCGTCTGTGTTATAATTTCTCATCGCAAACAGTTCATCCGAGTGGGCTGTTTGCTGCGTATCACACATATCTTATTTACACGAATCGTTTGTGTTTTTTTGGCTCATCGCAAACAGTTCATCTATGTGAACTGTATGCCGCATATCACACACATCTTGTTAGTTGAACCGTTTCTGTTCTGTTCCCTAATCGAAAACAGTTCGTCCGAATGAACCGTATGTCGTATATCACACACACCTTGATCTGGCTGACCGTTTCTATTGCATTCCTTAATAGCAAACAGTTCATCGGAGTGAACTATATGCCGTATATCGCACACACATTGATATGGTTGCCCGTTTCTGTTGTTCTGTCTAATCGCAAATAGTTGATATGGATCAACCGTATGCCCCGCATCGCACACGTAACTAAAATCTGAACCGTGTTTGATGTCTCCGCCATCGCAAACGTTTTGCATCTTTTTGACGGTTTTTTACATCCCCGTTTGTGATTAATGCATCGCACACAGTTTCGTCAAAGGGTCTCGGATCATAGTGTCGCGTTAGCAGCATCCTGCAGTAGTGAGGACTTGATACTTAATGTTGTGGTTGGGTTTTACCTTAATGATCTTTGATAGTTACGGATGCTTGCTAGAGTTCCAATCATAAGTGCATATGATCCAAGTATGGAAAGTATGTTAGCTCATGCCTTTCCCTCATATAAAATTAAACAATGATTACCGGTTTAGTTATCGATCACCTAGGGACAAATAACTTTCTTGTGTGAGAAAAGCTTTCTACTAAATACTAAATTTATTATCTTATAATTTATTCGTAGTTTTATTCTTGCAAAGTACTCCTAATTTTATTCTTGCAAAGTAGTTCTAGCATCACACCTACAAAATAGTTTCATACTTGTTCTAGGTAAAGCAAACGTTAAAGTGTGCGTAGAGTTATATCGGTGGTCGATAGAACTTAAGGAAATATTTGTTCTACCTTTAGCTCCTCATTGGGTTCGACACTATCATTTATAGAAAAAAGGCTATAAACGATCCCCTATACTTGTGGGTTATCAGTACTACCTTATTGCAAAAACTTTTTGTTGGATTACTACATTTCTTGCAGTATTAATATTTACCAATTGATAAATCTGATACAAGCCCAAGGACAAATTGATAATCAATCCGGTGGAGACTTGCTTGAACCTACGTGCACTAGAAAGAAGGATCCTACATGCAGTCTGACTGCAAAAAAACAAATCGTAAGTACTACCAAATTTGTAGGCTTCAAATGTATAGTGTGACAATAATTATTCAATCTATCAAACACTGCTCTAACAGTGCTATCAATCGTATTGCAGAATGAATCGAGGATCGGGCATACACCATCAACACTGCTTGATACGACAACAATACCTGATGTAGAAATCATTGAGGAAAAGAGCTCCTCAAGCACGGTACTTTCGAGCATGGGTGTCTCATCCTCCTCCGGGAAGATTCCATCCTATCGTGAACACATCCATGAGCTAGAACACATCATTGCAACTCAGGAGGCAGATGCAAAAAAGGCAAGTGATATGTTTCAGGAAGAGCTGAATGAAATACTTTTTGCAAAGATAGTAGAAATTAAAGAACTTAAGAAGAAGCAACTAGAAGAGATTGAAGATTTCAAAATGGATCGGCAGAATAAATCCACTGCCTTTGGAAAAAGGCAAAGACATATGGAGGCAATGCTCAGTCACCTATTAAGGAAGTCCACGCAGTCAGCACAAGACAGCGTCTAAAAAACACCGATGGCCTCATGCTTATAGTCAACTTAATTTTACCTTGTTCGAGAATATGTCATGTGCTTCTCCCTGTAAAATGTCAGGATTCACTTATAATGGAAGATCTGTTGCCAATGTTTGAAATCTTATATTCCAGCGAATCAAATTTTCAATCTATTTTCCTGAAATTACAAATTAAATACAGATTCCGTGACAAAATTAATGATAGATGAATTACTATTTTTTTTCCTATGAGCGACAGTAATTGTGACGTAAATGCATGTCGTCAACAATGTTTGGTCCCACTTGTAAGCGGTCACGTCAGCATCTTCTGGGCCCATATGTCAGCAGTTTTGACTAGTCAAAACTGACGCCCGGTTATTACCGACGGGACCGTCGGCGATAAAACCCACTGCAGACCCACATGGAAGAAACCATGTCAGCAACTGTTAGCCCCACATGTCTGAATGTTTGACTGGTCAACCCCCCGGACCGATCACTGGCGACGAATTATCGTCGCCAAAATGATCTTACGCGACAGATTGGGCTATCATATGTGACATTCTGGGCCATCACCGAAAACGGCCATCGGCAACATTATTTGGTTCGTCACCTAAAATGCGATCTTGCGTGACGTAAAAAGTGGTACCGTCAAAATTTTATTTTCCATGATGGTGCTTCGGTGATGGTGGAGGTGACGGCTGGAAAACGTCACAGGGGTTTTTTCCGCGACGAAAATGAGTTATACGTGACACAAGTGAAACGTCGCAAGATAGACGAAATTTTTGTAGTGACAAAACTCTAACTTCACATGCTTTGTTGTGAATGAAAACGACAAATGTTGTGAATGAAAGTGACAACACTCTTGTGAGATCCCATTACATGGAAAAAATGTTGAGAAAATCTGGATATTTCAATTGCCAACCTTCTCCAAATCCTTGTTATCCTAGTGTGTGCCTTTGTAAGAATGAATAAGATACTAGAGATCAATTCAGATATTCTCAAGTAGTTGGCTCGCTCATGTATTTAGCTAGTGCCACAAGGCCTGACATCTCGTTTGCTATTAGCAAACTACGCCATTTCGTTTCAAATCTGGGAGATAGTCACTGACATGCTATTGAGAGAATAATCTCAAGGGGACCATGAGCTATGAGATTCACTTTAATGGATATCCCAGAGAACTTGAAGGGTAGTCAGTGAGATTGCGTAATATCTAGTAAGCTCATGAAAGGACAACAATACGACTTGTATGCTGCACCCCGTAGGATAGCCTTGGCATCCATGTGTCGGTAATGACATTCAATGAAATTTGTTCATACAAGACATACAATTCAAGGAATAGTCCATTTTTCAGTTGTGGATAAGTATAACTGCTTGTTTTGGTGGATCTCAACCTTGATTGTTCTCCACTAAACTACGGGTATATTAAACAATGCAATCAGAACAAATGTAATGTAATGTGCCTATGTGCCTATGAGATATGATGGGAGATTGTTAATATTTATGGTTCTCGGCCCATTAAATATTGTACCTAAAACTAGTTAGTCTTTTTGAAATACCAAAGACCCATTTGAGTTGCATGGTAAGTGTGTAAATTTAGTAAGTTGTGCTAGAAGAAGAATCACCAATATAAAAGGTGAGTTGTTGTACTGCTCCTTGTAGCATGAGAAAATGAGCAATAACGCGTGTGCGGTCACTCGCTCGCCCATTGCGTTTTATGAATCGAGATCGAGTTTGGGCTAATGTTATGCATCTTGCCGGAAGAACAAAAAATTTGCCTTGCAATGCGCGTACATATCAATACTTGAGCTCGATATCAACATATTTTGTACTTCCAGAGAGTTCTTCCACCACCTGTCAGTTACATCTCTTCACTCTGCCACATATCCCCTCCATGAAGAGGAGATGCGGAGGAGAGATGCTACACATGTGTAGACAAAAGGCATAACACACATGAGTAAACACACACACTCTGTAGAGTTCCTGTGGGTTGAGTTGCTTCTCCAGCGATCCCATTTAGCGACCACGTGCACCACCGTACGGGAGAGTTGGCCTCTGAAACCACGTCCCTTAGAACCTGCACATGGTTAGGGGCGGCAAGGTTTTTGGAGAGTGTCTCGTCGCATCTAATCGCTTAAGTTCAACTACATCCTTGACGTCCGTCCACTTTGTTCGACTACTTGCTCTAGCAGAAAACCACCTTGTCTTTACTAGAAGATGCTATTGCAGCGGAGTTTCCAGTGTCCTCGTATGTTCTAAACGTTTCTCAGTTCATATGTTCATTTGATCCATATGTTTACATATTACATGTTCCTTGGTCGCTAGGGTAAACTCTCCCCTCTAGGCTTCGCCGGCGAGCCCGTGGATTCGCGTCCCCTCTGCCTGTCGCTCCGGTGGCCGGTGGCGGGGAGGGGAATCCCGGTGCCTCCGCCCCGCTTAGTAGTTTAGGTTAGGGCTTTTTAGTCCTTACATGTGCGGTGCTCGGACAGATGGCGGCGCTTCTTCTTCGAGTTTGTCTTCCGTGCTCCGATTCTCCTCGAGTTTGTTCATCTGGACGTAGTCGACGGAGCTCCGGCCTAGATTCTTGCCGTCTCATTGGACGGTGAGGTTAGGGTTTCTCGTCATGTGGCGAGATTTGGTGTCAGATGTTTCAGATCTATTCAGGGGTTCAACGACGGCAACTGCAGCTCCAGGGTGGGGGTCCTTAGGGGCACTTGCACGAAGACTTCTCGGCTGTCATCGACAAGGTCAAACCGGTTCCGATAGGGGAGCGGCGACAACGGCCCGTGGGCGGCTCGTTCTGGCGATGGTAGTGGTCGTTTAGTGGTCTCAAAATCTCGATGTAATTTTCTTATGTTTGAGGTGCTTTGTACTTCCGATGAATTTTGATAGTAGATCTGAATCATTTTCGCAAAAAAATACATGTTCCTAGTTTGTTATATGTGATTTGCCATGTCAGTAATCTTGTGAATCTGTATTAAGTTTAACCATAAACTGCCTAATTTCAGCCTCCGTGCAGAAAAGGTCATTCGTGTCACATCTCGTGTGGTTTTTTCCGGCAGGTTCAACTGAACCTTTTACCTCCGTAGTTTGCTGTTTCGTGAACGAGATCGGGTTACGTTCCTCTAAGCTAAAATGAACTAATGTTCACGGCTTAGGTATATTTGGTATGACCCGTGTATGATGTGTGCGTGACATGGCTAGACAAGCAACTGGATCCTTTGGACTCGATATTCTCGGCATGATTCAGGTATTCTTCTTTGCTTCTTTCGTGGAAAAAAAAATATCGTACAAGAAACTACGTTTTCCCCGGAAGGCGCGTTGAACAAGAGACAGGGACGACTAACCGGCCCATTTGGTGTACAAATTATGCATCTAGCTGGATCCAGTTACAGCCTCGTATTAGCGTACTCCCTCCGTCCGTTTGTGGAATATAAATTAGGTCATGCACCTATATGCGCATGCAAAGTTTAGATAAGCTATCCTTAGATAAGCTGTAGCTCTTGAGGCTGGGCGAAGCCACGCAAACATCACTTTCTTCCTGAGAAGCCAATTTAGCAGATCTTACATTTCTTTTGCATGGATATGCTAACACCACCGAATGCTTAGTCCTTTTACCTAATTATCACATCTAGTGCCGCTTGTTTGGTCACTCCACGGCGTGACGTGGCCACCAACTGACTCGCTGATCTTTGCATGAATTGCCGTAACACAGTCGGTCGCCGCAGTGCAGCCTCGGATTTGATCCACCTGTCATTAAGCATCGACGTGCCTTGAAAGATCAATATATACATGCACTATATAGTTTGATGAGACGACAGGTATTGCTCTGCTCAATTGGCCGAGGCACCCTAAAAAAGGAGAGGAAGTTCGCTAGCTTGCCGAAATGAGCTGGCTAAATTGTTACCGGATGTCCGAGTCTGACAAGTGATAAAGAATCAGAGAGACCCATTGCACCTACACGGTCATAGGATCGAGCAGGAGCGAGAGTGGCAATGGTCCAACAACCATTCTAGTCCAATCCTTTCTTCCTATTATCTCTCTCGTTGCAAAAGGGCAGGCAGAGGCATTATCACGCGCGATACCATCCATTAGTAGAGATCTCGTATTTGCCAGCGGGGTACAAGCCCACCGGTCGCCCTAAAGTGGAGTCTTGCGTGGCGTCGAGGCGACCTAATTATCAAATCGGGAAATGACCATGAACGAACCAGCCGATCCAGTTCGACCATGCGCGCCGGGGACGCCATGAATAAGCCATCGGGCCGTGCACACCCATACCCTGCGGTCAGTGCATGCAGCAGCAGCTAGCACGGCCGCACGGGTGACTTGGTTCTACCAGATGAGGAGGCAGCAGACACGCCCACTTTGCGCCACATACATTGTGTTGCCTGCTGCACAGATAGATTTCGAATCCTCCCACGAAGACTACACACTGGGAAGAAATGCAGAATAAATAATTAAGCGCCTATATGACTTGGTTGCTGTCCAAGTCAATTCCACCGTGATCGTTTCTTGCCACCCCTCCTCGTCTCCTCTCTCTCACACAGACACGCAGAGGAGTCCATAGTATATCACATAGGTCATTTTGTTCTTTACGATGCCAGGGGGCCCATCCTACTCTGCCCGTTGACCTGATGTGTTGCACGGTAAGACAACCGACCGGATTTTTGTTAGGTACAAAAAAATTTATTACTCCCATCGATATTTTGTAATAAACCAGCGACAATTAATATGGATGAGAGGGAGTAGTTGTATATTTGGTTACTAAAGACCTCATCTATGTTTGGAAAATTTTCTGATGTTGCATATGTCTCGTCAAACCAGTGGCAGAGCTAGCAGAAGATCTCAGAGGGGGGAGGGGGGGTGTCAAACAAGAAATATGCATTGGGGGAGGGGGGGGGGGGGGGGGGGGGGGGGGGGGGGGGATGATCGACTAAATTCTCCTTAATGTAGCCCTCTAAGAGCATCTACAGCCGGACTTTGCAAATCCGGCCCCTCAAACGCCCGCGGACGCGCTCGGCCTCAAATAATGATATTCACATTCGGATACATCAAATTAGAAACCTCAAATCCATATGATTATATGCAACGTAGTAATCTTTAAGCGGAGCTCGTCCGGTCGCCGTGGCCATGTCCGGCGGCCGGCTGCGCTCCCCAGAATGTTAGCTCGGCCGTCGGCAAGGTAGAGTAGGGCATGGGACACGAGCCAGCTCACGGGACACAAGGCGCGCGCCATCTCCCATGCCCTACTCTTCCTCGTCGGAGCCCGGAACCCGTTGGGTGCCGGTGGATGTCAGATTGATAATGGATACGTCCTGGGATGTGGCACAGACGTCCACCACGATGCTGTTGCGGCGCCCGGACTGATGTGCCATAAGGGGCACCGGAGAATGCGACTCTGGTTCGCCGACGTCCACCGCCACGAGGGTTGTCGCCGCCTCCCGCGCCCGGTGCCTAGCACGGCAGGCGCGCCGTGCCATGTTCTCGTCAGACGAGGCCCATGGTGTGTCCCGATGCTCGGCGCGCCAACGAAGGGGTTGCGCATCCGCCACCGTGTTTGGACGCCAGACGGACCGCACCGCCTCCGGTGAGGCAGCTACGGCTGGCCTAGCGCTGGATCCATGCGCCATTTGGGATGACGCAATGGATTTTCGACGGAAGGAGTCCGAGCGCTGCCTTGCATGGGCCTCCTCCCGGGCGCGATGGAGCGCAAGCCGGACAGCCATCTCCTCCTCAGGGCCGCGTGCCATGAGCTTGGGGTCGAGGAATCTGGAGGTGAAGGATTCGGATCCACTGCCCGCCATGTCAGAGACGGGCGGAAGGCGCCGGAGACGAGCTTGGGTGGCGGAGGGGAGTGGAGTGAAGTGGCTAGGGTTTGGTCGGCGAGCGGATGGGGAGAAATATATGTGGGGTCGGCTGGGACAGAGTGGACCGGGTCCGTCGTGGCGGGCGCGCCCGGGCGCCCCCATATCCGCCCCATTTTTGGGCTGGATATGAGGGGTTCCGGTCAGCCCGTGCGTTTGAGGACCGTTTGAGGCACCCGTCTGGGTAAAAAATTTGCGACCGGACAGTGACAAGGCAGCCCGCCCGGGCGTATGAGGCGGGTTTGACGCGCCCGGCTGTAGATGCTTTAAATCTTTTCCCCTTCAGTAATTAGGCTACGGCTGGTGGGAGGGGGGCAGTGGCATCCCCAGAACTGCACGTAGCTCCACCGCCGCATCAAACTATCATCGGTGCTGTTAAACTTTTTTTTGGAATCATATTACTAACAAAATGTACTTATCAACTTATATACTAAATGTGATACTTGTGACCTGTAACACCAAGGTATAAGTATTTCAATGATTTGGATATCAGAATGTTTGATTTTATTAGTTTTGGATTTGTATGCTGGGCAAAAATAACAGCAATGCTATCCAATCCAACATGCCAGAAAAGAAATTCTTGAAACAACCTACCTAGGCCCAAAAAACTAAGTCAACATTAGCGGCAAATATATTTCAAACAAAACCTATTATGAAATATTATGTATCTATATAGGATCAGACTTAGAGTTTTCACCCAGGTATAACAAACTAGGATCAGACTTAGAGTGGAGTCCGTGTGGGAGGATCTGAAATCTGTCTATGTAGTTCGAGGGTGAAAACTCGTCTGATCCTAGTATGTTATACCCAGAAATGATGATAATTTTTGTATCGTTAACTTGTTGAAGGCATTGCTCTTGCTCGGATTCTACCTTCATGGTGAAAACATAGGATTTGCCCGTTGGTGGTTGGAACCGCCGGAGGAGTTGCTACTGAACAACCTTTCTCAATGTCCTTGTGATGTCAAGAGATGATTGGTGCAGATATGATCGTTGTTGTAATTTATCAATGGATGTTTTGATCACTTTGTAATTTATTTTTTCCTTTTCTTTTTTATCTGTCTAGGCATAGCTTCCGTCTTGTATGATTTGTTATTTGGCTGCGTAATTTGTTGCATGTGCACGCGTTGGTGTTGGTTTTGTGCATCTTAATCATGCAGAGACCAGGTGTATGCTCATTGTGATTCTATCCCGTGATGTTTCATTTTGAGTTAATAAAATCCATGATGTGTCAAAAAAAATTACTCCCTCCATTTCGGTTTATATAGAGCTCAATTTAAAAACATCACCAACCAAGGTAGGTGGTGAGTGGTGGAATAATTTTTATAGTTTGCAAAAGTACTTAATTAACGGGCTCGTTTTTCACAAGAAATTGTGTTTACGAATGTATTAATTGCAATGCATGCATGCGTGACCAATAAATGACCAATTTTTTTACATAAAATGGGTGAGTTTTCTCTTAATTCTTGCATGCAACGATTTAATGCACATTAAAATCTGAACATGCGAATGAGAGCAATAAAATTGAGACTTGGAAACCAAATTCTCTGAGCCAAGCCCTGTAAACTAGAAGGGAGGGAGTATATATCAATATAAAAGGTACAAGTTTGCAGGATTTAGTTACTAATAGGAACCATTCATCTAATTCTGATCCAATGGCTATCAATTAAGGTGGACACTTGCAAAGTATATGTCTTTAATTGGCTAGTCGGCATGCATGATACTAGTTATAATACTCCCATTAGAGACAGCCAGAGCTAGGGCAATGTCTCATCATCGCCTCATTAGTTCGTAAACCCTCACAGTACTAGTTTTGTCTCATTGGCAGAGAATTTCTGAATAAAAATATGTTAATTACGATTCTCTAAAAACATTATGTTATATCGAACATGAACATGGAACCTCTTCAATGGGCTAATGCATTCTGAGTATCTTCCATATTTTGAATACCCACTATCATGATTTGCAAGGCCTATGGCATTTTAATAAAATTTTGACCATTAATTTTGCCAAAATAAATATTAGTTATATGTCATTAGATTCACGTCCAAGAGAAGTTTCCAGTGACATAATTTCTGTTGCCGTTTTGTACTTGCATTTGATCTCGGTGACTTGGGCATTTCTGAATAAAGTTTCAGTGAATACATGGAATCATACAAAGGATGGAAGGATGAAAAATGATGTTTCTATCATCTGAAAGGTGTACAAGTACAGAAAGGCATGGTACCCTACAGAAAGCCATTATTGAGCTCAGCACCTAGCTCCCAAATCAGAGCCAGCATTAGCCAAGAATACTTTCCCAAAATGTGAATTCTCAGCTGCACCGCAGAAGTATCAGCATAGCATTTTTTATCACATCACACAGCCCAAGTGCCCAGCCTTGTCACAACAGAATAGTTGGAACTTGGAAATCCTAAGATGAAAACCAATGGCTCCAAAAGAAAAGCAAGAACCACCGCCCTCGGTTAATGCCTAACCCACATGTTGCCTAGACCTGAACAAGCGTACAGCCCCCCCCCCCCCCCCCCCCCCCCCCCCCCCCCACCTTATAATACGAGCTCCCCTACAATGCAATGCAAACCACATTCTTCCTCCTCCCTTCCATCGATCGATCACGATGGAAACCATCTCCGGTTCCCTTAAACCCTGTGTCTCCCAACCCTTGAGCGCCAAGGGCGCTGGGTTGGCTGAAGCTGGCGACGGCGGCACCATGTTGAAAGCGTCGACGGCGCCTAACAAGCCTCCGCGGCAGGTGGCTTCCCGGTTCGCGATGCTGACGCGGTTCCACGCGGGATACTTCCGCATCAGCCTGGCGCTGAGCGGGCAGGCGCTGCTGTGGCGCACACTGAGCGACAGGTCGACGGACCCGAGCGCGCTGCATCCCTTGGTGCAGTCCCTGCCGTCCGCGGCGTTCGTGCTGCTCTGGTCGCTGGCGCTGCTCACCCTGTTCGCGCTGTGCGTGCTCTACGTGGCGCGCTGCGTGCTCCGGCTCCCCGCCGTGCGCGCCGAGTTCCGGCACCACGTCGGCATGAACTACCTGTTCGCGCCCTGGATCTCATGGCTGCTGCTGCTGCAGGCCACGCCGTTCCTGCGCCCGAACGCGCTGTCCTACCACATGCTGTGGTGGGCCTTCTCGCTGCCCATCCTTGTCCTGGACGTCAAGGTCTACGGCCAGTGGTTCACGCGCGGCAGGAAGTTCCTGTCCATGGTGGCCAACCCGGCCAGCCACATGACGGTGATCGCGAACCTGATGACGGCGAGGGCGGCGGCAAAGATGGGGTGGCACGAGGGCGCCGTGGCCATGTTCGCCGTCGGCGCCGCGCACTACCTCGTGCTGTTCGTCACGCTGTACCAGAGGTTCCTCGGCTCCGACTCGCTGCCGGCCATGCTCCGCCCGGTCTTCTTTCTCTTCTTCGCCGCTCCGAGCATGGCGTCCCTCGCCTGGTGCTCCATATCCATGTCCTTCGACACCGGCTGCAAGATGCTCTTCTTCCTCTCGCTCTTCCTCTTCGCCTCACTGGTAATTACGACTAGATCACCTAACATTAGGTTATTACCTTTCCTTTCGATCCTCTGGTAAACTCATTCGCAAGTCTAGAGACGAGTCTATACGAATGAGGTAGTGTTACAAAGACGCGGGAAAAAAATGGAAGGAGAGTGCACATCGAGCGTTCCATGCATCCTCTGGGAGACTTTTCTCAGCGTCTCTCCATCCATCGCTTTTGCTTTTGTTTGTACGAGTAGTTGGTTGGGTAAAATAAAGGCATATATACTATAGTTGTCCGGAAAAAAAACTCCAACTAGGATCGTGTAGGTCTGTAGGACGCCACTAGCTGCCACGTGAACTGTAAACTTGATCGTCTCTTTTTTGGGATCTTTTTGCTGTACCTCCGTAGTAGAATATTTTTCAATGAGCAAAAAAAAAAAAACCTAGGTTGAGTTGCATGGCCACTCACACCATCAGGCCCCCAATAGATCATACTGGATCACATCAAGATCATATAGTGCCTACGGACGCATTGCCAACTAATCTTGCTATAGCTTGTTAATAACATCTTCTTCTCATAAACTAATTACTTTAAGAGAGAGACGTAAACATTTTTGGTGTTGTGTGGCATGCAGGTGTCCCGGCCGACACTGTTCAAGCGGGCGATGCGGCGGTTCAGCGTGGCGTGGTGGGCGTACTCGTTCCCGCTGACGTTGCTGGCGCTGGCGTCGGCGGAGTATGCGCAGGAGGTGAGGGAGCCGGCGGCGAGCGTGCTGATGCTCGCGCTCGCCGTGCTCTCCGTCCTCGTCACCCTCGCGCTCATGGTCTTCACCGCGCTCCGGCCCAACGACCTGCTGCCGCACGACGACCCCTTCTTCGCCGGCACGCTGCCCGCGCGCTAGCTAGGTTAGCATGCATATGCAGACACGCGAATTCTGGTAGTCCGATCATGACGTGTTAGCCGTTTCATCAGACGTGTACAGATACACTTTGTACGTACAGCAGGATCGGGACGGCGGTAGACGTCGTCTATACGATGCGTGTGTTGCATATATGTGTGTGTGCGTGTACATGTAATGTACGTAATGCCAGTTAGAGGTGGAGACGTGCACGTGGTGTAACGATATGATTCTTTTTCGCTGTCACGTACCTGGGGGATCGGGATGATGCCGATCGGGAGTCCCAGGTTCTGAGCGTACGAAATGTGCTTATCCGGTGCGAGGAGAGCTGGACGATCGAGATGCTTGAAACTAATCTCTTGTCTTACTCGTATATCTCAGTTCTCAAGCAGTGGTCCTCACGTGGTTAGCTACTTGAGAAGGGGACTGATCGACTTGATAGTCTTAGGACAGCTCATGTGCTTGATTGATCGTTAATTTTGTCTCCAAAGTGAGGAGCCTCTGGTGAGAGCATTGCCACCCGCTCGCCCCACTCCCGTGTTGCCTTTATCTGGCGACACGGGGGGAACTCCTCCGGCGCCGCGGCTTCCCACCCCCTTCTCTCCTTCTCCTCGCCGCCGCCTGAGGAGCCTGACGACTGGGAACCGTGGTTGTTCTTGGCCTCAGGCGGCGCTTCTCTATACCCACCCGGCATGATGCCCGACAGGCTTTTGGAGGCTCGTGTTGCGTCCGGTGGCCCTCGTTCTGGTCGATTGTTCGTGGATCCAGTGGTTAGAGCTGCTAAGTGATAGTCGGTGGCATCTGCGATGAGCGGTCGGTTGTAGCGGTTGCTATGCGCTCCTTGGTCGTCGGACTGGACAGTGGTGGTAGTGGTTGGTGGACTAGCCGGTGCAAATGTGAGTTGATGTGCGACTGAGTTGGTGTTGGGAGCTTGGGTGAAGAACTTGTCTTGGTTGTGGCCATGACCAGCGATGGCAGCGGCTGTGGACGTCACTAACCTTCCTGGAAGCATCAATGCATTGTTGCCACACCCCTCCCGTGCGGATTGCTACAGATTATGGGGAAACCCTTGATCTTGATTAATGGGATGATGGCGGCGCCTTTGTGTCATACCCTGGGGCTTCTTCCTTGGAGCTAGACACTAGCGAGTGGGACTTGGGGAAGGCGGCTGTGATGGCTTTCTATCGCAATGATGATGATGGGAGCGATGTCGGAGACGTGGCTATGGTTGAGGTAATCGGCTCTTCTCCGGTGTGTCCCCGGGGTTGCCTCGGCTGGTTTGTTGCTGCAAAGTCGAAGCTGCGGTGGCGGGGTCCCGGTGGCGTACGATGACGGTAAGCAGGTGGTTCATTCGATGATTTTCGGAGGTGCCAGTCGTGTCTAATTCTCTTTTGTAGTTCTTCGTCAGAGCCGGAGCTGCAATGTTTGGTCGCAGGTGGCTAAGAACTGGCTGGGACTTCATACGTCTCCACATGACCTCTACAATGTTATTGATGTTGATGATCGCCTAAGGCGAAGTGGAAGTAATTAGCCTAGGGTTTAGGGATGAAGATGATGCCTCTAGGGGAGGAGTGATGACGATGACGCCTCTAGGGGGGGGGGGGGAGTGATGACGATGACGCCTACGTGTTGTCTTGACGAGGCCCTCTTTGGAGTGTTGTGTGTGGGGTATCTTTGTGTGCCGCTCAATAGTTGTGATGGTTTTCGTCCGACTCTTCATAATTAAGTGGGCAATTTGGTTTTCGCTCGGTTTTTTTCAAAGCAACTCTTTTCTTCTTAATGAATGCAGAAGCCTCTCATGAAAATAACATCTACCACTCCTCTCCATGTCCGTAAAACGATTTTCCTTTTTTGGATCCATATACTGATGTTAACATGTGAAAAGCTAGGGGGAGAGGATTTGTGTGGCACGCAAGTGCGGGGGCACACATTGTCCCTCGTGCCCGCTTTTTATTTTGACTTCCAATTTTCAAAGTTTTATATCTTTTAAACGAAAATTTCAAATTAAGTTATGTTTTCATATTTGTGTTTCTCGTGACCAACGCTTTCAAATAAGGTCCATTTTGAATATATCTTGATGACATAAAAAAACCATACTAAGTTTCAATGTTGAAACTTAGTACGAGGGACCAATAAAAATCAATTATTTTGTGTTTACAACCTACAGACAAAATTATTTGAAATTATATATCTGAAATAGGTGGAAAATTGGCAGTTTTAGATGCATAAATAGTAAGTTTCATCGTTGAAATTTAATTTTTTGAAAGATTTTCTTTGTTATTGTGCCCTCATGCAGGATTAAACTATTGCATGAATCACGAGACAAAACAAATGGACGGCAGAACTTGGCAGGTGAGTGTGATTTTTTGTCCAAAACGACCACTTGCCGGATTGAATTGACAAAAGAGGCCACCCCTGAGACCAATTGACAAAAGAGACCCCCTGAACCGTGTCGGCAAGCGCGCCAGCCGACACATAGCACCTGCCGCCACGCTGCCAGGCGGCAGGCGCCGCGTTACAGGCCTAGACGACCGGCGACGGAACGGGATCGGCTGGTGGGCCCTGCCGCCACACAGCCAGGCGACAGGCAGTGGGCCGGTGGGCCCTGCCGCCAAGCAGCCAGGCGGCAGGGGCATGCATGCACCAACCCAAGTTCTATCCGGCCATGTTGCTAATCACGTACAAATCCTCTTGGGCTTACAAGGAAAATAATAAAATATTTCGGCCATGTCGCTAATCACACTGGATAATTTACTAGCAGCCCAAGTTCAGACATGTCACGTACAAATACTCTTGGGCCTACAAGAAAAATAATAAAATATTCCGACAATGTCGCTAATCACACTGGATAATGGCCGTTGCTGCATGCGCTATAGTATTGCCGCCACCACACGAGGCGGCAAGGCCCACCTTCTGCGCTTCGTTCCGTTGCGGCCGAGCCGCGGCTGCTGATTCCTGTGATGCCTAGCCTGCCGCTTGGGCGCGTGGCGGCTGGCGTGCCTGCCGCCATGGCTCATGGGGTCTCTTTTGTCAATTGGTCTTAAGGATGGTCTTTTTTGTCAATTCAATCCGGCAAGTGGTCTTTTTTGATTTTTAAATCGGTGAGTGTCCCCACTGAAGTGCCCCTATGCATTTGAAGCCGTGTTGCTGTTCCTGGCAGGAACGAGGAACGTCCCCACTAATTTGGTTGTGGTTCGGTCTGTCTGATACAGTGAGTATCCACGGACGGCCGGCGTCATGATGGACCAGCGTAGTTGCTTTGGTATAGCACAAGTAGTGACGGCTAGCAGGAGAGCGCACCATGTGTGGTAATCAACAGATGATTACCGCTGTGGCCGTACGGCCAGTACTAGGTGATGTGTACGTCCCACCAGTACTAATAGTACTGGCAAGCAGCTAGGTGGCTGTTTTATTTAAAAGAAGGATTACCTTCGGCCTCTGCATCAGTCGATACATGCAGACATATTATTAAAAAACGTAATAAGGTCTTAAAATCCAAGGAAGCTCAAAATCCGAGAAAAAAGAAAAATTAAATCTGTAAAGCGTCACAACCGGCAAGAAAACGTCACATCCGGCGATAAAGAACAACCTACGATGCCTACACACCTAGCCTACTATTAACTCGCCATCCAAATCGGCTGAAGATAGACCGTGCTAACGTCTCCCAGCGGTTGCACCCAATAACCATAAGCTCTCCGTAGTCCGCATGAGTGAGTAACGACCCAATACGGATCCATGTTGTAGCTCTGTAGATAACCTGCAAAATATTAGTGAATTTTGCCCCATTAAAAATCATATCATTTCTAGTGTTCGAATAATGCACATATCCCTGTCCGAATATGTTTAGCTATGTGTGTGTCTACTCCATTAAGCCACGTCACAAATAACGTGTCTATGCTCATTGAAGGATGAACGTTAAAAGCTATATGAATTGATCGTCATAATAATTTTGCAAGTGGACACTCGAGAAAAAGGTGTTTAATCGTTTTGTTTTGATCACAAAAACAGCACCTGGGGTTACCAACCCAATTCCTTTTCATCAGATTATCTTTGGTCAAGATTACTCCTTTGTGGACGAACCACATAAAGATCTTGATGCAGAGTGGAACTTTAATCTTCCATATGTGCAAAGACCTTGACAATGGTCCGGAATCAATTAAGTCCAGATACATGGATTTCAAAGAGAGAAAATCCATTCGTGGTTAACTTCCAACTAATTTTATCTGCCTAGTCTGAAAGTTGAACATCCATCAACTTACGGACCAGGTGTAGCCAAGCAGTCCAACGTTCCCCTACGAGGGATCTCCTAAATTGGATGTTAAGTGGTACCGAGTTTAATACTGTGGCCACATAATCCTCCTTACATTGCACAATATTATATAGGGAAGGGTATTGTAAAGCCAGAGGCGTCTCCCCTAGCCATGCATCCTCCTAGAATCTAGTAGTGGTACCACTACCAATTAGAAACTTCACCCGCTGGAAGAAAGTTACTTTTGTCTTCATTAACCCCTTCCAAAAGGGTGAGTCCGTTGGCCTTGCATTCACCTGGGCCAAAGTCTTAGTATGTAGTTATTCCGCAAGATTTGTACCCACATGCCCTCGGTCTCAGTAGATTGTCTGTATAGCCATTTGCTAAGCAAACATCTATTCTTTATCTCTAAATTCTCGATCCCTAACCCACCCTGGTCTTTTGGTCTACACATGATATCCCATCTAGCCAATCTATATTTCTTCTTGGCCTCATCGCTTTGCCAGAAGAATCAGGATCTGTAGAAGTCTAATCTTTTCCTTACCCCTACCGGTACTTCAAAGAAAGATAGGAGGAACATCGGCAAACTCGTCAAAGCCGAGTTAATCAACACCAGCCGTCCTCCTTAAGACATTAGCTTGCCCTTCCAACAGCTTAATTTTTTTTTCAAATCTATCTTCTATACATTTCCATTCTTTGTTCGTTAACCGTCTATGATGAATTGGAATCCCTAGATAACTAAAAGGTAAGGATCCCATTTCACATCCGAACAAGTTTCTGTAATCGTCTTGTTCTTTTTTAGCTCTCCCAAAGCAGAACAGTTCACTTTTATTGAAGTTGATTTTTAGCCCAGACAATTGCTCAAAAAGGCATAAGATAAGCTTCATATTTTGAGCTTTTGCAAGATCGTGTTCCATGAAAACAATAGTATCATCAGCGTATTGTAGGACGGATACGCCCCCCTCTACAAGATGGGGGACGAGACTTCCTACTTGGCCACTCTCTTTAGCCCGACTAATAAGTACTGCCAATATATCCGCTACAATGTTAAACAGCACAGGAGACATGGAGTCTCCCTGTCGTAACCCCTTACGTGTCTGGAAATAATGACCTGTGTCATCATTGACCTTTATCCCGACACTGCCTTTCTGTATGAATGAATCCACCTGAGATCTCCAAGCTTCGTTGAACCCCTTCATACGCAAGGCTTGCTGTAGGAAGGGCCATTTGACCTTATCATACGCTTTTTCAAAATCCACTTTGAAGACAACCCCATCTAGTTTCTTCGAATGGATTTCGTGTAATGTTTCATGTAGGACTACCACCCCTTCTAGGATTTGTCGTCCTGGCATGAAAGCAGTTTGAGTTGGTTGCACAACCAAATGGGCTATCCGTGTCAACCTATTCATGCCAACCTTTGTAAAGATCTTAAAGCTTACATTGAGAAGACATATTGGTCTAAACTTCTCAATGCGAACAACTTCCACCTTCTTTGGCAACAATGTTATTGTTCCAAAATTGAGGTGAAACAAATTTAAATGGCCTTCGAACAAATCATGGAACATAGGCATAAGATCTCTCTTTATGATGTGCCAACATTTTTGATAAAATTCCGCCGGGAACCCATCCGACCCGGGCGCTTTATTATGCCTCATTTGCGTTATAGCATCGAACACCTCTTTCTCAGTGAAAGGGGCAGACAACACCTCATTCTCTTCTAAGTTAAGTTGCGGTATGTCCCCGATCACACTCTCATCTAGAGATACGAAACTTTCTTCGGGTGCTCCGAACAGTTTCTTATAATATTCGGAGATGTACAGTTTTAGGTTCTCATGTCCTACAATTGTACTCTCATCTTGTTCTAACTGTATTATCTTTTTCTTTCTATGCTTCCCATTAGCAATCATGTGGAAGAATTGTGTATTATCATCCCCTTGGACGATCTTAGAAACCTTTCCTCTAAGCGCCCATTTCATCTCCTCCTCTCTCATAAGTGCTTGCAACTTCTTCTCGGCCTCATTCTTAATATCTCTCTCAGAATTATTAAGAAGGATGGATTCCGCTTTCACATCAAGTTCATCAATAATTCGTGTCAATCTTTCCTTTTCCGCTTTATATATACCACTCTGGTGTTTGGCCCAGCCTCTCAAAAACTGGCGCAAATGTCTAATTTTATTTTGCCATCTCTCCACATTAGAGGACCCTCCCATGTCCCTGGCCCATTCAGCCGCAATGAGCTCCATGAAGCCCTCCCTCTCAAACCATCCTAATTCGAAAGAGAAAGTATTTTTGTTTCCCACATGGGTCGCTTCCTAGGAATCAACCAGTAGTGGGGTATGATTAGAGATGGCCCTCTGTAAGGCCTGAACCGTAACAAGTGGAAATTTCTGTTCCCACTCAACACTAGTGAGAACCCTGTCCAATTTCTCGTAAGTAGGAATTTGTAAATAATTGGCCCACGTGAATTGCCTACCAGTGAGGTCAATCTCCCTCAAATCGAGACTTTCAATTATCATATTAAACATGAATGACCATCTTCCATCGAAGTTGTCATTTTTTTCTTCTTGTCTTCTAATGATAAAATCTCCCCCACCAGAATGGGCAACCTTTCATCCCCACAAATTCTCACCAGATCTGCGAGGAAGTCAGGTTTAAGCTCTGGCTGTGCCGCACCATATACGGCCACCAAAGCCCATCGGAAGCCGTCAATTTTCGATCTTACCCAAAATTTGACAGCAAAATCACCGTGGACCACACCCAGTACTTCTAAAGTTTCGCACTTCACCCCAAGTAGGATCCCTCCGGATCTCCCCCTTGGAGGTAGACAGTGCCAGTCAAAATCAACCCCCCCTGAAATGGTATTGAGAAACTAGGGGTGAAATTATCTCTACCCGTCTCCAATAAAGCCATAAAATCTAATTTTTGTTCTACTGATGTATCGCTAAGGAATCTCCTTTTAGCCAAGTCCGTAGACCTCTGCTATTCCAGAATATCCCTTTCATATTTCATCATGGAATTTTTTTCTTTTGTTTAACTCTCGCACTCTGACGCACTGCTGATGTAGGATAAACCTTCCTCTTCTAGGTTTTTTTGGTTTATCCTTCATCTCCTCAACATGTTGAGCACTGGTGTCGGGGGTGGCCTCTGGCTACAAAGGGGCCAAACACCCCTCTAGAACCATATCCTCCTCCTCGGCCTCTAAGCCCTCCGTGGGGACTAAATCCTCACAGAGACTCTGAAGTGCGGTTACTCCAAGATCATTGATATCTGCTTCATTCATAGGTTTTACCGCTGCTAAATGTCTTAGTAAATCCACAGCTCTATCCATCTCTAAGTCTAGTAGATCATTCATTGATTTTGCAGTTTCTTTGTCATTACTACCAAGAGAGATCCCTAAGTTGCTGGCTTTATCAATAATATCATGCTCAGAAAAGTGAAGAATTGAACAACTTGTATTAACCGACATACCTGTATGAACTTCAATGTCTCGAAACTTGGCGGCCCTCATGGTGCGCCCCATCTGTATGTCATACGCGTCCGGCTGGTCCTGAATCCGGTGACTAAAACGCCTGTCACCAGACATAGGATCTGGAATACCTCCAAAAGCGATCACGTCCTCCAGAGTGACTCCGGCCGGGCTGTGGCCGCCTGCCGTATGCCCGACTGAGTCAGAAGCGACGGGGGACACTGACCTCCTAGTCTGAGCCGTCGGTGAGGCGTCAACCGGGGCGTCAGAATCAGAACCCATCTGGCCTGCATCACTGTCCAGCGTGGACACCACCTGTGTCAAACCAGTCAAATGAGGCGACTAAGGGTGTGTAAAAAGCCAGGGCGAACCCGATCGGTCAGCCAAAGGGGCACCCTCAAGCTCTGAAGAAGGGATATCCTCCACCTCAGGAGCGACTCGCCTCTCCTGCGGCGACAGCTGCGGTGAAACTTCAACCACCATATGTCCATGATAGTCCTCAATCGCCTCCAAAGGAAGGTCATCATCAGAGTCCTCCATCTCCATGCGGTCTCTCCATAGGCGACTAGGCGCGGACACCGCCTGGAAAGAACCAAACCGGAGAGAGGCCGCCGGAGTGGACAAGGGGGCCGACCCCTTCTCTGTCCTCGGCTCAGTCGACTGCGTAGATTTTCTGGCCGGCGCCTTCTTCCCGGACTGGTCATTGGGATTTCCATCCATCCCCTGGTTACCACTGCTGTCTCCGTCTCCGCCATCGGTCATATGAACATCGGTGTCCCCATTGTTATTATCTGCCTGAGGAGCCTCCTCAACCACAACATCGAGATCATAAGTCAGACCATCATAGTTCCATGGTACATAATCCGGAATATATTCTGCACCCACCACATCGACGAGTAGCCTAGCAACTCCATGCATACGAGTATATGGCATATCTACCTTCTCTGTTTTACCGAACAGAGAACCGAGACTCGGGACAATAAGAAAGTCATTAAGCAAAGTCTCCGGAACACCTGTGAGTCTGACCCATACCTTCTCCAGCGGTGTCCCTGTCGGCTCAGGTTTTGTACACTCATCAAACTCAAGAATACACTTGCTCCCGGGAACCCTACTGAGTCCACACTTAAGCAAGTGGTTAAGATCCTCTCTCCTAGGGAACTCAACTCTGTATACCTGATCCTCCAACATGACAGGTGACCAGTGGAAACACTCAGAAACCAGCCGTCTGTGCTGCTGACACACCTGTTCCTTTGTCAATGTCCCTTTAGTAACCCTGACCAGATCAAATTTCGAGCCCTCCATCATGGGGGTCACCGAGATCATACGTGGAGTCTCAAAGAACATAAGCTTGGTGTTGCAGACACCATAAATATTCACGACAGGCGTGGGTACCAGAAGCAACGGACAATCGTCAGATGAGTGTCCAGGCTTCAAGCATATGTCACATAACACCGTCGTGCAATCAATCACAAAGTGGCCTGGCAGTCCACAACGATAGTAGGTCATCTTTTCTTTCTTGCGTGCCGCCTTATTAACCCTCATATTTTCAGCTTTGTCACTACCTTTGTCGCTCATCCCATCTCTGTCATCGGTAGGCATCGTGGCCGGCACTGACACCGCCGCCAACGCCGTAACCGCCACCATCGCAGCATCAGGCAGAGAAACCGTGGAAGTAGAAGCCACGGCCGTCTTCGCCGCGGCCGCCCCACCGTCAGTCTTTGCCGATTTGATTATCGGCTTCTTAGGGTATACCTTGGGAGCATACGGGCGACGCGGAGGGGGGTTCCGGCCGTCCCCTCCCCGACCTCCCCGCTGACGGTAATGAGGCCATGTGGCACCCTCGACAAACTTGCCGGGCGGAGGGTTGCAATTTCGCTGCCACTGGTTGCTGCCATAACCTCTTCCTCCCCCGTCATTCCATTGGTTCCAACCATTACGATAGCCCTGATAGCCACCGTCGTTGCCACGTCCACCTCCATATCCGCCACGGCTGCCATTGAAGCCACCGCGGCCCTAAGCAAAATCACCACAGCCGTTGCCTTAGGGAACAGCTCCAGAATCACCACGTCCCGCACCGCCGTACGCACCGCGGCCCTGGCCGAATCCCGCATGAGCCGCGGCATGGCCCTGCCCGGCATCACCCTCCCCACTCCCCGCGTCGTCTCCACCACGTGGTGCAGCAGGCGGCTGTGGTAGCTGCTGTGCTGGGCGTGGGGGTGGCCGGGAGTCACCTCGCCCAGCCATGCTCACCGGCGGGACTCGCCGCGCCCTTCCCGTCAACGTAGGGAATCCAGTCGCCAGCCTCCGTCGAACCCTAGCGAAGCCCTCGTCGATACGAAGCATAGGTTGTTCTTCTGTATTCGTGATCGAAAGCAACGACGCGCACTGCAGCCTATCAACCGGACGAGACCGGGCCGTATAGCCATCTAGTCCTGACCCTTCGATCGGCTTATCACTCTGGGCCACATACCCAGGCGAGATTAGCCCATTAGCCAAGGGAAGCCCATCTGCGTCCGAAAGATATTTCAAACGTGCTGCCCTGGCGGATCGGATCCCACCGACCGCAGTTTCCGGCGTGGACGCCGCCGGCGCTGTCTGCGTCCGGCCGACCGCCGTCCGGCGCCCCTTCTTCTTCCTGACGACTGTTGTCCACTAATCCGGCCTTACCAGATCGAACAAAGTGAGCTTAGACACGTTTACCTTGGGGATGGGGCCCTTCCATGGCCGAATTGCCGATGCCGCCGTCCTCCGATGTACGACCCGCCGAACCATCTCTGTCGCCTCGCCCGCATGTAACCCTGCCCTTGCTGGATCGTCGCCCGGTAGCACATCTTGAACGATCGCTGCCACGTCCTCCTCATTGTATCCGGAGTTGAGCAACTCACAGACCCAATCGGACGGTGTCGGCGAACCGCCCGCTTCATCCTCGTCGTCGTCTTCGCTATCGGCCAGCGCCCAGAAACGCCCTCCGACAAGCCGCCGGCCACTCGGGGTGGAGGCCACTCCCGCACAGGCAGTCGCCCCCGTGGTCACCTCTCTCCCCATGCCCTAACTCGAATCTGCTAGGTACCACTTGATAGAGGCAAAGGTGTCCCGTCTTTCGATGAGATATTAGGGCATGAGGGCATACTTGACTGGACAGACATACCTGAATCAAAACACCAAGATCTCTTTCATCCGAACTTCGAATTGGGTGATTCTTTTTTTTGTTGGAAAATGGATTTCGTGCTCTTTCCAACCCAATTGGATTCACCTTCAAATTTGTCCGGAGCATTGAGATATTGACGAAACAATTTGACGCTGCAGCAGAATCCGAGTCAAACTACAAGTCCAAAGGTGTTGCATCACCTCCACTTCGGCCCATGGGCCCTGTACGACTTAGGGTTAGTTTTAGGCTGCCTTGGGACGTTCTCCCACCTCCTTGGCCACCACCTCTTGCTCCTATATAAGTAGATCAATCTAGTAGCTTTTTGCTTGGGATTTGTTTGGTTAAAAGTTAGCCATTGCAACTTTGTGTACTTTGTTTGTGTCCAACGACCAGGCCAACACCACTTTCGGATCCCCACCTTTATCAATACTTCAAATATACTCGCAATATTCAGATTGCATTATCAAATTCTTGCTTGTTCTTCGATTGCGTGCAGGAATAGACCTTCGTGGTCAGGCTGATCGTGCTTCCGGCATCATCAGTAACCTCAGGAGATTGGTTTAGCGATTGCTAACGCGCAACGTCATGCACGTTTGTAGTCGGATCATCAAAGTTAACTCCACCTAATCGATAGTTATCATCTCATCGAAAGATCGGGACCCTCGCCTCTATCAAGTGGTATCAGTTTTCAGGTTGCTCAGTGAGAATTTCCAGTTATCTCTAGATTAGATTTATTTTCATACCTATTCTCCAGAAAAAGAAAACCACAAAAAAAAAGTTAGATTTGTTCATCCTTTGTCCAAGCCAGTCTGAGCCTTTGCAATTTTCTTTTCAGTGCTTGCATAGTTGAATTATCGATTGCATAGTCGCGTCGAGTTGTTGGTTTTAGTGTCTAGTCGTTTAGAGTTTCGAGTTCTGTTCACAGTTTGTCACGCTGCCGCCGCACCATCTTCATTGCCGTTGCCATTTACCACCACCGCATCATTATCCCTTCCGCTATCCACCATCCCATCCATCCATTTCCACCACGTGCTACCAATCGTTCATTGTCATAATCACACTTGAGGTCGTTCGCATCTTCACTTGATCCAATTTACATCTTATCTACTTTGTTTTGGAAAGAGAGAAACAAAAATGAGAGAAAAAAGAGTAAAAAAGGTGAGAAAAAAAGAGAATAAAAAAAGTAAAAAAAGTGAGAGAGAAAAAAAAGAGAGAAGAAAAAAAATAGAAATTTCGAATCTATCTAGACTCAATCTCGTACCTGAATTCGGATTGAAATCTATTTTGCGCAGTGTTCCGTAAAATAGGCATATCTTTTTCATACGAAGTCCGTTTTGGCTCCACAAGTACTCAAATTAAAGCTAGCAATGAGCCGCATCTGAATAGTTGCAAAAGCTTGTTCAATATTTGGCACCTAAAAATCGGCTTCTAAATAGGTCTTTTTGCCCTCCGAAGTTCGGGAATACAGCTTGTTCCAGTTTTTCAGGCCAGTTTTAGAAATTTTTGACTCCTCATATCAACTCGGAATTGAGTGATTCTTTTTGCGTTGGAAAGCTTGAGTGAGTAGCATTATGTAGAAAAATTATGAGAAAATTGGCACAAACTTTTCTAAAGGAAAGTTGGAGAGAGAGTTGTTGGTATATCCTTCTTGGCAGTTGTTTCTCATCATTATCTGTACTGCCATTGTGATCTTCACTTATATCGTGTTGTCCAGAGCTACTTCATATCCTTTATTGATGCTAGTTGTGCTACGCCATGACCTCATTAGTGTTCTAGGCTCGCGTCTCTAGTCCGGTCTAACCTAGGACCAGCACAGTACATTGGTACGGTATAATCGTACCTCATGCCCTAGGTGGCTGTTACCCTATAAGAATAAATATTACTCCCTTTATTCTAAAATAGATGTCTTAGGGTTCATTCTTTTTTAGGGAAACAACATAACTCTGCTACGTATTTTTATTATTTTTTAAATAAATAATACAAAGTCTTGAAAGGAGAAAAAAAGGAGTTATACAGAGAGAAGAGAGCTATCTAAGCAAAAGAACAAACAAAGCAATAAAGAATACAACGAACTAATGATCCCGTGAAGGCCGATACAACAAATGCAACTAAAGCTCATAGGCTATAGTGGTTAGGCAAAAGCCTGAACCGAGCTCTCCAAATTGCAGTAGGACTCTTCGTGGCTCTGTGGACCAGCCAATTGAGCTCCCGTTTAAATCTTCTTCTGCAACTATAAATACTTGGTGTGATGCCTTTGAAGATCCAGTCATTTCTGGTGATCCAGATGGCCCAAGAGGCTAAGATGATAATTTCCAGGGAGAAGGAGACGAGGCTTACCAAAATATGACCGTTGCTCCTGCGACGCACTCGGCAGCTCTGCCGCCGCCGCCCCTCTTGCCGCTGCCGCCGGCCAACCTACCTCCTCCACCCTTCCGGCCCACCATTCTTGAGCCCCACGCTCCGTGGTTCCTCTCCCAACAACAGATCTCCATCCTCGTTGTGTCTTGCCTCGTGGACGCCCGGCAAGTCTGATCCAGATCAGCACGCCGTCGTCTGCCTCGCCTCCATGCCCTGCTTCTCCGGTGTCGTCCGAGTGCGTCCCTGACTCGCTAGTCGCCTCGGAGGGTTTCATGTTTGACTCCTACGCCACGTCGTTCTCCCATGGGTCGCCTGACGATGCATTCAATCCGCCGCGGCTCCGCTCCATGGTGGTTGTGCCTGCCAGTGGCATTCATGGCGGGGCCATTCAAGCCGGGCCTGAACCACCCACCCCCCGTCAGAGGAGGATGGGCACGCCGGGCCCTGGATGACGGTGGCTTCGAGGCACCATCCACGACGGGATGCGCCATTACGCCGACGCGAAAGGCGTCTGGCCGTGCTCGGCGACAGCCTGGCCGAGTGTTGGTGCAATGATAGGCCCCTTAATTATGTTTTGGAGTTTGTTGACATAAACAGTATGGGATTTATGTTTTGCTAGTGCACACAAAGTAACAAGTCCCTGAGATCATGAGGAGTTTGGTGTAAACGATGAAGATAATCTCCCTGCGTTGCAGAGAAGGTTATCACCGAAGATAATGATAACAAGAGTGACCCCTAAAAAATTGCTGAAGTGAAGCAATTGGTTCGGTGTCTGTCCGAGGAAAATGACTGCTTCCGAGGAGAATGAAGACGAAGTGGAGACGTAGCATTTGTTTCGTTGTTCTTCTTCTCTTTATTGAGTCATAGGAACACCGTACTATTAAGAGGGGTGTAGCGTTCGAAACTTTGATTCTCTGATGCTGAACCCAAATCCTATGAAAGTTGCGAGAGAAATCTCTTTGTGTTCCGGGCAAATACTTGCCAGCAAGAGACTGTGATCTTCTTCGCTGCGAGAGATTTGTCTCTGACCGAGGAGTTAGCATTACTTGTTCCTCAAGTAATGTTACCGTTGCTCCAAAATCCGACCGTTGTGAACGTGTCGGTTGGCCATTGGCTGGACCGCGTGTCCAAAATGGTCATTTCCCACCAGGGAAGGCTGCGGCTATAAATAGCCACCCCGTGCCGGCTTTGTCCGGTGGCTGCTCCGTTTGATTCTTAAAAGATTGTTGAGCAACCCCCTCTCTGAGCGATTTGAGTTTAAAATCCACCGAGAGAAAACCCCTAGAGCCGAAGAATTAGATAGTGGTTCAACATCACTCGAATCTAAGTCCAGTATGCTCTGCCTATTACTCTTGAGAGCTGCAAAATCTCTAGACGGTTAGGTGTTAATTTCTTCAGAGACCAAGAGTGATTGTGGTTCTCGAAGAAGAAGTCTGTAAAGGTTCGGAGATCGCCTCAAGTATCTGCCACGAGTAATCGGCATTGGTTGACAAACCAATTTTCAAGGAGAATAGGGTGAAGAGAGTTTATCTTCCGTGTTAAGTCATAGCCCCTCCAACCAGACGTAGTCCTTGTGCAGAAGGACGAACTGGTCGAACAAATACCCTGTCGCCATCGAGCATCACTGGTTACCTCTGTTACCCATGTTGACATTCGAGCTATTTTCTTTCATGTGATTTGCCTCGATGCATGTTTTAGTTTACATTAGGTACTTAGTTATAGCTCGCTGTAGTTTGCTTTTCATTCGCTCCGCTGCTGGGTTCTGGGAGTTTTGAGATTTCCGAAGAAATTTTAAAACTCCCATTCATCCCCCCTCTGGTAGACATACTTCATTCCAACAATTGGTATCAGAGTAAGGTACTCCTTGACTCTGCTCATTTTGGTCTAACAACCTTGGAGTTTAAGTATGTCTTCAGTGAGCTACAAGTCGCATCTCAAGATTCCCATATTCGATGGGATGGACTACCCCTTCTGGAAGGAGAAGATGAAGATCTGTCTCCGAGCCATTGACGATGATATGTGGAACGTGGTGCAGATTGGATTCACAGTTGAAATACCTCAAGCCCCCACTGATGTCGAGAAGAAACTCGTTCAGATGGACACTCAAGCTAAAGATGAAATTGGTGGCCATCCCTCTCGTGCTCAATTTCTTCGGTATCGATAGTGTGAAACTGCAAAGGAATTGTGGGACATTCTCGAGAAGATAAATGAGGGTGATTCAACTCAAAAAGAAGCTCGCATTGATACTCTTCGAGCAATGTTCAATCGGTTCAAGCGCATTGGAATGAAAGCTGTCAGCAAACTTTCGATCGTCTGAGTGACATAGCAAATGAGCTTCAAGGTCTCGGCGCCAAAGACATCACTAACCATGAAGTCGTGAAGAAACTGCTCCGATCACTTGACAGTTCATTCGACACGCTAGTCCTGATGATTCACGAACGAGCTGATTTCAAAACCCTCGACTCTGCTGATATCATGGAAAGGTTGAACACCCACGAGGAACAAGAAGAAGAGAAAAGAGATCTCTATGGCTCAAGTCAACGCAAAAATCATGCTCTCAAGGCTGTAGCTGATTCTTCCTCCGATGGAAATGCCGAAGAAGATTCTGATGACCCAGAAAGGCTCAGCAAAGATCTCGCATTAATCACGAAAAGATTCCAGCGCCTTCACAGAAAGAGCCAGTTCCAGAAGAAAGGCTCAAGCAACTCTGGCGGTTCAGAATCTTCATCAAACCCTACTGGAGAATACACCTGCTTCAAGTGCAAAAAGCCTAGACATTTCATTTCGGACTGCCCTCTCTGGGAAGCTGAAATTCGAGCTAGTGGAAGATATGATTCTGGAAACTATCGAGGCAAAAGCAACAGCAAGAACTACGACTCCGATGATGAGAAGAAAACGAACAAGTTCTTCAAGAAGAAGGAAAACTCTAGTTCAAAATCTTCGTCAAGATCTTCCTCAAGGAATCCTTCCAAGTCCTCCTCCAACCGCAAGAATAACTCTCGCAAGGCCAAGGCGTACATCGACAAGGAAATGGATTCTGATGAAGAAGAATCGTCAGACTCCAAAGAAGCTGATGAATCCGATGAGGATTCCGACTCTGTCATGGCTAGCATAGCATATGCTTCCTCCCGTGCAACAAACTTCTTCGGGAATCCTTCAAGCGACGATGAATCTCCTGCCTACTGCTTCATGGCCAAAGCTTCGAAGGAAAAGGTATCCTCCAAACATCACAAGGTTCACTCCAGTGATCAATATTCTTCTGATGAGGATGACCATGCTAAATTGATCAAAATTGCTAATATTCAACAAAACTCTCTTGAGAAAATTGAGAAAACTCTCAGGAAATCTAAAGGGTTGTTGGTTGACGAGATGGAGAAA
This sequence comes from Thinopyrum elongatum, assembly GCA_011799875.1. Taxonomy (NCBI): domain Eukaryota; kingdom Viridiplantae; phylum Streptophyta; class Magnoliopsida; order Poales; family Poaceae; genus Thinopyrum; species Thinopyrum elongatum. Next base: position 179,998,396 of record CM022299.1, on the reverse strand, counting down.
AATCAGTCGTTGACCGAAGAGTAGTCTACACTCAAGTCACTAATGGAAGAACTATCAAATCGTCATGATTTTCTCTCGGCCGACCATGAAAGATTAACCTATGATTACCTGAAGAGGAAACAGGAACTCGAGGCACTGAGAGAGGCTCATGAGGATTTGATTAGGGAAAATTCTCTTCTCACCCAACAACTTAAAGAGAAACCTGAAGTGTTTGTACCACCCTGCTTAAAATGCCTTGAACGAACCAATGGTGAATCAAATGTTGAATCATCTATGAATGCTAACCCCTCGGTCGAGGAAAATGGTTCTGTTTCTGATGAAAATGTTAGGTTAAAGGATCTTCTTCAGACAGGAATGTTCAAATCTCTCAAAGGGCATCAAACCCTTTGTGACGTTCTGAAGAAATCCATTCTTCACAAAAATCCCAGGAAGGAAGGTATTGGTTTCGAAAGAAAATTGAATGAAAATGGCTCCTACTGGGAACCTGATCAATATCCTCGCACTATGTGGGTGCCTGCCAAGAGCAAAACGCTCGATCCAGCTTTGCTTTCGGGATATAACTCTCCCATCCCTAAATATCCTAATGATGATTCTCTAGACAACTATAAGTTGTTCAAAAACCAATATGCTGAGGCTGTTGCTCGCTATGTTGGACCAAACAGCAGGAATGCCTCCCCAAAGAAAGCCATATGGGTGCCCAAGAAAACTATCGATGCATTACCTGTTACCACGCTACTAACCATGTAGGCTCAAAATGGTTGTTACTTCCTTGAAAAAGTTCGACAGAATGAGTATATGCATACCTCATTCAATCACTATGCTCATTCATCTGGAAGGAATTTCAATGCTTATTCTTTCGATTATGCTCACACTTCCTCGAGCAACAATTATGTTTACCGAAAGAAATCATATCCTGCTCGCTCTACTGTTTCGAAGCCACCTGCAAAGATGTGGGTGGTTAAGAAAGCCTAATTCTTCTGCAGGACTATGTCTCCGGGTATACCGAATGGATAATGGATAGTGGATGCACTAATCATATGACCGAAGACAAGTTGTTGTTTGTCGACCCCAACTTAACTACTTCTCCTCTGAATTATATCACTTTTGGCGACAACAATAAAGGAAAGGTAATTGGGCTAGGTAAAATTGCTGTATCCAGAGACAAATCCATTGATGATGTTTTACTTGTTCAGTCTCTTGGATTCAATCTTATGTCAGTTGGCAAGCTATGTGATCTAGGCATGCTAGTTCTATTTTCCATATCCAAATGCATTGTCTTCATGGCCTCTGACAATTCCTTCGTGTTCGAGGGAATTAGAAAACATGATCTTTATATTGTGGATTTCTCTAAGGGTCCCTCAGTCCAAACTTGCTTGCTTGCAAAAGCAACCGAAGGTTAGCTGTGGCACCGAAGGCTTGGCCATGCAGGTATGAGGAATTTGCAGACCCTAGTGAAGAAAAATCATCTTCGTGGCATTCCTGATGTAAAATTCGACAAGGATCATCTTTGTGCTACATGTGAGGCTGGTAAATTGACCAAGAAGCATCATTCATCAAAGACAGTTATGACCATAACAAGACCTCTTAAAATTCTTCATATGAATTTATTCAGTCCTCAAAACTATGCAAGTTTCGATGGCAGTCATTATGGTCTGGTTATTGTTGATGATTTTTCTCGTTACACTTGGGTATTCTTTCTCGAAGACAAAACCTGCACCCAAGACATCTTCAAAAGCTTCGCCAAGAAGGCCCAGAATGAATATGATGTACGAATTAAGCATGCTAGAAGTGACAATGGGACCGAGATAAAAAATACTCATATCGATGATTTTCTCGATGAAAATGGTATTACTCATGAGTTCTCTACCGCTTACACTTCCCAATAGAATGGAGTTGTTGAACGAAAGAATAGAACTCTCATCGAAATGGCGAGAACAATGCTCAGTGAGTATAAAACTCCTATTTGCTTCTGGGCTGATGCTATTAATACTGCTTGTCATGTTATCAATCGTGTTTATCTTCACAAGTTCATTAAGAAACTTCATATGAGCTTATCACTTGCAAGAAACCAAATGTTTCTTATTTATGTGTTTTTGGTGCACCTTGTTACATTCATGATATGAATCATTCTTCCAAGTTTGCACCTAAGGCACATGAAGGTTTTCTTCTTGGTTATGGCTCGAACTCGCATACTTATCGTGTCTATAACTCTCACCACGGGAAAGTTATGGAAATGGTAAATGTGCGGTTTGATGAATCTCACGGCTCCCAAAAGGATCACCTGCTAAATGTGATAGATGAACCACCGATTTCGGATGCTATTCGGCAAATGGCTATTGGAAGTGTCAAGCCAGTCGAAGGAAATGCACCTGAGTCCTCTGATGATGATGGCCACATGACTCGAAGCAGAACTCGCCAAGCCACTACCGAAGCAAATGCCACTCCGAATGCTAATGGCAATGATACGTCTCCAACGTATCTATAATTTTTGCTTGTTCCATGCTGTTATATTATCATTCTTGAATGTTTTACAATCATTTTATAGCAACTTTATATCATTTTTTGGGACTAACCTATTGACATAGTGCCCAGTGCTAGTTGCTGTTTTTTACTTCACAGAAAATCAATACCAAACGGAGTCCAAACGCAGCGAAACTTTTTGGAGATTTTTTCTGGACCAAAAGAGACAAGATGGGCCAAAGAAGTACCAGAGGAGTGCCCCGAGGGGGGCACAACCCCCAGGCGCGCCCTTGTGGGTTGTGCCCAACTCGGTGGCCTCCCGCACTGCCTCTTCGCCCTATAAATTCCCAAATATTCCAGAAACCCTAGGGGAGTCGACGAAACACAATTTCAGCCACCGCAAGTTACAGAACCATGAGATCCAATCTAGACACCATCACGGAGGGGTTCATCATCCTCATTGGTGCCTCTTCGATGATGCGTGAGTCGTTCATTGTAGACCTACGGGTCCGTAGGTAGTAGCTAGATGGTTTCTTATCTCTTTTTGATTCTCAATACAATGGTCTCTTGGAGATCTATGATGTAACTCTTTTTGCGGTGTGTTTGTTGGGATCCGATGAACTTTGAGTTTATGATCAGATCTATATCCATGAAAGTTATTTGAGTTCTTTGATCTCTTTTATGCATGATTACTTATAGCCTCGTATTTCTTCTTCAAATCTTTGGTTTAGTTAGGCCAACTAGATTGATTTTTCTTGCCATGGGAAGAGGTGCTTTGTGATGGGTTCGATCGTGCGGTGTTCTTTCCTAGTGACAGAAGGGGCAGCAAGACGCGTATGTATCGTTGCTATTAAGGATAACAAGATGGGGGCTATTCCTACATGAATAGATCTCGTCTACATCATGCCATCGTTCTTATTGCATTACTCCGTTTCTCCATGAACTTAATACACTAGATGCATGCTGGATAGCGGTCGATGTGTGGAGTAATAGTAGTAGATGCAGGCAGGAGTCGGTCTACTAATCTTGGACGTGATGCCTATATAATGATCATTGCCTGGATATCATCATAATTATTTGAGGTTCTATCAATTGCCCAACAGTAATTTGTTTACCCACCGTATGCTATTTTCTTGAGAGAAGCCACTAGTGAAATCTACGGCCCCCGGGTCTATTCTTTATCATATTTGCTTCGTGATTTATTTTTATTCTCTTTTATTTTCAGATCTATTATTCCAAAAACCCAAAAATACCTTGCCGCACTTTTTTGCTATTTATTTTATTTCATGTTTTATCGAGGTCTATTTATCCAATCTATCACAAATTTATCTATCTTTTTACCCGTAGAGGGATTGACAACCCCTCCTAATCGTCGGGTTGCAAGTATTTGTTATTTGTGTGCAGGTACCGTTTACATAGTGTTGCTTGGTTCTCCTACTGGATTGATACCTTGGTTTCATAACTGAGGGAAATACCTACCGTAGCTGTGCTGCATCCTCCCACCCTCTTTGGGGAAATACCGATGTAGTTCAAGCGACATCAGGCAACCAAATTCCAAATGCCGATCAAAATGGCAATCCCGAAGGGAATGATGATACAAATGTTGATGCTGATGAAAATGATAATGATCATCAAGAAGAAAATCCTCACCCTCGAGTGGCTAATCAAGTTGATCCTTCATTAATTCTCGATGAACTCGAGAATCCAGGTTACCGACCCACAACTCGTTCACGCATTCATTTGGCTAACTACTGTGGCAGTTTCTCCTTTGTCTCATTGGCAGAACCTACCAAGTATGAGGAAGCCATGAATGATCAAGATTGGATGAATGCCACGCAAGAGGAGTTGGTGCAATTCGAACTGAATGATGTGTGGGAATTGGTTGACAAACCGAATCCTAAGAAGCACAATATCATCGGCACAAAATGGATTTTCCGCAATAAGCAAGATGAAAATGGCATTGTGGTGAGAAACAAAGCTCGTCTTGTTACTCAAGGGTACACATAGGTAGAAGGTATTGATTTCGGTGAAACATATGCTCCTGTTGCACGCCTTGAGGCAATTCATATTCTTCTCGCTTATGCAAATTACAATGATATCTTACTTTATCAAATGGATGTGAAAAGTGCTTTCCTCAATGGTGAAATTGATGAGGAAGTTTATGTTAGACAGCCACCTGGCTTTGAACACCATGAGTTTCCTAACAAAGTTTTCAGGTTGAAAAAGGTTTTATATGGGCTGAAGCAAGCCCCTCGAGCTTGGTATGACACCTTGAAGAAGTTTTTGCTCGATAAAGGGTGCAAGCCAGGATCCACAGATCCCACACTTTTCATTCGTGCTCTTGATGATGATCTCTTCGTGTGTCAAATTTATGTGGATGATATTATCTTTGGCTGTACTAACAATGCTTGCAGCTTAGAGTTCGGGAAAATGATGTCCGAGAAATATCAAATGTCTATGATGGGTGAACTTAAGTTCTTTCTCGTACTGCAAATACGTCAACAGGCAAATGGAATTTTCATAACTCAGGAGAAATATCTTAGAGAATGCCTGAAGAAGTTCAAAATGCAAGATTCCAAAATGAAGGGCTACAAAACTCCAATGCCCACGAATGGTAAGATGGATGCAGATGTGTACGGTAAGGATTACGATCAGAAGGCTTATCGTTCGATGATTGGTTCTCTTCTTTACCTATGTGCCTCCAGACCTGATATTATGTTGAGTGTTTGCATGTGTGCCCGCTATCAAGCTGCACCGAAAGAATCGCATCACCAAGCGGTCAAGTGTATTCTGAGATATTTGGCTCACACCCCCACCTTAGGTTTATGGTATCCTAAGGGAGCACAATTTGATCTCGTTGGATATTCAGACTCAGATTACATAGGTGACTTGGTTGATAGGAAATCTACCTTAGGGACTTGTCATTTCCTCGGTAGATCATTGGTATGTTGGTCATCAAAGAAGCAGAATTGTGTATCTCTTTCTACCACTGAGGCCGAATATATTGCTGCTGGCGCTTGTTGCACTCAGTTATTGTGGATGAAGCAAACTCTGAAGGATTATGGCATCAAGGTCAATAAGATTCCTCTATATTGTGACAATAAAAGTGCTACCAAAATTGCACATAATCCAGTGCAGCATTCTCGCACCAAGCACATTGCCATCAAACATCATTTCATTCACGATCATATTGCTCGAGAGGATATTGTCATCAATCACGTCAAGACCGAAGAGAATCTCGCAGATATATTCACCAAGCCTCTCGACGAGAAAAGATTTTGTGCGTTACGGTGTGAGCTAAATATCCTGGATTTCGCAAACGTGCAGTAAGCTGGACTCGGCACTGATGACCCACAAGTATAGGGGATCAATCATAGTCCTTTCGATAAGTAAGAGTGTCGAACCCAACAAGGAGCAGAAGGAAATGACAAGTGGTTATCATCAAGGTATTCTCTGCAAGCACTGAAATTGTCGGTAACAGATAGTTTGATAGCAAGATAATTTGTAACGAGAAAGTAACGGTAACAGTAAATAAAGTGCAGCAAGGTATCCCAATCCTTTTGTGGCAAAGGACAGGCCAAATGGTTTCTTATAATAAGCAAAGCGTTCTTGAGGGGACACGGGAATTTCATCTAGTCACTTTCGTCATGTTGATTCGATTTGTATTCGCTATTTTGATAATTTGATATGTGGGTGGACCGGTGCTTAGGTGTTGTTCTCATTTGAACAAGCCTCCTACTTATGATTAACCCCCTCACAAGCATCCACAAGTACGAGAAAAGTATTAAGATAAAATCTAACCATAGCATTAAACTTTTGGATCCAAATCGGTCCCTTACGGAATAGCACATAAACTAGGGTTTAAGCTTATGTCACTCTAGCAACCCATCATCTAATAACTACTCCACAATGCATTCCCTTAGGCCCAAATATGGTGAAGTGCCATGTCGTCGACGTTCACATGACACCACTAAGGGAATCACAACATACATACCATCAAAATATCGAACACATATCAAGTTCACATGATTACTTGCAACAAGATTTCTCTCGTGACCTCAAGAACAAAAGTAACTACTCACAAATGATAATCATGCTCCAGATCAGAGGGGTATTAAATAGCATAATGGATCTGAACATAATAATCTTCCACCAAATAAACCATATAGTAATCAACTACAAGACTAGTCACCCACAAGCACCAATCTAAGGTTCCGGTGCAAAGATTGAACACAAGAGATGAACTAGGGTTTGAGAGGAGATGATGCTGTTGAAGATGTTGATGAAGATTGCCCTCCCCAAGATGGGAGAGTTGTTGATGATGATGATGACGATGATTTCCCCCTCCGGGGGGAAGTTCCCCCGGCAGAATCGCTCCGTCGGAGGGCAAAAGTGCTCCTGCCCAAGTTCCGCCTCGAGACGGCGGCGCTTCATCCCGAAAGTCCTCTCCTTATTTTTTTTAGGTCAAAATGACTTATATACCAGAAGATGGGTACTGGAGGTGGGCCGAGGAGGGCACAACCCACCAGGGCATGCCTGGGCTCCCTAGCGCGCCCAGGTGGGTTGTGCCCACCTGGTGGGCCCCCTTTAGTGGTTATTTGCACCAATATTCCTCATATATTCCAAAATAATTCTCCGTAAATTTTCAGCTAATTTGGAGATGTTCAAAATAGGTAACTCTGACGTAGCTTTTCCAGTCCAGAATTCAGCTGCCGGTATTCTCCCTCTTTGTGTAAACCTTGCATATTATGAGAGAAAAGGCATTAGAATTACTCCAAAAAGCATTATTATGCATAAAAACATAATAAATAACAGTAGGTAAACATGATGCAAAATGGATGTATCAGCTCCCCCAAGCTTAGACCTCGCTTTTCCTCAAGCGAAAAACCGATATCGAAAAACATGTCCACATGCTTAGAGAGAGAGGTGTCGATAAAAACAAAATACAGACATAGAAGCATCATGTATATTATTATAACAGCAACAAACTTTATCATATAACTTTTATCACATAACTTTTTTCATAAACTTCTCATGAACAAGTAACAATTCATCACAACATCGAAGTATAAAGCATAAACTCTACGGAAAACCAACAAACTATGTTCTCAGTCAACTTTGCAACTACAATTCATCATCTTTTCAGGAAGGGTCACGTATCGGAGCCTTCTAGCAAGTCCACATACTCAACCATCATTTAGTCTTCTATGATTGCTAACACTCACCGCATACCCATGAGCAAAAAGTTTCAACTAGACACATAGGAAGATAGGGGCTTATAGTTCTGCCTCCCAACGCGTTCACCTCAAGGGTGATGTCAACAATAATAACTCATGCCCACCCATATTCAACTGGATATATGTGCCTAGACCTTTCCTCACCACATGATGCTTGCAAAAGAGAAAATAAAAAGGAATAGAGAAGAATACTTTGACTCTTGCATAAAAGTAAATACATAAAGGTAAAAGATAGGCCCTTCGCAGAGGGAAGCAGAGGTTGCCATGCGCTTTTTGGTTGTATGCTCAATCTCTTAGTGCAAAAGAACGTCACGTTATATTGCCCCTTGTGATAGCAATCTTTATTATGCAGTATGTCGCCTTTATTATTTTGCCATCACAAGTTCGTACAACGCTCAATTTTCTCTTACACTAAATGATCTAACACAGTTAGAAGCAATTTTTATTGCCTTATTGCACCGATGACAACTTACTTGAAGGATCTTACTCAATCCATAGGTAGGTATGGTGGACTCTCAAAGCAAGATTTGGGTTTAAGGGTTTTTGGATGCACAAGTAGTATCTCTACTTAGTGTGGAATTTTTGGCTAGCAAAGATAGGGGGAAAGCACCACATGTTAAAGGATCTATGACAATATAACTTCTATGTGAATATGAAAAAACATAAATCATTACGTTGTCTTCCTTGTCCAACATCAACAATTTTGGCATATAATATTTTGATGGGGGCTCACAATCATAAAAGATGTCCAAGATAGTGTATTTGCATGTGAATCTTCTCTTCCCTTATTAATTCTTTCATGAATTGCATCATTGACCAATGCTCTGTTTGTCAATCTCCAATAAATTTTACTACTTATACTCTTCCTTATGTGATGTCATTACTTACCTTTTTATTTATTTTCCTTTCTTTTTATTGAACACGAAAGTAAAGAAAGCAAAACTCAAACTAAACTTTATTATATATCTCGCACACGATTACAAGGATAGATAGATCACTAAGCAAACACTCGAAGAAAGATCGAACTAAATTTTTATTCAACTAAATCAAAAGATAACTAAGGATCAAACTAAGATAAGTAAAGGCAAAAGATAGTGATTGTGATACGATACCGGGGCACCTCCCCCAAGCTTGGCACAAGCCAAGGGGAGTGCCCATACCTGATACTCAAGTCTCTTTTGGCGATGAAAAAGGTGGTGGTGGTGATGAGGTAGTAGCGGGTTTGTCCTTCTCTTTGTCCAGCTTACATCGGAGGGTAAAATTATCCATCCTTAACTCATCGTTCTCCATCTCAAGCTTTATTATCCTCTTGCATAATGCCTCCTTGCTTTCTTGCTTGAAACGAGGAGGGACTGGTTCATCTTCATCTTCCTCATCAGTGAACCATATATAGGGATAGGTGTCCTTGAAGATATTTTTATCTAAGGGCTGATAAGAAACTGGGCAATCCTCCTCGGAATCTTGAGACGACATATTTTTCAGATCTGTCAGGAAATAGCAAGAAAGAAGAACAGAAGATTTCTCTGCGATACGGTGGTCAATAGGTTCGGGGGTATATAAAGACTTTTTTATCTTGGGAAACAAGCAAACAAGAGAAAAACGGAGTTCGGAAGGTACCCGAGGTGGGCACAACCCACCTGGGTGCACCTGGCAAGCCAGGCGCGCCCTGGTGTCTTGTGCCCACCAGGGTTGCCTTCCTGGTTGTTTCTTATTTTCCTAATTTTTGTTATATTCCAAAACTGACAAAAAATATTTTTGCGGATTTTTCGGAGTCCGTTTACTTGCCGTATCACGTACCTCCTCTTTTTTCATGATTCTGGAGTGTTCCGGAAGGTTTCTTTTATGTGTTCCTCCGGTGTCATGGTTTGAATAATATTGCTTTCAACATTAATAGGCGTACCTGAGATATAGTGTTTAATTCTTTGCCCATTGACAACCTTCGGGTTAGTACCTTCGGCATTATTTATTTTGATAGCTCCAGAACGATAAACTTCTTCGATAACATAAGGTCCTTCCCATTTGGAGAGAAGCTTTCCTGCAAAGAATCTGAAACAAGAGTTGTACAAAAGGACATATTCACCCACTTTGAACTCACGCTTTTGGATTCTTTTATCATGCCATCTTTTAACTTTTTCTTTAAACAACTTGGCATTTTCATAAGCTTGGGTTCTCCATTCATCTAGTGAGCTAATATCAAATAACTTCTTTTCACCAGCAAGTTTGAAGTCATAGTTGAGTTCTTTAATTGCCCAATATGATTTATGTTCAAACTCCAGAGGCAAATGACAAGCTTTTCCATATACCATTTTATAAGGAGACATACCCATAGGATTTTTATAAGCTGTTCTATAAGCCCAAAGTGCAACATCTAATTTCTTAGATCAATTTTTTCGGGACCTATTGATAGTTTTTTGTAGAATTAATTTTATTTCTCTATTGCTAAGTTCAACTTGACCACTAGACTGAGGATGATAGGGTGATGCAATTCTATGGTTAACATCATACTTAGCAAGTATTTTAGGGAAGGCACCATGAATAAAGTGTGAACCACCATCAATCATTAAATATCTAGGGACTCCAAACCTTGGGAAAATAACTTCCTTAAGCATTTTAATAGAGGTGTTGTGATCAGCACTACTAGTTGGAATAGCTTCTACCCACTTAGTAACATAATCAACCGCAACCAAAATATGTGTATACCCATTAGAGGAAGGAAAGGGTCCCATGTAATCAAAACCCTAAACATCAAATGGTTCAACTGCAAGAGAATAATTCATAGGCATTTCCTGACGCTTACCAATATTACCAATTCTTTGACATTCATCACAAGATAAAAACAAACTTACGAGAATCCTTGAAGAGAGTAGGCCAATAAAAACCAGATTGCAATACCTTGTGAGCAGTTCTATCTCCCGCATAATGTCCTCCATAAGCTTCGGAGTGACATTTCCGTAGGATTTGTTCCTATTCATGCTTAGGTACACAACGTCTAATAATACCATCTACTCCTTCTTTGTAAAGATGTGGGTCATCCCAAAAGTAATGTCTTAAATCATAGAAGAATTTTTTTTCTTTTGTTGGTATGTAAAACTATGTGGTATATATTTTTCAACAATGTAATTAGCATAGTCAGCATACCAAGGAGTGTTATGGGAAACATTTATTGCAGCTAGTTGCTCATCAGGAAAGCTATCATTAATAGGTTGTGGGTCATCAAGGATATTTTCTCACCTAGACAAGTTATCAGCTATGAGGTTCTCAGCTCCTTTTCTATCAGTGATATGTAAATCAAATTCTTGTAACAGGAGAACCCACCTATTGAGTCTAGGTTTAGCATCTTTATTTTCCATAAGATATTTTATAGCAGCATGATTAGTTTGAACAATCACTTTAGAATCAACAATATAAGATCTGAATTTATCACAAGCAAATACAACTGCTAAAAATTCTTTTTCAATAGTAGCATAGTTTCGTTGAGCACTGTCTAGAGTTTTACTAGCATAATGGATAATATTTAACTTTTTATCAACTCTTTGTCCTAGAACAGCACCAACAGCATAATCACTAGCATCACACATAATTTCAAAAGGCAAGTTCCAATCAGGTGGTTGAACGATAGGTGCAGAAGTTAAGGCTTTCTTAAGTGTTTCAAAGGCTTCTACACAATCATCATCAAAAACAAACGGAACATCCTTTTGTAAAAGATTTGTAAGAGGCCTAAAATTTTTAGAGAAGTCTTTAATAAACCTCCTATGGAAACTAGCATGACCAAGGAAACTACGAATACCTTTGATATCTTTAGGACATGGCATTTTCTCAATTGCATCTACTTTAGCTTTATCCACCTCAATACCTCGTTCAGAAATTTTATGCCCCAAGACAATACCTTCATTAACCATAAAGTGGCACTTCTCCCAATTCAAGACAAGATTAGTTTGGTCACATCTCTGCAAAACTTGATCAAGGTTGCTTAAGCAATCATCAAAAGAAGTTCCATAAACGGAAAAGTCATCCATGAAAACCTCAACAATCTTTTCACAAAAATCAGAGAATATAGCAGTCATACATCTTTGAAAGGTAGCAGTTGCATTGCATAAACCAAAAGGCATACGTCTATACGCATAAGTTCCAAAAGGGCAAGTAAAGGTGGTTTTCTCTTGATCAGGTTGTGAAACAGGTATTTGAGAAAAACCAGAATATCCATCAAGGAAGCAAAAGTGTGTGTGCTTAGATAATCTTTCTAGCATTTGATCAATAAAAAGCAAAGGGTAATGATCTTGTCTAGTTGCTTTATTTAATTTTCTAAAATCAATTACCATTCTATAGCCAGTGACAATTCTCTGTGGAATAAGTTCATTTTTATCATTAGGAACAACAGTAATACCTCCCTTCTTAGGGACACAATGAACGGGACTTATCCATCTACTATCAGCTATGGGATAGATTATTTCAGTTCTTACCACTTCTTTCATTTTAGGATTCAAACGTCATTGGTGATCAACAACGGGTTTAGCATCAGGTTCCATATTAATCTTGTGTTGACATAGAGTGGGACTAATGCCCTTAAGATCATCAAGAGTATATCCAATAGCAGCTCGGTGCTTCTTCAGAATTTTCAATAATCTTTCTTCTTCATGTTCTGAAAGGTTAGCACTAATAATAACAGGATATATCTTTTTCTCATCAAGATAAGCATATTTCAAAGTGTCTGGCAATTGTTTTAGTTCAAACACAGGATCACCTTTAGGCGGAGGAGGTCCTCCTAGAGTTTCAATAGGCAAATTATGTTTAAGCAGAAGTCGTTGTTCAAAGAAGATTTTATCTATCTCATTTCTTTCATGCATATGCATCTCATTTTCGTGCTCTAGCAAATATTGTTCTAGTGGATCAGTAGGAGGCACGGCAATAGAAGCAAGACCAATTATTTCATCCTTATTAGGTAATTCTTTCTTATGAGGTTGCCTATTAAACTTGAAAAAATTAAACTCATGAGACTCATCACCAAAGCGAACACTGACAGTTTGTTTACGACAATCTATAGTAGCATTGACAGTGTTCAAGAAAGGTCTACCAAAGATAATGGGACAAAATTCATCTTGTGGGGAACCAAGAACTAGAAAATCAATAGGGTATTTTATTTTCCCACACAAGACTTCAACATCTCTAACAATCCCAAGTGGTGTGATGGCGTCTCTATTGGCAAGTTTAATAGTAACATCTATGTCTTCTATTTCAGCGGGTGCTATATCATTCATAATTTCTTGGTATAAGGTAAAAGGAATAGCACTCACGCTAGCACCTAAGTCACATAAACCATGATAACAGTGATCTCCTATTTTGACTGAGACAACAGGCATGCCAACAATAGGTCTATGTTTATCTTTTTCATCGGGTTTAGCAATTCTAGCAGCTTCATCACAGAAGTAAATAACATGCCCATCTATATTTTCTGCCAAGAGATCTTTAACCATAGCAACACTAGGTTCTACTTTGATTTGTTCAGCAGGTTTAGGTGCTCTAATATTACTTTTATTGACCACGGTTGAAACCTTAGCATGTTCCTTTATCCTAACAGGGAAAGGAGGTTTTTCAATATAAGCAGTAGGAACAACCGGGTCAACATTGTAAATGATAGTTTCATCTTTAACCACAACCGGTTCTTTAACTTCTTCTTTAATAGGTGGATGATATTTAAACCACTTCTCCTTGGGGAGATCAACATGAGTAGCAAATGATTCACAGAAAGAGGCTACTATCTCAGAGTCAAGTCCATATTTAGTACTAAACTTTTGAAAAGCATCGGTATTCATAAAAGATTTAACACAATCAAACTTAAGCTTAATACCTGACTCTTTACCTTCGTTGAGTTCCCAATCTTCAGAGTTGCGTTTAATTCTTTCTAAAAGATCCCACCTGAATTCAATAGTCTTCTTCATAAAAGAACCAGTACAAGAAGTATCGAGCATGGATTGATCATCACGAGAAAGCCAAGCATAAAAATTCTGAATAATTATTTCTCTTGAGAGCTCATGATTGGGGCATATGAATATAACATTGACTTAAGCCTCACCCAAGCTAGAGCAATACTTTCTCCTTCACGAGGCCAAAAATTATATATGTAATTCCGATCACGATGAACTAGATGCATAGGATAAATTTTTTGGTGAAATTCCAATTTCAATCGATACCAGTTCCAAGATCCAATATCATCGCATAGCCTATACCATGCCAATGCTTTTCCCTTCAAAGATAAAGGGAAAACCTTCTTCTTAGCTTCATCTCCGGGTAAACCTGCAAGCTTAAATAATCCACAAATTTCATCTACATATATCAAGTGCATATCAAGATGTTCAGTTACATCTCCTGCATAAGGATTAGCTAGCAGTTGTTCTATCATACTCGAAGGAATTTCATAACCATTATTTTCAGTAGGTACAGTAGGTTGAGGGGCAACTAATTGTGGTTTCGGTCGAGGTGAAGATACCCCGAACAAACCCCTCAAAGGATTGTTCTCCATTGTAGCGAGTGACAATAAATTTCAGCACGTAGTAATGATTTTTCCTTACAAATTTCCACTTACCAAGAGCGCTTCACTCCCCGGCAACGGTGCCAGAAAAGTGCCTTGATGACCCACAAGTATAGGGGATCAATCGTAGTCCTTTCGAGAAGTAAGAGTGTCGAACCCAACGAGGAGCAGAAGGAAATGACAAGTGGTTTTCAGCAGGGTATTCTCTGCAAGCACTGAAATTGTCGGTAACAGATAGTTTGATAGCAAGATAATTTGTAACGAGCAAGTAATGGTAATGGTAAATAAAGTGCAGCAAGGTAGCCCAATCCTTTTTTGGCAAATGACAGGCCAAAACGGTTTCTTATAATAAGCAAAGCGTTCTTGAGGGGACACGGGAATTTCATCTCGTCACTTTCATCATGTTGATTCGATTTGTATTCGATACTTTGATAATTTGATATGTGGGTGGACCGGTGCTTAGGTGTTGTTCTTACTTGAACAAGCCTCCTACTTATGATTAAACCCCTCGCACGCATCCGCAACTACGAGAAAAGTATTAAGATAAAATCTAACCATAGCATTAAACTTTTGGATCCAAATCGGTCCCTTATGGAATAGCGCATAAACTAGGGTATAAGCTTCTGTCACTCTAGCAACCCATCATCTAATAATGACTCTACAATGCATTCCCTTAGGCCAAAATATGGTGAAGTGTCATGTATTTGATGTTCACATGACACCACTAAGGGAATCACAACATACATACCATCAAAATATCGAACACATAACAAGTTCACATGATTACTTGCAACAAGATTTCTCCCATGACCTCAAGAACAAAAGTAACTACTCACAAATGATAATCATGCTCCAGATCAGAGGGGTATTAAATAGCATAATGGATCTGAACATATAATCTTCCACCAAATAAACCATATAGTAATCAACTACAAGACTAGTCACCCACAAGCACCAATCTAAGGTTTCGGTGCAAAGTTGAACACAAGAGATGAACTATGGTTTGAGAGGAGATGGTGATGTTGAAGATGTTGATGAAGATTGCCCTCCCCAAGATGGGAGAGTTGTTGGTGATGATGATGACGATGATTTCCCCCTCCAGGAGGGAAGTTCCCCCGGCGGAATCGCTCCGCCGGAGGGCAAAAGTGCTCCTGCCCAAGTTCCACCTCGAGACGGCGGCGCTTCGTCCCGAAAGTCCTCTCCTTATTTTTTTTCTAGGTCAAAATGACTTATATACCAGAAGAGGGGCACCGGAGGTGGGCCGAGGAGGGCACCGCCCACCAGGGCGCGTCTGGGCTCCCTGGCGCGCCCAGGTGGGTTGTGCCCACCTGGTGGGCCCCCTCTGGTGGTTATTTGCTCCAATATTCCTCATATATTCCAAAATAATTCTCCATAAATTTTCAGCTCATTTGGAGATGTTCAGAATAGGTAACTCTAACGAAGCTTTTCCAGGTCCAGAATTCCAGTTGCTTGTATTCTCCCTCTTTGTGTAAACCTTGCATATTATGAGAGAAAAGGCGTTAGAATTACTCCAAAAAGCATTATTATGCATAAAAACATAATAAATAACATTAGGTAAACATGATGCAAAATGGACGTATCAGGCACCCGTGCTAACACTTCCACATCTTAGAAGGAATGGGTGCACAACACTCGAAGAGTTTGAAAATTTCGACAAAGTGAAATTTTCTTTCTGAGAGTGAATACATTAACGAAGAACTAGACTTACCGGGTGCCAAGATGATTGTGCGACGCTCGGGGTCATACAGTTCTTATACGGTGGGTCACACCATCACATTTTTCGTTCGTTGAGTTTCTGTTCGATCGAAAGTTTTTGTGTTTGTCCGAATGCATTTCTCTCATAGCTATTCTTTCGGGTGTTTGTGTTTCGTGTCTGAGTGAAATGCCTAGGACCCTGTTTTCCCTCTGTTCTATCTCTTCCTGTCTATGTTGTTCCGTTATGAATGCTCAATTTCATCTGGTACCGAAACTTTATCCGGTTTCCTTGACCACGATGAAGATTAGGTCCGAACTTTAATCTATTTTGGCGAAAGCTGTCCAAAATTTGGGGTTTCCCGCCCAAGTCAGTACCACGATCTTTTATGATGGTTTCGACGTGCAATCCATCAACTGCCACCCCATCCTGTCCGTTGATCGCAATAGTCTCTAGATAGTGGCCATTTGATCGGATTCACTCCGTGCGGTTATTTCCCTTCGCATATATAAACCGCACCACCCCCTCTTCCTCCTCCATTTGTCTTCCTCCTCGCCACTGTCTCCTCCGAAACCCTTGCCGCAGTGCTCCACCTTGAGCTCAACACCGACGATCCCTTTTCTGCTTCACTGCCGGAAAGCGGTCGCCGGAGTCCTTCCTCGCCGCCGCGGGACATCTTCTTCCCCACGCTGCCATAGCTGATGCACGACACCAAGCTAGGGTATGTGCAGTTCGAACTCGAGCTTCCATTCTTCTCGTTCGGGTTCGTCCACGGTTATTATTTTCTGATTTTACCGCATATCGTAGATCTTTACTGCTTAGGTAACTTGTGCGGATGTGGTTTGTAGTTGTCCCTCGCATCCGAAAAATTTCAGATCTAGGGTTTGTGTTATGTCTCGCACGAATGGAATGCTTAGCAAGCTGACTAATATATTCCTCGAATCTACTAGTTTGTCCTATACATTTCTTTCTTTCGAAACATTTCTCAAAGTCTGCATCTAATTCTTCTTCAAAACATTTTCGCTCGGAAAATCTTCGCTGTGAGCATTTGTAACACTGTCCCTTTTTCCCTCGCATCTATTCTTATTCACAGGTGTATGCAATGAGTTGAGGGTTCTGCTTTACCAATGAGCATGGCCTATGAAGAAGAGGTAATCTTGGGTACAGCAGATGAGTCGAAAGCACCGAATGCAAAGGGCCCAACTGTAGGCCTAGCAACCAGCAAAAGAAAGAGACACGAGCAAAATGCTGACGAGTAAGAAGAAGATGCTCCGAAGAAAAAGAAAGGTGGCAAACAACCATATGCAAATTCAGCTCAATACATATCTCATGATAACTATAACACTGTTCCAGGAGAGTCAAAACGAGAAAGAGGCAAGCGTTTGCAAAGGATTCGATGCCACTGGGTGCGCAAGTGGTTCAACTATGAGATGATCCATCCTCGGTTTGTGAAGAACTTTGCCTTTCATCCTCCATGGGGCGACTGCCATGAAATTGGTCTCATTCGTGCAAGTGATCCCCAGGAGAGACCGCCGCCACCACCAAATCCTGATAATTCCTCCCTTTGCACTCCCGAATCCTATCCTGATGAACTGGCTAAGCGACAGAAGAATGCCCTCAAGAGAGCCAAGAAGGTAGAAAAAGAAAGAGCTCGAGAAGAAGAAAATCGTCGCCTTCTCAAAGATGAATTTGAGAAGAAAAAGGCTGAAGGAAAATCAGAAGGACGTTCTAAGTGCAAACATGATCCCAACGCTACTGCATTGAAGAAAAAGAGCGCACCAAAGAAGAGGCCGGCTGAACCCATCGATAGAAATGCAGAAAGCAATTCTTCCGATAAAGATGATTCACAATCAGCAAGAGAGGAAATTGATGCCACTCTTGAAGGAAATATGCCCTAGAGGCAATAATAAAGTTGTTATTTATATTTCCTTATATCATGATAAATGCTTATTATTCATGCTAGAATTGTATTAACCGGAAACTTAGTACATGTGTGAATACATAGACAAAACAGAGTGTCCCTAGTATACCTCTACTTGACTAGCTCATTCATTAAAGATGGTTAAAGTTTCCTGACCATAGACATGTGTTGTCATTTGATGAATGGGATCACATCATTAGAGAATAATGTGATGGACAAGACCCATCCGTTAGCTTAGCATAATGATCGTTAAGTTTTATTGCTATTGCTTTCTTCATGACTTATACATATTCCTCTGACTATGAGATTATGCAACTCCCGAATACCGGAGGAACACCTTGTGTGCTATCAAACGTCACAACGTAACTGGGTGATTATAAAGATGCTCTACAGGTGTCTCCGAAGGTGTTTGTTGGGTTGGCATAGATCGAGATTAGGATTTGTCACTCCGAGTATCGGAGAGGTATCTCTGGGCCCTCTCGGTAATGCACATCACTATAAGCCTTGCAAGCAATGTGATTAATGAGTTAGTTACGGGATGATGCATTACGGAACGAGTAAAGAGACTTGCCGGTAACGAGATTGAACTAGGTATGAAGATACCGACGATCGAATCTCAGGCAAGTAACATACCGAAGACAAAGGGAATGACATATGTTGTCATTACGGTTTGACCAATAAAGATCTTCGTAGAATATGTAGGAACCAATATGAGCATCCAGGTTCCGCTGTTGGTTATTGACCGGAGATGTGTCTCGGTCATGTCTACATAGTTCTCGAACCCGTAGGGTCCGCACGCTTAACGTTCGATGACGATTTGTATTATGAGTTATGTGTTTTGGTGACCGAAGATTGGTCGGAGCCCCGGATGAGATCACGGACATGACGAGGAGTCTCGAAATGGTCGAGAGGATAAGATTGATATATTGGAAGGTGGTATTCGGACACCGGAATAGTTTCGGATCATTTCGGGTATTTTTCGGAGTACCGGTGTGGCGCCCCGCCTGAATACCACTATAGCCAGACGGTCGCCACGCATACCAGCCTAGGAAATCACTCTGGCATGCGCGTTTACAACAAGTATCATGAACACCGGAATTTCTATTAATGGGTATATAGGTATTACATGATATATATTACAGAAGGGTGGCAGCGGAAAAGCTCTATCTGAGGCAGCATGGTCCTGGTGCGGCTCCAATCCACAGGGATCTGACTGGGTTACGCTCCTAGCCCACGAACGCTCCGGCTCCTCATCGGCGGACGACGGATCCTTATGTGAACCTGGCCACATTAAAGGCCGCTGAGTACTTTTGAATGTACTCGCAAGCAAACCAAACTAACATATACACCAAGCAATGCAATCCATGGCATTCAAGCATGTATTAGTTATTAGAGTAACATTAATTATCATGACATGGCATAGTATACCTATCTAGCAAGATTAACTATCAGTCATAACAGGTTTATCCAGCAAGATAACTACTAAGGCAAAATGCAGTAAAGTAAAGCATATCAAGTAAATAATCCATACTCCGAATAATCTCATGATCCAATCTGAATCCGATCCAAATTCCAATCCAAGTCTTTCAGTCATCTGACCATCTCTTCCATAGCCATCCCATGGCTAACATACCATTTCTCTGACAACATCTGATGTCTATGTAGGACAGGTTCTTCTACCATTATTGTCATCATTACGGTTGACCACCTAGCGAGGTCTGGACGGGCTATCCAATACCGTGGACGCGGCTATTCGAATAGATTTTACACTCTGCAGAGGTTGCGCACTTTACCCACACTATGGAGCACTGACATCGTGATCCCATTCGGGTGGACCAGCGTTGCTCCAATGAAACCTGCCTGACCCGTGACTCCTCTACCGTACCACCGACAATCATACCCTCCCAGGGTCATGTCCTGGGTGGCCCATGTGTCACCTCGTGACACCTGCCACCGTCGTGGCCAAACTAAATTGTCCCAAATGGGGACAACGGCAAATAACTCAACTGGGCTCACAAGGTTATCGTCGCCTACCGGGCCAGGGCAGCGCGCACGCATAACCTTCCCTAGTTGGTGGTACCGATAAAAGAGCACGCGATCAGACCAAGTCAAGGTCGTCCCATACCGGCAAATGTGGTTGCACGAATAAGCCCGGACAGGTGACTCTAGATCAACCGACTAAGTTCATTTAGCAAGCTTAGTGATTCATCACAATAACTTAACCTGGTGGTAATTATGTATGAGGTAATAGTTGCATAAACACAACCACTATCTCCGTATGATATCACGACAGGTCCTTAGTGAAACAAGATTTAAATGGCAAGTTATCACTTTACAAGTTCGAGCTGTAAGTTACGACCATCGGAACCCTTGTATAAAATCGGCAAAGAAATCAGTAGCCACTAGAACGGTCTTTACAACTCAGATCTGCGACATTACCGGAATAACTCAACCCCGGCTCAAGATGGCTGGAAAGCAGCCCAGAGCATGAGACGGTGTTGATAAGAAGAATGTAGCAGTTCCCTAAGCCGGCCAAAAAACAGCTCAGAGCATAGGGTCACCGCTACGGAAAGAAATTCAACAGCTGCCCGAGACGGCCGAAAAGCAGCTCAGAACACGGACAGTTGCCGATAAGAGAAATAAAAGTCGGCATCCACCCCGGACGGCCGAAAACAGCTCAGACTCAGGCGTGGTGCCGTCATCGAAGAAATTGCAAGCAAGGGTTCGTCAGAGTCACATACAGCTCACCACTACACAAGCAAGCATAAGCATATTGATTTAAACATGCAAGAAATATCACAGAGCAATGCTTTAGGGCATATATCAGATGGTCGGCTTGCCTGGGGCTGAAGAATACTCCAGGAAGAAGTGCGGTGAGTCCGCGGAAGAATTCGCTAGAAAAGTTCTCTCTTGGAGGGGGCTGATAGAAGGCAAGGGCAAAATGGTCATTTGCACTATGTGACCACCTTGTGAAAATGATACCAAAAGAACGGGCTCGAGGAGACGAAGACGTAGGCGTTGGATTCACCTAAATCAGAGTTACGAGCGAAAAGTTGTGGCCGTTCACTTTTTAGGCAGAAAAGTGCCCTAACCAGCGAACGTTCACAATTTAAAAGATTCGGCCGGCGGCGGAGAGAGAAAGCGCATTTTCTGAAATACGTCTCCGTAGTAATGAAAGCGTATTCTTCGTGGACAACGCAGCAGAGTACGCCTTTAGTTAAACGGAGACGTACTTCTCCGAAGTACGCTTTCACTTGCCACCTCAGCTGGTCCGGGTCAACGCCCTTATGCGGCTGACATGCGGAGCCCGCAGAGCGGTGGGTCTCGCCTGGCCAGCTCGTCATCATCAACCTCCTGCTCGCCCACGGTACAAAGGAGAGGCGCGGCTGCGGGCGGCCGTCCCGGCGACTCCGGCCACCGTTGTCGGCGTTCCGGGCATCGGTGACCTCGGGGAAGAGTGCCGCACCCATCCCCGCACAGCACGGACGCCGAGGAGGACCGAAATGGTGATGGTTTGGCTCACGGTGGACGGCGGCTCGGGCAGAGTTCGGGTAGCTCGGGACAGTCGCGGAGAAGAGGCGGGGTGGTGTGGGAAAGCTCCTAGGTGGTGGTGGGGGGCATTCTGCAGTGGATATCGGGAAAGGGAGTGGCCGCAGTGCCTGAATTTGAGCAGATGGCCGGCGATGGGGCTTCAGCCATGGGAAGGGTTCGGAGCTCCTCGAGCTTGTTTGGGTGATTGGGGCGACTGCTAGGATGTGAAGAGGGAGGCTGATGAGCTTGAGAGGCCCGGGGAGTGGCTATTTATAGCCACGGGAGCTCGCCGGATGAGCTCGGCCGTCGTGGCGTTCCTATCCGTGTTCTGGTGTCTCCGGCGTGGTGGCTGGCGCCGGTTGGTGCCGACCTGACCTGCGGATGAGGACGAGACTGCGCTGGCGCGTTCGAGAGGGCTCGGGGAGGAAGAGGACAGCAGAAGGGAGGCGACAGAGAGGTTCACGGGAGGTACAGTGCCACGGCGGCGCTCGCTGTGGCGCAACGAGAGGGAAGAAGGAGGGGGAGAAGAGTCCAGAGGGGGCGTGGGACTTTTGCGATGCTGCTAGACATGCTCCGATGGCGCGAGCTCGGCGGTTAGACGGTGGCCGAGGGCCCCAATGCCCAGAGTGCGAGTTTTGGCGCGGCCAGTGCGTGGTCACCGCCGGCACCACGTGTCCAGAGCATAGTAACAACCTCAAATAATGTCAACTGTATAGATTAGAGGTCAGTAAGTTGACCCATCATGGTTTGGATGCAAGTGACGGCAAGAGTTGACGGATGAGAGCTCACATGTATTCTGACATGAAGGTGTTTGATGAGATTTCTGGAGATATCGCTGGGTGAAATGTGCTGGTTTTTGGCATGGAGCAATGATCTACCAAGGTAACTACCCTGGTAAATTTTGAGGCCAGTTGGATAAGAATTGGGGGCACTTGCTGTAGAATGGACTCTGCTGAACAGAAAGGCAAACTTTGATGTGGACCTCACATACTAGCTTGCATTGAACTAAAATTTTGAGGATATGAATTATTTGAACATATGAAGCCACTGTAAAAATTTCATACCATTTGGATACACAAAAATGGTACTTCCTTCACAGAGGTTCCATATGGACAGAAACTTAGGAAAATTGCTGGGGAAGAATGAATGGAGGGATTGAGCTGATTTTTGGTTTCCATGAGTGATTTATCAATGTTAATCACCATGAATTTTTTTAGCTCAAATGGATCAAGGGTTCAAGCACTTCCTTTGCAAACTGAAAATCTGGACAGAATTTGCAAATGGATGATGTGCTCAAACCTTGAACTATGGGACTTGGGTTTTGATGGAAATGGTGAAGGCATGGATATAAAAAGCTCCACAATTTATTTGGGATTTTTCCTGGCTACCAAAATGGTAGTTCCTTTAGAAAGGGCCCAAAATGCAATATTGGCATTAAATAGAAAAATGCAATTTCCCTTATTTAATTATGGCCAATATTTTTATGGGAGCTCAATATGATCACAAAGAATATCTCCACAAGTTTTCATCAACTTTGGAGATGGATAGATATTTTCCTGGATTTAATTCCTTTAAACAGCAGAAAAAGGAATTAATTATAAATGAAAAATATTGCAAATGACTTGGCAATATTTTTGCATATCCAGGGTTTATAGATAAAGGATGATCACTGGGAAAAGTTTGGGAGTCAGCAGATCAAAGGAAATTGGGGTTCCTTTGTAACTGAAAGGATTAGGGTTTCCCTTCCGGTTACTCGGAAGGTAGGGTTTCGGTGGAAAAACCCTGAGAATATATCTTGGGTGGCAAGGTTGGTCTGGAGAGAAACTCTGGTTGGATAGGGAAGGCAAGGTTAAATGACCATCTTCGTATACCCAAGAGCTAGAGAAATCCGATAACACCGATAAAAAGACGGGAGTCAAATCCCGCGAAGGAAAAAAACAGGAGCGAAAACCAGGGTGTCACAAACCTACCCCCCTTAAGAAAATCTCGTCCTCAAGATTTCTGGGCTTACCTCTCGGGGAAGGGGGACTTACCTGTGTGCGACTTGGATCCATCAGCGGTCTTGTCTTCGTTGGTTCACCGGCCTTTTAACTGCCTCTTCTGACGGACCTTGTGTTGTCTCTGCACACAGTTACCTAGAATCCTTCTCTTTCCTGCCAGGTAAACCTTTTATCCTGGTAGTGGTGTTGCTGAGTGGGGTAGTGGGTAATACCAACAAATAGCTTGATTCACATGACCTGGAAGCAACTGCTTCGGATTTTATTGCGATGCTCCGTACCCTGACTGTTACGGGCAAGACATCATTTCCTGGTACCAGGCTCACTTGCTCGTATGGCCTCGAGTGGCTAGGGGTGACTTTCTTTTTGCCGTGTCAGAATACTCAGTCTGGTTGTGGGTTCTGTACTGACATTTCCTTCTGTCTTCGGCATTCTGACTTGGCGCTTAGGTGATCCACAATTCAAGGAACAACATGACCGAGCTATTGCTGCTATATTCCCAACTGAAATGTCAGGCATGATCACAAAATAATTATAGACAGTAATCTCTTATTCTAATGATGTCATGATGTCTATGAGCTGCTGAGGCTGACGTGCTTTGAGCCATTCTATCTGAATGTCTTGTTTCAGACTCTGCCGCTTGTGGCGATGGCTCTGTCATATATATAGCCTCTGTAGTCCTTGCCATGACCACTGAGTTAAATATAGTATGGCTGTCATTCGGTGTATCTTTTGGGGTATAGCCTCTTTATCTTGGTTGACGGCCCATATTTAGGATGAGTATGGCATGTTGGATGCATTGTTGTGGCCGTATATGCAAGAGTCTGACAAGGATTGGTAATAATACCTTGTCTGTGAAACTGTATCTTGCTGACCATCACGGAGGTTGTTTCTCCACAACTTCTTGATTCTTGAGGATTCCTTTCATAACCTATCATGACCTGCGAGCACGGCTTCCTGATTGTTTTCCCGGCTTATCGGGCTTGTTCTCACAACTTACTCTTGCATATCTCGTAGGGGTTGTTGTGCTCATATTCTTCCTCGAGTTATGGGGCCAATGTTTCTCTAAACATAGTCATTTCCGTGTACGAGTGGCTCGCATGAACTGATCCACTGGACTGACTGCTCACAACATATGCAGGTGTAGGATAAATCCTTTCATAACCACTGAGTTCTGAGGCAGACGGGTGTCTGGGCTAGTTCGTACTCCTGACAGGATTGTCGTGGGCACGGGGTGTGTTGAAGAAGGCTGAGTTCCTTATGCTCGAAGCTTCTGCCAAGGTAGCGTGCCGAAGAAGGCCGGATATCGTACCTCAGAAATTTACCTTCATGTGGCTTGCGGCGGAAGGTCAGGTGCCTTATGCCGGAAGTTTCCCGCGGTAGCACGCTGAAAAAGATTGGAGTGTTGTACCCCCAAAGATTTTCTCACCAAGTGGCGTATCCAGGAAAATTGGCAGTCTGGTATAATCAGCTCTTCTTGGTAGCTTGCAAAGGAAGGCTGGGTTCCTTATACCAGAAGCCTTGTGTACGCAGTCGGATCCATGGCCGATTCTGGCTTCCTTCCGGAATACTCGGAATTTACCTATAGCGGAGCCAAACTTGGTATAGGCCATACCATGTCTGAATATATTCTGTTGTCATGCACATCACTTGTCTTCTGCTGGTCTAATCATTGCTAGTGTAAAGGCGGTACAACTAATGCAGAGCTCACCTTGTTAATTAATTCGGAATACCCTTTGCGTTCAAACCAAGTGTTACTAATAATAAGAAGTTGATGGATCATTCCTTCCGGTTCAGCTGAGTTTCCAATCATGTTAGGTGCTCCTTTATTCTGGATGCTTGGAAGCTCAGTGATTATGGGCAACCGTGAACTCATCCATATTCCTTGCAAACCTTGTCACAGTGCCCAGAAAATTTTGTATTCGCACCGGTGAGCTTTGAGATTCGCTTTGAAATTTATACCAACATACCGGAGTTTTGGTGTTGCTCGTGGCATATTCACATTCTTGAAATATGTCTTCGGTGGGTACTAAATGGTTCTTGAGTCCATTGAGAAAAGACTCAAAGTTCACCCCACTGATTGAAATAGTCCTTGTATCGCAGACGAAATAATTTTGTCCTTACTGGTGTTCATTCTTGGTAGCTTATCTGACTGTTCCTCAGGTGTGATCCATTCCGAGGCCAACTTTCTCAGGTATATTCTATCCTTGTCAGTTGCACATAGATTATGCTTCTGACCTATTCTTCATTCTTGACAGATCCGGTGATGGTGTTCTTAATATCATGCAGTTAGCTTGACTTGACTCTTGCTGAATTGGGATTATTGGGTATTATCCAAGTTGCATGCTGGTCTTCTTGACGGCACTTGCGGATGGATCCAGTCGGAGCAAAGAAACAGAACCGACAAAAGAAACAAGAACCACGAAAACCAAAAAGCAAATAAAGCTCAAATATTTGCGGACCTTACACATGTGGCCGAGGATCTACGAATATAACTAGCCTAGCGCACTCGATGCACCTCTAAGGATTTAGAAGCAAAACCACACAATGCTCCTGGTAGCACTGGTGTCGAGCTCCTGCTACTTTAGGGAACATCACACTCTCGATGCAGGACCATAGCCAAAATGGCTTAGTCAACGATTCTAGTGTTGTTGGGGAAAAGATGGAATTTATGAGCGTTTCCCAAAGGAAACTAGAGTTAAGGAGAGAAATGCCATGGCTAGCAAGCAGGGTAAGGATATCTGGTTTACCTAGGGGTTCAGAGCTCACGGGTCGCTGCCGGGTGCAAGCATTTCACACCGGAGGCAAAGGTCACGAGAGTTGGGGTCTGATGGAGCCAAAACCTATGGGGTTGCCTTATGATCAATAGTAGCCATCCTTGCTTGGCAAAGATGGCTGAAATCCATCTGGGCTTTCTACTAATCAAGAGGCAATGAAGTATGGCTAGGGGTAACCTATAGTCATCCTGGCTGCTCTGATACCATCCGTTATGGCGCCCCGCCTGAATACCACTGTAGCCAGACGGTCGCCACGCATACCAGCCCAGGAAATCACTCTGGCATGCGCGTTTACAACAAGTATCATGAACACCGGCATTTCTATTAATGGGTATATAGGTCTTACATGATATATATTACAGAAGGGTGGCAGCGGAAAAGCTCTATCTGAGGCAGCATGGTCCTAGTGCGGCTCCAATCCACAGGGATCTGACTGGGTTACGCTCCTAGCCCACGAACGCTCCGGCTCCTTGTTGGCGGACGACGGATCCTTATGTGAACCTGGCCACATTGAAGGCCGCTGAGTACTTTTGAATGTACTCGCAAGCAAACCAAACTAACATATACACCAAGCAATGCAATCCATGGCATTCAAGCATGTATTAGTTATTAGAGTAACATTAATTATCATGACATGGCATAGTATACCTATCTAGCAAGATTAACTATCAGTCATAACAGGTTTATCCAGCAAGATAACTACTAAGGCAAAATGCAGTAAAGTAAAGCATATCAAGTAAATAATCCATACTCCGAATAATCTCATGATCCAATCTGAATCCGATCCAAATTCCAATCCAAGTCTTTCGGTCATCTGACCATCTCTTCCATAGCCATCCCATGGCTAACATACCATTTCTCTGACAACATCTGATGTCTATGTAGGACAGGTTCTTCTACCATTATTGTCATCATTATAGTTGACCACCTAGCGAGGTCTGGACGGGCTGTCCAATACCGTGGACGCGGCTATTCGAATAGATTTTACACTCTGCAGAGGTTGCGCACTTTACCCACAGTATGGAGCACTGACCTCGTGATCCCATTCGGGTGGACCAGCGTTGCTCCAATGAAACCTGCCTGACCCGTGACTCCTCTACCGTACCACCGACAATCATACCCTCCCAGGGTCATGTCCTGGGTGGCCCCTGTGTCACCTCGTGACGCCTGCCACCGTCGTGGCCAAACTAAACTATCCCAAACGGGGACGCCGGCAAATAACTCAACTGGGCTCACAAGGTTATCGTCGCCTATCAGGCCAGGGTAGCGCGCACGCATAACCTTCCCTAGTTGGTGGTACCGATAAAAGAGCACGCGATCAGACCAAGTCAAGGCCGTCCCATACCGGCAAATGTGGTTGCACGAATAAGCCCGGACAGGTGACTCTAGATCAACTGACTAAGTTCATTTAGCAAGCTTAGTGATTCATCACAATAACTTAACCTGGTGGTAATTATGTATGAGGTAATAGTTGCATAAACACAACCACTATCTCCGTATGATATCACGACAGGTCCTTAGTGAAACAAGATTTAAATGGCAAGTTATCACTTTACAAGTTCGAGCTATAAGTTACGACCATCGGAACCCTTGTATAAAACCGGCAAAGAAATCAGTAGCCACTAGAACGGTCTTTACAACTCAGATCTGGGACATTACCGGAATAACTCAGCCCCGGCTCAAGACGGCTGGAAAGCAGCTCAGAGCATGAGATGGTCTTGATAAGAAGAATGTAGCAGTTCCCTAAGACGGCCGAAAAACAGCTCAGAGCATAGGGTCACCGCTACGGAAAGAAATTCAATAGCTGCCCGAGACGGCCGAAAAGCAGCTCAGAACATGGACAGTTGCCGATAAGAGAAATAAAAGTTGGCATCCACCCCGGACGGCTGAAAACAGCTCAGACTGAGGTGTGGTGCCGTCATCGAAGAAAGTGTAAGCAAGGGTTCGTCAGAGTCACATACAGCTCACCACTACACAAGCAAGCATAAGCATATTGATTTAAACATGCAAGAAATATCACAGAGCAATGCTTTAGGGCATATATCAGATGGTCGGCTTGCCTGGGGTCGAAGAATAATCCGGGAAGAAGTGCGGTGAGTCCGCGGAAGAATTCGCTAGAAAAGTTCTCTCTCGAAGGGGGCTGATAGAAGGCAAGGGCAAAATGGTCATTTGCACTATGTGACCACCTTGTGAAAATGATACCAAAAGAACGGGCTCGACGAAACGAAGACGTAGGCGTTGGATTCACCTGAATCGGTGTTACGAGCGAAAAGTTGTGGCCGTTCACTTTTTAGGCAGAAAAGTGCCCTAACCAGCGAACGTTCACAATTTAAAAGATTCGGCTGGCGGCGGAGAGAGAAAGCGCATTTTCTGAAATACGTTCTCCGAAGTACGCTTTCACTTGCCATCTCAGCTGGTCCGGGTCAACGCCCTTATGCGGCTGACATGCGGAGCCCGCAGAGCGGTGGGGCTCGCCTGGCCAGCTCGTCATCATCAACCTCCTGCTCGCCCGCGGTACAGAGGAGAGGCACGGCTGCGGGCGGCCGTCCCGACGACTTCGGCCACCGTTGCCGGTGTTCCGGGCACCGGCGACCTCGGGGAAGAGCGCCGCACCCATCCCCGCACAGCCCGGACACCGAGGAGGACCGAAACGGCGACGGTTTGGCTCACGGCGGACGGCGGCTCGGGCAGAGTTCGGGTAGCTCGGGACAGTCGCGGAGAAGAGGCGGGGTGGTGTGGGAAAGCTCCTAGGTGGTGATGGGGGGCATTCTGCAGTGGATATAGGGAGAGGGAGTGGCCGGAGTGCCTGAATTTGAGCAGATGGCCGGCGATGGGGCTTCGGCCATGGGAAGGGTTCGGAGCTCCTCGAGCTTGTTTGGGTGATTGGGGCAACTACTAGGAGGTGAAGAGGGAGGCTGATGAGCTTGAGAGGCCCGGGGAGTGGCTATTTATAGCCACGGGAGCTCGCCGGATGAGCTCGGCCGTCGTGGCGTTCCTATCCGTGTTCTGGTGTCTCCGGTGAGGTGGCTGGCACCGGTTGGTGCCGACCTGACCTGCGGATGAGGACGAGACTACGCTGGCGCGTTCGAGAGGGCTCGGGGAGGAAGAGGACAGCAGAAGGGAGGCGACAGAGAGGTTCACGGGAGGTACAGTGCCGCTGTGGCGCTCGTCGTGGCGCAACGAGAGGGAAGGAGGAGGGGGAGAAGAGTCCAGAGGGAGCGTGGGACTTCTGCGATGCTGCTAGACATGCTCCGGTGGCGCGAGCTCCGCGGTTAGACGGTGGCCAAGGGCCCCAATGCCCAGAGCGCGAGTTTTGGCGCGGCCAGTGCGTGGTCACTGCCGGCACCACGTGTCCAGAACATAGTCACAACCTCAAATAATGTCAACTCTATAGATTAGAGGTCAGTAAGTTGACCCATCGTGGATTGGATGCAAGTGACGGCAAGAGTTGACGGATGAGAGCTCACATGTATTCTGACATGAAGGTGTTTGATGAGATTTCTGGAGATATCGCTTGGTGAAATGAGCTGGTTTTTGGCATGGAGCAATGATCTACCAAGGTAACTACCCTGGTAAATTTTGAGGCCAGTTGGATAAGAATTGGGGGCACTTGCTGTAGAATGGACTCTGCTGAACAGAAAGGCAAACTTTGATATGGACCTCACATACTAGCTTGCATTGAACTGAAGTTTTCAGGATACAAATTATTTGAACATATGAAGCCACTGTAAAAATTTCATACCATTTGGATACACCAAAATGGTACTTCCTTCACAGTGGTTCCATATGGACAAAAACTTAGGAAAATTGCTGGGGAAGAATGAATGGAGGGATTGAGCTGATTTTTGGTTTCCATGAGTGATTTATCAATGTTAATCACCATGAATTTTTTTAGCTCAAATGGATCAAGGGTTCAAGCACTTCCTTTGCAAACTGAAAATCTGGACAGAATTTGCAAATGGATGCTGTGCTCAAATCTTGAACTATGGGACTTGGGTTTTGATGGAAATGGTGAAGGCATGGATATAAAAAGCTCCACAATTTATTTGGGATTTTTCCTGGCTACCAAAATGGTAGTTCCTTTAGAAAGGGCCCAAAATGCAATATTGGCATTAAATAGGAAAATGCAATTTCCCTTATTTAATTATGGCCAATATTTTTATGGGAGCTCAATATGATCACAAAGAATATCTCCACAAGCTTTCATCAACTTTGGAGATGGATAGATATTTTCCTGGATTTAATTCCTTTAAACAGCAGAAAAAGGAATTAATTATAAATGAAAAATATTGCAAATGACTTGGCAATATTTTTGCATATCCAGGGTTTATAGATAAAGGATGATCACTGGGAAAAGTTTGGGAGTCAGCAGATCAAAGGAAATTGGGGTTCCTTTGTAACTGAAAGGATTAGGGTTTCCCTTCCGGTTACTCGGAAGATAGGGTTTCGGTGGAAAAACCCTGAGAATATATCTTGGGTGGCAAGGTTGGTCTGGAGAGAAACTCTGGTTGGATAGGGAAGGCAAGGTTAAATGACCATCTTCATATAGAAATCCAATAACACCGAGAAAAAGACGGGAGTCAAATCCCGCGAAGGAAAAAAAAACAGGAGCGAAAACCAGGGTGTCACAACCGGGAGGTTACCGGAACCCCCCGAGAGAGGTAATGGGCCTCATGGGCCATAGGGGAGAGAGGGGACAGCCCACAAGGGGTGCCCCCCCCCCCCATGGGAGTCCGAATTGGACTAGGGAGGGGGCGGCGCCCCCCTTTCCCTCTCCTACTCCCTCTCCCTTTCCCCCTTTCCCACTCCGGAAAATGGAACGGGGAATCCTACTAGGACTAGGAGTCCTAGTAGGACTCCCCACACTTGGCGCGCCCCTAGGGGGCCAGCCTCCTCCCTCTCCTCCTTTATATACGGGGGCAGGGGGCACCCCAAAGTACAACAGTTATTCTCTTAGCCATGTGCGGTGCCCCCCTCCACAGTTTACTCCTCCGGTCATAGCGTCTTAGTGCTTAGGCGAAGCCCTGGGCGGATCACATCACCATCACCATCACCACGCCGTCGTGCTGACGGAACTCTCCCTCGACCTTCTGCTGGATCAAGAGTTCGAGGGACGTCATCAAGCTGAACGTGTGCTGAACTCAGAGGTGCCGTATGTTCGGTGCTTGATCGGTTGGATCGCGAAGACGTTCGACTACATCAACCGCGTTAAGCTAACGCTTCCGCTTTCGGTCTACGAGGGTACGTGGACACACTCTCCCCCTCTAGTTACTATGCATCTCCTAGATAGATCTTGCGTGAGCGTAGGAATTTTTTTGAAATTGCATGCTCCGTTCCCCAACAGTGGCATCCGAGCCAGGTCTATGCGTAGATCATATGCATGAGTAGAACACAAAGAGTTGTGGGCGATGATAGTCATACTGGTTACCACCAACGTCTTATTTTGATTCGGCGGTATTGTTGGATGAAGCGGCCCGGACCAACCTTACATGACCGCGTTCATGAGACCGGTTTCACCGACAGACATGCAACTTGTTGCATAAAGGTGGCTGGCGGGTGTCTGTTTCTCCAACTTTAGTTGAATCGAATTTGACTACGGCCGGTCCTTGTTGAAGGTTAAAACAGCAAACTTAACGAAACATCGTTGTGGTTTTGATGCGTAGGTAAGAACGGTTCTTGCTAGAAGCCCGTAGCAGCCACGTAAAACTTGCAACAACAAAGTAGAGGACGTCTAACTTGTTTTTGCAGGGCATGTTGTGATGTGATATGGTCAAGACATGATGTGATATACGTTGTTGTATGAGATGATCATGTTTTGTAAAAGTTATCGGCAACTGGCAGGAGCCTTATGGTTGTCGCTTTATTGTATGAAATGCAAACGCCATGTAATTGCTTTACTTTATCACTATGCGTTAGCGATAGTTGTAGAAGCAATAGTTGGCGAGACGACAACAACGCTACGATGGAGATCAAGGTGTGAAGCTGGTGACGATGGAGATCATGACGGTGCTTTGGAGATGGAGATCAAAGGCACAAGATGATGATGGCCATATCATGTCACATATTTTGATTGCATGTGATGTTTATCTTTTATGCATCTTATTTTGCTTAGTACGGCGGTAGCATTATAAGATGATCCCTCACTAAATTTCAAGGTATAAGTGTTCTCCCTGAGTATGCACCGTTGCGACAGTTCGTCGTGCCGAGACACCACGTGATGATCGGGTGTGATAAGCTCTACGTTCACATACAACGGGTGCAAGACAGTTTTGCACGTGCGGAATACTCAGGTTAAACTTGACGAGCCTAGCATATGCAGATATGGCCTCGGAACACTGAGACCGAAAGGTCGAACGTGAATCATATAGTAGATATGATCAACATAGAGATGTTCACCATTGAAAACTACTCCATCTCACGTGATGATCGGACATGGTTTAGTTGATATGGATCACGTGATCATTTAGATGACTAGAGGGATGTCTATCTAAGTGGGAGTTCTTAAGTAATTTGATTAATTGAACTTTAATTTATCATGAACTCGGTCCTGATAGTTTTTGCATATCTATGTTGTAGATCAATGGCCCGTTCTACCGTTCCCTTGAATTTTAATGCGTTCCTAGAGAAAGCTAAGTTGAAATATGATGGTAGCAACTACACGGACTGGGTCCGTAACTTGAGGATTATCCTCATTGCTGCACAGAAGAATTATGTCCTTGATGCATTGCTAGGTGAAAGGCCTGCTGCAGGAGCAGATGCTGATGTTATGAATGTCTGGCAAGCTCGATCTGATGACTACTCGATAGTTCAGTGTGCCATGCTTTACGACTTAGAATCAGGACTTCAAAGACGTTTTGAACGTCATGGAGCATATGAGATGTTCCAGGAATTGAAGTTAATATTTCAAGCAAATGCCCGAGTTGAGAGATATGAAGTCTCCAACAAGTTCTATAGCTGCAAGATGGAGGAGAACAGTTCTGTTAGTGAACACATACTCAGAATGTCTGGGTACCATAACCACTTGACTTAGCTGGGAGTTAATCTTCCGGATGATAGTGTTATTGATAGAGTTCTTCAATCACTACCACCAAGCTATAAAGGCTTCGTGATGAACTATAATATGCAAGGGATGGAGAAGACTATTCCCGAGCTCTTCGCTATGCTCAAAGCAGCGGAGGTAGAAATCAAAAAGGAGCATCAAGTGTTGATGGTTAACAAGACCACTAGTTTCAAGAAAAAGGGCAAAGGAAAAAAGGGGAACTTCAAGAAGAATGGCAAGCAAGTTGCCACTCCCGGGAAGAAGCCCAAGTCTGGACCTAAGCCTGAAACTGAGTGCTTCTACTACAAAGGGACTGGACACTGGAAGCGGAACTGCCCCAAGTATTTGGCGGATAAGAAGGATGGCAAAGTGAACAAAGGTATATTTGATATACATGTTATTGATGTGTACCTTACTAATGCTCATAGTAGCACCTGGGTATTTGATACTGGTTCTGTTGCTCATATTTGCAACTCGAAATAGGGGCTACGGATTAAACGAAGAATGGCTAAGGATGAGGTGATGATGCGCGTTGGGAATGGTTCCAAGGTCGATGTGATCGCCGTCGGCACGCTACCTCTACATCTACCTTCGGGATTAGTTTTAGACCTGAATAATTGTTATTTGGTGCCAGCGTTGAGCATGAACATTATATCTGGATCTTGTTTGATGCAAGACGGTTATTCATTTAAATCAGAGAATAATAGTTGTTCTATTTATATGAGTAATATCTTTTATGGTCATGCACCCTTGAAGAGTGGTCTATTTTTGTTGAATCTCAATCGTGGTGATACACATATTCATAATATTACTGCCAAAAGATGCAAAGTTGATAACGATAGTGCAACATATTTGTGGCACTGCCGTTTAGGTCATATTGGTGTAAAGCGCATGAAGAAACTCCATGCAGATGGACTTTTGGAATCACTTGATTATGAATCATTTGATGCTTGCGAACCATGCCTCATGGGCAAGATGACTAAGACTCCGTTCTCCGGAACAATGGAGTGAGCTACTGACTTATTGGAAATAATACATACTGATGTATGCGGTCCGATGAGTGTTGAAGCTCGCGGCGGGTATCGTTATTTTCTGACCTTCACAGATGATTTGAGCAGATATGGGTATATCTACTTAATGAAACATAAGTCTGAAACATTTGAAAAGTTCAAAGAATTTCAGAGTGAATTGGAAAATCATCGTAACAAGAAAATAAAGTTTCTACGATCTGATCGCGGAGGCGAATATTTGAGTTACGAGTTTGGCCTTCATTTAAAACAATGTGGAATAGTTTCACAACTCACGCCACCTGGAACACCACAGCGTAATGGTGTGTCCGAACGTCGTAACCGTACTTTATTAGATATGGTGCGATCTATGATGTCTCTTACCGATTTACCACTGTCATTTTGGGGTTATGCATTAGAGACAGCTGCATTCACGTTAAATAGGGCACCATCTAAATCCATTGAGACGACTCCGTATGAACTGTGGTTTGGCAAGAAACCTAAGCTATCGTTTCTTAAAGTTTGGGGTTGCGATGCTTATGTGAAAAAGCTTCAGCCTGATAAGCTCGAACCCAAATCGGAGAAGTGCGTCTTCATAGGATACCCAAAAGAAACTGTTGGGTACACCTTCTATCACAGATCCGAAGGCAAGATCTTTGTTGCTAAGAATGGATCCTTTCTAGAGAAGGAGTTTCTCTCGAAAGAAGTGAGTGGGAGGAAAGTAGAACTTGATGAGGTAATTGTACCTTCTCTTGAATTGGAGAATAGCTCATCACAGAAAACAGTTCCCGTGATGCCTATACCAATTAGTGAGGAAGCTAATGATGATGATCATGAAACTTCAGATCAAGTTACTACCGAACCTCATAGGTCAACCAGAGTACGTTCCGCACCAGAGTGGTACGGTAATCCTGTTCTGGAAGTCATGTTACTAGACCATGACGAACCTACAAACTATGAGGAAGCGATGATGAGCCCAGATTCCGCGAAATGGCTTGAGGCCATGAAATCTGAGATGGGATCCATGTATGAGAACAAAGTATGGACTTTGGTTGACTTGCCCGATGATCGGCAAGCCATAGAGAATAAATGGATCTTCAAGAAGAAGACTGACGCTGACGGTAATGTTACTGTCTACAAAGCTTGACTTGTTGCGAAAGGTTTTCGACAAGTTCAAGGAGTTGACTACGATGAGACCTTCTCACCCGTAGCGATGCTTAAGTCTGTCCGAATCATGTTAGCAATTGCCGCATTTTATGATTATGAAATCTGGCAAATGGATGTCAAAACTGCATTCCTTAATGGATTTCTTAAAGAAGATTTGTATATGATGCAACCAGAAGGTTTTGTCGATCCTAAAGGTGCTAACAAAGTGTGCAAGCTCCAGCGATCCATTTATGGACTGGTGCAAGCCTCTCGGAGTTGGAATATACGCTTTGATAGTGTGATCAAAGCATATGGTTTTATACAGACTTTTGGAGAAGCCTGTATTTACAAGAAAGTGAGTGGGAGCTCTGTAGCATTTCTAATATTATATGTGGATGACATATTGTTGATTGGAAATGATATAGAATTTCTGGATAGCATAAAAGGATACTTGAATAAGAATTTTTCAATGGAAGACCTCGGTGAAGCTGCTTATATATTGGGCATCAAGATCTATAGGGATAGATCAAGACGCTTAATAGGACTTTCACAAAGCACATACCTTGATAAAGTTTTGAAGAAGTTCAAAATGGATCAGTCAAAGAAAGGGTTCTTGCCTGTGTTGCAAGGTGTGAAGTTGAGTAAGACTCAATGCCCGACCACTGCAGAAGATAGAGAGAAAATGAAAGTCATTCCCTATGCCTCAGCCATAGGTTCTATCATGTATGCTATGCTGTGTACCAGACCTGATGTGTGCCTTGCCATAAGTTTGGCAGGGAGGTACCAAAGTAATCCAGGAGTGGATCACTGGACAGCGGTTAAGAACATCCTGAAATACCTGAAAAGGACTAAGGATATGTTTCTCGTTTATGGAGGTGACAAAGAGCACGTCGTAAATGGTTACGTTGATGCTAGCTTTGACACTGATCCGGATGACTCTAAGTCACAAACCGGATACGTATTTATATTGAATGGTGGAGCTGTCAGTTGGTGCAGTTCCAAGCAAAGCGTCGTGGCGGGATCTACGTGTGAAGCGGAGTACATAGCTGCTTCGGAAGCAGCAAATGAAGGAGTCTAGATGAAGGAGTTCATATCCGATCTAGGTGTAATACCTAGTGCATAGGGTCCAATGAAAATCTTTTGTGACAATACTGGAGCAATTGCCTTAGCAAAGGAATCCAGATTTCACAAGAGAGGTAATGGGCCTCATGGGCCATAGGGGAGAGAGGGGACAGCCCACAAGGGGTGGCCGTGCGCCCCCCCATGGGTGTCCGAATTGGACTAGGGAGGGGGCGGCGCCCCCCTTTCCCTCTCCTACTCCCTCTCCCTTTCCCCCTTTCCCTCTCCTACTCCCTCTCCCTTTCCCCCTTTCCCACTCCGGAAAAAGGAAGGGGGAATCCTACTAGGACTAGGAGTCCTAGTAGGACTCCCCACACTTGGCGCGCCCCTAGGGGGCCGGCCTCCCCCCTCTCCTCCTTTATATACGGGGGCAGGGGGCACCCCAAAGTACAATAGTTATTCTCTTAGCCGTGTGCGGTGCCCCCCTCCACAGTTTACTCCTCCGGTCATAGCGTCGTAGTGCTTAGGCGAAGCCCTGCGCAGATCACATCAACATCACCACCACCACACCGTCGTGCTGACGGAACTCTCCCTCGACCTTCTGCTGGATCAAGAGTTAGAGGTACGTCATCGAGCTGAACGTGTGCTGAACTCGGAGGTGCCGTACGTTCGGTGCTTGATTGGTTGGATCGCGAAGACGTTCGACTACATCAACCGCGTTAAGCTAACGCTTCCACTTTCGGTCTACGAGGGTATGTGGACACACTCTCCCCCTCTCGTTGCTATGCATCTCCTAGACAGATTTTGCGTGAGCGTAGGAAATTTTTTGAAATTGCATGCTCCGTTCCCCAACAACTCTCAGTGAACAAGTGAATATAAAAACTTCTACTATGCTGCCTGATCTTCGAGCTCGTACTGCTCCAATAGCACCTCCGAAGAAGATCATTATGAAAAGAAAAACTCCACCTACCACTGTCACCATGAAGGATCATGTCTACGCGACTCCTCATCCTAAGGCAATCAACTTGAAGGATTTGGTAGTTGATGCCCCTGTCAGCACAGCTAAGCCAGGCGAGCCAATTCCAAAGCCAAAAATGAAGAAAATCAAGGCTCCTACCACCGAGCAATCTGCTCCTCAAGATACTGCACCGAAGGAAAAGGCAGCTCAGTTTGCTCCTTCTTTGACACACCTTTGGCTTCTATGCCACCATCCGAGCAAGTTCCAGTGCAAACTGCTTTGGTTGCACAGACTGATGTCCAATCTGATGCTCCACATTATTACAATCATGTATTCATCATGGAGCAGCTTGACAAGTTCGTGGAAAACCCATTCGATGGTGAAGTGGCATCTTTGCCAATTCTGTCTGAAGTTATTTCTCAAGCATCTGATGTTGTTTGAGACATGAGAGAAGATTCCATTGAAATCAATAACCTCACTGCCGAACTAAATGACCTTGATGGTCGAATGAAAGCTGCGTCTTCCAAGTTTGTCATTAAACAACTTGAAGAATCTTACATGGATATCAATCGGGCTTTGACCATTCTCCGCAGCAGAAGATTGGGTTTTCACTCGGATCTTGATGATATTGTTCGAAAGATCTGCCTTGAGCATCAAGCACAAGCCATTGACTATAATGATCTTGTCAATGGACACATTGATCAAACTGCACAGCAGACATAGAAGAAGCAAAAGAAAACTACGAAGAAAAATGCTCCTCCTACTACGAAAGAAATGTCACCTGATCACGTTGATGGTCAGCCTCAGAAGGAAAGATCTCCTGAACCAGCAATTCCTTCGCAACCCACTGCTCAAGCTACTAATGCACCTCCCTCGCCAAGGCCAACTGAACTCGTGCCTGTGGCCTCCCCTGTTAGAGCTGATATTCCACCTCAGCAAGTTGTTTCCGAAGAAGGTGAAATCCCTCACTCTGAACCCCAAGCTTCTCCCGCTCGTGAAATACCGAATGTTTCGGCTCCTCCACCTGATCAGCAACAACAGATTCCCGAAGATCAACCGCAACCACCTCCAGTGCCTATCGAAAAGGAA
Organism: Thinopyrum elongatum; assembly: GCA_011799875.1. NCBI lineage: Eukaryota > Viridiplantae > Streptophyta > Magnoliopsida > Poales > Poaceae > Thinopyrum > Thinopyrum elongatum. The sequence continues at coordinate 179,959,935 of CM022299.1, read as the reverse complement.
TCTGCTCTGTTCCCCCTGTTTCTGCAGCTCCAACCATTGTGCCATCTGCTACATCTCCACTGCATTTGTCAATCGACATAGCTCAAAGAATCTCAAATGTTGTTCCGTCTGCAAATAGATCTATTTCTGCTCGTCATACATACTCCGTAGTATATGGAGATGAAGTGATTTCAGTGGAATATGAACTCAAATATCCATATCCTCGTGAAAAACTGCCTTTGTTCTCGAATGGTGCTGGTGCCAAAGGACCGCTATTTAGTCGGAACACACACCCTCAATTCTTTCAAGAAAGTCCTTATAATGGGCCACGCACGTATGAATTGCCTCGTTTCTGGACAAAAGAACAGGCTATCTACTACACTCGGATCCTATATGACAGCCGAAAGATATTCCCTCATGAGTTCCCAAACATCCCAGCGATGAAGAATATTGGTTGTTTTACTCAGTTGCTGCAAGATCTTGAAGATTTCTACCTCACAAATGTGTTTGCATTTGAACATCCTTGGAACAGGGAGATAGTACTTCAGTTCTATGCCACCTTGTACATGTCTGGTGATGAATCTGATAGTTCCAAATGGATCATGGAGTGGATGACCGAAGGGAAACGAATGAAATACTCTTCAACAGATTTTGTCTCACACTTTCATTTCCCTCGGTTCGAGCATGGTAAAACTAAAATTCGAGTGCACAACATTGACGCCATTACAGATGACATGTTTCGGTGCACCATGGATAAAGAAAAAATTCGTGAATACAATGGTCCTCCCAAGCCAGAGCATCAAATCCTCTATCACATGCTCACTTATACCATCTGTCCTCTGGCCGGGATGAATACATACGGCACCATCTCAGATGTTCTTCGAAATACAATCTATGCCATCTCCGAAAGATATGTCTTTGATGTTGAGGATATGTTTCTGCGCATCTTGAAAGATTCTGCTCAACACCCAAAATGCCTAAAAGTATATGCGCCATGGATCCAGAAAGTGGTTGATTACTCAATGTGCACCGAATATTTGGCAAAGGCTAGTCACAAAAGCTTCATTCCTCCAGTGCGTGATACAATGCAAGTTATGGAAGATATCTCTTCGGGGTAAAGCGCCCATGTCAAGCCCTCAAGATTATCACAAAGCATTCGATGGGCCACGTCTGCCTCAGCACGATCGACTGATAACTTATCAATCTCCATCACAGCTTGAAGTCAGTTTGCGCACGCAACAACTATTGCTAAAACACATTACTGAAGATCGACGAGAGAAAGAACACCTTGCTGCTGAGCTGAATGCTATCAACAACCGAACAAGAATTACACATTTGATTGCTGATGAGAACAAGAAACGGCTCTGGAAATTATTTCGCAAGTTCTTCACCAAGAAACAACTCCTAAATGTTGATCTCAAAGAGCTCTATGATTACATTGACAAATGCCTCTCAGTTGAAGATTATCAAACTCGCAGTACTCCTCCACTACCTGCTCGAGAGCCAACTACTGATCTTCTGCACTTTAAGCTTCGCAAGATGATCGAAGAATCTGAAGCCACCTCACCGACAAAGATACCAGCCGAAGGAAATGTGCTATCACGTATGAATCCAGTGGCTGATCCCAATGTGCCTTCATCATCTCAGCCTCCAGCTGCCATCCCTGAAGGAAAATCTGCTGCTGTTGACGATGAAGATCTTCCAGTTACTTCCGAATCAGAAACCTCCTCGGACAGTTCTTCTGGCGATGCCTCAGAGTGAATCAAGTTCACCGCTTCTACACTCATGTTATTCGTCACCTTTTTTACACTAGTTGACAAAAAGGGGGAGAATTACATCGAGTTTCGATAGATTTGCTTTTTTGTGTTCCATTGGTTTGGTTTCGCGTGAGATTTGAAACTTGCCTTAAAGACTATTTGTGCTATGATGTAAAACTTCTGTGCTGTAATGTTAATAACCCCACCTGCTGCACTATGTCTCTTGAAGCATTTGTTTTGCAGGTGGAATTATTATCAGAAGTCATGAATGATTGCACTACAATCTCGATGGATTATATATCATCAGTGCGAATCATTACCTCGAATGATTGAAATTTCCTCTTCATACTTCAATGAATTGCAGAAGAATTTATCTCATATCAGTTACCCTGCATACATCTAGGGGGAGTATATATCATCATCGAGCCAAGTAACGCTAATTCACTCTTGTTCGAATTACTTTTCACTTATCTATCTTCACTTTGATGATTATCTGTTTTGTTAACAACCGTCCAAAAAGGGGAAGATTATTGCTGCAATGATAGGCCCCTTATATTTTGGAGTTTGTTGACATAAACAGTATGGGACTTATGTGTTTGCTAGTGCACACAGAGTAACAGGTCCCTGAGATCACGATGAGTTTGGTGTAAACGGCTAAGATAATCTCCCTGCATTGTAGTGAAGGTGATCACCGAAGATAATCATAACAAGAGTGACCCCTCAAAAATTATTGAAGTGAAGCAATTGGTTCGATGTCTGTCCGAGGAAAATGACTGCGTCCGAGGAGAATGAAGATGAAGTGAAGACGTAGCATTTGTTTCGTTGTTCTTCTTCTCTTTATTGAGCCATAGGACCATCGTACTATTAAGAGGGGTGTAGTGTTCGAAACTTTGATTCTCTGATGCTAAACCCAAATCATATGAAAGTTGTGAGAAAAATCTCTTTGTGTTCCGAGCAAATACTTGCCAGCAAGAGACTGTGATCTTCTTCGCTACGAGAAATTTGTCTCTAACCGAGGAGTTAGCATTACTTGTTCCTCAAGTAATGTTACCGTTGCTCCAAAATCCGACCGTTGTGAATGTGTCGGTTGGCCATTGGCTGGACCGCGTGTCCAAAATGGTCATTTCCCACTAGGGAAGGTTGCGGCTATAAATAGCCACCCCGCGTCGGCTTTGTCTGGTGGCTGCTCTGTTTGATACTTAGAAGATTACTGAGCAACCCCCTCTCTCAGCGATTTGAGTTTAAAATCCACCGAGAGAAAACCCCTAGAGCCAAAGAATTAGATAAAGGTTCAGCATCACTCGAATCTAAGTCCAGTACGCTCCGCCTATTACTCTTGAGGGCTGCAAACTCTCTAGACGGTTATGTGTCAATTTCTTCAGAGACCAAGAGTGATTGTGGTTCTCGAAGAAGAAATCTGTAAAGGTTCGGAGATCGCCTCAAGTATCTACCACGAGTAATCGGCATTGGTTGAAGAACCAATTGTCGATGAGAATAGGGTGAAGAGAGTTTATCTTCTGTGTTAAGTCACAACCCCTCCAACCAGACGTAGTCCTTGTGCAGAAGGATGAACTGGTCGAATAAATATCCTGTCGCCATCCAGCATCATTGGTTACCTAAGTTACCCATGTTTACATTCGATACTTAGTTATAGTCCGCTGTAGTTTATTTTTCATTCTTCCAAGAGTTTTGAGATTTGTGAAGAAATTTGAAAACTCCCGTTCACGCTCCTTCGATAGACATACTTCCTTCCTGCATCGAGGAGCGGAGGTGCCTGTTCGAGGACGCGTGGGAGATGTTTTCGCTACCTCAGCAAGTACCACCACGCCCGCTCTTGCCGTGAGCCGCTCCGCTGCCTCGACTGTGACAGCCTGGGTCACCGCGCTCGTTTCTGCACAGCACGCGCCGTGCCGCCGCCCCCTCCATCGCCCCTGCCCTGCGATGGGCGCTCCTGGGCTGACGTGGTTGCTCTCCGCCAAGGCTGCGCTCCTCGCCCTTCCGTGACGCCCACGCTCGACATGGCCCAGCATGGCCTCGGCGCGCCAGAGTCCAGGCCGGAGGAGGACACCTGCATCATCGCGGCCACGTTCGACATCGACCGTGACAGGCGCTCCTCGTTGGACGCGCCTCGTTGGATGGCCCCGGCCGCGGTGGAGCGCCTCCTGCGCGACCGTCTCCGTCTGCGGCGGGGAGACGTCATAGTCAGCAGCCACTACCCGGAGGAGTTCCTCCTCAAGTTTGAGCGGAAAGAGCAGTGCACTGCCGCACTGGACAAGGGCCGACTGAAGATGGATGACGGCACGCTTATCTTCATCCGCCCGTGGCGCCCGCTGGCGCCCGCGCTCGGCGCGGCCATGCCGTTCCGCGCGCTGCTCCTCCTCGACGGCGTGCCGGCCTACGTGCGGACGCACTCCATCATTGAGCGGGTCATCGGCCGTACCTGCGCCTTGGACGTCATGGACGAGCGCTCGATCTCCATGACGGACACGCGCGAGATCGGCCTGTGGGCTTGGACGAGCAACCCGAGCAGAATCCCCAAGGTCGTCTGGCTGACCTTCACGTCTCGCGCCCCTGATGGCGTCATGATCACGGCGTGGCAGCCGGCGCGTTCTTCGCGGCGCCACGTTCCACGTCCTGGTCCACCTCGAGCGGGTCGAGGACTACACTTCTGCACCACTCGACTTGGAGACGCAAGATGGCCGGCCTGTGCCTTACTCCTCGCCAACCTCCGTGTCCCCGCCTTGCCACTGCGGCACCATCGCCGGCCACGCGCCTGTGTCAACTAAGGACGCTGTCATCCCAGGGGAGTTCGACTCCCACGGCACAACGCGGGGCGGGGTGCCCCGTAGCCGCGGCAGCGGCACAGATGCCTGCTGGGACTACCGCCCTCGGCGGCGCGACGATGAGGACGACGACTACGACGGCCGACACGGGGACCACGGCAACAGGCGCTCTGGGCGCGGGTATGACGCGGCCCCTCCGCGTCCACGTTCGCGCTCCCCACGCCGGCGCGAGGGAGGACAGCGTGGCAATGGTGGCAGGCGCCACGATGCTGGCCAGCAACCGCTGTCCCAGGGGTCTGTAGGATGCTTCAGGCAGATGAGCGTTGTTGCGATGGCCGAGACCACGATCCGCCGCGTTTTTGGCTCCAGAGAGGCAGACGAGCGTGCGGCTCTGCGTGCGACCGTGTTGCGTGAAGCTGACGAGCTGCGGCGCCTGATCGCGCAACCCTCTGCGTCCAGCACAGCACCTGTCCTACGCCCCCTCGACCTCGACCGACCTAGTTCGTCGTCACCGTCAGCTCTGGAGGCTGCGGCTGCTGCGTCGCCACCCATGGGGAAGGAAGCCTGGAACGACAGCGACGTCTGTGATGGTGTGGGCCGCGACCTGCAGTCGCTCTCCATTGACGACGCCCCGGGCTTCTTCACATCCACCCCCCGCCCCAATCTGGCGCTGGTCGGCCCCTGCCCGCACCCCGGCGGTCACGCCCGACGTGTCCCCTGCCCGCACCCCGGTGGCCACGCCCGACGTGTCCCCTGCCCGCACCCCGGTGGTCACGCCTCTGCCTCCTTCGGTGTTGCTCGGGCCGTACCACCAGACGACGGAGGAGGCCCCCTCGGTTGCGACGGCTGCGCCCCATGATCCTGCTGGCCTGGTCAACGCCTCAGTTGCGGTGCTCGAGGTCGATTCGACGCCCGCTGTCAGGGAGCTCGATCGGTTCCTGAGCTCCATCACCGGCGCCCCGTCGGCGCCCCTGCTGCCCACTCCGGTGGCCGCTCTGGTGCCCAGGCCCGCCAAAGCCAGGGGCGTCAACCTCTCCTCACCCCGGAGAAGCGGGAGGCTCGCGCAGAAGAAGAGCCGCCAGTGCCTGCAGGGTGGCTCGGCGGTGCAAGAGCTCCTGGCCCAGGCCTGCGGCCTACTCGACCCGGAGGCTGAGATGGACGAGGGGGTTAGGGGCGCATATGTGGCTTTGTTCAACACGCCCCTCGCTGCTCCGGTGATTCAGGCTATCGAGACCCTCACCAACCACGTCAAGGCAGCCAGTTCCAAACCAGGAAAGAAGAAGGCAGTGGCCAAGAGCGTCCCCGATGTTGCCGATGTGTAGTTTTTCTTCTTGCAGCCTGCGCGTCCCTGTGTGTGTTGCTGATCGCAGATTTGTCTTTGCTGCATGTACCCATGTTTCTTCTAGTCTGTGTGAGCAACTCTCCGCCACTGCAACCCTAAACTGGCAACTCCGTGTGCATCATCGTTGCCTGTCCGAAGTTTATCGTCTCCGTGTGCTGCTAGTTTTTCCACATGGCGCAACCTGATGTCAAGCTACTCTGTTGGAACGTGCGCGGCCTAAACGCACCTGCCCGCCGCGACGCGGTGCGGGACACCGTCCGTGATTTCAAAGCCTCCATTGTATGCCTCCAGGAGACTTAAGTTTGAAATCACCGACGACGCTTTGATTGCGAGCATGCTTGGGCCCTCCTTCACTGCCAACTACAAGGTCCTCCCGGCTGTAGGCTCAAGGGGGGCATGATCATGGTCGTCTCAGACATCTTCTTCAAGCTGTCTGACTTCCATGCCACGCAAGGATCGATTTCCGCCACCGTCACCATGCTCGCCGAGGGACTCGACTGGACCCTTTCCTGCGTATATGCCCCCCTAGGGAGAACAAGAGAAGCTACTATTCATCGATGAGCTCAGGGGTCTGAAGAATGTGGTGAAGCCTCGATAGCTCATCATCGGTGATTTCAATCTTATCACCAAAACAGCTGACAAGAGCAATCCGAACATCAACAAAGGCCTCATCGGTAACTTCCATGCCGCGCTAAACCACTTGCAGCTGAAAGAGATCCGACTCTCAGGGCAAAAATTCACTTGGTCAAATGCACAAGAAAACCCGGTGCTGACAAAGATCGATCACTTCTTCCACTCCGATGATTGGGATCTGTTGTTCCCTAATGCACAGCTCCAAGCCATATCGTCTGCCTATTCGGACCATGCCCCACTATTCATGCAGGGGGACACTGAGGTGCGACGCATGCCATCTTTCAAGTTTGAAGAGTTCTGGCTTCGGCTACCGGGTTTCAAGGACACGGTGGCCGCGGCCTGGGGGAAGCCAGTAAGGGCGACTTACGCCATTCGCAGGATCCATGTCAAGTTGGCTCGCACTGCGAAGGCCCTGAAGAAATGGCAACGGGACATTGTTGGGGTACTAAAAACTCAGATTGACATCGCGAAGGAGGTTATTTGGAGACTGGACCTCGCTGAGGAGGGTAGGGCCCTCTATTTGGCGGAGTTAGAGCTGAGGCGCAAGTTAAAGCTTTCATATCTTGGTCTCTTATCCTTCCAGAAAGTGAAGTTATACCAGCGTTCACGCCTCACGGGTATCAGGCTTGGAGACGTCAACTCAAAGTTTTTTCATGCGAAGGTGAATGGCCGTCGCCGGAAAAACTTCATCCAGATGCTGCAGACGGAGCAGGGTTTGCCATCACAGCCGAGGACAAGGAGCAGGTGCTCCTCTCACACTTCCAGAACCACCTTGGATCTCCGACGCCCTGGACCACGAGTCTAATCTGGGACAACATTGAGATGCCATCGCATGACCTCTCGGAACTTGACACACCTTTCGACGAGGATGAGATTAAAGACGCGGTTTTTTCACTTCCCTGTGTCAAAGCGCCAGGCCCGGATGGTTTCATTGGGGCCTTTTCAAGTCCTGTTGGGAGATCATTAGGCGGGATCTTGCTGATGCAATCTTACAACTTGCAAGGCACCGTGGTGACTGTGATTCTCTCATCAACTCGGCGAACATCATTCTGCTTCCAAAGAAAGCCGACGCCCGCGTGGTTGGGGACTACAGACCGATTAGCCTCATCCATAGCCTTTCCAAGATCTTCTCCAAGTTATTGGCCAATAGGCTCGCTCCAATTTTGCCAAAGCTGGTATCCAAATGCCGGAGCGCTTTCGTGCAGAAGCGCTCCATACATGACAACTTCATGCATGTTCAGAACCTCATCAAAGACCTGCACCGCCGGAACACCCTCGGACTCTTCCTCAAGCTTGATATCTCAAAGGCCTTCGACTCTGTCAATTGGATGTTCCTGATGGAGGTTCTTCAATGCCTGGGGTTTGGTCAGTGTTGGCGTGACTGGATTTGCCTATCCTTGTCCTCTTCGTCGTCAAGGGTCCTTCTTAATGGAAACCCGGGTAGACAATTCAGACACGCAAAGGGCCTTCGCCAGGGTGACCCACTATCACCGATGCTATTCATTTTGGCCATTGATCCGCTGCAACAGATCCTTCGACTCGCCTCCCGGCAAGGCATTCTCAAGCCCATCTGCGCACGCTCAGCCAGATGTAGGATATATCTTTACGCGGATGATGCAGGCATTTTCGCAAACCCGGACAAGGATGAACTACGAGCGATTTCTGCTATCCTTTCGGCCTTTGGGAAGGCTAGAGGCCTAATTACAAACTTGTCCAAGACCGAGGTCTTTCTGATCAGATGTGGCGGCATTGATCTCCAGGATGTGCTATCCGTCTTCCCTGCCAAGATTGCTACCTTCCCGGGGTGTTACGTGGGGCTTCCCTTGCATTATCGCCATCTGCGCGGTATCGACCTACAACCGTTCATAGACAAGATTGCTGGCAAGCTGCTGTGATGGAAAGGAAAGTTGCTAAACAAGCCCGCAAGAGTGGCCCTGGCTCAGACGGTCCTCACAGCCATGGCGACTTTCCACATCACAGCTCTCAACCTGCCGAAGGGGATCCTACGAAAGATTGGCAAAATCATACGCGGCTTTGTCTGGCAGAAAGAGGACCAAGCCCAGACCTCAGGTGGACATTCCCTGGTTAACTGGAAGACTGTCTGTCGTCCGAAGCATTTGGGTGGTCTCGGGATTATGGACCTGGAAAGATTTGGCCCAGCCCTTCGCCTTCGTTGGCCCTGGCATCAATTGACGGACCCTGAGGGGCCATGGGTGGGTTCGGATCTGCCGTGTGACCAAGCTGACCTGAGCCTTTTCCGTGCGTGCACCACCATTTCGCTTGGCAATGGGCAAAGGGCCCTTTTCTAGCATGACAGCTGGAGCGGAAGAGGCCCTCTCAAGTTCATTGTCCCTGAGCTCTACAAGATCGCTTCCAGAAAGAACAGAACCATGCACAACGAGTTGACAAACGAGAACTGGATCAGGGCAGTGGCCCGCCTTCAGACCTTGCAACAACTGCGAGAATTCGTTTCTCTATGGGAGTGGGTCAGCCAGACAACCCTGTTGTCAGCCCATGAAGACCGCATCTCCTGGAACTTAACTACCAACAGAGTTTACTCCTCGGCTTTGGCCTATGGGGCACAATTCTTTGGCTCCCACCCGAGGTTCGACACCACCAAGGTCTGGTTCGCCCACGCCGAGCCCAAGTGCAAATTCTTTGCCTGGCTCGCTCTCCATGGAAGAATACTTACAGCGGACATGCTCGCTCTCCGTGGTTGGCCACATGATCCCAGGTGTCTGCTATGCCTTCAAGCACCGGAAACGGCAAATCACCTATGCAAGGACTACCCCTCCTCGGTTGCGGTCTGGAACCAGGTGAACTCATGGACGAGCGAGGGTCTACCGTTTTCGGGTTATCTCCCTGAACCAGGAAACGTGTCGGATTGGTGGGACAGGATGCTTGCAAACCAGTCAAAGCAGGTGCGCTGGCGGCGCAGCGGGAGGATAATCTACACTTTATGGTCAATCTGGAAAGAACGAAATAGGCGCGTTTTCACTGGACTACGTCTGACGCACCATGAGGTTGCAATGCTGGCCTTCGAGGCAATTAAACAACACGAGTTGGCGTTTGATGGATTCATGCCAACAGTGGGTATTGGCTAAGCTAGCAGTGGGTGTGTACCGATTTTGGCGGTTTTGCCATGTTCCCTAAAAACGCGCGCCACTCTGTACATCGCGTTTTTCGGTCTTCTACAAGAAAAGGCAGTGCTCCTGCCGGTTCCTTAAAAATAATTTCCAGGGAGAAGGGCAATCCCAGCTGCACCTTTAGAGAAGAGATATCTGCCTGTATGCCCTGGTGAAGTGGTGCCAATTTGGACAGAGGTATGACCAACAGGCTCATTCAGTTTTGTGAAACCAAAATGTAGGAATTAGGAGTAGTATAAGAATTTGATAGGATAACATTTGCCATCCTAAGGAATTGACTTACCTCATTCCTACGCATAAAATGAGATTTGAGCGAATGTGTAGCTTTCTCCAAAAACACAGGAAATGAACAGTATTCCTATGAAATTCCTTGACACATTTCCTACAAACCGAATGCATCTATAGGAATTTTTCCTCTGAAGTCCTTGTTCCTATGAAAATCCTCCAAACCGAATGAGGCCTTAGCTTTGTACTAATTTTAGTGTAAAATTGTGCTAAATGTGAGACATTTATTTTAAGATGAAAAGAGTATACTACAACAGCAAATTTCCTTCTGAGGACCACTTTGGTTCGTAGAAAGCCAACTCTAGGCGCTGACCGATCAGAACAGGCGCCAGATTGGTCGCCTCGGAAGCCGTCTTATCGGGCAGTTCTTCTCCATCGATCATCATCTCCCATGTCCAACTTCTCTCTTCCACTTTCCACCTCTTACCATGTCGCAACGCAGAACTTTCTTGCAGCGTCATCCAACATTCCCACATAACGCAACACCATGATCTCATCATCGCGTGCCTCCCATCTCGTTGTCGTGCGGCCTCAACTCCCTCACTCACAACTCCGTCGACCCCCACGCAAGATTTCAGGAAACCTCGTCTTCGTGCAATCTTCATGGCCCGTGGCATCGTCCTCGTCCTTGAACAACACCGCCACGCACCATCGACCTCTGCTAGCATCCCGTCGTCGTTCGCATGCATGGGCGACGACGCTTGCATATGTTGTCTTCACAACACAAGTCATTGTTGGCTCCAACATCGACGTTTGTAGAAGGGAATACAGAAGGATATTGGTGGAATTGTTCGAGGTATTGCTTGAGCCTCGTGGGTGCATATATAGAAGTATATGGTTAACTTGAAGTACAAGACAAGGTAGAAATAAATCCTAAGCTATCCTATATTTTCTAACTAATCAAGATACTCAGCATCCCCCCGCAGTCACAACGATAGCGACACAAATTGTGAGACTGGAGAAGAGTCCGAAGGTAAGCCAATAGACACCCCCCCACCCACACACACACACACTCATAGCGGTCGACGCATCACAAAAGTCCTGGCTGGAGTGGAAACCAATGATGTTGCTCAGGAAAGGCGGTAGCCCTTTGTGCTGTTGTCGAGGTAGCCGAGAGTGTAGTGTGGTGTAGCCGTGGTCGAGGTAGCCGTGATAGGGATGCCATGTCGATGTCAAGTCATGGTGGCCGGTGTCGAGGTAGTTGCCGATGAGCCACAGGCGCAAGGAGGCACCAAGTTAGTCATGGGCACTCGGAAGTGGTGAACCGGGAAGAAGACGGTGTTGACGAGGCGTTGTAGTGGGTTTGCCAAGCCCGGGGCACGTCATGGACGAAGGCACGCATCGGTATTGCCAACACCTAGAATGCGTAGACGGACGAAGTCGATGTTGACTAGGCATCGCTCTAGGCTTGCCAGGCCCGGGGACACGTCATGGACGAAGGCATGTGTCAGTGTTGCAAGCACCGGGCATGCATAAACAGGGACCTGCACGAGCTGTAAGCCATGTCGGAAGGGCCAGCAGAGGAGGACTCGACGAGGGTTGCGGCACCATTCGACGTGGAGTAGAAGGTGACGATGTCGACCATAGTTGTCGGAGTAGATGAAGTGGTCGGGGACTATGAAGGCGACGCTAGCGATGAGCTGGTGCGGGACGAAGATGAAGGGGTGGAGTGGAGACGCGGATCGGGTGAGCGATTAGCAGCGGCATAAGGGGCGGCACAGCTCGGATAGGCGAGCGGTAGTGGCGCGGAGGAAGAAGAGCGGCGGCGGCTAGGCTAGGCTAGGAGCGCGGTGACAGTGCTCGAAGTAGGCGAGGAAGAACTTGACAGCGTGACAAAGACTAGGCGCGAACAATGGCGTTCCCGCGTCTAGGGAGGCGGCGCGGCGCATACCACATAGAAGTCAACGCACGGGAATGACGGAATGGACCGCGTGCCGCGGCGCTACGGCCCGAAGGGGCAACGTAGCGGCAATGCGTGGGTCGAAGCAACGACGGGGAAGTACTCGAGGCGGTGGCAAGGACAATGTGCCGCGTGCGCTATGGACCGAAGGGGCGACGTAGCGGCAGTGCGAGGGTCTATGCAGCCTGTGACGCCCCCGATTCAACCGTACACTAATCATACACGCAAATGTGTACGATCAAGATCAGGGACTCACGGGAAGATATCACAACACAACTCTAGAAACAAATTAAAACAATACAAGCTTCATATTACAAGCCAGGGGCCTCGAGGGCTCGAATACACAAGAGTCAGCGGAAGCAAAAATATCTGAGTACAGACATAAGTTAAACAAGACTGCCTTAAGAAGGCAAGCACAAACACGATACAGATAAAAAAGGCAAGGCCTCCTGCCTGGGACCTCCTAACTACTCCTGGTCATCGGCGGTCTCCACGTAGTAGTATGCACCCTCGGGGGAAGTAGTAGTCGACGGGGGTGGCATCTGGCACCTGGGATCCACCATCTGGTCGTAACAACCGGAAAGAAGAAAGAAGGGGGAAAGGGGTAGCAAAGGAATCATGAGTACTCATCCAAAGTACTCGCAAGCATCAGATCTATATTAAGTATGCATTGGTATCAAGGGAAGGGATGTATCTGTGGACTGAACTGCAGAATGCCAGAATAGAGGGGAAGGCCTAGCCTATCGAAGACTAGCATCTTCAAGCATCTTGCAGCATTCAGAAGAGTATATAATTCATTTTATAATTAATAAGCATGTTGTAGTCTTAACGCCCAGAGATCCTTCCTCGACTCCCTGCGAGAAAGCAATCCCGGAGCCAACATATCCATCTAATGACTCAAGTATCCAGTTCTAGTTGTAATAGATCGGGATACAACTCCGAGCGTCCATTACCATGGACACGGCTATTCAAATAGATAACTTCCCTGCATGGGTGCACCACATTACCCAACACACTTGATTACTTTGGTCGGACACACTTTCCTGGGTCATGCCCGGCCTCGGAAGATCAACACGTCGTAGTCCTACCTAGGCTCCGCAGAGAGGCTCCCGCCGGTCTACCTCCTAAGCACTCCGAGGTCTTGGGTCCATCGCCCTTTGCACTCCAGGTCATTGCGAGCAGGGCGGGTCTAGGAACCACCTCTGTCATGGATGGCGCCGGCCCAGTCGTGCCGCAATGGTGAACAGGACGTCTGACAGAGCTTTCGGAAGAAACATACAACACCGAGTGCCCATAACTGTTCTCGCGTGGCGGTTAGTGCGTATAGGCCAGTGGCCAACTCAGATCAAATACCCAAACCCTTAGTGTATTGGGAGCTCGCGGAGACGAGCAGAGACTCATGATCCTGTGACCTCATGCTACTTCTTGAGCTTGCGTTGATTTTTCCCTTGAAGAGGAAAGGGTGATGCAGCAAAGAAGAGATAAGTATTTCCCTCGGTTAAGAACCAAGGTATCAATCCAGTAGGAGGCACAAGCAAGTCTCCAATCTATGCACCTGCACAAACTAACAAACACTTGAACTCAACGCGAAAAAGGGGTTATCAATCCCTTCACGGTCTCGAACAAGAGTGAGATCTAATAGAGATAGGTATAAAAGATAAATAAAAAGGCAAACTAAAGTGAATATAAATAAATTGCAGCAAGTTATTTTGGGGTTTTTTGGTTTATAGATCTGAAAATATATGATGGAAAATAGACCCGGGGGCCATAGGTTTCACTAGAGGCTTCTCTCTTGAAGATAGCATACGGTGGGTGAACAAATTACTATTGAGCAATTGATAGAAAAGCGCAAAGTTATGACGATATCTAAGGCAATGATCATGAATATAGGCATCACGTTGGTGACAAGTAGACCGAAACGATTCTGCATCTACTACTATTACTCCACACATCGACCGCTATCCAGCATGCATCTAGAGTATTAAGTTCATAAGAACGGAGTAATGCCTTAAGCAAGATGACATTATGTCTCAAGCAATATGATATAAACCCCATCTTTTTATCCTTTATGGCAACAATACAATACGTGCCTCGCCACCCCTTCTGTCACTGGGTGAGGACACCGCAAGATTGAACCCAAAACTAAGCACCTCTCCCATTGCAAGAAAAACCAATCTAGTTGGCCAAACCAAACCGATAGTTCGAAGAGAAATACAAAGATATCTTAATCATGCATAAAAGAGTTCAGAGAAGACTCAAATAATATTCATAGATAATCTGATCATAAATCCACAATTCATCGGATCTCAACAAACACACCGCAAAAAAGTATTACATCGAATAGATCTCCAAGAACATCGAGGAGAACATTGTATTGAAGATCAAAGAGAGAGAAGAAGCCATCTAGCTACTAGCTATGGACCCGTAGGTCTGTGGTAAACTACTCACACATCATCGGAAGGGCAGCAAGGTTGATGTAGAGGCCCTCCGTGATCGAATCCCCCTCCAGCAGATTGCCAGAAAAGGCCCCAAGATGGGATCTCATGGGAACAGAGGCTTGCGGCGGCGGAAAAGTATTTTGGTGGACGCTTCTGGTGGTTTGGGAATATTTGGGAATTTATAGTGCAAAGATTAGGGTTAGGAGACCTCCGAGTGGCCCACAAGCACTCAGGGCGCACCCCCCCTAGGGCACGCCTGGCAGGCTTGTGGCCTCCTCGGGAACCTTCTGTCCCCCTCTCTAAGTCCTCTGGATGTCTTCTAGTCTAAGAAAAATCATCGCAAAAGTTTTATTCCGTTTGGACTCCGTTTGGTATTCCTTTTCTGTAAAACTCAAAAACACGGAAAAAACAGAAACTGGCACTGGGCTCTACGTTAATAGGTTAGTCCCAAAAATAGTATAAAATAGCATATTAATGCATATAAAACATCCAACATAGATAATATAATAGCATGGAACAATAAAAAATTATAGATACATTGGAGACGTATCAAGCATCCCCATGCTTAATTCCTGCTCATCCTCGAGTAGGTAAATGATAAAAATAGAATTTTTGATGTGGAATGCTACCTAACATATTTATCAATGTAATCGTCTTTATTGTGACATGAATATTCAGATCCATAAGATTCAAAACAAAAGTTTAATATTGACATAAAAACAATAATACTTCAAGCATACTAATAAAGCAATCATGTCTTCTCAAAATGACATGGCCAAAGAAAGTTATCCCTACAAAATCATATAGTATGTCTATGCTCCATCTTCATCACACAAAGTATTTCATCATGCACAACCCCGATGACAAGCCAAGCAATTGTTTCATACTTTTGGTGTTCTCAAACTTTTTAACTTTCACGCAATACATGAGCGTGAGCCCTGGATATAGCATTATAGGTGGAATAGAATATGGTGGTTGTGGAGAAGACAAAAAGAATGAGAAAGTCTCACATCAACTAGGCAAATTCATGGGCTATGGAGATGCCCACCAATTGATATCGATGCAAGTGAGTAGGGATTGCCATCCAACGGATGCACTAGAGTTATAAGTGTATGAAAGCTCAAAAAGAAACTAAGTGGGTGTTCATCCAACTTGCTTGCTCACGAAGACCTAGGGCAATTTGAGGAAGCCCATCATTGGAATATACAAGCCAAGTTCTATAATGAAAAAATCCCACTAGTATATGAAAGTGACAAAATAGGAGACTCTCTATCATGAAGATCATGGTGCTACTTTGAAGCACAAGTTGGAAAAAAGGATAGTAACATTGTCCCTTCTCTCTTTTCTCTCATTTTTTTCTCTCTTTTTTTGTGTGGGCTTCTTTGGCCTCTTTTATTTTATTTGGGGCTTCTTTGGCCTCTTTTATTTTTTATAAAGTCCGGAGACTCATCCCAACTTGTGAGGGAATCATAGCTTCCATCATCCTTTCCTCACATGGGATAGTGCTCTAATAATGATGATCATCACACTTTTATTTATTTACAACTCGATACTAGAACAAGATATGACTCTATATGAATGCCTCCGGCGGTGTACCGGGATGTGCTATGATCAAGAGTGACATGTATAAAAAATATGAATGGTGGCCTTGCCACAAATACTATGCCAACTACATGATCATGCAAAGCAATATGACAATGATAGTACGTGTCATAATAAAATGGAACGGTGGAAGTTGCATGGCAATATATCTCGGAATGGCTATGGAAATGCCATACTAGGTAGGTATGGTGGCTGTTTTGAGGAAGGGTATATGGTGGGTTTAATGCACCGGCGAAAGTTGCGCGGTACTAGAGAGGCTAGCAATGGTGGAAGGGTGAGAGTGCGTATAATCCATAGACTCAACATTAGTCATAAAGAACTCACATACTTATTGCAAAAATTTATTAGCCATCAAAACAAAGTACTACACGCATGCTCCTAGGGGGATAGATTGTTAGGAAAAGACCATCGCTCGTCCCCGACCGCCACTCATAAGGAAGACAATCAAAAAATAAATCATGCTCCGACTTCATCACATAACGGTTCACCATACGTGCATGCTACAGGAATCACAAACTTTAACACAAGTATTTCTACCAATCCACAATTACTCACTAGCATGACTCTAATATCACCATCTTTATATCTCAAAACAAATGCAAGGAATCAAACTTCTCATCTATTCAATGCTCTTTATATGAAAGTTTTTATTATATCCCTCTTGGATGCCCATCATATTAGGACTAAATTCATAACCTAAGCAAATTACCATGTTTTTTAAGACTCTCAAAATAATATAAGTGAAGCATGAGAGTTCAATAATTTCTATAAAATAAAGCCACCGCCGTCCTCTAAAAAGATATAAGTGAAGCACTAGAGCAAACTTCCTAGCTCAAAAGATATAAGTGAAGAACATAGAGTATTCTAATAAATTCACGATTAATGCGTGTCCCTCTCAAAAGGTGTGTACAGCAAGGATGATTGTGGCAAACTAAAAATCAAAGACTCATATCATACAAGACGCTCCAAGCAAAACACATATCATGTGGTGAATAAAAATATAGCCTCAAGTAAATTTACCGATGGATTGAAGACAAAAGAGGGGATGCCATCCGGGGCATCCCCAAGCTTAGATGCTTGGTTGTCCTTGAATATTACCTTGGTGTGCCTTGGGCATCCCCAAGCTTAGGATCTTGCCACTCCTTATTCCATTTTCCATCAAATCTTTACCCAAAACTTGAAAACTTCACAACATAAAACTCAACAGAAAACTCGTAAGATCCATTAGAATAATAAAATAAATCACCACTTTAGGTACTGTTGTGAACTCATTATTAATTTATAATTATGTTATATCTACTGTATTCCAACTTCTCCATGGTTCATACCCCCCGGTACTACCCATAGATTCATCAAAATAAGCAAACAACAAATAGAAAACAGAATCTGTCAAAAACAGAATAGTCTGTAGTAATCTGGAAATTTCGTATACTTCTGTAACTCCAAAAATTCTGAAAAATTAGGAAAATTTATGAAATTTGTATATAAATGTTGTGTAAAAACTTCAGATCAAAAGCACGTTTCTGTGATTTTGTAAATTTCTGGCAATGAGCGCAAAAGTTTCTGTTTTTCAGCAAGATCAAATCAACTATCACCGTAGACCATCCCAAAGGTCTTACTTGGCTCAAACACTAATTAAAACACCAAAACACAATTACTACAGAGGTAATAATGTGTATTTATTGAAAAACAGAACCAAAAACAAAAAACATAAAAATAAAATTGGGTTGCCTCCCAACAAGCGCTATTGTTTAACGCCCCTAGCTAGGCATAAAACATAGATCTAGGTATTGCCATCTTTGGTATGCAAACCATAAGTAGCCCTCATAATAGATTCATATGGCAACTTAATTTTATTTCTTGGAAAGTGTTCCATGCCCTTCCTTAACGGAAATTGAAATCTAATGTTTCCTTCTTTCATATCAATAATTGCACCAATCGTTCTAAGGAAAGGTCTACCAAGAATAATAGGATATGTAGGATTGCAATCTATATCAAGCACAATAAAATCTACGGGCACATAATTCCTATTTGCAACAATAAGAACATCATTAATTCTTCCCATAGGTTTCTTAATAGTGGAATCCGCTAGATGCAAATTCAAAGAACAATCATCAAATTCACGGAAACCTAGCACATCACATAAAGTTTTTGTAATCGTGGAAACGCTAGCACCCAAATCACACAAAGCATTGCACTCATAAACTTTAATTTTAATCTTAATAGTAGGTTCCCACTCATCATAAAGCTTTCTAGGGATAGAAACTTCCAATTCAAGTTTTTCTTCAAAAGATTTCATCATAGCATCAACGATATGTTTAGTAAAAGCTTTATTTTGATTATAAGCATGAGGTGAATTTAACATGGATTGCAACAAGGAAATACAATCTATCAAAGAGCAATTATCATAATTAAAGTCCTTGAAATCCAAAAGAGTGGGTTCATCGCTACTTAAAGTTTTGACCTCTCCAATCCCACTTTTATCAATTTTTTCATTAAGATCTTTAAACTCCAAATTATTGGGACGCCTTCTAGCTAAAGTTGACTCATCTCCAGTCCCATCTGTATCAAGATTTATATTAGAAAACAAAGATTCAATAGGAGTCACACCAATCACTTTAAGATCTTCATCATTATTTTCACAAAAACTAGAAGAACACGCTTTTACAAACCAATCTCGCTTAGCACGCATCCTAGCGGTTCTTTCTTTACATTCATCCATAGAAATTTTAATAGCTTTCAGAGATTCATTAATATCATGCTTGGGTGGCATAGATCTAATCTTCAAAGAATCAATCTCAAGAGAAATTCTATCAACGTTCCTAGCTAAATCATCAATCTTAAGCAATTTTTCTTCTACCATAGCATTGAAATCCTTTTGAGAATTAATGAAATCTTTAATATTATGCTCAAGATCAGAGGGTATTTTATTATAATTTCCATATGAATTGTTGTAGGAATTACCATAATTATTAGAGGAATTACTAGGAAACGTCCTAGGGTTGAAATTACCTCTATACGCGTTATTACCAAAATTGTTCCTACCAACAAAATTCACATCCATAGATTCATTATTATTCTCAATCAAAGTGGACAAAGGCATATCATTAGGATCAATAGGAGCACTCTTACAAGCAAACAATTTCATAAGTTCATCCATCTTTTCACTCAAAGTATTAATTTCTTCAATCGCATGCACTTTTTTACTAGTGGAAGATCTTTCTGTATGCCATTGAGAGTAATTTGCCATAATATTATCTAGGAGTTTAGTAGCTTCTCCTAGTGTAATTTCCATAAAAGTGCCTCCCACGGTGGAATCTAAAAGATTTCTAGATGCAAAATTCAATCCGGCATAAAAATTTTGTATGATCATCCATAAACTTAAACCATGAGTAGGACAATTTCTTATCATCAATTTCATCCTCTCCCAAGATTGTGCAACATGTTTATGATCAAGTTGCTTAAAATTCATTATGTCGTTCCTAAGGGAGATGATCTTAGCGGGAGGAAAATACTTGGAAATAAAAGCATCTTTACACTTATTCCATGAATCAATACTATTTTTAGGTAAAGATGAAAACCAAGTTTTAACACAATCTCGTAGTGAGAACGGAAATAGCTTCAATTTAACAATATCATTATCCAGATCTTTTTTCTTTTGCATATCACACAACTCAACGAAAGTATTTATATGGGATGCGGCATCTTCACTAGGAAGGCCGGAAAATTGTTCTTTCATAACAAGATTCAACAAAGCGGCATTAATTTCATAAGATTTCGCACTAGTGGCGGGAGCAATCAGAGTACTAATAAAATCATTATTATTAGTATTAGAAAAGTCACACAATTTGGTATTTTCTTGAGACATTGTGACAAGGCAAGCAATCTAGCACACGAGCAAACAAAAAGCAAACGAAAAGACGAACGAAAGAAGGGCGAATAAAAAGACAAATATTTTTGTGTTTTTCTGAAAATGTTTTAGAAGTGGGGGAGAGGAAAACGAGAGGCAAATGGCAAATAATGTAATGCAAGAGATGAGAGTTTATGATGGGTACTTGGTAGGCTTGATGTAGAACCTCCCCAGCAACGACACCAGAAATTCTTCCTGCTACTTATTGAGCTTGCGTTAATTTTTTTCTTGAAGAGGAAAGGGTGATGCAGCAAAGTAGAGATAAGTATTTCCCTCAGTTAAGAACCAAGGTATCAATCCAGTAGGAGGCACAAGCAAGTCTCCAATCTATGCACCTGTACAAACTAACAAACACTTGCACTCAACATGAAAAAGGAGTTGTCAATCCCTTCACGGTCTCGAACAAGAGTGAGATCTAATAGAGATAGGTATAAAAGATAAATAAAAAGGCAAACTAAGATGAATATAAATAAATTGCAGCAAGGTATTTTGGGGTTTTTTGGTTTATAGATCTGAAAATATATGATGGAAAATAGACCTGGGGGCCATAGGTTTCACTAGAGGCTTCTATCTTGAAGATAGCATACGGTGGGTGAACAAATTACTGTTCAGCAATTGATAGAAAAGCGCAAAGTTATGACGATATATAAGGCAATGATCATGAATATAGGCATCACGTCCGTGACAAGTAGACCGAAACGATTCTGCATCTACTACTATTACTCCACACATCGACCGCTATCCAGCATGCATCTAGAGTATTAAGTTCATAAGAACGGAGTAACGCCTTAAGGAAGATGACATGATGTAGAGGGATAAACTCAAGCAATATGATATAAACCCCATCTTTTTATCCTTGATGGCAACAATACAATACGTGCCTCGCTACCCCTTCTGTCACTGGGTGAGGACACCGCAAGATTGAACCCAAAACTAAGCACCTCTCCCATTGCAAGAAAAACCAATCTAGTTGGCCAAACCAAACCGATAGTTCGAAGAGAAATACAAAGATATCTTAATCATGCATAAAAGAGTTCAGAGAAGACTCAAATAATATTGATAGATAATCTGATCATAAATCAACAATTCATCGGATCTCAACAAACACACCGCAAAAAAGTATTACATCGAATAGATCTCCAAGAACATCGAGGAGAACATTGTATCGAAGATCAAAGAGAGAGAAGATGATATGACCTTTAATAACAAAATGAAGGATTTCACATGTGTTATAGGAGCTATGCCACACATTAATCAAGAGAAGAGAGACGCATGTTACTTGAAGGCCTCTGTACATGCAAACACAGAAACCCCAGCTATTTTTTACGTTGGTTCTATTTGCATGGAGGTGCCACCAGCTAGTCCAAAGAAAGATACGGTGATGCTAAACTTCAGAACACCTCCAAGATGGTAGTCTAGAGCGTGCCAAAGAAATATCACATTTATATTTTGATTAGATAATATGTGATCAATGTGGCCGGAATATTTAATTAGTTTCCTTGCAATTACTAAGTCCTAGTACGTAGTCTTTGGAGTCTGTACATGAGCTTTAAAATTGGAAAAGGGATTATAGGTTGGTTGCTAGATTTTGGCAGGTTTGTTTGGATTTGTACGAGTCCAATTAGGAGAAGTATTTGGTCAGCGTGCGTGTCGCCTATATACTGGGCAGGTTTCAGCCTTTGTACGGGGGTTGGCTTTGGAGTTGATAAAAATACCAGAAACAGTACCTCGTCAGGTACAACAAATATCTGAGTCTTTTGCTCATCGTAGAGGGATTTAGTTGCTGCTGCGCGTCCGGTTCGATCCTATCGTCCCCGTTCGCAAGTTTATTCTTTGGTCTTCTTGCATATTGCTTGATCCGAAGATCCGATCTGCTGCTACATCGACTACGTCTGCTACTACTCTTGTTTGTTCGTCGATGTTATTTCTTGTTCGTCAAGTACCGTGAAAGATTGGGCCTATGAACGACTCACCGTGTAGTCGGTTCTCATCAAGTGGTATTCAGAGCAAGGTTGATCACGGTACATTTTTTTCTCTCTGGTTCTTCAGTTGATCTACTTGAGTTGCTACAATGGTGAATTCACAGAAATCAAATTCAAGTGTGCATGGTGCACATGAAGGAGATGTGGAAGACGAGCTGCCCTTGCCCACCTATGATCCGAGTGTTGCACCGGCTATCGTGCTAGGATTGGAGGCAACTCGTGACTATGTGCTGAATCTAGTGGGGAGGCGCATCGACAAGGTTGAGGAAAGTCTAGGAAAAAAGATTGCTGATTTGACTGAGGCCGTTCATCTATTGAGACCATGTTCACCACCTAGTGATAGGTCTATTGCACCGCATCGCCATCGGCAATTATCTGGACAGCAGGTAGGCGAACAACTTCGCAACAATGGTGAGCATCAAGACCATCAGTCTGAGGGGGCTGGTAGCTATTATGAGCCTGTGCAGCGTGCTTATAATCATCATGGAGGTGGCCTACACCATGGGGGAGGACATGAACGTCCGTGGCGCGCCTACGAAGATGATGGTATTGGAAGAATAAAAATTTCCATACCGTCATTTAGCGGCAAAGACAACCCGGATGATTATTTGGAGTGGGAGATGCGTGTGGATCAGATTTTTTATGGACAGCGGTACACCAAGGAGAAAAAGGTTTGTGCTGCATCTATTGAGTTCACGGGCTATGCTTTAATATGGTGGAACCAACTATGTCGCGCGGGAGGACGTCCGGAGTCTTGGAATCAGATGAAGAGTATCATGAAGAGACGTTTTGTTCCGGAGCACTTCACTAGGACCTTGTACACACGCTTGCAGCAGCTTCGACAAGGTAACTCTAGTGTTGAGGAGTATTATAAGGAGATGGAAATATTATTGATTCGTACAGGGGTAGAGGAGCAAGAAGAGGCTACAATGGCACGGTTCATGCATGGTCTGAAATCAGAGATACGTGACCATGTCGATATGGTTGAATATACGGGATTACAGGGATTATTACACCATGCCATTCGAGCGGAGCAGCAAGTAAAGCGTCGTGGTGGTCATGATAATTTATCAAACTCAATGCGATGTAATTTTCAGCGAGAAGGTGGTGGTAATAGCGGTTTCAAATCAGATTCTAAGTCGGCTACCAAGGAAGTATCTCAATCCAAGGTTGAATCGTCTTGTGCTTCTAACGCTCGTACCAGTGATATTGTGTGCTTCATGTGTGGTGGTAGGGGGCATAAGAAGTTTGAGTGTCCTAACGAGAGGAGGGTTCTCCTCACAGAAGAAGGATACATGTCTGTGAGTGATGGAGAGAAAAATGCTGACATGTCTAGTGAGAAATCTGAAGATGAGGAAAAAGTGAATGCGATGAGTTTTGAAGCTGCAGAAGCATACCCATCATTAATGGTGCAGCGAGTGCAAGGAGATTGAATGGAGGATAAGGGGCAGCGATGGAATATTTTCCAGTCTGAGTGTAAGATCAACAACACCAATTGCAAGCTGATAATAGATGCTGGAAGCTACACCAATGCAGTCAGCAAAGGGTTGGTTGATGCTTTGGGGTTGCCTGCATGGAAGCACCCGCAACCCCACCGTGTCGAGTGGTTGTCTCATATAGGGAAGTTGAAGGTTACTCATAAGGTGCGCATCAAATTCTCTGTTGGTGGTTATACTGATAAGGTGATTTGCAATGTCATACCAATGGATGCATGCCACTTGTTATTGGGATGGCCATGGCAATACAATCATAATGCAACACATGAAGGTCGAACCAACACATATTCGTTTTGGGATGCTGGAAAGCGACATGTGCTACGAACAATGTTGGGCAATACAATCAAGGTGGATGAACATGTTCCATTGAAGAAGAAGATTGCAAAGGATGATCCGAAACCGAGGACGGTTTCCTTTGAAGAGGGAGGGGATGATATGACCTTTAATATCAAAATGAAGGATTTCACATGTGTTATAGGAGCTATGCCACACATTAATCAAGAGAACAGAGCCGCATGTTACTTGCAAACACAGAAACCCCAGCTGCGTTTTACGTTGGTTCAATTTGCATGGAGGTGCCACCAGCTAGTCCAAAGAAAGATACGGTGATGCCAAACTTCAGAACACCTCCAAGATGGTAGTCTAGAGCGTGCCAAAGAAATATCACATTTATCTTTTGATTAGATACTATGTGATCAACGTGGTCGGAATATTTAATTAGTTTCCTTGCAATTACTGAGTCCTAGTACGTAGTCTTTGGAGTCTGTACCTGAGCTTTAAAATCGAAAAAAGGATTATAGGTCGGTTGCTAGATTTTGGCAGGTTTGTTTGGATTTGTACGAGCCCAATTAGGAGAAGTATTTGGTCAGCGTGCGCGTCGTCTATATAATGGGCAGGTTTCGGCCTTTGTACGGGGGTTGGCTTTGGAGTTGATAAAAATACTAGAAACAGTACCTCGTCGGGTACAACAAATATCTGAGTCTTTTGCTAATCCTAGAGGGATTTAGTTGCTGTTGCGCGTCTGGTTCGATCCTATCTGCTGCTTCGTCTTCTTGCATATTGCTTGATCCGAAGATCTGATCTGCTGCTTCGTCGACTACGTCTACTACTACTCTTGTTTGTTCGTCGATGTTATTTCTTGTTCGTCGAGTACCGTGAAAGATTGGGCCTACGAACGACTCACCGTGTAGTCGGGTCTCATCAGAAGAAGCCATCTAGCTACTAGCTATGGACCCGTAGGTCTGTGGTAAACTACTTACACATCATCGAAAGGGCAGCAAGGTTGATATAGAGGCCCTCCGTGAACGAATCCCCCTCCGGCAGATCACCGGAAAAGGCCCCAAGATGGGATCTCACGGGAACAGAGGCTTGCGGCGGCGGAAAAGTATTTTGGTGGATGCTTCTGGTGGTTTTGGAATATTTGGGAATTTATAGTGCAAAGATTAGGGTTAGGAGACCTCTGAGTGGCCCACAAGCCCTCAGGGCGTGCCCCCTAGGGCATGCCTGGCAGGCTTGTGGCCTCCTCGGGAACCTTCTGTCCCCCTCTCTAAGTCCTCTGGATGTCATTTGGTCCAAGAAAAATCATCGCGAAAGTTTTATTCCGTTTGAACTCCGTTTGGTATTCCTTTTCTGTAAAACTCAAAAACAAGGAAAAACAGAAACTGGCACTGGGCTCTAGGTTAATAGGTTAGTCCCAAAAATAATATAAAATAGCATATTAATGCATATAAAACATCCAAAACAGATAATATAATAGCATGGAACAATAAAAAATTATAGATACGTTGGAGATGTATCACTCCGTCGCCCCATCTCGAGGAAATACGGCAAGGGCCAGACCCAACCCTCTCTCTCTAGGGCGGTCTACCTGCCCGGTCGTGCCTCGTAATTATCTCGCGGGTACCCTCTAGGTCAACTCGACTATCCAGAGACTATCGGGAACTCAGGTCCACCTCTACCGGGCTGGTACCGCCTGCCCCTTCAGTCCTGCAGTAACAGTACACGGGGGCTACAGGTAAAGGTAACTGTGTGTCCGTGTCATCAAGGGAGAAATCTGAGGAAAAACCCTCAATGGAATCCACTTGATGTAATCGTCAAGGTGAACTTAGGAGGAATCACCCTCGAGGTTCACACTTGAGGGGTTGCACGACAGAGTCATATCGGGAGTGGTGAAGAAGGAATCACCCTCCATAATCCACGACCGATTTGCTACACTACAAATATATCATCAAGAGTGCGTTACGAGGTATCACACTCGGCACTCGATAGTAACTCTGCAGAGTCGTACAACTAAGGGGTGTGAGGTGATGTGTCGGGCTCTGGTCGTCGATCACGTTGATCGAGTCATCGATGATGAAGCAGGGGCAACAGGGACAAGGTGAGGGGTCACTGATGGATCACTAACCAACCTATACTAAGCAGTTTAGGATAAGCAGGTAGGTAACAATAGTAGGTTACAAAAATAGGCTATGCATCAGAATAGGAGCAATCAATTACAACAGCAAAATCTAATGCAAGCATGAGAGAGAACGGAATGGCCGATATCAGAATGATCAAGGGGGGTTTGCTTGCCCGGAAGCTCTGCTGAAAAGGAAGAAGGTCGTCGCTGGCATAGTCAATCACAGGGGCAGCATCGGTCTCGGGGTCTACCGAAGAGAAGAGGGGGAAGAAACAGTAAACATCAATCAAATAGATGCATGACATGACAACAGGCAGAGCTAGGGGTGTTCTAACGCAGCGCTACACGATACCGGCGAAGGGGGAAAACATCTGGTAATGTTTTCCCAAAGTTTGGCATTTACGGACAAATGAAAAGGAGGGGGACGGTTCCATGTTCACTATGCTAGGGGAATGTGACAGACGAACGGAAGGCATATTCAGATTCGTTACATTTTTTTTAGCAACTTTCATATATAAATTATTTTCATCCGAGTTACGGATTATTTTATATGAATTTTTAAAGTTTTAAACATTTTTATGGTATTTCTGGAATTTATTTAATTTCAAAAAATAAATGGATAAATGCTAAGTGCACACAGAAGTGTACACAACAATATGGCAGTGTGGCTGACAGTGGGGCTAGAGGGGTCCAGTCAGCAGGTACAGTCAGCAGTTGACCAGCCAAAGTTGACTGGTCAACAGGGTCAAATGGGCCCACATGTCATTGACTGGGGCAGCCCAGTCAGTAGTTGACTGGGTCAACTAGGCCTAGTGGGACCAAGTAGTCAGTGACTCAAACAGTTAACAGAAGGTTAGGTTAATCTAATTAAGTAAATTAGCAGGTGGGGCCCGTGGGTCAGTGACTGTAGTGAACCCAATGTTTTAAAATAAGCCAGAGTTTAATTAGGCGGCGGGGCCCAACAGGCAGTGGGGTTAGGTGGGTAGTTAGTGGCTAATTAGCCAAATAACGGCCTGGGTCCACATGTCAGCGGCCCAGGGGGGTTGGTTTGGACTGCGCGCGCTGGCGGCAAGACGCCGGTGACCAACAGGGGCGGCGGCGATGGCCGGAGTTGGAAGGAAACGCGATAGGGGAGGCCATTTGACGCGCGGCTAGTCGGGATCAGATGCGGGCAGTGCCGCACGTCGACTGGTGGCGGTGGCTTGGCCGGGGACGGCCGGAGTCGACGGCGGCGATGGACAAGGCGATGACCGGAGTTAGACAAGGTCGGAGGCGAGGCTGTGGTGCATGGGAGGCGGTGCTAAGAGGCGTGCTGGCTTCCTGGGGATGCCAGGAGCTTGATGCCGCGCTCGGGCGAGAGCTGGGGAGGATGTGGCCACGACGGCGAGGGCGAGTGACGGCGGCGGGCTCGGACCTCGGCGACGGAGTAGCTAGGGGACGCTGTAGGTCCGGGGAAGAGGGGGGAAGACCGCGGGCTCACCATGGTCCTACAGGTGTGCGTGAGTGGGCTCGGGAGGGGTGTCTCGAGGTCGCCGGATTTGGCGTTGGCGACCGTCGGAGCAAAGGAGGAAGGAGGGCTCGGGGCGGCGTCGCGAAGCGTCCGGGTCCTTGTGGCTCGTCGTAGAGGAAGAAGAGGACGCGGCGGGGCCCGTGGGCAACCTGGCAGTGCTCGGGGTGGCCGGCCGCGGTGGAGCGGGGTGGATGGCGGTGGCCGCGCTCGGGAGGAGGGGAGAGAGGAGTATTGGGGAGCGACGCGAGTGGAGGGTGAATGGAGTTGCCCTTATCCTCGGGGTGTCGCCAGTGAGGTGGTGTGGCGGGGACGCACCCGTGTTGCGACCCTGGTCGGGGGAACAGGGGGAAGAAGGCGACCCGGGGTGGGGAGAGGTAGGTGGGCCGGCTCGATGGGCCGGGGCCCAGGGGCAAGGGGCCCTCCCACTTTTTTGCCTTTTTACTTTTTTGTATTTTCTTTTATCTTTTTATAGTTTCTGTTTTCAATTAGTTTTATTTTATTTTTAGTTTTATAAAATATAACACTAGCCCCTAAATTAGTATTATTAATTAGGCCACCGCAATAAATAATTTGGCACTTCCATAAAATAGGTTTGTATTTGTTTATTATTTAAAAAGCATTTAATAATTGTTTTTAGCCACTGTTTTAATTATTATAGGGCATTAAACCACTTTACAAAAATGTTGGTTCACCACCAATATTAACAAATGATTATTTGCCACAATTTGAACATTTTAGTTTTGACATTCAAAAACTTTAATTGTTTGACTTTATTTTAAATTTGAATTTGAACCAGATTGAATCAAAGGGGGATTTGGCAATAGTGAAAATGATGACATGACACCATTAACATGGGATTACTATAGCTTAATTATCCGGGCGTTATACAGCCGTAGGACGGCCTCAGAGCGACGGCGTCGACTACGTGCCGTGACGGTACGGTCCGAAGGGGTGACGCAGCGGCAGCATGCAGGTCGGTGAAGCCATGAGGACGGCCTTGTGGTAGTGGCGTGGACCACGGGCCTCGGCTCTATGACCCGAAGGAGCGACGCAGTGGCAGCGCGTGGGTCGATGCAACCGCGGGTATGGCCTCGGGGTGATGGCATAGACCGTGTTCCGTGGCACAACGGCCCTAAGGGATGATGCAGGGGTGGCGCGCGGGTCGGTGCAGCCACGGGGAGAACCACGAGGCGGCTGTGTTGTGGCCCGACGAGGCGACCCAGTGGTAGCCCGTTGCTCGATCGATGGAGACGTGCGTATACTCAGAGACGATCTTCATGAGACCCTGTGGAGTGTAGCGACCTGACCCAAATGGATCGAAGTCTCTGTGCTTAAGTGTCATCCCTGGATCGGTATGCCGACACACACAGTACTCGAGGAATTATAACAGAGTTCAATCACACACTTATTACATCGAGGTCCTCAAAAGAGTATTTATTACATAAATATGGCTGAAGGCCAACTAAATAAAATAACTGTGGAAGCTTCGAAGATGAATGAGTCCATCCAACTCCACGGCAAACTGAGTGTAGAACAACGACCTATCGCACCTTAATCCTCGTCGGAAAAGTCTGCAACATGAGACGTTGCAGCCGTGTAGGTCAGCACATGGAATATGCTGGCAATTTCACACCATAGAATAATAATGAAAAAGACTATCTCTATATGCAAATTTAGCTGGTGGAGGCTCTAAGTTTAATTTTTGCATAAAGCAAATTTTACCCTACAACAAAGGAATACATTTTTAATTACTACCAAGTTTATACCATTATTGAGAAGATTCCTCCAACTCAATCCCTTAACCAAAATTATTAAAACCCAATTCATTAATTAAGTAAAGTGATGAGATCAACCAATAATTCACTTCTAGATACTCAAATTTGTCCATAACCGGGGACACGGCTAATCATGATTAGTTTGTACACTCTGCAGAGGTTTGCGCACTTTTCCCCACAAGACTCGACCACCTCCATGATCGAAAGATCGAAACATAGCCTTTCTGAAATATTTCCTCTAAACCCTGGGTAGACCGGTACACCTACTTTCCCCTACATCAGCTAGTCTACCACGGAAAGAGGTCACACAACTTACTCAACTATGCCAGAGCCCATAATGGCTTGTGGCTACACACAGAAGTTTCTAGGCATGAAATATCATATGATCCCTTTGAGCCTGGGTAGCGGACCTAGGGTAATCACTCGGGTACTCCGGGATCCCCTTGGGCAAGCACTGGTTTCTCCAGGTGCCCCAAACAAAAACCCAAATGTGTATTAAAGTTGCCACCTTAAGTTTACCCAAAATTATTATCTCTCGCAACTTGCATGGATCACACATACCAATCCCCGTCTACGAACATTGCTAAGCAATATATGACATAACGAATATTCCCGGGGTGATCAAAGGTCATAGGTTCCTACCACATGAACTACATAGCATAACCACATGTTCCCAATCCTACTCATGCAATCTTTGAGGATGAAACTAATGCATAGTAAAAACTGGGTATTGAAAAGTATGATCAAAGTGTGAACTTGCCTTTCTGACGATCGTTGAACTCTAAAGATTCGTAGTAGCAATCATCGCACTCCGGATGATCTAACGAAGCAAGCATTGATACACATAAGAAATCAAGCAAGAAGAATCAAAAAGAAAACAAAGAAAAGACTTCGAAAAACTTCAAAAACAACAAAATAAAGTTTCTGAACAGAACAAAATTTTAATAGAATAAAAATTATAAGATTTTGGTTTTAACAGAAGGTACACGTTACAAGCTTCGATTTGCAAAAAGAATCACTCAAAATGAAGTCACGAAACTCAAGTTATGGCCTAACGAAGTTTGAATTCAGATCTGTTTGAATTCAAATTTTAAAACTTTCAAAAATATTTTTTGTTTGGTTCTCTGTATAGAGGGAATTTTTATGAACTAGTAGGAAAAAGAATCACCTAATTTGGATCTACAGATTTAAAGATATGCTAAAAGAAAAATCTGACAGAAATCTGAAATAAAGATTTTTCTAAAAAAACTAATTTCGGCCGGCGACAAGTGGCGCTCTCTGGTTGGTAGGGCGGGTGTTTGCTGCTAGTTTAGGAGAGGGCGGCCGATCCGTAAGGAAAACATTTTTTTAAACTGAAATGAACTAAAGTGTACAGAGAAATGAACGTACACTGGGGCGGCTCTGGCGTGGTGGTGGCGGCGGCTCCAGCGATGGTGGGCGGCGGCGGAGGTGTCTAGGAGATGCGGTGGAGAGTGGCTCATCCGGTGGTGGAGTCGGTGAAGATCGGCGACGACGAACGGCGACAAAACCAAGCGATGAAGCTCGCGTACTCCGGGTGCTCCGGTGAAGACGACGTGGTCGGGGTGGCCTCTGTAGATGGAGAGGGAGCGCGAGTCCTTGTCAAAATGACGGTAGGGATCGAGGGAAGTCAACATACAAAAGGAGAAGGCTCGGGTTGGCTCACCAGCATCGGAATCTGACTATGAACTGCGGCTTCTGAGGCGAGATTGGAACGTCGAGTGCGTCGTCTAGAGGTGGTTTTGGCAAGGGATTTTCGACTGAATCGGTCGAGGAGAGTCGTGGCTATTTATAAGACATCTTCCTTGGACGTGAGGTTGGCTGGAGATAAGATTTCCAGGAATTGGAAACGAAGCGGCGTCGGGAGCATGTACGTGTACGTTTCTGTTCGTGGGGAGAAAGAAGAAGAGGTGGGGTCCAACACCAGGGGAGAGAGAGAGGGTTACGTGAGGGAGAGGGAGAGCGAGTGAGTGAACGGGTGTGGGGCGTGGCCCTTTTTTTTCACAAGGGGCGCTCGGCCTCGCTGGCCCTCGCTCCCTACGCTGGCTGTGCCTGGTCTGGCCGCTGCATGGGCTGGCTGGGCTGGGCGCAGGTGATTTTTTTTTTCAGAAACACTAAAACGTAGAAAAACACACTAAAAGAAATTCTAAAAATTCCAGAAAAATTCACATAAATAAATGGTCTTATATATGACCTTGTGAACTTTTATCTGGCCTAAAATGCAAATTTTTATAAATAAATATTTTTGCTATTCTAATAAAATTTGCATCAAAATAAATTGTAAATAAAATCTAATAAATATATTTTGATTTCAAATTCAATTTCCAATAATTCCCCTCTATTTTTGAAGAAGTCCTTTTATCTTATCTCTTGTTTTACTTTTGAAATAATGGAAATGAATTTTGTTGAAACCAAATTTGATCCAAACTCCAAATTTTGAAAATTCAAAAATGGATTTAGGAAACTTCCAACTCTCTCTTTTGGTCCTTGAGTTGCTCAAAGTTTCTTCTATCAAAATTCGAATAAAAGAAATGAAGGCAAAATGCATAAATCATGGATGCATATGAATGATCTATTTATAAACATCCAATTTGAAAATTGGGATGTTACAAACCTACCCCCCTTAAGATGAATCTCGTCCTCGAGATTCGGGTTGGCTAGCAAAAAGGTGTGGGTGGTCCTATCGAAGATCTTCTTCTCGTTCCCAGGTGGCTTCTTCCTCGGTATGATGACTCCACTGAACCTTGCAAAACTTGATGATCTTACTGCGGGTAACCCTGCTTGCAGTCTCGAGAATATTGACGGGCTTCTCCTCATAGGTCAGATCACTATCCAACTGTATGTCCTCCAATGGCACCGTGTCTCTCAAAGGAATATCGGCCATCTCTGCATGGCACTTCTTCAACTGGGAGACGTGAAACACATCATGAACTCCTGACAAGGCTTCGGGTAATTCCAACTTGTAGGCAACTTCACCCATGCGTTCTAAAACTCTGTACGGCCCCACAAACCGTGGTGCTAACTTTCCTTTGACTCCAAATCATTTAACTCCTCGAAGTGGCGACACACGAAGATATGCTCCGTCTCCGACTTCATAAGTTACCTCCTTGCGTTTAGTATCGGCATAACTCTTCTGCCTAGACTGGGCTATCTTGAGTCTGTCACGGATCAGCTTGACTTTCTCCTCTGAATCTGTAATTAAATCTGGTCCGAATAATTTATGGTCTCCAACTTCATCCCACATCAATGGTGTCCTGCACCTCCTTCCGTACAAAGCTTCGAAAGGGGCCATCTTCAAGCTGGTCTGGTAGCTGTTGTTGTATGAGAACTCTGCATAAGGTAAATTATCATCCCAACTAGATCCGTAATCTAGCACACAAGCTCTCAACATGTCCTCCAGAATCTGATTGACTCACTCCGTCTGCCCATTTGTCTGCGGATGAAAAGCTGTACTGAACTCCAACCTGGTTCCCAAAGTTTCGTGTAATTGATTCCAAAACTTCGAGGTAAACTGTGTTCCTCTATCTGATACGATGGTCCTCGGAACTCCATGCAGACATACGATCATGGTCATGTATATCTTGGCTAACTTAGCACTTGTATATGTGGTTTTCACGGGGATGAAGTGAGCTACCTTGGTCAAGCGATCAACCACTAGCCAAATAGAATCATAGCCTGATCGGGTCCTGGGTAATCCTGTAATGAAGTCCATGCCAAGCTTGTCCCACTTCCAATCTGGTATCGGCAAAGGCTGAAGTAATCCTGCTGGTTTCTGGTGCTCTGTCTTAACCCTCTGACATACGTCGCATACTGCGACATACTCAGCAATATCCTTCTTCATACCTGTCCACCAGAAACTTTCCTTCAAGTCCAAATACATCTTGGTGTTGCATGGGTGTATCGAGTAAGGCGAATCATGAGCCTCCTGAAGAATCAACTTCCTGATCTATGTGTCATCAAACCATAAGGTTCCGTGTTTATCCTCACGGAATCCTTCTGCCTTTCCTTGGTTCATCCTTCCCTTTATCTCTGCAATACCTTTGTCTAACTTCTGGGCTTCTCGGATCTTACCCAACAAAGTGGATTGAATTTCCATTGCGGCAACAAAACCTCATGGTACTATCTCCAATCGGAGATCTCTGAGATCATCAATTAACTCCTGAGGTAATCCTCCTGTTGTGAGGGTATTAACATAGCTCTTACGGCTCAATGCATCTGCCACAACATTGGCCTTTCCTGGGTGATAGTGCAATTTCATGTCATAATCCTTTATGAGCTCCAACCATCTCCTCTGCCTGAGGTTCAACTCCCTCTGCGTGAAGATGTATTTCAAACTCTTATGATCCGTGTAAACATCACACCTATTTCCTATAAGAAAATGTCTCCAGGTCTTGAGCGCGT
Source organism: Thinopyrum elongatum (assembly GCA_011799875.1). Lineage (NCBI taxonomy): Eukaryota > Viridiplantae > Streptophyta > Magnoliopsida > Poales > Poaceae > Thinopyrum > Thinopyrum elongatum. Next base: position 179,926,580 of record CM022299.1, on the reverse strand, counting down.
GCACTACGGCTGCTAACTCCAAATCATGCATTGCGTAGTTCAACTCATGAGGTCGAAGTTGACGCGAGGTATAGGATACCACTTTTCCTTCTTGCATAAGAACACCTCCAAGTCCTTGACGTGAAGCGTCGCAATACACCTGAAAATCCTTGCGTATATTCGGAAGAATTATCACTGGGGCTGTGACCAAACGTTCCTTCAGCTCCTGGAAACTGGCCTCACATTCGTTGGTCCAAACAAACTTAGTGTCTTTCTTCAATAACTCCGTCATGGGCTTCGCGATCATGGAGAAATTCTTAATAAACCTCCGGTAATATCCTGCAAGTCCAAGGAAACTACGAATCTCTCCGACTGAGGTGGGTGCCTTCCATTCGGTGATGGCTTCAACCTTCGAAGGATCCACTGCTATTCCTTCCCCTGATATAACATGTCCGAGAAATCCGACTTCCTTCAACCAAAATTCGCACTTGCTGAACTTGGCGTATAACTGATGTTCTCTGAGCTTCTCCAGCACCAAGCGCAAATGTTCCTTGTGTTCCTCTTCATTCTTTGAGTAAACCAGTATATCATCAATGAACACGACGACGAACTTATCCAAAAACTCCATGAATACCTTGTTCATCATGCTCATGAAATAGGTAGGGGCGTTAGTCCAACCAAAAGACATGACCGTGTACTCATAAAGCCCATATCTCGTGGTAAAGGTTGTCTTGGGTATGTCCTGCTCTCGGATCTTCAACTGGTGATATCCTGAGCGAAGATCGATCTTGGAGAAAACACTAGCTCCGACTAACTGATCAAACAGGTCATTAATCATCGGTAAGGGGTACTTGTTCTTGATGGTCACCTCGTTCAACGAACGGTAATCCACAACCATTCTCAAGGTTCCGTCCTTCTTTTCCACTAAAAGAACTGGGGCTCCCCAAGGTGATGAACTCGGTCGGATATACCCTTTCTCCAACAATTCCTTAATTTGTTTCTTAATTTCCTCCAAATCATTGGCAGGCATCCGATATGGTCTCTTGGATATTAGTCCTGTGCCTGGCAATAGCTCAATCAAAAACTCAATGTCTCGATCCGGTGGCATGCCGGGCAATTCCTCTGGGAAAACATCGGGATAATCCTTCACAACTGGTACTTCCTCCTGAACAACTCCCGAAAGATAATTCACCTGAGTCCTCCTTGGCGTATGCCTCGACACATACTTGATCCGTTTTCCATCTCAGGTGGTGAGAAGAATCGACTTACTGGCACAATCAATATTTCCTTCATACTTGGATAACCAGTCCATGCCTAGAATTACGTCAAATCCTTGTGATTCTAGGATGATGAGGTCTGTGGGGAAAACGTGTCTCCCTATGGTCAATGGCAACTGAAAACATCCCCGACTAGCCATAGACTCTGCTCCTGGGGAACTCACTAACATGGGTGTTTTAAGGGCTACGGTGGGCAACTTAAACTTATCCACAAACCCCCTTGATATGAATAAATGTGATGCACCAGTGTAAAAAAGAACAAGGGCTGTAAATGAATTAACCAAGAACTTACCAACAACGGCGTCAGGCTGGTCATAAACTTCCTCCACATCGACATGGTTCACCTGACCTCTGGTGAAGGGATTGGGCTTCTTGCCTCCAGAGCTTCCATTGCCGTTCCCGTTCTTGGCCTCAGGGCAGTCGGTGGCGTAGTGTCCGGTTTTCCCGCACTTGAAGCAAGTAATGTGGCTCAGATCCTTCTTTGCCGGTGTAGCGGGGTTGGAGCAATGTTGATTGTCGTTTCCTCCGTTCCCATTGCCATTCCTATGGCCATTATGGTTGTGTCCATTCCCTTCATGATGTGAATGTCCTCCATGGTTATGGTGAGTGTGTCCACCATAATTACCGGATCCTGATCCATTATTTCCCGAGTACGGGGTATAGTGGGGCTTCTGCTGAACTCCAGAGTTGTACTTTCCCTGTCCGTACTTCCTCTTGCGATTCTCCACCTGCTGCTGCTTGCCTTCCAGAATGAGAGCCTTGTCGACCAACTCTTGATAATTGTTAAAGGTAGCCATGGTCAACTGAAGTCCTAGATCATCGTTTAGTCCCTCCAGAAATTTCTCCTGCTTAGCGGCAGCGTCAGCCACGTCTCTGGGAGCATACCTGGACAACTTGCTGAATTCCTCCACATAATCACCAACAGAACGATTTCCCTGGTGTAAGTTGTAAAACTCACGCTTCTTCAGACTCATAGCTCCAGCTGAAACATGTGCGGTACGGAACGCCTGCTGGAACTGATCCCAATTCCCAAGTCACATTGGCTATGGGGAATGTGGTGGTGTAATTCTCCCACCACGAAGCTGCTGGTCCATCCAGTTGATGTGCGGCAAAGCGCACCTTCTCAGCGTCAGTGCATCCTGCGGTGGTTAGCTCCCTTCCGATCTTGCGAAGCCAGTCATCTGCGACGATCGGCTCCGTGCTGCTAGAGAACACGGGTGGGTTCAACCTCAGGAAACGGGTAAGGTTGTCGACCGGCGGTGGTGGCGGTGGGTTGTTGTTGTTCTGGTTCTGGTTCTGGTTCTGATTCTGGAGGAGCATCTGCATGAGGGCATTCTGGTTCTGGATCAACTGGGTAAGTTCCGGTGGGAATTTGGGGTCACGTCTCGGAGGCATCTGATCGGTTTAGGGTGGATGAGAAATTAGAATAGAATAAGGGCCTAATGAGGGAAATCACTACCCATATGCTTATGATAGCAAGAAAACTCCAAATCAAGCAATTCACACAGATCACACCACACAAGCAAAACCTACACGTAAGGTCATATCCACAAGAGATATGATCTTTTCATACTACCGCAAATCATTAGTTGGACTCAACTTGGTAGTGGTGGTCCGAACTAAATCTCCTCAAATCAATGTCAACTCTAGCTTCTTCTTCGCCAATGTTGTCTTCATAGGTCATGGTCTCATCGGGCTGAGCAACTTGGTGATGGGGTTCAACAACTATTTTATTGAAGTAGAGAAGAGATAGAAATGAATAGAGAAGGGTATAGACCAACGGATATATAAGGAAGTCGTAAAATAGAGTTTTCTTCCTATGGCTTTCCATTTCCTAGTGGTCGCGTCCTATAGTCAGCGTGTGCTCTGATACCATCTTGTAGCGACCCGACCCAAATGGATCGAATTCTCTGTGCTTAAGTGTCATCCCTGGATCGGTATGCTGACACACACAGTACTCGAGGAATTATAACAGAGTTCAATCACACACTTATTACATCGAGGTCCTCAAAAGAGTATTTATTACATAAATATGGTTGAGGACCAACTAAATAAAATAACTGCGGAAGCTTCGAAGATGAATGAGTCCATCCAACTCCACGGCAAACTGAGTGCAGAACAACGACCTATCGCACCTTAATCCTCGTCGGAAAAATCTGCAACATGAGACGTTGCAGCCGTGTAGGTCAGCACATGGAATATGCTGGCAATTTCACACCATAGAATAATAATGAAAAAGACTATCTCTATATGCAAATTTAGCTGGTGGAGGCTCTAAGTTTAATTTTTGCATAAAGCAAATTTTACCCTACAACAAAGGAATACATTTTTAATTACTACCAAGTTTATGCCATTATTGAGAAGGTTCCTCCAACTCAATCCCTTCACCAAAATTATTAAAACCCAATTCATTAATTAAGTAAAGTGATGAGATCAACCAATAATTCACTTCTAGATACTCAAATTTGTTCATAACCGGGGACACGACTAATCATGATTAGTTTGTACACTTTGCAAAGGTTTGCGCACTTTTCCCCACAAGACTCGACCACCTCCATGATCGGAAGATCGAGACATAGCCTTTCTGAAGTATTTCCTCTAAACCCTGGGTAGACCGGTACACCTACTTTCCCCTACATTAGCTAGTCTACCACGGAAAGAGGTCACACAACTTACTCAACTATGCCAGAGCCCATAATGGCTTGTGGCTGCACACGAAAGTTTCTAGGCATGAAATATCATATGATCCCTTTGAGCCTGGGTGGCGGACCTAGGGTAATCACACGGGTACTCCGGGATCCCCTTGGGCAAGCACTGGTTTCTCCAGGTGCCCCAAACAATCCGCCCAGATGTGTATTAAAGTTGCCACCTTAAGTTTACCCAAAATTATTATCTCTCGCAACTTGCATGGATCACACATATCAATCCCCGTCTACGAACATGGCTAAGCAATATATGACATAACGAATATTCTCGGGGTGATCAAAGGTCATAGGTTCCTACCACATGAACTACATAGCATAACCACATGTTCCCAATCCTACTCATGCAATCTTTGAGGGTGAAACTAATGCATAGTAAAAATTGGGTATTGAAAAGTATGATCAAAATGTGAACTTGCCTTGCTGACGATCGTTGAACACTAAAGATTCGTAGTAGCAAGCCTCGCACTCCGGATGATCTAATGAAGCAAGCATTGACACACATAAGAAATCAAGTAAGAAGAATAAAAAAGAAAACAAAGAAAAGACTTCGGAAAACTTCAAAAACAACCAAATAAAGTTTCTGAACAGAACAAAATTTTAACAGAAGAAAAATTATAAGATTTTGGTTTTAACAGAAGGTACACGTTACAAGTTTCGATTTGCAAAAAGAATCACCCAAAACGAAGTTACGAAACTCAAGTTATGGCCTAACGAAGTTTGAATTCAGATCTGTTTGAATTCAAATTTTAAAACTTTCAAAAATATTTTTTGTTTGGTTCTCTGGATAGAGGGGATTTTTATGAACTAGTAGGAAAAAGAATCACCTAATTTGGATCTATAGATTTAAAGATATGCTAAAAGAAAAATCTGACAGAAATCTGAAATAAAGATTTTTCTGAAAAAAAAACTAATTTTGGCCAGCGACAAGTGGCGCTCTCTGGTTGGTTGAGCGGGTGTTTGCTGCTAGTTTAGGAGAGGGCGGTCGATCCGTAAGGAAAACATTTTTTTTAAACTGAAACGAACTGAAGCGTACAGAGAAACGAACGTACACTGGGACGGCTCTGGCGTGGTGGTGGCGGCGGCTCCGGCGATCGTGGCCGGCGGCGGAGGTGTCTAGGAGATGCGGTGGAGAGTGGCTCATTCGGTGGTGGAGTCGGTGAAGATCGGCGACGACGAACGGCGACAAAACCAAGCGATGAAGCTCGCGTACTCCGGGTGCTCCGGTGAAGACGACGTGGTCGGGGTGGCCTCTGTAGATGGAGAGGGAGCGCGAGACCTTGTCAAAACGACGGTAGGGATCGAGGGAAGTCAACATACAAAAGGAGAAGTCTCGGGATGGCTCACCGGCGTCGGAATCTGACAGTGAACTGCGGCTTCTGAGGCGAGATTGGAACGTCGAGTGCGTCGTCTAGAGGTGGTTTTGGCGAGGGATTTTCGACTGAATCGGTCGAGGAGGGTCGTGGCTATTTATAGACATCTTCCTTGGACGTGAGGTTGGCTGGAGATAAGATTTTCAGGAATTGGAAACGAAGCGGCTTCGGGAGCATGTACGCGTACGTTTCTGTTCGTGGGGAGAAAGAAGAAGAGGTGGGATCCAACGCCAGGGGAGAGAGAGGGTTACGTGAGGGAGAGGGAGAGCGAGCAAGCGAACGGGTGTGGGGCGCGGCCCTTTTTTTCACAAGGGGCGCTCGGCCTCGCTGGCCCTCGCTGCCTAAGCTGGCTGCGCCTGGTCTGGCCGCTGCATGGGTTGGCTGGACTGGGCACAGGTGATTTTTTTTTCAGAAACACTGAAACGCAGAAAAACACACTAAAAGAAATTCTAAAAATTTGAGAAAAATTCACATAAATATATGGTCTTATATATGACCTTGTGAACTTTTATCTGGCCTAAAATGCAAATTTTTATAAATAAATATTTTTGCTATTCTAATAAAATTTGCATCAAAATAAGTTGTAAATAAAATCTAATAAATATATTTTGATTTCAAATTCAATTTCCAATAATTCCCCTCTATTTTTGAAGAAGTCCTTCTATCTTCTCTCTTGTTTTACTTTTGAAATAATGGAAATGAATTTTGGTGAAACCAAATTTGATCCAAACTCCAAATTTTGAAAATTCAAAAATGGATTTAGGAAACTTTCAACTCTCTTTTTTGGTCCTTGAGTTGCTCAAAGTTTCTTCTATCAAAATTTGAATAAAAGAAATAAAGGCAAAATGCATAAATCATGGATGCATATGAATGATCTATTTATAAACATCCAATTTGAAAATTGGGATGTTACATGGAGCCACGCGCAGACGGCTGATCAGACCGAACGCGCGGTAGAGAGCCAGCACGCTGCAGCACGGGAGGATCCGTAGGCCACGCAGACACAGCACACCACATCTACACCGGACGAAACGTGTGCGAGCAGTCTTGCAGCCAAGTGCATCGCGTGGCCCAGCGCTACGCCCGCGCGGACGCGCGATGAGGGTGAGCGGCCAGCGCACTACCATGCCAGTGACCGCCTATGAGCGCAGCTCACGCGTGGCGTGCGTGGAGCCCGGAGCATTGTGCAGATGCGAACAAAGTTGACATGCGTCGACAGACGGCAGTGGGCGACTCGGACCGATCTTAGTTCGAAAAATTAAAGAAAAATAACACCGATCAATCGATCAGCGAGAGAGAAAAGTCCCAATCAACGGATCTGGAAAAAGACTCTCTAGGGCAGCCGATCAACGCGATCGACAGACGAACCCTAGGTACGGGTTACGCAGCCCCTAGTGGAGATCATGGAGATCGACCTCCCCGAGTGGCGCCGGTGCGGAAGTGTCGGCCGCTAGGTTTTAAGATCGAGGTAAGACTGATACCATGTAGAAGGGATAGAGAAGGAGATTGGTGGAATTGTTCCATGTATTGTTGGAGCCTAGTGAGCATATATATAGGAGTACATGACCAACTTGGAGTACAAGACAATGTAAAAATAAATCCTACACTATCCTATGTTTACTAACTAATCACGATATTCAATAGCATCGTCTGGTGCAAGCATCCGAGCCCCTTCGTCATAGTTTCTTCCTATGGCTGGTCGTAACTCGCCGCATGGCCCACTGCTGGTTCCAGCATCCCGCGCAGCCGGGTCGCAGCTTCAACTCTTGTCGGTCGCAGCATCCCGTACCACTGGTTCTAGCATCTGCGCAACCGGTCGCAACTTCGGCTCATGCGAGTCGCAACATCCTGCACCGCCGGTCGCAGCTTCAGCAGCGAAACCCGTTGTTGGTTCCAACATCCCTCGACGCTAGTTCACATCAATGGGGACGTCTGTCGGACTAACCCGTGCTTGGCTCGCAACCTCGCCCAGAATGACTTTGCGGCTTGCAGGCATCGATTGAGCCCCGCACAACATCGCTCCATGTTTGGCCGCAGTCGTGCCCCCTCCTCTAAGACGAGCGGGCAACAATTGAATTGCTCATCGTCGTGTGGCTGTGGGAAAAGGAAAGGTGGCGGAGTGGCGGGAGGCTGAGGTGCTCTGAGACGAGTCGATACGAGAGAGGTGGAATGGGACGATGAGAGAGATGGGTTCAGGAGTGGTGGGAAGACGACGAGTGGCCACGAATGCGTCTCTGGGACGAAAAGATAAGGTACGAGGGCATGATGGGTGAGAGGCCCATTGCGTGTGGTGACTCGCGACAGGCGCGTGGCTCGGCCAGTTGGCCAATTTAGAACATCTCCCTTCGTAGAATCCTGAAATCATGAGAATAGAAAAAACATAAGATTGCAATATCATGTCCATGTCAATCCTACATGATTTCATTTGAACCCACGTGTTTGGCTGCACCAAATTTTCTTTTTCTTTTAATGAAGTACATATGGATAGAAATTTTTCTATACAGTTTGATGCAAAGAGACCCTTACAAAAATCCTATACAAGTTAATACTCATAGGAAAATTTTCTAAGAATTTCAATACTTTCAAAATTCTTATGAAAATTCTTCAAATCAAAGGTATCCTAAAATTTTTCACGCATAATAAACGTCTTACTAAATTAGGTCTCCTTCCGGTTTTCTAAAAATTGTTCTTTTGTAAGCAACTAATAATTGTCATTTTAAACATGCACCTGTATATTCAGTTCTCAGCACATATAGTCTTCAAATAAATATTTAATTATGCCAAATTTTAGTACTGGCCCCGATACATATTGAATCTACTGTGGATGTTTATGTGGGAAAGGCCATGTTAGGACGTGTGGTCGACGACTTGGGAGATCCTATTGATGGAAAATGGGCTCTAAGAAATCACCAACGAGGACGTGTCGAACTGAAAGTTCCAAGAATTATTGAACGTAAATCTGTGCATGCGCCCATGCAAACAAGTAGTTGACATTTTATAAAATCTAAATTGTGTATGTAGCAGCTTAGTGAACCAGCAAGAGTAGATTGTTCATTGTATAAAAAGGAGTCCCGTATCCTAGAACATTCTCCAATTCTCGCTAAATCTATTTCAATTGAAAGCGAAATCAGTGCTTGCGCTTTGGGACGATACACATCGAGTTGTTAATCTCCTCTTTCATTGGAGACTTAGTTAGGTCAAAGAAAGGTTAACGGACCCCATGGGGTCCTCCTACTAACTAGTGGCAAGAGCATTAGTACAGTCCAGCTAGAGGAGCACAACTTGACAACTCAAAGCAATGGCACTTTTTACGGTATAAGGGCATCTGGCGATCCGCAAATTTCCTCTGGCATCTTCCTGCGGACAGGGGATTAGTCCGCGGACATGTATGCTGAAGGCCGTCATTCAATGCTGCGTGCATATATTTCAAATACTTTTTCAATAAACCAAATGAAATTAATGCAAACACAACAGATTTCAAATAAACCGAACGAAGTTCATTACATTTTGAACATATTTTAATTAAAACAGCTAAAACTATGTGCATGTCCTGTCACGCGGAGCTCCATTCCCACGACACGAATACACTACACTAGTTTACAGCCGACCGCGTTGGATCCCTTTGTCTTTCCCATGTCCGGCAGCCCGCTCGTCGTACCGCCGTGAGCCCCAGAGGTATATTCTTTCCCATATCTTTCCTATGTCCAGCCGCGCCGCTTATCGGAGTGCAAAGGGGGTGCTTTAGCCATAGGGGATTGGGGGCTCCGCATCCGTGAAGCCAAGGTGGGGGTCGACGATGGTCTCCTCTAAACCGGGCAAGACACCGGATGTGTACGCCGGGGTCGCCTCGGCAGTGGCCTTCATCGGACCCAAGCGTCGGCGGCCTCCCGTGTTCTACTTCTCCTCGATGACCTCGACGGGTGCGGACGTGCTGGATGCCGCGTTGCCGACCTCCGCCGGCAGGGCGCAGTCACGGACACTTTGACGGCGGATGGCGCGGTCGCAGGCACAGGAGGAGCGGTGTGACACGGCATCATCCACGGCAGCCACGATGCCTAAGCCACTGTGGTCCACCACATGCCGCCCTGGAGCAACACGCCACTACTCAGCGAGCTACCTCGGAGTGGCGAGTTGTTGAACGACGCGATGGCTTGGACCTTCTGCCTCCGCGCGCCGGCCTGTAGCCGCCTGGACCGTTGATGGAGGTGATGAGTGATATTTTTACACTCATTCACCCTTTGTTTAAACTGAGATATTTCATTAAAACCGAGATATTCACTCCGATATTGCTATTAATGACAAATGAATGCAAAGAATTCCACAAATCCTCTCTTTGATGTGTTTCCACAGGAAATGAGCTAAAAGGGAAGAAATCACGTGTGAACATGAAAATGAGTGGAAAAGAAGATAGAAGAAAACATTAGGAGGCGCACCAAAGGAAACAACACAAAAGATGGCGTTCCATACGACCGCGAGCACTTGTATGAGCGGTCATATGGCGTGGATTCCGAGGCTCCTCATCCACCTGAACAAATATTATAAAGGGGACCACACCGAAATGTCAATAGAACATCCGCGAGCGAAGCCAGAACAGTGACATCTTCATCCTCTCTCATCAACCTTAGCCGCCGCCATTACCATCTCCATAGCCACCATCACCACCATAATCCATCTCCCTCTAGTTCACACTTGTAATTGTGCATCGCACAAGACTTTCATTGTAAGACATGTTATCAATCAATCGATTTTCAAGATGTGTTCTTCATGCGATCCGATCTCCATGTGTGAGTAGTTCGGTAAGGTATGGTTTGAGACATAGGCCTTGCAACCCTCTGTATTCGTTGTGAGGATCAATGGAAGGGCTTTGAATTAACTTCACATATGTGTGAAATAATTTTTTCCGTAGATGTCTCATATCTTGTCCATGATCTTCATCCCTGCAGGCACCTAGGATCATGGAGATCGACCCACGAAGAAGGTAAGGGCAGGGTGAACATGAAGTGTTATTCTAAACACCAGTGACAGAAGGGTTTAGTACGGTAACACAGATCCAATCCCTAGGATTCATGAGGTGTAGTCATTAAACGCCCAAAGCTCTTGTTTGATTATTATAATCTTAATTATCGAGGCAACCCCACGCGACGAATAGGGTCTTTGGTTGGACAACAGATTCTTGATGCAGAATGTGTGCCAGTCAAGATGTTATTTGGACACATCTTCCACTTCGGTTCGTAACAAGCACATCTCGATAGGTGAGTTCCAGCGCACAAAGTAAGCATTTGGTCCCAACACAAATACATGGTTGTAAGCATTAAGACCTCATACCCATACATCTTTTTATCATAAGTGTTTAATCACGATTATCTTGATTGATCCGGTCAAAATCTGGAATTATTTCTTGACATAAGCTTCCTAGAGACCATCGCTTAAAGGGAATCTTCCTCTCACGGGTTTGATAACCCAAGGTCACCTCTTAGAGGAAATAGGTGTGGGGTACTTTCTGTTCTGTTACCGGATCACACCAAAAGGAAGTATCAGGAGGCGTAGCAGAGAGTTGTCTAGCTCGCTTCCGGCAGGCTCGACGGGCCACTCAACCAGCTTGTATGCCAGAGAACTTGGATTCCTGCTCGCCGGATGCCATGGAGCTTGTGGAGAAAATGATGTGCAAGGAGGAGATGGGAGCGGAGTTTGGTGTGATATTTTTCCCGGCGTCTGGCATTGTTTAAATAGCGAGGGGACGGTCGGACCGAACCGACGTTGTGTTTAATGACGGGTGGCTCGCGAACGGACCTGTGGCCAGAGTAGGTTTGCCGGCACACGCATGCGTTTTAATGGAGGAAGGCGGGAAGTCTGTGACCATTTTAATGCATCGAGGAGGCATGTTCATCTGGGAGAGCAGCGGTTGGCGTTCTCTCGGCCGGTGCGGCGCTTCAATGCCGGTAGTGAGAGGTTGTGTCCGTCTACGCCGTTGTCCTGTACGGTCAAATCGCGGGCATCAATGCCGACCGCTGTATGCTCTGGGCCAGCATGAATGCGGCGCGACAAGTGGCGCGACGCGTGAGATGGAAAGCGCGGGAGGGAGGGTGGGGGGTTTGGGTGGTCTAGGGCTTTCAGACGCGGGCGTGGTAGCAGTCCGGACACCTGCAAAGTCCCCCACACATTTGTCTCAGGTTTGCGAGAGAAAACACGTTTGGACCGCTCGGCAGACCGATACAGGCCCGCATTGGATAGATTCCGTGGTTCGGACGTATGTGGGCGGTTTGAGGGTCACCGTTGAAGATGCCCTCCAACGACCATAAAACCATTGAAACGTCCGGAAGTATCTATCTGAACACAATTTGTCATCCAATGTGGTAGCCATCGATCGCGAACCAGTCAAGATGCCTAAGATTCTATAAACTAGACACAAATCAGGGGGCTTTGCTGGCGTTCGGACCGCTCTCAAGGACACGTCCGACCCATCAGACCCACCAGAAACCTTTCCATGTGAAGTAGTTGTTGTGCATTCATCCGATCAGTGCCGCATTCATGTCAACCAAGAGCGGACGCGACCTCTCAATAGAACTGACATTGAAGCGGCGCTCTTGGTCTCTCCGTCTGTTCAATGCCGGAGAGATGTGACCGGAAGGGACTAGACGGTTGTGTACCATGTTCAAACCGGCTCCCATTTATCCGCGTTTAGGCATTAAGTAGGTTCGTGGGCCAAGAATCCCACTTCAAAGCCTGCATTAACACAACCTGCTGCTTGGCCTGGTCGACACCCACCATTTAAATTTTACCTCCTCGCCCAACACGACCAACACCGCACCATGACCACCATGCCTATGAGCTCTAGAGTGACGTGGGAGAGCCTCTTTATGAAGAAGTAGCAGGAGTTGGCCGACATTGCGGCCGGCTGGCAACCTTGTCTTGTGCGACAAACAGAGGCTGGCTATCGGCGAGCTTGCCAGAGGTCAGCAACGAGGACCAGATGATGAATGAGGAGTCCGACCACGAGCCGACGCCCCCACCAACACAGGCGCACTTCAATGCCGTCTTGGCAGAAGAGCAGCCGGCGCCGCCGGTGTCGCCATTCCGGCAGGCGTAATAGGACTAACGCTACACCTCCAGTTCCTCGATGAACACCGACCCGCAGAGAGGAAAATCGCCAGCAAGCAGACGAAAGACAATGCCTTTGCGGCCATGGTCGTGGGTGATCCGAGCTTCCTAGATGAGTAGTAAGCGTTGTACCTGTCCATGCGCAGAGCCTGTCACATCCGCCGCGAGCGATGGTGGTTGTGTGTCCTGCAGGTGGAGAGAGACGCCCTGTTCACGAAGATCGAAGCGAAGGCAGATGAAGAGAAGGCTCATGCGACCGAGGACGTCGCCTGCTCTGCTTTGGCTACACCGTCCCGCGGTTTGCGCCCCACCGAAAGGACTACAAGGCCGGCCTGTCCACATCTGGCGCCACCGACAAGGCGGACTCCGACAAGGAAGAGTAGGACACGGAACATGGGCACGTATGATGTCCCATGTGGGTCGTGCCCGACGTCTTACTCTTCCCCTCTCACAGCTTCACTTCACGGGGATCATGACTATTGAGCTTGCCAAACATGGGGAAGACAGGACGTGCAAAACGGATGCCGCCACGCCCGGCGAAGATTTAGACAATGTTAAAAAAAGTTTCTTCTACTTACGTTTAGTTAAAATATGTTGAGAGTGTAATGAATTTGGTCCGCTGTAAATAAAAGTTGCCTAGTTCACATCAAATTTGCCTGATTTGTTCAAATTCCTTTTGAAATGTGTCCGGATGTTTGATATCTAGGGTTGGATGGTCGGCTCCTGTATCACTATCCATGGACGCGTCCGCAGACAGATACATAGTTCATTTTAGGGGTTCATGTTGTAGATGCCCTAAAAGAGAGCCTTATTATTCCTCAATAATCCCATAGTATGATAGCTGAGTAAAACTAGGCCCTCACAACAATTAGAGTATATGGACTGTTAGATCTGTTTGCCCTACCAATCCTGACCATCGGATTTCGGGCCGAATCACTGTCAACCATTCGATATTACCCGATAAACCTCAGGCGTCTGATGAAATTCCAATTGCAACAAATTGTAATATCCCAGCCACCGTCAGGGCATTTTTGTCATTTCATGTCATTTCACATAAGCACCTCCCGAACAACCATCGTGGTAGAACCCTAGCCGCCGCCCCATCCACGCATCCACCTGTGCTCGTTCTCTCCCCTTCCCGGCCGCCACTCTCTTTCTCGCCTTCCCTCGCATCGCCACCCACCCAACCGTCACAGCCAGTTTATCCTCCATCTCCTGGAGGGCCTCTGCCTCCTCCCATGCCGTTTATCCCCCGATGAGGCCGCCCCCTCAATCCCCTTCCCAGCTCGGTTCGTCACGAGCAGCGAAGGAAAGATGACCCCGCCGCCTTGGGTCAGGCCACGACACCACGGTCGATGGAGGCCATTGCGAGGTGCATTCGTTACCGTCCTCTCTTTGTGTGTGTGTGTGCGCGCGCGCGACTGATTTTGTTCGCCATATATTGCAGCTCGTCCGGGATCTGAGCGCACCCCTCACATCCACCGTTTGTCGTCCACTTGGCCGCAACCATCCACAAGAAGAGGGGATGTCACGACATTCAGGTCATGGATCATCCACTTGACCTTGCACGCTCGCAGCACACTTTCTCTACCGACATCGTAGCTGCCGGAATGCGGCTATGGTTGGAGGGTCGACACCGGCGTGGCACCGATGCGTCCCTTCCCTCTGCCTGGAGCTGCAAGTGGAAGGTACCATCTTGGCTTCCCATATCTGATTTTGTGAGTACAAATCCGTGATTAATCAAGTGGAGAGTTTGTTTGTTTGTTAGGTATTTAAATATCAGTTTTGTTGGACTGAAAATTATGGTTGATGGAATTAAATTTTATTGGATCAAAAGTTGTGGTTGATGGAACTAAAACTTGGATTTGATAAAATTTGGTATTGCTTGCACTGAAAGTTGAGTATTTGTTCCATGGTTGTGCCGCAGAAGGCCAAGCACCATGGAAGGCAAGGAAGAAAAAGGAGGTTATGAGACCATCAACCATCAACCATAAGGAGCCGGAATATAAAACAAGTTCAGAAGCCATGGACCATGGTCAGCCTGATTTTAGGCATCCTCAAATATAGGTAATACATCAGTTTGATGGCACCAACAACTTACTCCCTGAATAAAAAAGGTTCTTTGCTTGAATATGTATGTTTCTGACACATGGTTGAAAAAGGATAAAACTAGAAAAGCAAAAGAGGACCCTAAGCTTTTTAGTATCATCTTGTTCTGAGGCCACAGTTCTGTAGCATACTAGCATGTGTTCCGCTAAGTTTTTCCTACTTTTATTAATTTGTGCTCTGAATACGATCATCGCAGGTTTATCCATTTATCATTTCAATACTTTCTTAATTCTACAAAAACAACAAATGGTAGCTAGATTGAAATCTGTAGAGAAAGGAATGTTGTATACCTAGGTTATATGAGAAAACTTAGAGGTTAAGTATCTCGGTAGTCTAACCGCTCATTATTTATCTTACTCTTAGTAATTTCTTGCGGTTTGTGAACACTTAGTAATCCGAATATGCATAGGTTTGCTATTTGTTCACTTTTCCTTATTTGTTCACCGAATAATGTTCGTGCATTAGTACTTCTATCATTAATCTACCCTATATAAGTACCACTATCATTAATCTACCCTGAGTACCCTAGGCGCGGTTTTTGCTTCTCTGAGTTGCCTAATTAAAGATTGTGCTTCTAGAGGCACCGAGAGTATCTCTGTTGCAATCATCTGTCCTTTTAAACGAGTTTTGAATATTTTCCTCTTTTCGTATACAATTAACCTATTCTTGAAGGGTAGTACCTATTTTGGACAAAATGTTTATATCAATTTTCTAAAACTACCAACTCATTCATGTCATCTTTGAGTACGGGAAGCTATGAAGTTCATTCCATCATGCTTTAGTTTTCCACAGAAGTACTACATGGGCTAAGATGATGCAAGTTGCTTACTTTTATGCAAGTTATCTTTCTTGGGCTTATGGTCTACGCATAAGGATATGTTTTTTTCTCGCTATTTGTTTGAAAAACCATGAAATGTCCATCAATTTGGAAAAAGGTCATGAATCTTAAAAAACATTCCCAAATATTAAATTATACACAAATTTTAAAATATTTAGGAATTCAAAAAGTATTCACGAATTTAAAAGTGTTCATGAATTTAGTTATTTTCAGAGAATTTTAAAAAATATTCATGAATTCTATAAAACGAATGGAAAAATGAGAAAGGGAAAATGAAGAAGGAAAATGAAAAGGAAAAAAAATAAAATGGATATTAAAAATGGAAAAAGAAAAATAGATTATAGAAAGAGAAGGACAAGTAGAGAAACAAAGAAAAGATAAGAAAATGGTCACAACCTTCCCAAAATTAGGCGAAAGTCCCAAAACAGCCGTGAGCTCTATCATAGAAGGTTTAGTGTACCGCCGGATAGCCACGCTGATGGGTTGGCCCAGGAGAAGCGCTGCTTGGGCGATCAATATTGTACCACTTGTAATGAGTGATACATAGCATTTGTCGGAATAGATGCCCAAATCACACAAGACATGCAGTAAATGGGCCAGCTTGGCAACCATTTTCTTTGAGAGAATTCTTTATTTAGCACTATCTTAAAAAAATTGCGAGGGAGCACTATCTTAAATTTGGTTTCTATTTGACACTAAATTTTTTCCTTCCTTATCTAACACCAAATCTAAATTGTATTCCCTTTGTGATACTTCCGTTCATTTTAACTACTAACGGTGGTAAACGAAACCTGAAAATACGATTTTACCCTAGTGCAACTTGTGACCAGAATTATTCGCATGAGTAATAGACAATTGTTTTATTCCGTGTTTACACGAACAATGGAGCTTCAGTACACGATGACACACTCAGGTATTCAGGTCCATGGAGATAGTATGCATGCATATGTTGTACTACAGGACAATGTACAAACCCTTTTTTCCACGAGTGCAAACCCTAATTTTTTAGCTCAACCATCTCCCACCCTTCTAGATTGATGTGATGACTGTTTGGTGCACGTAGAAGCCTCTACTTCTTCGCAAGACACTAGTATGTTTGGTTAGTTGTCTGACAGATTCGCTAATTAACAACGACGACTATAATTACGGCTTGATCGCACACACGGTCACTAAGATCCAGCTTAAATTATGTAGTCTGCTTTGTTTAGTTCAGTTCACGACTCAGCTGTCCAGCGTCACGGTTCGGCAACCATTAAGCTCAGTCGCCGTGTGAAGGGGTGGCAAGGTTTCCATAATCGTGATTCTAAATTGGTTCACGCTCGGTCGCCGTGTGAAGGGGTGGCAAGGTTTCCAGAATCGTGATTCTGAATTGGTTCACTGGCATCGACGGTAATTATACATGTAACTATGAACAAAATTGCTTCTTTGGTCATGTGAATAATTATGGTCACAAACTCCACCAGGGGTAAACTCGTCTTTTTAGGTGCCATTTAACACCGATAATAGTCAAAATGGATGGAAGTGTCACAAAAGGAACATAATTTAAATTTAATGATATATAAAGAAGAAGAACATCCAGTGTCAAATAGGGAAACAAAATTAAAATAGTGTTAAATAAGGAATTTTCTCATTTTGTTTTGTGCTAACCCACCTGTATCGATTCATTAGATTTATCATTATATGTAAGACACACACACACACACACACACACACAGAAGCATGGCTATTGTGTTTCTCTCTATAGGTGGCAATCTAAGCCACATGGTCTACTTGGGGTCTGTCCCCTTTCTTTCTCTCTGAACATTTCTCTCATTTTGGATGTGTCAAGTTTATTTCCCCATTTTAGATGAATATGGACAACATTCACATGTGCATAGTCACGAGAGCTGGCATTCTTGCAGCACATCGATCTTCCGGCCGCAAGCGAAGAGTTCCCAGCCCACGAAAGGTCCCCAGTGGATGAAGGTCCCTACGAACGGTTCATGCTTTTTTTGGTAGTTCCTTTTTCGGTTGTGGGCTGGGCTATTTACACCCTATTTCTCCCTCGCTCGTCCAGTCGTTCTCTCCACCACCCGCCTATATCTCTCTCCCTCATTATCCATGCCAACCTAGATCTCACTACCCCAACCGTCTTCCCTTCCTCTCCACGGCGATCCACTCCTCCCTTTCCTGGCGAGCACACGATGGTAGCATTCGAGTAGAATCAGGGATGGGGACGAAATGACCATCGTGGCGGCGGCGGGGGCTCAGGTGGTCGGGTCGGCGGAGATGGAGGATCACGCCCAGAGCATCCTCCTCGCCATCGACAATTTCACCCACAAGTCGCATCCACAACCTTCTCCCCATCCATCTCCAGCGTTACTAGTAGGTGAAGTTCTCAATGTTCGGGGTTTGTTGCTCTCCACCGAGCTCTTATGGTGTTATAGGTCTCCACCGAGTTCCATGAGCAGAGGGACGCGATATCCTCAATGGTCCATGGTGCTCGGAATCTCGAACACCTAGCCGCTCCTCCTCAAGGATACATGGCGAGACTATGGTACTAGCCATCATCGTGTGCCAGGAGCCAGACGATGAGCATAACTGTTTGATGTATTTCTCATCACCGCGAGCCACCTTTTATGCATCTCGCACATTTTTGTGAAGTATACACCGTATCTTTTTGTTCCAACATGTAGTATTTCTTGTTCCTAGATGAAGTACTACTTTCTGGATTTTTGTCAAGTATGTACTGAATCTGTTTTTTCCTAGATGTATATTTCTTGTGCCCAAATAAAGTACTATGTCTTCCTATGAAATTTGTGAACATTACAACGAACCTAGGGTATGTATGGAATCGATGAATTAGGGAATTTAGTTTACTTGCTGCAACTTCTCAGCTCTGAAGCCATAAACTTTTCGTTCTTGTTTTGCTTCCCACGTAGAGTTTTATCAAATTAATCTGTTGACCAATGCAACCTACATATTGCCTGAATGGTTATTTTAAAAAGCAGTGGCTAGTTCAGGTGATGCCCCAATTTGGGCATGTTCCCAATCAACTTTGTTTGTTGTTTGGTTTCTTGTGTGATGGATTTTTGGATTTGATGATGCAGGTGATTAGCGTCGTCATGCTCCACCATTAGTTATGATGCTGCCTCGAGGTCGCCGTGCGTAGATCAGGGGTAGCGTGGAAGACGGCAAGGCCACGCACACATAAGCACTTGGAGACGGCACGCGAAACTTATGCAGCAAGGGTCGATCCGGAGCTACCATTGGGGAGCATATTAAAGAAAACATTGTTCCAACTGTGGAGAAGTTTCAAAAGGAAAGTTTCACCCTACTTGTATTTTTTTGTTATGTTGGCATCTATCTTTCCTTGGTAACAATTTTTACTTAATTGCATTGATGATTTATCACTACATTTTTACTTGTTATTTAACTTGCAAAAGAAATAGAGGGACTTGAAACGTGACATTAGAAGGATGAGCGTTTAGCTTTTGTTAATGTTTTCCAAACCAGTTCATTGCATGAAAGTAGACCTGTCAGCTATAGTTACTGTAAGGAGCATCTCTTTTCCACAACCCTAGCTACATATGGAAAACAAAATACTTAATTTCCTATAGTAGATGAATAATTTTAATTTTAACGGAACCTTGTTAGAGTGGCAATATTTTTGCCTTCTGGATATGCGGCTTGGTGGTTATATTAAACTTCATATTCTTTTGACATCCCTCATTTGTCTAATCAAATTTATGCATCTATTAATATGCTTTTACTTGTTCTGATCGTCTAAGGCAAATTTAGCGGAGTTGGAATTTTGTTTCTATCTGTCATTATTTGTTATTTGTAATTTGTGATGTAGGTTGCTTCCTCTATGTTCCAATGTTGTAGAAGTTTATATTTTGATTATTAATTAATAATATTTATACTTTGTGATCACCTCCTATCCTATTGACATTGATATCATGTGTTTGTTTTGTGTGAAGTTGATTATGACAATTCCATAAAGGAGGCAATAAAAGCTACAACATAAGTTCAAACCATTCCACTTATGTTTTCCCTAATTTCTTAGTAAATACTAGCATTTAGCTATTCTGTTATAATAGAAGCATAATCAAATTTGTTTATGATAATGCTTACTGCATTTTTAAAGTGCATCCTTGCTTGATCATTGACATTTGTATATAAGCATGCTCTGCAGTTTGTAAATTTTGATTGGGGAGTGTTGCATATATAACTCTAAATAAATAAATAAAAATTGATATCTAGGTCTTGGTTCCATGAATTTGAGCCTGTTTAGGTTTCTTGGAGAAACATCAAAAGTGAAATATGACTTACATTCTCATTTGTTTTTCATCTATGGAAATTTCATTGGTTGCTCCTTTCTTTATGCAACGGCAATGCATTCTTCTTGAAAAGAACCCTTGTACTTGGATGCAGAAAAGGAAAAGATACTGATTCAGACAAGGAGGCAAACAAAAAAGGAAAAACACATATTGATATCTTACTTTTTTTCTCTTATCTTGTGAATCTCCCTTCAAAATAATAATTATCGTTCCGTTAACATGACAATTGAAGGGAGCTCCACAAGATACGAAAAAGAAATGAAGAGATCAACACATGTTTTTCCTTTTTGTCTGCCTCCTTGTGTGAATTAGTTTCCTTTATTTCCTGTATCCAAGTACATGGATTCTTTTTAAGAAGAATGCATTGTGGTTGCATAAAGTAAGAAACAACCAATGAAATTTAAGTAGATAAAAAAGAAATGGAAATGCAAGCCATATCCACTTTTGATGTTTCTTCGAAAAAACCAAGACAGGGTCAAATCCATGGAACCAAGACCAAAACATCAATTTTCTTATTTCTTCATAGTTCTATACGCAGCACTCCCCAATCATAATTTATAAATTGCATGACATGCTTATTTAGAATAAAATGATCATGCAAGGATGCACTTTGAAAAGGCGGTAAGCATTATAATAAACAAATTTGATTATACTTCTATTACAACAGAACAACTAAATGCTAGTATTTACTAAGAAACTAGGGGAAATCAAAAGTGGAATGGTTTGAACTTATGTTGTAGCTTTTATGTCCTGTTTTATGGAACTATCATAATCAGCCGCACACAAAACGAACACATGATATCAATGTCAATAGGATAGCAGGTGGTCATAACACACACACACACAGTCAAAATATACGCTTATAAAATAGTGGAACATAGAGGAAGCAACCTACATCACACATTGCAAATAACAAATACTATCAAATAGAATCAGCCTTCCAACTCCGTGAGTTTTAATACTATCAAATACACATGAGTTTTAATATAACAACCTAGTTGCAGGCCGTGAAGCCAAAAATGTTGCCACCGGGACATGGTTAGGTTAAAATTTGCAATTATTCATCTTCTGTTGGAAATTTAAAGTGTTTTGTTTTCCATCTATAGCTAAGGTTGTGGAAAAGAGATGCTCCTTATAGTTATTGTAGCTGACAGGTTTACGTTTGCGTAATGAAGGGGTTTGGAAAACATTAGCAAAAGCTAAACGGTCATCCTTATGATGTCGTCGTTTCAAGTCCCTCTCTTTCTTATGCAAGCTATAAAACAGGTAAAAACATGAAGTGATAAATCATCAACACAATAAAGTAAAATATGTTGCCAAGGATAGGTAGATGCCAACATAACAAAAAATACAAGTAGGGTGAAACTTACCCTTTGAAACTTCTCCATAGCTGGAACATATTTTCTTTAATATGTTCCCCAATGGTTTCTTCATATTGACCCTTCCTGCATTACTTTGTGCCATCGCCATCTCCAAGTGCTTGTTTGTGCATGTCCTTGCCATCCTCCATGCTACTCCAGCTCAGCATATGGCGACCTCAAGGCAGCGTCATAATTATTGGTGGAGCATAACGACACTAATCACATGAATTGTCAAATCCAAAAATCCATCACC
Organism: Thinopyrum elongatum; assembly: GCA_011799875.1. Lineage (NCBI taxonomy): Eukaryota > Viridiplantae > Streptophyta > Magnoliopsida > Poales > Poaceae > Thinopyrum > Thinopyrum elongatum. The sequence goes on along the minus strand of CM022299.1, from coordinate 179,905,268 downwards.
GAGGAAACCAAACCTCGAACAAAGTTGATTGGGAATAGCGCCAAATTGGGGCAGCACCTGAACTAGCCACTGCTTTTAAAATAACCATTCAGGCAATATGAGGTTGCATTTGTCAACAGATTAATTCGATTGAAGTCTACTGTGGGAATCAAAACAAGAACAAAAATTCTTTCGCTTCTAAGGTGAGAAGTTGCAGCAAATAAACCAAATTCCCTAGTTCATCGATTTCATACATACCCAAGGTTCTTTGTTATATTCAGAAATTTCACAGAATGACGTAATACTTCATCTAGGAACAAGAAATACTACATCTAGGAACAAAAATATTTAGTACATACTTCGCAAAAATCTAGAAAGTAGTACTTCATCTAGGGACAAGAAATAGTACTGATATGTCCATTTTGCATCATTCTTTCTTATTGTAATTTATTTTATTCTAATGATATATTTCACTAATGTCTTTTTTCTCTTAAAATGCAAGTTCTACAAAGAGGGGAATTGCCGGTAGCTGGAATTTTGGACCTAAAATAGCAACAATAGAGAAAGCAATTCTCTGGAGCTCAAAATGAAACGTGAATTTTTGGAGAATTATTTTGGAATATATAAGGAATATTGGAGCAAAAAATACCAGAGGGGGCCTATGGGGTAGCCACATGGGTAGGTGGCACGGCCTACCCCCCTGGCCGCACCCCTGCCCGTGTGCGCACCTGGTGGCTCGCCTCAGGTTGCCCTTTGGCCATGAAATCCCATTTATCCAAGAAAAAATCACAAAAAAGTTTCAGGACATTCCGCTGCCGCCTGCGAGGCGGAACTTGGGCGGAGCACTTCTGCACTTTGGCGGAGCGATTCTGCCGGGGACTTTTTCCTCCGGGAGGGGGAAAGCAAAGCCTTCATCATCACCAACACTCCGTTCATCATGTGGATCATCATCTTCATCAGCACCATCTCATCTTTAAACATTAGTTCATCTCTTGTGTTCAATCTTTGTATGAAACCATAGATTGGTACCTGAGGGGTGCTAGTAGTGTTGATTACACCTTATAGTTGATGCTTGTTGGTTTAATTGGTGAAAGATTATTATGTTCAGATTGTTAATCATATATCTATACCCACTGATCATGGTCAATATGATAAGTTGTGATTAGTTTTGTTAGTTCAATATGATAAGTTGTGATTAGTTTTGTTAGTTCTTGAGGACACGAGAGAAGTCTTGTTACTAATAATTACGTGAAGTTGATGCCTATTCAATGTTTTAATATTATGTTATGTTGTTCTTCCTCTAGTGGTGTTATGTGAACGTCGACTACATGAAACTTCACCATCTTTGGGCCTAGGGGAAGACATTGTGGAATTAGTTTGTGGATGATGGGTTGCGGGAGTGATAGAAACCTAAACCCTAGTTTGTGAATTATTCTGTCAGGTTTTTTTAGATCCAACTGTTTAATGCCATGGTTAGATTTATGTTAATTACTTCTCTTGTAGTTGTAGATGCTTGCACGGAGAGTACAATCATAAGTAGGTATTTGTTCAAGTTAGGACAGTATACCTTAGCTCGGGTCCACCAGCATAACACTTATCAACGCAATGAACGTAAGTCGATGCATTACAAAAAAAAGACATCCGTGATATTATGGCCCGAACGAAAACTTTTTCTGTCATGGTTATGACACTTCTATGACGATAATTGTGATAAAAATACGTATCATCATAGATGTGGTGGGCTCCTACTTCGATGAAAAAATAATGACAGAAAATGGGCTTTTCGTCCTAGGTGGGCCGGAGACGCACCTGCATGACATTCTTTGGGCCGTCCATGGCGGAAAAAATCATGGTAGAAGCAAGGGCGAGGAAAAATTCGGGGAGTTCTTGGTTACGTTGGGTGGTCGGGGTTGAGCGATGCACTGTGGTTTGCGCGTTTCTCTCGTACGTACGTGCGTGTGTGCGAGGCGTTGGCTCTAACTAAACCCGAGCAAGGCATTCACTTACTGAACCCGAGCAATTGCACTAGCTACGCGTTACTGAACCCGAGCGATCGATCCCTTCGCTGCTGACTGAACCCGAGTGATTCCTTTGATGCTGCTGCTAACTGAACCCGAGCGAGGGATCGCTGTTGCTGCTTACTGAAGTCGATCGTTTCCCCATGCGATACGTAGCCAGCCGGTGTTGGGTTGCCTCTCGATGAACAGTGACCGTTGCTACCGTGCGCGCGATATGTAGAATGAGTCGAGACGTGGTGAGTCGAGCCGGTTGGTTGACCGTGGATGAACAGTTCCTGGTGGGGGTTGGATGAACAGGACCGTGAGGAGGCCGCCACATCCCAGCCGATTGGGGTGGATGAACATGACCCTGTGGAGGCTGGATGAACAGTAGCCAGTGGAATGCTGGATGAACACTACCTGGTGGAGGCTGGAGGAAGTCGCGGTGGATGAACAGTAGCGGGTGGAGGCTGGAGGAAGTTGACGGTGGATAAACAGTAGTTTCTGGAGGCTAGAGCGAGGCAGTAGACGGTGGATGAACAGTAGCCCGTGGAGTCCCATTCTGCGGTACGCTACATCCCTCCCGATGTGCAGGATCCCGTTTCGTCTGTAGGCGCTCGAACAGAAGTCCGCTTCCTCCGTTTTGCGGTATGCCAGACCACTCCTGATCAACAGGACCCCATTTCAACCATAGGCACTCGAACAGAAGTCCGTTTACTCCTTTTTGCGGTATGCCACACCCCTCCCTATGAACAGGATCCTGTTTCGACCGTAGGCGGTCGAACAGAAGGCCGTATCCTCTGTTCTGCGGTACGCTAGACTCGATTTGGGCTATTTCATCCAAGTCGGTTGGCTCTCGTTGAAAAGGATGTATTCCAACTCAGTCGGTTGCCTCTCGCTGAACACAACGCCATTTTTTCTGTTTCGACCCAGCCGGTTGGCTGCCGATGAACAGGATGCCGTTGCTGCCGTCCGTTGCCTCTCCATGTACACGAGCCCTGGTTGTACGTATGCACGAGTACGTGTTCGAGTCCCCGCCTGTTTGTATGTACGTGGCCGTATTTTTTGCCTTGTGGTTGTACGTATGTGTACATGATTTAGACGGGACTGCATGAACTGCTACATTGGGGGCTCTACTACGACACGTGCCACTACTTACTCGGTCGCGGTTCATCATTGCAGAGACACCGATGGACCAGTATGTACGTACATGTTCGCGACCAGACAGACAACGCTACGTATGCTTCAACTGGGTGGGTCCCAGCTGTCAGGGAGGATAAGGAGGCACTTCCTTGCGTGCGAAGATATAGCTGGTGGATCCCAGCTCATTTTTTTGCCCGTAATAAGGAGGCACTTCCGTGTGCGAAGATTTAGCTGGTGGGTCTCAGCTGTCAGGGGGAGGAATAAGGAGGCACTTTTCCTTCTATGTGAAGATATAGCTGTTGGGTCCCGGCTTTCAGGGGGAGGAATAATTTAATTTTCGCGTAATAAGGAGGCGGTTGCATGTGTGCGTCCATGGACTTGGTGCGTCCCTACTGTCAGTCTCTCCACGTACATGCCTCCTTCGATGACTCTCGTTTGTAGACCACGTTGACCACGCCGTGCCGAGCGCACCAAGGCGGTGGACGACGGCGAGGCCCCAGACGGGAACGAGGCGGAGATGGGAAGAGGCGGCAGTGGAGTCGCAGACGGAGAGGTGTACGAGGGTTAACTAGTTCTGGTGCGGCGTGGTTCTGCAATCGGCGGAGAATAACATGAGGTGTGGAGGGGTGGAGGAATGGCCTGGCCGACGTGAGGTGGCGCTTCGCAGCGAGGCATGCTAAGCAGAGCTGCTAGCCGCCAGAGGCGGGAATAGGTGGTCCCAGCGTCATTGGAGGAAAAAGACGAGAGATTGAAGATGGGTGCCGACCGTTGGATGTAAATCCAATGGTTATGGATGTTAGAAACATTTGTTAACTAAATTGACAACGCCTTGCGTAGGGTTCGACCTATTGGCCCACATTTCAGCCTCCAAAAATATGGCCATATTCAACCCATTTTTTTAGAATTTACAGTCCATTTGCTGGGCTGGGTGAACAAATAATGTAGCGTCCATGCGGCCCATTTATTTTTTTAAGAAATTACAGCCCATTTGCACTTTCTCGAAATACACGATTTTGCTGGGCTGGTTGTAAATATAATGTTGGGTTGGGCGAAACAATATTATCAAAAAATAAACTAGGGCTGGGTATTTTATTATAAATAAAATTAGATAACAAGCGCATTATTATTATATTGGTCCTTAAATCTTACAAAGTTTTTGTACGCAATCACGAGGATTTTCGTTGCCTTAGAGTAAAAAAATAGGATTTTATTGTTAAACTTATTTTTATAAGTTAATAAGACGTGGGATATTTTTTATTATATATATATAAGTATCTATGAAATATATGATGATAATAATAATAATATATAATAACATATAAAATAATATAAGTATATATAATATAGTTAGAATGGAAACATAAGTTGGACCTAACGTTCTTATTCTTATATAGAAAAATAGAACAGACCTCTGCGTTTTCTTCAAAAAAATACATAAGTTGGACTGCAGATATTTAATATAAAATAAAACCTAGGCTGGGAGGCCCATAGACCGGTCGATATATGATGGCCCTAAAAAAATAAGTTCAAACCATTGTGTCGGCATGTCGTGGGCCGCACATGTTAAAAAAGAAAACCTAGACTGGGCATGCCACAACTCAGGTGATACTTGCTGGCCCTTTGATAAAAAATGATACCTGCCAGCTCCCCAATCCGGCTTCATTATAAATTTATCTCCTTTATTAACTACGTTGACAAACCCGTAGGCCCCAATGTCAATATACCATTAGGAGGAAGCATTTTTTTAATGAGGCATTTGCTTGCGTACGGCCATGGACTCGGTGGGTCCCGACTGTCCGCCTCTCCACGTACAATGCTCTCCAGATTTCTCTCGTTTGTTGAGCATGTTCGCAACGGCAGACGGTGGCGCCGCGGTGAGCGCACAAGCCGGAGGATGACGTCGAGGCCTCGGACGAGAATGTACCGGAGCCGGGGAAGACGTGCTACAATAGTGGTAGAAGCTATGCCTAATTTCTACCGAGAGTACTGCAGTAGCCCGGTGGCTTAGTCCCATTCCCCAACCGCTGCTCCACCTGGGTTCGATTCCACCTGATGAAGTGAAAATATTCGAAACTTTTTTGCCTCTGCCATTACTGACATGTGGGCCCCCCTTGTCATCTACGCTTACCACCTCCAACACTTGCCAAAACTTCGTCCCTAGTTTTCTCTGTTTTTCGCACACTCAACATTGTGTGGGCATTTCAAAAATAGCATATCTTTTTTATTGTGCATCATATAAGATTTGCTATGCATGATCGTTGATCAGCATGATGTTAACTGGCTGGTAGTTCCATTTTCGACCATGAATAAAACTTCCAACATGATGTTATCCCTGTTTGAAAATGGCATGTTAATATAAATGCTCTGCCTCTGAAATTTGAAGTTTCTTATCTGAAACTGAAACTTGCAGTTTCTTCTCTAAAAATCACATTGTCTGCATTTTTATATGAAACTACATTTTTGAAAGTACTAAAAATAGATCTCTGGAATTCAGAAAACACTTCGTATGCTCAATACTGCAAATCTGAAATTCAAAAGACATTCATATCTGAAAGTACTCAAAATACACAACACAATTCACAACCTGCAAATACTAATAGCCCTAAGCTCCTCCTCTGATTATGGGCGGGAGGGGGGGGGGGCACTCCCCTCCTATTCCTCAGCGACAGATAGCCGCCTCGTGAGACGAGGTGAACGGCAAGGGAGAGGATGGCGAGGAAGCGTCGCCGCGCCAACTGCTTTGCTCCTCTTGCCGTTGGGTACGGTCGACGAAGACTCCACTGGATCACTCTGCCACGGCACCCTCACAAACGATGCCATGTAGATGCTCGATCCTTGAATCTCTGGATGCTCCATCTTGGATCGATACTCCCAAGACCGCTGCCTCATGATCGGATTCAGTGAATCTGTCTGCTCCATGGCCCAGAGGACCATCTCTATGTACTCCCGCACGACTCCCTCCGGGAGTATCGCCGCCTTTTCACTCTATTTCAGATATTTTGTCACCGCCGTCGCCGTCGCCGCTAATTGCCGTGGGTTGTCAAACCAAGATTGTATCTCCATCATCCTGGCTAGCTTCATAGGGTCGCCGTCTGTGATCCTCATGTATCAGTTGTACTCCTCCATCGATCTACTTCTCCACAGCACCTTCACTCGCTGGTGGTGGTTTTGGAATGGAAGAGGAGCGGCGCTGGTTTTGGATTGGAACAGGAAAGGAGCGGCGGTGGTTTTGAAATGGAAGAGGAGAGGAGCGGCGTGGTCTTGGAAGTTTTTTGTTTTGAGGTGATGATCTTGGAAGTCGGAATGCAAGAGGAGCGGTGGGCGTTTGTTTTGGATTAGACGAGATCGGCAGCGCGCTGTGAGTGGGTCCCTCCTACTACCTCCATGCTGGTTTACTAGCCCCATCGTATTTTAGGTGAAAGTTTGACCACGTACTGTATTTGACAAGCAAAATGTGAATGCATGTCATAAAAAATCATATCGTTGGATTCTTATCTAAATGTACTTTCCAATTATATTATTTTTCCAATGTATAACATATATTTTATTTGTTAAAATCATGGTTAAAATATGAGCCATAATACAAGAGAGACTAGTTAATGTGGAGTTGCTTCTTAATTGAAGGGTAAATTGGTTTAGATTTCGATCCAGTCACAGCGCGCTGCCCCTCCCATCCAATCATAAACAGCCGCCACACGCTCCTCTCCCTCTTTTTCATTGCAAAAGCACCACCTCTCCTCTCCATCTTCTTCATTCCAAAACCAACGTCTTGTTGGGAAACGTTGCATGGAAAACAAAAAAAAATTCTACGCACACGCAAGATCTATCCATGGAGATGTATAGCTACGAGAGGGGAGAGCATCTTCATACCCTTGAAGATCGCTAAGCGGAAGCGTTTATCAACGCGGTTGATGTAGTCGTACACCTTCACGATCCGTCCCGATCAAGTACCGAACGTACGGCACCTCCGCGTTCAGCACACGTTCAGCTCGATGACGGCCTCGCCTTCTTGATCCAGCAAGACGGGCGAAGTAGTAGATGAGTTCCAGCAGCACAACGGCGTGGTGACGGTGTTGGTGAACAATCTCCGCATGGCTTCGCCAAGCACAACGGAAACTATAACAGAGGATAAACTAGAGAGGACGGGGTTACCGGCACACGGCTTGGTGAATCTTGATGTGTCTTGGGTGCTAGCTCTGCCCCTCTATTTATATGTTGAGCCCTGGGGTCGAAACTTGGAGTAAAAGCCTCCTCAAAGTCGGTTTTGCCCGAAAGGCAAGAGTCCTTCTCGGACTCCAGGGCTAGACGCCAGGGTTCCCGGCGTCTACCCCCCAGACACCAGGGTTCCTGGCGTCTGGCCCCTGGCCCCTAGCCTCCGCAAAACTTCCTTTTTGCACTTTCCAAAACCCTCGTGGGCTTTACCCCTTGGCCCAAATAAAGTGTTCTCATGCCCAAACATTTCGGGAAACATCCGAAACCCCTTCCGGTGAATTCCGGAACCTTTCCGGAGACCAAACACTATTATCCCATATATCAATCTTTACCTCCGGACTATTCCGGAGCTTCTCATCATGTCCGTGATCTCATCTGGAACACCGAACAACATTCGGTCACCAACATACATAACTCATATAATACTATATCGTCAACGAACGTTAAGCATGCGGACCCTACGGGTTTGAGAACTATGTAGACATGACCAAGACACCTCTCCGGTCAATAACCAATAGCGGAACCTGGATGCTCATATTGGCTCCTACATATTCTACGAAGATCTTTATCGGTCGAACCTTATGCCAACATACGTAATTCCCTTTGTCCATCGGTATGTTACTTGCCCGAGATTCGATTGTCGGTATCTTCATACCTAGTTCAATCTCGTTACCGGCAAGTCTCTTTACTCGTTCCGTAATACATCATCCTGTAACTAACTCATTAGTCACTTTGCTTGCAAGGCTTCTTATGATGTGTATTACCGAGAGGGCCCAGAGACACCTCTCCGATACTCGGAGTGACAAATCCTAATCTCGATCTATGCCAACTCAACAAACATCTTCGGAGATACCTGTAGAGCATCTTTATGATCACTCAGTTACATTGTGATGTTTGATAGCACACAAGGTATTCCTCCGGTATCCGGGAGTTGCATAATCTCATAGTCGAAGGAATATGTATTTGACATGAAGAAAGCAATAACAATAAACTGAATGATCGATATGCTAAGCTAACGGATGGGTCTTGTCCATCACATCATTCTCCTAATGATGTGATCCCGTTATCAAATGACAACACATGTCTATGGTTAGGAAACCTTAACCATCTTTGATCAACGAGCTAGTCTAGTAGAGGCATACTAGGGACACGGTATTTTTTTATGTATTCACACATGTATTTAAGTTTCCGATCAATACCATTCTAGCATGAATAATAAACCTTTATCATGAATAAGGAAATATAAAATAACAACTTTATTATTGCCTCTAGGGCATATTTCCTTCACGTCTCGCCTCTCCCTCTTCTCCATTGCAAAACCACCCCTGTCCTCTCCATCTTCTCCATTGGAAAACCACTATCTCGCCTCTCCCTCTTCTCAATTGCAAGACCACCGTCTCTCCTCTCATCTTCCAAAGCTAGCACCGCACATCCCTGAAGAACATCGATGGAGAGGATGCAGAAGCGAATTGTGCAGATCACCGGCGGCGACTAGGCGACGTTAGCCCGGTTGAAGGAGATCCTTACTTGGTTTAACAACGAGTGGGAGATTTCGAGGACGGTCAGGGCCATGTGGCAATATATTAGAAAGAGCAAGACGGCGATGTACTCCCCGGCGGCAGTCACGCCGCAGTCCTTCGAGTTCATCGAGTATCTCCTCTAGGCGATGGAGCAGATAGATTCGCCCAAGGCGAAAGTCAGGCGGAGGTGGTGGGCGTACATATCGAAGGTCAAGCATCCAGAGGATGACGAATCGATCAAGTATCGTGTGCCTTTCGTGAGGGTGCAGTGCTAGCTAGAGCCACCGGAGTATTCGTTCTCCCACCGCAATAGGAGGAGGTCGGACGGCGCGACATCGCTTCCCCACCGTTCTCAATGGTTCCCTCGCCGCTCGCCTCGCCTCAACGGCGGCGGTAGGGTTTAAGGTAAGCTTCGCATTAGACCTAATCTTCCATCTGCTCATGCTTCCAATCAGTGTGACGGCTAATAAAAATCATACGGGCAAGTACTGGGTAGTACTCTGAGTACTAAGCCAATCACCCTAAAAGAGCTTTGGAACTAAAACAAAGTTGTGAGAATGTGTACACATAAAGAAAAATCGATTGGTCCTTCTTTCAGAAAAGAGTACTCCTTAGAAAAGTGCCAATATAAGTTATTTGATTAGAGGATTTGCTGCAACACTAAAACAAGTAAAGTGCTTGTCAGACACTGGCAGATTAAAATGTTCTGCAGCGGGTCGACAAGAACTTGAGGAACCATCTGAGCATCTGTGCTTTTTCCAAGCCACATTTATGTTAGATATTGGCACCTTGCACTCTGCATATATGCTGGTTCCATCTGAACATTTGTGCAGTTCCACTAAAATGTAGCTGAATAACCCTGTTTGCACAGATAATGAAAAAACGTGATTACATTATAGTGGCACTAGTTGATGAAACATACACTAATAAATAGAAGAAACTTCATTTTCTTAATGGGAAAAGATTGTGATACAATACCTTTATTAGAAAATACAACAATATCACAGTATGCCATGTTGCGAGGGGGAGATGGGCCCTACGACGCCTTGATGTCTACTACACAACTTGTTCTTGTAGACTCGTGTTGGGCCTCCAAGCGTAGAGTTTTGTAGGACAGTAGCAACTTTCCCTCAAGTGGATGACCTAAGGCTTATCAATCCGCAGGAGGCATAGGATGAAGATGGTCTCTCTCAAACAACCCTGCAACCAAATAACAAAGAGTCTCTTGTGTCCCCAACACACCAAATACAATGGTAATTTGTATAGGTGCACTAGTTCGGCGAAGAGATGGTGATACAAGCGTAGTAATGATAGTAGATATTGATTTTTGTAATAGGAACAATAAAAAACAGCAAGGTAGCAATTGATAAAACGGAGCACAAACGGTATTGCAATGCTTGAAAATGAGGCCTAGGGTCCTTACTTTCGCTAGTACAATCTCTCAATAATGCTAATATAATTGGACCATATAACCATCCATCAACATGCGATGAAGAATCACTCCAAAGTTCCTATCTAGTGGAGAACATAAGAAGAAATTGTTTGTAGGGTACGAAACCACCTCAAAGCTATTCTTTCCGATCAATCTATCCTAGAGTTCATACTAAAATAACACCAAGCTATTCTTTCTGATCGATCTAACCAAGAGTTCATACTAAAATAACACCATATGATACACAACAACCAACTCTAATATCACCTAGATACTCCAATGTCACCGCGAGTATCCGTGAGTTGATTATGCGCTATGCATCAAACAATTTCAGATTCATAATACTCAATCCAACACAAAGAACCTCAAAGAGTGCCCCAAGATTTCTACCGGAGTAACAAGGACGAAAACGTGCATCAACCCCTATGCATAGATTACCCCAATGCCACCTCAGGAATCCGTGAGTTGAGTGCCAAGACATAGATCTAGTGCTCTCAAATCCATAAAAGTATTCAATCCGATAACACAAAATCTCAAAGGGAAAACTCAATTCATCACAACAAGATAGAGAGGGAAAAACACCATATGATCCAACTATATTAACAAAGCCCGCGATACATCAAGATCGTGCCATCTCTAGAACACGAGAGAGATAGAGATTAAACACATAGTTACATGTACAAACCCTCAGCCCCGAGGGTGGACCACTCCCTCCTCGTCATGGTGGCCGTCGGGATGATGAAGATGACCATCGGTGATGATTTCCCCCTCCGGCAGGGTGCCGGAACGGGATCTAGATTGGTTTTTCGTGGCTACAAAGGCTTGCAGCGATGGAACTTTTGATCTAGGGATATTTCTGATGGTTTATCTATTTATAGGACTTTTTAGCGTTGGAATCACGCGAAGATGGGCCTCGAGGTGGGCACAACCCACCTGGGCGCGCCTGGGCCTCCTGGCACGCCTAGGTGTCTTGTGCTCACCTCCTTCACCTTCTGGTCCTCCCACGAAGCTTCTAGTGCCTCTTTTGTTCCAAAAAAAAAACCATCAAAAAGTTTCGTTGCATTTGAAGAACTTTTATTTCTGCACAAAAAATAACACCATGGTAGTTCTGCTGAAAACAGCGTCAGTCTGGGTTAGTTCCATCCAAATCATACCAAAACCATATAAAATTGTTGTAAACATGGCATGAATACTTCATAAATTATAGATACGTTGGAGACGTATCAGCATCCCCAAGCTTAATTCCTACTCGCCCTCGAGTAGGTAAATGATAAAAGAAATAATTTATGAAGTGTGAATGCTAGCAAAGTGCATAAGTTTGATTAATGATAATTTCAATCATTTTTCCTAGCATCATAACAGCAACTCTTTCTCATAAAACTCATCATGATAAAGTAGCAATTGAAAGCGGAATTTTTGTTGTGGAACACTACCTATCATATTCATCATATACTCTTTCTTTTGTAGCATGGACATTTGGACTTGAATGATTCAAAGCAATAGTGTATAATTTGACATGAAGACATCAATACTCAAGCATACTAACAAGCAACCATGTCTTTCAAAATAACAACGCTAAAGAAAGCTATCCCTAGCCCATTATGCTCAATCATTGATCCATTCATGAAACACACTCAGATATTAGCTACATCCAATGCACAAGTATGGCAATAGTGCTTCCTAGTTGGTGCTTTATAAGAGAAGATGGAGACTCGAATAAAAAAAATTTGCATAAAGTAAATAGATAGGCCCTTCGCAGAGGGAAGCAGAGATTTGTAGGGGTGCCAGAGCTCAAAGCTTAAATTGAGAGATAAAATATTTTGAGAGGCATACTTTTCCCGTGAACAAAAACGACCTAGAATTCCCAACAGTTTCCATGCTAGATACATCATAGGTGGTTCCCAAACAGAAAATAAAGTTTATTCCTTTTTCCACCATTCTTTCACAATCCATGGCTAGCCATATCCACGGGTGCCTTCCATACCAAAACTTTCCAAGGAATTTATTATTGAACAACATAAATTTTTTTTTTTGCATTTCGGGACTAGGCATCCCTATTACCTTTGCCACACTCTCGTGCAATGGCAAGTGAATAAACACTCATCTTGAGAATAATGCTTCTAGCATGGAAAATATTGGCCACCCCTGCCGCTTCATAAGCGGTACGGGCACAGAAAAAGGAAATTTATTTTGAAAATTAGAGTTGGCACATACAAATTTACTTGGAACGACACGAAAATACCGCATATAGGTAGGTATAGTGGACTCATTTGGCACAACTTGGTTTAAGGAGTTTGGATGCACAAGCAGTATACCCTCTTAGTACAAATGAAGGCTAGCAAATAGATTGAGAAGCGACCAACCAAGAGACAAAAACGATCATAAACGAGCATTAAACATAACTAACACCGAATAATGCACCACAAGTAGGATGTAATTTCATTGCATAACTATTGACTTTCGGGCTTGAATAGGGAATCACAAACCTTAACACCAATATTCTTACTAAAGCATAATTACTCACCAACATGACTCACATATTATTATCTCCATATCGCAAAACTATTGCAACGAATCAAACTTATCATATCCAATGATCTACATGAAAGTTTTTATTATATCCTTCTTGGACATCCATCACTTTTGTACCAATTTCATAGTTTGTGCAAATTTTGATCACTATTATCAACTCTCAAAATAATATAAGTGAAGCATGAGAGTGTTCAACAAACTACTCCAAAAAGATATAAGTGAAGATCAAATGAGTAGTTAAGTGGTAGCTATGTGCGGACTCTCTCTCATTTAAAAACTTTCAGATCTAAGTATTTTATTAAAACAGCAAGCAAAACAAAATAAAATGATATTCTAAAAATAGAACACATCATGTGAAGAAGCAAAAACTTAGGCTCAACCGAGGTTAACCGATAATTGTTGATGAAGAAAGGTGGGATGCCTACCGGGGCATCCCCAAGCTTAGATGCTTGAGACTTCTTGAAATATTATCTTAGGATGCCTTGGGAATCCCCAAGCTTGAGCTTTTTTGTCTCCTTAATTCCTTTTATATCACGGTTTCCCTAAATCTTCAAAACTTCATCCACACAAAACTCAACAAGAACTCGTGAAATAAGTTAGTATGAATCAATGCAATAACCTTATCATTCTCTACTGTAGAAAATCATTAAAATTATTATTTAACATTGCATACTAAATGCCTCTGCATATTTAACACTTCCATCCTCAAATAGAATCATTAAACAAGCAAACATATGCAAACAATGCAAACATAACAGCAATCTGTCTAAACAGTACAGTCTATAAAGAGTGCAATTTTACTCACACTTCCCTAACTTCAAAAATTATGAAAATTTACCACACTGTAGAAAATTTATCATAGCTTATTGTACAAAAAATCAACATTTTATCACATTTTTACTTTTCTCAAGAATTCATGCACTGGCGTGCAACTTTCTGTTTTCAAACAGCAACACATAGACTTGCAAAATAAGCATGGCAAAGGCTATACATGACATTTTTATTGAAGTAAAAGATATAAAAAATTATTCTAAATAACATAAAGCAAATCCTAATAAAATAAAATTATGCTCCAAGCAGAACACATATCATGTGACGAATGAAAATATAGCTCCAAGTGAGGTTACCGATAATGTTGAAGACGAAAGAGGGGATGCCTTCCGGGGCATCCCCAAGCTTATTTTCTTGGATATTCCTTGAATATTACCTTGGGGGTGCCTTGGGAATCCCCAAGCTTAGGGTCTTGTCACTCCTTATTCTTCTCATATCGATATCTCACCCAAAACTTGAAAACTTCAATCACACAAAACTTAACGGAACTTCATGAGATGGGTTAGTATGATAAAGACAAATAATTCACTTTGGTACTGTCAAGATAAGATTCATAATTGTTCTCACACAATGCCTACTGTACTCTACAATTTTCACAATTTATATTAAGCAATATAAGCCATAGAAACTATAAAACAAGTGAACTATGCATTGAGAAACAGAATCTGTCAAAAACAGAACAGTACGTGAAGATCTGAATTTTTTCATACTTATGTTACTCCAAAACATCTGAAAAATTATTAAAACGTAGGTAATTTGTATGTCAATCATATGTAAAAAATTCAGAATTTTTGGATGCTCCAGTGAATTGAAACAATTCTGTTACTGGAAGCAAAAGTTTCTGTTTTTGCACAGAATTAAGTCAACTATCATCCATACTATCCCAAAGGCTTTACTTTGTACTTTATTGAAAAAAAAGCTATAAAACATGATTAATGCAGTAGATTAATCATGTAAACACACAAAAACAGTAGGTAAAAGTGTTGGGTTGTTAACAAGCGCTTTTTTTTAATGCCTTTTTAGCCAGGCATGATGATTTCAATGATGCTCGCATAAAAGATAAGAATTAAAATATAAAGAGAGCATCATGAATCACATGGAAAGCACATTTAAGTCTAACCCACTTCCTATGCATAGGGATATTGTGAGCAAACAACTTATGGGAACAAAAATCAACTAGCATAGGAAAGCAAAACAAGTGCAACTTCAAAACTTTAAACATAAAGAGAGGAAACTTGATATTATTGAGATATGTAAAAGCATAAGTTACTCTCTCATAATAATTTTCACTAGCATCATGAATGAATTCAACTATATAGATATCACATAAAGCATTATTTTCATGATCCACAAGCATAGAAAATTTATTGCTCTCCACATAAGCAAATTTATTCTCATCAATAGTAGTGGGAGCAAATTCAACAAAATAACTATCATGTGATTGAAAATTAAAATCATGATGACAAGTTTCATGGTTATCATTATTCAATATAGCATACATGTCATCACCATAATCATCATAAATAGGAGGCATGCTTTCATCATAGTAAATATTCTCATCAAAACTTGGGGGACTAAAAATATCATCTTCATCAAACATAGCATCCCCAAGCTTATGGCTTTGCATATCATTAGCATCATGGATATTCAAATAATTCATACCAACAACATTACAATCATGCTCATCATTTATGCCAATCATTTTATTGAATTCTTCTTCTATCAATTGAGCACAATTTTTTGAACCATCATTTTCAAGAAAGACATTATAAAGATGAACAATATGAGACCACCTCAATTCCATTTTTTTGTAATTTTCTTTTTATAACCAACTAGTGATAAAGCAAGAAACTAAAAGATTCAATTGCAAGATCTAAAGATATACCTTCAAGCACTCACCTCCCCGGCAACGGCGCCAAAAAAGAGCTTGATGTCTACTACACAGCTTGTTCTTGTAGACTCGTGTTGCGCCTCCAAGCACAGAGTTTTGCAGGACAGTAGCAATTTTCCCTCAAGTGGATGACCTAAGGTTTATCAATCCGTGGGAGGCGTAGGATGAAGATGGTCTCTCTCAAACAACCCTGCAACCTAATAACAAAGAGTCTCTTGTGTCCCCAACACACGAAATACAATGGTAATTTGTATATGTGATACAAGCGTAGCAATGATAGTAGATATTGATTTTTGTAATAGGAACAATAAAAAACAGCAAGGTAGCAATTGATAAACGGAGCACAAACCGTATTGCAATGCTTGAAAATGAGGCCTAGGGTCCGTACTTTCGCTAGTGCAATCTCTCAACAATGCTAATATAATTGGATCATATAACCATCCCTCGATGTGCGATGAAGAATCACTCCAAAGTTCCTATCTAGCGGAGAACATAAGAAGAAATTGTTTGTAGGGTACGAAACCACCTCAAAGCTATTCTTTCCGATCAATCTATCCTAGAGTTCGTACTAAAATAACACCAAGCTATTCTTTCCGATCGATCTAACCAAGAGTTCGTACTAAAATAACACCATATGCTACACATCAACCAACTCTAATGTCACCTAGATACTCCAATGTCACCGCAAGTATCCGTGAGTTGATTATGCAATATGCATCAAACAATTTCAGATTCATAATACTCAATCCAACACAAAGAACCTCAAAGAGTGCCCCAAGATTTCTACCGGAGAAACAAGGATGAAAACGTGCATCAACCCCTTTGCATAGATTACCCAATGTCACCTCGGGAATCCGCGAGTTGAGTGCCAAGACATAGATCAAGTGCTCTCAAATCCATAAAAGTACTCAATCTGATAAAACGAAATCTCAAAGGGAAAACTCAATTCATCACAACAAGATAGAGAGGAGAAAACACCATATAATCCAACTATATTAACAAAGCCCGCGATACATCAAGATTGTGCCATCTCAAGAAAACGAGAGAGAGAGAGAGAGAGAGAGAGATTAAACACATAGTTACTGGTGCAAACCCTCAACCCTGAGGGTGGACTACTCCCTCCTCATCATGGTGGCCGCCGGGATGATGAAGATGACCACCGGTGATGATTTCCCCCTCCGGCAAGGTGCCAGAACGGGGTCTAGATTGGTTTTTCATGGCTACAGAGGCTTTCAGCGGTGGAACTTCTGATCCAGGGTTATTTTTTATGGTTTCTTTATTTATAGGATTTTTTAGCGTTGGAATCACGCGAAGATGGGCCTCGAGGTGGGCACAACCCACCTAGGCCTCCTGGCGCACCCTGGTGTCTTGTGCTCACCTCCTTCACCTTCTGGTCCTCCCATGAAGCTTCTAGTGCCTCTTTTGTTCCAAAAAAAATCATCAAAAAGTTTCGTTGCATTTGGAGAACTTTTATTTCTGCACAAAAAACAACACCACGGTAGTTCTGCTGAAAACAACGTCAGTCCGGGTTAGTTCCATCCAAATCATACCAAAACCATATAAAATTATTGTAAACATGGCATGAATACTTCATAAATTATAGATACGTTGGAGACGTATCACGCCTCATACGGTAGGCCTGATACTAGAAATTGACCCAATTGTCCCCGATACACCTTCTGCAAGTGATGAACATCAGTGTACAGCAGTAGTACAAGGAGGGGCCTTGAGCCATTCCAATCTCTATTTTTGTGTAGTTCAACTAAAATTAAGCATCCCTGTTTGCAGAAACACTTAAACATGTCATTACATTAACAATGGGACTAGTTGATGAAACATATACTAACAAAGAGAAGCACTTTCATTAAATGAAATGATAGTGAGGACAGTAGCTCTATTTTAACTGTATTATTACTTCATTTTATCAGTGGCACTAGGGTCGAGCAGGTGGCAAGTGAGGTGTACTGTGCATCGCAAGGATGGAGGCAGGGGGGTGCTTAGACTGGGATGCTGAAGCTGGCTCTTTCAGTCCCTATCTTCCCCCCTGATGTTTCTATGGTAGCTTTTGGGTTGTAATCCAAACTTGGTCGAGCTGGGGCTGCATCCACCTACCTTCCTAGCTTATGTGGCGAACTTGTCTCGTGCTAGTAGTAAGTCCTTTCTAGTAGTAGTTGCATAACTTCCCGTTTAGACTGAGATGATGTCGAGTAATGGTTCTCTATGGTTGGGTTTCTTTAATGAAATAGGAGGGAAACCCCATCTTTTGATATAAAAAATCAGTGGCACTGGCGGTGCCAAAACATTGCCTCAAATTAATATTTCCATTAGATAAATGTCCAAAATAATAACATTACTGCTTTATCATGGCAGTGCCAAAAGAGTAGCACAAGAGCAGAATAAACATGCAGGATCGTTCTGGCAAACGGTAGTACCAAAAAGGAACATACCTCATCATGGGAACCATATCTGCAGTCAACGCCATCGTAGAAGGGATGACACCAGTCACCAACATGGATGATTCAATTCATGCGACCATTTTTGTGCAGTTTACCTAAAATGAAGCAATGTTTGCAATTGCATCATGTAGTTAGCAAGTACTTGGTCCCATGAGCTGGTAGCTTCTTCTTCATTAGTTGCAATAAAATTGAGCAGCATCAAGGTTGGTCGTGAAGCTCATGGAATGTGCAACTATAATTTGGATATCCTTTTGTGCAGTTCAACTAAGATCAAGCGTCCATGCTCATGACACAAATATGTGGAAAGTGCCATTGTGGTGACGATGAGGGCTAATTAACTGTTGGAGGAGATTACCCGCAGAGTTCCACGAGGTGAATTGTATATCTCTGTTTGCACAAAAAGGTGGAAAGGGGGGGTGACTAACAAGTGATGAAACATACATCAAATAAAAAGAAGCATGTTCCTTATCTGAATGGCAATCATACAAGGACAATAGCAATTTCTAAAGCAGCAGCATTGCTAGATATTAGTGTGGGCATTAAGATTAACTATGACAATCGTTAAATACGATATTACTTTAATGGTGCCATTGCTTCATTTAACCAAGCAACATTAGATTAACAGCTGCTAAAGAGTTGGTATAAGGGCACGGGAGAGTAGGTGGACCAGGACAGTTGCATTTCTAACGACAAGAAGCAACTTACTTATCTACAGTGCCATTGATTTATATTACTGGAGGCATTACATTGAAAACAACATTGGTTTAACGTGTCCTTACTTTAACAGTGGGATTGCTACATTTTACCAGTGGCATTAGATTAGAAGGGCTCGAGGCAACAAACAACCAAATAGGATATCTGGGTTGTCCCATTTTTGTTCAGTATAGCCACCTTTTACTGTGTGAGGGCAGCAAATCTAGTGCTGGACCTACTTTGTTGACTTGTCCCCCAGTCCCCACTTTCTTTCCTTTTTCAAGCAATAGATCAGTTCTATATCGAGTTTGTATTGTGTTTCCCTTTATTTCCCTCTTAGACCAAGAGACCAGTTGGATAACCAGTCTCTGCTACTCTCCGCCCCCATTCTTTCCTCTTACGACCAAGTCCTAGATTCAGGATACAACTCCCTCCCTTTCTTCCCTGTTTGAACCAGGTAGTAGATTCGACTGCATGAAGTAGTTTTACCTCTTAATAGTCAAAATTTAGGTGGCTTTTGAACAGACGATTCAATCCTATCTATGAGGGGGGCTGAGAAGTAGAAAAACATACACATGCAGCGACATGAGGAGCTGCGGCAGTAGAGCAAGGTCGGTTTCGAAGGAAGTTATAACTGAGGATCGCCGGGATGTGGCTAGGTGGGCGGCGGGAGACCGGATTTTCCCACACTACGGTAGAGAGGAAGAAGGGGCCAGAGGCCCTCCCTAGCTGGCGCTACGTGGGAGAGAACGGCATGGCACACTGATCGGGATGCGCTGGCAGTGGGTCAGAGCCGTCGCCGACGACGACCGCGTGAACGTTGCACCTTCTCACCTTCCTCGGCAGAGGGGATCCGGCCGGATCTGTGACCAGCAGTGAGCAGAGAGAGAATGTGGCCACTACTGTCATGTTTAGATATGGAGAGGACGAGAGTGTGTGAAGAGAGCAACACTAGCAAGCAAGCGCGGAGGCTCCTGCCTATATAGTGGAGCAGTTTTCTTTTTTCTCTCCATAAAATCATTTCAAATGGCATACATGTCAGGTTGCACTTTGTACTGTTCACTTCTGGTCACCGGACCTCGATTAATCGAACAACCACACGGGTCAAAATATCACAGGTGAAAATATAGAATGAACGAGACTGAGCTCATTTGACATTGAGATATGGATGGCAGCGTTCGAACACATTGCATCCATTGACAAAGTAGTTTGAATTTGAGGTAATGTGTGGTTTTTGCAATTCACTTGTAAATGGAGGCACACCATATATTTTGTTTGATTACCACATTATACATATAAAACATGCATAATTTACATTTCAAATAGCTAGCTAGAGCTTGAAATGTATTTATTTTCAACAGAAAGTGAAATGAAAATTTTGAAAAAGCATGATCTTGGCGTTTGTAAAAAAATGTAAAGGGACATCAATCTTTGTTCTACTTTTGGACATAAACTATATGCAACCTTTTTTTAAATGAACGGGTCTATTATGAGTGTTCGCCAGTGGTACAAAGCGCCTTTGATGAAAAATACATCGAGATTCGAAGACCACCAAATGACCAACTGCAGTCAAAACGAGTCGTTGACGTGTTGCTATCGCTGCTATTCTACTGGAGCCGGCTTGACCTCGTCAATGACTGTCGAAGAGTCTTCATGCAAGTGCCCGTAAGGATCAGCACCCCGGAGGCGCAATTGTCATCATTTTGATCTGAAGCACCTGATTAACATAACACCAAAAATCGCCAAATGACAAGAAACCCTAACCTCACTGCCCCAAGGAGACAACATGAATCTACGCTGGAGCTCTGTGGACTACATCCCGACGGACAAACTAGATGAAGATCAAAGCTCAAATTAAAATGCGTTAATCGATGTCACCGATGTCCTAATTAATGTAGCCGTCTTGACCTTGGTGACAGCCGAGTAGTCTTCGTGCATGTGCCCCCAATGACCAGCGCCCTGGAGGAACGAAGTTGTCGCTGTTTAACCCTCGCATTGATCCAAAGTACATGACACCTATTCTTGCCAGATGACAAGAAACCTTAACCTAACCGCCCCAAAGGAGACGTCAAGAATCTATGTTGGAGTTCCATTGACTATGAACGAGCTCAAGGAGGATCGGAGCCCGAAAGAGAAACTCGGAGAAGAAGCACTGACATCTGTGTGACCTCTGCGCGTGCCAAGACTAAAAATCCTAACATAAACTAATAACCGGAGCGGAGGGACCAGGATTCCCCTCCCTACCACCGTCCGACAGAGCGGTGGGAAGAGGAGAGGGGTGAATCCACGGGCTCACCGGTGAAGCATGGAGGAGAGAGGTTGCCCTAGCCGCATATGGTGACTGGAGTAGATTTGTATTTATACCAAAAATGGATTCAAATTTTATTGGTAATGTAATATACCTGGTGCTCCTTTTTTCTTTTGAGATTTCTCATAAGAACTATAGCCGATATGTTTTGTATAATAGATCCTGCATGATATGTAGACGATAGCCAATCCAGCCATTTGCTGGAGTCTGGTCACATGCATGGACGAACTGATCTCCCGTGTCGTGCAGGGATTGTCCAGGCAATGACGTGTGTACAACACTGCTACAGTACTATCGCTCGTCTCTCTCTTTTATTAACTCAGCCGACTTGCCGGGACGAGGGAGTGTGCCTATGGTCGATTACTCAATTGTGCGGTCCCACATGTGTGTGCATGCACAAGATGACGCGTGTTCCATTCGGTGAGTGGCGTGCCATACCGACCGACCGTCTGGGGTGTGATACGTCTCCAACGTATCTATAATTTTTGATTGTTCCATGCTGTTATATTATCATTCTTGGATGTTTTACAACCATTTTATAGCAACTTTATATCATATGGGACAAACCTATTGACATAGTGCCCAGTGCCAGTTGCTATTTTTTGCTTTTTTTTACTCCGTAGAAAATCAATACCAAACGGAGTCCAAACGCAGCGAAACTTTTTGGAGAATTTTTTTGGACCAGAAGACACACGATGGGCCAAGGAAGTACCAGAGGGGGGCTCCGAGGGGAGCACAACCCACCTGGGTGCGCCTGGGGGCCCAAGCGCGCCCTGGTGGGTTGTGCCCACCTTGGCCGCCTCCCGCACCACCCTTTTGCTCTATAAATACCCCGAAAATCCAAAAACCCTAGGGGAGTCGACGAAACACAATTCCAGCCGCCGCAAGTTCCAGAAACACCAGATCCAATCTAGACACCATCACGGAGGGGTTCATCATCCTCATTGGTGCCTCTCCGATGATGCGTGAGTAGTTCATTGTAGACCTTCGGGTCCGTAGTTAGTAGCTAGATGGCTTCCTCTCTCTCTTTTGATTCTTAATACAATGGTCTCTTGGAGATCTATTTGATGTAACTCTTTTTGCGGTGTGTTTGTTGGGATCCGATGAACTTTGAGTTTATGATCAGATCTATATTTTTATCCATGAAAGTTATTTGAGTTTCTTTGATCTCTTATATGCATGATTACTTATAGCCTCGTATTTCTTCTTCGAATCTTTGGTTTAGTTAGGCCGACTAGATCGATTTTTCTTGCCATGGTAAGAGGTGCTTTGTGATGGGTTCGATCTTATGGTGCTCAATCCCAGTGACAGAAGGGGACATGACACGTATGTATCGTTGCTATTAAGGATAACAAGATGGGGTCTATTCCTACATGAATAGATCTTGTCTACATCATGTCATCGTTCTTATTGCATTACTTCATTTCTCCATGAACTTAAAAACACTAGATGCATGCTGGATAGCGGTCGATGTGTGGAGTAATAGTAGTAGATGCAAGCAGGACTCGGTCTACTAATCTTGGAAGTGATGCCTATATAATGATCATTGCCTAGATATCGTCATGATTATTTGAAGTTCTATCAATTGCCCAACAGTAATTTGTTTACCCACCGTATGCTATTTTTCTCGAGAGAAGCCACTAGTGAAATCTACGGCCCCCGGGTTTATTCTTATTTATATTTGCTTTCCGATATATTATTTGCCACTTTTATTTTCAGATCTATTATTCTAAAAACCCAAAAATACCTTGTTGCACTCTTTATTTACTTCTTTTATTTTGCATTTATTCGAGATCTATTTATCCATCTATCATAAATTTTCTCCCGTCAACTCGACAATTTCTGGCACCGGTACCCGAAAGGGATTGACAACCCCTTTAACACGTCGGGTTGCAAGTATTTGTTCTTTGTGTGCAGGTACCATTCACATAGTGTTGCTTGGTTCTCCTACTGGTTCGATAACCTTGGTCTCATAAATGAGGGAAATACCTACCGTAGTTGTGCTGCATCATCCCTTCCTCTTTGGGGAAATACCGACGTAGTTCAAGCGACATCAAAAGGAATTTCTGGCGCCGTTGCCCGGGCAGATCAAGTCAAGATATTCTCCCGGCCACGTGCCAATTTCTGGCGCCGTTGCTGGGGAAACATCATCAACATCTATCAGGCTCCTAATCACAAATCTCATATCCTTGCAATTTACATTATTTGCCATTTGCCTCTCATTTTCATCTCCCCTAGTTCACAAAAATTTGCCTTTTTCTCGTTCGATCTCTTGTTTGCTATCTCTACTTGTGTTACCATGAACCTTCTACTTGCTTGCATCTTTGCTTGCTAAAAATCTATTGATATGGATCCTCATCCACTTGCTAATCTTTTCAAAAGATCCAATTATGATGAACCAATTGATAGTGAATTGAATTCACTAAATTATCTTTATGAAGTTTTGCTTGAGATTTATGAATCTGAAAATTGTGATGAAGTGTTAAACGAAGAAATTTATAAAGTGATTCATGATAGCTCCTTGAATGAAAAGCATGATTGCAATGATATTATTATAAATTCTATTAATGTTAATTGTGTTAGTGATATGCAAAACCCCAAGCTTGGGGATGCTTGTTTTGTTATGTCCACTACTGATTGCAATGATCATGATTGGGGTGATAATGATTCATATGATCTTGAAAATTTATTTAAACCTCATGATAAATATGCTTGCGATAATATTAAAAGTGGGTTTGGAAGAGTGTCAACTTTAGCTAAAAATAATCCCACTTATTTGGAGAGTGTTCAATCTTATGAAATTGGGCTTGGAGAGGTCATGACTTTATTTGATGATAATCCCACTATTTTGGAAGAGTGTCAACTTTGCATGCATGTGGATCATGAAGAGAATACTTTATGTGATAGTTATATTGTTGAATTTGATTATGATCCTACATGTAATTATTATGAGAGAGGAAAATATGGTTATAGAAATTTTCATGTTACTAAATTACCTCTCGTTATGTTGAGATCATCAATGTTTTATTCCTCCTCTTTGCATATGTTAGATGATTCTTGTCTTGATAATTTGTTTGCTTATAAAATCCCTATGCATAGGAAGTATGTTAGACTTAAAGATGTTGCTTATAATTTGTTTGCTTAGATGTTTCTTGTCTTGATAATTTGTTTCTTGTCTTGATAATTTGTGCTGTATACATGTACTACCGTTTTCTTCTGGCTTTGCTCCATGGCACAATCCATGGATACAAAATTATATTTAAAAGTCGAGGGCGGGGCTTTTCCTGTGCGGTAGGCGGGGCAGTTTTGCCTAGTCAGTTCGATAGAGAGGCGAGAAGATGAAGGAGTAGCGGATTCAACTTACTGCTGGAAACGTAGGGCTGTGTGATTTGATGGCTCGTTAGTGCTAGAGAGGTGGGACCCTGTGATTTGACTGGCCATTATCATTATTACTGCGGTGCTATGACCGGGGTGAGTCTCCCCTGATCCCCTCCATGGTATACAGGTGCTAAGAGCAAGTACTCTACAATAATGGGCTTATAGCCCGCTTACATGGCACTTTTGCTTATGTGGAGGAGAGAGACATGGAAAAATGGTGGGAGTGGGCTCTCATGCAAGACCCTAGCAACTTATATATGTACTCCTTGACAAATGCAATAAATACTATGAAGAAAGAGATAGAAAGAACTAAAAAAAAATACTCTAATAGACAACCTTATAGCTAACCTTGTTTATGAGTGACTATAAGTGATGACTATATATGACATGCCAATATCACATAGCCTAACGCACCTGGACGGAGGAAGTAGTTTCATGCATGCGAAGTAGGCAATTTTTTTTGCTCATTTATAGCCGTCTTAAATCACAAAGGGCGTGACCGTACGAGCGAGGCGACAGTCGTCGTAGGTGTGACCATGATACGGGCTGCTGAGAGCCCTTGGATCTGAGATCGAACGATCGCATGCTAAGTTGCTGAAAATTTGCAGAAAGGCCCTCCAGGATGTGATATTCACCCATAGGTCCAGAATCACGGCATGCAACTGTTCGATCTCAGATCCAAGGGCTCTCAGAAGCCCGTATCATGGGAGCATGGAAAGCTTCATATCACCTGAAATTTTCCCGACGCTTGACGTGCAAACACGGAGATGTTATACTATCAGGCCTATGAAGTGGGTCTAGTAGACATGACATCTAATTGGGCCCCCATAGTACTGTGCGTGCATCTGTTTATCCACCGGGCAAGCCACTACCCCGCCGTTCGCATGCCCCACTCATCATTTTCACAATCGGAAAACCGCTAGCAGTTCGCTCCTACTCGTCCCTGTCCTTTAATATTACAACAGTTCGCTCCCAGTCGTCCCGTCCTTTCACATTACAATAGTTCCACTTCTCCTAACCCTCCTCCAAAATCCAAGGCCTCCCAGATCACCATGATCGTCAGCGAGTACAAGGTTAAAACCATCACCAGCGATGAGTTCGACGTCATCTGCACCCATTCTTCCACAAGGGTGAAAGGATGCCTTGCTCGTTTCAAATGCATGTTCGAAAAGTCAAACAGTGATGAGTGGGTCTCTGGGCCAGATGTTGAGTACACCACAGTCTTGGGACCAAAGAAGAAGAAGCCCGCCGTGATCCAGGTTTGCATGCATAACTTGTGCTTGGTCTACCACATATGCCATGCCGACGTTAAGTGCGAGGATTTTCAGAACTCCTCGCGGACGAAAGAGTCAAATTCGTTATTGTAGACTTTAAGAATGACAAGGAAGTCCTGCATCGGATAGGCCTCATTGTACGCCAGCCCTTCGATCTCCAGAAGAAAAGGCTCGTGTCCTCCCGTCAGCCTTCAATGCTGAACCTGGCAGGAGCCATGGTTGATCGTTCGTACGGTAACAGACAAAACCTCCCAACATGTTTCATCATGCATGGGAGTAGAATGAAATAGATAAAGACCACATCCAGTACGCAGCAATGGATGCCTACCTTTGTTTGAATATCTACAAGGGTTGGATGAAGAGCCAAAGCCTAGTGGGTGGTTCAAGCAAAGAAGTATCGGCAAAGAGGAAGAGGGACAAGGACGAAGTAGAGGATGTGGACGAGGAGTCCGAGTAAGGTGGCAGTGTCGTTGCTCATGCTGGTTCTAATGCAGCGTCTACCGGATTAGTTGCTTAGTTTAATTTCAGGGTGCTTAGTTTTATTTTAAGGGTGTGTTGTGCTGAGCCCCCAGCAGAACTATGTTATGTTCTTTCTCGTTACTTGTACCCTTTAGTATGTACTAGTATTTCTTACAGTTCATCTTGTAGTTGGTAGTACTACCACTCGTTTCTTCACATTATATACATACTATGTATGAGTGACGACAAGTGATGACTATATATGATATGGCCAACATCATATAGCCAGCAGTTGGCTATACTACTAACCATGCTCTAAGCATGCCACATACGCAAAACACTTAAATGAGTGAAGTAGTTCTAAAAAAACTTAATGAGTGAAGTTTTCCCAAAGCATGAAGGAGATTAGTTGTCAAAGAATTAAATAGGTATGCTAATTTTTAGTAGACTTTAGCGCCCCATCTAAGCACGTACTAGCTTTTTTAATAGTAATATGCATAATTTGGCGACGAGCGTTCTGTATATGCACCACCTTTTTTCTTTAATTTCATCTTGTTAGTTTTGCTCCATGGCGCAATCCATCGATACTACTACTTTACAAAACTATATTTAAAAGGCGAGGGCGGGGCAGTCTCACCTAGTCTGTTTGATAGAGAGGCGAGGGCCTTTGTGATTTGACAGCTCATTACTGTTGGAAGGTGGGGTCTTGTGATTTGACTGCTCGTATAATTGTTGCCGACGACTTGAGGAGGAGCAAAGAACCGTGCGGTATACTCTAGTTTTCCACTGGAGTACTAGTACGATGGAGGAGTGCGAAACACGGCAGCCCAGTGCGATATGGCAATAAAAAATGATCTAATTTGCTTGTGATCGATCCCACGGCGCCGCTCATCCTTAGCATTGTTCTATTTGTGCCACGCAGAGAACGTGACACATGCGGCACAACACCCGAAGCAAAATAAGAAGGAAGATTACCCCCCCCCCCCCAAATAATAATAAGGAAGACACAGACAAAAGTCTGGGTCGTTGCTCTCTACTTCATGAAGGGTCGCTTGCCGCGGAGTCATAACTGCTTCTTCATTGCCTCCACGACCTTCATCTCCTCGCACCTCTCCTCCGTGATCTTCTTCATTGTGTCCATGATGCGGGATTTCTTGAGGCGAGCGTGCATCATCTCTTCCACGGCTGCATGACGTTGCTTGACAGCAGCCAGGTGCTCGATGTGGAGCTTCACCAAGTCCTCCTTCTGTTCCATGACGAGAGCGGTTAGCATATTCACCGAGGAACTGCTCTCCTCATGCAACTTCTTCCAGTCGGCGATCTCCTCCTTCTGCAGGTCGAGCTCATGGCGGAGCTTCACCTTATCCTCCTTAACTTGCAGGATTTAGCCGATCGCCTTCTTACCCGAGGCAGTGCTCT
This sequence comes from Thinopyrum elongatum, assembly GCA_011799875.1. Taxonomy (NCBI): domain Eukaryota; kingdom Viridiplantae; phylum Streptophyta; class Magnoliopsida; order Poales; family Poaceae; genus Thinopyrum; species Thinopyrum elongatum. Next base: position 179,877,744 of record CM022299.1, on the reverse strand, counting down.
CCTTCAGCAGCTTCACCAAGCCGGCGGTCAACTCATTCTGCTTATTGAGCTGAGCGGGCATGTGATCAAGGCTCTCCTTCAGCAGCTTCACCAAGACGGCAGTCAACTCCTTCTGCTTATTGAGCTAAGCGGGCATGTCATCGAGCGATAACGACTCCAGCATTGCCAGCTCAGCATGTCCGCCTCAGCGGCTAGTGCGCTCCTGAGAGCCCTCACCTGCCCGTGAGAGATCTTTTGAGGCCTCCACGAGGCGGCGAGCCCTCTCTTTTTTTTCCACGGCCTTGGTCGTCGCTCCCTTGTTACTACTAATTCTCGACCTAGAGCTCTTCACACCGGCCATGGCAAGGAAGGACAAACAAGAAATACTTATGAAGAGGAAGGTAGAGTAATTTTCGGCTAGGTAGTTCCCCTTTTTATAACCTACTAGTACTAGTACTAAAACCTGCATACTGAGAACACGTTCAGGTTTGATAGGTGTGAACAGGTTTGCACTTAATTTTAGCATGGTAGTACTACTTTGGAATGTGATGGGAAACAAGCTAAAGATTTATTGGTGGTTTTGGTTTCGAAGCCCGAAACGACACCCGTTGAGTTTTCTGGAACACAAATTTCAAGTACTGCTCACATGCGGTCGCACATGTTAGTGATGTACCTGGTGTCGGTGTTAAAACCTGCGGATCTCGGGTAGGGGGTCCCGAGCTGTGGATCTAGGATCAATGGGGAACAAGGGACGATGAACACGGTGTTTACCCAGGTTCGGGCCCTCTCGAAGAGGTAAAACCCTACGTCCTGCTTGATTGTATTTGATGTGTATGATATGGTTACAGAGTCGATCTACCACGAGATCAGGCGAGCTAAACCCTAGGTTGATGGGGTGATGGATGTTGCTCTGGCCCTAAAGACTAAAACCCTCTGGTTTATATAGATACCAGTAGGGTTAGGGTTACATGCGATCGGTTACAATGAAGGAAAGATCATGCTAACCCTTGACTTGGAGAGCACACCACGACTCCGAAGATCTCCTACTCGGTCACAGATCCGCACTCTAGCTTGGCCCTATAGTGGCCCATCAGTCCGGCCCATATGCAGTAGGCCGACGGCCCGAGGACCACTTAATCCAGGACTCCCTCAGTAGCTCCCGAACTAGCCTCCAACGCCAACGCTTGTGTCCGGCATCCGCACATTTCACGGTCTTCGTCTTGCAAGGCGAGTTCTTCATCTTGTCCTGTGCGTGCTCAGAGTTGAGTGGTGTCTGGAATTCGGAGCGTTTACTTTACTTAGCCTCAAAGGCCAAAGTTCTCAGGTGTGGACTATGCCCATGTACATCTGACAACTTTTATCGAAGGGTCGCATCCGGTCATAACACCGAACGGCCAGAGGTTCTCGATGCGCGGCTCGAGGCCTCCCCTCCATTGGCACGTCTCATCAAGGCAGAGATCGTGCCCTGTTTTTTAGGGGATATGATCAATGATTTTGATCCCCCACCCGCGCATAACACCACGAGCGTACCGGGAAGTGGAGAAGCCCGCGGCGTGAAAAGAGGAACTCTTGGCCCCTCCGTGGCCTATAAAAAGGGGAATAGCTACAGTTATCGATTTACGCCTTCTTCCACCTCCCGCTGTTGCCTTTCCAATCTCCAGAGCTCTAGCGCCCTGCCTTACTCATTCACAGCAATTCATTTCCCTGCTTCCTCCTCGCTTCAGCCATGGCCGGATCCGGAGCTAATGGAAAGTGGGAGGCCTCCATCGTCACCAACAATGACATCGAGGAGCTAAAGCGAGCCGTCTACCTGTCGGCCGACGTCGCTCACCGGGCCCCGAGAAGGGCCAGGTGATTCCCACGCCCAAGCCAAGCGAGAGGGTGGTTTTCCTCCCCCACTTTATCTGGGGGTTGGGATTCCCGTTGCACCCCTTAGTGCGGGGATTGATGTTTTTCTATGGGCTAGATTTTCATGATCTAGCCCCCAATTCCCTCCTCCACATCTCGACGTTCATCATCGTTTGCGAGGCCCTTCTGCGGGTCCAGCCGCACTTCGGCCTGTGGTTGAAGGTGTTCAATGTCAAGCTGAAGGTGGTCGGCGGCGCCCAGGTGGACTGCGGCGGAGCGATGATAAGCAAGCTCACTCGAGTTCAATGGCCGGAGGGCACGTTCATCGACAGCATCAAAGTGTGGCAAAAGGAATGGTTCTATATAACAGAGCCATGGGATGCGGCCTGGGCGGCCGCCCCCGAGTTTAGATCCGGACCCCCCGCGAGACTGACCTCGTGGATCAAGAAAGGTCTTAGTTGGGGATCCGCCGATGAGGTGAAGAAACTACAGAAGCGTGTTTCCAATGTGATGGATACTGGAGCCAAATTGACCAACATAGTTCAGATAATGATCCATCGTCGCCTCCTCCCTTGCCAGCAGAGGGCAAGTCCGATGTGGACTCACAAGCCCGAAGACCCGGCCACCATGCAACACCTCTTCGGCACCACCCATGACAAGGTGTGGAGCCTGCTGTTCAAGCCCCAGAAGGAGTGACCGGCCGAGAAAGAAGACATTGGCATCGACGCCGCAAATCCTCCGAGGAAGGTAATTAATCCTTTGCCTGACGTGTATTCGGGCGCTCATACTTTCCAGAGTTCGGTCTAAGTCCTGTTTTGTTGCCTTAACAGAGCTGGCTCGAGAAGGCCGAAAAGATCAGCAGTCCGGCCTCGCTGCCAGAAGAGCCTCAGTCAGCTCAACTAGAGGAGCTGCTGGTCGTGGCACCTTACAAGGCGCCAGAGAAGAAGGGGAAGAAGAAGAAGGATCTGCCGGAGACCCGGGGGGGGGGGGGGGCTCCGCTTGAGAGAGCGTCCGGACACCAAGGCCGGAGACGTAGTGGCCCCGTCTGCCCAAGACGGGGAGGAGGAAGAAGACGAGGAGGAAAGTGCCTCCTCCCACTCCAAATATAGGGCGGCGTCCGAAGACGTCGAGGAGGTTCAACCTCTTCGGGCCCCGAAGAGGCAGTGCATGCCCAAGGTGGTCCCGCCTGACAGCTCGGACTCCGATGAGGAGTCCGTGGCGTCCGAAAAGGTTCCAGAGAGGGTACCCAGGGTCAAGCCCCCCGCCATGAGGTGTGCACCTAGATATTTCTTGTTTATTTTGTTTTACCAACCTCTTTACTGATGGGAACCGATTGATATCATAGCCCACCGCGCGGCCATCCTGCCGAGCAGACCTCGAAGGGGACATCTCCGCCCGCCGACTTGGCGGATACCGGATTGGCATCATGCTCCGCACCTCCCCTGGTCCCCGAAGAGGCCGTCGAAGTGCTGTCCTGAAGGACCCCTCCGAACACGGGGGAGGGGGCGACACAGTCATGCCCGAGGCTGATGCCTCGGTCACCGAAGACCAGGAGGGTGCGTCTCTCCTGGCCAATGCGTTCGGACCCTCCCAGCCGACCGCACCTGAGCCCCCAAGGCCCTCACAGGTGCCGGTCCTGCCTTCCGACGGGGAAGGGGTTGAGGTCCTGTCGCCTGCACCGAACACCAACAACCAGGCGGTGGCGGGCTGGCCGGACGCGATGGAGGAGTTAGTGAACAACTCCGTCATCGTCGACGGGCACCGCGCCCTTATGGGGGCGGTTCTGCGGGGTGTTTGGTCCGTCCATGCCGGACTGAACGATGCCGTTTAGGGCCTTTTGACAGGCTTCGAGGTGAGTCAAGTAATGTTCTTTCCCCGCAAAATGGTTTTAACTTGTTTAGCCAAAGTTTGAGCAGGCCGTATATATAACAGCCCCCGAGACTATGTAAGGATTGCAAAAAACCTTACAGAGGGTCAAATATCCATAGGCCAGTTATTAAAATACCATGAGTGATTTGATATCACAGGCGTCGTCCTTGGCTGCGGCTGCGAATGCAGCTGCCCTGGAGGAGATGGATCGGAAGCTCAAATGCTCCGATGAAGAGCTTGACCTCGTCAACAAACGGCTTGATGAGGCACAAGGTAAGCTTCTATCGAGATGCAAAGTTAACACCGCCGGACACTTACGGTCTGGATTGTATGCTGAGCCCATGGTGTTTGGTGACTGCAGCTACCGCCGCGGAGGTTGAGGGCCTCAAGGCGGTGCTGAAAAAGGCCGAGGCCGAGGCGGCCGAAAAGAAAGCGGCTGCCTAAAAGGCGGTGGCCGAACTTGAGACGGTGAAGACCGCCGGTGAGAAGCATGAGGCTCGAGTGGCTGAAGTGCAGGTGGAGCTCAAGGATGCCGTCACAAAATGTGAGGCCCTTGGCCGAAAGCAGAAGTACCAGTCCTCCGAGCTGTCCAAGGTGGAGAAAGTGCTCCAGTAGACAAGGACCGAAGTGTGGGGTGCCCGTGAAGAACTCCGCCAAGTGAGGCAGATCACGGATCATAAGCCGTACTTACTGCAGTGTGTTTTTGGCGGCAACAGGTTCGCCTTGCTGACGCGGGTCTGGTGCTCCTCAAGCGTTTTCGCCGAGCTTCCCAGGAGTGTGGCGGATGCGGCAGAGCACTATGCCAAGCGGGAGGAGCACTCCAATCAAAGCCTCTTCTGGGCGCAGTTCCAGGCGCCCGAGCATCCTCCCCTCCTCAGCAACTCGATGAAGCAACTAATGGAGCTGCATCGAATGGACGGACCAGCCATGAAGGATCTCTGTGTCCGGCTGTGGCCCTCGGAGGCGATTCCGAGCAGCTACTTTGGTTTGGTGTAGAAGCTGCGTGATGCATCGCCCCAGATTGATGCCGTGAAGCGCTCTGCATGCCTTGAGGGAGCTAGGCTGACCTTCGCGAAGACCATGGTACATTGGCCCAAGATCAAGCCAATGGATATGGCCACTGGCCCTCCGCCAGTTGGGAAAGAGCATCACTGATGTCGCTTGAACTACATCGGTATTTCCCCAAAGAGGAAGGGATGATGCAGCATAGCTACGGTAGGTATTGATACGTCTCCAACGTATCTATAATTTATGAAGTGTTCATGCCATGTTTACAACAATTTTATATGGTTTTGGTATGATTTGGATGGAACTAACCCGGACTGACGCTGTTTTCAGCAGAACTACCGTGGTGTTGTTTTTTGTACAGAAATAAAAGCTCTCCAAATGCAACAAAACTTTTTAAAGATTTTTTTGGAACAAAAGAGGCACTTCAAGCTTCGTGGGAGGACCAAAAGGTGAAGGAGGTGAGCAAAAGACACCTGGGTGCACCAGGAGGTCCATGCGCGCCCAGGTGGGTTGTGTCCACCTCGAGGCCCATCTTCGCGTGATTCCAACGCTAAAAAATCCTATAAATAGCACAAATAACCCTAGATCAGAAGTTCCGCCGCCGCAAGCCTCTGTAGCCACGAAAAACCAATCTAGACCCCGTTCTGGCACCATGTCGGAGGAAGAAATCATCATCGGCGGCCATCTTCATCATCCCGGCGGCCACCATGATGAGGAGGGAGTAGTCCACCCTCGGGGCTGAGGATTTGTACCAGTATCTATGTGTTTAATCTCTCTCTCTCTCTTGTGTTCTTGAGATGTCACGATCTTGATGTATCGCGAGCTTTGTTAATATAGTTGGATCATATGGTGTTTTCCCCTCTCTATCTTGTTGTGATGAATTGGGTTTTCCCTTTGAGATTTCGTTTTATCGGATTGAATACTTTTATGGATTTGAGAGCACTTGATCTATGTCTTGGCACTCAACTCGCGGATTCCCGAGGTGACATTGGGGTAATCTATGCATAGGGGTTGATGCACATTTTCGTCCTTGTTTCCCCGGTAGAAAACTTGGGGCACTCTTTGAGGTTCTTCGTGTTGGATTGAGTATTATGAATCTGAAATTGTTTGATGCATATCGTATAATCAACTCACGGATACTCGCGGTGACATTGTAGTATCTAGGTGACATTAGAGTTGGTTGATGTGTATCATATGGTGTTATTTTAGTACGAACTCTTGGTTAGATCGATCGAAAAGAATAGCTTGGTGTTATTTTAGTACGAACTCTAGGATAGATTGATCAGAAAGAATAGCTTTGAGGTGGTTTCGTACCCTACAAACAATTTCTTCTTATGTTCTCCGCTAGATAGGAATTTTGGAGTGATTCTTCATCGCACGTTGGGGGAAGGTTATATGATCCAATTATATTAGCATTGTTGAGAGATTGCACTAGCGAAAGTACGGACCCTAGGCCTCATTTTCAAGCATTGCAATACCGTTTGTGCTCTGTTTTATCAATTGCTACCTTGCTGTTTTTTATTGTTCCTATCACAAAAATCAATATCTACTATCATTACTATGCATGTTTCACCATCTCTTCGCCGAACTAGTGCACATATACAATTTACCATTGTATTTGGTGTGTTGGGGACATAAGAGACTCTTTGTTATTTGGTTGCAGGGTTGTTTGAGAGAGACCATCTTGATCCTACGCCTCCCATGGATTGATAAATCTTAGGTCATCCACTTGAGGGAAAATTGCTACTGTCCTACAAAACTCTGCGCTTGGAGGCCCAACACGAGTCTACAAGAACAAGTTGTGTAGTAGACATCAGGTATTTCCCTCGGTTATGAAACCAAGGTATCAATCCAGTAGGAGAACCAAGCAACACTATGTAAATGGTACCTGCACACAAAGAACAAATACTTGCAACCCGACGCTTATGAGGGGTTGTCAATCCCTCTACGGGTAACGGCGCCAGAAATTGTCAAGTTGACGGGATAAAAATTATGTAGATTGGATAAATAGATCTCGATAAAACACGAAATAAAATAAGTAACAAAAAAGTGCAGCAAGGTATTTTTGGGTTTTTGGAATAATGGATCTGAAAATAAAAGCGAATAAAAATAGATCTCAAAGCAAATATGATAAAGAATAGACCCCGGGGCCGTAGATTTCACTAGTGGCTTCTCTCAAGAAAATAGCATACGGTGGGTAAATACTGTTAGGCAATTGATAGAAGATCGAATAATTATGACGATATCCAAGGCAATGATCAATATATAGGCATAACGTCCAAGATTAGTAGACCGACTCCTGCCTGCATCTACTACTATTACTCCACACATCGACCGCTATCCAGCATGCATCTAGTGTATTAAGTTCATGGAAAAATGGAGTAATGCAATAAGAATGATGACATGATGTAGACGAGATCTATTCATGTAGGAATAGCCCCCATCTTGTTATCCTTAATAGCAACAATACATGCGTGTCTTGCTGCCCCTTCTGTCACTGGGAAAGAACACCGCACGATCGAACCCATCACAAAGCACCTCTTCCCATGGCAAGAAAAATCGATTTAGTTGGCCTAACTAAACCAAAGATTCGAAGAAGAAATAGGAGGATATAAATAATCATGCATATAAGAGATCAAAAGAAGACTCAAATAATATTCATGGATATAGATCTGATCATAAACTCAAAGTTCATCGGATCCCAATAAACACACCACAAAAAAGAGTTACATCAAATAGATCTCCAAGGGACCATTGTATTGAGAATCAAAAGAGAGAGAGGAAGCCATCTAGCTACTGCCTACGGACCCGTAGGTCTATGATGAACTACTCACGCATCATCGGAGAGGCACCAATGAGGATGTTGAACCCCTTCGTGATGGTGTCTAGATTGGATCTCGTGGTTCTGGAACTTGCGGCGGCTGGAATTGTGTTTCATCGACTCCCCTAGGGTTTCTGGAATATTTAGGGATTTATAGGGCGAAGAGGCGGTGCGAGAGGCCATCAAGGGGGGCACATCCCCCCTGGGCGCGCCCTGGTGGGTTGTGCCCACCTTGGGCCTTCCCTCTGATACTTCTTTGGCCCATCTTGTGTCTTCTGGTCCAAAAAAAATCTCCAAAAAATTTCACTGCGTTTGGACTCCGTTTGGTACTGATATTCTACGAAGTAAAAAACAAGCAAAAAATAGCAACTGGCACTGGGCACTATGTCAATAGGTTAGTCCCAAAAAATGATATAAAGTTGCTATAAAATGATTGTAAAACATCCAAGAATGATAATATAACAGCATGGAACAAGCAAAAATTATAGATACGTTGGAGTCATATCAATCGCCGCCCCGAACAGTACTTTGCGCAAGTTATGGATGGTGCTCGGGCGATAGAGGGCCAGTGTTCTAAGGATGTAAGCTTTGAGTGATTGTGTCAAGTAGTCAACTGGACCTTTTGCTTTATGATGCGGCCCGTTTATATACTATGGTGTTTTTATTTTGACTCCTGTGTGGCCGTTTATTATTCTGAAAGTTACCAGTCATCGGATTCAGCCCCCAAGTAAATGGTACAAGGGGTGTCTCGTCTCCGCACTGTTACCCTTAGCCGACGTCTCGGTGCCGAAGGCGGTAGTGCGTGAGAGGGACTAGGCAATCAGACTATTCGTATTTATTGCTTTCACTTAGCTATAGGAGCTTGACGGTGGGAGCTAATGACTAGCTCCCATGTTTTGTGATGTACGTGGGAGCCGAAGCATGCCTTTGTAATCACATGGTTTGTGTTAGGACAAACCCTCCGTATGACACGGATAAATCGCCAACGATTTCTTAGTTTAACACTTGTCATCAGATCGCTGACCAGTTCTCGCTTACTATGACGGTCAGTTTTCAACTTTCTCCCCTGAGGTGCTTAACTGGACTAGCCAGAAGTACAATCGTAGGGGTTCTCCCTTTACCTTCTTAGCCGAACGTGTGGAATGTAAGAAGGCAAGCATAGGAGCCGGGCAACCCAACTATTGACCCAAGACATAGTTCGAAACTAATGCATATAGTGCAATATCCGAGACGCCGAACACTCAACGAAAAGTGGTGCCGGACTTAGTACGTAGATCTAATGGGAAGATCAAGCCTTTGGTCAATTAACCGATTTGTATTTGTTACACAATGTGTGCATGCACACAAGTTCGAAGAGCGGGAAAAAAGAGAAGAAAGAGGGCTAGATAATGTGGATGCCCGAACACCGTAAAAGATGCTTTTATTTTCCATAAGCTCTAGATGTCTATCCATGCAATTCGAACTGCTGAAGCGTTTATGATAATTAAGAAAAGAAAATTTTACACAGGGCCTTGATGTGTGGGTCGAAGCCTCAAGTGTGCCCTGTTGCATGTATGCGCCTTTTCTTCTGCAAGGTGGAGGGGAGTGAATTGGACGTCCGTGTAGAACACCGCATGCTTGCGAGGGGTGCCTTCAATAGGGACCGTGAGATGTAGCCTTGCCATCATAGCTTGATGCTGAGCGAGTCCGGAGTCCTGCCCGTTGTCGTCCGAGGATGCGGTCATGCCATAGTTCGGTTGAGCCGAACACATGGTGTTATGTGTTTAACATGAGCCCCCATGGCCGCCCATGGTATCTTGAGAGTGAAGTTGTGCTGACGAGGCACGTAGAGTGCGATGAAGGCGGGCATGTCGTGGGGAGCGTATCCCTATTTGCAGCATACGCAGGCGGGTTCCCATGACGGGGATCGGGCGCGAGCCCGTTTAATTGTATCTTTTGCCTTTACGGCGGGCTGATACTTCGGCCCGTTGGCGGCGGATTGGTCTTCGGTTGCCAGGGCCGCAGTGTGTGTTCCTTAGTCCGGAGGGAGCGCTTCGTGTTGTCGTTGATCGTTATGACGCCCGCGGGGCCAGGCATCTTCAGCTTGAGGTATGCGTAATGCAGGACGACATTGAATTTGGCGAACGCCGTTCGGCCGAGGAGGGCATGGTAGCCACTGCGGAATGGGGCGATATCGAAGATTAAGTCTTTGCTTTGGGAGTTGTCCGGCGAGCCGAATACCACTTCCAAAGTTATCGTGCCTGAGCAGCGGGCCTCTACGCCCGGAATAACCCCCTTGAAGGTGGTGCTGCTGGGTTTGATCCTTGACGGATGGATCCCCATTTTTCTCACTGTGTCTGCATAAATCAGATTGAGGCTACTGCCTCCGTCCATTAGGACTCTCGTGAGGTGGTACCCATCGATAATGGGGTCAAGTACCAGGGCCGCCGATCCTCCATGACAGATACTGGTTGGATGGTCCCTGCGATCGAAGGTGATCGGGCAAGCCGACCACGGGTTGAACTTCGGCGCTACGGGCTCGACGGCTTACACATCCCACAACGCGCGCTTCCTCTCCTTCCTTGGTATATGGGTGGCATAGATCATGTTCACCGTCTTGACCTCGAAAGGGAATGGTTTTTGGCCTCCATTGTTCGGCCTGCGGGGCTCATCATCATCCTCGCTTCGTGGGCTTTTGCCCGAGTCTTCGGCTGTGAGCTTGCCGGCCTGCTTTATCACCCAACAATTATAGTTGGTGTGGTTGGCGGGCTTTTCATCAGTGCCATGAGTCTGGCAGGGCCTGTCCAGGATTGCGTCCAGCTTGGTTGGGTCATCCTGGTTGCCTTTAGAAGGCTCTTCAGATTACGGAGTCCGGCATTGACTGTCGTTTTGTCCGCTTCGCCGTCATTATGGCGGCATTTGTTCTTGTTCCTTCATGGCTTCCCATTCCCGTCCTGAACTTTTGAGGTGTTGGGGGTGTCGGGGTTGGTGCTTCTACGAGCCAGTCAACTATCCTCTCCGGCGCAAAAGCGGGTCATCAGGGAGGTGAGAGCTGACATCATTCTTGGCTTGTCCTGGCCGAGCTGGCATGCTAGCCATTCATCCCGAATACTATGCTTGAAGGCGGCTATAGCTTCAGTGTCCGGACAATCAATGATCTGGTTCTTCTTGGTCAAAAACCGGTTCCAAAATTGTCGGGCTGACTCGCCGGGCTGCTGGATTACATTTCTCAAGTCATCGGCGTCCGGGGGTCGGACATAAGTGCCCTGAAAGTTAGCTCGAAAAGCTTCCTCGAGCTCCTCCCAACATCCTATGGAGTCTTTAGGGAGGCTATTTAGCCAGTGTCGAGCTAGACCCTTGAGCTTTAATGGTAGGTACTTGATGGTGTGAAGGTCGTCCCCTCGTGCCATGTGAATGTGCAACAGAAAATCTTCGATCCATACTGCCGGATCTGTTGTCCCATCGTAGGGCTCAATATTTACAGGATTGAAACCTTCCGGGAATTGGTGAGGCATCACTCTATCTATGAAGCAAAGAGGGTGAGCGGAGCCCCTGATTCGGGCTACGTCGCACCGGAGATCATCTGTCATCCGGGCTCTTTGCAGCTCCCGAGCTTGATCATTTCGGTCTAGCCAGTATTTGTATCCGTCCTGTCTAGCAGGAGGATCTCTTTTAGGTCCATAGATGGACCTTGTTAGACCTGCCTGAGCGTCCAAGTCACGGCATAGGTCATACTCATAGCCTGGTCGTACTGGCTCCTTGCCTTGACGGCGAGGGTAAGTGGAAGGTTGTTCGGTTTTATCGGCTGTCCGGTCCCATCCTCGAGGGGGGCGGTTTGGCTGGTCCGCCTGAGTGTACTTTGCAGGCGCTGGCTCTATGGCCTCGTAATTGAATTGCGGCAGTAGCTTTTGCTTCGGGTAGCTTTTGGTCTGTCGCTTGTGGTCGTACTCCTCTTCGGCATGTAGGACTTTAGTCCATCTCTCATTAAGGGTATCTTGTTCGGACTTTATTTTTTGCCGCTGTTTTTTCAGGCTTCGTGCGGTGGCAATTAGCTGCCGTTTAAACCGCTCTTGATCCAGCGGGTCTTCGGGGACGATGAAATCCTCGTCGCCCAAACTGACCTCCTCTTCGGAAGGGGGAGGTAGTTGCTGTCTTCGGAGTCATCGAGGTATTCGACATCGAGCGGGTCCTCATGCTCCTCGTGGTCATTTTGCGGCTGTTCGTTGGAGCCGGGATCGCCGAGGGTCTCCGCATTGTCCGGGGTGGCATTTTCTCTAGTGTCCGTGTTGCTCGCATGGCTTCGACGCGCCTTGGAGCGGCAGCGCTGTCTGCGGTGTTTCGGCGGCTCATCGTTGGGCCTGCCATTATCCTTCCCGGGAGTGCCGTCATCTTCTTTTGGGGTGTCCACCATGAAGACATCGTAGGTGGACGTGGCCGTCTAGCGGCCGGTGACGGGGGGAGCAGCATCGGTGTTAGCCGTGGCTCCACTATCCTCGTCCATGTATTCGGCGTTTTTTGAGGTGTAGTCCAACATGTCAGTTAAGTCCTCGACTATGGCCACTAAGTGGGTGGTGGGTGGGACGTAAAATTCCCTGAAATCTGCCTCAGAGGGCTACTGATCGCAAGCCGAGGGTGGATCTTCCCGAATAGCCATCATCTGGATCCGGTCCAGCACCTCGTTCAATAAGGCGAGGGTCGCCGGACTGGTACGCGGCGGCCGCCGAGGGCCGGTCTCCGACGTGGCGGGGCAAGGAATAATCCGGGCCCAGGCTAGATCCTGGTCTTCAAGGGCCGAGTTGACCTCGAGGCCTGGGGTCGGACAGTCATAAGAGACCGAGGACAAGACCTGGTCTTCGGACGCTGTTTCCATATTGGGGTCGAAGCCAAGTCGTCGAGGGGGAGTTCGGCCAGGAATGATTCCTGGCTTCTGAACATCGACCCGTCGCTGGGGCTCAAGGCCGGAGACATGTCATGAGGAGAGGGTTCGGTCGAGAGTGACTCTTGGCGTCCGAACACTGCTTCCGCATTGAGGCATTATTGGCATGGTAGAAGGGGATTCCTGGCCTCCGGTCAGGGTGAAGCCGTCCGAGCTCAAGACCGGCTGAAGGACTAAGGTCGATCGGTAGATCGGACCGGGGGAAAGCTCCGGAGCAGGCACAGCAAGGCCCATGGGGGCACAGGGAGAGGTTGCGAATCTGGTAAAGACCAGATCGCCACGGGCGTCCGCTACGTACTCCAAGTTACAAAATCGAATCCGGTGCTCCGAGCCAAAATTGTTGATTTGGTCTAGATGACCAGTTGGGTTGGCATGCAGCACGATGCTGCCGAACGCGAAGGGTTGGCTGGGGACAAAGAGGTCCACAGAGCTGATGCCCTCTTCGATGATCAGGCGAGCCATTGATCCTTCGGCGACCCAACAACGGAACTCTCAATGAAAGCACCAATGTCGGTGTCAAAACCGGCGAATCTCGGGTAGGGGGTCCCGAGCTGTGTATCTAGGATCAATGGGGAACAAGGGACGATGAACACGGTGTTTACCCAGGTTCGGGCCCTCTCAAAGAGGTAAAACCCTACGTCCTGCTTGATTGTATTTGATCTGTATGATATGGTTACAGAGTCGATCTACCACGAGATCAGGCGAGCTAAACTCTAGGTTGATGGGATGATGGATGTTGCTCTGGCCCTAAAGACTATAACCCTCCGGTTTATATAGACACCAGTAGGGTTAGGGTTACATGCGATCGGTTACAATGAAGGAAAGATCATGCTAACCCTTGACTTTTAGGGCACACCATGACTCCGAAGATCTCCTACTCAGTCACGGATCCGCACTCTAGCTTGGCTTGTAGTGGCCCATCAGTCCGGCCCATATGCAGTAGGCCGACGGCCCGAGGACCCCTTAATCCAGGACTCCCTCACCTGGTCATACATGGCTTACCAAGCCGATGCGTGTCCCTTCGGTGAGACGCGGGTCCGACCGACTGACTGTTGGTGCGACCGACCGTTAAGTATTACACGATGGAAACTTGTGGCTATCGGGTGATTGTCACGACCAAGCGTTCAAAAACTCATGATAAATCAATTACCGTCTTTTTCCAAACAACCAAGTATTTTCACAGAAATACAATACATATAGATGGAGTGATTGTCACGGTTGCAAACCGCCATGACGACGCAAGTTCACCGCAGCAGCAACCGAGTAGGTCACTTCAACGTTGGAGGGGAAGGAGGGCAGCTCACCTCGCCTACGATGCATGCCCAGCGCCACCGCCACAGCTAGTTCCGTGATTTGGCTTCTCCTACCGCCCATTTGAACAGTTGCACTGGTTGCTCATCCCATCCCGCAGGCATGCGCATTCTTTCCTCCGCAGTCGACTCCGTGAATATGATCTCTGCCCTTAGCCCTAGCTCGAAACCAACGCGACGCTGCTGAAGGAAATATGCCCTAGAGGCAATAATAAAGTTGTTATTTTATATTTCCTTATTCATGATAAAGGTTTATTATTCATGCTATAATTGTATTGATCGAAAACTTAAATACATGTGTGAATACATAAACAAATACCGTGTCCCTAGTATGCCTCTACTAGACTAGCTCGTTGATCAAAGATGGCTAAGGTTTCCTAACCATAGACATGTGTTGTCATTTGATAACGGGATCACATCATTAGGAGAATGATGTGATGGACAAGACCCATCCGTTAGCTTAGCATATGATCGTTCAGTTTATTGCTACTACTTTCTTAATGTCAAATACATATTCCTTCGACCATGAGATCATGCAACTACCGGCTACCGGAGGAATGCCTTGTGTGCTATCAAACGTCACAACGTAACTGGGTGATTATAAAGATGCTCTACAGGTATCTCTGAAGGTGTCTGTTGAGTTGGCATGGATCGAGATTGGGATTTGTCACTCCGAGTTTCGGAGAGGTATCTCTGGGCCCTCTCGGTAATACACATCATAAGCTTGCAAGCACATGACTAAGGAGTTAGTTACGAGGTGATGTATTACGGAACGAGTAAAGAGACTTGCCAGTAACGAGATTGAACTAGGTATGAAGATACCGACGATTGAATCTCGGGCAAGTAACATACCGATGGACAAAGGGAATTACGTATGTTGTCATAAGGTTCGACCGATAAAGATCTTCGTAGAATATGTAGGAGCCAATATGGGCATCCAGGTTCCGCTATTGGTTATTGACCAGAGAGGTGTCTCGGTCATGTCTACATAGTTCTCGAACCCGTAGGGTCCGCACTCTTAATGTTCGTTGACGATATAGTATTATATGAGTTATGTATGTTGGTGACCGAATGTTGTTCGGAGTCCCGGATGTGATCATGGACATGACGAGGAGCTCTGGAATAGTCCGGAGGTGAAGTTTGATATATGGGATAATAGTGTTTGATCTCTGGAAGGGTTCTGGAATTCACCGGAAGGGGTTCTGGATGTTTCCCGAAATGTTTGGGTATGAGAACACTTTATTTGGGCCAAAGGGGAAAGCCCACGAGGCTTTTGGAAAGTGCAAAGGGAGTTTTGCGGAGACTAGAGGCCAGATGCCAGGGACCCTGGTGTCTGGGCCCAGACACCGGGAACCCTGGCGTCTGGCCTTGGAGTCCAAGAAGGACTCTTGCCTTTCGGGTAAAACCGACTTTGAGGAGGCTTTTACTCCAAGTTTCGACCCCAAGGCTCAACATATAAATAGAGGGGCAGGACTAGGACCCAAGACACATCAAGATACACCAAGCCGTGTGCCGCAACCCCGTCCCTCTAGTTTATCCTCCGTCTGGTTTCTGTAGTGCTTGGCGAAACCCTGCGGAGATTGTTCTTCATCACCAACCGTCACCACGCCGTCGTGCTGCCGGAACTCATCTACTACTTCGCCCCTCTTGCTGGATCAAGAAGGCAAGGACGTCATCGAGCTAAATGTGTGCTGAACACGGAGGTGTCGTACGTTCGGTACTTGATCGGGACGGATCGTGAAGGTGTACGACTACATCAACCGCGTTGATAAACGCTTCCGCTTGGCGATCTTCAAGGGTATGAAGATGCTCTCCCCCTCTCGTAGCTATGCATCTCCATGGATAGATCTTGCGTGTGCGTAGAATTTTTTTTGTTTTCCATGCAACGTTTCCCAACAGTGGCATCCGAGCCAGGTCTATGTGTAGATGATATGCACGAGTAGAACACAAAGAGTTGTGGGTGGTGATAGTCATACTGCTTACCACCAACGTCTTATTTTGATTCGGCGGTATTGTAAGATGAAGCGGCCCGGACCAACCTTACATGTCCACGTACATGAGACCGGTTCCATCGACAGACATGCAACTTGTTTTGCATAAAGGTGGCTGGCGGGTGTCTGTTTCTCCTACTTTAGTTGAATCGAATTTGACTGCAGACGGTCCTTGAAGAAGGTTAAAACAGCAAACTTGATAAATCACTGTTGTGGTTTTTGCCGTAGGTAAGAACGGTTCTTGCTAGAAACCCGTAGCAGCCACGTAAAACCTGCAAACAACAAAGTAGAGGACGTCTAACTTGTTTTTGCAGGGTATGCTGTGATGTGATATGGTCAAGACATGATGTGATATACGTTATTGTATGAGATGATCATGTTTTGTAATTTATCGGCAACCGGCAGGAGCCTTATGGTTGTCTCTTTATTAATAGACCCTGGGGCCATAGCTTTCACTAGAGGCTTCTCTCATGAAGGCAAATAATATGATGGGTGAACAAATTACTGTCGAGCAATTGATAGAAAAGCGCAAAGTTATGACGATATCCAAGGCAATGATTATGCATATAGGCATCACGTCTGTGTCAAGTAGACCGACTCCTGCCTGCATCTACTACTATTTCTCGACACATCGACCGCTATCCAGCATGCATCTAGAGTATTAAGTTCATAAAGAATGGAGTAACGCCTTAAGTAAGATGACATGATGTAGAGGAATTAACTCAAGCAATATGATGAAAACCCCATCTTTTTATCCTCGATGGCTGTTGGGGAACATGCAATTTCAAAAAAATTCCTACGTTCACGCAAGATCTATCTAGGAGATGCATAGCAACGAGAGGGGAGAGTATGTCCATGTACCCTCATAGACCGAAAGCGTAAGCGTTAGCTTAACGCGGTTGATGTAGTCGAACGTCTTCGCGATCCAACCGATCAAGCACCGAACGTACGGCACCTCCGAGTTCAGCACACGTTCAGCTCGATGACGTCCCTCGAGCTCTTGATCTAGTTGAGGATGAGGGAGAGTTCCGTCAGCATGACGGCGTGGCGACGGTGATGATGAAGTTACCTGCGCAGGGCTTCGCCTAAGCACTACGACGATATGACCGAGGTGTGTAACTGTGGAGGGGGGCACCGCACATGGTTAAGAGAGAACTTGGTGTGTCCTAGGGTGCCCCCTGCCCCCGTATATAAAGGAGGGGGAGGAGGAGGCCGGCCCTAGAGGGGGGCGCGCCAAGGGGGGAGTCCTACTTGGACTCCTAGTCCAAGTAGGATTCGGCCCCCCCTCCTTCCATCCACCGGAGAGGGAAAAGGGGAAGGGAGAGAGATGGAGAAGGAAAGAGGGGGGCCGGCCCCCTCCCCTAGTCCAATTTGGTTTGGGTAAGGGGGGGCGCGCCCCTTTCACGTGGCCTCTCTCCTCTCCTCCAATAAGGCCCAATAGGCCCATTACTTCTCCCGGGGGGTTCCGGTAACCTCCCGGTACTCCGGAAAAATGCCCGAATCACTCGGAACCATTCCGATGTCCAAATGCAACCTTCCAATATATGAATCTTTACCTCTCGACCATTTCGAGACTCCTCATCATGTCAGTGATCTCATCCGGGATTCCGAAAAAACTTCGGTTCATCAAATCACATAACTCATAATACAAATCGTCATCAAACGTTAAGCGTGCGGACCTTACGGGTTCGAGAACTATGTAGACATGACCGAGACACATCTCCGGTCAATAATCAATAGTGGAACCTGGATGCTCATATTGGCTCCTACATATTCTACGAAGATCTTTATCGGTCAAACCGCATAACAACATACGTTATTCCCTTTGTCATCGGTATGTTACTTGCCCGAGATTCGATCGTCGGTATCATCATACCTAGTTCAATCTCATTACCGGCAAGTCTCTTTACTCATTCCGTAGTGCATCATCCCGTAACTAACTCATTAGTCACATTGCTTGCAAGGCTTCATATGATGTGCATTACCGAGAGGGCCCAGAGATACCTCTCCGATACTCGGAGTGACAAATCCTAATCTCGATCTATGCCAACCCAACAAACACCTTCGGAGACACCTGTAGAGCATCTTTATAATCACCCAGTTACGTTGTGATGTTTGATAGCACACAAGGTGTTCCTCCGGTACTCGGGAGTTGCATAATCTTATAGTCAGAGGAATATGTATAAGTCATGAAGAAAGCTATAGCAATAAAACTTAACGATCATTATGCTAAGCTAACGGATGGGTCTCGTCCATCACATCATTCTCCTAATGATGTGATCCCGTTAATCAAATGACAACACATGTCTATGGTTAGGAAACTTAACCATCTTTGATTAATGAGCTAGTCAAGTAGAGGCATACTAGGGACACTCTGTTTGTCTATGTATTCACACATGTACTAAGTTTCCGGTTAATACAATTCTAGCATGAATAATAAACATTTATCATGATATAAGGAAATATAAATAACAACTTTATTATTGCCTCTAGGGCATATTTCCTTCAGTCTCCCACTTGCACTAGAGTCAATAATCTAGATTACATAGTAATGATTCTAACACCCATGGAGTCTTGGTGCTGATCATGTTTTGCTCGTGGTAGAGGCTTAGTCAACGGGTCTGCAACATTCAGATCCGTATGTATTTTGCAAATCTCTATGTCTCCCTCCTTGACTTGATCGCGGATGGAATTGAAGCGTCTCTTGATGTGTTTGGTTCTTTTGTGAAATCTGGATTCCTTCGCCAAGGCAATTGCTCCAGTATTGTCACAAAAGATTTTCATTGGACCCGATGCACTAGGTATTACACCTAGATCGGATATGAACTCCTTCATCCAGAATCCTTCATTTGCTGCTTCCGAAGCAGCTATGTATTCCACTTCACACGTAGATCCCGCCACGACGCTCTGCTTGGAACTGCACCAACTGACAGCTCCACCATTCAATATAAATACGTATCCGGTTTGTGACTTAGAGTCATCCTGATCAGTGTCAAAGCTTGCATCAACGTAACCATTTACGACAAGCTCTTTGTCACCTCCATAAATGAGAAACATATCCTTAGTCCTTTTCAGGTATTTCAGGATGTTCTTGACCGCTGTCCAGTGATCCACTCCTGGATTACTTTGGTACCTCCCTGCTAAACTTATAGCAAGGCACACATCAGGTCTGGTACACAGCATTGCACACATGATAGAACCTATGGCTGAAGCATAGGGAATGACTTTCATTTTCTCTCTATCTTCTGCAGTGGTCGGGCATTGAGTCTTACTCAACTTCACACCTTGCAACACAGGCAAGAACCCTTTCTTTGACTGATCCATTTTGAACTTCTTCAAAACTTTATCAAGGTATGTGCTTTGTGAAAGTCCTATTAAGCGTCTTGATCTATCCCTATAGATCCTGATGCCCAATATATAAGCAGCTTCACCGAGGTCTTTCATTGAAAAATTCTTATTCAAGTATCCTTTTATGCTATCCAGAAATTCTATATCATTTCCAATCAACAATATGTCATCCACATATAATATCAAAAACGCTACAGAGCTCCCACTCACTTTCTTGTAAATACAGGCTTCTCCAAAAGTCTGTATAAAACCATATGCTTTGATCACTTCATCAAAGCGTATATTCCAACTCCGAGATACTTGCACCAGTCCATAAATGGATCGCTGGAGCTTGCACACTTTGTTAGCACCTTTAGGATCGACAAAACCTTCTGGTTGCATCATATACAACTCTTCTTTAATAAATTCATTAAGGAATGCAGTTTTGACATCCATTTGCCAAATTTCATAATCATAAAATGCGGCAATTGCTAACATGATTCGAACAGACTTAAGCATCGCTAAGGGTGAGAAGGTCTCATCGTAGTCAACTCCTTGAACTTGTCGAAAACCTTTCGCAACAAGTCGAGCTTTGTAGACAGTAACATTACCGTCAGCGTCAGTCTTCTTCTTGAAGATCCATTTATTCTCTATGGCTTGCCGATCATCGGGCAAGTCAACCAAAGTCCACACTTTGTTCTCATACATGGATCCCATCTCAGATTTCATGGCCTCAAGCCATTTCGCGGAATCTGGGCTCATCATCGCTTCCTCATAGTTCGTAGGTTCGTCATGGTCTAGTAACATGACTTCCAGAACAGGATTATCGTACCACTCTGGTGTGGAACGTACTCTGGTTGACCTACGAGGTTCGGTAGTAACTTGATCCAAAGTTTCATGATCATCATCATTAACTTCCTCACTAATTGGTGTAGGCATCACTGGAACTGATTTCTGTGATGAACTACTTTCCAATTCGGGAGAAGGTACAATTACCTCATCAAGTTCTACTTTCCTCCCACTCACTTCTTTCGAGAGAAACTCCTTCTCTAGAAAGGATCCATTCTTAGCAACGAATATCTTGCCTTCAGATCTATGATAGAAGGTGTACCCAACAGTCTCCTTTGGGTATCCTATGAAGACGCATTTCTCCGATTTGGGTTCGAGCTTATCAGGTTGAAGCTTTTTCACATAAGCATCGCAGCCCCAAACTTTAAGAAACGACAGCTTAGGTTTCTTGCCAAACCACAGTTCATATGGTGTCGTCTCAACGGATTTAGATGGTGCCCTATTTAACGTGAATGCAGCTGTCTCTAATGCATAACCCCAAAACGATAGTGGTAAATCGGTAAGAGACATCATAGATCGCACCATATCTAATAAAGTACGGTTACGATGTTCGGACACACCATTACACTGTGGTGTTCCAGGTGGCGTGAGTTGCGAAACTATTCCACATTGTTTAAAATGAAGACCAAACTCATAACTCAAATATTCACCTCCACGATCAGATCATAGAAACTTTATTTTCTTGTT
Organism: Thinopyrum elongatum; assembly: GCA_011799875.1. Taxonomy (NCBI): domain Eukaryota; kingdom Viridiplantae; phylum Streptophyta; class Magnoliopsida; order Poales; family Poaceae; genus Thinopyrum; species Thinopyrum elongatum. Next base: position 179,857,140 of record CM022299.1, on the reverse strand, counting down.
ACGATGATTTTCCACTTCACTCTAAAATTCTTTGAACTTTTCAAATGTTTCAGACTTATGTTTCATTAAGTAGATATACTCATATCTGCTCAAATCATCTGTGAAGGTCAGAAAATAACGATACCCACCGCGAGCCTCAACACTCATCGGACCGCATACATCGGTATGTATTATTTCCAATAAGTCAGTTGCTCGCTCCATTGTTCCGGAGAACGGAGTTTTAGTCATCTTGCCCATGAGGCATGGTTCGCAAGTATCAAGTGATTCATAATCAAGTGATTCCAAAAGCCCATCAGCATGGAGTTTCTTCATGCGCTTTACACCAATATGACCTAAACGGCAGTGCCACAAATAAGTTGCACTATCATTATTAACTTTGCATCTTTTGGCTTCAATATTATGAATATGTGTATCACTACAGTCGAGATTCAACAAAAATAGACCACTCCTCAAGGGTGCATGACCATAAAAGATATTATTCATATAAATAGAACAACCATTATTCTCTGATTTAAATGAATAACCGTCTCGCATCAAACAAGATCCAGATATAATGTTCATGCTCAACGCTGGCACCAAATAACAATTATTTAGGTCTAAAACTAATCCCGAAGGTAGATGTAGAGGTAGCGTGCCGACGGCGATCACATCGACTTTGGAACCATTTCCCACGCGCATCGTCACCTCGTCCTTAGCCAATCTTCGTTTAATCCGTAGCCCCTGTTTCGAGTTACAAATATGAGCAACCGAACCGGTATCAAATACCCAGGCACTACTACGAGCATTAGTAAGGTACACATCAATAACATGTATATCAAATATACCTTTGTTCACTTTGCCATCCTTCTTATCCGCCAAATACTTGGGGTAGTTCCGCTTCCAGTGACCAGTCCCTTTGCAGTAGAAGCACTCAGTTTCAGGCTTAGGTCCAGACTTGGGCTTCTTCCCGGGAGTAGCAACTTGCTTGCTATTCTTCTTGAAGTTCCCCTTATTTCCTTTGCCCTTTTTCTTGAAACTAGTGGTCTTGTTAACCATCAACACTTGATGCTCTTTCTTGATTTCTACCTCCGCAGCTTTGAGCATAGCGTAGAGCTCGGGAATTGTCTTATTCATCCCTTGCATATTATAGTTCATCACGAAGCCTTTGTAGCTTGGTGGCAGTGATTGAAGAACTCTGTCAATAACACTATCATCCGGAAGATTAACTCCCAGCTGAGTCAAGTGGTTATGGTACCCAGACATTCTGAGTATGTGTTCACTGACAGAACTGTTCTCCTCCATCTTGCGGCTATAGAACTTGTTGGAGACTTCATATCTCTCAACTCGGGCATTTGCTTGAAATATTAACGTCAACTCCTGGAACATCTCAGATGCTCCATGACGTTCAAAACGTCTTTGAAGTCCCGATTCTAAGCCGTAGAGCATGGCACACTGAACTATAGAGTAGTCATCAGACCGCGTTTGCCAGACGTTCAAAGCGTCTACATTAGCGGGAGTGGGCTTGTCACCTAGCGGTGGATCAAGGACATAATTCTTCTGTGCAGCAATGAGGATAATCCTCAAGTTACGGACCCAGTCCGTGTAGTTGCTACCATCATCTTTCAACTTAGCTTTCTCTAGGAACGCATTAAAATTCAAGGGAACGGTAGCACGGGCCATTGATCTACAACAACATAGATATGCAAAAACTATCAGGTACTAAGTTCATGATAAATTAAGTTCAATTAATCATATTACTTAAGAACTCCCACTTAGATAGACATCCCTCTAGTCATCTAAATGATCACGTGATCCATATCAACTAAACCATGTCCGATCATCACGTGAGATGGAGTAGTTTTCAATGGTGAACATCTCTATGTTGATCATATCTACTATATGATTCACGCTCGACCTTTCGGTCTCAGTGTTCCGAGGCCATATCTGCATATGCTAGGCTTGTCAAGTTTAACCCGAGTATTCTGCACATGCAAAACTGGCTTGCACCCGTTGTATGTGAACGTAGAGCTTATCACACCCGATCATCACATGGTGTCTCGGCACGACAAACTGTCACAACAGTGCATACTCAGGGAGAACACTTATACCTTGAAATTTAGTGAGGGATCATCTTATAATGCTACCGTCGTACTAAGCAAAATAAGATGCATAAAAGATAAACATCACATGCAATCAAAATATGTGACATGATATGGCCATCATCATCTTGTGCCTTTGATCTCCATCTCCAAAGCACCGTCATGATCTCCATCGTCACCGGCTTGACACCTTGATCTCCATCGTAGCGTCGTTGTCGTCTCGCCAACTATTGCTTCTATGACTATCGCTACAGCATAGTGATAAAGTAAAGCAATTACATGGCGATTGCATTTCATACAATAAAGCGACAACCATAAGGCTCCTGCCAGTTGCCGATAAATTTTACAAAACATGATCATCTCATACAATAACGTGTATCACATCATGTCTTGACCATATCACATCACAACATGCCCTGCAAAAACAAGTTAGACGTCCTCTACTTTGTTGTTGCAAGTTTTACGTGGCTGCTACGGGCTTCTAGCAAGAACCGTTCTTACCTATGCATCAAAACCACAACAATTTTTTGTCAAGTGTGCTCTTTTAACCTTCAACAAGGACCGGCCGTAGTCAAACTCGATTCAACTAAAGTTGGAGAAACAGACACCCGCCAGCCACCTTTGTGCAAAGCACGTCAGTAGAACCAGTCTCATGAACGCGGTCATGTAATGTCGGTCCGGGCCGCTTCATCAAACAATACCGCTGAATCAAAGTAAGACGTTGGTGGTAAGCAGTATGACTATTATCGCCCACAACTCTTTGTGTTCTACTCGTGCATATCATCTACGCATAGACCTGGCTCGGATGCCACTGTTGGGGAACGTGCAATTTCAAAAAAATTCATACGTTCACGCAAGATCTATCTAGGAGATGCATAGCAACGAGATGGGAGAGTATGTCCATGTACCCTCGTAGACCGAAAGCGGAAGCGTTAGCTTAACGCGGTTGATGTAGTCGAACGTCTTCGCGATCCAACCGATCAAGCACCGAACGTACGGCACCTCCGAGTTCAACACACGTTCAGCTCGATGACGTCCCTCGAGCTCTTGATCCAGTTGAGGACGTGGGAGAGTTCCGTCAGCACGATGGCGTGGCGACGGTGATGATGAAGTTACCGGCGCAGGGCTTCGCCTAAGCACTACGATGATATGACCGAGGTGTGTAACTGTGGAGGAGGGCACCGCACACGGTTAAGAGAGAACTTGGTGTGTCCTAGGGTGCCCCCTGCCCCCGTATATAAAGGAGGGGGAGGAGGAGGCCGGCCCTAGAGGGGGGCGCACCAAGGGGGGAGTCCTACTTGGACTCCTAGTCCAAGTAGGATTCGGCCCCCCTCCTTCCACCGGAGAGGGAAAAGGGGAAGGGAGAGAGAGGGAGAAGGAAAGAGGGGGGCCGGCCCCCTCCCCTAGTCCAATTCGGTTTGGGCAAGGAGGGGCGCCCCTCTCACGTGGCCTCTCTCCTCTCCTCCAATAAGGCCCAATAGGCCCATTACTTCTCCCGGGGGGTTCCGGTAACCTCCCGGTACTCCGGAAAAATGCCCGAATCACTCGGAACCATTCCGATGTCCAAATGCAACCTTCCAATATATGAATCTTTACCTCTCGACCATTTCGAGACTCCTCATGATGTCCGTGATCTCATCCGGGATTCCGAACAAACTTCGGTTCATCAAATCGCATAACTCATAATACAAATCGTCATCGAACGTTAAGCGTGCGGACCCTACGGGTTCGAGAACTATGTAGACATGACCGAGACATATCTCCGGTCAATAACGAATAGCGGAACCTAGATGCTCATATTGGCTCCAACATATTCTACGAAGATCTTTATCGGTCAAACCGCATAACAACATACGTTATTCCCTTTGTCATCGGTATGTTACTTGCCCGAGATTCGATCGTCGGTATCATCATACCTAGTTCAATCTCGTTACTGGCAAGTCTCTTTACTCGTTCCGTAGTGCATCATCCCATAACTAACTCATTAGTCACATTGCTTGCAAGGCTTCATATGATGTGCATTACCGAGAGGGCCCAGAGATACCTCTCCGATACTCGGAGTGAAAAATCCTAATCTCGATCTATGCCAACCCAACAAACACCTTCGGAGACACCTGTAGAGCATCTTTATAATCACCCAGTTACGTTGTGACGTTTGATAGCACACAAGGTGTTCCTCCGGTATTCGGGAGTTGCATAATCTCATAGTCAGAGGAATATGTATAAGTCATGAAGAAAGCTATAGCAATAAAACTTAACGATCATTATGCTAAGCTAACGGATGGGTCTCGTCCATCACATCATTCTCCTAATGATGTGATCCCGTTAATCAAATTAAAACACATGTCTATGGTTAGGAAACTTAACCATCTTTGATTAATGAGCTAGTCAAGTAGAGGCAAACTAGGGATACTCTGTTTGTCTATGTATTCACACATGTACTAAGTTTCCGGTTAATAAAATTCTAGCATGACTAATAAACATTTATCATGATATAAGGAAATATAAATAACAACTTTATTATTGCCTCTAGGGCATAGTTCCTTCAATGGCAACAATGCAATACGTGTCTCGCTACCCCTACTTTGTCACTGGGTGAAATCACGTAAGATTGAACCCAAAGCTAAGCACCTCTCCCATTGCAAGAAAAACCAATCTAGTTGGCCAAACCAAACCGATAACTCAAAGAGAAATACAAAGATATTAAATCATGCATAAAAGAATTCAGAGAAGATTCAAATAATATTCATAGATAAGCTGATCATAAATCCACAATTCATCGGATCTCGACAAACACACCGCAAAAGAAGATTACATCGGATAGATCTCCAAGAACATCAAGGAGAACTATGTATTGAGAATCAAAGAGAGAGAAGAAGCCATCTAGCTACTAGCTATGGACCCGTAGGTCTGAGGTAAACTACTCACGCATCATCGGAAGGGCAATGGAGTTGATGTAGAAGCCCTCCGTGATCGATTCCCCCTCCGGCGGGATGCTGGAAAAGGCCCCAAGATGGGATCTCACGGGAACAGAAGGTTGCGGCGGTGGAAAAGTGTTTTCGTGGATTTCTATGGTGGTTCTGGAATATATGTGAATATATAGGAGGAAGGGCTAGGTCAGAGGAGTCTCGAGGGGCCCACAAGGCAGGGGGCGCCCCCCCCCTAGGGCGCGCCTTCCACCCTTGTCGCCGCCTCGCGGCTCTTCTGACTTGGACTCCAAGTCCCCTGGGTGTCTTCTGGTCCAAGAAAAATCATCGTGAAGTTTTATTCCGTTTGGACTCCGTTTGGTATTCCTTTTCTGCGAAGCTAAAAAACAAGAAAAAAACAGAAACTAGCACTAGGTTCTAGGTTAATAGGTTAGTCCCAAAAATAATATAAAATAGCATATTAATGCATATAAGACATCCAAAACAGATAATATAATAGCATGGAACAATCAAAAATTATAGATACGTTGGAGACGTATCAAGCATCCCCAAGCTTAATTCCTACTCGTCCTCGAGTAGGTAAATGATAAAAACAGAATTTTTGATGTGGAATGCTACCTAACATACTTATCCATGTAATTTTCTTTATTGTGGCATGAATGTTCAGATCCATAAGATTCAAAACAAAAGTCTAATATTGACATAAAAACAATAATACTTCAAGCATACTAATAAAGCAATCATGTCTTCTCAAAATAACATGGCCAAAGAAAGTTATCCCTACAAAATCATATAGTCTGGCTATGCTCCATCTTCACCACACAAAGTATTTAAATCATGCACAACCCCAATGACAAGCCAAGCAATTGTTTCACACTTTTGATGTTCTCAAACCTTTTCAACTTTCACGCAATACATGAGCGTGAGCCATGGACATAGCACTATAGGTGGAATAGAATATGGTGGTTGTGGAGAAGACAAAAAGAAGGAGATAGTCTCACATCAACTAGGCGTATCAACGGGCTATGGAGATGCCCATCAATAGATAACAATGTGAGTGAGTAGGGATTGCCATGCAACGGATGCACTAGAGCTATAAGTTTATGAAAGCTCAAAAAGAAAACTAAGTGGGTGTGCATCCAACTTGCTTGCTCATGAAGACCAAGGGCAATTTGAGGAAGCCCATCATTGGAATATACAAGCCAAGTTCTATAATGAAAAATTCCCACTAGTATATGAAAGTGACAACATAGGAGACTCTCTATCATGAAGATCATGGTGCTACTTTGAAGCACAAGTGTGGAAAAAGGATAGTAACATTGCCCCTTCTCTCTTTTCTCTCATTTTTTTGGTGGGCTTCTTTGACCTCTTTTATTTTATTTGTGGGCTTCATTGGCCTCTTTTATTTTTTCCTCACATGGGACAATGCTCTAATAATGAAGATCATCACACTTTTATTTACTTACAACTCAAGAATTACAACTCGATAAATAGAACAAAATATGACTCTATATGAATGCCTCCGGCGGTGTACCGGGATGTGCAAGGACTCAAGAGTGACAAGTATAAAAATTATGAACGGTGTCTTTGCCACAAATACTATGTCAACTACATGATCATGCAAAGCAATATGACAATGATGGAACGTGTCATAATAAAACGGAATGGTGGAAAGTTGCATGGCAATATATCTCGGAATGGCTATGGAAATGCCATAATAGGTAGGTATGGTGGCTGTTTTGAGGAAGGTAAAAGGTAGGTGTATGGCACCGGCGAAAGTTGCGCGGTACTAGAGAGGCTAGCAAAGATGGAAGGGTGAGAGTGCGTATAATCCATGGACTCAACATTAGTCATAAAGAACTCACATACTTATTGCAAAAATCTATTAGTCATCGAAACGAAGTACTACGCGCATGCTCCTAGGGGGATAGATTGGTATGAAAAGACCATCGCTCGTCCCCGACCGCCACTCATAAGGAAGACAATCAATAAATAAATCATGCTCCGACTTCATCACATAACGGTTCACCATACGTGCATGCTAGGGGAATCACAAACTTTAACACAAGTATTTCTACAATCCATAATTACTCACTAGCATGACTATAATATCACCATCTTTATATCTCAAAACAATCATAAGGAATCAAACTTCATATAGTATTCAATGCACTTTATATGAAAGTTTTTATTATATCCCTCTTGGATGCCTATCATATTAGGACTAAATTTATAACCAATGCAAATTACCATGCTGTTTAGAAAGACTCTCAAAATAATATAAGTGAAGCATGAGAGTTCAATAATTTCTATAAAATAAAACCACCGCCGTGCTCTAAAAAGATATAAGTGAATCACTAGAGCAAAATTGCCTAGCTCAAAAGATATAAGTGAAGCACATAGAGTATTCTAATAAATCACGATTCATGCGTGTCCCTCTCAAAAGGTGTGAACATCAAGGATGATTGTGGCAAACTAAAAAGCAAAGACTCATATCATACAAGACTCTCCAAGCAAAACACATATCATATGGTGAATAAAAATATAGCCTCAAGTAAATTTACCGATAGACGAAGACGAAAGAGGGGATGCCTTCCGGGGCATCCCCAAGCTTAGGATCTTGGTTGTCCTTGAATATTACCTTGGGGTGCCTTGGGCATCCCCAAGTTTAGGCTCTTGCCACTCCTTATTCCATAGTCCATCAAATCTTTACCCAAAACTTGAAAACTTCACAACACAAAACTCAACAGAAAACTCGTGAGATCCGTTAGTATAAGAAAATAAAATCACCACTTTTGGTACTGTTGTGAACTCATTATTTATTTATATTGGTGTAATATCTTCTGTATTCCAACTTCTCCATGGTTCATACCCCCCGATACTACCCATAGATTCATCAAAATAAAGAAACAACACAAAGAAAACAGAATCTGTCAAAAACAGAACAGTCTGCGAAGATCTGAATTGTTATAATATTTATGTAACTAAAAAAATTCTGAAAAATTATTTAAACATAGGAAATTTGTATATCAATCTCGTGTAAAAAATTCAGGGTTTTACAACGCTCCAGTAAATATTAAAATTCTGTGACTGGACGCAAAAGTTTCTGTTTTTAGCAAGATCAAATCAACTATCACCGTAAGCCATCCCAGAGGTCTTACTTGGCACAAACACTAATTAAAACACCAAAACACATCTAACCAGAGGCTAGATGAAAAATTTATTCCAAAAATTGAAAATAAAAAAACATTGGGTTGTCTCCCAACAAGCGCCTTTCTTTAAAGCCTTTTAGCTAGGCGTTGATAATTTTGCTGATGCTCACATGAAAGATAGCAATTGAAACACGAAAAGAGCATCATGTAGCATGTGAAAAAAAAAATTTAAGTCTAACATACTTCATATGAATAGGCATTTTATAAGCAAACAAATTATCAAGACAAGCAAAAACTAGCATATGCAAGAAAAAAGAAAGAAACAATAGCAATCTCAACATAACGAGAGGTAATTTAGTAACATGAAAGTTTCTACCACAATATTTTCCTCTCTCATAATAATTACATGTGGGATCATACTCAAATTCAACAATATAACAATCACATAAAATATTCTCAACACGATCCACATGCATGCAAAGTTGACACTCTTCCAAAATAGTGGGATTATCATCAAATAAAGTCATGACCTCTCCAAACCCACTTTTATCAAAAATTTCATAAGATTGATCATGCTCCAAAGTAGTGGGATCATTATATCCTAGAGTTGACACTCTTCCAAACCCACTTTCAATATTATAGCAACCAAATTCATCATGAGGCTTAAATAAATTTTCAAGATCATAAGAAAAAACACCCCAATCATGATCATTGCAACAAGTAGTGGACATAGCAAAATTAGCATCCCCAAGCTCAGGGTTTTGCATATTATTAGCACAATTGACATTAATAGAATTTATACTAACATCATTGCAATCATGCTTTTCATCCAAGGAGCTATCGTGAATCACTTCATAAATTTCTTCTTTTAACACTTCATCACAAATTTCAGATTCACGAATTTCAAGCAAAACTTCATAAAGATAATCTAGTGCACTCAACTCACTAGCAATTGGTTCATCATAATTGGATCTCTTAAAAAGATTAGCAAGTGGATGAGGATCCATAAAATTTTAGCAAGCGAAGATGCAAGCAAAAAGAAGGCACATGGCAACACAAGCAAACAAAAGATCGAACGGAAAGAAGGCAAACAAAAAGGCAAATATTTTCGAAAATTGTTTTAGGAGTGGGGGAGAGGAAAACGAGAGGCAAATGGCGAATAATGTAATGCAAGAGATGAGAGTTAATGATGGGTACTTGATATATCTTGACTTGGCGTAGATCTCCCCGGCAACGGCGCCAGAAATTCTTCCTGCTACTTCTTGAGCTTGCGTTGGTTTTCCCTTGAAGAGGAAAGGGTGATGCAGCACAGTAGAGTAAGTATTTCCCTCAGTTAAGAACCAAGGTATCAATCCAGTAGGAGAAGAACGCACACATCACCAACACCTGCACAAACAATCAAACACTTGCACCCAACGCGATAAAGGGGTTGTCAATCCCTTCACGGTCAATTGCAAAAGTGAGATCTGATAGAGATAGATAAACAAAAGATAAAATATTTTTTGGTATATAGATATGAAAATAAAAGATTGCAAAATAGTAGATCGGAAAGTAATATGATGGAAAATAGTAGATCGGAAAGTAATATGATGGAAAATAGATGCGGGGGCCATAGGTTTCACTAGAGGCTTCTCTCATGAAGGCAAATAATACGGTGGGTGAACAAATTACTGTCGAGCAATTGATAGAAAAGCGCGAAGTTATGACGATATCCAAGGCAATGATTATGCATATAGGCATCACGTCCGTGTCAAGTAGACCGACTCCTGCCTGCATCTACTACTATTACTCCACACATCGACCGCTATCGAGCATGCATCTAGAGTATTAAGTTCATAAAGAACAGAGTAACGCCTTAAGTAAGATGACATGATGTAGAGGAATTAACTCAAGCAATATGATGAAAACCCCATCTGTTTATCCTCGATGGCAACAACGCAATACGTGTCTCGCTACCCCTACTTTGTCACTGGGTGAAATCACGCAAGATTGAACCCAAAGCTAAGCACCTCTCCCATTGCAAGAAAAACCAATCTAGTTGGCCAAACCAAACCGATAATTCGAAGAGAAATACAAAGATATTAAATCATGCATAAAAGAATTCAGAGAAGATTCAAATAATATTCATAGATAAGCTGATCATAAATCCACAATTCATCGGATCTCGACAAACACACCGCAAAAGAAGATTACATCGGATAGATCTCCAAGAACATCAAGGAGAACTTTGTATTGAGAATCAAAGAGAGAGAAGAAGCCACATAGCTACTAGCTATGGACCCGTAGGTCTGAGGTAAACTACTCACGCATCATCGGAAGGGCAATGGAGTTGATGTAGAAGCCCTCCGTGATCGATTCCCCCTCCGGCGGGATGCCGGAAAAGGCCCCAAGAAGGGATCTCACGGGAACAGAAGGTTGCGGCGGTGGAAAAGTGTTTTCATGGATTGCTCTGGTGGTTCTGGAATATATGTGAATATATAGGAGGAAGGGCTAGGTCAGAGGAGTCTCGAGGGGCCCACAAGGTAGGGGGGCACCCCCCCTAGGGCGCACCCTCCACCCTTGTCGCCGACTCGCGGCTCTTCTGACTTGGACTCCAAGTCCCCTGGGTGTCTTCTGGTCCAAGAAAAATCATCGTGAAGTTTTATTCCATTTGGACTCCATTTGGTATTCCTTTTCTGCGAAGCTAAAAAACAAGGAAAAAACAGAAAACAGGCACTGGGCTCTAGGTTAATAGGTTAGTCCCAAAAATAATATAAAATAGCATATTAATGCATATAAAACATCCAAAACAGATAATATAATAGCATGAAACAATAAAAAAATTATAGATACGTTGGAGACGTATCAAGCATGTAGGAGCCAATATGGGCATCCAGGTTCCGCTATTGGTTATTGACCGGAGAGGTGTCTCGGTCATGTCTACATAGTTCTCGAACCCGTAGGGTCCGCACGCTTAACGTTCGTTGACGATATAGTATTATATGAGTTATGTATGTTGGTGACCGAATGTTGTTCCGAGTCCCGGATGTGATCACGGACATGACGAGGAGCTCCGGAATAGTCCGGAGGTGAAGTTTGATATATGGGATAATAGTGTTTGATCTCCGGAAGGGTTCCAGAATTCACCGGAAGGGGTTCCGGATGTTTCCCGAAATGTTTGGGTACGAGAACACTTTATTTGGGCCAAAGGGGAAAGCCCACGAGGCTTTTGGAAAGTGCAAAAGGGAGTTTTTCGGAGACCAGAGGCCAGATGCCAGGGACCCTGGCGTCTTGCCCCAGACGCCGGGAACTCTGGCGTCTGGCTCTGGAGTCCGAGAAGGACTCTTGCCTTTCGGGTAAAACTGACTTTGAGGAGGCTTTTACTCAAAGTTTCGACCCCAAGGTTCAACATATAAATAGAGGGGCAGGGCTAGCACCCAAGACACATCAAGATACACCAAGCCGTGTGCCGGCAACCCCGTCCCTCTTGTTTATCCTCCGTCTAGTTTTTGTAGTGCTTGGCGAAGCCCTGCGGAGATTGTTCTTCATCACCAACCGTCACCACGCCGTCGTGCTGCCGGAACTCATCTACTACTTCGCCCCTCTTGCTGGATCAAGAAGGCGAGGACGTCATCGAGCTGAACGTGTGCTGAACGCGGAGGTGCCGTACGTTCGGTACTTGATCGGGACGGATCGTGAAGGTGTACGACTACATCAACCGTGTTGATAAACGCTTCCGCTTAGCGATCTTCAAGGGTATGAAGATGCTCTCCCCCTCTCGTAGCTATGCATCTCCATGGATAGATCTTGCGTGTACCTAGAATTTTTTTGTTTTCCATGCAACGTTTCCCAACAGCTGCTAGATGTTGACATCCCTCAGCATCTCTCCCCTGTGATCGACTTGCGCCTCCGCCTTGTGCTTCACCAGGCACAACTCCTTCAAACTTGTCTCCAATCGATGCGACGCTTCCTCGATCCGATTTCCCCTTGCTGGCCACCACCTGCAACGCAGCCCTGGCATGTCCTCCAGCGCCACTGATTTGTGATTCTAGAGCAATGGATCCCCTTTGAAACACATGTGGGTTTCGCTCAAAGGCGGCAGTGTTGCGGGCCGTAGCGAGAGGGCAGCCCGCGGGATGCTGGGATCTAAGGGATTATCCATGGCGGGATCCAATGGGCGAGGCGGGAAGGCGAGCGTAGGCGCTGGAGAGACCTACGAGGCTAAGATAAAGATACTACTCCACTCCGGCCATTTTTAAATACAAATGCCACCAATAGTAACCCAGGCAAAAAATGATCATGTTGCCTGCGTCCTGGTTTATTGGCCCCTTTGTATTTTGTGCAAAATTTTGACAAAAATTTAACTAATAAAATGTTAATGCATGTCACCAAAAATTATATCATTGGATTCGTATTTGAACATAGTTTTCGGTGATATTATTTTATATGACATGCATTAATATTGTGTTATTTAAAATTATGGTCAAAATTTGGCACAAAGTACGAAGGAGACCAATGAAAGTAGCAACCCATGATTTAACTACTCGCATGCATGTAGTGGAGTAGTGATGTCATTCTCAACTACTTCCTCCTTCACGTCCACTCAATTTGCATGCGCTGTATTAATTGACCATCCATTAAGTGAATGACTTTACACGCGTCAAATTATCACATGGGGTGGATCTTCGTACAAAAATGCGTTCCACCGTCTACCCGCGTGTGCGTGCAAGGTAATGAGTGCGTGCGTGCACATCTTCTCTTTGTGCACGTACTCCACCAGTGTGTGTGAGAGAGGACGAGTACATTCTTCTGGAATCAGCAGCATGTCACTGTGATCAATCCACATAAGAAGGTCGCAACAACACCTCCACATGTGCCACGTGGCTTTATGGATGCCCCCCACGTCATTTTAATCATAATATATTGACTGAAAAAAGGAGAGACATTGTATAGAGTGCCATTGGAATTCTAATTTACGTGTTCTGCACATAGTGGAAGTACTAGTGCCACATCATCTAAAGCCTTTCTACACGCACATTTCTTGTATAAATATGGTCCACCATGCACCTGCGCGTTTGTATGTGGGAACGAGTGCATACGTGCACCTCTTCTCTTTCATACACGTAGTCTGTGTGTGTGAGAGATAGAGAGATATGGTGTGTGCAAGAAATCACGGGAGATTCGTTAATTTATGTGGGGGGATATAGAGGGAATACGTGTCAATGCAATTTGTGTGAAAGAGAGGCCTATATACATACATGTATGTGCATGGGGCCGGGGTGATATACGAGAAGGGAGGGGAGGTGTCGACTGCGCGAGATATCGATAGAGACAGATAGAGGGAAGATCGCTACGAGCATACAAGCACTGGGATAGGCAGGTGCTGGAAGATGGCACGAGGGGCCAAGTGGAGGTAGACTGGGAAGGAGTGTACAAGTGCGAGATCGATATTTAAAGAGAGGGGGCGAGAACATGCGCGGTTGCGCGCGCAGTGGCGGAGCCATGAAAATTAAATGAGGGGGCTAAACATTGCTAATCCTTGTTGGGGAGGGCCAATTCATCACTTTAAACCAATTTACCAGCAATTGATGTACTGATCACATGCATATTAGTCTCAATATAGTGATGTTAGGGGGGGGGGGGGCAGGGCCCTTGCTGCCCCTGTCTCTGCCACTGTGCGCGCGTCTGAGAGATGAAGCGGAAAGCATGGATGATGAGAGGGGAGACGATGGATAGATAATGTGTGTGTATTAGCTATGTAGTCCTATATAGAGAGGTAGATTGATCGATATGTACGTGGGAAAGAGGGCGAGACCTGACTAGAGATATAGATTGATCGGTTTGTGCGGAAAACAGGGAAAGATCTAGCTATATATATACACACATAGATGAACATCGATCGTTGCGCGTGCATGTGAGAGATAAAGAAGGCCCGAAGTGACGAAGAGGGGGAGTTGTGTGTGTGTGCATGCATGGGAGACCGACCTGAAGAAAAAGATTGTGTGTGTGCGATGGATAATGCCGAGTGGAAGTGTGTGTGCATGCATGCACGAGAGAAAGTTGGTGGTACAACTATAAAGAGAAGATGACTGTGTGGGTGTAAAAGACTTGGTGAGGTCATAATCAATGTAAAAGTGAATTCAAATATTTGAATAAGAGATCATGATGTTTGAAACCCATGCATGCATGAATATAATTGAGATATGCGTGATGTGGTTTTAAAATGAGCATGCTATACTGTATACACATTGAACAAGGTCAAACTGATTTGAATTTGAGATACCGATGGCAGGCATCGTTTGGTCAGATTGCATCCATGCATGGCCACAACTATTCAAATTGAAAATGATGGGTGGCTTTCACAGCTTATATCTAAATGGTGTGTGTATGTGTGTGTTGGACTGCCAAGTGTAAGCTTATTTCCACGTGAGCAGGTGTAGCAGGCAACAACTCTAATCCAAAATGAAAAAAATAAATCATAACATAATCCTTTCCATATGCGTCACAGTGTCTATGAATTTCACATAGTTACCATTTAAAAACCACACACATCGTCCGTACAGAAAGAGGTGGAAAGAAATTAAAATCTAAACTAAACTTGCAAAATTCAAAATTAGAACCTTTGTAGGGCTAGCAATGGATCATCGATCACATACAACAAGGTCTAGTAAGTAGTGTAGGCATACACGTACAGTCGTACAAAAGAGTCACTTCAGTTGTAACAAGTGAGTTGCAGGAAACCACCAGATTACAGCGTAGATTTACAGAAAAGAATCTTCTACGAAATTGTTGTAGAAAACACTGATTCTCGGCCTAATCTTTTGCAAAATACACTGATCGATCGCTTAGGCTATTTTAACCACGATTATGATATATGGGTCCCATATTTGATGACGTGGCGTAACGTTTTGCGGTAGATGATGTTAGGCTGGTCTTTTTTCAGAAAAAAAACCTCCCACCCAAAGATAAATCTAGATCGGCACCACGCTGCGCCACGGCGTCAACCTCCTCGTCGTGGGCACTGGCCCTCGCGGCCGTCGGCCTCCTCGTAGCCGCCCGCGCCGCCCTGCGCCTGGCGTCGGTCTCCTCATCGTGGGCACTGGCCCTCACGGCCATCGGCCTCCTCCTCGTCGCCGCCCTGCACCTCGGCGTCGGCCTCCTCGGCGCCGCCCTGCGCCTCGGCGTCGGTCTCCTCATCGTGGGCGCTGGCCCTCGCGGCCGTTGACCTCCTCCTCGCCGTCGCTATGGGCCCTGGGTCGTCGTCACCGGCTCCATGGACGGCATCGGCCGCGCCATCACCCTCCGCCTCGCCGCCTCCGACCCCAGCCTCGTGCTCGTCAGCCGCAAACCGGACAAGCTCGCCGCCATCTCCAGCGACGGCAGCATCGGAGCAAGCAGCAGTGGCGGGGCACAACACGGGCGCAAGCAACGCGCGTCCACGCGCGACACGAGCGCGAGCAGCGGCGGTGGCACGCACCGGCGCAAGAAGACTGGTGACGGCTCGGGGAACCGGAGTAGGCAGCGGCATGTCGGCGCAAGCAGCAGTGGTAGCCCGCAGCACGGGCACAGCCAAGCATCAACCCTCGTCGGTGAGCTCCAACGCTGTCGGGGCACCGGCGTGGGCGGCAGCGCATGAGTGCGGGATGTCCGGCGGCAGAGTACTGTCGAGCTTGGCATGGCAAGGGCCTGATTGCATTTTTGTTTTCTGACAGAAGGGTGCCTCTGCAAAAATGCCAAGGACTATTTAGTAAATTCATATCACACCATGGCTAACGCCGTCTGGGACCAATAGTTACGCCACGTCACCAAAGCTGGGCCCCATTTGTCATAAACGAGGTTAAAACGCACAAACGGATGGATCAGTGATTTCTGCAATATATTAAGCCTAGAATCAGGGTTTTCTGCAAAATATTAAGCCCAGAATCAGTGTTTTCTGTAATAATTTTGTAGAAGAGTCTTTTCTGCAAACCTACACTAGCTGTAATAGCTGTAATGTGATTGTTTTCTATAATTCACTCAAATGATTGGGTTAGCAAGTTCCTGTAAGGAATTAATTAGGCATACACGTAGAGAGTTGAACATCAAGTGGTTGAGTTAGTAAGATTGCAAGCAACTTAGGACCGTGACCTTCATGCGAATGGCGAAGAAATGAAAGAAAGGAAAAAGAAGGAGTTATAACATTTACCTGGACACACCAGTCATCCTTTATAATACTAAGCTCCCTAGTTTTAAAGAGCCCGTGTTCAATTGAGGTTTCCAATCAAAATTGGGTCATCCGATTTTGACCGGGTCAACAATTTCTCGAAGCTCCATCATTCAATTCTTTTATACTATACACTATGCTTCGTAATTTTTAAGACCTCATAATTAATTGAGGTATTCAATTTAGAATTAATTCATCCGATTTTGACCGGGTCAACAATTTATCAAGCTCTCCCATTCAATTTCTTTAATTCACTATGTTTCCAAATTTTGAAGCTCTTTCATTCAATTGAGATATTCAATTTTGATTTGGTTTCCGATGTTGACTGGGCCTACAATTTTTCAAGTCAATCAGCAACAACCGACCTATAAAAGCATATCAATACCGCACACCCTCCCACCATGTAGAAAAAAGAAGCATCACCATGTCATATTGTAGCATCAATATAGTACATGCAATCACTGACACAGAAATTTCCTCACATAAATATAAGTTGGTTAGTAGATAACACAGAATCACACCACAAAAGATCCACCAAATCACCGCACTATAAATAAAAATGAAACACACTTTGTCATCTCCCCCACCCCGCCAAACTAAATATTCCATCAGTTATGAAATATAAGGGATATTAGTTTTTTAGAAAGTCAAATTTCTTTAACTTTGACCAAGTAGTGAGAAAAAATATCGACATCCACAATATGAAACAAAAAAAGTGTGGAAATTCATTTCATGATGAATCTAAAAATACTGATTTGATATTATGGATTTTGATATATATCTCTACAAATTTGATCAAACTTAAAAGGTTTGACTTGACAAAAAAGTAATACACCTTATATTTTGAAACAGAGTGATTTTTAAAAAAATACCCAACAACACGAACGGCGCAGCAAAGCGCGCACAACCCTTCTAGTACCGAACGAATCGTGACCCTTAGCCCTTTCCCTCCGATCCACCGATGCTCACCGCCGTCGCCGGGACCCCATCATCAATCTGTCCTCACTTGCGGCCATCGCAACGACGGATGGATCTTAGCCAACCCACTCACCACGCGTACATGCATGGCCTTGGGCTCGTTCCAGCTAATACCCATAGTGTGCGTGCACTGGTTCAAAGCGCGTGACCAACCTTCATAAACCTCCACACGCGAGGCTCGAAGATGCAAGAGGACAGTGGGAAGAGGCCGAGGGAAGAGAGGGATGTCACGGTGACCTCTACTGGTACGGACGCCTCATTTCCACATGCATGGCCTAGGTGACATATATAAGTAACACAAGGGGTCGTATGCTATCAGGTACGCCTGAAAATATCGGAGTTATCCAATTTTTCCTTAAGGAAACAAATTTTAACCAAACAAATAGGGTGGGGTGCGGGTGTGTGTGGGAGAGGTGGGACGAAAACGAGCGAAAAAGCGGGGGACTTCCTTCGATCGGGGTGACATACGCATTGTTGCCAGGTAAAAGACAGTTATGTGCCTAATTATGGATTGATAATCGACGTGATAGATTCCCATATCGTTGTTACCAAATCTGTGTGCGTGACATCCCTTTATGTAATACTAGCACATATGCCCATGCGTTGCAACGGGAGAAAAAATAATATGCATGCAAAGTTAGTGAGAATTATATGTGCAAGCAAAACCCTGTGTGCACGTAAAAAAAGAAACATTTAGCTTCTCGGTTTTGCTGGGTGTGAAGTAATCAATCCTCTATTTTTCCATTCATTGATCAAAGGGCATTTAAGTGTTTTGTTACGTCATCGTACGCCAAAGAAGACCAATGAATTATTCAATCTACTTTTCCTTTCAATCAAGGAGATTTTAAGGTATGAAGTTTCTGAATATTGTAGGAAACATGAACCATTTTTTATATCCTGAATAGGTTCTTGAAAATTATATACAATTTCAGAAAAACGCGAATACATTTTGAAACAGGAACATCTTTTAAAATTCAAAAACATTTTTTGAAAACACCAAAAAAAATTATAAAAAACATGGACATTATTTGAATTTGTGAACATTTTTTTAAAACGGGAACATGTGTTGAAAATTCATAACATTTTTAGAAAATGTTTATCCTTTATACGTGAACATTATTTTCAATTGTGAAAATTTCAATAAACCAAGAATTTTTTTCGAATTTGAAGCATTTTTTAAAATGCCATTTTATTTTTAGAAATCTCAAACAATTTTGAAAAACAATAAAAAATTAAAATGAGAACCTTTTTCCAAGTTCTGATTTTTTTTAAATAGTAACAAATTTTTGTAATTCTGAATATTTTCCAAAATTTTATTTTTTTGGAAATTCTAAACTTTTTTGAGAATTTTTAATTTAAGAAATAAATTTTGTAAGAAAAATAAAATTGAAAGCGAAAAAAGAGATAGGGGAAGGAGAATAAAAATAGAAGTAAAACATAAAAACAAAGAAAAATTAGCGAGCCCATTATTGGTTGTCCTGTGTGGAAAATAGAACTTTCCCAGTTGCGTGGGCAGAAAAATAAGTGGGCTGGCTTCGCTGGGCCATAGCGCGCGGCACACGTATGAAATTCTGGAAAAGCCTTTTTTTAAGCAGACGAACGCATAAGAGTTTAGTACCACCTCAGATAGAAAAAAATTCTTTTCGCCGGTGAACGGATGAAAAAATTGGCGAAACGCACCTTGGTTTATTAGTAGGTATAGATATAGATATAGATATAGATATGACGTGATTGATTCCCAATATTCATGGGCTGTGTATGACAGGATTGATTCTCATTGAGAGATGTGTTAACAAAAAATAATGATGTGATTACTTCCAGAGATGTTTACAAACGGTTTAAATGGAAAGTGAAGGCCTGGAAAAAGTTCAGTGGAAGGGGTGGTCATACGTTGAAGTTTGGACCAAGGAGTGCACCATGGAACGCTAGGAAAGTAAAAAAAAAATATGTTATTTTTGTTGTATTAGTAAAGATGTGATTGTCATTCAATAGTAGATTTGTCACCCATCCCGTAAAAGTCATTTAGAGGATCCCATAAAACAGTTTTTCTCTTTTTTTACAATATGCCAAGTGCTCGCACAGAATAGATCCAGTAAAATCTTTAATGTCAGACGTGGAACCCATTTATGAATAGTTACATTTACAACAGGGTCCCTAAAAATTAGCACAAAACACTCTAAAACGAAATCTAGATTACAATTGGATCCAGACCGCTTCAATGCAACGGCGCATGCTCTAGCCGCCGCTGCCGCTGTTGACGCGCACCTCGTCGGACGCGTCCGAGGTCCTGCTCATGGCCGAGCTTCTGCTCACGCCCCACTCGCGCTAGCTAGCTAGCTAGTACGAGGCTAGGCGGCCAAGCTCCTGCTCGTGCCCCGCTCGCGCTAGCTAGCTACCTAGTTAGCAAGTACGCGACTAGCTAGCTAGCAAATCCGTACGCGGGCTAGCTAGCTTGCGCATTGCTGCTGCGCCGGTGGCCAGCAGCGAGCTCGTCCATGGCGAGCGCGTCCGGCAGCGAGCGGGAAGTGATTGGCGGCGGCGGGCGGCAGCTCGCGGGTGCGTCGTCGGCGTGCGGCAGTTCGTGTGCGGCGGCGGAAAAGAGATTTGACCGGAATCGAGCTCGGAATGCCATGGCGCCGGTTGCGAGGGAAGCGATTGGGGCTGAAATTTCTCTCCCGTCAAGAATAGAGGATACTGTAAAAAGAGGGTGAAATACCATACATACAGAGGAAATGGGCTCGTGAATCCCACAAAAAGAAAAATTGGGACGGACAATTTTGAAGGATCTATTCTGGACGAGTTTAGGGGATCTATCCCGCAAGCCGACGGTTATTTTAGCGGATGGCCCGGTTTGCATGATCTGCTAGAGATGCTCTAATATCTAACTTAGTCTTGGAAGATTATCGAAAAAAATCGATACTGGTTCAGCAGTAGGTAAAATATCGGTATGAGTTCTAGGTTAAAATCTATATGAAATCAGGATATATTAAAAGGGCATGTGGGTTGCACTAGTAGGATTTTTTGGAAACATGATGAAATAATCAGAGGCAACTGAAAGAATGTTGGACCAGCATCTTGTTTAGTCAATAAGGGACTACATAGTTATGCGAAAACTAGAATGACCTAACAAATAAATGATAGATCTAATGATCAAGATTGGAATAACTATTTGAAACTTGTCGTTCTTTGTAGACAATCTGGTGAAAAAAGGGAGAAATATTTGTTTATCAGTACTATCTCCCCATCACAGAAACCGCTCAGATCGAAACAAATTGGTCACAAGGAAAGTACCAATAGCCAGTTTAGTATGAACAAAGTAGCAAGACTTGATTTCGACGAGATTAAGAAGGATACATGCTGATTTACCTGAACTGCATTGAGGTGCATTGGGGTTTTCTTGCCTCACGCGACTTCCAACGGGAACATAGTGAACCACCAGGCAATGCAATAGTAGTCATCGACGGTTGTCACTGTCGACATCAGGTAGCGGTGGCAGCAACGTCCAGTTGGAGTCTGAAGAGACTAGATCTACAGGATGACAGTAGAAAGGGACAAGACAAAGGGGAAAGAGTCTTTCCAAGCGGGAAAGAAGTCGAGACTTTTGGGGACCGCGCTCCCCCAAATTAACATTATGTAACACATCAGCGCGACTTGTTGGCTGCGCGCACTAATAAAATGTGAAATTGAAGGATCATAATGGATACAAGCTCTGACGGGAACTGAATCTATCGGCTAAGTTTTATATATAAAGAAAGTCTGTTTTGTAGATTGTAACTTGGTAGAAAAAAGAACCAAAATGTTAGTATTGTATATGAAATCAAATCATGCTCTCATATGATGGAAGATTGCTCTTGATAAAAATCGGTTTTCTCTGCACTGCCAATATTCTTTATGAGCACATTAGCACTGCCAGCCTTGGTAATTACTCAGATTAACAAATATCTGAGAGCTTTTCTGTGGAGAAAATATGGACAAATGATAGCAGGGACAGCTCTGATTGCTTGGGACAAGGTCTGTGGACCCAAAGAACAAGGGGGCTAGGAATTTTGGATGTTGCAACCCACAACAAAGCTTTACTGATGAAGCACATTCAAAATTTCTTAAACAAGCAACCTCTTTCCTGGGTAAAACTCATTTGGTAGATGTACTACTCAGACTCTCTCCCTGGATTCAAGCTGGAAGGCTCTTATAGGTGGAAATGTCACTTGAAATTGTTGCCAGAATATAAACAACACCCAGTTTGCAAGATGGGAAATGGGAGTTCTACATTGTTATGGCATGATTGTTGGCTTGAACAACCTCTCAAAGATAAATTCCCAGAGCTACATTCATACACACTGGATGATACAATTACTGCTACAGACTAGATTCAACAAGATCATACAAATGTGTTTCACACTCCATTGTCCACACAGGCATATGATCAGTTTCAGTTATTAGAGGGTTCCTTACAAAGTCAGAATGAGGTTCAGATCAATGACAAGTGGACAAGCAAAGGACAGTAAGATAAATTCTCAGCCATTACAATGTACCAAAATTTATGTCAAATGCAAGAGAAACACATAATATATAAATGGCTCTTGAAAAATGCTTGCAGGCTCAAACATAAAATTTTCTTCTGGCTGTTAATCCATGATAGAGTGTGACGCCCCGATTCAATCGTACACTAATCATACACGCAATTGTGTACGATCAAAATCAGAGACTCACGGGAAGATATCACAACACAACTCTAGACACAAATTAAAATAATACAAGCTTTATATTACAAGCCAGGGGCCTCGAGGGCTCGAATACAAACGAGTCAGCGGAAGCAACAATATCTGAGTACAGACATAAGTTAAACAACTTGCCTTAAGGAGGCTAGCACAAAAGCAGCAATAATCGAAAAGGCAAGGCCTTCTGCCTGGGAGCCTCCTAACTACTCCTGGTCGTCGGCGGTCTCCACGTAGTAGTAGGCACCGTTGGGGTAGTAGTAGTCGTCAACAGTAGCGTCTGGCTCCTGAGATCTGACATCTGGTTGCAGCATTCGAGAAGAATGGAAAAGGGAGGAAAAGAGAAAGCAAAGCAACCGTGAGTACTCATCCAAAGTACTCGCAAGTAAGGATCTACACTACATATGCACTGGTATCAAAGGGAAGTGCTTGTATATGTGGACTATACTGCAGAATGCCAGAATACAGGGGAAAGCCTAGCCTAATGAAGACTGGCATCTTCTTGAAGCCACCATCTTGCAGCATTTAGAAGAGTACATAATAGCATTTTATAATTAGCAAGCATGTTGTATCATTAACGCCCAGAGATCCTTCTTCGACTCCCTGCAAGAAAGCAATCTCGGAGCCATCATATCCATTCCACATCTCAGTGTCCAGTTCTAGTTGTAAAGATCGGAATACAACTCCAAGTCGTCCTGTTACCGTGGAAACGACTATTCGAATAGATTAACTTCCCTGCAGGGGTGCACCACATTACCCAACACGTTCGATCACTCTGGCCGGACACACTTTTCTGGGTCATGCTCGGCCTCGGAATATCAACACGTAGCAGCCATACCCAGGCTCAACAGAGAGGCCAGCACGCCGGTCTAAATCCTAAGCGCGCAGGGGTCTTGGGCCCATCGCCCTTTGCACTCCTGCATGTTGCGAAGGCGGCCGGTGAGTAGACCTGGCAGCCTCCATTACAAAGGAGGGTGCTTTACGCGGTCCAACCCGGCGCGCACCGCTCAGTCGCTGACGTCTGGAAAGCTTCGGCTGATACTACGACGTCGAGTGCCCATAATTGTTCCCGCGTGGTGGTTAGTGCGCGGGTACCCCTCAGGGCCGACCCGACTTCAGTAGCATGGTTCGGTGGAAAAGTCAAAATAACCGTGTGTCCAAAACAGCAAGGGGGAAACCCGAGGAATCACCCTCGATGGATTCCCACTCGATGTAACCGTCAAGGTGGACTTGGAGGAATCACCCTCGATGGTCCACACTTGAGGGGTTGCACGACAGAGTCTACATCGGGAGTGGAGAAGGAGGAATCACCCTCCGTAGGCCATGACCGATTAACTACACTACAGAGTTAACATCAGAAGCGTTGTACGAGGTATCACCCTCGACACTCGATAGTAGCTCTGCAGAGTCGTACAACTAAGGGGGTGTGATGTGATGTGTCGGGCCCTGGACGTCGATCACGTTGATCGAGTCACCTGGTAATCCAGCGAGGGAAACAAGGACAAGGTGAGGGGTCACTGATGGATCACTAACCAACTATACTAAGCAGTTTAGGATAAGCAGGTATGGTACAAAAGCAGGTTCCAAAAGCAGGCTATGCATCAGAATAGGAGCAATCAAATACAGTAGCAAAATCTAATGCAAGCATGAGAGAGAATGAAATGGGCGATATCGAAATGATCAAGGGGGGTTTGCTTGCCTGGTTGCTCTGCAGACGAAAGAAATCTTTGGAAGCGTAGCCATAGTCGAACACCGAAGCATCAACGGTCTCGAGGTCTACCGGAGAGGAAGGAGGGGGGGAGAAACAATAAATAACAGGCATACAAAGCAACAGAAAGCATGACATGACCGTAAGCAGTGCTAGGGGTGTTCTAACGCGGTACTACACGTTGCAGACGGAGAGGGAAAACATCCGAGAAAATATTCCCGGTGTTAGGCATTTTTCGGACAGATGAAAGAGAGGGGACGGTTCCATGTTCAGCATGCTAGGGGCATGTGACAGATGAACGGATTGCATATCTGGATTCTTTGAATTTTTCTGAGCATTTTTCATATATAAATTATTTTCATCCGAGTTACGAATTATTTTATATTAAATTTCAAAATTTTAAACAAATTCTGAAATTATTATATTTAGATTAATCCAAATTGACCAAGTCAATTTGACTAGTCAAAAGGGCAGGTGTGGCCCACATGTCATAGACTATTTACCTAAACAAATAAATAAACCTATAACTTATTTAATGAGGGCCTACATGTCATCTACTACTAGACTAACTTAGGACTAATTAATACTTACTAGCTAGACCTAGTAGTCCTAATGTAAGCAGTACTAATCTAAGCAAGAGCCGGCCATTAGAGGAACAGAGCCCAGCCGAGCCACTCACAGACACAGCACACACACGCTGCACATACACACAGAGCACGCACACACACGGCCATGGCAAGCAATGAGCAGCAGCAGAAGTAAGAGCAGCGGCGGCAGCTAATTAGCAGCAGCAGCGGCAAGCAGCAGTAGCAGTGCGGGAGCAGTCGCAGTATGAGCGGCAGCAAGTTGGAGCAAGCAGCAGTGGCACTAGCAGCGGGCAGAAACAGCAAGCAGCAGGGCGCGGCCATGGCCTTAAACAGCAGTAGCAGCGAGCGCGCGTACAGTACAGTGTGACCATGGATGAGCACAAGGCGACAGCTACGACGACGGATCGAGACCGAGGACGAGGGGAATCGAAGGAGGAGCTCACCACGAGGCGGATGCCGTTCTCGGGGAGGCCGGGGACGGGCCGGAGAGGTGGGACGACGCAGCGGGACGGCGGCGGCCGAAACAGAGGAAGATGAAGGCATCGATCCCGGCGTTGCAGAGGCGTCGAGCTCGAACTCGTAGTCGGAGACGAAGCAGAGGACTACGGTGGTGCTCCTGGCGCAGTCCTAGGCGGCGGGGTGCTCGGTGGGCGCGGTGAACGGCGACGACGCACCAACGGTTGCGCTTGGGAACGAGAGGGGCAGGGGCGAGGAGACGGGTGAGTGGGGCTAGGGTTTGACAGCGGCGTCGGGGACGGCCTCCTTATCCTCTCCCAGGCGCTCTGTAGCGCCAGGCGTCGGCAATCCGGCCGTGGTGGCCGCGGATGGCCGCCACGCCATGGCCTATGCCTCTCCCCTGCGAGAGGTAGTAGAAAAGGCCAGCTGGCCTAGGCCAGGCTGCTCTGTAACTCACTTAGGCTCAGCGGCACAGTAGGCTTTAGGTCTTTTCCTATTTCTTTTATTCTTTTATTCTATTTTATTTATTGTTCGGCCTCTGCTTTTAGTAGTAAATAATTTTAGTTGTAGATGAAACTTGGCAAATAAATACTAGGTATTATCCTTGGGCTACACAAGAAGTTTGGGATCATTTAAAAAGGTTTAAATATTTTTAGAAATTGCAAAGATCGATAAAATTGCTGTTGGTCCAATTTTTGTTAGGTTAGGGGCATTTTAAGTATCCAATTTAAAGTTTATTTCTTTATGAGAAATTGTTAGTGAATTTTTGCAACCGAGCAAATATTTTTGTTTTACCGTTTGAAGAAATAATAATTTGACTTTATTTTAATTTGAATTTGAATTCGGTTTGGATCAAAGTGAGGTTTAGAAAATTAATTGCGATGACATGGCACCATTAGTGTGTGGTTACTATAGCTGAACTACCGGGGTGTTACATAGAGTCAATACCAGGAACCTACTAAAAAGGAAGAGCTTCCACTTGAATTGTTATGAGTGTGTCCTCTGCAATGATAAGACTGGAGAGACTTTGAGACACCTTTTTTGGGATTGTGGTTTTGTGCAAGATTGCTGGAACCGTATACTACCAGGAAAAAATTGGGAGTTTCTTCCATTGATGACATTCATCTAGCACACCAACTTCTTCCACATAACATTGCCATGGAGATCATAATCCAAGGGTGCTGGTCCACCTGATGCCAAAGAAATGGAAAGATTTTTAGGAAAGAATTTCCTAGTGTCAATTGCTGGAAATTCAGGTTAAAAGAAGACTTGACTCTGCTGACTCACAGAATAAAAGCAAAACATCTAGATTCCCTTCAGAGGTGGATTAAGGATCATCTAGAATGATGCCTTACTTGGTCATAGCTTTCTTATAATAGCTTCATGTTGGGAAAAACTAGAGTTGGATAGAGGATAGTGGATAGATTTTTCTTTCTTGCTCATTTTGTACATATCTTTACTTTTTATTAATAGAAAATTACTATAGAACGATTGTTCTACGGTTGGTGCTTCAAAAATATGAAATCAAATCATACAAAAAGCAGTGCACATTGAGGTATCTAGTACAGAAAAATTCATAAGGAAGGCATCGAGTCTTTCAACAAAAGAATATTTCATAGTACATGGATGCAACTGTTGAAGAATAGAACAATGGATATTTGATGGAAGAGAAACCCAAAGTTCATAAAAGACTGTAGCAATTTTTCATGGGAAGAACACACACATGAATTAGGGAAGACACGGGACAGGACGAGGTATTGATTCGACATCACATAAAGGAAAGTAATTGTAGAGAAGGAAAACAAATATAAATAGAACAGGAGGAAGTAGTATTGGAACCGTAAAAGTTGGGAAAAGGAGGGTACCAATTTTTCATCGAAAAAATGATGCATGAATTAGCGAAGGGGTAGGACAGGACGAACAGATGAATGGAGATGAAATAAAGGAAAGTAATTGGATAGAAGGAAAGCAAATATAAAAGAAAGAGGAGGAAACAGAACTCGAACATAAGAGCAGAACAAGACATGGACGCGGGAAGAAGAATATGAACAGTATAGGGAACTCGCGGGGATGTAGCAAACGCACAGGTAGAAAGACATATAAAAAAGTGGCCCGCCGAAGTAATAAACACGTATATTGTCTTATATTCAGTTCTATACATTTTATAACCAATTTCCGTGAAAACATGTGTCCGATTCAGAAAAGTTTCAGGTGCTCCCATAACACCTAAGGTTAGGTGCTCCAAGTTCACTAGAGATCCAATGGTCATCTAAGGATGATGTCGTGGTTTTGTCACGGTAGATGTCCTAGTGTGAGGACTTAGTCGTGAGGCCATCGCAACTGAGTGGTTAGCTTGTCGGGGGTGATCGGAATTGAGAGACACGAGTTTTACCCAGGTTCGGCCCCTCACGGTGGAGGTAAAAGCCTACATCCTGCTTATTGTATTGCTTGAGTATTAATTACAAGGGCGCTATTTTGCTGCCTCTATCTCAAGAGCTATCAAAACATCTGTCTCGAGACTTGTCTGTCTAAACCCTGTCTATTTTGACCTGTCCCTCTTGGAGTGCCCTGCCCCTCCTTATATAAGTTGAAGGGGCGACTTACATGTAGAGTCCTAGTAGGATTAGGACTTAACCTATTCTGGCTTCTTATTGCGGGCTTCTTACCGTGGGCGACTTATCACGGCCTTCTTATCCTGGGCTTCTTATCACGGGCTTCTCATCTTGGGCTTCTTATCTCCGGGACTCATCTTCCGGGCGACTTAAGCCCAGAGATGACTTAACGTCAGGGCGACTTAAGCCCAGAGATGACTTAACGTCAGGGCGGCTTAAGCCCAGAGATGACTTAAGTCTCAGGGCGGCTTAAGCCCAGAGATGACTTAACGTCAGGGCGGCTTAAGTCTAGAGATGACTTAAGTTTCAGGGCGGCTTAAGCCCAGAGATGACGTAAGTCTCAGGGCGGCTTAAGCCCATAGATGACTAAGTCTCAGGGCGGCTTAACCCCAGAGATGACTTAAGTCTCAGGGCGGCTTAAGCCCAGAGATGACTTTAGTCTCAGGGCGGCTTAAGCCCAGATGACTTAAGTCTCAGGGCGTCTTAAGCCCAGAGATGACTTAAGTCTCAGGGCGTCTTAAGCCCAGAGATGACTTAAGTCTCAGGGCGTCTTAAGCCCAGAGATGACTTATCCTCATGAGTCGGGTCTTGGTCGTTGGGAATATCCCCAACAGATGCGCTGGACCTGAACATAATAATTGGACTTCTGAGGGGTTTTCTGCAAATATGCACGAGCTCTCACTGTGGCCTCTGGATCTCAGATCCAACGGCTGAGGAGCTCTTGGAGCACCTAACCTTAGGTGCTCCCATAGCACTAGATACTATCTCTGTCCATATGACGGCGCAGATTGATGGCTTCACGCATTTCGATACATCTGTGCCCCCGCGGCTACACGCCCCTGCCAATTTTTGTTTTAGTGGATGCTTTCAAGTGCAACAATTCTTCTCCATAGACCCTACAGATTCACCTGGCTCACAACTGTACATCCCTACTTTACGCATTCAACATCTTTTGAACTCATTTCTACATGAATTAGCAATGATTTCCTAGTAATGTACGAATTGATTGAAATTTCAAGTATTCTGATAATTAGGATGAGTGCCGAGATTTTCTTCTATACCACTGTCCACATATCTAAAAGCATTTCCCCTCGGCCTTTTTTTTCAAGAACACACAAGCTGTGCCTCTTATGTATTAAAAAGGGGGGAAAGACAACACAAAGTTCTTTACAGATATTAAACATGCGTCCAATCGAAACAAAATTGTACTGATCCTAATTTCCATCATCGTCCACCGAACCACTCGCCCTGGCTAGAATCCATAGGGCGAATTCGTTCCTAGCTCTAGACGTTAGGGAAATTCCAACCCCAAATGGTCTGGCCGCGTCCGTTTGGGGGTAAACGAACACAAAATGCGGCCCAACGTGTGGGAGCAAACGGACAAATGTCCATTTTCGGTCCGCTTTTGACCCATTCCCGGCCCAAGTTTCGGCCGCGCTTGCGTCGAAACGGACAACGGGCGGACGGACGGGACGCACACCCTTGTCTTCCCCTGGCCCGCCCGCCGGGGACACACCCCGCCCACTCTCCCTCCACTTCGCTCAAAACCCTCCCACGCCCCCTCCCCTCCCTCCTCCATGGCTGGCGCCCCGACGAATCTCGGCGACCAGGTCGCGGCCGCACGCCTCGCAGTGAAGAAGAAGGGTCCCAAGAAGCCACGGTCGGAGCTCACACCCGCGGAGCTCACCAAGCTCAACACTGAATCGACCAAGAGGAGGAACCAGTGGAAAAAAGTGGCGGAGAAGAATGCAGCTCCCGGCTACACCGCCGAGGCGGCCGGGATGCGTGTCGCGCAGCACTAGACCGATGTTGACAACAAGGAGTCCATCATCACCAAGGCGCACACCCTCCTCATGTTAGGGTTGTGCCGACCCGCACCGGCCATTCTCTCGGTCGCTACCATGGCCGCGGCTAGCACAGGCTCCACGGCCGTTCTTTCGCAGCACTACCGGTCCCCGAGCTCGTCCGTCACACCGAAGAGGCCCGGGTATCATGCGCCATCGCTGCATGGCCATGGCCAGACCCGGTTCTCCACGTCGCCGGACGACAGCGTGCTCGCGCCGGCCACCCCCGCCATCCCGACCGCGGGCGTCATCGATCTCAACGTGACGCAGGGATATAGTGGAGCTGGCCAGCTATCCGACGGGACGCAAAGGAAGCAGCCCGGTCGATTTTATGGCCAACCTTGATGGCGCCTGCAAGCTATTCGATGAAATGCCACTCCCGACGCCGATGGTCGACGACCCTGACAACGTCGCTTTCATGGAGAACGTCATCTTCCAAGGCCGTGGTGAGGCCTTCAACATCGATGGTTGATTACCCACAAGTATAGGGGATCAATCGTAGTCCTTTCAATAAGTAAGAGTGTCGAACCCAACGAAGAGCAAAAGGAAATGACAAGCGGTTTTCAGCAAGGTATTTTCTGCAGGCACTGAAATTATCGGTAACAAATAGCTTTGTGATAAGATAATTCGTAATGGGTAACAAGTAATAAGTGTAGCAAAGGTGCAGCAAGGTGGCCCAATCCTTTTTATAGTAAAGGATAAGCCTGGATGAACTCTTATATAAAGCAAAGCGCTCCCGAGGACACATGGGAATTACTGTCAAGCTAGTTTTCATCATGCTCATATGATTCGCGTTCATTACTTTGATAATTTGATATGTGGGTGGACCGGTGCTTGTGTGCTGTCCTTACTTGGACAAGCCTCCCACTTATGATTAACCCCTCTCGCAAGCATCCGCAACTACAAAAGAAGAATTAAGATAAATCTAACCATAGCATGAAACATGTGGATCCAAATCAGCCCCTTACGAAGCAACGCATAAACTAGGGTTTAAGCTTCTGTCACTCTAGCAAACCATCATCTACTTATTACTACCCAATGCCTTCCCCTAGGCCCAAATCATGGTGAAGTGTCATGTAGTCGACATTCACATGACACCACTAGAGGAAAGACAACATACATCTCATCAAAATATCGAACGAATACCAAATTCACATGATTACTTATAACAAGACTTCTCCCATGTCCTCAGGAACAAACATAACTACTCACAAAGCATGTTCATGTTCAAGATAAGAGGGGTATTGAATATCATTAAGGATCTAAACATATGATCTTCCACCAAATAAACCAACTAGCATCAACTATGAAGAGTAATCAACACTACTAGCAACCCATAGGTACCAATCTGAGGTTTTGGGACAAAGATTGAATACAAGAGATGAACTAGGGTTTGAGAGAAGATGGTGCTAGTGAAGATGTTGATGAAGATTGACCCTCCCTCGGCGGGAGGATTGTTGGTGATGACGATGGCTTCGATTTCCCCCTCCCGGAGGGAAGTTTCCCCGGCAGAATAGCTCCGCCGGAGCCCTAGATTGCTTCTGCCCATGTTCCGCCTCGAGACGGTGGCACTTCGTCCCGAAAGCTCTCTTCTGATTTTTTTTCTAGGTCAAAACCCTCCATATAGCAGAAGATGGGCACCAGACGATGGCCAGGGGGCCCACAAGCCCTGGGGGCGCGCCCTGGGGGGTAGCGCGAGCCCCGCAGGCTTGTGGCCTCCTAGTGGGTCCCCTTCTGTAACTTCTTTGCCCAATTTTTTTTTATATATTCCAAAATAATTCTCTGTAAAGTTTCAAGACATTTGGAGTTGTGCAGAATAGGTCTCTCAGTTTTGCTCCTTTCCGGTCCAGAACTCCAGCTGCCGGCAATCTCCCTCTTCATGTAAATCTTGTAAAATAAGAGAGAAAAGGCATAAGTATTATACTATAGTGTGGAATAACAGCCCATAATGCAATAAATATCTACATAAAAGCATGATGCAAAATGGACGTATCAACTCCCCCAAGCTTAGACCTCGCTTGTCCTCAAGTGAAAGCCGAAATCGATAATCATGTCCACATGTTTAGAGATAGAGGTGTCGATAAAAATAAAATACGGACATGAGGGCATCATGATCATCTTTAGAACAGCAACATATTGTCATATAACTTCTCATGCTAAAGTGATAAATCATTCACAAGGTAAAGTATGAACCAGAAACTTCATTGAAAACTAACAAACTATGATCTCAGTCATTGAAGCAATTGCAATTTATCATAATATCGAAAAGAGTCAATGTAAGAGCTTTTATGTAGCAAGTCCACATACTCAACCATCTTTTAGTCTTTCATAATTGCTAACACTCATGCGATATTTTTTAAATCAAAGCCTTAATCAGACACAGAGGAAGATAGGGGCTTATAGTTTCTCCTCCCACCTTTTTACCTCAAGGGTAATGTCAACAATAATAGTTTATGATAACCTACATCCGAGTGGATATGTATGTCTGGATCTTTCCCCACCACATAGTGCTTTCCAAAAAGAAAAAGTGTAAAAAGGAAAGATGAAGATCACCATGACTCTTGTATAAAGGTAGAAGGTAAAAGTAAAAGATAGGCCCTTCGCAGAGGGAAGCAGAGGTTGTCATGCGCTTTTATGGTTGGATGCACAAAATCTTAATGCAAAAGAACGTCACTTTAAATTGCCGCTTGTGATAAAGAACTTTATTATGCAGTCCGTCGATTTTATTTCTTCCATATCACAAGTTCGTATAAAGTTTATTTTTTTCACACTAAAAGATCATACATATTTAGAGAGCAATTTTTATTGCTTGCACCGATGACAACTTACTTGAAGGATCTTACTCAATCCATAGGTAGATATAGTGGACTCTCATGGCAAAACTGGGTTAATGGATGTTGGATGCACAAGTAGTATCTCTACTTGGTGCAAAAGATTTGGCTAGCATGGGATGAGAAGCAAGCTCAACATGTTGGAGGATCCATGACAATATAACTTCTATTCGGATATGAGAAAACATATCCCATTATGTTGTCTTCCTTGTCCAACATCAACTTATTAGCATATAATATTTTAATGAGTGCTCACAATCATAAAAGATGTCCAAGATAGTGTATTTATATGTGAAACCTCTCTTTCTTTATTACTTCCTATTAATTGCAACAATGACCAATACTATGTTTGTCAACCCTCAACAAATTTTATTCATCATACTCTTTATATGTGAAGTCATCACTCTCCATAAGATCATTATATAATATTTTTACTTCTTTTATTCTTTTTCTTTTTCTTTTCCAAGATCAAGGCTAGAAAGCAAAGCCCTCAACTCAAAACTACTCTTTATTATATAACTCTCGGACTCGATTACATAGATAGATCACAAAGCAAAACTCAAAGACTAGATCATACTAAAAAATTTACTCTACTAGATGACGATAAAACCAAAAGGATCGAACTAAGATAAACGATAAAGATAAAGATGTGATGGTGATACGATACCGGGGCACCTCCCCCAAGCTTGTCATAAGCCGAGGGGAGTGCCCATACCCATGTACTCAAGTCTCCTTCTTCGTAAGTGGTGGTGATAAGGTTGTCTTTTTCTCCAGCTTGCGTCTGAGGCTAAAAATTTCCTCCCTAAGATCCTCATTCTCTAGATCAAGCTTTAATATCCTCTTGCATAATGCCTCCTTGCTTTCCTGCAGAAAACGGGATGAGATAAATTGGACCTTAGATTTGTTTCCTCTGTTAGGAAGGCTTGACTTCTTGAACTCGACATGCATATCTCCAGGTTGAGGTAGTGGATCCTCATCTTCCTCAGAGCTGGCATCTTCCTCCTCATCTGTAGCCCAAAAGTAAGGATAAGTATCCTTGAAGACATTTGGATCTAGAGGATGGTAAGAAACAGGGCTCTCTCCCTCCGAATCTTGAGACGACATCTTTTCAGATCTGCCGGAAATAGCTCAAAACAAGAATAGAGGATATTGTCGTAATACGGTGGTCAAAACCTTCGGGAGATTATATAATGAATTTTTACCATGCAAAACAAGTATTCTGGGAGAAAATGGAGTCCGGAGGGCACACGAGGTGGTCACAAGCCTGGGAGACGCGCCCAGGGGGGTAGGGCGCGCCCCCACAACTTGTCGCCTCCTCGTGCGCTATTCGGACTACTTCTTATTTTTCTAATTTTTTAAATATTCCAAAACGGAGTAAAATTGCTGTTGGAAATTTTTTGGAGTCGGTTTACTTACCGTATCACATACCTATTCCTTTTCAGGGTTCTGGAGCATTCTGGAAGGTTTCCTTTATGTACTCCTCCGGTGTTATGGTATGAATAATGTTGGTCTCAACATTTTATGGGCGTACTTGAGATATAATGTTTGATTCTTTGCCCATTCACCACCTTCGGGTTATTGCCCTCGGCATTGTTGATCTTGATGGCACCGGAACGATAAACTTCCTCGATAATGTAAGGACCTTCCCATTTAGAGAGAAGTTTTCCTGCAAAAAAATCTTAAACGAGAGTTGTATAGCAAGACATGGTTACCTACATTAAATTCACGCTTTTGTATCCTTTTGTCATGCCATCTTTTAACCTTTTATTTAAAAAATTTGGCATTTTCATAGGCTTGGATTCTCCATTCATCGAGTGAGCTAATGTCCAATAACCTCTTCTCACCGGCAAGTTTGAAATCATAGCTGAGCTCTTTAATTGCCCAATAAGCTTTATGTTCTAATTCAAGAGGTAAGTGACATGCTTTCCCATAAACAATTTTATATGGAGACATACCCATAGGATTTTTATAAGCA
The DNA here is from genome assembly GCA_011799875.1 of Thinopyrum elongatum. NCBI lineage: Eukaryota > Viridiplantae > Streptophyta > Magnoliopsida > Poales > Poaceae > Thinopyrum > Thinopyrum elongatum. The sequence goes on along the minus strand of CM022299.1, from coordinate 179,823,095 downwards.
GTTCTATAAGCCCGTAGTGCATCAAATTTCTTAGACCAATTCTTCCTAGATCTATTAACAGTCTTTTGCAAGATCAATTTTATTTCTTTGTTACTTAATTCTACTTGACCACTAGACCGAGGATGATATGGAGATGCAATTCTATGGTTAACATCATACTTATCTAGCAATTTACGGAAAGCACCATGAATAAAGTGTGAACCACCATCAGTCATTAAATATCTAGGGACTCCAAACCTCGGGAAAATAACTTCTTTAAGCATTTTAATAGAAGTGTTGTGATCAGCACTACTAGTTGGAATAGATTCTACCCACTTAGTAACGTAATCAACAACAACTAAAATATGAGTATACCCATTAGAGGATGGAAAAGGTCCCATATAATCAAATCCCCAAACATCAAATGGTTCAATAACAAGTGAATAATTCATAGGCATTTCCTGACGTTTACTTATATTACCAATTCTTTGACACTCATCACAAGACAATACAAACTGATGAGCATCTTTGAAGAGAGTAGGCCAATAAAAACCAGATTGTAATACCTTATGTGCAGTTCTATCTCCAGCATGGTGTCCTCCGTAAGCCTTGGAGTGACACTTGCGTAGGATTTGTTCCTGTTCATGCTCAGGTACACAACGCCTAATAACACCATCTACTCCGTCTTTATAAAGGTGTGGGTCATCCCAGAAGTAATGTCTTAAGTCATAGAAAAACTTTTTCTTTTGTTGATATGTGAAACTAGGTGGTATAAATTTAACAACAATATAATTAGCATAGTCTGCATACCATGGAGTACTACAAGAAGCATTTATAACAACTAATTGTTCATCCAGAAAACTGTCATCAATAGGTAGTGGGTCCTCAAGAATATTTTCTAATCTAGACAAGTTATCTGCTACGGGATTCTCAGCTCCTTTCCTATCATTAATATGTAAATCAAATTCTTGTAGCAAAAGAACTCACCTAATGAGTCTAGGTATAGCATCTTTCTTTTTGATGAGGTATTTAATAGCAGCATGATCAGTGTGAACAATTACTTTGGAATCAACAATATAAGATATGAATTTATCACAAGCAAACACAACTGCTAAAAATTCTTTTTCAGTAGTAGCATAATTTCTTTGAGCACTGCCTAGAGTTTTACTAGCATAATGGATAATATTTAATTTCTTATCAACTCTTTGTCCTAGAACAACACCAACAGCATAACCACTAGCATCACACATAATTTCAAAGGGTAGGTTCCAATCAAGTGGTTGAACAATAGGTGCGGAAATTAAGGCTTTCTTAAGTATTTCAAATGCTTCTACACAATCATCATCAAAAACAAACAGAACATCTTTTTGCAAAAGATTAGTGAGAGGCCTAGAAATTTTAGAGAAGTCTTTAATAAAACTCCTATAGAAACCTGCATGACCAAGGAAGCTTCTTATACCTTTGATATCTTTAGGACACGACATTTTTTCAATAGCATCAACTTTAGCTTTATCAACTTCAATGCCTCTTTCGGAGATTTTATGCCCCAAGACAATACCTTCATTAACCATAAAGTGGCACTTCTCCCAGTTCAAGACAAGATTAGTTTCTTCACATCTCTGCAAAACTCGGTCAAGGTTGCTTAAGCAATCATCAAAAGAAGTTCCGTATACGGAAAAATCATCCATGAAAACCTCAACAATCTTTTCACAAAAGTCAGAGAATATAGCAGTCATACATCTTTGAAAAGTAGCGGGTGCATTGCATAAACCGAAAGGCATACGTCTATAAGCAAAAGTACCAAAAGGGCAAGTAAAAGTAGTTTTTTCTTGATCGTCTTATGACACAGGTATTTGGGAAAAACCAGAATATCCATCTAGAAAGCAGAAATGTGTATGTTTTGACAGTCTTTCTAGCTTTTGATCAATAAATGGTAGAGGATAATGATCTTTCCTAGTAGCTTTGTTTAATTTTCTAAAATCAATTACCATTCTATAACCTGTAATAATTCTTTGTGGAATTAATTCATTTTTATCATTAGGAACAACATTAATACCTCCCTTCTTAGGGACATAATGAACAGGACTTACCCATCTACTATCAGCTATGGGATAGATTATACCTGCTTCTAGAAGCTTTAGTATTTCATTTCTTACCACTTCCTTAATCTTAGGATTTAATTGTCGCTGGCGATCAACAACTGGTTTAGCATCATGCTCGATATTAATTTTATGCTGACATAGAGTGGGAGTAATGCCCTTAAGATCATCAAGAGTATATCCAATAGTGGCACTGTGCTTCCTTAGAGTTTTCAATAATCTCTTTTCTTCATGCTCTGAAAGGCTAGCACTAATAATAACAGGATATATCTTCTTTCCATCAAGATAAGCATATTTCATAGTATCATGTAATTGTTTAAGATCGAACACATGGTCACTCTTGGGTGGAAGAGGATCTCCAAGAGTCTCAACAGGTAAATTGTGTTTCAAAACAGGCATTTGTTTAAAAAATATCTCATCTATTTCATTTCTTTCATTCATAAACATATCATTTTCATGGTCTAGCAAATATTGTTCTAAAGGATCAGTAGGAGGCACAACAATAGAAACAAGACCAATAATTTCATCCTTACTAGGTAATTCTTTATCACGAGGTTGTCTACGAAATTTGGAGAAATTAAAGTCATGAGACACATCACCAAAATTAACACAGACCATTTCTTTCTCACAATATATCTTAGCATTAACGGTGTTCAAGAAAGGTTTGCCAAATATAATGGGACAAAAATCATCTTGTGGGGAACCAAGAACTAGAAAATCAGTAGGGTATTTTATTTTCACACACAAGACTTCAACATCTCTAACAATCCCAAGTGGTGTGACAGTATCTTTATTGCAAGCTTAATAGTAACATCAATATCTTCTATTTCAGTAGGTGCAATATCATTCATTATTTCTTGATACAAAGTAAAAGGGATTGCACTCACACTAGCACCCAAATCACATAAGCCATGATAATAATGATCTCCTATTTTAACAGAGACAACAGGCATGCCAACAACAGGCCTATGTTTATCTTTTTCATCGGGTTTAGCAATTCTAGCAGCTTCATCACATAAATAAATAACATGCCCAACAATATTTTCACCCAAGAGATCTTTGACCATAGCAATATTAGGTTCTACTTTGATTTGTTCAGAGGGTCTAGGTGTTCTAATATTACTTTTGTTAACCATAGTTGAAACATTAGCATGTTCCTTTATTCTAACAGGAAAAGGTGGTTTCTCAACATAAGCAGTAGGAATGACTGGATCAACATTATCAGTAATGGTTTCTTCTTCAGCTTTAATGGGTTCTACTAATTTTATTTCAATGGGAGGATGGTATTTAAACCACTTCTCCTTAGGGAGATCAACATGAGTAGTAAATGATTCACAGAAAGAAGCTACTATCTCAGGGTCAAGTCCATATTTAGTGCTAAATTCACGAAAGACATCGGTATCCATAAAAGATTTAACACAAACTCAAGGTTTATACCTGACTCCTTACCTTCGTCGAGCTCCCAATCTTAAGATTTGCGCTTAATGCTTTCCAAAAGATCCCATTTGAATTCAATAGTCTTCTTCATAAAAGAACCAGTACAAGAAGTATCGAGCATGGATTGATCATTACGAGAAAGCCGAGCATAAAAATTATGTATAATAATTTCCCTTGAGAGCTCATGTTTGGGGCATGAATATAACATTGAATTAAGTATCCCCCAAGCTTGAGCGATACTTTCTCCTTCACGAGGCCAAAAATTATATATATAATTCCGATCACGATGAACTAGATGCATAGGATAAAACTTCTGATGAAATTCCAATTTCAATCTGTTGTAATTCCAAGCTCCAATATCATCACATAGCCTAACCATGTCAATTACTTTCCCTTCAAAGATAAAGGGAAGAACTTCTTCTTGACTTCATCCTCGGGTAAACCCGCAAGCTTAAATAATCCACAAACTTCATCCACATAGATTAGATGCATATCAGGATGTAGTGTTCCATCTCCTGCATAAGGATTAGCTAGCAGTTTCTCCATCATACCCGAAGGAATTTCATAATAAATATTTTCAGTAGGTGCAGTAGGTTGAGGATAAACTCTTTGCTCTTCCGATTGAGGTGAAGATACCCCGAACAAGCCCCTCAAAGGATGATTTTCCATAGTGACAAGTGACAATAAATTTCAGCATGTAGTATAAATGTTTCCTTACGAATTCCACTTACCAAAGGCGCTTCACTCCCTGGATATGATGCCAGAAAAGAGTCTTGATGACCCAAAAGTATAGGGGATCAATCATAGTCCTTTCGATAAGTAAGAGTGTCGAACCCAACGAGGAGCAGAAGGAAATGGCAAGCGGTTTTCAGCAAGGTATTTTCTGTAGGCACTGAAATTATCGGTAACAGATAGTTTTGTGATAAGATAATTCGTAACGGGTAACAAGTAACAAGTGTAGCAAAGGTGCAACAAGGTGGCCCAATCCTTTTTATAGTAAAGGATAAGCCTGGACGAACTCTTATATAAAGCAAAGTGCTCCCGAGGACACATGGGAATTACCGTCAAGCTAGTTTTCATCATGCTCATATGATTCGCGTTCGTTACTTTGATAATTTGATATGTGGGTGGACCGGTGCATGGGTGCTGTCCTTACTTGGACAAGCCTCCCACTTATGATTAACCCCTCTCTCAAGCATCCCCAACTACGAAAGAAGAATTAAGATAAATCTAACCATAGCATGAAACATGTGGATCCAAATCAGCCCCTTACGAAGCAACACATAAACTAGGGTTTAAGCTTCTGTCACTCTAGCAACCCATCATCTACTTATTACTTCCCAATGCCTTCCCCTAGGCCCAAATCATGGTGAAGTGTCATGTAGTCGACATTCACATAACACCATGATGTCTACTATGCAACTTTATTCTTGTAGACTCGTGTTGGGCCTCCAAGCACAGAGTTTTGTAGGACAGTAGCAATTTTCCCTCAAGTGGATGACCTAAGGTTTATAAATCCGTGGGAGGTGTAGGATGAAGATGGTCTCTCTCAAACAACCCTGCAACCAAATAACAAAGAGTCTCTTGTGTCCCCAACACACCAAATACAATGGTAATTTGTATAGGTGCACTAGTTCGGTGAAGAGATGGTGATACAAGTGTAATATGGATAGTAGATATTGGTTTTAGTAGTAGGAACAATAAAAAATAGCAAGGTAGCAATTGATAAAATAGAGCACAAACAGTATTGCAATGCTTGAAAATGAGGCCTAGGGTCCGTACTTTCGCTAGTGCAATCTCTCAACAATGCTAATCTAATTGGATCATATAACCATCCCTCAAAGTGCGATGAAGAATCACTCCAAAGTTCTTATCTAGCGGAGAACATAAGAAGAAATTGTTTGTAGCTATTCTTTCCGATCGATCTATCCAAGAGTTCATACTAAAATAACACCAAGTTATTCTTTCCGATCGATCTATCAAGACTTCGTACTAAAATAACACTAAGTTATTCTTTCTGATCAATCTATCAAGAGTTCATACTAAAATAACACCAAAGAAAATTCAGATTCATAATACTCAATCCAACACAAAGAACCTCAAAGAGTTCCCCAAGATTTCTACCGGAGAAACAAAAGACAAGAATGTGCATCAACCCCCATGCATATATTACCCCAATGTCACCTCGGGAATCCGCGAGTTGAGTGCCAAAACATATCTCAAGTCAATCAATATAATACCCCATTGTCACCACGGGTATTCATATGCAAGACATATATCAAGTGCTCTCAAATCCATAAAAGTATTCAATCCGATAAGAACAAAATCTCAAATGGAAAACTCAATTCACAACAAGATAGAGAGGGGAAAACACCATATGATCCAACTATATTAACAAAGCCCGCGATGCATCAAGATCGTGACATCTCAAGAACGCGTGCGAGAGAGAGAGATTAAACACATAGCTACTGGTACAAACCCTCAGCTCCGAGGGTAGACTACTCCCTCCTCATCATGGTGGCCACCGGGATGATGAAGATGGCCACCGGTGATGATTTACCCCTCCGACAGGGTGCCGGAACGGGGTCTAGATTGGTTTTTCGTGGCTACAGAGGCTTGCGGCGGAAGAACTTCTGATCTAGGATTACCCCCAGGGTTTTTGGAATATTTGGCAATTTATAGGGCGAAGAGGCGGTGCGGGAGGTGACCGAGGTGGGCACAACCCACCTGGGCGCGCCCTGGTGGGTTGTGCTCCCCTCGGAGCTCCCCTCTGGTACTTCTTTGGCCCACCGGGTGTCCTCTGGTCCCGAAAAAATCTCCAAAAAGTTTCGCTGTGTTTGGACTCCGTTTGGTATTGATTTTCTGCGATGTAAAAAACAAGCAAAAAAACTGCAACTGGCACTGGGCACTATGTCAATAGGTTAGTCCCAAAAAATGATATAAAGTTGCTATAAAATGATTGTAAAACATCTAAGAATGATAATATAACAACATGAATACTTCATAAATTATAGATACGTTGGAGACGTATCATCATCCACAAGCTTAATTCCTACTCGTCCTCGAGTAGGTAAATGATAAAAATAATAATTTATGAAGTGTGAATGCTAGCAAAGTGCATAAGTTTGATCAATGATAATTTTAATCCCTTTTCCTAGCATCATAACAGCAATTCTTTCTCATAAAACTTCTCATGTTAAAGTAGCAACCAATTCACATGTTAAGGTTCAAACAATGAATTCTCTTGAAACTCAACAACCTATATTCTTAGTCACCAAACAATTGCGATTCAACTTATTCAACAGAGTCTAAGTAAGAGCTCCACATACTCAATCATCATATAGTCTTTCATGATTACTAGTACTCAAAGCATATTCTTAGAACAAATGGCATCCATCGAACATAGAGAAAGATAGGGGCTTAATATTTCGCCTCCCAACTCATTTATCATAGAGATAATTGTCAACAATAATAAATCATGATCAAATATATTTGACTGGTCATATGTGCCTAGATCTTTCCCCACCACATGATGCTTGCCAACTAGAGAATAGTTGAGGTTGAAATGAGATTTTATACTATTGACTCTTTGCATAAAAGTAAATACTGAAAAGTAAAAGATAGGCCCTTCGCAGAGGGAAGCAGAGGTTGTCATGCGCTTTTGATTTGGATGCCCAAGCTCTTAATGCAAAGGAACGCCACGTTATATTTCCCCTTATGATAGCAACCTTTATTATGCAGTTCGTCGCTTTTATTACTTTGTCATCACAAGTTCGTACAATGCTCAATCTTCCCTTACAACAAAAGATCAAACATATTTAGGAGCAATTTTTATTGCTTTATGCACCGATGACAACTTACTTGAAGGATCTTATTCAATCCATAGGTAGTTATGGTGGACACTCATGGGAAGAAACTGGGTTTAAGGGTTTTTGGATGCACAAGTAGTATCTCTACTTAGTACGATTTTTTGGCTAGCAAAAGGTCCTAAGCAAACACCACATGTTGGAGGATCCATAACAATATAACTTCTATGCAAATATACCCAAACATAACTCATTATGTTGTATTCCTTGTCCAACTTCAACTAATTTGCTCAAATTTGAAAATAATTAATGGGTATTCACAATCATAGAAGATTTCCAAGATAATATATTTGCATGTGAAAGTTCTCTTCCTTATACTAATCATTCATGAATTGCTTGTATGACCAATATTGTGATTGTCAAGCTTCAAAAGATTTCACTTCCTAAACACAATGTGAAGCTACCACTAGGCATGATATGAACATATAATTTCAACTTCATGATATTCAATTCATTCAACAATTTACTCATAGGATATAAGTGAAGCACAAGAGTAAATGACAAACTACTCCAAAAAGATATAAGTGAAGATCATGCGAGTAGTTAAGTAAATGGGTAGCTATTTGAGGACTCTCTCTTATTTAAAAAATTTCAGATATAAGTATTTTATTAAAATAGCAAGCAAAACAAAATAAAATGACATTCTAAGAAAAGCACACATCATGTGAAGAAGCAAAAACTTAGGCTCAACCGATACTAACTGATAGTTGTTAATGAAGAAAGGTGGGATGCCTACCGGGGCATCCCCAAGCTTAGATGCTTGAGACTTCTTGAAATATTATCTTGGGATGCCTTGGGCATCACCAAGCTTGAGCTTTTGTGTCTCCTTAATTCCTTTTATATCACGGTTTCCCTAAATCTCAAAAACTTCATCCACACAAAACTCAACAAGAACTCGTGAGATAAGTTAGTATAAATCAATGCAATAACCTTATTATTATCTGCTGTAGAAAATCACTAAAATTATTATTCAACATTGCATACTAAATGCCTATGCATATTTAATAGTCCTATCCTCAAATAGAATCATTAAACAAGCAAACATATGCAAACAATGCAAACATAACAGCAATCTGCCAAAACAGGATAGTCTGTAAAGGATGCAAGGGTATTCATACTTATCTAACTACAAAAATTCTGAAAATTTAGCACACTGTAGAAAATTTATCAGCTCTTATTATGCAAAAAAATTCAACATTTTATGACATTCTTACTTTTCTTGGGAATTTTTGCAACAGCGATAAACTTTCTGTTTTGAAACAGCAACATGTAGACTTGTAAAATAAGCATGGTAAAGGCTATTCTTGACATTTTTATTGAAATAAAAGATGCAAAAAATTATTATAAATTGAATCAATAAAGTACAAATAAAAAAAATGATGCCCCAAGCAAAACACATATCATGTGACGAATAAAAATATAGCTCCAAGTGAGGTTACCGATAATGTCGGAGACGAAAGAGGGGATGCCTTCCGGGGCATCCCCAAGCTTAGTTGCTTGGATCTTACTTGAATATTAACTTGGGGGTGCCTTGGGCATCTCCAAGATTAAGGTATTGTCACTCCTTATTCTCCTCATATCGATATCTCACCCAAAACTTGAAAACTTCAATCACACAAAACTTAACGGAACTTCGTGAGATGGGTTAGTATGATAAAGACAAATCATTCACTTTGGTACTGTAAAAATAAGATTAATAATTGTTCTCACACAATTCCTACTGTACTCTACAATTTCCACAATTTATATTAAGCAATATAAGCCATAGAAACCATAAAACAAGCAAACTATGCATTGAAAACAGAATCTGTCAAAAACAGAACAGTACATAAAGATCTGAATTAAGGTCATACTTATGTAACTCCAAAAATTCTGAAAAATTAGGAAAACGTAGAAAATTTGTACAACCATCAACTTTAAATATTCAGAATTTTTCCACATTCCAGTAAAAGATATGAATTTTTGTACTGGACGCAAAAGTTTCTGTTTTTGCACAGAATCAACTCAACTATCATCCACACTATACCAAAGGCTTTACTTGGCACTTTATTAAAATAAAAGCTATAAAACATGATTACTACAGTAGAATAATCATGTGAACACACAAAAATAGTAGGTATAAGTGTTGAGTTGTCTCCCAACAAGCGCTTTTCTTTAATGCCTTTTTAGCTAGGCATGATGATTTCAATGATGCTCATGTAAAAGATACGAATTGAAACACAAAGAGAGCATCATGAAGCATATGAATAGCACATTTAAGTCTAACCCGCTTCCTATGCATAGGGATTTTGTGAGCAAACAATTTATGGGAACAAGAATCAACTAGCATAGGAAGGCAAAACAAGCAAAACTTTAAGATTTTCAACACATAGAGAGGAAACTTGATATTATTGAGATATGTAAAAGCATATGTTCCTCTCTCTCATAATAATTTTCAGTAGCATCATGAATGAATTCAACAATATAACTATCACATAAAGCATTCTTTTCATGATCTACAAGCATAGAATTCTTATTACTCTCCACATATGCAAATTTATTCTCATGAATAGTAGTGGAAGCAAACTCAAAAAAATAACTATCATGAGATTGAAAATTAAAATCATGATGACAAGTTTCATGGTTATCACTACTCTTTTTAGCATATATGTCATGACCATAATCATCATAGATAGCAACTTTGTTGTCATAATCAATTGAAACCTCTTCCAAAATAGTGGATTCGTCATTAAATAAAGTCATGACCTCTCCAAATCCACTTTCATCAATATAATCATCATAATTAGGAGGCATGCTTTCATCATAATAAATTTTCTCATCAAAACTTGGGGGAGTAAAAATATCATCTTCATCAAATATAGCATCCCCAAGCTTGTAGCTTTGCATATCATTAGCATCATGGATATTCAAAGAATTCATACTAATAACATTGCAATCATGCTCATCATTAAAAGATATTATGCCAAACATGTTATTGAATTTTTCTTCTATCAATTGAGCACAATTTTCCTTTCTGTAATTTTCAAGAAAGACATGATAAAGACGATTAATGTGAGGCCACCTCAAATCCATTTTTTTGTAGTTTTCTTTTATAAACCAAACTAGTGATAAAACAAGAAACTAAAGGATTCAATTGCAAGATCTAAAGATATACCTTCAAGCACTCACCTCCCCGGCAACTGCGCCTGAAAAGAGCTGGATGTCTACTACCAAACTTTATTCTGGTAGACTCGTGTTGGGCCTCCAAGCGCAGAGTTTTGTAGGACAGTAGCAATTTTTCCTCAAGTGGAAGACCTAAGGTTTATCAATCTGTGGGAGGTGTAGGATGAAGATGGTCTCTCTCAAACAACCCTGCAACCAAATAACAAAGAGTCTCTTGCGTCCCCAACACACCAAATACAATGGTAATTTGTATAGGTGCACTAGTTCAGCAAAGAGATGGTGATACAAGTGTAATATGGATAGTAGATATTGGTTTTTGTAGTAGGAACAATAAAAAACAGCAAGGTAGCAATTGATAAAACAGAGCACAAACGGTATTGCAATGCTTGAAAATGAGGCCTAGGGTCCGTACTTTCGCTAGTGCAATCTCTCAACAATGCTAATCTAATTGGATCATATAACCATCCCTCAAAGTGCGATGAAGAATCACTCCAAAGTTCTTATCTAGCGGAGAACATAAGAAGAAATTGTTTGTAGCTATTCTTTCCGATCGATCTATCCGAGAGTTCATACTAAAATAACACCAAGTTATTCTTTCCGATCGATCTATCAAGAGTTCGTACTAAAATAACACTAAGTTATTCTTTCTGATCGATCTATCAAGAGTTTGTACTAAATTAACACCAAAGCAAATTTAGATTCATAATACTCAATCCAACACAAAGAACCTCAAATAGTGCCCCAAGATTTCTACCGGAGAAACAAAAGACGAGAACGTGCATCAACCCCCATGCATAGATTACCCCAACGTCACCTCGGGAATCCGCGAGTTGAGTGCCAAAACATATCTCAAGTGAATCAATATAATACCCCATTGTCACCACGGGTATTCATATGCAAGACATATATCAAGTGCTCTCAAATCCATAAAAGTATTCAATCCGATAAGAACGAAATCTCAAAGGAAAAACTCAATTCACAACAAGATAGAGAGGGGAAAACACCATATGATCTGACAATATTAACAAAGCCCGCGATACATCAAGATCGTGACATCTCAAGAACGCGCGCGCGAGAGAGAGAGAGAGAGAGAGAGAGAGAGAGAGAGAGATTAAACACATAGCTACTGGTACAAACCCTCAGCTCCGAGGGTGGACTACTCCCTCCTCATCATGGTGGCCGCCGGGATGATGAAGATGGCCACCGGTGATGATTTACCCCTCCGACAGGGTGCCGGAACGGGGTCTAGATTGGTTTTTCGTGGCTACAGAGGCTTGAGGCGGCGGAACTTCTGATCTAGGGTTACCCTCAGGGTTTTTTGAATATTTGGCAATTTATAGGGCGAAGAGGCGGTGCGGGAGGTCACCGAGGTGGGCACAACCCACCTGGGCGCACCTGGGCCCCCAGGCGCGCCCTGGTGGGTTGTGCTCCCCTCGGAGCTCCCCTCTGGTACTTCTTTGGCCCACCGGGTGTCCTCTGGTCCAGAAAAAATCTCCAAAAAGTTTCGCTGCGTTTGGACTCCGTTTGGTATTGATTTTCTGCGATGTAAAAAACAAGCAAAAAACTGCAACTGGCACTGGGCACTATGTCAAAAGGTTAGTCCCAAAAAATGATATAAAGTTGCTATAAAATGATTGTAAAACATCTAAGAATGATAATATAACAGCATGAATACTTCATAAATTATAGATACGTTGGAGACGTATCATCATCCCCAAGCTTAATTCCTACTCGTCCTCGAGTAGGTAAATGATAAAAATAATAATTTATGAAGTGTGAATGCTAGCAAAGTGCATAAGTTTGATCAATGATAATTTCAATCCCTTTTCCTACCATCATAACAACAATTCTTTCTCATAAAACTTCTCATGTTAAAGTAGCAACCAATTCACATGTTAAGGTTCAAACAATGAATTCTCTTGAAACTCAACAACCTATATTCTTAGTCACCAAACAATTGCGATTCAACTTATTCAACAGAGTCTAAGTAAGAGCTCCACATACTCAATCATCATATAGTCTTTCATGATTGCTAGTACTCAAAGCATATTCTTAGAACAAATGGCATCCATCGAACACAGAGAAAAATAGGGGCTTAATATTTTGCCTCCCAACTCATTTATCATAGAGATAATTGTCAACAATAATAAATCATGATCAAATATATTTGACTGGTCATATGTGCCTAGATCTTTCCCCACCACATGATGCTTGCCAACTAGAGAATAGTTGAGGTTGAAATGAGATTTTATACTATTGACTCTTTGCATAAAAGTAAATACTGAAAAGTAAAAGATAGGCCCTTCGCAGAGAAGCAGAGGTTGTCATGCGATTTTTATTTGGATGCCCCAGCTCTTAATGCAAAGGAACGTCATGTTATATTGCCCCTTATGATAGCAACCTTTATTATGCAGTCCGTCGCTTTTATTACTTTGTCATCACAAGTTCGTACAATGCTCAAATTTCCCTTACAATAAAAGATCAAACATATTTAGGAGCAATTTTTATTGCTTTATGCACCGATGACAACTTACTTGAAGGATCTTATTCAATCCATAGGTAGTTATGGTGGACACTCATGGGAAGAAACTGGGTTTAAGGGTTTTTGGATGCACAAGTAGTATCTCTACTTAGTACGAATTTTTGGCTAGCAAAAGGTCCTAAGCAAACACCACATGTTGGAGGATCCATAACAATATAACTTCTATGCAAATATACCCAAACATAACTCATTATGTTGTCTTCCTTGTCCAACTTCAACTAATTTGCTCAAATTTGAAAATAATTAATGGGTATTCACAATCATAGAAGATTTCCAAGATAATATATTTGCATGTGAAAGTTCTCTTCCTTATACTAATCATTCATGAATTGCTTGTATGACCAATATTGTGATTGTCAAGCTTCGAAAGATTTCACTTCCTAAACACAATGTGAAGCTACCACTAGGCATGATATGAACATATAATTTCAACTTCATGATATTCAATTCATTCAACAATTTACTCATAGGATATAAGTGAAGCACAAGAGTAAATGACAAACTACTCCAAAAAGATATAAGTGAAGATCATGCGAGTAGTTAAGTAAATGGGTAGCTATTTGAGGACTCTCTCTTATTTAAAAACTTTCAGATATAAGTATTTTATTAAAAGAGCAAGCAAAACAAAATAAAATGACATTCTAAGAAAAGCACACATCATGTGAAGAAGCAAAAACTTAGGCTCAACCGATACTAACTGATAGTTGTTGATGAAGAAAGGTGGGATGCCTACCGGGGCATCCCCAAGCTTAGATGCTTGAGACTTCTTGAAATATTATCTTGGGATGCCTTCGGCATCCCCAAGCTTGAGCTTTTGTGTCTCCTTAATTCCTTTTATATCACGGTTTCCCTAAATCTCAAAAACTTCATCCACACAAAACTCAACAAGAACTCGTGAGATAAGTTAGTATAAATCAATGCAATAACCTTATTATTATCTGCTGTAGAAAATCACTAAAATTATTATTCAACATTGCATACTAAATGCCTATGCATATTTAATAGTCCCATCCTCAAATAGAATCATTAAACAAACAAACATATGCAAACAATGCAAACATAACAGCAATCTGCCAAAACAGGACAGTCTGTAAAGGATGCAAGAGTATTCATACTTATCTAACTACAAAAATTCTGAAAATTTAGCACACTGTAGAAAATTTATCATCTCTTATTATTCAAGAATTTTCAACATTTTATTACATTCTGACTTTTCTTGGGAATTTTTGCAACAGCAATAAACTTTCTGTTTTGAAACAGCAACATGTAGACTTGCAAAATAAGCATGGTAAAGGCTATTCTTGCCATTTTTATTGAAATGAAAGATGCAAAAAATTATTATAAATATAATCAAGAAAATACAAATAAAATAAAATGATGCCCCAAGCAAAACACATATCATGTGACGAATAAAAATATAGCTCCAAGTGAGGTTACCAATAATGTCGGAGACGAAAGAGGGGATGCCTTCCGGGGCATCCCCAAGCTTAGTTGCTTGGATATTCCTTGAATATTACCTTGGGGGTGCCTTGGGCATCCCCAAGCTTAGGGTCTTGTCACTCCTTATTCTCCTCATATCGATATCTCACCCAAAACTTGAAAACTTCAATCACACAAAACTTAACGGAACTTCGTGAGATGGGTTAGTATGATAAAGACAAATCATTCACTTTGGTACTGTAAAAATAAGATTAATAATTGTTCTCACACAATGCCTACTGTACTCTACAATTTTCACAATTTATATTAAGCAATATAAGCCATAGAAACCATAAAACAAGCAAACTATGCATTGAAAACAGAATCTGGCAAAAACAGAACAGTACATAAATATCTGAATTAAGGTCATATTTATGTAACTCCAAAAATTTGGAAAATTAGGAAAACGTAGAAAATTTGTATACCCATCAACTGTAAAAAATTCAGAATTTTTCCGCGTTCCAGTAAAAGATATGAATTTCTGTACTGGACGCAAAAGTTTCTATTTTTGCACAGAATCAAGTCAACTATCATCCACACTATACCAAAGGCTTTACTTGGCACTTTATTAAAATAGAAGCTATAAAACATAATTACTACAGTAGAATAATCATGTGAACACACAAAAACAGTAGGTATAAGTATTGAGTTGTCTCCCAACAAGTGCTTTTCTTTAATGCCTTTTTAGCTAGGCATGATGATTTCAATGATGCTCACGTAAAAGATAAGAATTGAAACACAAAAAGAGCATCATGAAGCATATGACTAGCATGTTTAAGTCTAAACCACTTCCTATGCATAGGGATTTTGTGAGCAAACAATTTATGGGAACAAGAATCAACTAGCATAGGAAGGCAAAACAAGCAAAACTTCAAGATTTTCAACACATAGAGAGGAAACTTGATATTATTGAGATATGTAAAAGCATATGTTCCTCTCTCATAATAATTTTCAGTAGCATCATGAATGAATTCAACAATATAACTATCACATAAAGCATTATTTTCATGATCCACAAGCATAGAATTCTTATTACTCTCCACATATTCTCATGAATAGTAGTGGGAGCAAACTCAACAAAATAACTATCATGAGATTGAAAATTAAAATCATGATGACAAGTTTCATGGTTATCACTACTCTTTTTAGCATATATGTCATGACCATAATCATCATAGATAGCAACTTTGTTGTCATAATCAATTGAAACCTCTTCCAAAATAGTGGATTCGTCATTAAATAAAGTCATGACCTCTCCAAATCCACTTTCATCAATATAATCATCATAATTAGGAGGCATGCTTTCATCATAATAAATTTTCTCATCAAAACTTGGGGGAGTAAAAATATCATCTTCATCAACTATAGCATCCCCAAGCTTGTAGCTTTGCATATCATTAGCATCATGGATATTCAAAGAATTCATACTAATAACATTGCAATCATGCTCATCATTAAAAGATATTATGCCAAACATGTTATTGAATTTTTCTTCTATCAATTGAGCACAATTTTCCTTTCCATCATTTTCAAGAAAGACATGATAAAGACGAATAATATGAGGCCACCTCAAATCCATTTTTTTGTAGTTTTCTTTTATAAACCAAACTAGTGATAAAACAAGAAACTAAAGGATTCAATTGCAAGATCTAAAGATATACCTTCAAGCACTCACCTCCCCGGCAATGGCTCCAGAAAAGAGCTTGATGTCTACTACGCAACTTTATTCTTGTAGACTCGTGTTGGGCCTCCAAGCGCAGAGTTTTGTAGGACAGTAGCAATTTTCCCTCAAGTGGATGACCTAAGGTTTATCAATCCGTGGGAGGTGTAGGATGAAGATGGTCTCTCTCAAACAACCCTGCAACCAAATAACAAAGAGTCTCTTGTGTCCCCAACACACCAAATATAATGGTAATTTGTATAGGTGCACTAGTTCGGCGAAGAGATGGTGATACAAGTGTAATATGGATAGTAGATATTGGTTTTTGTAGTAGGAACAATAAAAAACAGCAAGGTAGCAATTGATAAAACAGAGCACAAACGGTATTGCAATGCTTGAAAATGAGGCCTAGGGTCCATACTTTCGCTAGTGCAATCTCTCAACAATGCTAATCTAATTGGATCATATAACCATCCCTCAATGTGCGATGAAGAATCACTCCAAAGTTCTTATCTAGCGGAGAACATAAGAAGAAATTGTCTGTGGCTATTCTTTCCGATCGATCTATCCAAGAGTTCGTACTAAAATAACACCAAGCTATTCTTTCCGATCGATCTATCAAGAGTTCGTACTAAAATAACACTAAGTTATTCTTTCTGATCGATCTATCAAGAGTTCGTACTAAAATAACACCAAAGCAAATTCAGATTCATAATACTCAATCCAACACAAAGAACCTCAAAGAGTGCCCCAAGATTTCTACCGGAGAAACAAAAGACGAGAACGTGCATCAACCCCCATGCATAGATTACCCCAATGTCACCTCGAGAATCCGCGAGTTGAGTGCCAAAACATATCTCAAGTGAATCAATATAATACCCCATTGTCACCACGGGTATTCATATGCAAGACATATATCAAATGCTCTCAAATCCATAAAAGTATTCAATCCGATAAGAACGAAATCGCAAAGGGAAAACTCAATTCACAACAAGATAGAGAGGGGAAAACACCATATGATCCGACTATATTAACAAAGCCCGCGATACATCAAGATCATGACATCTCAAGAATGCGCGCGCGAGAGAGAGATTAAACACATAGCTACTAGTACAAACCCTTAGCCCCGAGGGTGGACTACTCCCTCCTCATCATGGTGGCCGCCGGGATGATGAAGATGGCCACCGGTGATGATTTACACCTCCGACAGGGTGCCGGAACGGGGTCTAGATTGGTTTTTCGTGGCTACAGAGGCTTGCGGCAGTGGAACTTCTGATCTAGGGTTACCCCCAGGGTTTTTTGAATATTTGGTAATTTATAGGGTGAAGAGGCGGTGCGGGAGGTCACCGAGGTGGGCACAACCCACCTGGGCGCGCCTGGACCCCCAGGCGCGCCCTGGTGGGTTGTGGTCCCCTCGGAGCTCCCCTCTGGTACTTCTTTGGCCCACCGGGTGTCTTCTGGTCCAGAAAAAATCTCCAAAAAGTTTCGCTGCGTTTGGACTCCGTTTGATATTGATTTTCTGCGATGTAAAAAACAAGCAAAAAACAGCAACTGGCACTGGGCACTATGTCAATAGGTTAGTCCCAAAAAATAATATAAAGTTGCTATAAAATGATTGTAAAATATCTAAGAATGATAATATAACAGCATGAATACTTCATAAATTATAGATACGTTGTAGACGTATCACACCACTAGAGAAAAGACAACATACATCTCATCAAAATATCGAACGGATACCAAATTCACATGATTACTTATAACAAGACTTCTCCCATGTCCTCGGGAACAAACGTAACTACTCACAAAGCATGTTCATGTTCAAGATCAGAGGGGTATTGAATATCATTAAGGATCTGAACATATGATCTTCCACCAAATAAACCAACTAGCATCAACTACAAGGAGTAATCAACACTACTAGCAACCCACAGGTACCAACCTGTGGTTTTGAGACAAAGATTGAATACAAGAGATGAACTAGGGTTTGAGAGGAGATGGTGCTGGTGAAGATGTTGATGAAGATTGACCCTCCCACGATGAGAGGAGGGGGAAATCCATCATCATGTTTCATGCATCTTGTGTCCTTCCATGTTACGATTGCGGCATCATCTTTGATTGTGTAGGCATCCAATCTTTGAAAGCCTTCAAGGCCCGGCACAAGAATAAGCCCTTTACTCTCACGCATTGTTGGCAGCTCATCAAAGATTATCTCAAGTTCAAAGACCAATATGCCGCTCGTAAGAAGAAAGGAGGGAAGGCGGCCGTGGCTGAGGAGGGAGACTTGCTCAAGAGGCCGAGGGGCAAGACCAACTCCAAGGCCGACGAGAAGCATGATGCGTCGTCCATGACCTTGCAAGAAACTTTGGAAGGCATGATGAGTCAAAATGAAGTGAGGAAGGAGAGGAGGAGCAAAGGGAAGGACGAGCAAATGAAGTCATACCTAGAGCTCCAAACGAAGAAGCTTGACATGTAGGAGGCCGTGTAGAGGAGGAAACTTGACATTGAGGAGGCCGCTCAATTGAAGAAGCTCGTAATCGAGGCCACCAATGCCGACACCAAAGCAAAAGAGGTGGCGCTCGTGATCATGAGCGTCGACAAGACCAACATGTCACCGGAGAGGAAGGCTAGATTCGCAAACTGGCAGAAGAAGATGTTCGCCCAAGACGGCCTGAACTAGGTGAGTGGCCTCGGCCGTGGACTATGGTCGTGCATTTTGAACAGTTCACACGTGAAAGTGCTTCAAAGGCACCGGCTCCCAATGGTGAAATTCTTGCTGAAAGCACAACTACGTGTTGGCACTCAATCAAGTAGTCTAGTGTGGAGGCGCTAAAAACTTGTTCATTTTGAAGGTTGGCTAGTGTGCCGGCCGCTGGCTTTGTTGTCGGCGCCAAAAACTTGTTCATTTTGAAGCCTGGCTAGTGTGCCGGCCGCTGGCTTTGTTGCCGGCTTCAAAAACTTGTTCATTTTGAAGGCTGGCTAGTGTGCCGGCCGCTGGCTTTGTTGCCGGCGCCAAAAACTTGTTCATTTTGAAGGCTGGCTAGTGTGCCGGTCGCTGGCGTAAAAACTTGTTCATTTTGAAGGCTGGCTAGTGTGCCGGGCGCTGGCTTTGTTGCCGGCGCCAAAAACTTGTTCATTTTGAAGGCTGGCTAGTGTGCTGGCCGTTGGCTTTGTTGCCGGCGTAAAAAACTTGTTCATTTCAAAGGCTGGCTAGTAGTGGCGGATCCAGGAATTCAACTTTGAGTGTTCAATTTTTCCCCCATCCTAACAGAGAAAGCCAAGTAGTCCATGCCAACACAAATAAAAGGGCAAATTGTTCACATTTAGGCTCTCTCAGCTAAATAATCATGCATGTAAGAATTTGTGCTATGGCCTATGGGTGGTAGATCGGCATAATCCGATAGTGAAACAAATGAGATAAATATCATGCTACAAGATAAATTAACTGCAAGCACAACTGAAGACATGACAGACAATACTAGAGCGTAGCAGAAAATGTGTTGCTCTGGGCTAGGACTGATAACTAGTTGGCGTAGTTGAGTGGCAATCAGATCATGCGACTGCCTCAGCCGCACGGCGTGAACACAAGGCACACCAGTAGTGACATGTACAGAACTATACCTCTCTAATCAGAAAATTAGCAGCGGTAGGCACGACACTGCGTGGCTTGTTCGTGTTCTCCGCAGCATCAGAAATGATGGGGGTTCTATCCCGTCCGGCGCCAACGGCTTGCTCAAGCTCTCCCTCGAATGGCTTGCCACCGGCAGTTCGGCACACACAGAGAAAGAGCACCACCTCATCGTGGGTAGAAAAAAATGGCTAGCTGCGTGTGTCTCCTGTGTGGGTAGAATTTTTTTTAGGGTAAGCGTGGGCAGAAGAAGTGGATGACTGGGTGCTGCCCATGGGCTTGTATTCTGACAGAATTGACTCTGTGCTACCGAACTGCCGCTCTTGGGTTACTGGGCTACTAGCTAAATGAGCTACTCGGTATGTTGGCCACTAGTAGTACTTTTGTCATATATGTGATACCTGTATATAGTATTATTTTTGTGCAGAATTTTTTGGGTTTACATCTGTACACCCATGACCCATGGTGGATCCGCCCCTGCTGGCTAGTGTGCCGGCCGCTGATTTTGTTGCCGGCGTGAAACTAGGTGGTGATCATTCTGTAGGCCGCTGGCTTTATTGTCGGCCGGCAATGAACCTCGCCCGCTGGCATTATGTTGCTTTAAAAAAAATTATGCAGCTTGGCCATCAAGAAACTGTCGCGAGCGGATTGGCGACCGCTGTTGGACCAAGTGAGGAAGTTCATCCCAGCTTGGCAGCGTGGTCTCATTTAGAGATCGGGACGGTTAATCTTAGCCAAATCAGTGATCTCCGCGAGACCAATCCATCAGCTACTGGTACTCGATGCACCAGTATGGGTGTTTGAGCAGATTGAAACTTGGATGCGGGCATTCTTTTGGGCTGGGAAGGAGAAGGTCAATGGTGGAGTGTGCTCGGTAGCTTGGGACAAGGTGTGCCACCGTACTTTTCTTGGCGGACTGGGAGTGAAAGACCTATGGTTGCAGGCCATCGCCTTGCGCGTCAGGTGGGAGTGGTTACGCATATCGGATCCCAACAAGCCATGGCAGGGCATACCTATGGTAGAAGATAAGGAGGCCAAGCTTGTGTTTAACAGCCTCATCAAAATTACGTTGGGAGTTGGGGACAGAGTCCTATTCTGGAAGAACAGGTGGATACACAGATTTACAGTGGGCGAGATCGCGCCCGCTGTCCTCTTGTTGGTAAGCACCAGGGCGCGCAACAGCAGGACGGTTCAGCAAGCTTTGATCGATAACGAATGGTCACAGGATGTGGAGGGAGACATCACCTTCATGGCGCACATGCAGATTGCCAATTTGTGTGCCACGATCTACACCGTGCCGCGCAACGAGCTCTCGCCTGACCAGTTTCTATGTCCAGCAGACGCGTCGGGAAAGTACACAGCCAAATCGGTCTACCAGAGACTGTCCATGGGGTTGGTGACATCGCCTACGGCGGCATGTATCTGGAGGAGTTGGGCACCTCTGCGGTGCAAGATTTTCGCATGGCTCATGGTGCAGTACAGGCTATGGACCTCGAACAGGCGAGCCAGACACGGCCTCCAGGACGAGCCTTCAGCATGTTACACCTGCCTGCAAGAGCAAGACAACATCGATCACATCCTTGCCCATTGTGTCTACGCGAGAGAAGTTTGGCACCGCTGCTTCGAGGGACTCAATTTGAACATCGTGCCTCCCAGCACAATCACCACATTAAAGGATTGGTGGCTCGACAGGAGGAGGGTTTTTTCGGGCAGAGTTTTGCGAGGTTTTGACGCCTTTGTGATAGGGACCGCATGGGCGCTCTGGAAGTAGAAAAACGCTAGGGTGTTCAACTGAACGGCGGAGCAAAAAACCCCACAACGACTTGTGATCCAGGTGTTCGATGAGATCAACGAGTGGAGGCTTGCCGGTCTAGGTGTAGGTGGTCTAGATCCTTTTGTGAGAGGTTAGCTAGTTTTTTTTCGTTGGTATAGGTGTGGGGTTCGGTATAACAAGATGTTCGCATCTTAGTCTGGCCTCTTGTAAATTTGTTCTCTCTGCCTTCTATAAAAATACGATACGTCATTGGCGTACTCTCGAAAAAAAATTGCATGCAGACGGATAAGATGCGGGCACGCGTTGAGCGCATGGCCGACGCATCCGCAAATCCGTACGGATATCGCCTCATTGACATCTTCAAACGAATGAAATCCGGACAAAATGGACGAGGGTCGTGCGGTTGGAGTTGCTTTGCCTGCAATTTCCCCTCGGCCTGTCCGTGCACAGTTAGTTGTCGCTCAGAATTCACCTGGCTGTGCACGAGACATGCGGTCTCGTAGTTCCGCGTTTGCCAGCTCTACGCAGGTCCAGGTACATCACGTGATTCTAAAAAAAGTTGGAGGCGGCCGGCACAGTGTCCGTGCAGCTCCAAATCGTCCACATGGCTGAGCAAGAAGCCAGCGAGGACCCATTTTCGCGGAGACGGACAGCGACAACGTCGTCTTTTTGCACATTTCAACGATTTCAGTTCGTAATCCATGGCAAAAAGGACGAAATGGAGTGCCAATTATAGATAGATAGGGCGACTTTCCCCGCAAAATAAAAAAAGATAGGGCGACTGAGTGTGCCTCTTCGCACCGGCCGGCTCGCCGACGCTGCCAAACAATATACCTACACTTTTCGGGTGAGTGACCCCACCGCCCTTAGTGATTGAACGTAGTACGTGTTCGAGGACCAGCTGCCGACAGCAGTGCATGACATGCTCACTGAAGTTTGACCTGTAGATTATACATTTCGCATGTAAATCGAGATACTAGTATAACTACGTGCTACTAGAAGGCAGCAAAGTAGTAATTCCATACTGGGGCCAAGAGATATTTGTAGCTAAAGAGTAATTAAGCACTACACGGACGATGGCTATCCGTGTTAGTCTTAGCAAGCAAGAAAAAGGGAAAACAGAAAACGAATTGACATTTGACAGTACAATGGAATGGGATAAACTGGTAAACAGTTGGAGAATTAATTGGGATAGGCATTTGGCACGGCACCAATCAAAAAGTAGTTGTGCATGGGTCTGCCATTCACATGATCCAACCAGGCCCATTGATTGGGCAATGTACCTTTTCTCCGGATCCCCCACCCAGCTGCTCACTCATCGAGACACCTGTGCTGTGCCTGTGCTCACATTGTCACATGAGTACAATCGCCAACAAATCCAAAGCATCCTCCCACTCGCCGATTCCAAAACATATTTAGCGTTCGTCTCTGTTTCTCTCAGAGCTGAGAGATCCTCATACGACGGTTGCTTCTGTTGCCTTCTTCTGGGTAAGTAAGCTGGGTATTCCCCCTTTCTTGACTGATGCTGAACTGAAGATCTTACAGGGATTCATCTGTTTCTTGTTCAGGATTAATTGGAAGATGTCAACCACGTTGATCGCGCTCTACATTACAGTTTGCTCTGTTCTGTTCATCGTATCCAAGATGCTCATCTCCTTCCTGTGCTACAAGAAGTGGGCTCGAAAGAAGAGGATTATCGAGACCAGCCTCACAGGTAACAAGAGTTCTTCCCTCCCAAATGAGTTCATGGATATCATCTTCTTTTTTCTCTTTTGCGGGAAAATGAATCGATGGATCACTCCAGGTGGCAAGCTGGTGATCTTCCGGTCGGCGGCAATGCAGTCGCTGAGCCCCAAGGCGTTCATGAGGATGATCATGGGGCTGTCGAGCAAGGACATCATCGGCTCCGGGGGGTACGGGACGGTGTACATGCTGAGGCTGGACGAGAAGTCGGCGTTCGCCATCAAGAAGCTGAGCAGGGGGAGCGCGGAGATGGACCGCGGGTTCGAGCGGGAGCTGGACACCATGGGCGACATCAAGCACAGGAACATCGTCCCTCTCTGCGGCTACTACGCGGCGCCTCACTTCAACCTGCTCATCTACGAGCTCATGCCCAACGGCAGCCTGGACACCATCCTCCACGGCAAGGAGGAGAAGAAGCAGGCCCTCCTGGACTGGCCGGTGAGGTACAAGATCGCGCTGGGCGTGGCGCGGGGGCTGTCGTACCTCCACCATGACTGCATACCGCACGTGATCCACCGCGATATCAAGTCCAGCAACATACTCCTCGACCACAACATGGAGGCCAGGGTGTCAGACTTCGGCCTGGCCACGCTCATGAAGCCCAACGAGAGCCACGTCACCACCGTCGTCGCCGGCACCTTCGGCTACCTCGCCCCAGGTCCGCAGGCTGCCCATCGAAATCTCAATCTGTATATTAACCTTGAGATATAATATCATCATGCATGTGTGTTTGCTCATGGGTAGTGTGCTTGCTGCTTCAGAGTACTTCGACACAGGGAGGGCGACGACCAAAGGCGATGTGTACAGCTACGGCGTCGTCTTGCTTGAGCTCCTCACGGGGAAGAGGCCGACGGACGAATCGTTCCTTGAAAACGGCACACGGCTTGTGACCTGGGTAAGCCTCCTGTAGACCTGTATCCACGCCAGTGACTCAATTAAAATCTGAATGATCGGTTGTGCAAGATATGATGCCATGAGTAGAATAATTTGGCTTAAATCTCTAGAATGATCGTTGTATCTCTAGAATGATCGTTGTATGCAGTGACCAATTGATATGTTGCTGAAATAGCCAACCAACCTAGCTATCAACCACTTAGCAATCTGTACTCTGAAGTTGTACCCATCAGAAAACTGATGGGCAGTGGCCGTCACCATGTCACCATGAGGTCCCCAATGTACTCCACATCTTCCATGTCAAGATCAACGAGGACTAGTACATTACTAGCGCAGTACAGTACTACCTAACAGTAGTATGGTCTGATAATGGACATGTACCCTTTTTTATAGATGTGAAGTAAGGATGACGAATTAATCCATCCCCGGCCGTGTCAAGTGCTAACATCAGTTCATCTTTTACCGTTTTCAGGTCAAGGAAACCATGGAGGAGAAGAGAGAGGAGCACGCCGTCGACGGCGCTCTGGGGTCTTTTCCGGCGGAGGAAGTCAAGTTCGTGTTCACCGTGGCGGAGAAGTGCCTGGAGTCTGATCCCCGCGATAGGCCAACCATGGTGCAAGTCGCCAAGATGCTTGAGCAAGCGAAGCTGGCATAGTACATGCTAATTAACGCTAGGTACTTATTGGATGCAGGCAATTTTTCCACTCAAGGTGTTGTTTTTGCGAAATTCATGCTGGGTTCTGCACAATGCTTAGAAGATTTTTGTTGGCAAACGCTACCAATGGTGTTGTATAAGAAGCAAAATTTATTGTTTGGATTTGTAATTAAATTTGTACAGAGAATTTTATACCTATGATCCAATACTGCTGGGTAGACATAGGTTCAGTGCATCCAAGTAAGAATCATGATGTAAGGGAACTTGATGACCTCTCTAATCTGTACCATATAAATTATTTCCAAAAATGAGAGTATCCATGACAAGTTTGTGGTTCGGTGGTTGGGCATGCGGTTGTACGAGTTCAATTCCTAAAATTGACAAGTGATACACAGGGGTTTTCCTCTATTTTTTGAGAATCAAGCTTGGTGTGTGGTGGAACCACTCATCAAGAAATATCTTGATACTCATTCAAAAAATTATGAGGACCATGTTTATCTTAATACTCATACTAAAATGGCTGTATGCATCCCTAGTTGATGTAGAGGACGGGAAGTGAAAATCTCTTCCATTTTAGAAGATTGAGAGTCGGGTCATGTGGTAAAGACCCCTCGCGACCCCCTCAGCGCTGTGGTGGTGGTGGCGCCCGATTTCAAGGCACCGAGGCAGGAGGAGGCGGCTGGGGCACCTCGGGCTAGGGGCTTCGCACCGCGACCAGGGTGGCTCCCTGGCCGTGCGGCGGCAACCGACGACCCCATGGTTGTTGCTGCTGGCGATGGTGGGCATGGCGGCGGCCGCGATCCCACCCAGATCCGTCGTCGATTCTTCACGTGGATGGTCGGCGGCACGATGAGGGCTCCGGTGAGGGAATGGAGGATCTCCGTCGGAGTACCGGCGACGGCATACGTCTTCATGGCGAAGCTCCATGCGGTTTCAGCTAGCCGCGAGATCGGGACGACGTGGCTTCCGGTGAAAACCGCGCCTGACTGCGGTCTTGGCGGACGATGGCAGCGTCTCTGATGTCGTTTTCTTCTCGAGGCATCGTTGTTGCAGGTCACGCCAACTCGGCCGGGATGTTTCTGGGTCTACCAGATTAGACGATGACGACGCCTTCGGTGTTGTTCTCCCTCCTGGGGGCATCGTTTTGGGGTAAGTGTTGGCTGGAGGGGACAAGAGGAGGAGCGGTGTTACATCTACCGCAAGGCCAACGACGGATCCCGGCGGCATGGCACTGCGGAGTTTGGGCGACGGGCGAGTGTGGATGGATACGTGCAGGATGGTGTCATTGTCTGGCGCCGTGGTGGCGTCGACGGTAGGCCTGGCAAGGTCGGTGCGTCAGTATTTGCTTTGGAGATGGATCGGTGGAAGACGGCGGCGGCGACCTCTGAGAGTGCGCAGGACCTCTGAGATTCCGGCTGCTCCACGCCTCCCCGAGCACACTGCCACCTCCCTACGGCTCTCGGTGATCACCGCACCTCCTCCTTCTGCCTCCCCCTCGTTCTGCTGTGCCTATCGTCGCCACCACGGATGGCTGAGCCCAGCTCCGCCGTGCCGCTCGCCGTGGCTGCTCCCGTCGTTGTCGTGGCCGTTCGAGCACGTCATCATGCTCGGGGCACTCCAGTGGTGCGGCCCGACGCTTTAAATCGCCTGCGCGCGCTCTGTTTTGGCATTTCCGAAGCTCGCCAGAAAGACCTCGCCGCCGGCGTCGACGTAGCGCTCGACTCCGGCCATCTTAGCCCGCGCCACCGCCACGGATCGATGCGGCATCGAGCCCTCGTTCGAACGCCGCAAGAAACGCGCCAAACGATCCACCGTAGACGATTTCCGGCCATCTCCGGCGTTCAGCCGCCGCGCGCGTGCTCGCCAGAGCTTCTCCGGCGACGCTGCTGACCTGGCCGGGTGGGGCCCACCCCAGTGAGGCTGCCAGTGGGCCCCCTGGCCTCATTTGACCCCGTTGACCACGGTCAACGCGGATACTGTTTACCCCCTGTCACTGACGTGTGGGCCCACTGCGCTAATTAAGCTAATTAAGTTTTTAAACTAATCTATTAATTAGTTAAGTCACTAACACCTGGGGCCCACCCCACTAATTAACTCGGTTAGATAAGTTTAACTCACTGTTAACCCAGAGAGGCTGACAGGTGGGTCCCACCTGTCAGTTTGACTGGTTAGCTGGTCAGCCGACTACTGACGTAAGCGTGGCATCACCCTGACGTCATATTCCACTTTTGACAATTTCTGTTAATTCCAGAAAATGTCTAAAACCTTTGAAAATTCATAGAAATTAATCCGTAGTTCGGATGGAAAAACTTTATACATGAAAGTTGCTCAGAACGACGAGACAAATCCAACCGTGCTATCTGTTTCCGTGTCGGGAATCTCTACGGAAGTGAACCCGCAACTTTTAGCCTATTTTCGGTAGATGAATAGTGCATACATACCGGTTAATAAATCCAACTTTAATCCTAAAATAACTAAAATGATTTAGACATGTCTTTAGGCAACCCTGCACTGCATGTTAGCATTGCATATGTTTGCCGTGTATTTATTTGTTTCCTCCCCCTCTTCTCTCTCGGTAGACCCCGACACCGATGTAGTCCCCGAGGCCGACGCAGCTCCGAAGATCGACTACGCCCCTGACGACCCTTCTCTTGCCGCAGAGCTTCCAGGCAAGCACCCCCCCTTGAGCATGCCTATATTGCCTATTCTCTTCTTTCTTGTGCTTGCTTTAGAATTGTTGCTGTTACTGCTTTACCTATTCTGATGCATAGCCTGTTTATTGTAACCTACTATTGATACCTTACCTGCTTATCCTAAACTGCTTAGTATAGGCTGGATAGAGACCCCAGTGACCCCCACTTGTCCCAGTTGCCCCGCTGGATCTTCGGAAGACTCGATGACCATGCCCCAGCACCGCACATCATCCCCTTAGTTGTACGACACTGCAGCGTTACCATCGAGTGCCGAGGGTGATGTAGGGTAACGCAGTAGAAAACAAAAAATTTCTGACCTACGCACCAGCCCAGGACCACTATGGAGACTGCATACAAGGTTTGATCATTTTCGTTACCGACTCGTAGCGCAGCGGAAGTAGAGTCGATGACGATCGGCGGTGTAGATCCCCGCAGCTAGGATTTACAACCTCCCAACCGCGAGGATGTATACCCTCATCCGCCCCTCGGACAGCCCTCCGGGAGGCGGTCGAACAGTCCCCCGGACGGTGGCGCAGACAGCCCTTCGGGAGGACCTTTGAAACTCGGACGGTCACTCGGACAGCCCTTCGGGAGGACTCACAGAACTCGGACCGTCACTTGGACAGCCCTTCGGGAGGCACTCTCGAACAGCCCCTTGAGCACTAAGATCGAAACTACGACCTCTCTACAGAGTTGCGCACATACGGTGTCATCTATCCGGCAGGGCTTCGCCGTCCAGAACCAGTTCCCGCCGGAACCCAGACAGCCTTTCGGCTCTACGAAACTATTTCGCTGGGAGGGAGAGAGAAGCCAGATCATTGGAATGGCACTTGTATATGAGAAGGGATGATTGTGGAGGGCTGCCCCTCCACCACTATTTATAGGAAAACCATATGGGAAAAATACCAAAAAACCCATCTCATGGATCACTTTCAAGGGCATAAAGGGAAGGCAAGTGGAGCTCCATGGAGGAGCTCCATCTTGGCCGGCCACCCCTAGGGGCCCCCCACATGGGGGTTACTTGGTCCCCACTCCCTTCTAGAAGCCTTTTTGCAAAAGCCCTAAAAGGTGGCTTTCCAAAAAATATCCCAAAATGCACTTTCACTATTCACGACTACATTTTTCAGCGTTCGTTCGAACTGAAAATATTTATGTGGGCTTAGAACATTTCCAGTACCCACTAAAATAATTTTCAACGCGTTCTGGAACAATTCCAGACTAGTGATTTTTATCTGCGAAAAGCATCTGAAGCGGTTCCGGCAGCTCCGGAACATTTCCAGTTTTCATCCCGGAAAATTTCCAGAAGTTTACAAAATGATTCTGGCACCCTCCAAGAATTATCAGGCATGTGCCGAAACCAATTTGACTTTATGGTATCCTCTGAAACAACTTTTCAGTTTCACCGGAACTCATCCGGTGACCTCTCTCTTCGGAACTTTTCCGCTGTCTCCGAAAACTTTTTCCAGAAACTTTCTCTCAGACTCCCTGTCTAGTATTCAGCAGATAGATGACCCTTAAGCGTGTGACCCTATAGGTTCGGTGAAGTATAGACATGACCTAGAACCCCTTCCGATCAATGATCAACATCGGAGCCGTGGACACCCATATTGACCCCTATACCCACACGAATGAATATTCGAGTGAACCTCCAGTTGTCGTGTGCTATTCTTGTTGCTTCGCGATATGTTACAAATCCCCGAGGTGAGACATGTTGGCATCCCCGTGGATCAACAGCTTGTCCACTATGCCAGTTACCTCGTTACCGGTATTGTTCTCTTTTCTCGTTACCATGTTCCGACATCCCCGTGATCAAATCACAAAGTGTCTGGCCAGACGATGATGGATACCGCAACACCGAGAGGGCCCGAGAATGTCTCTCCATCGTCGGAGGAGCAAATCCCAATCTTGAGCTATCAAGTTACTTGACATACTTTTCCATGAACCCGTAAGCCGCCGTAATAGCCGCCCATTTACGGATGACGTTTAACAAACCCAAAAGTTCATGAAGCAAGCATGAAGAAACTCGATACTCTCATGGTCTAAGGAATCATGCAAACGTTAACCATCTCTGTGTTATTAACCATTAACTTGTGATGAATGTATCTCATAGCATAACATCAATTCGGGTCGATTCAACACAAGTGTTCTGCCAACAATTATGCCCTCAAAATTGCCGGCATAGACATGCCCATGATCAGGAAAACAGAACCATCATGCAACACTTGAGCTAGTCTTAGAGGCTAGACTAGGAATACATTTTACCGTTTATTATTCCACACGTGCATATGAGTCTTCCTCCGAGCTTCGTGGTTATTGCAGACTCGAGAACCATAGCAGTTATAGCATGGAACATAAACATAATCATGAACTTGGAGATAAATAATATCATTTATTATTGCCTCTAGGGCATATCTCCTACAGACTCCCACTTGCACTAGAGTCAATAATCTAGTTAATGCTAATGCACTTTACACCCATGGCACACTGGTGTAAAAAATGCTTCACATGTGGTATAGCCTGATGTCCAACGGATCTGACAACTTCAGATTCGTGTGTATCTTTGCATATCCTCGCATTTTCACGCTTTCACAAAATTCATATTTTGTGTGGACTTGGCTTTGCATATGTGTGAATCATTGGTCGAAACCTGATTCCTCAGACTGAGCTATGGAGCAACTATCTGCAATAGTGTCCCATTGACCAAAGCCATCTTGGAACCATACTAAGTTCATGAATGAACTATATGATTCAACAACTTCTTTGTCGCTTCTAAAGCGTCAACATACTTAGCCATGTGTCATAGAATTCGCCACAGTAACCTGTTTGGAACATTTCCAACTACCGTGCCACCATATTGTGTATTACACAAAACCCTTAACTTAAATCGAAAATCGCTTGGAGCATTGATGAAGACTGTATCGATGTAACCTTTTACAACGAACTCTTCATGATCTCCGCTTGCGAGAAAACATGTCATCAGTGCTACTATAGTACTCAATGACCCTTTTTCACTGTTGTCCCATGATCAGTACTTTTGATCACTTTGGTATCTATACTCGCAACAACTTTGGGAGTATTGGACATATTTGGTTGTTTTACATACCATGAAATACATGATTAATCCAAACATAAGAGTGTGTGGAATCTCCATCATGTATTTTGCTCATCAGTGTTTTGGGACACTGAGTCTTACAAAAACTCTTTCCATGTGACTTCGACAAGAATCACTCCTTGACGTTTTTAATGCTAAAAGGTTTTAGCATCTTGTCAATATGTATCTTTGCTCAGCCCCATTAGGTAAATCTATCTCCATAGATCATCATGCCTAATATCAAGGCTATTTAGCCCAAGCACTTCATCGGAAAAACTATTTTCAAATGAAGTCCTAATTCGTGTCAAGAAATTTATTTCCAATTAACAATGTGTCACGCACACAACGTTTTTAGAAATACTCCCACTTACTTTCTTGAATCACAAGCATCTTCGTTACCCATTGATGAAGTCAAAACCCTTTTGACCATTTCATCAAAACATGAAGATTCCAACTCCATTTTGCTCTCTTCTGTCCATCGCTGGAACTCTGAAGTTTGCACCCTTACTAGCATCCTTTGGATAGACAAAATGCCTTGGACTGTAACACATGCAAGTCCTTGGTTTCATTTCCATCAGATGGAAATCCTATTGTCATCCATGTTTCATATCTCATGATTGAAATATGTATTAATTGCTAGTTCAATCCGAACCGATTTTAAGCATCGCTACGGTGAAACAACCTCATCGTAGTCAACTCCTTGAACTTGTTATTTCAACAAGTCGAGCTTTGTGAATAAAACATTTTTATCCATATCAGTTTTAAGTTCCATAAATATTCATTAGACTCTAAGTCTTTTGAAAGGTGTAACAAGATTTTAATCTTGAATTACTTATATGGAAACTATCTCAGATTGTATTGGCATTTAGCCAATTCCAGAGTCAGGGCCCATCAACGCTTCCTTGTGTATCGTAGGTATACTGTTGCCTAACAACAATATCTCGTTTGTGCACCTGAGAGGTTTGCACGAGCCTTGCCTACGTGGTTCAGCTGCAAGTTCGACCGAAGTCCATACATTTTATTGTAGAGACTTCCGTATCAGTCGCAGTAGGAAACTCCGGAATCATTTCCAAGGTTTCTTTCCTTTGACCTGATGACGAAGATACTGGTTATCTTGTCGAGTTGCACTGTCCTCCCACTTACCTTTTGTAAGAACTATTCTCTTTAAAAGCATACCGTTTTGTGGCAAAAAACCTTTGCCTCGGTATAGTGGTGGGGGAATACCCAATGACTTGTGGTAACCTACAAAGTAGCACTTGTCTAATTTGGAATAGGTTTGTAACGTTTTACACAAGCCCCATATTCCAAATGTTAAGAAAAAGATATAACATGGTTGGGCGTACCATACCATGGCGTCATTTCAACAGACCCGATGGAGCTCTTTTCAGTGTAAAAGCCGCAGTCTCTAAAGCATCACCTTTTAAAAGGGATAATGGCAAATTTATTTATGTCATCTTTGATCTTACCATGTCATAAATGGTTTGATTACATCTTCATGGACTTTCCACTTGCAGTGGTGTTCCGGGAGGTGCAAGTTATGAAACCCCTTTCACAACTCATCAGACATTCGCTAAACTTGTAACTCAAATATTCCTTTGCGCAATCTAATTACAGAAACATAATTTTCTTGTTACAATAACTTCTACTTCATTTTTGAAAACCTTTCGAATGATTTCAAAAGATCCAGACTTACGTCTCATCAAGTAAATATCCATATATCTACTTGAGTCATTTCTGAAGATAGATAAATCCACTACTAACAACATTTATTGGACTGCACACATCAAATGTATGATCACCAATAAGTTTGTTGTTCATTCCTTATGGCCTGTGAATGGTATTTCAGTCACTTTACTTTTCGGAGGAAATGTGCAAGTGTCAGATGATTCAAAATCAAACGACTTCAAAATCCATCAAAATGGAATTTTCCATGCGGGTTTCTCGAATGTGACCAAATGCAGTGCCACACTTGTGTGGTATTCTTTTAGTCTTGCGACATTTAGCGTCAGTGTTATGGATGTATCATATTACCATCAATATTCATAACATACGTCCCATCCGGGATGCAAGCATGGCCCTTTATGTTATTCATAATACTGAACAACAACTGTTCTTTTATGAACAACCCTTTTGCAACAACATTGTGCAATGGGCTAGAGTGTGTAAAACTCTAAAATGAATTATGAAAGTAAATCCAGAGGTAACATATTATTATCATTATTCATAACATATATCTCATTCTCAATGAAAATATGGCCCTTATGTTATTCATAACATCGAACATAAAAAGTTTTCTTATGAACAACCTTCTTGCAAGATACCTTATGCAAAGGGCTAGAGTGTATGAAACTCTAAAATGAATTATGAAGGTAAATACATAGGGAATACACCGCTATGTTCCCAACGTGTATCAAAAAACCTCATTCCTGGCTAGTCTTTTAGGCCATAGTAGTTCTTACATCGAGTTGCAACAGAATGCAATCGAGCGGGTATCTTTGTGATTAACTCACAGTACCCAAGAATTAGTGATTAACATGCTTAATCATAATTCCCAAGAACTATATCTTTGACCAGCCTTCTATACATCAAAAACTTGTATGACATTCATACATGAGCTGGATATTCCAGTCTTCTTTCTTTCTGCCTTTATACTTCTAATAGTTTAACTTTCAGTATTTCTCCTACTCTCAGAAGAAGCACTCAACTTAAGAGTGGTGTTGACCCCGGACTTCCTAGGCGTGAAAGTCTTACTAACACCCTTCGAACACTTCCTTTCTCTTTAAGTTGTTGTTTTATTCACCTTTCATCATATGACAGGCGTTCTTCTCGATCCCTTTCCTAACAGTCAAATGCCTAGTAAACACTTTACTAGTACTTTGCAAACAAACATTGCTTTGTTTGTATCTGAAGATGATTTTCAGTTCCATGAATATCACATAACTATCCAAACTTTCAAAGTTCGGGTCTCATGGAAGCAAACATATTGCACTTTAACCATAACAGAATTCTAGCTTTTGGATCGAGGGACGAGAGTCACATCATCCATAGCATCAGCGGGAGAATACCGAAAGCATGCGATAGGACAAAGTCCTTCTCGGCACTCTTGAGGACAATCCTCACATTACGTTACCAACCGTAAAGTTTCAACCAGATATTAACAGCTATTCAATTTTAATAGGGAAGGTGGAAATGCGAGCCATTATTCTTCAACTATTATGCAAATCACACTTAGACAGAGTTCACAATTAATTGCACTGAGAATTAAACAAGATAATTCTACAGTGCGCTCCCACTCAAATCAATATCTCTCATAATTGATTGTGAGTGATTCAAGATCCAAATTGTAATTCAACGCCATTGATGTAAGCATCACTGATGACGGGAATTACAATTGGTAGGTCAACTTGCCGATCACATCTCTATGTGACTCTTGTTCATCTTTCGATGTGTGTGTTCTGAGCTCAGGACGATCCTGCCATGAACGTCAAGACAACCAAGTGATCTCGCTGCGAGGTCTGACCTCACCCGCCTTACACCTCCCCAATCGTTCGTACCCATGTAACCATGGCGCACCCTGAAAGTATAGATGTTGTGACGGTGCTACACTTGGGAGAACACTAACTACTTGATATTTTTGTGAGAGATCACCCTAATAAAAGGCGACTACCACGCAATCAAGAAGGGTGCATCATAAGGGATAAACATCTTAGGCAATTTATAATAGCATGATATGGTATAGCCCTTTCTGACGGAGAAGTCTTTCATTTCTTCGTCTTCGGCATTCGCGTCGGTGTCCACCTTCGCGAAGATTGCCACCACCTTGTCGATGCACCAGATAATATTGCTATCTCTATAGCTAATAAAATAAGTGCATTACAACAAGGTTGACACGCAGGTCATTTAAAGTGACAATCATATGGCTCCAGCCATCATGCCGAATCATGACATGCAGGTCATGTTTAATCAATTTACATCATATAGTCATCCCATACATAATCAAATTATTATGAGCACTGCTATACCACATCACATGCACATGCAAACCCTCCTGCAAAACCAAGTTAGACGTCTCTAATCGGTTCATGCAAAAACTTGTTTTTCATGGCTTCTAAGGTTTCAAAACAAACCGAAGCTACCAACGTCCATCATCAAGTATGATAATTCAAGTCGCTAGATTAACTTTTCAGGGTGTATGAAGCACGAGAAAATAAAATCTCGAGCCCCATACTAAACTTCTTCATACGCATGACCTCCGTGCAGATCAAATCTGCATTGCCCTTTCGTCTGCGAAACATCCATCTTTCTTTAACTATGGTGGAACCGAAAGAACTGTTAGCACTTTGTTGATCTGTCAATCAGCATACTCAGGAGCAACATGAAAGGATCACGGATTGCCAGAACTTTGTGAGATTCCACCATGCCATCAAGATCAGGATTATGCAAATTCAAGGGAAGCAATAGGAACATCGGGTAACAGATTTCATCTGCTACCCGCATAAATAATTTTCAGTAATAGAACTCATCTACTACCTAATTAAATTGTGCAACACCCATACATCTCTATATATTCTAGATCGCAACCTACATCTACGCATAGCACGACTCATGATGCCCCTGTAGGGTAATGCAACAAAAAACAAAAAATTTCCGACCTACGCACAAGCCCAGGACCACTATGGAGACTGCATACAAGGTTTGATCATTTTCGTTACCGACTCGTAGCGTAGCGGAAGTAGAGTCGATGACGATCGGCGGTGCAGATCCCCGCAGCTAGGATTTACAACCTCCCAACCGCGAGGATGTATACCCTCATTCGCCCCTCGGACAGCCCTCCGGGAGGCGGTCGAACAGTCCCCGGGACGGTGTCGCGGACAGCCCTTCGGGAGGACCTTTGAAACTCGGACGGTCACTCGGACAGCCCTTCGAGAGGACTCACAGAACTCGGACCGTCACTTGGATAGCCCTTCGGGAGGCACTCTCGAACAGCCCCTCGGGCAATAAGATCGAAACTACGACCTCTCTACAGAGTTGCACACATACGGTGTCATCTATCCGGCAGGGCTTCGCCGTCCAGAACCAGTTCCTGCCGGAACCCAGACAGCCTTTCGGCTCTACGAAACTATTTCGCTGGGAGGGAGAGAGAAGCCAGATCATTGCAATGGCACTTGTATGTGAGAAGGGATGATTGTGGAGGGCTGCCCCACCACCTCTATTTATAGGAAAACCATATGGGAAAAATACCCAAAAAACCCATCTCATGGATCACTTTCAAGGGCATAAAGGGAAGGCAAGTGGAGCTCCATGGAGGAGCTCCATCTTGGCCGGCCACCCCTAGGGGGCCCCCACATGGGGGTTCCTTGGTCCCCACTCCCTTCTAGAAGCCTTTTTGCAAAAGCCCTAAAAGGTGGCTTTCCAAAAAATATCCCAAAAAGCACTTTCACTATTCACAACAACATTTTTCAGCGTCCGTTCGAACTGAAAATATTTATGTAGGCTTAGAACATTTCCAGTACCCACTAAAATAATTTTCAACGCGTTCTGGAAAAATTCCAGACTAGTGATTTTCATCTGCGAAAAGCATCTGAAGCGGTTCCGGCAGCTCCGGAACATTTCCGGTTTTCATCCCGGAAAATTCCCAGAAGTTTACAGAATGATTCTAGCACCCTCCAAGAATTATCAGGCATGTGCCGAAACCAATTTGACTTTATGGTATCCTCTGAAACAACTTTTCAGTTTCACCGGAACTTATCCGGTGATCTCTCTCTTCGGAACTTTTCCGCTGTCTCCGAAAACTTTTTCCAGAAACTTTCTCTCAGACTCCCTGTCTAGTATTCAGCAGATAGATGACCCTTAAGCGTGTGACCCTATAGGTTCGGTGAAGTATAGACATGACCTGGAACCCCTTCCGATCAATGATCAACATCGGAGCCGTGGACACCCATATTGACCCCTATACCCACACGAATAAATATTCGAGTGAACCTCCAATTGCCGTGTGCTATTCCTGTTGCTTCGCGATATGTTACAAATCCGCGAGTTGAGACATGTTGGCATCCCCGTGGATCAACAGCTTGTCCACTATGCCAGTTACCTCGCTACCGGTATTGTTCTCTTTTCTTGTTACCGTGTTCCGGCATCCCCGTGATCAAATCAAAGCATCTGGCCAGACGATGATGGATACCGCAACACTGAGAGGGCCCGAGAATATCTCTCCATCGTCGGAGGAGCAAATCCCAATATTGAGCTATCAAGTTACTTGACATACTTTTCCATGAACCCGTAAGCCGCCATAATAGCCACCAATTTACGGATGACGTTTAACAAACCGCAAAGTTCATGAAGCAAGCATGAAGAAACTCGATACTCTCATGGTCTAAGGAATCATGCAAACGTTAACCATCTCTGTGTTATTAACCATTAACTTGTGACGAATGTATCTCATAGCATAACATCAATTCGGGTCGATTCAACACAAGTGTTCTGCCAACAATTGTGCCCTCAAAATTGCCGGCATAGACATGCCCATGACCAGGAAAACAGAACCATCATGCAACACTTGAGCTAGTCTTAGAGGCCAGACTAGGAATACATTTTACTGTTTATTATTCCACACGTGCATATGAGTCTTCCTCCGAGCCTCGTGGTTATTGCAGACTCGAGAACCATAGCAGTTATAGCATGGAACATAAACATAATCATGAACTTGGAGATAAATAATATCATTTATTATTGCCTCTAGGGCATATCTCCTACAGGTGATACCTCGTTTAGCACTTCTAATGTTAACTCTGTAGAGTAGCTATTCGGTCATGATCATCGAGGGTGATTCCTCCTTCACCACTTCCGATAACGACGCTGTCGTGCGACACCTCAAGTGTGAACCCATCGAGGGTGATTCCTCCGAGTTCACCTTGACAGATACATCGAGTAGGAATCCAATGAGGGTGATACCTCGGATTCCCTTATGTTATGGACACACGGATACTTGGACTTTACTACTGTTACTTGGAAAGGCTGGTCGACCCTGAGGGGTACCCGCGAGTGTTGTGGAGACGGGTTGACCTAGAGGGTGCCCGAGATATGAATACGAGGCGTGGTAGGGCATTCTTAGCCCTTGCCGCAAGTCCTCAAGATGGGGCGACAGGGTCACATCGATCGTGAGTCTCTGCTCGTTACCGCATGCTACCAACACACTAACGATTTGGATATTTGATCCGACTGGGCCTCTGGCCCGATAGCACTAACCATCACGTGGGAACAGTTATGGGCACTCTGCGTCGTATGCATCAGCCGAAGCTCTATAGACGTCAGTGAGGAGCGGCCCACTCCGGATTGGACTGGTTAAGCCCGCGCTTGTATTAAGGGGGCTAGGTCTGCTTCCGGGCGTCCTCGCAATGTGCAGGAGCACGCAGGGCGAAGGCCCAAGACCCCTGTGCGCATAGGTTAGTCCGGCGTGCTGACCTCTCTTTAGAGCCTAGGTTGGGTTGCGGCATATCGTTTAGCCGAGGCCGGGCATGACCTAGAAAAGTGTGTCCGGCCGGAGTTAAGCGAGCGTGGTGGGTAAGTTGGTGCACCCCTGCAGGGAAGAACTAATCTATGCATAGCCAGATCCTCGGTAATGGATGCTCAGAGTTGTATCCCGATCGATACAACTAGAACTGGATAGAAATGGATACTAGGGCTCTGGGATTGCTTTCTCGCAGGGAGTCGAGAAAGGATCCCTGGCCGAGGTTGATACTTAATACTGCTACTATTTTATACTGTGCTAATCTACACTCTTCTAATGCTGCAAGACCGCTGAAGATGCTAGTCTTCGATAGGACTAGGCCTCCTCTCTATTCTGGCATTTCTGCAGCCCAGTCCACATATACAGCCTTTCTTTGAAAATGTTGCATATGTAGTGTAGATCCTTGCTTGCTGAGTACTTCGGATGAGTACTCACGGTTGATTTGCTTCCTCTTTTTCCCCATATCCGTTTGATGCAACCAGATGACGGAGCCCCGGAGACAGCTGCCCCCGCCAACGACTACTACTACCACCCCGAGGGTGGTTACTACTACGAGCTTGCCGACGACCAGGAGTAGGATCGGAGGGTCCCAGGCAGGAGGCCTGCGCCTTTTCGATCGTAGTGTTTTATTTTGCCCCGCCTTCTTAAAGGCCTATCTGTTTTACTTTTATATCTGTACTCAGATATCTGATGCTTCCGCTGACGCTTGTATGCGAGCTTATGTATTCGAGCTCTCGAGGCCCCTGGCTTGTAATATAAAGCTTGTATGACTTTATTTATGTTTTAGAGTTGTGTTGTGATATCTTCAAATGAGTCCCTAGGCTTGATCATGTGCATTTGCGTGTATGGTTAGTGCACGATTAAGCCGGGGGCGTCACACTCTTCATCCTATCCATTGACTCACTGCAGAAGATCCTCGGGGCAGCTTCTCAAAGGGAGATCCTCAAGCCCATCCGAGCGGAACAAAACCTATACCGACATCTTGAAGTCTCACGACAATTTACTTGGTAAAACGACCGTTAAAATTGCTAGGCTAACCAATGATGTGCGGGCACTTCAAGAGAGAACCAGCAATATGGAAGCTCACATCACTAAAATAGCGAAGAGCTAAATTGTTATCCTTGCCAAATTTGCAGGTACACCAGAACCCTAATCCGGCTGAAATTGTTGAAATGACGAGAAGCAGCGAAGATACTCCAGGGGAACTTGACGCAATAAATCCTATGATTAAGATGATTTGTGATTTGGACGCAATTTCAAGAGATAAGCATTTTGGAAAATGAATCTACGAAAGAAAAAAAACTCAAAGGTTGCGACAAATGGCGACTTGCACTGCCTCACTTGTCAGCACCAGAGAATGTGGGGGTGACTTGTGTAACGAGAAGGGGGTTTTGAGGCACATTCGCTATTTGGCGCCTTAATCGCCAGTTATAGGCCATTTTGGCAACTGTCGCACACTCTCGCCGGCACTAACGGGTCGACGCATATAACGCACAATAACGGGTTTTTCGATATTGGGAAGCTTCTAGTAGATTCCAGACAGTTTTTTGCAGAGGTTTTATGTGTTCTGTTTTGGCTGTTTTTTCTTCAGGTTTTTTCCTATTCTTTTTGGTTTTGTTTTTCTTTCTTGGTTTCTAATTTTAGAATCATGATTTTTTTCAAATCCATGAATTTTTTTTCAAATTCAAGAACTTTTTAGTATTTTCTTAAATTTTCGTCAATTCATGAACTTTTCCAAATTTGTGACCTTTTTCAAAATTGTGAACATTTTAAAATTCACAAACATTTTTACCAAATTCGCAAACTTTTTTCAAACTTGTGAACTCTTTTCTGAATGGTCAACGGTCTTGGTCAACACGCATTGCTCAACAGTCATCGGTTCTCGTTTAACTGTCGGTAACGGGATCAACCAAACCGACTGTCCTCCCCCCCCCCGCGTCGCTCTCCCTAGCGACTCGGGGGGTGAACCCTAGCGCTGCCACTCACCCACCCCGTCCCCTCCCTTGTGTCATCGCCGCCAGAGGCTCCGGCTAGCAAAGCTCGGCTGGATCCGGGGACGGCGGCGGCGGGGCACTTCTTCGGCTGGCGCGTGGAGGTAGGGTGAGCTGGCCGTCCAGCGCACGGGTGGCGGTGGTTGCCGCTGCGGATCTCGCTGCGGTGGCTCGGCAGTCAGTGCCTGGGCTACGACGGCGGTTGCGGTCGGCGTCGGTGCTTGCTGGCCCATTCTCCGGCGACCTCGATCTGGTTCGCGAGGTTGAGCCCACTCGGATCTGGCGTCCTTCAAAGGCAGTAGCTCAACTCCGGCCAGTAGCCACGGCTGGGTGGATGGGGGCGTGATGGAGGCGATGGTTGTGTGGCTCGTGGAGGAGGTTTGGGTGGTGGTCGGCGGTGATGGTTCCTGTGTAGCTCAGATTTGGATTGGCTACAGGGGCTGCTCTGCTTTGGTTGTGGATGGAGAGGGTCCTGGTGGCTGTTTCTGGTGGTGGGGTGTGGCCGGCGGCGAGGGCTTGGATGCGGGCTGCAGCCGACACCAAGCTGACTTCGGCTGTGCGGGTGATCGAGGTGAGTGTCTGCATCACCGGAGCCTCGTGCTAGTCCTAGCGAGGACGCTCGCTGTGGACTGGTAGGAGGGTGGGGAGGTCTCGAGCTGCTGGACTCAGTGACAACTTCGGCGGAGTTGATTGGGATGGTTTGCTTAAGGCGAAAGCCTTGTGTCGATCTCATCGGCAACGATGACGGCGACGCCTTCGGGCGCCGCTTCCCTTCGTGAAGGCGTCATCGGGCGAAAGCCTCAGATCCATCTCTGGGTCGGACAACGATGGCGTCTTGATGTCGTTTATCCCCCTTGGGGGCGTTGTTTTTGGAACCACAGTTCCGTTGTTGGTAGCTTGATGTCTGGGTTGGAGTGCTTGTTGGGTTGTTGGAGTGTAGGGTGGTGGCGGTGGAAGTGTTCTATGGCAACGACAACTCCTTGGTCATTCTGGTGTTGTTGGTTAACCTATCTCCTTGGGGCTCGTGGCAGCGGTAAGGTCTCGGAGTTCGGTGCCCTTCGACTACGCCTGAGTTTGGTTGCCTTGCATAGTGTTCTGGTTTCCTCTATTTGTGATGGTGGCCATGGTGTGGCCCAGAGGAGGTGCAGTGCTATCTCGGTGGAACATGGCCCTTCGGCACGATCTGCGACTTTCTCCGTCTCGTCGTGGCTGGGTAGTGGGAAGCCCTTCGACGGTGGCTGCGACTCTCCTAGTTCTTCAAGGTGCAGAGTGATCGCAGGGCAGCATGCGACTTCTTCTCTACGTCTTCTCGGTGACGTATCTCCTTTCGACTGGTCCAAAAACACTAGTTCCCGCTCTTCTCGGTCTGACTAGTGGCGATGAGTGCTAAGCTCTTGGTGTTGGCTGCTTACCAAAGCTCATTTCTGGTTCTTCTCTGTTCTGTTGTTCCTTGTGCCTTCTCTTTTGTTCTTTGTACCTTCTGGCGTGTGTCGGGTGCTACTTATGTAGCTGTTGTGTTGTATCTCAATCTCATCTATGATAATGAAAATGGTTCAGGCTGGCGTAAGCCCGCCGTAGCACCGTCAAATTTTTTTTTGTCGGTAATGGTCATTGGTGTGAGGCAAGCGACCAAAGCGCAAGGTCGAGCACTATGGGCCCTTAGCTGGTGTGCGAGCGCCGATTAAGGAAACAGGCGCCGAATCCACTAATTAGGACGTCTCGTTTCCAGAGAAGGTCGTATTGAGAGGTCCTCCCAGCGCCTTAGGCCAACTCCAACGCTAGACCTCATCCGGACGTCCGTTTTGTCCGGATTTTATCCGTTTGGGGTGGGAATGGAGAGGCAGATGTCCGTGTCAGGCCGGCCTGGCGTCGAGGCACCCAATGCGTGGCCACAACCGCAACTTATCCGCGATGGACACAGGAAAAAAAACATATGCAAAAGCTAAATAAAGCATTTTAACATAGCTAAAAAAACTTAAAAACATAGTTAAAAGCCCGCCGTCCTCACGACCCAACCACATCACTTAGTTTAATTAACATAAAACAAAAAAGAAAAAGCAAAATATAATGCGGCCGCCCCGCGCGCCGCAGAAGACCTCGCCGTCGTCGCTGATGCCGTCGCAGCCGCCGTCTTCAGGCACCACCATCCACGTCGTCGCTCGTCAGGTCGATGTAGGGTGGGGGCGTCCAGAGGTGTGGCGGCGGCCCCCAGATTGGGCCAGGGGCGTACTGTCCAGGCGACGGAGGAGGCGGGGGCGGCGGTGCTGGGGGTGGAGAGAACGACGCCCATGCACGCTCATCCGCGGGCTCCTCCATGACCTCCTGCTTGACGTCCAGCAATGGGACGTACATGTCCCCGGAGGCCGAGAGGTCAAGCATGTACTGCAGGCCCTGCCACTCCTCCTCCTGCTGGCGCCTGTACTCCCTCTCGGAGTCCTCCATGACGGCCTGCAGGAGCCGCTCCTCCTGCTCGGCCGTCATGGCGGGAGGTTCTAGGGGTGGCGGCAATGGGGAGGGAGACGGCGTCGGCGTCAGGCGTCAGGCCACGGATCCGTGTGCGGTCGCGCATGCTTGGCTCGCTCGACGCGCGCGCATGAGGCGCAGGACGCGCACTGTGGGACACGCGGGGCGGGCTACGACCACGACCGGCAAAATAGATGGCACGACGCATGTCGTGCTCATCCTGAAACCAAGTGTCCCACAGTGGCGAGTCCACGGCGTACCTGCGGTTGGCGAGGAGCTCGCGCGGGATCCTGGCGCGGCGACATGCGATCTCCTGGAGGCCGGCGCGGCCTGTCGTTGGCACGGGGGGAATGGGCACCCGATCCGGGCTCAGATGCCACCCATTGGGGAGGTGGGCATCTGACCACGACAGCGGAGTGCCTGTCTCCCAGTACCGGCGGCACACCTCGACTTTGACGTAGGGACGGAAGCGTGGCGCGGGCGCCGGAGGGAAGATGGAGAACGACGCCGGAGAGGTGGAGTGGCTGGCCGCGCTACCAGAAGACGAGTCCGCCTCGTGTTCGTGATTGTCCTTCTTGCCTGTGTGCCACTTCCAGAACCCCATGGTCGGCGGGGGAGCGAGGTCGACGGTGGCTAGGGTTTTCGGTGTCGCCGATGGGGGAGGCAGTGGTGCCGAAGTGGATGGGGACAGCGACTGGAAGTTCACGGCTTGCCCACAAAAAAGGACGTGGCCGGGGCCGCCTGTGTGGCTGACTTGCGGGCCCAACCACCCGTGCGCATTGACTGCAAACAGTGGGAGGTAGTTGGACCACCGACACGCGGGCCCGACGCGGACGCGTGCCCCGTCCGTTCGTTGTCCGTGCGACCATAAAGCTGGCCCAAGTATGCGCTTGGAATGGGTCAAGCCGGACCGAAAACAGACAAGTTTTAAGTATAGGTTGCGCGTTGGGCCGGGTCTTGTGTCCGTTTGAGCCTAAACGAACACGGCCGGACAGGATGGGGTCTAGCGTTGGAGTTGGCCTTAAGAGCCAGGGAGTCTAGCCAGTGCCCACATGCCCCTCATATTGAGTAGGCCCAATAAAGGAGGCGAGCAACTCACTCCGGAGCGAGCTTGTTTTCTTATTTGCTGGTTCACGTTGACTCGACGGGGTTGACCAGTCCATGGTTGACCATTGACTTTTGATAAAAAACACGAATTCAGAAACATAAGATTTTCAAAATTGGATTTGAAAATTTTCATAAAGGTTAAAAAGTTCATAGATTTTTAAAAAATTGTGAATTTGAATAACATTCATCGATTTTTTTAAACATCACATATATGAAAAAAGTTCATTGGTATTGAAAATAGTTTATGAATTTGCAAAAGAGATCATGGATTTGAAAAAGTTCATCGATTAAGAAA
This sequence comes from Thinopyrum elongatum, assembly GCA_011799875.1. Taxonomy (NCBI): domain Eukaryota; kingdom Viridiplantae; phylum Streptophyta; class Magnoliopsida; order Poales; family Poaceae; genus Thinopyrum; species Thinopyrum elongatum. The sequence goes on along the minus strand of CM022299.1, from coordinate 179,779,030 downwards.
ATAAAAAAATTATACAAATTTGAAGAAAGTATATTAATTTGAGAAACAATTGTGGGATTTTGAAAAAATATAATGGATTTAAAAAAGTTCATCAATTTTGAAAAAAAAGAATTTGGAGAAAATCAATGGGTTTGAGAAAAAAGATCACGAAATTAAAAAGTTCGATGATTTTTTAATAAGTTTGCAAACTCAAAAAAGTTTATAAATTTCAAAAAAGGTTCCTGATTTCGCTACGCATCGGCCGACGGATCTTTTTAAAAGATTTGCCGCCTCGCGAGTCGTCGGATCGGACGAATTGAGCAACCGAGAGTCACCCTTTTATTATTGCAACACATGTAGTGTTGAGGGGAATTTCTGCAACACGAGTCATGTTGCAGAAATTTTCGCTAAGATGTTTATTTTGCAACAGAGATCTTTTTTCAAAAAAAGAAATCAATAGAGGTCTTGTTGCAGTTTAGTTTTTTTTTTGCAACAAAGGTCTCACTGCAAATTTAATTTTTCTGAAATAGAGGTCTTGTTGCAGTTTTTACTACAACAGAGACCTTGCTGCAGAAACTCATCGTAGTGGACATTGAGCAGCAAGCAGCGGCCACGTTGACCGAAAGAAAAGAAAAAAGACCGCTCCCTCAGGACACGCGTCGTACGGACGAGCTGGCGGATGCTCGTGTTCGATCCGCCGGTAGAAGCCAAGCGTTTTCCAAAAATAAGTTCACCCATTTAGAAAAATGTTGGTAGTTTTGAAAAAAAATAATGACATCAATTTTGAGAAAAAAACACGAATTTGGAAAGAAGTTCAGGATTTTTTGAAAAAGTTGACGGGTTCACTAGAAAGAACGAAAAGGTACATGTATTCTAAAAAAGTTTACTAAAAAAGTTGTGAAAACCATAAAAACAAAAAGATTAAAAAAGGAAAAAAGAACAAGAAAAGTAAAATGAAAATGAAATAAAAAAAGGGAAGAAAGAAAAAAAAGAAAAAAGAAAAGAAAAAGAAAAAGAAAAAATGGTATAGAAAATCCTAAACGAAGAAGAAGAAACCAGCCAAAAGCTTCTAGAATCTTCCCAAAACCTACTTTGAAGCTTCTCGAACTTTCAAAAGCTGGCGACAGCTAGCTCCGCTGCAACCTTATATGGGCCAACCCATTAGTATCGTAGGGAAGGAGGGGGTGTGCGCTCGTTTGCTTAATGGGTTCTTAAGGCGTTGAATAGGCTTCAACGTCCTATTTTGACGCATTTTGCGTCAACTATGCTTCAGCGTACACACGAAGCTGCGACTAGGCTAGCCCATTGGCGGGCGTGTCCACTCGTTACTGTTTGGCAATGATGTAAAAATTCACAAAAAATTGTAGCTCGCAATTCGAACTCCAGACCTAACACTATAGAAGGACTGCTACAAGCCAGTGGAGCCAATGATTGTAAGTGACAAGTGAGTAGCGTCGAAGCTCAAGAACTAACTCCAGTGGCAAATCCGATTTTTTTAAAGTTAAATAATGTTTGAAGATTCAAACATTCTTTGGACAATGCAAACAAAATTTGAAAACCACGAACACTTTTTAAAATATGGACATTTTTCTAAATTGTGAACAATTTATAAAATTCCGAACATTTCTTAAACAGCACAAACAATTTTTTGAAAATTCAAAATTTCTTGAGAAGGTACAAACAATTTTAACATTATAAACAACTTTGGAAATTATGAAAAAAAGAAAGTTCTAAAGATTTTTTGATCTTTTTGAACATTTTTTTAAAAAAGTGATATTTTTAAAATTCAAATGTATTTTCAAAAGATGAACAAAAGATTAAAACTTCTGAACAATATGACAAAACAATGTTCGAAGAGTTTCAACATTTTTTAAAAATTGTAATTTTATAAAATAAAGAAAAATAAAACGAAAAATGGATAAAAAAAGAAACGAATAGAAAAAGGAACACCCATTTCAGGAATGTTCTAGAAGTTCTCAAAACTAGTAGAAAACGGTTTCAGAAAAAACTATGCAAAGGTGCTAACTAGGCAGGCCCACTTCATCGCGAGCTCGCTCCTTGATATTGTGATGCGGCTGCTTGGTTGCGCCAACACAACTATGTCAGGCGAGCAGCTTGTTCGCACGTCACACTCTCGCGCTTGACGCTGGGTTCGTGGCTGAACTGGTCTACCGGTTAATTGCCGAGCATTTTACAGGTTGAATTTTAAAATAATGCAAAAAAAAATCAAGAAATTAAAATAGAAATTTTCACACATTCGACAAACAAATTCATGAATTGGTAAAAAGTCCGCGAATTCAAAAAAGTTCATAAACTCGAAAAAGTTTATGAACTCAAAAAATGTACACAAATACTTTTTTTGGTTAGTTGAACAGAATTCATAAATTTGAAACAAATTATGTATTTAAAAAAATACGAATTCAAAAAAAAGATTGTCAACTCAAAACAAACTGTGGATTTGAAAAATATTCACTAATTTTAAAAAAAATATTTTAATAAAAAATCATGCGTTCCAAAAATTCACAAATTTTTCAAAAAGTTCATGGATTAGCAAAAAGTTCACGCATTTTAAATGTTTCCCGGATTTGAAAAAAAATGACAAAAATGAAAAAAAATACCGAAAATGAAGAACGAAAGAAAAAAAACAATACAGAAAACTAGAAGGAAAAACATTTGTCAACAAAATGTTTCTAATATTTAGGGAAAGTCTACAATGTGTATGCAAAACAGTTGTCAACAAAATATATCTTTTTGAAAAAAATGTTAATTATGTATTTGAAATATTTTGAAACATATATAATTTTTTTCCTGATGTATAAAAAAGGTATATAGTGCGGGGAAACAATAGACGTCAAAAATATAAAAAAAAGTTGAAAAAAATTAATCATGCATGGAAAAAGGACAAACACGTAAAAAATGTTCCTGATCTATAATAAAAATTACAATGTGTATGAAAATATATGTTTGCAAAAAATGTTAATCATGTATTTGAACACTGTTAAAACATATATATTTTTTTATATGTATACAATAAAGACTAATGTGTATGAAAAAGAAAATAGGAATCAAAACATATATTTCAAATTTTTTGATCATCTACTTGAAAAATGCTAACCGTGTTTTGAAAAATATACCTGGTGTATATGTAAGATTTAGTGTTGTGTATTTGAAAAAATGTTGACCTTGGATTCAAAAAAGTGTTCAAAACATGTATTAAAAGAAAAGTAGTACATCTTGTATTTTAAAAAAATGTTTAACATGTATAAAAAAAGATCCACATGCACAATTAAAATGTTTATTGTGTACCGAATAAAAGTAGACACGTGTTAAAGAAATAGAACCGATAAAAACCGACAAAGAAACAAAAGGAAAAGCGAAGAAAATCATAGAAAACAAAGAAAAAGACAAAATAAAACTAAAGTACAGTGAACAAGGAAAGAAAAAAAAAAGCAGTGAAAAACAAAGGTCACCAGAGTTATAATGAAGAAAAAAAATCGGTGAAAAAACAAAACCAAAGAAAAAAGCAGAAAGAAATAGAAAAACTAAAAAGAAGAATAAAACCAAAGAAACCGATGCAAAATAGCGAAATACTATGAAAACCAGGAAATCAGTGAACAAAACAAAAAAAACGAAGGAAAAAAGACAAAATAAAGAAACAAAAAATGCAAGAAAAAAGACAAAAGAAGGAAAGAAAAAATAATAAAACCGGACAAGTGCTGCTACTGTACATGAAAGAATAAATGAACGATCCGTAGCAACGCGCGACCAAGCGATCTAGCGACCGGGCGAGAAACCGCACTAACAGGCCAGCCAATATGTGTGAATCATTCAGGTGAGGCAGATGCTATCCTCGTTATAAGCAAGATATAGCATTCGCGCACAAAACAGACTTAGGAAATTAAATAAAACCATGACCCGCTCCATGAGCCGGCCTATTATGTACGAGAGATGTGCACCATGTGCCGATGGCACTTCCTATTTGGCCGCTTCAGGTGCCAAATAATGTGCATTTGGTAGCGGGCGCACCCCCCTCGCTTCGCTAGTCGCACTGGGCCGGCCTATCCCCAGATTTGAGTTAATTTTTTTTTAACTGTGCTGGGCACCTGATCGTTCGAAAGAAAGCACGACAACCACCAGGCCACTAACCTGCTTGTGCAGTGTTTCTTAGTTTTTCTCTTTTATTTGTTCGTCAGTTTGTTTTGTTAATTTTCTTTTTCCTTTTCTTTTTTTCTGTTCTTTTCCTTATTATTTTTAGTTTTTTCTTAAATGCATATTTTTTCAGTTCATGAATTTTTCTTCAAAACCACCAAACTTTTTTAACAAATACGATGAACTTTTTTTCCAATATGATCAACTTTTTTCAAAATCGATGAACCAAATCGAATGAACTTTTTTTTTCAAATCGGTGAACTTTTTCAAAGTCGATGCTTTTTTTTTTCAAAATTTGTAAACTTTTTTCAAATTTGATGATTCTTTTTTCAAAATTGGTGATTCTTTTCAAATCTGATAAACTTTTTTTCTAAATTGAATAACTTTTTTCAAATCTGATGATCTTTATCCAAAAATTGATGAACCTTTTCCAAATCGCTGAACTTAAAAAAAAATCAGTGAACTATTTTTGAAGATCGTGATCTTTTTTCAAAACTTAACGAACTATTTATAATAAAAAATTAGAGATTTTCCAAATTGTTTTCAAATAACTCAAAAATCTGAGTAATATAGTAAATGGCCGAGTAATATATAGCGCAGCTGCATTAGTTCTAAAACAATTCTCGTTGCTTTTGTTCACTAGCGTTCTGAAGCTCTAGTGGTTAAGCTAAGCAATTGCAAGGATGTGCAGCTTGATTCCCCGTACTGCCAATTTTTTCGCGTGGTTTTTTCGTGAACAAATCAGTTCCTGGGCCGAGCGTAGAAACGACCCACAGAGGGTGCGTTGTAGACGCCATTTCCACGTTCGGGCGCCTACAACGTCGAATAGGAGCTCCCTGTGGGCATTCCCTATTTTGCGGTTCAGGCGGCAATTAATGTGTATTTTGTAAACCGGCGCACATCATCCACCGTGCTTGGGCAAGCCCATTTTCTTTTCTTTCTCTTTTTCTCTTAAAACTGCAAAAAAGGGTGGCCGGCGTCGAATAGGAGCTCCCTGTGGGCATTCCCCATTTTGCGCTTCAGGCGGCAATTAATGTGTGTTTTGTAAACCGGCGCACATCATCCACCGTGCTTGGGCAAGCCCATTTGCTTTTCTTTCTCTTTTTCTCTTAAAAGAGCAAAAAAGGGTGACTAGAAAAGGAATCGAACTTTGGACCTCAAGCTTCATAGAACGCGCCAACCACTCGGATATCGACCCACTTATGACACTAAGTTTGTTTTTTGTCCTTTTATTATCTCTCCAGTTCGCGAAGCCCCAGGTCTTGGGAAGCTTCCAAAACCTGTTTTTATTTTTTTAGAAGGGTTTGTTTGGTTTTTATTTTCTTTTTTCTGCTTCTTTTTCTTTTTTTTTCTTTTGCAAATGCGTGAACTTTTTTCTATTATCGCAATTTGGTTTTTAAAATAGATTTTTTAAATTCATGAACTTTTTAAGAATTGAATAACTGTTTTCAAATTCGTGAACTGTTTTCAATATCGATGAACTCTTTTTCAAATGCGTGATTTTTCCAAAATCAAGGAGGTATTTCAAAAGTCAATGAACTTTTTTTCAAAATCAATGAACTTTTTTTTAAAACCAATGAACTTTTTTTCCAAATTGATGAACTTCTCTTCAAAATCGATGAAGATTTTCCAAAATCGTTGAACTTTTGTCAAATTCATGAAACTTATTTTTTCAAATTCATGAATTTTTTTCAAAATTTGATGAACTCTATTTGAACTTTTTTATTTTTTCCAATATTTTAACCATGCAGATGAACTTTTTTATTGCAAATATGTAATGTTTTAAAAAAAATTATGATTTCTTTTTTTAAATGGTTTATATAGTTATGTTAATGTTGTACTAAAAATAATAATTAAATATCAATGTTTTTGGATTGTAGACAACTAAGAGGTCTTGGCCTAGTGGTTGTATCGCTGAGACTTCGGCCAGCGAGCATTGCCATTTGAATCCCACCTCCCCCATATTTATTGTGAAAGTATTTTTCTTTTCGCTTCAAGTTTTCGGGGACGTTGCTGGGCCGGCCCGCTAGCGTCGCGCGCGAGAGTCTAACTCGGGTTCTTACTAACCACCCGACCACAAAGCCTAAGGTGATAACATCTCCCTATCCATCCTCTTCTACTTTTGTTTCTTTTTCTTTTGTTTTTTCTTTTCCTTTTTCTTTATCTTTTATTTTCCTTTTATTTTTTCATTTTCTTGTCTTTTTCTTTTTCGTTTTTTCTTAAATTTTGTTAAGTTTTTTCTAAATCAATGAACCTTTTCAGAATTGATGAACTTTTTTTTCAAAATTAATGAACTTTTTTTAAATTGATGAACTTTTTTCATAATCTTTGAACTTTTCTGAAATCCAATGAACATTTTTTTAAATTGACAGACTTTTTTCTTAAATTGATGATTTTTTTTTCAAATATTTGAAATTTTTTCAGAACTGATGAACATTTCTTCACAATCGATGTACTATTTTCAAAATTGATGAACTTTTTTCAAACTCATAAAATTTTTCAATTTTTTAAATTCATGAATTGTTTTTTAGTTTGTGAATTTTTTCAAAATATTTGAACATTTTTCAATACATCATTTTTTTGCATGTTTATGAACTTCGTTTTGAAATATGTGAATTAACAAATTTTTGGTTCGCATTTTAAAAAGATAATGTTTTGTGCAATAAATAGTGTGTCTACTATTGTTCTTAAAAGGGCCACGTTGTGAATAGTCACTAGCACGTAGTAGCTCGAGTGGTTAGCGTGACGCGTATAGTGTGCGACGCCGCGAGATCGATTAACTATTTTCTCGGGTGTGTCTTAGCGCTGCGATGCGGTTTCATGGGCCGACCCAGCAGATGCTGCCGCGAGCGCCCATTGCGTTCTGCGGCGCTGAAGGCACGGAATAGGAGGTCCCTCGTGCAAGATAGTGTGCACTTATGCAAAATGGGACATAAGCATGAACAATGCGGCACTTAGCCCATGAAGAGTCTAGCCCGTTTACGTCCGAAAGATTGACTAAGTAGCCGAAAGTGCTTTTCTGCTCCCGAGCTCAAATGAGCTCGGTGAACAGTAAAATAAAAAAAATTCCAAAAATTCCAAATTTTTTTTAGGAGAAACATTGACAAAAGTTCTAATATCGTGCAAAAAATCGTCATGAAATCACATTCCTGTAAGGCGTGACAAAAAAAATTCAGTGCTCCAAAATGCTTTTGAAAGTAGCATTTTCAGAGTACTGATTTTGTTTTTTTGCCACGCCTTATGGGAATGTGATTTCATGACAAATTTTTGCAAGCACTTAAAAGTTTTGTCAATGTTTCTTCCAAAAAAAAAAATTGGATTTTTTTTAATTTTTTCGATTTTGTTTTGATTTTACTGTTCATCCAAGCTCATTTGAGATCGGGTGCAGAAACTCTGCGTCTGTAGGTAGCTTGTTATAGCCAATATATCCTAGCTCTCTTTTTTGAGCTGTGGAATGCCAAACCTTATTTGGTGCAAGTGCTGGTTACATGCGTTTTTGTATGGTGTGCACACCCCCAAGCACGCTAGCTTAGTATTGGTTCGGCCCATATACGCTAGAACTATTTTCGGTTTTGGAAGCTTCTAGAAACTTTTGACTCATTTGTCTTCCTTTTTTTTTTTAATTTTTTAATTTTAATATATTTTTTAAAAAATATATATTTTAAATATCATGAACATTTTTTTCAAGTCCATGATTTTTTAAAATTCATGAACTTCTTTAAAATCTTTGGACACTTTATAAATCCGTGAAGTTTTTTCAAATTCATGAACTTTAACGGTTCATGAACATTATTTTTTAATTCATGATTTTTTTTCAAGTTGTGAACATTTTTCAAATTCATCAACTTACTTAAAATCTATGAACATTCTTGAATTCGTGAAATCCATGATTTTTTTCAAATTTGCAAAAATAATTCAGATATGAGTTTTTATTCCTAAAATTTAATGGTCAACCGTTAACCGATCAAATCGCCATTGCCTGGCTGCCTTGCTACCTAGCGAAGGGTTGTTGGGTTGGCCCATAGGGTGCTACCTTGCTACCTATCGCAACAGGCGTTGAGGAGGAGATCTCCTTTGGAACAATGAACAGATAGATTACATTAACCATTCGGTTCCACTGCGGGTTTTGGTCTCGTTACTTGGAGGTTGGAATCCTTCTGTTCCGGATTGTTTCCGATGAAACAAAAACACAATCGGTACAGCTGAATCGCCAACCACCATAGTGTTTTCAAACTCAGGGACTGGGTCATGTAAAGGGTGGCATGGCCCACTTCCATACATGCGCCATGGATGGCGGGAATGTGTCGGCTACTCTATGACATTCACGATAACATGTGGTTTGTGCATAGCGGTGTCATTCTCACTAAGGTCAATCTGAGAAAGTGTAGGTGGCAGGGTGGTAAACAATGTTGTTTCTGTGATCACGAGAAAATAATCCACCATTTGTTTACTGTCTGCTCGTTTGCCACTTAGCTGTTGCATACGATTCATGACATTTAACTTGCCCTCAACTTCTAGCATATCAAACATGTTTGAAAACTGACTGGATGTGGCTGAGCCTAGAATCAAGGCACGTATCTATGTGAGAGTATGTGCATTGCTTTGAGAATTATGGAATTGTCGGAATGCTTGTGTTTTTAACAGAATAAAGGTCCATAACTTTTTGCAGGTTATCTTCCGAGCTACAGGGATGAATCCGTATGTGGTCCTTACTTCATCATGTAGAAGCACGAGAGCTTATGGTATATAGTTGCAACCAGTGAAAGACAGGAGCATAGGATACGTATAACCGGTCTGGATGACGGTTTAGTCGGGTGTTCGGAGAATTCATTTAGATGCATCTGACACTTTAGAATATCTGGATGATGGTGTAGAGATATTGAATTAAGTTTTTCTTCGAGAAACGCCCGTACAATTCTCAAACGTGAGCACCACAACATGCACACACGGGTATCGTCATATAAAGTATAAAAGGTTGCTGCCTAAACTATTTTTTTGAAGGTGCTTCAATGCTTTATTATGTTTCTGACAATGATTATTTTTTTGCGAAAATTGTTTCTAACAATGATATTCAAAAGCTTTGCTTCAAAATATGGGGACCTATCAAAATTATTTGGATGGCCACAACTTCGTCTCAGTAAAACTAGCACTTTTTTTTTTGAAACTAGTAAAACTATCACTTCGATGATGTTGGAAAAACCAATGTTTTATCTGTCGAAACAGATCATATGCGAGGACTGACGAAGGTAGACGACATGAATGAGCTGGCTAGCAGTATAACCAAGTTCCTCGTCTGCATGCATATCTACGCAACTACATATGCAAGACATGCATGTCTAATTGCTCGGAATAGATCAACGACAGCGGCTGCAGTCTCAGGTATAGCACGCAACCAGGAAGCCTATGAGCATCTCTAGCAGACCCGCATAACGCGCAAGCCCGCATAATTTCGGTGAGTATACGGGCTCGGCCCAAATTTCTGACCAGAACAGAGCCCGTATACTCGTTCGGCCCGTAAATATTTTTACCGCAGCCCGCAAACGTTACCCCCGAAGCCGTATAATTACGGGTTTGCGGGGCAGATGCGGGTCAAAACCCTATCGCCCAACAGCCGCCCGCCGCCGCGTATCCCCCCGATTCCCCACCGCCCCGCTCGATTTCTCGCCGCCAGCGAGCTTGCCAAAGCCATGGACGGCTATGGTAGCTCCGGGGATGAGGCGGAGTGCCGCCGCCGCGCCAGATCTGCCGCCGCGCGCAAGCGGGGGGCGCGTCGGTGGCTCAACCGCGGTAGCTGGCCGCCGCCGGCGTTCGACCGACGCGAGCTGGACGAGTTCGATCGCGAGCTCGCCCGCCGCCGCCACGCCTCCTCCGGCTCCTGGTCCGCGAGGAGCTCATCCGCGGGCGCATCGAGCTCATCCGCGGGCGCATCGAGCTGGAGGAGGAGCTCGTGCCGCGCGCCGGAGAGCCCGATGCGCCGCCGCGCTGAGGCATGATCGGGCGCGAGGATTACCTTCCCCCCGGGGCAGGAGGAGCTCCTTGAGCGCGTCGTCCTCGAGCGGTCGGCGAGGGAGCAGGAGGAGCTGGAAGAGCGCATCCGCCGCGAGCTCGAGTACGAGCGTCTCTTCCTCCGGCGAGCTCAATTTTGTGTACTGGTACGGTAGCGTAGGCCCGGCTTAGCTCCGGCGAACTTATATGTAATATATGCATGCTTTGTATGAACTTATATAAAGAAGAACTATCTATGCGAACGAGCTCCGGCGAGCTTTTGCTTAAATTTTTCGCGCGAAACAAGTTTTTTAAATTTTACGGGTTTGGATACAGTTTCTGTTCTGCCGCGCGATTTTAAACCTGCATAACCGTCCCCGTGCGAACTGTAAACTGCGTTTACAGTTTCACGGAATAGGGTTCTGCTGGACATGCTCTAAGTCATTGCGATATCGATCTCCAAAGACCGAACACCTAAAACGACCCGACATCAACTTGAATCCCTCTTTGTCGTCGGGTGGTTTAATTTGTCAGTTTAGCTTTCACCTATCGAAGTCGTTCAAGGCCCCCCCTCTCTTTTTTGAAAAATGCAACGGTCACTCTTTCAAAAGGGATTGGATAAAAGGAATCAAAGACGAGGCACAGACATAGTAGAACGGGACCGATTTTCAAGGCAGAAACCAACAGGCATTGACTCGTGAGCTGTACACCGAATTGGAATGGTTTTCTTGGACCTCTTTTCTCGGGTTCTATGGCAGCATCTGATTCTAGCTTTAGTTTCCGTGTTATGATTTTCTACGTTCGTTTACAAGATTGCTAGCTCTACTAGCATTAGGAACGGTCTTCTTTAGTTTATAAAGAGTAAGCGCCCGATTAATTTCACGAAGGGAAGGCCGAGGTGGAAGGCAAGTGTTAGGTTCTTTGGCTGGGGCCTCTCCTACGCGGAAGAATTCTAACCAACGACAACTTAGAAGTAAGGAACATTCCACACGACCTTTGCATGCTGTGTGATCAGGAGATGGAAACACCTCTGCACTTGTCTCTCAAGTGTCTCCAAGGAAGTGTGGAAATTGGTGGCTGATTTCTTCATGGAGTGGTGGGAGAGGACTCGTGCTACTCCCTCCGTCCGAGTTTATTGGGCCCTTGAGCAAACTAACCGTGTACCAGCTTAAGGCCCCTAAACAGTACACAATTAGTTTCCCTTGATTATCTCCATTGCATGCTCACAGGATTGGTTACACATCCACGTTATTAGTTGCATGCACCATGTAATTACTAGCGGCTAGCACTAGACGCGGGCGCCATTGGGCACATGAAAAGGCAAAACGTGCCACCGGCTGCATGCCTTAACTAGGCGCTGCTCTGGTTGGCCATTGCATACTCGGAATAATGTGTTGTTAGCGTTAAATCACGAGCCATCAATATTAATTTCTTTCTTTGGTACCCGAGTTTCCGCTGGCAGGCCTAATAAATCTGGACGGAGAGAGTACCTTTCATTTTTCTGAAAAGAAGTGGTCATGCAGGCATATATTATTAATAGTGTAAAATTCAGCAGCCGAACATAATCGACCTGGAAATAAAACAGAAAACAAACCCTGAGGCCGTATACCTCGCGACAGTAACTCCACCAGATAGCCACTAAGCCTATGATATACGACACAACATAAAAGAAAAATACATAACTCCTAAGCTACGCCTTCAAGAAGGAATCACCACACGTGCGCCGATGATGGCGAGTCCACCACAAGGTTGAACTCCAAATTCTCATCCCCAAAGCCAAGCTTCAATCCACCACCTTTAAGGGCACGACACATGTGCACGACGATATAGCCCGATCAGAGATCTTGTGTTTCCACCGGAGTGCTTAAACTCGTCGTTGAAGCCGTCTGTACCATCCGCCCTTATCCGTCTACCGACGCCTCGATAGCCGGATACCTCTGGAGGAGACAACGGAAGACAAAGACGTCCCATACCAACTGCCTCCCGCTACTTTCGCACCACCTTCGATCCAACAACAATAGGCTAAACGTGACACCTCCGCCAGAGCCACCGTGCATCACCTGCCGGTAGCAGGCATGGCTTGACGTCTTTGTATAAGACGTCGTGCGTAGCATCCACCTGTGGCTTCACCTGTCGATGACAGGCACCGCCCGACAACTCCGAAAGAGGCACATGTGTCACCTGCCGAGCCGCATCGAACCCGGTCTGTTGATGGAAGGGACGTCCCATACCGCCACCAGCCTTAGAAGGCCGTCACCACCTCGAGATCCGGACTCCGAGTCGCCCAGACAACCCCGGAGTCCGCCGCCGTTGATGAAGAGGGGTCGCCGCCCCGATTCCGGGCGCTACAGAGAGCACCCACCGTCGCGCCAGCCGCTGTCGTCGCCCATACAACGGCAACCGCCGCCGCGATCCCGCATCAAGCGTCGTCGACATCGGAGGAAGCTCCGGTTGCCACGCGTGTCCTGCAACGAGCCTGGGCAGTGGATCCCAAGATCCGCCGCCATCGACGCCACCACAGGGACCCACCTCCTGGCCCTTCATCCCCAGTGGGGGGGGGGGGGCATCGCTACCACCATGGTCGGATCCGAGCCAGCCGTCACCGTCGCCACCGCCAAGACAGGATCCGGGCTGGAGGCCGCCGCCGCCACCGGCCACGTCCAGCCCACCTCCATCCTCAGGCCACACCCAACCAATCACTATGCATCGCGCACTCGACCCGTGCCACCAAGCACCGCCGCCGGGAGCCACCGCGCCGCCGTGGATTGAGGGAGAGGCCGGCCCCCACGGAACCAGTGCCCTCGCCGCAGATCCTGGAGAAGGAGGAACAACCCTCCGCCACTGCTGGTCAACGCATGGGCTTAGCCCGACGCCAACCCCAGGCGGCGACGGAGGGGGAGGAGGGAGGTCAAGAGGGTTGCTCGCAGCTGGGTTATCGCCTCTCATGTCGCCCGCGAGGAGGGCGACACGAGAGGGTCGAGAGGCTGGTCACGTTATCCTACATCGCTCGAGTGATTCTCAACTACGCGCTAAATCTCGTGCTACCTTTCGTGGGATGGACAAGAGAGGGTTCGACTCCTTCGTCATTGTGACCGCATGGCAGCTATGGAAGCAAAGGAATGCGAGAGTGTTCAATCGGGCTGACCAAATTAGAACACCAACTAGCTTAGTGCATCAAATCTTCGAGGATATCAAACTCTGGAAACTGGCCGGAGTGGGCGTGGTGGGTTTAACTAGATTCATGAGAGAGTAGGCTATTTGTTTTTCTTGTTGGTGTTGGTGTAACCATGATGATGTTCACATTCATTATGGATTCTTATAAACTATGTTTCTCCCTTTTATAAAAATGCGGTACGCCATTGGCGTAATCTCGAAAAAAGAATTGATGGCTGATTGGAGCGGCGCCCAGGCACTTGCACAACATGCTGATGGAGGTAGTTCCATTGTGTCCTGGTGGAATGATCTTATTTCCCCCCTTGACGCCAACATCACCAGAATGGCCATCTACACCTACTGGCATCTTTGGAAGAAACGTAACAGGAAGAAATTTGAGCACTCTTCTATGCTGGCGGATGGCGTCTTTCATCTTATCAGAGAGGACCTTCTGCTGCCCACAACCACTATACACTGGATATCGGATTGCTAGAACGAACCATCCCCCTAGGCAGACTAATTCTTTTTTTTGCTTGTGCCGTAGTTTCTGGCACCTCAATGCCATTTCCTCAAAAAGAAAAGTAAGCGTTTTATTTTTCTTCCGGAGAGGAGGATTAACTCAGGCTCTGTACCGATTGATACACATATCCATAGATTATTAATCGTTAATAACAATGATAGGTAAATACACACATTGACTCTGAATAAATAGGTAAAAGGAAAAATATTCCAAGGCCATCCACATAGGAGTTGTCTGATACGTCTCCAACGTATCTATAATTTTTGATTGTTCCATGCTATTATACTATCTGTTTTGGATGTTTTATATGCATTTATATGCTATTTTATATTATTTTTTGGACTAACCTATTAACCTAGAGCCCAGTGCCAGTTTCTGTTTTTTCCTTGTTTTTTAGCTTCGTGGAGAAGGAATACCAAACGGAGTCCAAACGGAATAAAATCTTCGCGATAATTTTTCTTGGACTAGAAGACACTCAGGAGACTTGGAGATGAAGTCGGAGGAGCCACGAGGTGGCCACAAGAGTGTAGGGCGCGCCCAGGGGGTAGGGCGCGCCCCCTGCCTTGTGGCCCCCCCGTGACCCTCCTGACCTAATTCTTTCGTCTATATATTCACATATGTTCCCAAACCACCAGAAGGATCCACGAAAACACTTTTTCACCGCCGCAACCTTCTGTACCCGTGAGATCCCATCTAGAGACCTTTTCCGACACTCTGCCGGAGGGGGATTCGATCATGGAGGGCTTCTACATCAACCCTATTGCCCTTCCGATGAAGCGTGAGTAGTTTATCTCAGACCTACGGGTCCATAGCTAGTAGCTAGATGGCTTCTTCTCTCTCTCTCTTTGATTCTCAATACCATGTTCTCCTCGATGTTCTTGAAGATCTATTCGATGTAATACTTTTTTGCGGTGTGTTTGCCGAGATCCGATGAATTGTGAATTTATGATCATATTATCTATGAATATTATTTGAATCTTCCCTGAATTCTTTTATGCATGATTTGATATCTTTGTAATTCTCTTCGAACTATCGGTTTTGTTTGGCCAACTAGATTGGTTTTTCTTGCAATGGAAGAAGTGCTTAGCTTTGGGTTCAATTTTGCGGTGTCCTTTCCCAGTGATAGTAGGGGCAGCAAGGCACGTATTATATTGTTGCCATCGAGGATAAAAAGATGGGGTTTATATCATATTGCTTGAGTTTATTCCTCTACATCATGTCATCTTACTTAATGCGTTACTCTGTTCTTCATGAACTTAATACTCTAGATGCAGGCAGGAGTCGGTCGACGTGTGGAGTAATAGTAGTAGATGCAGAATCGTTTCGGTCTACTTGACACGGACGTGATGCTTATATTCATGATCATTGCCTTAGATATTGTCATAACTTTGCGCTTTTCTATCAATTGCTCGGCAGTAATTTGTTCAACCACCGTATTATTTGCTATCTTGAGAGAAGCCTCTAGTGAAACCTATGGCCCCCGGGTCTATTTTCCATCATATAAGTTTCCGATCTACTATTTTGCAATCTTTTACTTTCCGATCTATAAACCAAAAATACCAAAAATATTTACTTTATCTTTTATTTAGTTTCATCTATATCTATCAGATCTCACTTTTGCAAGTAACCGTGAAGGGATTGACAACCCCTTTATCGCGTTGGGTGCAAGTTGTTTGATTGTTTGTGCAGGTATTCGGTGATTTGTGCATTGTCTCCTACTGGATTGATACCTTGGTTCTCAAACCGAGGGAAATACTTATCTCTACTTTGCTGCATCACCCTTTCCTCTTCAAGGGAAAAACCAACGCAAGCTCAAGAAGTAGCATTGTCTCAACGGCAACATCTCCTTAATCCTAGTACAAACTCTATCGCTATGGACCAAAATCCACTCTCACGGGTTTGAGCACGAGACAACCTGCGTAGTTGGCTTTCCTTGACGAGGCCGACGATGAGTTGGCCCTGTAGACGTTGCCTTCTGCCAAATTCTCAGCTCCCTCCCTCAGATGAGCTTGGGACATGAGAATGAGGTGAGCAAGGGATGGCAAGAGTTTTTGCCGCCGCGCAACCTGCGTTGCATGACGTCACCATCCTTGGCCTTGGCTACCCGTCCCATCCCTGCTTGGCTTCAAGGTAGATGTTGTAGGTGTCTCGTGTAAGGGCAACATGCGATGGATTGCAGAGATCCCGGCGCTCTCGCTACCTTGAGAATGGTCACTGGGTGCTTGCGTGCCGCAACGCTTGGCGCCCGCTCAACTTGCTTGCAAGCGCTACTGTGATGACACCGTCCTGCTTCATTGATGACCATCATCAAGCTCGAGCTCCTTGTCGAGCTCATATGGAAGCCAAGCTTCCAATCAAGGCAATTCATCGTGATTCTTCTTAGGCGCTAGTCATTTCCACTCCTTCTAACTTGGCAACCTCAGTGGGGGGGGGGGGGGTGGAGTCTCTCCTTGCCACACAAGCCAAGTTATTGTGTTGTGAGCTGCGAGGTGTGGCTTCCTTTCAGCTGAAGGAGGCGGTCTAGCTTGTGCGCGATGTCAATGAGTTCATGCAAGGTTGGCTTCTACTAGTTGGGAGCTTTCTAGAGTGTGCGAAGATTGCTTTGGGCAAGTCTCTCTTGTGTCAGTGGGTATGAAAATCTCTCCTATGTTGCCTCATTTCACTGAGCTTGATGTTGTCTTAGAGGGGTACAGAGATCTACGGTTGCTTCTCCCCTCGGCCTAGGGCTAGTTTTCGTTGTTGCCTACTTTGCTCGTTGTGATAGATGCTTCTATGAGGTGAACGCACTATCATGGTCGCGCCTCCGATGTTGCAACTCATGCAATAGCTACATGGGATGTGTGAGGGACCTCCCCTATCTGTAGATGAGGAGAGTGTTGCTGCTGATTCTACTGTCACACACTCTCCTGAGTCCATCTGGCATGTTTTCTATGTGTGATGATGTTGTTATGGCCGGAGTGTCGGTACCTAACCTCGGGGACATGTTCGCAATCAAGCTTTGTGAATTTCTACTAACTTGGATTATGCAAAATCGCAGACGGTTGGATGTCTCTTGAAGGTAAAGGCATGGAGGGACAAATGGAAGGAGGGTGGTGTGCACTCTCAATCCGACATCCGCAAGAAGAAATTGGCCAAGTGAAAGGAAAGAAGGGTGGTGATAATGGGGAGGCGCAGTTGGTTTCGTGATGCAACTTTCTAGGATGTGCCTGCTATCTCTTTGGATGTGCTCTTCAAATGTTGCAGCGAGTCGACGAGGTTTCATTGGTGATGCTAACGGTTGGGGGATTGCGGTAGTACCATATTGGTTGAGTTTTTTTTATCTGGCTTTGTTGTCTTGTGGATCCATAGCTTGGAGTAGCCCACATGGGTTGAAAATGTTTGTGATGATTTTTGCCCAGTTTTACGCATTAGTTGGGCAACTCTCATCTTCTTAATAAATTGATGAGGCAAATATTTTGCCTGTATTTGAAAAAATGACCAACTGAGTGACATGTGACCTAACAAGGTGTTCAAGACCTAAGACAAGGACTTCAAAAAGGAACCGTCAGTCACACACTGATGTTGTTTTTTCCATTCACAAGCCAAGTTAGGGGTCATAGCAGAACTTTAAGCCTACACCTTCAACAAGGAAATAATGTCACTTGCCAATATCATCATCCACCTATGTGTTGACTTCCCACACATAATTAGATGGACAAAGAAGTGGTGTCGCTTTCGGTCGATGTCGAACGACCTTCACGTTGATGGGTGTCATCCCTGCCAGTAAAATGCCTAACAACCTCCGCCACAAGATACATTGCCTGGACTCCATGACATGGGTCTAGATCTGGTCTATGGGAGAGCCACATAGATACTATAGAGTCGCAATTCCATGCACCCACCAGTGCCTAGCTTCTTGAGCACTGCTATGTTGTTGCGACACCTGCTTGGGGCCAGTCCATGTGACCGAGCTACCACAAGCTAGATCCTATTGGACCCCCTTGCACACCTCCTAAGATGAACATCTACAGATAGATGTAGCCCACCATTGCTTGAAAAGTGGCACTTAACTACCTCCACCTCGAGCCCTTCATCGGTACTCATGTTACTTCGGCCAGCAGAAGCCTCAAGAGGTAGAGATAAGAGGGACTAAAGGGGGAGGGGCATGAAATCACACTTGCCCTTCTCCACCCCCCGAATCTCCAGGAGATGGCAATGTGAGGGTCCTTCCATTAGGCTCATTCTATCTAACTGATAGTGTGTTCTTCAGCTATCTAGCTACACTCTCAGATGTAGAGATTTTAGATTTACTTTTGTTGTACGCGAGAAAATTGACTCGTAATTGCGTGGGTCCTCGAGTGTTCGCATGCAGCATAAAAGCTGGAGCATCGGAAGATAGAAATAATACTTACATAAAGAGAAAGTCGAAACAAGAAATCACAAAAGGATTAAAGAAGAAGAAGCCCATGATGGAGAGGAAAGACCACTAAGCTCAAGGATCATCATCCTTCATGGACCAAGGTCATCCTCGACAAAGTGAATGGAACAAATAAGACTATTATGAGTTCTCACATTCTCAAGTCAAACTACTACCCTATAGTGGTGGTTTTGGGTGCATCGTTGGAGTCTCAGCCTTTGAAAATTTGGCAAGCCACTATTGAGGGATGTGATGCCTCGAAGTTGGGATTATTCAAGAGGATCATTATAGGTGCAGAGATGAATGCCTTTAACGACAATTGGTTGTCGAGATATGGCTCGATGAGACTTATCTCCAGTTTCAGAACAATCCACCTCAAATGGTTGTGAGTTCACAGATACTTCTTTGGCATCTTGGGACAAGGAAAATAAGTAGCAATGTTTTATCGCAATGGACACAGAGGTGATTAAAATGATCCCGATGAGCATGTGATACCAGGAGAGGACTTTTGGGCCTGACAATGGAGAAGACGACCATTTTTATGGTCGCTCAACATATAACCTTCTAGCCAAAACAAAGTGGGAGCGCGAAGATTGGTTGGAGGGTCGACCGACTTCATCTGATAGTAGCAAGAGAAAACTCAGTACAACTCGATCTCGCAGACGCAACTTCCATTAAATGTTCATGTATTTCTTTGAAGACCTGCTAATTGTCCTTCTCGTCCAGGGGTAACTGCACCATAAGAACATAGGTGATGAGCCACAAATATTGGGGATCATAACAGTCTTCGAGGGTAGTATTTCACCCAAATTTATTGATTAGACACAAGGGGAGGCAAAGAGTATTTATAAGCCTTAGCAGTTGAGTTGTCAATTCAATCATACCTAAGAAATCACTTCCTTGCAGCAGTTTATTATTAGCACAGTAATATGATAATAATGATAGCAAAGGTAAGCGTAACAATAGCAGTAATAACAGATTTGTAGCAAGCAGAACAGTAGTAACTTGAGCAAAGGCAATAGTATTAAAGTGTAGACATGGAGTAGCGAGGGATATTCACATGAGACCCAATAGGTAACTGTCAAAACCTAGAGCGATACACAATAGCTCCAATTCATCAATCATATGTAGGCATGTATTCTGTATATAGTCATACGTGCTTGCGGTAAGAACTTGCATGACATATTTTGTCCTAACCTCCCGTAGTTGTGGGGTCCTAAGGGAAACTAAGGGTAACTAAGGCACTCCTTTTAATAGAGAACCGGAACAAAGCATTAACACAAGGTGAATATATGAACTCCTCAAGTTAAGTTCATCCCCGTCGATATCCCAATTCGAGATCACCTTGGGGGTCTAAGGTTCAGAACGGTAACAGGTGCATACAACTTGCAGGTAAGATAAAGAAGCCAAATATATTCATGAAATCATAGTATGTACAGATCTGAAATCATGGCACTCGGGCCCTAGTGACAAGCATTAAGCATAGAAAAGTAATAGAAACATCAATCTTGGAGCATAGTGGATACTAGAAATCAAGCCCTAACAAATTGACATGATTACATATGAAATCTCATCCATCTTCATCTACCTCCAATATGACTACAAGGGAAATTACTCACACATGATTGTGAGCATCATGAAATTATTGATGGAGAAGGTTTGGTGATGACAACGACGACGAATCCCTCTATTTGGAGCCACGATCGGACTTCAGATCAGGAGGTGGCAGCGGCTCTGTATCGTAAAATGCGATGAAACTTTCTCTTTGGTTGTTTTCTTGGGAAGACAGAGATTATAGCGCTGTAATAAGGTTGAGAAGGGGTCCAGGGGACCCACAAGCCTGCCCGGCACGCCCTGGGGGTTAGGTGGTCCCCGCAGGGTTGTGGGCCCAATGTGGCCCCCTCTGGCACTTCTTTGCTCTAGTATTTTTCATTTATTCCAAAATAAATCTTCGTAAAGTTTTGTCCAATTCTGTGAACTTTTTATTTCTGCACAAAAACAACACCAAGGTAGTTCTGCTGAAAACAATGTCAGTCCGAGTTATAGTTTCACTCAAACGATGCAAATTAGAGGCCAAAACAAGAGCAAATGTGTTTGGAAAAGTAGATACGTATCAAATCCCCCAAGTTCAACTCATTTCTTGTCCTCAAGAAATTCAGTTGATAAACTGAAAGTAATAAACAAAAACTTTAAAAACTCATTTTCTTTTGTTGTTGTATATAAGCTTAACTAGTAATCAAGTTTTCAGCAAAGACCATGAATTAAACACATATATGATTATATTTAGCAGCCACATTTACTCATATCAATAACATAACCACTAGCAAGCAATAATACTATATCTCAAGTACCAACACTTTGTCAAAATAACCATGCTACAATATGATAGAATGTTATCTCGCTAGCCCTTTTTAAGACCGCAAAACATAAATGCAGAGCACCTCTATAGTTCAAGCACAACTGAACATTGTAATTCAGGGTAGAAGACATCCAGTCTTGCTCACACAAAACATTAATTAGGCCAAATGCATATTAAACTAAGAATGACAATAGCGCTCTCCAAGTTGGTGCTTGGATGAGAAGGTGATGACTCAGCAATAAATTAAAAGATAGGCTCTTCGCATAGGGAAGCAGGGATTTGCAATGTGCTAGAGCTCGTCTTTTAAAGCAGAGATAATTGTATTTTGAGAGGTCTACTTTTAGTCAACAGTTGACGACAAAGAATTTCATCATCTTATATGATAAACATGTGCGAGAGCGGTTCCCATGTTTAACACTGCCCTACACCTTTCTCTTTCCACAAACCATGGCTAGCCGAATTCATGGGTGCCTGCCAACATATCCCGGGGAGGAGTGCTTTTATTTGTTTAATTAATTCAAGACTGGGCATCCCATTACCATCTCTTTTGCAAAATTAAGATGAGTAGATGTCATACTCATCGAGAGGTACACATTATTTATCATGCAAGCTGATGCTCTTCCCCATCGCTCAATGGGCTTTATGGGCACACAAAAATGATATTCATTTGAAGTTTTAGAGATATCACATGCAAATTTACTTGGAACTGCAGAGTAATACCGCATATAGTGGACTCTTGTGGTATAACTTTGTTTCAGGATTTTGGATGCACAAGTAGTATTTTTATTTAGTACAGGCGAAGGCTAGCAATGGACGGGGAAGCGACCAACTAGAAAACAACAACGGTCATAATCATGCATTTGGAATAATGAAAATTGAACACGAGCATGGAGAGGATATACTCACTCTGAATAAAAATATCATGGAGGCAATATTGGGTTTGAATCAATAACATGCGTGAACATGTGCCAAGTCAAGCCACTTGAAATTTTCAGAGGAGGATACCATCTCAACATACCACATCATAATTAATTTTTAATGTATGTTGACACTTGAGATAGCATATCATCAACTCCTGGCTAATTAAGCATGTCATAAGCAACTATGAACTCTAATCATCATCATACACATGTTTATTCATAATAGGCTGAATCAAGACTACTAAGGTAAACATATTTACAGAAACAGAACACAAGTAGAGTGCATACCAGCTCTTCTTCACCACACTCACTTCATCAAATCATCATCATTATTGCCATTCACTTGCACGATCGAATGATGTGGAAAATATAACATAGTGCAAGTGCGGCATGGACTAGGCTGAAATCTGCAAACACTATATACAAAGAAGAAGGCAAGGAGATATTTGGTCTTTCATTAGATCAACGACAAAACGCACAAAAGACAATTGGAAACTCCTTTTGGGTTCCTTGTACTACGAATCAAGAAAAGAAATTCAGAGAAACACACTAAAATATTTTTGGAGTTTTTATATTTTCCAAAGAAAGCTAATAAACAAAGAAAAATGAAAAGCGAGAAATATTCACGTTGAAGAACTCCAAACAAACGATAAAAGAAGAAACGAGAAATATTTTTGGATTTTCTTTTAATAAAATAAACTAACAAACAAAGAGAAAAGCTGAAAAGAAGCGAGAAATATTTTTGGGTTTTTAGAAATTTTAACAAAAACACAAAAGGAAGCAAATAAAAGCAAAACATGGATACACAAAGAAAACGATGAACACTGACAAGTGTAATGAATATGTGATAACATGAATGAAATGTCGGTGAGAATACGTACTCCCCCAAGCTTAGGCTTTTGGCCTAACTTGGTTGATGCCGCTCGAAGAATCCCTCAGGTGCCGGTACGTACCGAGTCGGCTGTGGTACCTATCCATCCCAAGGGTGAATCTCCTCTGCTGCTGCCAACACGTTCTTATAGTTGGTGATGTCCTCTGGGATAAGGTATTTCCCCTGGCCTATACATCAAAAAAAGCAGGAGCAGGCAAAGTAATGATCTCACGGGTAGCCTGGCTGAATACCAGGTTGTACTAGTAAATGTTAGGTAGAGTCCCTCTATCAATAAAATTGTGGCCTAACATAGAGTCACAATCTAAGTATTTCTCAGGTAGCACGCGATCCTCACCATGTCTAATGGAAACCTTAAAATGAGTGGCAAGATGAGTAGCATAAATACCGCCATAAACAATACCCCTAGCTCTGTTCGTATGTAATTGACATGCAATGATAGCCCCCAGACTATGAGTTCTCGCACCAAATAGTGCACTACGCAAAATACCGAGATATGGAGCACCAAGTGTACCACCCTCTTGCATAGCAGTCAAACATTTTGCTATGAATAAAGCAAAGTAATGAACAACGAGGAAATCAAGAGTAGTAGCTCTAGCATGAGAAACCCCTCTAGTTTCTCCCATTGTTAAATCATGCAAAAATTCCTCAAACTCGCGAGGTCAGGGTTCAGCCACACTACCCACAACAGGAAGCATGAAGATATTACAGAAATCAACAAAAGGCATATCATAGGTTTGACCATAAAGATGGAATGAAACTTTACGTCCATGTTGTCCAAGCAAGAATCTAAAATTTTGCACGAAAGTATTGGTAAGGAGTTGGTATTGGTTTCACTTATCTATTAGGAAGGTGGCCAGGCCCGCATTCTGCACAAATTTCTCGAACTCGTGTTGAAAACCAGCCCCATACACGAACGTATTACACGTCCGCACCTCGGCAGTACCTTGGTGCTTGCTGCGAAATCCCCTCAGAACTCTGGCTTGAGGAACCTCTTGAGAACATTCTCCTCAACATTTTCATTTTTTCTGATTTTTTAGCAACTATAAAAAGTGAACAAAATTCGAGTTAAATAAAAGCAACAACTCCTACAAGCTTCTAGAGGCTAAACCATGCATCAAAACTACTTATAACCATACAAATTTGACATGAAAGGTCATATTCATGGTCACTTTCAGTAGAAAAATAAGCAAAGTATAATACCACTAGAACAAAAACTAATTGGACCAATGGAGGAGTCACATACCAAGGACAAATTCCTCCAATTTTTTTCGAAAATGGAGCTCTGAGCAAAGAGATCAAAAATTGTTCGCAAATGAGCAAGAACTTGTGCTATGGGGCAAGAAAGAATCTTTTTTAAGAAGAAGAAGGCAGGGGCCACGGGCGCCAAGTAAGTGGGTGCCTGTGGGACCCACAAGCCCACATGGCGTTTCCAAGGGGGGTGGGTGCACCCCCTAAAGTGTGTTTAGTGCCAAAAATTCTTAAATATTCAGAAATAAGTTCATGTTAAAATTTTAAGGCATTCTGAGAACTTTTATTTTGCACCATTTTATTGGATAGAAAATTTAGAAAATAGACTAAACAGGGTATTCTAGGGCATTTAAACTTTATTAAAACTAATGCAAATAGAGAATAATTAAAATTACAGAGAGTTGTGCTTATGGAATTCATCGACTATATGCTCCTCAAAAAGAATACATTAACAAGGTTGATCAAGTCTTATTAACGAACTATTTCCTAGTGGCATAAATATGAAGAATTTTTGTATAACACTAGGTTACCTCAACTTGAATAGGCATGGTTCCATTCATCATAGTTTGTTATTTCTTTTCTGGAACCGGAATAGGACATTCAAAGGCTTCAATAGTGATGGTCATAATTTTTTCAATCGAATTGAGACTCTTTACTTTGTTTGGCTTCCTCAAAAAATAAACAACATGCTCATTACCATTGGCATGGAAAGTAATCTTGCTTTTGTTACAATCAATGACAGCCCCTGCAGTATTAAGAAAAGGTCTTCCGAGAATAATAGACATGTTGTCATCCTCAGGCATATCAAGTATAAGAGATAGTAACATTAGCAACCACAACCGGAACATCCTCACAAAAACCAACAGGAATAACAGTAAACTTGTCAGCCATTTGCGAAGAAATTTCAGTGGGTATTAATTTACCAAGTCAAGTCTTTTATAGAGAGAAAAAGGCATAACACTAACACCATCTCCCAGATCACACAAAGCAGCTTTAATATAGTTATTTTTAACAAAGCATAATATAGTAGGTATCCCTGGATCTCCTAGTTTTTCAGGGATATTCCTTTTAAAGAATAATTTGCAAGCATGGTGGAAATTTTAGCCTCATTAATTTTTCTTTTGTTAGTAAAAATATCTTTCATGTACTTAGCATAAGGAGGCATTTTCATAGCATCACTGAAAGGAACTTGAAGAAACAAAGGTCTAAGCAATTCAACAAAGTGATTAAAAGCATCTTCATCCGTTGATTTTAAAGTCTTACTAGGAAAAGGCATGGGTTTTTGTACCCATGGTTCTCTTTCTCTACCATGCTTCCTAGCAACATAATCTCTTTTATCACATCTTTTATTTTTAGGAGCTGGGTCATCAAGCTCAACTTCAGGTTCTATTTCTACCTCTTTATCAGGTTCATTATTATCATTGGGTGAAGTTGTTGGGGAACGTTGCATGGAAACAAAAAAAATTCTACGCACACGCAAGATCTATCCATGGAGATGCATAGCTACGAGATGGGAGAGTGTGTCTACATACCCTCGTAAACCGTTAAGCGGAAGCTTTTATCAACATGGTTGATGTTGTCATACACCTTCACGATCCGCCCGTTCAAGTACCGAACGCACGACACCTCCGCGTTCAGCACACGTTCAGCTCGATGACATCCTCGCCTTCTCGATCCAGCAAGAGAGGCGAAGTAGTAGATGAGTTCTGGCAGCATGACAGCATGGTGACGGTGGTGGTGCAAGTATCTCCACAGGGCTTCGCTGAGCACTACGAAAACTATGACCGAGGATGAACTAGAGGGAGAGGGGCGCCGCACACGGCTTGGGGATCGTGGTGTGTGTTGCCCCTCTCCCTCCTCACATATATATATAGGTGGGGGGGGGGGAGGAGGGGAGGCAGCCTAGGGTGCCCCCAAGGGGGCCGGCGACTGCCCTGGCTGCGCCCCTCCCTTCCTTCTTAGGCGCGTGGGAGGAAGGCAGGAGGGGTGGCGCCCCCCCTTTCCTTTCTCTCATGTGGAGGGAAGGCAGGAGGGGCTAGCCCTCCCCCTTTTCCTTCCCTAGGGCCAGCGGCCTAGAGGTGGGGTGCGCCAGCCCCTTGTGGGCTGGTGTGCTCCCCTCGTTTAGCCCATATGGCCCAATAACCTCCCGGGGCATCCCGGAACCCCTTCCGGTGATCCGATCGATGAATACCCGGTACATTCCGAAACCTTTCCGGTGACCAAATAGCATCGTTCTATATATCAATCTTTACCTCCGGACCATTCCGGAGCTCCTCATCATGTCCGTGATCTCATCCGGGACTCTAAACAACATTCGGTTCACCAATTCACATAACTCATATAATACTATATCATCAACGAACGTTAAGCGTGCGGACCCTACGGGTTCGAGAATGATGTAGACTTGACCGAGACGCTTATCTGGTCAATAACCAATAGCGAGACCTGGATGCCCAAATTGGTTCCTACATATTATACGAATATCTTTATCGGTCGAACCTTTATGACAACATATGTAATTCCCTTTGTCTGTCGGTATGTTACTTGCCCGAGACTCGACCGTTGGTATCTCAATACCTAGTTCAATCTCGTTACCGGCAAGTCTCTTTTCTCGTTCCGTAATACATCATATTGCAACTAACTCCTTAGTCACTTTGCTTCCAAGCTTCTTGTGATGTGTATTATCGAGAGGGCCTAGAGATACCTCTCCGTCATACGGAGTGACAAATCCAAATCTCGATTCACGCTAACTCAAAAGACACCTTCGGAGATACCTGTAGAGCATCTTTATGATCACCCAGTTACGTTGTGACGTTTGATAGCACACAAGGTATTCCTCCGGTATCCGGGAGTTCCATGATCTCATGGTAGAAGGAATATATATTTGACATTAAGAAAGCAGTAGCAATAAACTGAATGATCATATGCTAAGCTAACGGATGGGTCTTGTCCATCACATCATTCTCCTAATGATGTGATCTTGTTATAAAATGACAACTCATGTCTATGGTTAGGAAACCTTAACCATCTTTTGATCAACGAGCTAGTCTAGTAGAGGCTCACTAGGGACACGGTATTTGTCTATATATCCACACATGTATTTAAGTTTCCGATCAATACAATTCTAGCATGAATAATAAACCTTTATCATGAATAAGGAAATATAATAATAACAACTTTATTATTGCCTCTAGGGCATATTTCCATAAGTCTCCCACTTGCACTAGAGTCAATAATCTAGATTTACATAGTAATGAATCTAACACCCATGGAGTCTTGGTGCTGATCATGTTTTGCTCGTGGTAGAGGCTTAGTCAACGGGTCTGCAACATTCAGATCCGTATGTATTTTGCAAATCTCTATGTCTCCCTCCTTGACTTGATCGCGGATGGAATTGAAGCGTCTCTTGATGTGTTTGGTTCTTTTGTGAAATCTGGATTCCTTCGCCAAGGCAATTGCTCCAGTATTGTCACAAAAGATTTTCATTGGACCCGATGCACTAGGTATTACACCTAGATCGGATATGAACTCCTTCATCCAGAATCCTTCATTTGCTGCTTCCGAAGCAGCTATGTATTCCACTTCACACGTAGATCCCGCCACGACGCTCTGCTTGGAACTGCACCAACTGACAGCTCCACCATTCAATATAAATACGTATCCGGTTTGTGACTTAGAGTCATCCGGATCAGTGTCAAAGCTAGCATCGACGTAACCTTTTACGACGAGCTCTTCGTCACCTCCATAAATGAGAAACATATCCTTGGTCCTTTTTAGGTACTTTAGGATGTTCTTGACCGCTATCCAGTGATCCATTCCTGGATTACTTTGGTACCTCCCTGCCAAACTTATGGCAAGGCACACATCAGGTCTGGTACACAGCATGGCATACATAATAGAACCTATGGCTGAGGCATAGGGAATGACTTTCATTCTCTCTCTATCTTCTGCCATGGTCGGGCTTTGAGTTTGACTCAATTTCACACCTTGCAACACAGGCAAGAACCCTTTCTTTGACTGGTCCATTTTGAACTTCTTCAAAACTTTGTCAAGGTATGTGCTTTGTGCAAGTCCTATTACACGTCTCGATCTATCTCTATAAATCTTGATGCCCAATATATAAGCAGCTTCACCGAGGTCTTTCATTGAAAAATTCTTATTCAAGTATCCTTTTATGCTATCCAGAAATTCTATATAATTTCCAATCAACAATATGTCATCCACATGTAATGTCAGAAATGATACAGAGCTCCCACTCACTTTCTTGTAAATATAGGCTTCACCGTAAGTCCGTATAAAACCATATGCTTTGATCACCTCATCAAACCGTATATTCCAACTCCGAGATGCTTGCACCAGTCCATAGATGGATCACTGGAGCTTGCACACTTTGTCAACACCTTTAGGATCGACAAAACCTTCTGGTTGCATCATATACAATTCTTCTTTAAGAATTCCATTAAGGAATGCAGTTTTGACGTCCATTTGCCAGATTTCATAATAATAAAATGCGGCAATTGCTAACATGATTCGGACAGACTTAAGCATCGCTACGGGTGAGAAAGCCTCATCGTAGTCAACCCCTTGAACTTGTCAAAAACCTTTTGCGACAAGTCGAGCTTTGTAGACAGTGATATTACCATCAGCGTCCGTCTTCTTCTTGAAGATCCATTTATTCTCAATGGCTTGCTGATCATCGGGCAAGTCCGCCAAAGTACACACTTTGTTCTCATACATGGATCCTATCTCAGATTTCATGGCCTCAAGGCATTTGTCGGAATCTGGGCTCATCATAGCTTCTTCATAGTTCGTAGGTTCGCCGTGGTATAATAACATGACTTCTAGGACAGAATTACCGTACCACTCTGGTGCGGTATGTGTTCTGGTGGACCTACAAAGTTCAGTAGTAGCTTGATCTGAAGTTTCATGATCATCATCATCATTAGTTTCCTCTCTAGTTGGTGTAGGCATCATGGGAACAGTTTTCCTTGGTGTGCTACTTTCCAATTTGAGAGAAGGTACAATTACCTCATCAAGTTCTACTTTCCTCCCACTCACTTCTTTCGAGAGAAACTCCTTCTCTAGAAATGACCCATTCTTGGAAACAAAGATCTTGCCTTCGGATCTGTGGTAGAAGGTATACCCAATGGTCTCTTTAGGGTATCCTATGAAGACGCACTTCTTCGCTTTGGGTTCGAGCTTATCAGGCTGAAGCTATTTGATATAAGCATTGCATCACCAAACTTTAAGAAACGACAGCTTAGGTTTCTTGCCAAACCATAGTTCATACGGTGTCGTCTCAACGGATTTAGACGGTGCCCCATTTAATGTGAATGCGGCTGTCTCTAATGCATAACCCCAAAATGATAAAGGCAAATTGGTAAGAGACATCATAGAATGCACCATATCTAATAAAGTACGGTTACGACGTTCGGACACACAATTACGCTGTGGTGTTCCAGGTGGCGTGAGTTGTGAGACAATTCCACATTGTTTTAAATGAAGGCCAAACTCGTAACTCAAATATTCACCTCCACGATCAGATCGTAGAAACTTTATTTTCTTGTTACGATGATTCTCTATTTCACTCTGAAATTCTTTGAACTTTCAATTGTTTCAGACTTGTGTTTCATCAAGTAGATATACCCATACCTACTCAAACCATCTGTAAAGTTTAGAAAATAACGATACCCGCCGCGTGCCTCAACACTCATCGGACCGCATACATCGGTATGTATTATTTCCAATAAGTCATTAGCTCGCTCCATTGTTCCGGAGAACTAAGTTTTAGTCATCTTACCCATGAGGCATGGTTCGGAAGTATCAAATGATTCATAATCAAGTGATTCCAAAAGTCCATCCGCATGGAGTTTCTGCATGCGCTTTACACCAATATGACCTAAACGGCAGTGCCACAAGTATGTTGCACTATCATTATCAACTTTGCATCTTTTGGCATCAATATTATAAATATGTGTATCACCACGATCGAGATTAAACAAGAACAGACCATTCATCAAAGGCGCATGACCATAAAAGATATTACTCATATAAATAGAACAACCATTATTCTCTGACTTAAATGAATATCCGTCTCGCAATAAACAAGATCCAGATATAATGTTCATGCTCAACGCTGGCACCAAATAACAATTATTGAGGTCTAAAACTAATCCTGAAGGTAGATGTAGAGGTAGCGTGCCGACGACGATCACATCGACCATGGAACCAATCCCGATGCGCATTGTCACCTCATCCTTAACCAATCTTTGTTTATTCCGTAGCTCCTGTTTCGAGTTACAAATATGAGCAACCAAACCAGTATCAAATACCCAGGCGCTACTACGAGCATTAGTAAGGAACACATCAATAACATGTATATCAAATATACCTTTGTTCACTTTGCCATCCTTCTTATCCACCAAATATTTGGGGCAGTTCCGCTTCCAGTGACCATTTCCCTTAGTAGAAGCACTCAGTTTCAGGCTTGGGTCCAGCTTTGGGCTTCTTCACGGGAGTAGCAACTTGCTTTCCATTCTTCTTGAAGTTCCCTTTCTTTCCCTTGCCCTTTTTCTTGAAACTAGTGGTCTTGTTAACCATCAACACTTGATGCTCCTTCTTGATTTCTACCTCCGCGGCCTTAAGCACTGCGAAGAGCTCAGGAATTGTTTTCGTCATCCCTTGCATATTATAGTTCATCACGAAGCCTTTGTAGCTTGGTGGCAGTGACTGAAGAACTCCGCCAATAACACTCTCAACTGGAAGATGAATTCCCAGCTGAGTCAAGTGGTTATGATACCCAGACATTTTGAGTATGTGTTCACTGACAGAACTGTTCTCCTCCATCTTGCAGCTATAGAACTTGTTGGAGACTTCATATCTCTCAACCCGGGCATTAGCTTGAAATATCAACTTCAGCTCTTGGCACATCTCATATGCTCCGTGGCGTTCAAACGTCTTTGAAGTCCCGGTTCTAAGCCGTAAAGCATGGCACACTGAACTATTGAGTAGTCATCAGATCAAGTCTGCCAGACATTCATAACATCTGCAGTAGCTCCTGCAGCAGGTCTGTCAACTAGCGGTGCATCAAGGACATAATTCTTCTGTGCAGCAATGATGATAATCCTCAAGTTGCGGACCTAGTCTGTGTAGTTGCTACCATCATCTTTCAACTTAGCTTTCTCTAGGAACGCATTAAAATTCAAGGGAACGGTAGCACGGGCCATTGATCTACAACATAGATATGCAAAAACTATTGAGACTAAGTTCATGATAAATTAAGTTCAATTAATCAAATTACTAATGAACTCCCACTTAAATTAACATCCCTCAAGTTATCTAAGTGATACATAATCCAAATCAACTAACCCATGTCTGATCATCACATGAGATGGGGTAGTCATCAATGGTGAACATCTCTATGTTGATCATATCTACTATATGACTCACGTTCGACCTTTCGGTCTCCAGTGTTCCCAGACCATGTCTATACATGCTAGGCTCGTCAAGTTTAACCCAAGTATTCTGCTTGTGCAAAACTGGCTTACACCTGTTGTATGTGAACATAGAGTCTATCACACCCAATCATCATGAGGTGCTTCGAAACGACGAACTTTAGCAATGGTGCATACTCGGGGAGAACACTTTATCTTGAAATTAAGTGAAGGGATCATCTTATAATGCTGCCGTCGTTCTAAGCAAAATAAGATGCATAAAGGATAAACATCACATGCAATCAAAATATGTGACATGATATGGCCATCATCATCTTGTGCTTTTGATCTCCATCTCCAAAGCGTCGGCATGATCTCCATCGTCATCGGTGCGACACCTTGATCTCCATCGTTGCGTCGGGGTCGTCTCACCAACTATTGCTTCTACAACTATTGCTAACGCATAGCGATAAAGTAAAGCAATTACATGGCGCTTAATGATTGACACGCATGTCATACAATAATTAAAAGACAACCCTAAGGCTCCTGCCGGTTGTCGATATTACAAAACATGATCATCTCATACAACAACGTATATCATATCACGTCTTGACCATATCACATCACAACATACCCAACAAGTTAGACGTCCTCTACTTTGTTGTTGCAAGTTTTACGTGGCTGCTACGGGCAATTAGCAAGAACCGTTCTTACCTACGCAAAACCACAACGGTGATTATCAAGTTTGCCATTTTAACCTTCTTCAAGGACCGGCCGTAGTCAAATTCGATTCAACTAAAGTAGGAGAAACAGACACCCGCCAGCCACCTTTATGCAAAACAAGTTGCATGTCAGTCGGTGGAACCGGTCTCATGTACGTGGACATGTAAGGTTGGTCCGGGCCGCTTCATCCCACAATGCTGCCGAATCAAAATAAGACGTTGGTGGTAAGCAGTATGAACATCACCACCCACAACTCCTTTGTGTTCTACTCGTGGATATCATCTACGCATAGACCTGACTCATGATGCCACTGTTGGGGAACGTTGCATGGAAAACAAAAAAAATTCTACGCACACGCAAGATCTATCCATGGAGATGCATAGCTACGAGATGGGAGAGTGTGTCTACGTACCATCGTATACCGTTAAGCGGAAGCATTTATCAATGCGGTTGATGTAGTCGTACACCATCATGATCCGCCCGATCAAGTACTGAACGCACGACACCTCCGCGTTCAACACACGTCCAGCTCGATGACCTCCTCGCCTTCTTGATCCAGCAAGAGAGGCGAAGTAGTAGATGAGTTCCGGCAGCACGACGGCGTGGTGATAGTGGTGGTGCAACTATCTCCGCAGGGCTTCGCCGAGCACTACAAAAATTATGACCGAGGACGAACTAGAGGGAGAGGGGCGCCGCACACGGCTTGGGGATCGTGGTGTGTGTTGCCCCTCTCCCTCCTCACATATATATAGGTGGGGGGAGGAGGGGAGGCAGCCTAGGGTGCCCCCAAGGGGGCCGGCGGCTGCCCTGGGCTCCTGCCCTAGCCGCGCCCCTCCCTTCCTTCTTAGGCGCGTGGGAGGAAGGCAGGAGGGGTGGCCCCCCTTTCCTTTCTCTCATGTGGAGGGAAGGTAGGAGGGGCTAGCCCTCCCCCTTTTCCTTCCCTAGGACCGGCGGCCTAGAGGTGGGGCGCGTCAGCCCCTTGTGGGATGGTGTGCTCCCCTCGTTTGGCCCATATGGCCCAATAACCTCCCGGGGCCTCCCGGAACCCCTTCCGGTGATCCAATGAATACCCGGTACATTCCGAAACCTTTCCGGTGACCAAATAGCATCGTCCTATATATCAATCTTTATCTCCGGACCATTCCGGAGCTCCTCGTCTTGTTCGTGATCTCATTCGGGACTCCGAACAAAATTCAGTCACCAATTCACATAACTCATATAATACTATATCGTCAATGAACGTTAAGCGTGCGGACCCTACGGGTTCGAGAATGATGTAGACATGACCGAGACGCTTCTCTGGTGAATAACCAATAGCGGGACCTGGATGCCCATATTGGTTCCTACATATTCTACGAAGATCTTTATCGGTCGAACCTTTATGACAACATACGTAATTCCCTTTGTCTGTCGGTATGTTACTTGCCCGAGATTCGATCGTCGGTATCTCAATACCTAGTTTAATCTCGTTACCAGCAAGTCTATTTAATTGTTCTGTAATACATCATCTTGCAACTAACTCCTTAGTCACTTTGCTTGCAAGCTTCTTGTGATGTGTATTACCGAGAGGGCCCAGAGATACCTCTCCGTCATACGAAGTGACAAATCCCAATCTCGATTCACACCAACTCAACAGACACCTTTGGAGATACCTATAGAGCATCTTTATGATCACCCAGTTATGTTGTGATGTTTGATAGCACACAAGGTATTCCTCCAGTATCCAGGAGTTGCATGATCTCATGGTTGAAGGAATATGTATTTGACATTAAGAAAGCACTAGCAATAAACTGATCGATCATATGCTAAGCTAACGGATGGGTCTTGTCCATCATATCATTCTCCTAATGATGTGATCCCGTTATCAAATGACAACTCATGTCTATGGTTAGGAAACCTTAACCATCTTTTGATCAACGAGCTAGTCTAGTAGAGGCTCACTAGGGACACGGTATTTGTTTATATATCCACACATGTATTTAAGTTCCCGATCAATACAATTCTAGCATGAATAATAAACCTTTATCATGAATAAGGAAATATAATAATAACAACTTTATTATTGCCTCTAGGGCATATTTCCATCAGAAGCATCATCATCAACATTATTATGATTAATAATATCATTATCAATAGGTTCATGCTCATTACCATATTGAGTTTCAGCATCAGAAATAGAAACACTATTAGGATTCTCAACAAGTTTTTCTATAACAGGTTCACTAGAAGCATGCACAATTTTATTCCTACTTTTATTTTACTTCTTCTTAGGTGAACTAGGTGCACTATCATAATTCTCTGAGAATCTTGTTCAGTTATTTTCGAATGACATTCAGGATATAAAGGATCTTGAGTAAATTTACCACCTCTAGTTCCTACTCCATAAGCATGTTTATTTTGTTGTTTAAGCATATCCCTAAACAAATCTTGTTGCTATCTAGAAACTTGTTCAAGTTGAGTGTGAACCATAGAGAAGTAATTTAAACCTTTAACATCATTGGATAATCTAATTAGCACGTCATTCAAACATTTAATAAGAATAGCATTATGTTTCAACTCATCACTTATTTGCATATTTTTTTGCTTAACAACAAAGTTATCAAATTCATTAATGCATTGACTAGGGGACTTATTGTAAGGAATATCACCTTCATCAAACTTATAAAGAGAATGTAACTCTACTACCTATTTCGGAGTGTCGAGTCCATGTATTTTTTTCAATAGGTGGTAAATTCTTAACATCTTCAGCTTTAATAACTTTTTCCTTCATAGATTTCTTAGCTTCTTGCATATCTTCAAGACTAAGAAATAGAATATGTTGGAAATATGCCCTAGAGGCAATAATATTAATTATTATATTTCCATTTTCATAATTGAGAGTTTATATTTCATGCTATAACTGCTGTGATTCTGGAATATGTGATTCAGTGGAAAAGTCATATGCATGTGGGAAATGATTAACGGTAAAAGTATAGGTTCCTGGTCTCGCCTCTAACACTGGCTCAAGTGTTGTTGGTGATCATGTTTTCCGGATCTCAGGATATTGTTAAGTGTAATGATAGTCCTGAAACAACATTGAGAGTATGATGTTAGAAGAACGATCATATTGAATCGAACCAATCTTGTTTGTTATACTTTGAGATAATATCGTCTGAAATCAATTGTTATAACATGGAGTGTTAGCATGTGTTTTAGTTCCTCAGACCATGAGATCATCGTAGTAACTTCCTATCATACAGTGGACTTTGGGGATGCTCAAACATCATCAGTAACATGGTGATCATAACGACAACTTACGGGTTCATCCGAAAGTTTGACAAGGGACTAGATAGCTCGAGAGTGGGATTTGCTCCTCCAGCGATGGAGAGATATTCTTAGGGCCCTCTCGTTTTGAAGTCATCTATCATCATCTGGCCAGACACAGGTGACTATGTCACGGGGATGCCGGAACACTTCAACGAGAAAGGAGAACAAAACTGGCAACAAGATCAATGGTATAGTAAGCATGTGCATGACTCAGGAGGATACCAATGCAACCCGGGTTTTGTAAAGTATCGTGAAGCAATGGGAACGTCACATAATAACCAAAGGTTCACTTGAATGTCATTTGTGTAATCATAGGGAATTATATGGACGTCCACAGTTCCGCTATCGGTCATTTAACGAAGGGGTTTCGTTCATGTCTATGATTTACCGAACGTACGGGGTCACATGCTTAAGGTAATCACTATCTGCTAAGTGTTACTAGGATGAGAGTATGGAGGATTTATCTATGGAATTTTTTCATTAATATTCAGAATAGTTTCGAGAGGATCCGGAAGCGTTTTGGGGTCACCGAAAGGGTTTCGGAGTTTATCGGGTAATACCGGGTATTACCGATAATTAATATGTATGTGGAAAATGTTTTGATGATGTTAAATAATATATAATATGCTCTACTAGTTATTAGAGGGCTTTTGTATTTAATTTAATATCAACGGGCCTTAAAAGGCCAAGTGGTGGAGGGAGAATTGGGCCATCAAGGCCCATGTGGGGGAGGCGCCCCCTTTCCCTCCATAGGGAGGCCGAATTGGGAATTTCCTATTCGCCGCTCGCTGCGTCAAGATGTTGTAGGTTCGCATAGGCGGTCGACCGATAGGTCGTTTTTGGGCCGGCCTGCTTAAGCGGTTTCAGCATTCCCGGTTTTGGGAACCTTCTAGAGGTTCGCAGCCGGTTTTTTACGGTTTTGGGAACCTTCTAGAAGGTTCCTGAACCAGATTTCTTTCTTTTCTGTTTATCTTTTCATTTTTCTTTTTTTTTCCAGCTTCTTTTTTTCCTTTTCTCTCCTTTTTTCCTTTTTCTGTTTATTTTCTTTACTTACTTCTTTTTTTGTTTCTTTTTTTGTCTCCGATTTTCTTTACTTTTCATTTTCATTTTTCTTTCCCAGGTTTCTTTTTCTCTTTCAAAAAATGTTCGCATTTTACAAATTTTGTTCATTTTTACCAAAATGTTCCTGTTTTCAAATTTTGTTCAGAAATTTCAAAATTTGTTCGCTTCGTTTCAAAAAATGTTCACCATTTTAAATTTTGTTCACAAACCAAAAACTATTTGTTTTCAAAAAGGTTCTCATTTTTAAAAATTTGTGTGGAAATTTAAAAAATGTTCAAAATTTTAAATTGGGTTCATAAATTAAAAAATGTATGTGAATTTAAAAAAAAATGTTCCTTTTCAAAATTTTGTTCACAAATATAAAAATGTTCTAGAACTTTAAAAATTGTTCCCTTTTTTTGCATATTTGTTCAAAAATTCAAAATAGATTTTTCATTTTCAAAATTTGTTCACGCATTTAAAAAATGTTCATGTTTCCAATTATGTTCACAAATTGAAAAAATGTTCACATGTTTAATTTTTGTTCAAAAATTCTATAATATTTCGGAATTTCAAAATATGCTCCTGTTTTCCAAATTTGTTCACATATTCTAAAAGTGCTACAGTTTCAAATTTTGTCCGCACATATTCTCAAAAAATGTTTCTGTTTCAAAAAATTGTTCATGATTTTCAGAAAAATGGTTCTGTTTGTAATGATTTTGCGCTATCTTAGAAAAAATCGTGTTCGGTAATTTAGAAATATGTTTCGGATCTGCGCTAGGATTTGGTTCTTAAAAGTTTGTGTTGTTCTGTAACTACTAATGTTTGGTAGCTCAACTTGTTGTATCACCTTGTCTCCTGGAAGAGATCGTGTGTTCAATACCCCGTGAGGGTTATTTTTTTCGGAGCTACAACACTCGATCGCAGCGCTACAGTACTCGATCACAGCGTGTCGTTACCTTCGTGGGCCGGCCCAGTCATAGAACTCCCCGTGTGCGTGCGGGCGACAACTTGCCGCAGAGAGCGGCAAGTAGGAGCTCCCGCCGAATTGGACAAGGGGGAGGATTCCTCCTCCTCCTAGGGCTAGCGCAAGGGGAGGTGAATCCTTCCCTTGTGTGGCGCCCCATCCTCCCCTCCTAACCTATATATACTTGAGGTATTGAGCACTTTTGTATATACAAGTTTTGGAGCCTCCTCTAGTTCCTCTAGTTCTAGTTCTACACTGGTATCGTTACATGCTATACAAACGGTTTTTACCCCCTTTCCGCGAAGGAGTTTTAAACCGTCACCTTGCCTGTGTGTGCGATAGGGGGGGGGGGGTCCTTCCCACATGACCCAGAAACCGTCGGCAATAGGTGAGCGGCTACTGACGATTTCCATATAATAAACATATGAGAAGCCGCGGCCCATCCCACACATTAGGCCTCGATGTTACATTTCTGATTCAAGAGACATCCAAAACGATGACGCAACTATACTCATGTGGAAAAGGGGGATACCACAAACATTTAATCTATCAATGTGTTTGCGATAGGTACATTATCGCACATAGTTAAAAATTGTAAAATGTGTGTGGTGCCTCTACTATGGCCAACGTGTCCATTTCATAACTGTGTGCGATAGGTATTTGCTAGCTGTGAGCAGCATTGCGATTTCCTCAAAGAGGAGAGGATGAAGTAGTATAGTAGAGATAAGTATTTTCCCTCAGTTAAGAACCAAGGTTATCAATCCAGTAGGAGAATCACACAGAACCTCGTTAGCAACACCTGCACACACAAAAGTAAATACTTGCACCCAACACGAACAAGAGGGTTGTCAATCCCCTTAGCAGTTATTTGCAAGGATCAAATCTTGTAGTGGTAGATAGATAAAATAAATTGCAAAATAAAATAAAATATAAAAAGCGCAGCAAGGTAATTTTGGATTTTATATATGATAAAAGTAGACCTGAGGGCCATAGTTTTCACTAGAGGCTTCTCTCTCGAACACATAGCATACGGTGGGTAACAAATTATTGTTGGGAAATTGAGAGAAAAGCACATAGTTATGACGATATTCAAGGCAATGATCATGTATAAAGGCATCACGTCTGAGACAAGTAGACCGACTCCTGCCTGCATCTACTAGTATTACTCCACCCATCAACCGCTATCTAGCATGCTTCTAGGGTATTAAGCTATAAAAACAGAGTAAGGTCTTAAGCAAGATGACATGATGTAAACAAAGTAAACTTAATCAATATGAATAAAACCCATCGTTTTATCCTTAGTGGCAACAATACAAATATGTGTCCTTTCCCTTTCTGTCACTGTGATGGAGCACCGAAAGATTGAACCCATCATAAAGCACCTCTTCCATTGCAAGATAAATCAATCTAGTTGGCCAAACCAAATGGATAGATCGGAGAGAAATACAAAGCTATAACAATCATGCATAAAAGAGTTCAGAGAAGACTCAAATATATCTCATGAATAATCTGATCATAAACACACAATTCACCGGATCCCAACAAACTCACTGCAAAACAAGATTATATCGAATAGAACTCCAAGAACATCAAGGAGAACATTGTATTGAAGACCAAAGAGAGAGAAGAAGCCATCTAGCTACTAGCTATGGACCCGTAGGTCTGTGGTAAACTACTCATGCATCATCGGAGGGCCAGCAAGGATGATGTATAAGCCCTCCGTGATCGATTCCCCCTTCAACAGAGTACCAGAAAAGGCCTCCAGATGGGATCACAGAAGAATAGAAGCTTGCTGCGGCGGAAAAAGTGTTTTGGGTGGCTCTCTGATGGTTTTGGAATATTTGAGAATTTATAAAGGTGGAATTAGGTCAAGAGGTGACACGAGGGGCCCACAAGCCTGGGGGCGCCCCCCTGGAGCACGCCTTGCGGGCTTGTTGCTCCCTCGTGGCTTGTCTGGTGTTCTCCCGAACCTTCTAGGGTCTCTCTGGGTCCAAAAAATTGTCAAAAAGTTTCGTAGCGTTTGGACTCTGTTTCGTACTGATTTTCTAAAAATCCAAAACAAGCAAAAAATAGCAACTAGCACTAGGCACTAGGTTAATAGGTTAGTCCCAAAAAATGATATATAATTGCATATAAAACATCCAAGACTGATACTATAATAGCATGGAACAATAAAAAATTATAGATACGTTGGAGACATATCAAGCATCCCCAATCTTAATTCCTGCTTGTCCTGGAGTAGCTAAATGATAAAAACAGAATTTTTGATGTGGAATGCTACCTATCATGTTGATCATGTAATTCTTCTGTTATGGTATGAATATTGTTATCCGAATGATTCAAAGTAATAGTCTATAATTTGACATAAAGACATCAATACTCAGGCATACTAACAAACAATCATGTCTTTAAAAAAATGCTAAAGAAAGGTATCCCTACAAAATCATATAGTCTGTCATGC
The DNA here is from genome assembly GCA_011799875.1 of Thinopyrum elongatum. NCBI lineage: Eukaryota > Viridiplantae > Streptophyta > Magnoliopsida > Poales > Poaceae > Thinopyrum > Thinopyrum elongatum. The sequence continues at coordinate 179,739,498 of CM022299.1, read as the reverse complement.
TCCATCTTCTTAACACAAAGTATTTATCATGCACAACTCCGATGACAAGCTGAGCAATTGGTTCATACTTTTTAACGCGCTTCAGCTTTTTCAACCCCCACGGAATACATGAGCGCAAGCCATGGATATAGCACTATGGGTGGAATAGAATGCGGTGGTAGAGATTAATAGGAGATGTCAAAAAGGAAGAAAGTCTCACATCGACGCGGCTAATCAACGGGCTATGGAGATTGTCGGAATCGGGGCTCCGCGGACCCAAGAAAGGTTTGAACTCAGGGGTGTGCTCTCTACTCCTCATCTCGCCCTATCAGCCACACCCAACCCCGCGGCCAAGCTCGCACGAGATCTCAGCGCAAGGGAAAGAGAACGAAGAACACGGCAGTTTACCCAGGTTCGGGCCACCTTGCGGTGTAAAACCCTACTCCTGCTTTGTGGTTGGATGATGCGGCTTGAAACTGCGTCAGTATTTCCCCAAAGAGGAAGGGGTGATGCAGTACAGCTACGGTAGGTATTTTCCCTCAGTTATGAAACCAAGGTATCAATCCAGTAGGAGGCCAGGCCAAGCTATGTAAACGGTACCTACACACAAAGAACAAATACTTGCAACCCGACGCGTAAGAGGGGTTGTCAATCCCTCCTCGGGCAAAAGATAGATTGGTTTGTATGATTTTGGATAAATAGATCTGAGTAAAACACAAAATAAAATAAATAAAGAAAAAGTGCAGCAAGATATTTTTGGTTTTTTTGGAATAATAGATCTGAAAAAAAAAGCGAATAAAAATAGATCGGAAAGCAATTTTATGAAAGATAGACCCGGGGGCCGTAGATTTCACTAGTGGCTTCTCTTGAGAAAATAGCATCCCGGTGGGTAAACAAATTACTGTTGGGCAATTGATATAAGATCGAATAATTATGACAATATCCAGGCAATGATCATTATATAGGCATCACGTCCAAGATTAGTAGACCGAAACGATTCTGCATATACTACTATTACTCCACACATCGACCGCTATCCAGCATGCATCTAGTGTATTAAGTTCATGGAGAAACGGAGTAATGCAATAAGAACGGTGACATGATGTAGACAAGATCTATTCATGTAGGAATAGACCCCATCTTGTTATCCTTAATTGCAACGATACATGCATGCCTCGCTGCCCCTTCTGTCACTGGGAGAGGACACCGCAAGATCGAACCCATCACAAAGCACCTCTTCCCATGGCAAGAAAAATTGATCTAGTCGGCCTAACTAAACCAATGATTCGAAGAAGAAATACGAGGCTATAAGTAATCATGCGTATAAGAGACTAAAGAAAACTCAAATAACTTTCATGGATATAGATCTGATCATAAACTCATGTTGGAAATATGCCCTAGAGGCAATAATAAAGTGGTTATTATTATATTTCCTTGTTCATGATAATTGTCTATTGTTCATGCTATAATTGTGTTATCCGGAAATCGTAATGCATGTGTGAATACATAGACCACAACATGTCCCTAGTGAGCCTCTAGTTGACTAGCTCGTTGATCAATAGATGGTTAAGGTTTCCTAACCATGGACATTGGATGTCGTTGATAACGGGATCACATCATTAGGAGAATGATGTGATGGACAAGACCCAATCATAAGCATAGCACTAGATCGTGTAGTTCGTCTGCTAAAGCTTTTCTAATGTCAAGTATCATTTCCTTAGACCATGAGATTGTGCAACTCCCGGACACCGTAGGAATGCTTTGGGTGTATCAAATGTCACAACGTAACTGGGTGACCATAAAGGTGCACTACAGGTATCTCCGAAAGTGTCTGTTGGGTTGGCACGAATCGAGACTGGGATTTGTCACTCCGTATGACGGAGAGGTATCTCTGGGCCCACTCGGTAATGCATCATCATAATGAGCTCAATGTGACTAAAGAGTTAGCCACGGGATCATGCGTTACGGAACGAGTAAAGAGACTTGCCGGTAACGAGATTGAACAAGGTATAGGGATACCGACGATCGAATCTCGGGCAAGTATCATACCGGTAGACAAAGGGAATTGTATACGGGATTGATTGAATCCTCGACATCGTGGTTCATCCGATGAGATCATCGTGGAACATGTGGGAGCCAACATGGGTATCTAGATCCACTGTTGGTTATTGGCTGGAGAGATGTCTCGGTCATGTCTGCATGGTTCCCGAACCCGTAGGGTCTACACACTTAAGGTTCGGTGACTCTAGGGTTGTTATGGGAAATAGTATGTGAATACCGAATGTTGTTCGGAGTCCCGGATGAGATCCCGGACAGCACGAGGAGTTCTGGAATGGTCCGGAGGTAAAGATTTATATATGGGAAGTTGTTATTGGGGTTCCGGAAAAAGTTCGGTTTTTTCAGTATTGTACCGGGAAGCTTTCGAAAGGTTCCGGAGGATTCCGGAGGGGTCCGGAAGTCCGGAAAGGGTTCCACCACGTCCAATACAGCAGCATGGGCTGTAAGGGGGCACCCTAGCCTTAATGGGCTAGGGGCACCATCCCCCCTAAGGCCCATGCGCATGGGAGAGGGGAAACCCTAAACGGGGAGGGCCTCCACTTGACTTGGGAGGCACTCCTCCCCCCCTTGGCCGCCGCCCCAACCCTAGATGGGATCTAGGGGGCCGGCCCCCTCTCCCCCCCAGCCTATAAATAGTGGAGGGGTGGGAGGGAGGCCACAACCTTGCCCTTGGCGCAGCCCCTCCCCCTCTCCAACACCTCCTCCTCCTCCGTTGAGCTTGGCAAAGCCCTGCCGGAGAACTGCAAGTTCCACCACCACGCCGTCGTGCTGCTGGAGCTGTCTTCCCCAACCTCTCCCTCCTCCTTGCTGGATCAAGGAGCGGGAGACGTCACCGGGCTGCACGTGTGTTGAACGTGGAGGCACCGTTGTTCGGTGCTTAGATCGGAATCGACCGCGATCTGAATCGCTGCGTGTACGACTCCTCCAACCGCGTTCTTGCAACGCTTCCGCATCGCGATCTTCAAGGGTATGAAGATGCACTCCTCTCTCTCTCGTTGCTAGTCTCTCCATAGATTGATCTTGGTGATGCGTAGGAAATTTTTTGATTTACTACTACGTTCCCCAACAGTGGCATCATGAGCTAGGTCTATGCGTAGTTTCTTGCACGAGTAGAACACAAGTTGTTGTGGGCGTCGATTTTGTCAATTTTCTTGCCGTTACTAGTCTTATCTTGATTCGGCGGCATCGTGGGATGAAGCGGCCCGGACCGACCTTACACGTACGCTTACGTGAGACAGGTTCCACCGACTGACATGCACTAGTTGCATAAGGTGGCTAGCGGGTGTCTGTCTCTCCCACTTTAGTCGGATCGGATTCGATGAAAAGGGTCCTTATGAAGGGTAAATAGAAATTGGCATATCATGTTGTGGTTGTGGCGTAGGTAAGAAACGTTCTTGCTAGAAACCTATAGCAGCCACGTAAAAAAAATTTGCAACAACAATTAGAGGACGTCTAACTTGTTCTTGCAGCATATGCCGTGTGATGTGATATGGCCAAAAGGATGTGATGAATGATATATGTGATGTATGAGATTGATCATGTTCTTGTAATAGGAATCACGACTTGCATGTCGATGAGTATGACAACCGGCAGGAGCCATAGGAGTTGTCTTAATTTATTGTATGACCTGCGTGTCAATGAAAAACGCCATGTAATTACTTTACTTTATTGCTAACCGTTAGCCATAGTAGTAGAAGTAATAGTTGGCGAGGCAACTTCATGAAGACACGATGATGGAGATCATGGTGTCATGCCGGTGACGATGATGATCATGGTGCCCCGAAGATGGAGATCAAAAGGAGCAAAATGATATTGGCCATATCATGTCACTATTTGATTGCATGTGATGTTTATCATCTTTTTACATCTTATTTGCTTAGAACGACGATAGCATAAATAAGATGATCCCTCGCTAAAATTTCAAGAAAGTGTTCCCCCTAACTGTGCACCATTGCGAAGGTTCGTTGTTTCGAAGCACCACGTGATGATCGGGTGTGATAGATTCTAACGTTCGAATACAACGGGTGTAAGCCAGATTTACACATGCAAAACACTTAGGTTGACTTGACGAGCCTAGCATATAGAGACATGGCCTCGGAACACGGAAGACCGAAAGGTCGAACATGAGTCGTATAGAAGATACGATCAACATAGAGATGTTCACCGTTGATGACTAGTCCGTCTCACGTGATGATCGGACACGGCCTAGTCGATTCGGATCATGTATCACTTAGATGACTAGAGGGATGTCTATCTGAGTGGGAGTTCATAGAATAATTTGATTAGATGAACTTAATTGTCATGAACTTAGGCTAAAATCTTTACAATATGTCTTGTAGATCAAATGGCCCACGCTAATGTTGCCCTCAACTTCAACGCGTTCCTAGAGAAAACCAAGCTGAAAGACGATGGTAGCAACTACACGGACTGGGTCCGTAACCTGAGGATCATCCTCATAGCTGCCAAGAAAGCTTATGTCCTTGAAGCACCGCTAGGTGACGCACCTGTTTTTCCAGCAACTCAAGACGTTATGAACGCCTGGCAGTCGCGTAGTGATGATTACTCCCTGGTTCAGTGCGGCATGCTTTATAGCTTAGAACCGGGGCTCCAAAAGCGTTTTGAGCAACACGGAGCATATGAGATGTTCCAAGAGCTGAAAATGGTTTTCCAAGCTCATGCCCGGGTCGAGAGATATGAAGTCTCCGACAAGTTCTACAGTTGTAAGATGGAGGAGAATAGTTCTGTCAGCGAGCATATACTCAAAATGTCTGGGTTGCACAACCGCTTGTCTCAGCTGGGAATTAATCTCCCGGATGACGCGGTCGTTGACAGAATCCTTCAGTCGCTTCCACCTAGCTACAAGAGCTTTGTGATGAACTTCAATATGCAGGGGATGGAGAAAACCATTCCTGAGATATATTCAATGCTGAAATCAGCGGAGGTGGAGATCAAAAAGGAACATCAAGTGTTGATGGTGAATAAAACCACTAAGTTCAAGAAAGGCAAGGGTAAAAAGAACTTCAAGAAGGACGGCAAGGGAGTTGCCGCGCCCGGTAAGCAAGCTACCGGGAAGAAGCCAAAGAATGGACCCAAGCCTGAGACTGAATGCTTTTATTGTAAGGGAAACGGTCACTGGAAGCGGAACTGCCCCAAGTACTTAGCGGATAAGAAGGCCGGCAATACCAAAGGTATATGTGATATACATGTTATTGATGTGTACCTTACCAGCGCTCGTAGTAGCTCCTGGGTATTTGATACCGGTGCGGTTGCTCATATTTGTAACTCAAAACAGGAGCTGCGGAATAAGCGGAGACTGGCGAAGGACGAGGTGACGATGCGCGTCGGGAATGGTTCCAAGGTCGATGTGATCGCCGTCGGCACGCTACCTCTACATCTACCTTCGGGATTAGTTTTAAACCTCAATAATTGTTATTTAGTACCAGCTTTGAGCATGAACATTGTATCAGGATCTCGTTTGATGTGAGATGGCTACTCATTTAAATCCGAGAATAATGGTTGTTCTATTTATATGAGAGATATGTTTTATAGTCATGCCCCGCTGGTCAATGGTTTATTCTTATTGAATCTCGAACATGATGTTACACATATTCATAGTGTGAATGCCAAAAGATGTAAGGTTGATAATGATAGTCCCACATACTTGTGGCACTGCCGCCTTGGTCACATTGGTGTCAAACGCATGAAGAAACTCCATGCAGATGGACTTTTGGAGTCTCTTGATTATGAATCATTTGACACGTGCGAACCATGCCTCATGGGCAAAATGACCAAGACTCCGTTCTCCGGGACAATGGAGCGAGCAACCAACTTATTGGAAATCATACATACTAATGTGTGCGGTCCAATGAGCGTTGAGGCTCGCGGTGGTTATCGTTATGTTCTCACCCTCACTGATGACTTAAGTAGATATGGGTATATCTACTTAATGAAACACAAGTCTGAGACCTTCGAAAAATTCAAGGAATTTTAGAGTGAGGTAGAGAATCAACGTTTCCTGAAAATAAAGTTCTTACGATCAGATCATGGAGGGGAATATTTGAGTCACGAGTTTGGCACGCACTTAAGGAAATGTGGAATTGTTTCACAACTCACGCCGCCTGGAACACCTCAGCGTAATGGTGTGTCCGAACGTCGTAATCGCACTCTATTGGATATGGTGCGATCTATGATGTCTCTTACCGATCTACCGCTATCATTTTGGGGTTATGCTTTAGAGACTGCCGCATTCACTTTAAATAGGGCTCTGTCGAAATCCGTTGAGACGACACCGTATGAATTATGGTTTGGGAAGAAACCTAAGCTGTCGTTTCTGAAAGTTTGGGGATGCGATGCTTATGTCAAGAAACTTCAACCTGAAAAGCTCGAACCCAAATCGGAAAAATGCGTCTTCATAGGATACCCTAAAGAAACTATTGGGTATACCTTCTACCTTAGATCCGAAGGCAAGATCTTTGTTGCCAAGAATGGATCCTTTTTGGAGAAAGAGTTTCTCTCGAAAGAAGTAAGTGGGAGGAAAGTAGAACTTGATGAGGTACCCCCTCTTGAACCGGAGAGTAGCGCAGCTCAGGAAGATGTTTCTGTGGTGCCTGCACCGACAAGAGAGGAAGTTAATGATGATGATCATGAAACTTCGGATCAAGTTGCTACTGAACTTCGTAGGTCCACGAGGACACGTTCCGCACCAGAATGGTACGGCAACCCTGTCTTGGAAGTCATGTTGTTAGACAACGGTGAACCTTCGAACTATGAAGAAGCGATGGCGGGCCCGGATTCCAACAAATGGCTAGAAGCCATGAAATCCGAGATAGGATCCATGTATGAAAACGAAGTATGGACTTTGACAGACTTGCCCGATGATCGGCAAGCCATAGAGAACAAATGGATCTTTAAGAAGAAGACATACGCGGATGGTAATGTGACCATCTATAAGGCTCGACTTGTCGCTAAGGGTTATCGACAAGTTCAAGGGGTTGACTACGATGAGACCTTCTCACCCGTAGCGAAGCTGAAGTCCGTCAGAATCATGTTAGCAATTGATGCATACTATGATTATGAGATATGGCAAATGGACGTCAAAACGACATTCCTTAATGGTTTCCTTAAGGAAGAGTTGTATATGATGTAGCCGGAAGGTCTTGTCGATCCTAATAATGCTGGCAAGGTATGCAAGCTCCAGCGCTCAATCTATGGGCTGGTGCAAGCATCTCGGAGTTGGAACATTCGCTTTGATGAGATGATCAAAGCATTTGGGTTTACACAGACTTATGGAGAAGCCTGTGTTTACAAGAAAGTGAGTGGGAGCTCTGTAGCATTTCTCATATTATATGTAGATGACATACTATTAATGGGAAATGATATAGAATTCTTGGAAAGCATAAAGGCCTACTTGAACAAGTTTTTTTGAATGAAGGACCTTGGAGAAGCTGCTTACATATTAGGCATCAAGATCTATAGAGATAGATCGAGACGCCTCATTGGTCTTTCGCAAAGCACATACCTTGACAAGATATTGAAGAAGTTCAATATGGATCAGTCCAAGAAGGGGTTCTTGCCTATATTACAAGGTGTGAGATTGAGCACGGCTCAATGCCCGACCTCGGCAGAAGATAGAGAAAAGATGAGTGTCATCCCCTATGCCTCAGCCATAGGGTCTATTATGTATGCCATGCTGTGTACCAAACCTGATGTGAACCTCGCCGTAAGTTTGGTAGGAAGGTACCAAAGTAATCCCGGCATGGAACACTGGACAACGGTCAAGAACATCCTGAAATACCTGAAAAGGACTAAGGATATGTTTCTCGTTTATGGAGGTGACGAAGAGCTCGTCGTAAAGGGTTACGTCGATGCTAGCTTCAACACAGATCTGGATGACTCTAAGTCACAAACCGGATACATGTATATTTTGAATGGTGGGGCAGTCAGCTGGTGCAGTTGCAAGCAAAGCGTCATGGCGGGATCTACATGTGAAGCGGAGTACATAGCAGCCTCGGAGGCAGCATAGGAAGCAGTCTGGATGAAGGAGTTCATCACCGACCTAGGAGTTATTCCCAATGCGTCGGGCCCAATGACTCTCTTCTGTGACAACACTGGAGCTATTGCCCTTGCCAAGGAGCCCAGGTTTCATAAGAAGACCAGGCATATCAAGCGTCGCTTCAACTCCATTCGTGAACATGTTCAAGATGGAGACATAGATATTTGTAAAGTGCATATGGATCTGAATGTCGCAGATCCGTTGACTAAACCTCTTCCACGAGCAAAACATGATCAACACCAGAACTCTATGGGTGTTCGATTCATCACAATGTAACTAGATTATTGACTCTAGTGCAAGTGGGAGACTGTTGGAAATATGCCCTAGAGGCAATAATAAAGTGGTTATTATTATATTTCCTTGTTCATGACAATTGTCTATTGTTCATGCTATAATTGTGTTATCCGGAAATCGTAATGCATGTGTGAATACATAGACCACAACATGTCCCTAGTGAGCCTCTAGTTGACTAGCTCGTTGATCAATAGATGGTTAAGGTTTCCTGACCATGGACATTGGATGTCGTTGATAACGGGATCACATCATTAGGAGAATGATGTGATGGACAAGACCCAATCCTAAGCATAGCACTAGATCGTGTAGTTCGTCTGCTAAAGCTTTTCTAATGTCAAGTATCATTTCCTTAGACCATGAGATTGTGCAACTCCCGGATACCGTAGGAATGCTTTGGGTGTATCAAACGTCACAACGTAACTGGGTGACCATAAAGGTGCACTACAGGTATCTCCGAAAGTGTCTGTTGGGTTGGCACGAATCGAGACTGGGATTTGTCACTCCGTATGACGGAGAGGTATCTCTGGGCCCACTCGGTAATGCATCATCATAATGAGCTCAATGTGACTAAAGAGTTAGCCAAGGGATCATGCGTTACAGAATGAGTAAAGAGACTTGCCGGTAACAAGATTGAACAAGGTATAGGGATACCGACGATCGAATCTCGGGCAAGTATCATACTGGTAGACAAAGGGAATTGTATACGGGATTTATTGAATCCTCGACATCGTGGTTCATCCGATGAGATCATCGTGGAACATGTGGGAGCCAACATGGGTATCCAGATCCCACTGTTGGTTATTGGCTGGAGAGATGTCTCGGTCATGTCTGCATGGTTCCCGAACCCGTAGGGTCTACACACTTAAGGTTCGGTGACTCTAGGGTTGTTATGGGAAATAGTATGTGAATACCGAATGTTGTTCGGAGTCCCGGATGAGATCCCGGACATCACGAGGAGTTCCGGAATGGTCCGGAGGTAAAGATTTATATATGGGAAGTTGTTATTGGGGTTCCGGAAAAAGTTTGGTTTTTTCGGTATTGTGCCGGGAAGCTTTCGAAAGGTTCCGGAGGATTCCGGAGGGGTCCGGAAGTCTGGAAAGGGTTCCACCACGTCCAATACAGCAGCATGGGCTGTAAGGGGGCGCCCTAGCCTTAATGGGCTAGGGGCACCAGCCCCCCTAAGGCCCATGCGCATGGGAGAGGGGAAACCCTAAAGGGGGAGGGCCTCAACTTGACTTGGGAGGCACTCCTCCCCCCTTGGCCGCCGCCCCAACCCTAGATGGGATCTAGGGGGCCGGCCCCCTCTCCCCCCCAGCCTATAAATAGTGGAGGGGTGGGAGGGAGGCCACAACCTTGCCCTTGGCGCAGCCCCTCCCCCTCTCCAACACCTCCTCCTCCTCCGTTGAGCTTGGCGAAGCCCTGCCGGAGAACTGTAAGTTCCACCACCATGCCGTCGTGCTGCTGGAGCTGTCTTCCCCAACCTCTCCCTCCACCTTGCTGGATCAAGGAGCGGGAGACGTCACCGGGCTGCACGTGTGTTGAACGCGGAGGCACCGTTGTTCGGTGCTTAGATCGGAATCGACCGCGATCTGAATCGCTGCGTGTACGACTCCTCCAACCGCGTTCTTGCAACGCTTCCGCATCGCGATCTTCAAGGGTATGAAGATGCACTCCTCTCTCTCTCATTGCTAGTCTCTCCATAGATTGATCTTGGTGATGCGTAGGAATTTTTTTGATTTACTACTACATTCCCCAACAACTCAAACTTCATCGAATCCCAACAAGCACACCGCAAAAAGTCATTACATCAAATAGATCTCCAAGAGACCATTGTATTGAGAATCAAAGAGAGATTGAAAGCCATCTAGCTACTTCCTACGGACCCGTAGGTCTATGGTGGACTACTCACGCATCATCGAAGAGGCACCAATGAGGATGATGAACCCCTCCGTGATGGTGTAGATTGGATCTCGTGGTTCTGGAACTTCCGGTGGCTGGAATTGTGTTTCATTTGCTCCCCTAGGGTTTCTGGAATTTCGGGGGATTTATAGAGCGAAGAGGCAATGGAGGAGACCCCCGTGGGCTCCACAACCCATCAGGGCGCGCCAGGGGCCTCTGGCGCGCCCTAGTGAGTTGTGGTCCCCACGGGCCACCCCCAGGTGCTTCCTTGGCTCCCAAGTTGTCTTCTGGTCCAAAAAAAATCTCCAAAAAGTTTTGTGGCATTTGGACTCCATTTGGTACTGATATTCTGCGAAGTAAAAAACAAGCAAAACCAGCAACTGGCACTGGGCACTATGTCAATAGGTTAGTCCCAAAAAATGATATAAAGTTGCTATAAAATGATTGTAAAACATCCAAGAATGATAATATAACAGCATGGAACAATAAAAAATTATAGATACTTTGGAGATGTATCAGCATCCCCAAGCTTAATTCCTACTCGTCCTCGAGTAGGTAAATGATAAAAACAGAATTTTTGATGTGGAAAGCTGCCTAACATGTTCATCACATATTCTTTTTCTTTTGTAGCATGGACATTTGGACTTTTAGATGATTCGAAGCAATAGTCTAGTTTTGACATGAAGACTTCAATACTCAAGCATATCAACAAGCAACTTTGTCTTTCAAAATATCAACACTAAAGAAAGTTATGCCTAGCCTATCATGCTCAATCATTGATCCATTCACGAAGGACACTCGAATATTAGCTACATCCAATGCTCAAGAAAGATCATAGTGCCCCTTAGTTGGTGCTTTATAAGAGAAGATGGAGACTCCAATAGAAATAAAAATTGCATAAAGTAAATAGATAGGCCCTTCGCAGAGGGAAGTTGGGATTTGTAGAGGTGCCAAAGCTCAAAGCAAAAAAATGAGAGATAAAAACATTTTGAGATGCATGCTTTTCCTGTCAACGAAAACGACAGAGAATTCCCAATACTTTCCATGCTATATATATATATCATAGGCGGTTCCCAAATAGAAAATAAAGTTTATTCATTTGTCCACCATTCTTTCACACTCCACGGCTAGCCGTATCCATGGGTACCGTCCATACCAACGCTTTCCAAGAAATTTATTATTTGACAACATAAATTAAATTTCTTTTTCGTTTCGGGACTAGGCATCCTTATTACCGCCGTACTCTCGTGCAATGACAAGTGAATAAACACTCATCTTGAGAATAACACATCTAGCATGGAAAAATATTGGCCACCGCCTGCCGCTTCATGAGCGATACGGGCACACAAAAAGGAATTTTATTTTGAAATTTAGAGTTGGCACATACAAATTTATTTAGAACGACACAGAAATACCGCATATAGGTAGGTATGGTGGACTCATATGGCAAAAATGGGTTTAAGGATTTTGGATGCACAAGTAGTATTTCTACTTAGTACAAGTGGAGGCTAGCAAAAAGATTGAGAAGCAACCAACCAAGAAACGAAAAATCTCATAGACGAGCATTAAGCATAACTAACACCGAATAATGCACCACAAGTAGGATGTAATTTCATTGCATAACTATTGACTTTCATGCTTGCATAGGGAATCACAAACTTTAACACCAATATTCTTACTAAAGCATAATCACTCACCAACATCACTCCCATATTACTATCATCATATCTCAAAACTATTACAAGGAATCAAGTTTATTTTGTCCAATGATCTTCATGAAAGTTTTTATTATATCCCTCTTGAATATCTATCACTTTGGGACTAGTTTTATATATTGCCATTGCTTTTGACAAGCTCAAATAAATTTAAGTGAAGAACGTGAGCATAAAGATTTTCATCTCTCAAAATAATATAAGTGAAGCATGAGAGAATTTCTTCATAAAATTTCTAACTCTCAAATAAATCTAAGTGAAACATGAGAGTATTTCTTCAAAAATATTAAAGCACACCATACTCAAAAAGATATAAGTGAAGCACTAGAGCAATTCCATAGCTTAAATTTTTTTAAGTGAAGCATATAGAGCAATTCTAACAAATCATAGCATAACTTTGGATCTCTCAAATAGGTGTGTCCAGCAAGGATACTTGTGACAAACTAAAAATCAAAACAAGCAAAGACTCATATAATACAAGACGCTCCAAGCAAAACTCATGATATGCGACGAATAAAAATATAGCTCCAAGTAAAACACCGATGGTCGTTAGAAGAATGAGGGGATGCCTTCCGGGGCATCACCAGGCTTAGTTGCTTCGTTCTCTTTGAATATTAACTTGGGGTGCCATGGGCATCCCCAAGCTTAGGCTCTTCTACTCCTTATTCCTTCATTCATCGTGATCTCACCCAAAACTTGAAAACTTCAATCACACAAAACTTAACAAAAACTTCGTGAGATCCGTTAGTATAAGAAAACCAATCTTCACTTTAAGTACTGTTGCAAACCCATTCATATTTTGTTATTGCATTATACCTACTGTATTATAACTTTACCATGGCTTATACCCCCAGATACAATTCATAGATTTCATCAAAATAAGCACACAATCCAACGAAAACAGAATCTGTCAAAAATAGAACAGTCTGTAAAGATGCGAATTTTACCCATACTTCTGTAATCCAACAATTCTGAAAAATTAGTACAACATAGGAAATTTGTATATCAATCTTGTGTAAAACATTCAGAATTTTTCGTCGCTTCTGTGGATTTTCAAAATTCTACTACTGGACGCAAAAGTTTCTGTTTTCCAACAAGATCAAATCAACTATCACCCAACATGATCCCAAAGGCTTTACTTGGCACAAACACTAATTAAAACATAAAAACACAATCATAACAGTAGCACAATTGTGAAAACACTCAATAACAGAAAGAAAAAGGAAAAAATATATTTTATTCATTGGGTTGCCTCCCAACAAGCGCTATTGTTTTATGCCCCTAGCTAGGCATAATGCATAGATTCAAGTATTATCATCTTTGGTTTTTGATCCATAGGTTGCCCTCATGATTGATTAATATGGTGGCTTAATTCTTGTTCTAGGGAAGTGTTCCATACCCTTTCTCAGTGGGAATTGAAACTTAATGTTGCTTTCTTTCATATTAATCACGACACCTATAGTGCGTAAAAACGGTCTACCAAGTATAGTTGGACAAGACAGATTGCAATCAATATCAAGAACAATAAAATATATGGGCACATACTTCCTATTTGCAAGAATAAGAACATCATTAATTATTCCCAAAGGCTTTTTAATAGTAGAATCCGCCAAGTGTAAATTTAAAGAACACTCTTCAATATTGGTAAGACCAAGCACATCACAGAAAGATTTCAGAATCGTAGAAACACTAGCACCCAAATCACATAAAGCAAAGCACTCATAATTTTTGATCTTGAATTTAATGGTAGGTTCCCATTCATCATGTAATTTTCTAGGAATTGAAATCTCTAATTCCAACTTTTCTTCAAAAGCTTCCATCATGGCATCAACAAATACGTTTAGTAAAAGCTTTATTTTGTTCATAAGCATGGGGTGAATTTATCATGGATTGCAACAAATAAATACACTCAATCAAAGAGCAACTATCATAATTAAAGTCTTTGTAATCCAAAAGAGTGGGCAGATCGCTAGTTAAAGTTTTGACCTCTCCAAACCCACTTTTATCAAATTTTTCATCAAGATTTTCACCCTCCAAATCATTGGGACGCCCTCTAGCTAAAGTTTACTCTTCTCCAGTCCCTTTATCATCAATTTTAATCTTACTAAACAAGGAATCAATAGAAGAAACACCAATTACTTTAAGATCTTCATCATCTTTATGAAAGCAATCACTAGAAAACGCTCTTTCTAAAAATTCTCTTTTAGCTCTAAGCATAGCGGTTCTTTTCATGCTTTCATCCATAGAAACATATAAAGCTTTAATTGATTCATCAACCTTAGGTGAAAAAGTTTTCAACTTGAGATTTTCTACATCATGAGAATTCTATCAATGCTTCTAGACATATCATCGATCTTATTTAACTTTTCTTCTATCGTAGTGTTGAAAACTTTTTGAGCATTGATAAATTATTTAATATTATTCTCAAGATCAGAGGGGTTCCTATTATTATTATAATAAGAATTACCATAGTTATTAGAGGAATTTCCCGGGAAAGGCATAGGATTAAAATTACCTCTATAAGCATTGTTATTGAAATTATTTCGCGAGATAAAATTCACATCTACGGGATCACTATTTTTCTCAATCAAAGTAGACAAAGGCATCATTAGGATCAATAGGAGCATTTTTACTAGCAACCAATTTCATAAGAGCTTCAACTTTTTCACTCAAGGAATTAATCTCTTCAACCGAATTAACTTTTTTACTAGTAGGTGCTCTTTCGGTATGCCATTGTGAATAATTTGCCATGATATTATCTAGAAATTTGGTAGCTTCACCCAAAGTAATTTCCATAAAAGTACCACCCGTGGAGGAATCTAAAAGATTTCTAGAGACAAAATTCAATCCCGCATATTTTTTTGTATAATCATCCAAAGATTTAAACCATGAGTAGGACAATTTCTTAGCATCAATTTCATTCTTTCCCAAGATTATGCAACATGTTCATGCTCAAGTTGCTTAAAATTCATGATTTGAGTCCTAAGGGAAATAATTTTCGCGGGTGGAAAATACTTAGTAATAAAAGCATCCTTGCACTTATCCCAAGAATCGATACTATTGCGAGGCAAAGAAGAAAACCAAATTTTTGCACGATCCCGCAAGGAGAAAGGAAATAATTTCAACTTCACAATATCATTGTCCACATCTTTTTTCTTTTGCATATCACACAATTCTACGAATGTGTTTAGATGGGACGTGGCATCCTCATTAGGAGTACTGGAAAATTGATCTTTCATGACAAGATTCAACAAAGTGGCATTAATATCACAAGACTCCACACTAGTGGCGGGAGGAGCAATCAGAGTGCTAATAAAATCGTTATTATTGGTATTGAAAAAACCACACAATTTGGCATTTTCTTGAGACATCGTGACTACGCTTTCAAGATTGCAAACAAAAAGAGATCTGACGAGAAAAAGGCAAACAAAAAAGAAGCCGAATAAAAAGGCAATTTTTTGTGAAGTGGGGGAGATGAAAACAAGAGGCAAATGGAAAATAATGTAAATTGCAAGGAGATGAGATTTGTGATTAGGAACCTGATAGATCTTGACTTGATTCTCGCCGGCAACGGTGCTAGAAATTCCTTTTGATGCGGCTTGAAACTGCGTCGGTATTTCTCCAAAGAGGAAGGGATGATGTAGTACAGCTATGGTAGGTATTTCCCTCAGTTATGAAACCAAGGTATCAATCCAGTAGGAGGCCAAGCCAAGCTATGTAAACGGTACCTGCACACAAAGAACAAATACTTGCAACCCGACGCGTAAGAGGGGTTGTCAATCCCTCCTCGGGCAAAAGATAGATTGGTTTGTATGATTTTCGATAATTAGATCTGAGTAAAACACGAAATAAAATAAATAAAGAAAAAGTGCAGCAAGGTATTTTTGGGTTTTTTGGAATAATAGATCTAAAAAAAAGCGAATAAAAATAGATCGGAAAGCAATATGATGAAAGATAGACCCGGGGGCCGTAGATTTCACTAGTGGCTTCTCTCAAGAAAATAGCATACGGTGGGTAAACAAATTACTGTTGGGCAATTGATTGAAGATAGAATAATTATGACGATATCCAGGCAATGATCATTATATAGGCATCACGTCCAAGATTAGTAGACCGAAACAATTCTGCATCTACTACTATTACTTCACACATCGACCGCTATCTAGCATGCATCTAGTGTGTTAAGTTCATGGAGAAACGGAATAATGCAATAGGAATGGTGACATGATGTAGACAAGATCTATTCATGTAGGAATACACCCTATCTTGTTATCCTTAATAGCAATGATACATGGATGCCTCGCTGCCCCTTCTGTCACTGGGAGAGGACACCGCAAGATCGAACCCATCACAAAGCACGTCTTCCCATGGCAAGAAAAATCGATCTAGTTGGCCTAACTAAACCAAAGATTCGAAGAAGAAATACGAGGCTATAAGTAATCATTCATATAAGAGATCAAAGAAAACTCAAATAACTTTCATGGATATAGATATGATCATAAACTCAAACTTCATCGGATCCCAACAAACACACCGCAAAAAGTCATTACATCAAATAGATCTCCAAGAGACCATTGTATTGAGAATCAAAGAGAGAGAGAGAAAGAAAGCCATCTAGCTACTTCCTATGGACCCGTAGGTCTATGGTGGACTACTCACGCATCATCGGAGAGGTACCAATGAGGATGATAAACCCCTCCGTGATGGTGTAGATTGGATCTCGTGGTTCTGGAACTTGCGGCGGCTAGAATTGTGTTTCGTCTGCTCCCCTAGGGTTTCTGGAATTTCAGGAGATTTATAGAGCGAAGAGGCGGTGTAGGAGACCCCCGTGGGCCCCACAACCCATCAGGGCGCCAGGGGCCTCTGGCGCGCCCTGGTGGGTTGTGGTCCCCACGGGCCACCCCCAGGTGCTTCCTTGGCTCCCAAGTTGTCTTCTGGTCCAAAAAAATCTCCAAAAAGTTTCGTGGCATTTGGACTCCGTTTGGTACTGATATTCTGCGAAGTAAAAAACAAGCAAAAAACAGCAACTGGCACTGGGCACTATGTCAATAGGTTAGTCCCAAAAAATGATATAAAGTTGCTATAAAATGATTGTAAAACATCCAAGAATGATAATATAACAGCATGGAACAATCAAAAATTATAGATATGTTGGAGACATATCATTGGATTGCCTCGCGAGGGAGGGAGAATGTGTGTGTACAAGTTGCCTCCGGAGGCTTCTGGAGCGTCTTCGGGCTTGAGGGGTGGATGAACTCAATCCCTCTCTAAGATTGTGGCCTAGATATACTTATACTGGTCCGTTCCTCTTCCCCCCAAAACTCTAGGCGGGAAGGGTTGCCACAATGGCCAATTTTGAAGGGGGACTGGAAGTACGTCTTATCCTGATGAAAGTGGTCTTTGCCTGCTAAATCTACTGGCCATGACGCGCAGGTGGGCTCGGCGATGACCTCAGTCCTGACGAGCCCGCTGTCCTGGTCTTATTGCATGGAAGAGGTAACCTTTGTGGCTGCCTCGGGAACCCGAGCGCTGGCCTTGCTCCCTTAGCACCAAAGAGGAAACCTCACCATCCGCGCCCACTGGCACTAGCCCGTGCGATGCTCGTCGTGGCTCACGTCATCCACGTGCGGCGTGAGGCATGGTTTGACAACCTCGATGTGTCCGCCCATGAGGTGGCCTCGGGAGGCAGCTTGGAGAGGCTACTCCGCGAGAGGGCCTCGGGAGGTCCTCGGCGAAGTGTGCCTCGCAAGGCGGGAGCCCTTGCGAGGGTCTTGCTTGAGAAGCCTCGAAGATGGGCTGTACTGGGCCCATGCCACGCGCTGCGTCCTGCGCCGTAGGCAGACAGGTCTGGGTACCCCCAGGCCCAGGGCCCCGATAGTAGCCCCCGGGCCCGTGGCGTGCGCGATTCACCAGTTGGAGGGGCGAAACGGCGTCTAGCCCCAACATCATGTGGGTTAGGCGCGACGCTTGGCGCACGACGGGGCGAGGGACGCCCCCACTCCCCACGATGCCTCGGCAACTGCCCAGGCAGACAAAAAGCCTGGCGGGTGCTGCGCGGGGCCATTATTGCTCGCCCTCGCCTTGCATCTTCCTGCTGTGCTCCCCTTTCTCTCGCACGAGGCTTCTCCAGATCCAAACCGAACATAGCTTTTCCCCTACTTCGTTAGCGTCGGTGACTCGCAAATGGCGCCCGACGGGAAGACAAAGCCCGTCACTCCGGCCGCAAGTCCCTCCACTGCCAGGTCGGTGCTCCTGACCTCCTCCATCGCCAAGGAGAAAGACCTTAATCCGGCGCTTCCGCTGATAGCCGACGACCAGAATGAAGGGGAGAGTCTATCTTGGTGGCGCGGTGCAGCCTGGGGGAGTCCGTCTACCCCTTGTTCCTCCACATCATCTTCACCGGGCTAGTTCCGCCATTCTCCGATTTCTTCTATGCCATCCTCACGCATTACCAAATCCATGCCCTCCATCTTCAGCCCAACTCCATTCTCCTCCTGTCCATCTTTGCCTTCTACTACGAGGCTTTCGTGGGTGTGAGGCCTTCGGTGGCGCTCTTCCGCCACTTCTTCGGCTTGCGGTTCACCACCTGGAAACAGCGACCTGCGTGTTGCTACTTCTTGAGCTTGCATTGATTTTTCTCTTGAAGAGGAAAGGGTGATGCAAGTAGAGATAAGTATTTCCCTCAGTTAAGAACCATGGTATCAATCCAGTAGGAGGTACAAGCAAGTCCCCAATAGATGCACCTGCACAAACTAACAAACACTTGCACACAACGCGAAAAGGGGCTGTCAATCCCTTCACGGTCACTTGCAAGAGTGAGATCTAATAGAGATAGATATAAAAGGTAAATAATAGGAAAAATAAAGTAAATATAAATAAATTGCAGCAAGGTATTTTTGGATTTTTGGTTTTATAGATCTAAAAATATATGATGGAAATAGACCCGGGGCCCATAGGTTTCACTAGATGCTTCTCTCTTGAAGAAAGCATACGGTGGGTGAACAAATTATTGCTGAGCAATTGATAGAAAAGCGCATAGTTATGACGATATCTAAGGCAATGATCATGAATATAGGCATCACGTCCGTGTCAAGTAGACCAAAATGATTCTGCATCTACTACTATTACTCCACACATCGATCGCTATCCAGCATGCATCTAGTGTATTAAGTTAACAAGAATGGAGTAACGCCTTAAGCAAGATGACATGATGTAGAGGGATAGATCCAATAAATATGGTAAAACCCCCATCTTTTTATCCTTAATGGCAACAATACAAATCTGTGCCTCGCTACCCTTGCTGTCACTGGGTGAGGACACCGCAAGATTGAACCCATCACAAAGCACCTCTCCCATTGCAAGAAAAACCAACCTAGTTGGCCAAACCAAATCGATAGATCGAAGAGAAATACAAAGCTATCTTAATCATGCATAAAAGAGTTCAGAAAAGACTCAAATAATATTCATAGATAATCTGATCATAAATCCACAATTTATCGGATCTCAACAAACGCACCGCAAAGGAAGATTACATCGAATAGATCTCCAAGAACATCAAGGAGAACATTGTATTGAAGATGAAAGAGAGAGAAGAAGCCATCTAGCTATTAGCTATGGACCCGTAGGTCTGTGGTAAACTACTCACACATCATCGGAAGGGCAGCAAGGTTGGTATAGAGGCCCTCCATGATCGAATCCCCCTCCGGCGGAGTGCCAGAAAAGGCCCCAAGATGGGATCTCACGACAACAGAAGCTTGCGGCGGCGGAAAAGTATTTTTGGTGTGCCTTCTGATGTAGGGGGAATATTTGGGTATTTATAGAGCTGAATTTAGGGTTAGGAGAGCCACGGGGGCCCCGCAAGCCCCCTGGTCGCGCCTCCTAGGGCGCGCTCCTAGGGCTTGTGGCACCCTCGTGGGTCTTCTGGCCTCTTCCCGAAGCTTCATGGGTTTCTTGTTGTCCAAGAAAAGTCGTCAAAAAGTTTCATTACATTTGGACTCAGTTTGGTATTGATTTTCTGTAAAAGTCGAAAACAAGGAAAAAACAGCAACTAGCACTAGGCACTAGGTTAACAGGTTAGTCCCAAAAAATGATATAAAATAACATATTAATGCATATAAAACATCCAAGATAGTTAATATAATAGCATGGAACAATAAAAAATTATAGATACGTTGGAGATGTATCAGGTGCGTCTCCTTCGTCGACGTGCACGACGGAAACTCCCTCTTGAAAGCTGGGAAGAAGGTGGAAGGCTACCGGCAGCGCTGGGTCTTCATGGACGCTTGCCACACTGACCCGCTCTTGATGACTCCGGTGGCGCAGCCCGAACATGCCCCTGGATGGGGCCACAAAAAGCTAGCCGACCCTCGCGCAAGGCCCGTCTTGAAGAGGATAGCTACGCATGTGAAGGCGAAGCTAACGGGGGCGACGATCATGAAGGAGTTCTTGGCACAGCGCATCGCGCCGCTCCAAGCGCACTCGCGGCCCTTGTGGGAGTATGACGGCGCGGGGTACACGATGAGGCTGCACGTCGCCGGATTGACGATCGACGAGCTAGATGGGGCCTTGTCGACTCTGCTCGGCTACATCCCCGGGGACCCTCTCGAGGCTATGTCCCCGCTGTACAGCCGCGACGACAAGAAGGAACTGGTCGCAGCCATGCGCACCTTCGATGAGTGGGGGCTCATGCCAGGCGCCCCCACCAGCTCGCCCGTAGTGCTGTCCCCCGGCGACAGTGACAGCGACGAGGACTCGGAGGAAACGGAGGAGGACGACCTCCGGAGGGCGTCCCCGCCGTCACGTCGCCAGATCCTCCTTGGCCTTGAGGACGATGATGATGCCGACGAGCCTCCGCCCACAGCTTCCCCGGGCCTCACCGAGGCATCCAGGAGGGCGGTGTCTGCTCCCCCGGTTGCGCATGCATCGGGTGAGGTTGTTTCGGACGCGGGGGCGGTCGATCCCCCATCGACTGTGGTACTTCAGGCGGTGCCTTGCGCTTCCCCCGAAGGTGGCGCCATGGCGAGGCTTGCCGAGGGCCGCCCCGAGGGCCCCGGAGGAGGCGCTGGGACTGCGTCGGGCGGGGGCACGTCGGCCTCCGCAGACGAGAAGAAGAGGAAGTGGACTGCGCCAGATGAATGAGTGCCCCTATTCATCCTTTGGCTGTGTGCCCGCAATCTGCATATTTACATTGATTCTTTGCCGTGTTGGATCAGGGGCGGTGGCGCAGAGGAGAAGAAGAGGTAGAAGACCACCGTGGCGAAGGTGCCCCCCGCCCTGAAGGCGACGTCGACGCTTGGTCGCAGCATCGGCGGGCGTGGGGGTGCCCTGCGCCGCTCCGGCGTCGCACTCGGGCGCATGGGTGCCTCCTCGCCTGGACAAGCAAATGCCCCGACTCT
Source organism: Thinopyrum elongatum (assembly GCA_011799875.1). Lineage (NCBI taxonomy): Eukaryota > Viridiplantae > Streptophyta > Magnoliopsida > Poales > Poaceae > Thinopyrum > Thinopyrum elongatum. The sequence goes on along the minus strand of CM022299.1, from coordinate 179,718,109 downwards.
GCCCATCGCTCCGCCTGCTCCCCCGGGAGGGCCCATCGCCAAGGCCCCGATGGCTTGGCCCGCGGCGCCGCTCGTCAAGGTCGCGATAGCTCAGCCCATGGACAAGGAAACGGCGCCCCTACCATCGCCGACTCTTCTCGCCCCTGCCGTTGAAAACGATGAGGGGCGCACCCCGGTGCAGCCTCAAGCAAGGCCCACTCCTGAGGCCTAGTGGACAGACGCAGCAGTCCCCAAGGCGCGTCATGGGAGCCGGGCACTGATACGTCTCCAACGTATCTATAATTTTTTATTGTTCCATGCTATTATATTATCTGTTTTGGATGTTTTATATGCATTAATATGCTATTTTATATTATTTTTGGGACTAACCTATTAACCTAGAGCCAGTGCCAATTTCTGTTTTTCCTTGTTTTTTAGCTTCGTGGAGAAGGAATACCAAACGGAGTCCAAACGGAATAAAATCTTCGCGATGATTTGTCTTGGACCAGAAGACACCTAGGAGACTTGGAGATGAAGTCGGAGGAGCCACGAGGCGGCCACAAGGGTGGAGGGCGCACCCCCTGCCTTGTGGGCCCCCCGTGACCCTCCTGACCTAATTCTTTCGCCTATATATTCACATATATTCCCAAACCACCAGAAGCATCCACGAAAACACTTTTCCACCTCCGCAACCTTCTGTACCCGTGAATCCCATCTAGGGACCTTTTCTGGCACCCTGCCGGAGGGGGATTCTATCACGGAAGGCTTCTACATCAACCCTATTGCCCTTCCAATGAAGCGTGAGTAGTTTATCTCAGACCTACGGGTCCATAGCTAGTAGCTAGATGGCTTCTTCTCTCTTTGATTCTCAATACCATGTTCTCCTCGATGTTCTTGTAGATCTATTCGATGTAATACTTTTTTGCGGTGTGTTTGCCGAGACCCGATGAATTGTGGATTTATGATCAGATTATCTATGAATATTATTTGAATCTTTTCTGAATTCTTTTATGCATGATTTGATATCTTTGTAATTCTCTTCGAGCTATCGGTTTGGTTTGGCCAACTAGATTGGTTTTTCTTGCAATGGGAGAAGTGCTTAGCTTTGGGTTCAATCTTGCGGTGTCCTTTCCCAGTGATAGTAGGGGCAGCAAGGCACGTATTGTATTGTTGCCATCGAGGATAAAAATATGGGGTTTACATCATATTGCTTGAGTTTATTCCTCTACATCATGTCATCTTACTTAATGCGTTACTCTGTTCTTCATGAACTTAATACTCTAGATGCAGGCAGGAGTCGGTCGATGTGTGGAGTAATAGTAGTAGATGCAGAATCGTTTCGGTCTACTTGACACGGACGTGATGCCTATATTCATGATCATTGCCTTAGATATCGTCATAACTTTGCGCTTTTCTATCAATTGCTCGGTAGTAATTTGTTCACCCACCGTATTATTTGCTATCTTGAGAGAAGCCTCCAGTGAAACCTATGGCCCCCGGGTCTATTTTCCATCATATAAGTTTCCGATCTACTATTTTCCATCATATTAGTTTCCGATCTACTATGTTGCAATCTTTTACTTTCCGATCTATAAACCAAAAATACTAAAAATATTTACTTTATCTTTTATTTAGTTTCATCTATATCTATCAGATCTCACTTTTGCAAGTAACCGTGAAGGGATTGACAACCCCTTTATCGCGTTGGGTGCAAGTTGTTTGGTTGTTTGTGCGGGTATTCGGTGATTTGTGCGTTGTCTCCTACTGGATTGATACCTTGGTTCTCAAACTGAGGGAAATACTTATCTCTATTTTGCTGCATCACCCTTTCCTCTTCAAGGGAAAAACCAACGCAAGCTCAAGAAGTAGCAGGAAGAATTTCTGGCGCCGTTGCCGAGAAGATCTACGCCAAGTCAAGACATACCAAGTACCCATCAGAAAAATCTCATCTCTTGCATTACATTATTCGCCATTTGCCTCTCGTTTTCCTCTTCCCCACTTCTAAAATGATTTTCGAAAAGATTTGCCTTTTTAGTCGCCCTTCTTCCGTTCGATCTTTTGTTTGCTTGTGTTACCATGTGCCTTCTTTTTGCCTGCATCTTCGCTTGCTAAAAGTTTATGGATACTCATCCACTTGCTAATCTTTTTAAGAGATTCAATTATGATGAACCTATTGCTAGTGAGTTGAGTGCACTAGATTATCTTTATGAAATTTTGCTTGAAATTCATGAATCTGAAAATTGTGATGAAGTGTTAATAGAAGAAATTTATGAAGTGATTCACGATAGCTCCTTGGATGAAAAGCATGATTGCAATGGTTCTACTATAAATTCTATTAATGTTAGTTGTGCTAATGATATGCAAAACCCTAAGCTTGGGGATGCTAATTTTGCTATGTCCACTACTTGTTGCAATGATCATGATTGGGGTGATTTTTCTTATGATCTTGAAAATTTATTTAAGCCTCATGATGAATATGTTTGCAATAATATTGAAAGTGGGTTTGGAAGAGTGTCAACTCTAGGTAATAATGATCCCACTACTTTGGAGTATGATCAATCTCCTGAATTTTTTGATAAAAGTGGGTTTGGAGAGGTCATGACTTTATTTTATGATAATTCCACTATTTTGGAAGAGTGTCAACTTTGCATGCATGAGGATCATGAAGATAATATTTTATGTGATAGCTATATTGTTGAATTTTATTATGATCCCACATGTAATTATTATGAGAGAGGAAAATATGGTTGTAGAAATTTTCATGTTACTAAATTACCTCTCGTTATGTTGAGATTGCTATTGTTTCTTTCTTCTTGCTTGCACATGCTAGATCTTGCTTGTATTGCTAATTTGTTTTCCTATAAAATGCCTATGCATAGTAAGTATGTTAGACTTAGATGTGTTTTTCACATGTTTTATGATGCTCTCTTTGTGCCTCAATTCTTTTCTTTCATATGAGCATCATCAAAATTATCAATGCCTAGCTAAAAGGCTTTAAAGAAAAGCGCTTGTTGGGAGACAACCCAATATTTTTCCTTACTGTTTTTCTATAAATTTTTCATCTAGCCTCTGGTTAGATGTGTTTTGATGTTTTAATTAGTGTTTGTGCCAAGTAAGACCTTTGGGATGGCTTACGGTGATAGTTGATTTGATCTTGCTGAAAAACAGAAACTTTTGCGTCAAGTCACAGAATTTTAATAATTCACTGGAGGGTTTAAAAACCCTAAATTTTTTATACGAGATTTATATATAAATTTCCTATGTTTTCCTATTTTTTAAGAATTTTTGGAGTTACATAAGTATTATAACAATTCGGATCTTCGCAGACTTTTCTGTTTTTGACAGATTCTGTTTTCTTTGTGTTGTTTGCTTATTTTGATGAATCTATGGGTAGTATCGGGGGGGGGGGGGGGTATGAACCATGGAAAAGTTGGAATACAGTAGATATTACATCAAGATAAATAAATAATGAGTTCACAACAGTACCAAAAGTGGTGATTTATTTTCTTATACTAACGGAGCTTATGAGATTTTCTGTTGAGTTTTGTGTTGTGAAGTTTTCAAGTTTTGGGTAAGGATTTGATGGACTATGGAATAAGGAGTGGCAATAGCCTAAGCTTGGGGATTCACAAGGCACCCCAAGGTAATATTCAAGGACAACCAAGAGCCTAAGCTTGGGGATTCCCCGGAAGGCATCCCCTCTTTCGTCTTCGTCTATCGGTAACTTTACTTGAGGCTATATTTTTATTCACCACATGATATGTATTTTGCTTGGAGCGTCTTGTATGATTTGAGTCTTTGATTTTTAGTTTTCCACAATCATCCTTGCTGTACACACCTTTTGAGAGGGACACGCATGAATCGTGATTTATTAGAATACTCTATGTACTTCACTTATATCTTTTGAGCTAGGCAATTTTGCTCTAGTGCTTCACTTATATCTTTTTAGAGCACGGCGGTGGTTTTATTTTATAGAAATTGTTGAACTCTCATGCTTCACTTATATTATTTTGAGAGTCTTTAAATAGCATGGTAATTTTCTTTGGTTATAAATTTAGTCCTAATATGATAGGCATCCAAGAGGGGTATAATAAAAACTTTCATATAAAGTGCATTGAATACTATGAGAAGTTTGATTCCTTATGATTGTTTTGAGATATAGAGATGGTAATATTAGAGTCATGCTAGTGAGTAATTGTGAATTTGAGAAATACTTGTGTTAAAGTTTGTGATTCCCGTAGCATGCATGTATGGTGAACCGTTATGTGATTAAGTTGGAGCATGATTTATTTATTGATTGTCTTCCTTATGAGTGGCGGTCGGGAATGAGCGATGGTCTTTTCCTACCAATCTATCCCGCTAGGAGCATGCGTGGAGTACTTCGTTTCGATAACTAATAGATTTTTGCAATAAGTATGTGAGTTCTTTATGACTAATGTTGAGTCCATGGATTATACGCACTCTCACCCTTCCACCATTGCTAGCCTCTCTAGTGCCACGCAACTTTTGCCGGTACCATACACCCACCATATACCTTCCTCAAAACAGCCACCATACCTACCTATTATGGCATTTCCATAACCATTCCGAGATATATTTCCATGCAACTTTCCACCGTTCCGTTTATTATGACACGCTTCATCATTGTCATATTGCTTTGCATGATCATGTAGTTGACATCGTATTTGTGGCAAAGCCACCGTTCATAATTCTTTCATACATGTCACTCTTGATTCATTGCACATCCCGGTACACCACCGGATGGATTCATATAGAGTCATATTTTGTTCTAAGTATCGAGTTGTAATTTTTGAGTTGTAAGTAAATAAAAGTGTGATGATCTTCATTATTAGAGCATTGTCCCATATGAGGAAAGGATGATGGAGACTATGATTCCCCCACAAGTCGGGATGAGACTCCGGACGAAAAAAAGAGGCAAAAAAAAATGAGAAGGCCCAAATAAAAAAAATGAGAGAAAAGAGAGAAGGGACAATGTTACTATCCTTTTACCACACTTGTGCTTCAAAGTAGCACCATGATCTTCATTATAGAGAGTCTCCTATGTTGTCACTTTCATATACTAGTGGGAATTTTTCATTATAGAACTTGGCTTGTATATTCCAATGATGGGCTTCCTCAAAATTGCCCTAGGTCTTCGAGAGCAAGCGAGTTGGATGCACACCCACTTAGTTTTCTTTTGAGCTTTCATAAACTTATAGCTCTAGTGCATCCGTTGCATGGCAATCCCTACTTACTCACATAGATATCTATTGATGGGCATCTCCATAGCCCATTGATACGCCTAGTTGATGTGAGACTATCTCTTTCTTTTTGTCTTCTCCACAACCACCATACTCTATTCCACCTATAGTGCTATGTCCATGGCTCACGCTCATGTATTGCGTGAAAGTTGAAAAAGTTTGAGAACATCAAAAGTATGAAACAATTGCTTGGCTTGTCATCGGGGTTGTGCATGATTTGAATATTTTGTGTGATGAAGATGGAGCATAGCCAGACTATATGATTTTGTAGGGATAAGCTTTCTTTGGCCATGTTATTTTGAGAAGACGTAATTGCCTTGTTAGTATGCTTGAAGTATTATTGTTTTTATGTCAATATTAAACTTTTGTTTTGAATCTTATGGATCTGAACATTCATGCCACAATAAAGAAAATTACATGGATAAATATGTTAGGTAGCATTCCACATCAAAAATTCTGTTTTTATCATTTAGCTACTCGAGGACGAGCAGGAATTAAGCTTGGGGATGCTTGATACATCTCCAACGTATCTATAATTTTTGATTGTTCCATGCTATTATATTATCTGTTTTGGATGTTTTATATGCATTAATATGCTATTTTATATTATTTTTGAGACTAACCTATTAACCTAGAGCCCAGTGCCAGTTTCTGTTTTTTCCTTGTTTTTTAGCTTCGTGGAGAAGGAATACCAAATGGAGTCCAAACGGAATAAAATCTTCACGATGATTTTTCTTGGACCAGAAGACACCCAGGAGACTTGGAGATGAAGTTGGAGGAGCCATGAGGCGGCCACAACGGTGGAGGGCGCGCCCAGGGGGGTAGGGCGCGCCCCCTGCCTTGTGGGCCCCCCGTGACCCTCCTAACCTAATTCTTTCGCCTATATATTCACATATATTCCCAAACCACCAGAAGCATCCACGAAAACACTTTTCCACCGCCGCAACCTTCTGTACCCGTGAGATCCCATCTAGGGACATTTTTCGGCACCCTGCCGGAGAGGGATTCGATCACGGAGGGCTTCTACATCAACACTATTGCCCTTCCGATGAAGCGTGAGTAGTTTATCTCAGACCTACGGGTCCATAGCTAGTAGCTAGATGGCTTCTTCTCTCTCTTTGATTCTCAATACCATGTTCTCCTCGATGTTCTTGGAGATCTATTCGATGTAATACTTTTTTGCGGTGTGTTTGCCGAGATCCGATGAATTGTGGATTTATGATCAGATTATCTATGAATATTATTTGAATATTTTCTGAATTCTTTTATGCATGATTTGATATCTTTGTAATTCTCTTCGAACTATCGGTTTGGTTTGGCCAACTAGATTGGTTTTTCTTGCAATGGGAGAAGTGCTTAGCTTTGGGTTCAATCTTGCGGTGTCCTTTCCCAGTGACAGTAGGGGCAGCAAGGCATGTATTGTATTGTTGCCATCGAGGATAAAAAGATGGGGTTTACATCATATTGCTTGAGTTTATTCCTCTACATCATGTCATCTTACTTAATGCGTTACTCTGTTCTTCATGAACTTAATACTCTAGATGCAGGCAGGAGTCGGTCGATGTGTGGAGTAATAGTAGTAGATGCAGAATCGTTTCGGTCTACTTGACACGGACGTGATGCCTATATTCATGATCATTGCCTTAGATATTGTCATAACTTTGCACTTTTCTATCAATTGCTCGGCAGTAATTTGTTCACCCACCGTATTATTTGCTATCTTGAGAGAAGCCTCTAGTGAAACCTATGGCCCCCGGGTCTATTTTCCATCATATAAGTTTCTGATCTACTATTTTCCATCATATTAGTTTCTGATCTACTATTTTGCAATCTTTTACTTTCCGATCTATAAACCAAAAATACCAAAAATATTTACTTTATCTTTTATTTAGTTTCATCTATATCTATCAGATCTCACTTTTGCAAGTAACCGTGAAGGGATTGACAACCCCTTTATCGTGTTGGGTGCAAGTTGTTTGATTGTTTGTGCAGGTATTCAGTGATTTGTGCGTTGTCTCCTACTGGATTGATACCTTGGTTCTCAAACTGAGGGAAATACTTATCTCTACTTTGTTGCATCACCCTTTCCTCTTCAAGGGAAAAACCAATAGAAGCTCAAGAAGTAGCAGGCACGGGGAAGGACCCGGAACCCCCTGCACCCCAAGCGGAGGGTGCTGAGTCCTCTTCAGCGGTGGTGGCAGCAAGCGCAGCGGTGCCGCTCCCGCGCCAGGTCCTCGCGCTCGTGAACTGCGACACCTTGATCAGGCGCGAGGCCTTGGCTGACGCCCGGCCCGCGCTGGACCGGTTCGGGGCGGCCCTCCAGGACGTTGATAAGCACCTTACCAAGGAGCACCTGAGGCTCGCCTCAGGATGGCACCAGCTCGAGACGGCTACCAAGGAGGCCCAGGGCCAGACCGAGTCCACCGTCGCGGAGAGCAGGAAGGAAGCCACCGAGGCAAGGGTGGCTTGCGACAACGCGCTCGCCAAGGCAGAGGCAGTCGCCAAGCACTACAGTGAAGCAAAAGCCATCCTGAAGGTGCTCCGGGACGAGCAGGTCACGCAAGCGCAGCAACTCTAGCTGTGGGAGGACAGCCTCAAGGCCCGCAAGGCGAAGCTCACAGACCTCGACTTCGAGCTGGCAACGGCGGCGACCGAGCAGGCCGCAGAGCGGGAGCGCTTAAGGGTGCTACAACGCCAGGTAGCTGACACCCAAGAGGCCCACGCCAAGCATGTCTCTAAGACCAATGCCCAGATGGACGCCAGAGAGAAGACGATCGGGGAGGAAGCTGATGCGAAGGCGCCGGTGGACCGCGCCGGTCTTTCTTTGCTTGAGCTCCGGGCCCGTAAGGCGCTGGGCTCCATATGTTTGGACGAGTTCGCGGCCCCCTTGTCGCCCCATGATGCCGGCTATCATGAGCTTTCTTCCAAGCTCGTGGAGGAACTTGAGTGCGCGGTCCGGAAGGTGGACGGCATCTTGGAAGAGGAATGCCGTGACCCGCGTCTTCAGCCACCTGATCCTTTGCGACCCCAACTTTGACTTCGAGGCCGTGATCGGCCCCGTCCCTGAGGAGTCTCGTGCTGTCTTGGCGGAAGCTGTAAGGGGCCACGTGCGTGCGCTGCTTGGGAAGTTCACCTACAGCAACGAGGAAGGGCCCAGCGAAGCTGCGGCGGATGCCGCCGACGGGGGTGGCGACGCCTCCCCCTGAGATTTCCTCTTCATCTTGCCTGTAATGAATTGAAGCTACCTCACGGGGCGTGAGAGACCAGTTTAACTGTTTAACCATTTCTTGCTTGTAATAATTGTTTGCGACCCGCGGGCTTCTTCTCCGAGCCTGGTTTCCTTTTGCTTGCTTTCGTGCTCTACATCGGCAGGGCCCAACTCCGTGCAAGCCTCAGCCGTCTCTGGGTGTCCGGTCGCGATGCCTAGACAAAACCAGGAGGTGAGGGGCTCCGGTAGTTAGTGAAGGCTCCTGAACAACGATGTTCAGGAGTCCCCCCCTTGACGCGCAAGCAGCTCGTGCGAGGAAAACACTTAGCATAGGCGAAGCTGTCCCGGAGGCATCTGTACTTAGCTGTTTTGGGTGATGCTGGCGCATGCTCTGCGGCTTGTACATGGGCGCCATGCGAGGAGACCAGATAGCAAGGCCTTGGGGGGGTGATGTGCATGGGGGCAGGCCCGCAAGCCAGGATCCTTTGGGCTCCTTAGCACTGCTGGGGCTGACCCGAGCGCCGACACCATGTCCAGCCCCCACTTGCGTGGAGCACATGGGGGAGGCGCAAGTGCGTGGCATTGGAGGAGGCGGCGAGTTCCATCCTGAGGTCAACATGGCCCTTGGGGCGCTACTCAGTTGTTTATCCACCAGCGCGGCACATGGGTCTTCCACTGGGCGTGGGCATGGTCAGGGATTGACCAATCCGCCAGCGCTGAGCATGGGGCTTCCACTAAGCGTGGGTATATTTGATCCACCAGCATTAAGCATGGGGCTTCCACTGGGCGTGGGCGGCAACTCTGTTTCAGAGTCTCGGGGCGTGTACAGCCTTGTCTTGTTTGTACGCGTGGGAACCATGGCAGAACTGGAGGTATTGAGCGTCCAAGGCGACAAGCACAGGGACCCCATTCTCCGCTTGCAGCTGGGCTGCGTTAGGCTCTGGGCCATGGTGAACTTGCTGCCACCCCAGGAGGTGACTCCGCGAGGGAGCCTCACGAGGGGGCCTCTGTAGTACCTGCATGCTTGCGAATTCAGTGACGCGGGGGTACGCGCATTGAGCGGTCGTCCCGGGGCCATCGCATGCAGAGGTTGGACACCAAGGACCACAGGAGGTGACGTGTATGGGTCCGGCCCGTCAGACGGAGCTCAGTCACTTGGATTTAGTGACGCTGCAGGGACGGAACCCAATCACAAACGCCGTGTCGAATTCCCTCATGGAATGATTACGGGAAAAGCCGCCGAACGTGTGGCACCCGAGGCGGCAAAGCGCCAGACTCACAGTTGTACAAAACGCATAGCGTGCTTACCACTCCGTTCGGGACGGTCTCACGGAAAGGTTGGACACCAAGGACCCCAGGAGGTGACGTGCATGGGAGCTAGCCCACGAGACAGAGCTCGGTCACTTGGATTTATTAGCACTGCAGGGACGGACCCAAGCACAGGCACCATGTATGGCCCCCATGAGCCGGTCGAAAAATGGAATCGCTAGCGCGCGGCGACTCCAACAGCGACGAGGCGCCAAACTGAGGGTTAAACAACCTGGGCCGTGCCCTTACTTTACTGCCCCTGATAGTCCCACGAGGGGACCGAACACCAAGGACCCCTAGAGGTGACGTGCACGGGAGCTGGCCCGTGAGACAGAGCTCAGTCGCTTGGGTTTATCGATGATGCAGGGACGGAACCCGAGCACAGATGCCGTGTTGAGTCCCGGTCATGGGGTAATCAAGAGTGAGGGTCACAAAGGCGCGACGATCCAAATGGTGGTGAGGCACCGATCTCGTGGCTTTACGCCAGCAAAACAACTCCATTCAAGCATAACCAGGTCCAGTACAAGACCAAAACGACACGGCCGTAGGGGCGGGCCCTGACCGGCCTGAGGATAATGCAGCCCAAGGGCACCCTCAATTGAACAAACCAAAAAGTCACCTGGCAATTATGCAGCTGCGGGAGCGTTGGGGTCATCGGCGAAGCGCGTCGCGAAGGCCATCCTTCAGGGGCTGGCCAGCTCCTGAGGCTCCGTGAGCCCCCGAGGGGCTGAAGCCTCATGAGCCGCCAATGTGAGGCGCACAGAGCGCTGGTAGGTGGCGCCGGCGTTCAACAAGCCGAAAGGCATGCGAATGTAGTTGCAGGGTACACCCCCGCTCCGGCCGACGCACGACGGCTAGAGGAGGTCCTGAGAAGTAGCCCTGTTGAGGCCCGGAATGTCAACGCACATCCGCAGACCACTGTCCTCTCTGGGGGCGGCAGTCATGCCAGTGGGGCATGCGGGGCGACGCTCACCACGTATGGCCTGCGCTTCTTGTAGCTTGCAAATTTCCTGGTCGATGAACTCTTGTGCTCTTGGCGGCTGGCGCTGTGCTCCTTGTTCGCGGGGGGGGGGGGGGGGGGGGGGGGGGGGGGGGGGTGTGGGGGGGGGGGCGGGGGGGTGGGGGGGGTTTTTGTTTTTTTTTTTTTTTTGTTTGTTTTTTTTTTTTTTTTTTTTTTTTTTCTGTTTTTTTTTTTTGTGTGTGTGGTTTTTTTTTTTTTTTTTTTTTCTTTTTTGTTTTTTTTTTTTTTTTTTTTGTTTTTTTTTTTTTTTTTGTTTTTTTTGTTGTTCTTTTTTGTTCGTTTTGTTTTTTTTTTTTTGTATTATTTTTTTTTGGTTTTTTTTTTTTTTCCTTTTTTTTTTATGCTGTTTTTTTTTTTCTTTTTTTTTTCTTTTTGTTTTTTTTTTCTTTTTCTTTGAGGCACGCCTCCAAGTGGTGCCCGAACACCTCCCTTGTCGCCTTTGTCAGGTCAGATGCTCTCCAGATGAAAGCCCCCGAGCCTAACCTGAGGGAGGCGTCGGGCGCGCCTTCCTATGCGGGAGGAAGGTACGACCCAATAGCAGGGGCGGAGCTTTGGGCGTCCTCGCTAGCCAGCAGCCTGCTCGCCTCAGGACGACTCTTGGGGAGGAGCTGCTTCTTCTTCGTGGGGGTGGCTTCAGCGGGCCCGACGACATTCTCGCCATCAGAGTTGTTTGCCACAGCGGCACGATAAGGGTGCGCCAGGGAGCAGACCACGTCCTTCTCGTGGCAAGCGACGGTGATGACGCCGCTGTAGCCAGGCATCTTGAGGACGTTGTAGCCATGGTGGGTCGCTACCATGAACTTGACGAGCGCGGGGTACCCCAGGATGGCATTGTACGGAAGGCCAATGTGAGCCACGTCAAAGTCGGTCAGCTAGGTGTGATAGTTGTCACGAGTGCCGAAGGTGAACGGAAGGCGCACCTTCCCCAAGGGAGTGGTAGATCCGTCTGTCACTCTGAAGAATGGCCTGGTGGGCATCAGCTGGTTGTAGGACACCTGAAGTGTCTCAAAGGTCGCAATGGAGATCACGTTGAGGCCAGCCCCACCGTCGATGAGGGTCTTGGTGACCGAAATGTTGTTAATGGTGGCGGTGCACAGCATGGGGAGTGCGCCAGCAGTGGCCGAGCACCTGAGGTGGTCCTTGGAGTCGAAAGTGATGGCGTACTGCGACCACTTGAGGGGTCTCACTGCTTCGAGCCTTGTGAGGGTAGCATTCACCTCGCGAGAGAATTGCTTGAAGAGGCGGTTGGACGCGGGCACATAAGCTCCACCGGGAATACAGGCTATCGCGTGAGGCTCCTGATAGCCCCCAGCCCTCTCGTCTTATTGGTTGTTATCGTTCCTCCTGGGGGGCGGTGGCAACGTGGAAGGGCCGCGTTATCCTGAGGACGGGCCTCGCGAGGCTGGTCACGCCAGGCGCCGTTGCGAGGCTGGTCATGCCAAGTCTGGTGCTAATTGTCGTTGCGGTTGTCCCACCGGCGGCCGCAGCGGCCGCCTCCATGGCCGGCGCCACGGCCGGCGCAGTCGGGGCAGAGACCAAGGCACTCGTCGCGAAGTGCCCTGAGCTCCTGGCAGTCGTTAGTGTTGTGGGTGCGCACGTTGTGGTAGATGCAGAATAGGTGGCTGCTCCCCTCGGGCTCATCGCGGTCGCGGCCATGTTTCTGCTCGGGCTCGGCTGCCAGCACAGCGGGGCCTTTGCGCTTGACCTCCTTGCCCTTGGCCTTGCCGTCATCGGGCGCCGCATCGGGATCATTGTGGAGGAAGAGGCGGCCTTCTTCGGCCTTGGAGCACTTGTCAGCAAGGGTGAACAGCTCCAGCATCGTGCTCAGGTCATTGTGGATGGCGAGCTTCTCACACATGCGGACGTCCTTGACTCCATTGGTGAACGCCATGATGATGGCCTCGTTCAAGGCGCGTAGAATCTTGTGGCACACCTGGCTGAAGCACTGAATGTACTAGCGGAGCATTTCATCGGGGCACTGCTTCACCCGCTGCAGGTTGTTCATGGAATGGGCGCGGTCGAAGGTGCCCTCGAAGTTGGCGATGAACAGCTCGCACAACTCGCCCCATGAAGAGATGGACTCCTCGGGAAGGTTCATGAACCAGGAGCGTGCGCCGTCCTTGAGGGCCATGGGGAACTAGTTGGCCATGACCTTGTCGTCACCATTCACCGCCTCGATGCTTAGCACGTAGAGCTGGAGAAACTCCGTAGGGTCAGGGGTGCCGTTGTAGCGGGGGGGGGGGGGGGGGGCAGGTCCGGCTTGAACTTGCCAGGCCAAACCACCCGGCGCAACTCGCGAGTGAAGGCCCGGCGACCCACGTCGCATGCGGGGGCCTCGTGCGCCAGGGAGGAGAGGTTTTGGCATCCCGCCGCCGCGACCTCTCGGACGGCTTAGTCTTGGCATTGCTGACATTACTCAAGGAGTACGCGAGCGTTCGGCCGTGCGCAGCGGATGATCTGGTAGCTGGCCTCGTCCCGGGCCAGCGCGGGTGCTTCGCACGGCTGATCGCAGGACCTACCTTTGCGCTGGGGCTCAACGATGTCGCCGCGCAGGGGAGGCGGAGGAGGTGCGCCATGCGCGACGTCGCCAACGCGAGATGGCGGAGGGCGGAGTGAGTGCGAGGGCACCGAAGCCTTTCCCGCGGCATTGACGAGCTCAGTGATGCGACCTAGCTAGGCGTTGTAGCCCTCGTTGGCCGGGCGGTAGCGCAGCAATTCCTGCGCCATGAGCAAGGCAGCCTGCGTGTTCACCGGCCCACGAAGAGCATGGGAGGACGAAGCCGTGGCTGGGGTGAGCAACGGAGTGGCGGTGCGACTGTCCCGTGACACGGAGGGGTGCAGAGAAGGGTCCTGCTGCTCGTGCGCGGCCGGGTCGATGGCGGCTGCCGCGGCACCGGCAGAGCGGTGGCGGCCATCGCGCCCCACGGGCGAAGCCTGGGTGACACGTGCCGCCCGACGCTCAGCGCTGACACGGCGGGGGTCGACCATCGAGTCGGTGTAGCTGAACCTGGAGCGGAACGAAAGAAGAGAAGCACGTCCCTACCTGGTGCGCCAAATGTTGGAATCGGGGCTCCGCGGACCCAAGGAAGGTTCGAACTCTGGGGCGTGCTCTCTACTCCTCACCTCGCCCTATCAGCCACACCCAACCCCGCGGCCAAGCTCGCACGAGATCTTAGCGCAAGGGAAAGAGAACAAATAACACAATAGTTTACCTAGGTTCGGGCCACCTTGTGGTGTAAAACCCTATTCCTGCTTTGTGGTTGGATTGCCTCGCGAGGGAGGGAGAATATGTGTGTACAAGTTGCTTCCGAAGGCTTCTGGAGCGTCTCCGGGCTTGAGGGGTGGATGAACTCAATCCCTCTCTAAGATGGTGGCCTAGCTATACTTATACTGGCCTGGTCCTCTTCCCCTGAAAACTCTAGGCGGGAAGGGTTGGCACAACGACCAATTTTGAAGGGGGACATGAAGTACATCTTATCCGGACGAAAGTGGTCTTTGCCTGCTAAAGCTACTGGCCATGACACATAGGTGAGCTCGGCGATGACCTCCGTCCTTACGAGCCTGCCGTCCTGGTCTTCTTGCACCGAAGAGGTAGCCTTTGGGGCTTCCTCGGGAACCCAAGCACTGGCCTTGCTCCCTTAGCACCAAAGAGGAAAGCCTCACCATCCGTGCCCGTTGGCACCGGCCCGTGCGACGCTCGTCGTGGCTCACGTCATCCACATGCGGCATGAGGCATGGCTTGGCGACCTCGATGTGTCCACCCGTGAGGTGGCCTCGGGAGGCAGCTTGGGGAGGCTACTCCACGAGAGGGCTTCGGGAGGTCCTCGACGAAGTGTGCCTCGCGAGGCGGGAGCCCTCGTGAGGGCCTTGCTTGAGAAGCCTCGAATATGGGCCATACTAGGCCCGTGCCACACACTGTGTCCTGGGCCGCAGGCAGACGGGCCTGGGTACCCCCAGTCTCAGGGCCCCGACAGAGATGCCTATCAATTGATGTCAATGCAAGGAGTAGGGATTGCCATGCAACAGATGCACTAAGAGTTATAAGTGTATGAAAGCTCAAACATGAAAACTAAGTGGGTGTGCATCCGACTTGCTTGCTCATGAAGACCTCGAGTATTTGAGGAAGCCCATCATCGGAATATACAAGCCAAGTTCTATAATGAAAGATTCCCACTAGTATATGAAAGTGACTACATAGGAGACTCTCTATATGAAAAACATGGTGCTACTTTGAAGCACAAGTATGGAAAAGGATAGTAACATTGCCCCTTCTCTCTTTTCGTCTCATTTTTTGGTGGGCTCTTTTTGGCCTCTTTTTTCTTTTCTCTTTTTTTTAGTTTCCTCACTGGGACAATGCTCTAATAATGACGATCATCATACTTCTATTTACTTATAACTCAAAATTACAACTCGATACTAGAACAAAATATGACTCTATATGAATGCCTCTGGCAGTGTACCAGTATGTGCAATGATGCTAGCGTAACATGTATAAAAAGTGATGAATGGTGGCTGAGCCACAAATAATATGTCAGCTATATGATCATGCAAAGCAATATGACAATGATGATGTGTGTATATAAACGGAACGGTGGAAGTTGCATGGCAATATATCTTGGAATGGCTATGGAAATGCCATAATAGGTGAGTATGGTGGTTATTTTGAGGAAGATATAATGATGCTTATGTGTGATAGAGCGTATCATATCACGGGGTTTGGATGCACCGGCGAAGTTTGCACCAACTCTCGAGGTGAAAAAGGGCAATGCACTGTACCGAAGAGGCTAGCAAATTGTGGAATGGTGAGAGTGCGTATAATCCATGGACTCACATTAGTCATAAAGAACTCATATACTTATTGATAAGGTTTATTAGCCCGCGAAGAAAAGTACTACTATGCATGCCCCTAGGGGGATAGATTGGTAGGAAAAGACCATCGCTCGTCCCCGACCGTCGCTCATAAGGAAGACAATCAATAATAAATCATGCTCCAACTTCTTAGCATAACTAAAGACCATACGTGCATGCTTCAGGAAAAACAAACCTTAACACCAATATTATTACTAAACCACAATTATTCACTAGTACCTCCCCCAAATTACCATCTTAATATCACAAACTATTGCAAGGAATCAAACTTATCATATTCAGTGATCTACATGAATTTTTTTATTATATCCCTCTTGAATACCTATCATATTAGGACCAATATCATAACTCGAGCATATTACCATTGTTATTTATTAGACTCTCAAAAATATATAAGTGAAGCATGAGAGTGCAATTATTTTTTTAAAATATAACCACCGTCGTGCTCTAAAAGATATAAGTGAAGCACTAAAGCAACTTCCTAGCTCAAAGGATATAAGTGAAGCACATAGAGTTTTCTAACAAATCACGAATGAGTGCGTGTACCTCTCAAAAGGTGTGTCCAACAATGATGATTGTGGCAAACTAAAAATCAAACAAAGCAAAGACCACTATAATACATGACGCTCCAAGCAAAACTCATATCATGTCATGAATAAAAATATACCTCCAAGTAATTTACTGATGGAATGTAGACGAAAGAGGGGATGCCTTTTGGGGCATCCCCAAGCTTAGATGCTTGGATCTCCTTTAATAATACCTTAGGGTGCCTTGGTCATCCCCAAGCTTAGGGTCTTCCCACTCCTTATTCCTTCATCTATCGTTATCTCACTTAAAACTTGAAAACTTCAGCACACAAAACTTAACAGAAACCATGTGAGATCCGTTAGTATAACAATCAAATCATAAACTTTAGGTACTGTTATGAGCCCATTCATATTTTATTATTGCATAATACCTGATGGATTCCAACTTCTCTATGACTTATGCCCCCCAATACAATCCATAGATTCATCAAAACAAGCAAACTATGCAACGAAAACAGAATCTATCTAAAACAGAACAATCTGTAAAGATATGAATAATTACTATACTTATGTAACTCCAAAATTTCCAAAAAATTACGACAACGTCTGAAATTTGTATATAAATCATGTGCAAAAATTTAGATCAAAAGCATGTTCCTGTTATTTTAAGAATTTTCTAGACTAAGCGCAAAAGTTTCTGTTTTTTCACAGAATCAAATCAACTATCAACCACATCATCCCAAAGGCTTTAATTGGCACAAAAACTAATACATAAAAACACAATCATAATATTAGCATAATTGTGTGCACACTCAACAACAGAAAAGAAAAAGGAAAAATAAAGGTAACTATTGGGTTGCCTCCCAACAAGTGCTATTGTTTTACGCCCCTAGCTAGGCGTAAGGCATTGTTTCAAGTGTTGTCATCTTTAGTTTTCAACTTCTCAATCACTCATCTGCGCTTCCTAGGAGCCTTAGGATGAATATTTTTATTGATCACACTCCTAGGATCAAAGTTGAGGAATTTATTCTCATAGATGGGTTCCTTTATTAGATCAATGAAGTTGGGGTGAACACTAATCATTTTAAGATCCTCACTTCCATTACTAGATGTGGCCCCCTTGTTCTTAGGAACATACATAAACCTACAATTCTTACTAGAGGAGTCCTTTCAATAGTTTTAACAGAAGAAAAAGCAAAACCCAAGTTACTAATAATTTCTTCCAACTTATCAATTCTAGCGGGACTTTGTTCTATCCTCTCATTGATTACCTGTTCTTTCTCTTTTAACACTTTCAAAGTAGTTCCTACCTTTGACCCAAATTTAATAATATGATTATGAATCTTTTTATCTAGGTTTTCAATATGTTCCATGGTAGGCATTTTATTCTCAATAGCTTCTAACCTTTGCATAACATGTTCCAAAGTCAACGTCGTTTCGTTAATAGTGATAGGTGGTGATCCCACTATATTTCCCATGGAATTGAAAGCATCCATAGGGGGACTACTCAAGAAATTTCCTCTATTAATAGTGCCTCGCACAAATCTAAACCAAGTAGAAACACCCACATAAAAATTGCGAAGAAGAACGGTAGTAGATTGCTTATGAGTTGATCTATTTTGAGCATCACAAGTCCTATACCAAGCATCTTTAAATTTTCTACTCCCCTTTGTTTAAAATTGAGCACTTCATTTTCAGGGGTACATGTAACAAGCGAAGAACTAGCCATAATAGCAAAACAAGCAAACAAAAATATTTTTGTGTCTTTGTAAAATTGTTTGACAAGTGGGGGAGATGAAAATGAGAGGCAAATGCAAATAAAAGGCAAATGAAATTAAGAGCAAGTAGTTGATAGTTTGTGACAAGGTACTTGATAGATTTTGTTGATGTCTCCCCGGTAACAGCGCCAACAATTCTTCCTGCTACTTGTGAGCTGCGTTGGATTTCCTCGAAGAGAAGAGGATGAAGCAGTATAGTAGAGATAAGTATTTCCCTCAGCTAAGAACCAAAGGTTATCAATCCAGTAAGAGAACCACACAGAACCTCGTTAGCAGCACCTGCACACACATAAGCAAATACTTGCACCCAACGTGAATAAGAGGGTTGTCAATCCCCTTGGCGGTTATTGGCAAGGATCAAATCTTGAAGTGGTAGATAGATAAAATAAATTGCAAAATAAAATAAGTGCAGCAAGGTATTTTTGGATTTTATATATGATAAAAGTAGACCCAGTGGCCATAGTTTTCACTAGAGGCTTCTCTCTCAAACACATAGCATACGATGTGTAAACAAATTACTGTTAGGCAGTTGATAGAAAAGCGCATAGTTATGACGATATTCAAGGCAATGATCATGTATATAGGCTTCACGTCCGAGACAAGTAGACCGACTCCTGCCTGCATCTACTACTATTACTCCACCCATTGACCGCTACCAGAATGCATCTAGGGTATTAAGCTATAAAAACAGAGTAACGCCTTAAGCAAGATGACAAGATGTAGACAAAGTAAACTCAATAAATATGAATAAACCCCATCATTTTATCCTTAGCGGCAACAATACTAATACGTGTCCTTTCCCTTTCTGTCACTAGGATGGAGCACCGCAAGATTGCACCCATCACAAAGCACCTCTCCCATTGCAAGATAAATAAATCTAGTTGGCCAAACCAAACAGATAGATCGAGGAGAAATACGAAGCTATAACAATCATGCATAAAAGAGTTCGGATAAGACTCAAATATATCTCATGAATAATCTGATCATAAACTCATAATTCATTGGATCCCAACAAACACACCGCAAAAGAAGATTACATCGAATAGAACTCCAAGAACATCGAGGAGAACATTGTATTGAAGATCAAAGAGAGAGAAGAAGCCATCTAGCTACTAGCTATGGACCCGTAGGTCTGTGGTAAGCTACTCATGCATCATCGGAAGGGCAGCAAGGATGATGGAGAAGCCCTCCGTGATCGACTCTCCCTCAAACATAGTACCGGAAAAGGCCTCCAGACGGGACCGCAGAAGAACAGAAGCTTGTGGCGGCAGAAAAAGTGTTTCGGGTGGCTCTCTGATGGTTTTGGAATATTTGAGAATTTATAGAGGTGGAATTAGGTCAAGAGGTGCCATGAGGGGCCCACAAGACTAGGGGCGCGCCCCCTAGGGCGCGTCTTGCGGGCTTGTCGCTCCCTCGTGGCTCGTCTGGTCTTCTCCCGAACCTTCTAGGGTCTCTCTAGGTCCAGAAAAAATCGTCAAAATGTTTCGTAGCATTTGGACTCCGTTTGGTACTGATTTTCTAAAAAGCCAAAAACAAGCAAAAAAGAACAACTGGCACTGGGCACTCGGTTAATTGGTTAGTCCCAAAATCTGAAATATAATTGCATATAAAACATGCAAGATTGATACTATAATAGCATGGAACAATAAAAAACTATAGATACACTGGAGACGTATCAGTATTCCTATCACATACGCGCTCCATATATGCACCTTATTCTTTTTGTCCAATATTACACACGCATACAGGTTTGAAGCGTTTGCCGTATTACCATGAATCACACACGCATTTAAACGGAACCATGTGTGGTACTGCTGGAAATCCCACGCGCATATGAGATGCAACCATGTGTTCGTTCGTTGAGCATTGCAAACTTTCCCATCAAAGAACCGTCTGTTCTATAGTTTTCCATTGCACATGCTGTTTTCTTTCTAATCGTGTGTACATTATTTTATTCTCTCCTGTTTAATTTTATTTTTCTCTGTAATTTATTATTTGAATTGATTTTTTTAATTTTGAATTATGAAACATGGAACTCAAATTATCAGCACAATGTTTCAACAACCAATCCATAAATAAAATTCTTAGTACAATATTTTCAGTAGTTACAGGATTAGGCAACAATTAACTATGATGAACCACAATATTTAGAGATGGTAAAGGTGAAAAGAGAAGTGTAAATCATTTTGGCTGTCGATGGTATTGAAGAAGTGGAATGCCCATAATGTGCCCTCATGCATGCCAAAGGCGCACACAACTTTTGTCCAAGCCCTTGTGACGATCGCCTGCCCATCCTTCACCGCATTCAGGAAGACTTCTAGACCATTATAATGGAAGTATGAATTATATACTTTGACCTTAGTTTTCTCCACTCTGGTCATGTAGTTTGCAAGGTAATCATCAGTAAATTGCTTCGGAAACCACTGAAAAGAGAAAACTTTCAGATATTCATGTCTAATAGATTAACTCATTGTGGGCAGGGTGAAAAGGTAACAAATTACTTACCATCCTAATGTTCATTGTTGTCTTGGATAAAGTGTAAATAAAGAGTTTAATTCCCATCACCCGTCTCTTTCGCCTAACAATCTTTCTTAGTTTCCTCACTTGACGCTTGTTCATGAATATCTCATTGCCCCATACGCAAAAGGGGTCGAAGCGTGGATCAGTAGCGCTGATATATGTACCTATAGGCAACCAGTAAATGATAGAAGCTAAACTGCAATTGCACAAATGATGTAAAACGCTACTCCCTCCATACCTAAATACATGTCTTTTTAGAGATTTCAATATGAACTACATACGGATGTATATAGACATAGTTTGGAATGTAGATTCACTCATTTTACTCCATATGTAGTCTATATTGGAATCTCCAAAAAGACTTATATTCAGGAACGGAGGGAGTATAAGACATGGGATGCAGCTAACCTCGACGGCAAACAATAGCATCACCCATTGTGGCCATGCCTAAGTACATGGAAAGTCAATGTTAACTACAACAGGGTTAACATCCACAAAAAATAGCAAATGGTAATAAAACGACAACATCTGTAGTGATATCTTCATTGCGAAGAGTAGCACGGTAGCAAAGGGATGGATTAGAAAAATGGATAGAACTGTTTACTACAACAGGCTTAACAGTAACCTAAGTCAAGTATTGTAAATTTGTAGCTGGTATTGGTGAAATTAAGCTGGATAGTTCGTACCTGAACATCACACAGTGTGCAGTACTGAAATAAACAAGGCATGTGTTAACTACAGACAATCTAGTATAGCCATTGAAACAGGTACTGATGAAATTGAAATTGATAGAGTTAAACATCGCAAGGCAAGTGCTGCTAGAGCAGAGAATGACCCAGTTGTCTATAAAAAGGTAGGGAAAATAGCTAAGACGGGTTAGGCGTGTTTACTTCAACATGCTTAATACGTCAACCATACAAAACATAGCCATTGCAACTGGTATTGGTAAAATTGAACTATTCAGTTCATACTTGGTAAATCCTGAGGGGTAGTTGCTGGGCCACTTTATCTGGGCCTAAGCCCGCCCCAAGTCAGGGACGTCAGATGCGAGGTGTTCCTCCGGTTCGAAGTGTGGGTCAGTGCCGCGCACATGTGTACCTACAAGAAGCAAGTAAATGTTACAAGCTAAACTGCAATTGCACAAATGATGTAAAATACTATAAGACATGGGATGCAACTAACCTCTACAGCAAATGATAGCATCGCCCATTGTGGCCCTACGTAAGTACATAGAAAGGCATGTTAACTACAACCGGGTTAACCTCCACCAAAAATAGCAAACTGTAATAAAACGACAACATCTCTAGTGATATCTTCATTGCGAAGAGTAGCACGGTAGCAAAGGGATAGATTAAAAATTGATAGAACTATTAACTACAACAGGCTTAACAGCAGCGGAAGTCATGTATTGTAAGTTTGTAGCAGGTGTTGGTGAAATTGAGCTGGACAGTTCATACTTGAACATCACACAGTGTGCAGTACTGAAATAACCAAGGCACGTTTAACTATAGATAACCTAGTATAGCCATTGAAATTGGTACTGATAAAATTGAAATTGACAGAGTTAAACATCACAAGGCAAGTGCTGCTAGAGCAGAGAATGGCCCAGTTGTCTATAAAAAGGTTGGGAAAATAGCTAAGACGTGTTAGGGGTGTTTACTACAACATGCTTAATACATCAACCGTACAAAACATAGCCATTGCAATTGGTATTTGTAAAATTGAATTGGTCAGTTCATACTTGGTAAATCCTGATGGGTAGTTGCTGGGGCACTTCATTTGGGCCAGAGCCTGCCGTATGTCGGCGACATCGAAGGCGAGGTGTTCCTCTGGGTCGACACGCACAACGACCATCACGCCATCGACCACCATCATCTCCTCGTCCTCCACGTGATATATGGTTGGGCTTAAGCGGCGATGCTCTGGAGTAGGGGTGGTGGGGATTTGGAGGCATGAGGATGTTTTGCAGGCGCCATTTAAGCAATCCGGTTGGGGCCGTGATAGAGATGGGTGGATTACCTGACCGGATCGACGAGGCTCGGGCAGAACGTAGATGTGGTTGAAGCTGTGGTTGCGGCGGGGGTGGTTTGAGCTGCTGGGAGGGGGGAGGGTGGGGAGATACTGCAGAAATGTGATGGGTGGGGATGTGGTGGGAGGAATAAATTCTGAAATCACACGCCTACTGAGAATTTTGCTGCGAAATTAGAAACTTAGGCAGGCAAAACACACAACACATACGAAGCGCGTTAAATACTCATGTGCGAGAAAAGAGAAAATTGGCGGATCCCGTCTCCAAAAAATTCTACACGTGTGTTTGATTAAATTGGTCAAGGGCAGTCGTAATGATACGCATGCGTTATTAGAAAACATCGCACAGGTAACTGACTTATGGATCATTGACGCAAAAAACGCACACGGTACGCCATAGAAACCATGTGTTTTGATCTTCTAATAATTCTTATATCTATCAGCATCTACAGCCGCACTTGCAAATTTAAAAATCTCTTTCATTGTAGCAGGGTTATTCAACATACATGAATGAGGCAAAGGTGACACTCGATGAACAATCATCGGTTTATGAAATGCAATCACGTGTCAACCTGCTTCACTCACACAGCCAGAATTGACCTATGCAACAAAGAGAAGCTTGCTGCCATCCACCGGCACTGCTATTTAAGCCGGTGTGCGGCCAGCTCGCGCGACGAGGTCGGACTAAAAACCAGCTGCGGCCAACTCGTGTCTTGCGCACGTGTCGGAGCAGAAGCACGCTGTGCAGAGATGCGAGAGGAAGAAGCTTCGGGTGGCTACGGGTGGGCAGCTATGACCCGGCTGGGTCAACTTTTTTTAACCGGGCGAACATTTAGGGAGGATTTAGGGCCGGGGTCCAGCTATAAAACTTCAACGAACACATGCTAAGCAACACTCAAAGCCCTAAAAGGATGTCGCTTATCGACATTGTACGTTAATACATACCAACTTAAATTCCTAGATACTGGTCATTTGCTCTAAAACTAGTAAGTAGTACTGGTAGACGCTCATAATTAATTAAACAAACTTACAGGCGGCACACACACTAACTACATTTCACATGCTGGCCAGACGTAATTGTTCTTGTTCCCGACCTTGTCGGCGGTAGCCCACCGTGCTTGCATCTCTACACAACTCTCATCAGCGTCGCGGTAGCTACCACCGTGATCCTGGCAGGTGGAGGCATCGGGGCATGCTGGCCAGACGCCGTCATTCTCCTTCCCCGCCTTGTCAGTGGCAGGCCACCGTGCTTGGATCTCCTCTGAGCTCTCCTTAGCAACACATGCGGCCTCTTCTTTCTTGTGGCATCGGGACTCTCTTTTCTTGATTGTCTTTTGCCTTTTCCGCATCTTCTGTGCGGCATTGGCCGCCTCTTGCTCCACCGCCCATTCAGCCTTGGCAGCTTCAAAGTCTGCCCACGTAGATGTGTGGCCATGGTCGGCGATGAACTCGATGCGGTGGGATGCCATCGCTTCCATACCATTTAGTGTGCGGTCACGGGCAATGAGGAACTCAACACCGCTCGATGCCATCGCTTCCTTACCATTTAGTGTGTGGAGCGATGACATAATTGCCTAAATATGGTAAATGAGCCCAGGAAAGTGCCAAATTTGAACATGGTGATTTGTAGGGTATATCTTGATTGTAGAAAAACACTCAAGGACAAAGGACGAAGGAAATTTGGATTCCACTTCAATCTTGGTGCTTTCCCTCTCAAAACCACGAAAATTCCTCGATGATGGTTCGATTTATGAAGAGCATGCATGATGATATAAGCCAAACCTTCTCAAATTTTTGCTAGGGCATGGTGAGTCCATACCATGGCACCATGCCAGGCATCACTAACGGTGTCCTGGATAAGGGGGTACTAACCCAGCCGGCCCATTCTCCTCAAGCTAGGCCAGCAAGCCACCACTCATGATCAAGATGGACACCGGAAGCCATATGCAGGAGGCATGATGGAGTCTACCTCCCCCGAAGACTTGACGTATACTCCAAGATCTCTATCGTCGCCTAGCTCGTAGTTACCGACCATGTAACCCTAGATACCTCCCTGGTGTGTATATAAGCAGAGGGTTTAGCCTGTAGGGAGGACATCAACACAAATCATTCACCTAGCCCTAGAGTTAGATGATACATCACGATCTCGAGGTTGATCATCTCTGTACTAGATACATCTCCATTGACATAAACAAGAGTAGGACGTAGAGTTTTACCTCCATCAAGAGGGCCCGAACCTGGGTACACATCGTCTCCTTCGTTCCTGTTACCCTCGATCCGAGATCCATAGCTCGGGACCCCCTACCCTGAGGTCTGCCAGTTTTAACACCAACACTGGTGCTTTCATTGAGAGCCCCGCGATACGATCACCAGAACGATTGCTGGCTCATTTGCAGATCAACTGCTCCAATGGGCTCGGGAGCGTTTTCGCCCCCGGCCAGCTCTTTGTGTTCGGCAGCATGATATTTTGCGCCGACTCGACAGGTCATCTAGCCTCTGTCGAGAACTACGCCCCAGGTCGGATCGTGACCTTTGGTGGCCTTGAGTACACCGCGGATTCCCGTGGAGAGCTCGTCTTGTCGAGATGGGCTCCCGGCCGAATTGAGAGCGCCCCTGGCCCCAGAGGCTCAACTCTGGAACCGATTTCTATCGCGGCGTCATTAGAGACCCAATACGTAACTACCTCGGCTGATCCCCTCCCGATCTCGAGTCCGGATGTGGATTCGGCTCTCACATTGGAAACTATGTCAGGATCAGAACTGACCTCGTCGCAGAACTCAGAGTTATTCCCGGATCCCCTTCGCGCTAAAGATATGTCAAGTTACACTCCAGGCATACTTCAAGTCAGCCCAGCCTATAACACAACGATAGATTTCGAAGAGCTGTCTCACCTCAATGAGATGCTCGATCGTATCCAGAGCATGTCCATCTCGGACGGTAAGACTTCAGTCTATGATCGGATTGGACTTAAAGCCGACGATCGGGACATTTACGTCCCACCCACCACCCACCTAGTCACCACAGTCGATGACTTAACGGACGTACTAGACTACGGTGATGCCTCGGACATGGATGAAGATGCCGATGGCCCCGCAGAAGACACCTCGCCCATGGTAAACACCGGCAGGTGGACGGCCACATCTTCCTATGATGTGCACATGGTGGATACCCCGAATACCCCTCCAAGACATCGCCGAATACGCAGAAGAGGCAACAATGGGGAACCTAGCGGAAATAATGCAACCGCCAATAATGGCGACGTAGAAGCCGGTGATGCCAATAACCCCTAGGAAGACCATCAAGCTTCCCCAAGGCGGAATGGCACGCCTAATGGACATATGGAGGATTCAGCTCCCGATGATCTCTTTGAAGGGGCCGATGACAACTACATGTCGGAATCCAAGGAGGACGAAAGCCTCGGTACCGAGGACTTTGTCATCCCCGAAGACCCATCCGAGCAAGAGCGCTTCCGGCGGCGCCTCATTACAACAGCCAGAAGCATGAAACACAAGCAGCGACATCTGAAGGCAAATACCGATGCACTAAACGAAAAGTGGGTCAAAGTGCTCTCTACCGAGCAAGACATGGAAGACCGGCGCCATAGCGCGCCGAAGTCATACCCACGTAGGTGTCTCCTATTGGAGTTCGATGAGGAGTTCACCGACGACCATGTCCGACCCCCTAGAGGGCGAGACAGGCCAATACGGGAAAACCTCAACAGCCGGCCACCTCCGCGCCGTTATGGCAAGGACCCCGTGGATTACTTAGACCCTCATGACGTTCGACGTCGCATCGAGGCCAACAGGGCACCCCCTTGGTCCATCTATGGATCAAGGGGACGCACGCCCGCAGGGCTCGATAGCTACGATGCCTGGATGGACAGGAACGACCGTGCCTGAGATTAGGCTTATTCACGGCATTCGCCCGACCTCCATGGAGATGCTCCTCGGTTCCGAGGTCTGGCTCACCCAATCTGCTTCACAGACAGGGTGATGGAACATCAGTTCCCCGAAGGATTCAAGCCCATCAACATAGAATCATACGATGGCACCGCCGATCCAACAGTGTGGATCGACGATTTCCTTCTACACATACACATGGCCAATGGAGATGAGCTCAATGCCATTAAATATTTGCCGCTCAAACTAAAGGGGCCGGCAAGGCATTATCTTAATAGCCTGCCTCCACACTCTATTGGCGGCTGAGCGGCCCTCGAAGACGCCTTTAGAGCAAACTTCAAAGGCACATAGGTCCGGCCTCCGGACGCCGACGACTTCAGTCATGTTACCCAGCAGTGAGGCAAATCAGCTCGAAAGTTCTGGAACAGGTTCCTCACTAAGAAGAACCAAATCATAGACTGCTCTGAAGCTTAGGCCATCGCCACATTCAAAAACAATATTCGAGATGAATGGTTGGCCCGTCAGCTCGGTCAAGACAATCCGAGGACTATGGATGCTCTCACCTCACTGATGACTCGCTTCTGTGTGGGAGAGGATAGCTGGCTCTCCCGCATCTCTCACAATGGCGAGGCAGGCACGTCGGAAACGCTCGACGCCAATGGAAAACCAAAGCGCAATAAAAACAAGCACATGCATAAAAATGGCGGCAGCAATACAAAAGATGCCGCGGTAAACGCAGGCTTCACTGGTCCTAAATCAGGGAAGAAAGACGGACCTAGCCAGCTTGATAGACTCCTGGGCCACCCATGCGGAATCCACGACACTCAGGACAAACCAGCAACCCACACTAATAGGAATTGATGGGTCTTCAAACAAGCTGGCAAGGTAGCGGCAGAGGGTCCAGGTAAAACCCAAAACCGCAGTGATGACGAGGATGAACCTCGGAAGCCTAATAATGGAGGCCAAAAGAAATTTCCTGATGAGGTGACTGAGGTCAATATGATCTATGTTACCCACATTCCTAAAAAGGAAAGGAAGCGAGCACTTTGGGATGTCTACACGTGGGAGCCAGTTGCCTCGAAGTTCAACCCTTGGTCGGCTTGTCCGATCACTTATGATAAGCATGACCATCCGACCAGCACCAGGCATGGGGGATTGGTAGCACTCATCCTGGACCAAATTTTCGATGGTTACCATTTGACACGGGTCCTTATGGACGGAGGCAGTACCCTCAACCTCATTTACAAGGACATGGTCAGGAAGATGGGCATCGACTCATCTCGGATCAAACCAAGCACTACCACCTTTAAAGGTGTCATTCCAGGCGTCGAAGCACGCTACACCGGAACGGTCACCTTGGAGGTCGTCTTCGGCTCTCCCGAGAACTTCAGAAGCAAAGAGTTAATCTTCGATATTGTCCCCTTGTAGAGCGAAAACCACGCGCTTTTAGGGCGCACCACATTCGCACGCTTCAATGCGATCCCACACTATGCCTATCTCAAGCTCAAAATGCCAGGACCCAATGGTGTTATCATAGTTAATGGTAACACCGAACGCTCACTCCGGACTAAAGGTGGAGATCACCCGTGTTAAATGAAGGGCTTTAATTTTCAGCCAAAGTGCGTTATGGCCTAGACCTCGGCTTATTAGGCTGACCACTTCCCATACTAGGGGCTGGTCATCAGCCCCCACAGTCAAACTCCTGGGACTACTTGAAAGCTCTCAAGCCACTATAGTCTGATTGCCTCGTTCCTATGAGCAGAAGACCGCCTCCGGGCACCGAGACGTCGGCTAAGGGTCAAACCTGCACCTTGGAACACCCCTTGTATAATTTACACTCAGGCTGAAGCCGATGACTGGCCACTTTTAGGTTAAAAGAGTCACCCAAAAGGTAAAAATAATTAAAAGCACACGTGGAATCTAAAGCCAAAGTCGTTCAAGCAAAAGATAATGTTTTGTATATTCGATAAACTTCGGCATTTCGAAGCGCTACTTAATAATACAACATGTCTTTTGGATATGCCTCCTCGGTCATCCGAGCTCCCTCCTCCACCTCGGGATAAAACTGCTCCGCAGTGCAAGGCTTGTCTTCAGGCAGACCCTTGGCCATCATCACGGCGTCGACCTTGCGCCAGTGCGTCTTCACACAGGCGTATGCCCTCCATGCTCCTTCAAAGCATGCAGACCTCTTCCAGTTATCGGCACACGCAAGGCTGCCCGGTAGGGCATCGGAAGGCCACAGTGCGACGCAGAGGTCTTGTAGCACCGGCCTCGCCAAGCAGAGCAGCTCGGCCAGCTGATTCATTCGATTGTTGATCAGCTGCGATGCTGGAGACCCCAGGAATTTTCCCCAGAAGGCCTTCTCCGCTTTGTGACCCGCCAACTATTTGAAGTGCGCCACATCATCCACTGCGCTCTGTGGGAGATCCGCGAAGACTTCTGCGGAATGCCACAACTGGGTGAGCTCGACACACCCTTTGCTGAAAAACACACACTGCAATAAGTATTGCTTACCCGAGGTGATCTACTCCAACTGCTGGAGCACCTCGCGGTCCGCCCGAGCTGCGGTCTTGAGATCGAAATGGGCAAGATGGAGCTTCTCAAGATCCTCCTTTATTTTTTGCCCCTCTGCCTGAAGCTCATTGCGTGCCTTGAACACGCCCTTCAGGGTCTCCTCAACCTCAAGGACCCGCGCCCGTTCCCTGTTGATATCTCTCCAACGTATTTATAACTTTTGATTGTTCCATGCTATTATATTATCCATCTTGGATGTTTTATATGCATTATGGTGCTATTTTATATCATTTTTTGGGACTACCCTATTAACCTAGTGCCAAGTGCCAGTTGCTGTTTTTGTATTTTACAGAAAATCAATACCAAACGGATTCCAAACAAAACGAAACTTTTTGATGATTTTTCTTGGACCAGAAGAAACCTAGGAAGCTTCGGGAGGAGGCCAGAAGGCCCACGGGTGAGCCAGAAGCTCACCAGGCGCGCCCTAGGGGAGGCGCCCTATGAGCTTGTGGGCCCCCTGTGGCACCCCTAACCCTAATCTCAGCTCTATAAATACCCAAATATTCCCTTTACACCGAGGGGCACACCAAAAATGCTTTTTCGCTGCCGCAAGCTTCTGTTCCCGCGAGATCCCATCTTGGGGCCTTTTCTCGCACTCTGCTGGAGGGAGATTCAATCACGGAGGGCGTCTACATCAACGTTGATTCCCTTCTGATGATGTGTGAGTAGTTTACCACCGACCTACGGGTCCATAGCTAGTAGCTAGATGGCTTCTTTTCTCTCTTTGATCTTCAATACAATGTTCTCCTCGATGTTCTTGGAGATCTATTCGATGTAATCTTCTTTTTGGTTGTGTTTGTTGAGATCCAATAAATTGTGGGTTTATGATCAGATTATCTATCAATATTATTTGAGTCTTCCATGAACTCTTTTATGCATGATTAAGATAGCTTTGTATTTCTCTCCGATCTATTGATTTGGTTTGGCCAACTAGATTGATTTTTCTTGCAATGGGAGAGATGCTTTGTAGTGGGTTCAATCTTGCGGTGTCCTCACACAGTGACAGAAGGGGTAGCGAGGCACGTATTTGTATTGTTGCTACTAAGGATAAAAAGATGGGGTTTATTTCATACTGATTGGATCTATCCCTCTACGTCATGTCATCTTGCTTAAGGCGTTACTCCGTTCTTGTTAACTTAATACACTAGATGCATGCTGGAAAGCGGTCGACGTGTGGAGTAATAGTAGTAGATGCAGGCAGGAGTCGGTCTACTTGTCACAGATGTGATGCCTATATTCATGATCATTGCCTTGGATATCGTCATAATTATGCGCTTTTCTATCAATTGCTCAACAGTAATTTGTTTACCCACCGTATGTGTTCTTTCAAGAGAGAGGCCTCTAGTGAAAACTATCGCCCCCGGGTCTATTTCTATCATATCATTTTCAGATCTATAAAATCAAAAACACAAAAATACCTTCCTGCAATTTATTTACCTTTACTTTATTTTGCACTTTTACTTATCTTTTATATCAATGTCTACCAGATCTCATCCTTGCAAGTGACCGTGAAGGGATTGACAACCCATTTTTCGAGTTGGGTGCAAGTATTTGTTTGTCTGTGCAGGTGCATCTATTGGGGACTTGTGTGTTCCTCCTACTGGATTGATACCTTGGTTCTTAACCGAGGGAAATACTTATCTCTAGTTTGTTGCATCACCCTTTCCCCTTCAAGGGAAAACCAACGCAAGCTCAAGAAGTAGCAGATGTCTGCGGCCACCTTCTCGGTGCCTCGGGCCTCTTCTGCCTTCGCGGCAGCAGCCTTGTGCTGCTTCACCTCTTGCCGAGCTTTTTTGAGCTCGATCTTGAGAGTCTCAACCTTAGCTAATGCTGCTGTCATTAGAATAGTTCAGCCTTAGCACAACTCATCATGCCTCTTCCATGCAAAATAACATACAAGTTTGACTTGCTTACCTTGAGACTACTCAAATCTCTTGTTCATCAGGTTGAGGTCCTCTTGGGACCTCTCAAGCTTCCGGTTCATCTCCACTATCTCGTCAGAGATGAAGTCCGGAGCCGAATTGAAAGCTGCCAACACAACTCCTTATTACAAAAGCTCACATTCAAAACAATCGAAGACCCAGGACGACTGCCTTAAATCATTGACCTGGGGGCTACATTACGGGCTCCTATCAGTCTTTTACAACCCCAATGCCTGTTTCTTGAAACCAACTTTGGGCTTGGGGGCTAATCACGCGCTAAGCCTTTTAGAAGGTTGTAATGACATGTCTTCAGACAAATACTCAAATCCTTAATAAACCACATAAAAGGATAGAAGCATACCTCAAAGCTTGTTATGAGGCTTTTGAAGGCCTCACGGAGGTCGGGCCCCACGGACCGGAAACCCTGCAATTCCGCACCTATGGAGGCGCGGTGCTCTTCCTTATGGGAGGAACCCTTTAAGGCCTCCTCCACCTCCTCGATCCACTCTCCACTAGCCCGTCCTTGGGCAGTCGGTGGGGGTGGCGGAATGACTTTAGACCCAGGCGCCAGTGTGTGGGCCTGGGTGATCTCCACTTGTGGGGGCGGAGCTGAAGCAGATACCGGCTGGACTAGTGACCGGCCCAGCCCCTCTTCTATGACCTCGGGGCACTTCTCCCCTGGGTCTTGATGGGTCGAGGTGTCGACCTCGGCCCTGGTGGCCACCTCCTCGGCCCCTGTCGTGTTGACGTCAGGGGCCAGGGTGGACGTCGCCTCCCTAGCCCGTCATGCACTGGGGGAGGATCAGGAGGCTTTGGAGTCTCGCTGGCAGATGGTAACCCGCTCGACGAGCCGCTGGGGAGCATCTTTGGTGGGCTGCAAGAGAAACTCCCTATGAGTTTTCCTTTGCTAAATAAAATTGGTCAAATAAAAAGACAAGAACATGAAAACAACAGCTTACCCTTTTGGCGCCGCCTTTTTCCTCCCCATCGCAAGGAGGTCTTCTTCCGAGTCACCAAAGAGTTCGATTGTCTCCGGCACTTTGCCGGCACCCCTGGCCGAGGTCCTTCTTGGCCTCTTCACACCCTTGGGCTACGTGCCAGCTTCACCGTCCTCTGACACCCCCTCTTCCCTTTTGGAGGATGGATATCCTTGTTGTCATGCACCTCCGCGTCGCTGTCATGGGCAACGGAGGTGTGAGTCTCTTCAGACCGGGTGACCAAAGTCTCCCAGGCCTGAGCACCTGGCTTGCCCTTCTAGGACTTCGTCCCTTCGGGGGCCACCACATGCGTCTCCTTGGTCAGGAGCATGGCAAGCAGGGGGGACTGCTGCTCCTCCGGTAGCGGAGTTGGGCATCGCATGTTCTCTACCCATGTCAGCCACTTCTGCAAAGCATCAAGCATAATGATTCATTAAAACCTACTCTTCGGAGGACAAACATAATAATTTGTGAGTAAAATCACTTACCGGGGTGGCTTCATAACCATCCTCGAGGTCGCGGTCCTCGAATTCCTTGAGGATCTTGTCCTTGGCCAGCTTCATGAGTTTGGACCACATGGCGGCCAAGGTGGAGCAGAAGAAGGCGGTTAGGGGGGCCATGTCCTCGGGCTTTTGCACCCACATCAGGGTAGCCCAGAGTTGGAGAGGGAGCATGCGGTAGTTGAGCATGATGTTGATGATGTCCATGAGCTCGACCTTCCCCTTGGTGGACCACCACTTGACCCTATTGACCAGGGCATCCGTCTCCTTCTGATTTCCCTAGGCGACGCTCTTCTCCTTCCAGGATTTCAGCTTCTCGGGAGGCCTGGCCGCGAATGCTGGGACTCCAGCCTAGCCAGAGGCAAGTAGCTCGATGATGTAGAACCACCCCCATTGCCACTCGTTCACTGTTTAGATGAAGGTGCCCTTGAACCAGTCGGCCCCTTGATTTTTGCTGATCATAGCCCCGCCACACTCCACGAGGTCGGAGCCACTTAACTTCGACTTGATCCCGAAGATCTTCAGCCATAGGCCAAAGTGTGGCTCGCAGCGGAGGAAGGCCTCACAGACCGTGATGAAGGCGGCAAGGTGAAGGATGGAGTTTGGGGCCAGATGATGAAAATCCAGCCCGTAGTAATATAAGATCCCGCGCACGAAGGGGTGCAGCGGAACCCCAGTCCTCTGATGAGGTTGGGGACGAAAACCACCCGCTTCCAGGCATTGGGAGCAGGCACCTGCTGGCCAGCGGCAGGAGCACGGGCGGTGATGTCATTAGACAAGTACCCCGCATTATGCAGCTCCTGGATGGTCTCCTCGGTCATGATGGAGCCACCCCAGTGCCCTTGGAGGGTCTTGGCCATGGCTGGCGGGGGAGGCTAGACTCGATAAAGGAAAGGAATCAGATCTGGGTGCCGGAGCTAGACGAAGCAGTAGCAGGGGAGAATGGGAGCGTGGTCAGTTTCTTTGTCCACCCCTTTGCTCTTATGGGCCTGTGAAAGGCCAAGCGTCCCCCTTGCTACACCGATAAACTCGCTACTCCCATCAAAGATGCCGTTGAGCGCATGGGGGGGAAGCAAAATCTTGCTAATATCCCTAAAAAAGCGGGCACGATCTCTGTTTCGAAAGGACGTGCCAGTATAAAGTTTGCCTCGAGCCGTGATTTAGGGGGAAGCAGTAACTGCTCAAGCCTTTCGCGCGGCGGGTCGCTTCGAAAGAGTTGTCAGACGACGTGGTGCCGAGGTGTTTAGTCTTCAAGGCTAAGATACCCAATCTCTTCGGGCAGATGGGGCAGGTTCAGTCGTGCTTCGGCTCGTGCCACTCCTTTTGAAGGGGTGGTAGAGAATTACAGAGAGGAACTCGTCTGTCGAGCCGAGGACTCCGGATCCGAGGTCATTGATATCAGGAAGACTGTCCTCGGCATAGAGTTCGGGGGCTACTAACTGTGTCCTGGATAAGGGGGTACTAACCCAGCCGGCCCATTCTCCTCGGGCTGGGCCGGCAAGCCACCACTCGTGATCAAGATGGACTCCGGAAGCCGTATGCAGGAGGCGTGATGGAGGCTACCTCCCCCGAAGACTTGACATATACTCCAAGATCTCTGCCGCCGCCTAGGTCGTAGTTACCGACCTTGTAACCCTAGATACCCTCCTTGGCATGTATATAAGCTAGAGGATTTAGCCCATAGGGAGCACATCAACACAAATCATTCACCTAGCCCTAGAGTTAGACGATACATCACGATCTCGAGGTAGATCAACTCTGTACTCGATACATCTCCTGATATAAACAAGAGCAGGACATAGGGTTTTACCTCTATCAAGAGGGCCCGAACCTGGGTAAACATCGTCTCCTTCGTTCCTGTTAACCTCGATCCGAGATACACAGCTCGGAACCCCCTACCCCGAGGTTTGCCGGTTTTTCAAGCATGTTTTTCATTTTTCTATAGTTGAAAAACCAATAAATGACACGTTTGTGGTTGACACTTGCCACACATATCCTTGAAATCTTTGTCCATTCCTTGTAAAAGGCATGAAAAATTACTAAATACCACGAGCATGATTTTTTTGGACCATTTTTGTGCACTTTTTCATGCACCAATTTTCTGAATTTGAATTATGTGCATTAATGCCTAGAAAATGCACATAATGGACTAAATATAGTAAATGAGCTCGGAAAAGTGCCAAATTTGCACACAGTGCATTGGAGGGGGTATATTGATCGTATAAAAAATTGAAGGACAAACGGCAAAGGAAATATGGATTCCCCTTCAATCTTGGTGATTTCCCTCTTGAAACCATGAAACTTCCTCGGCGATGGTTCGGTTTACGAAGAGCAAGCATGATGACATAAGCCAAACCTTCTCAAATTTTTACCTGGGCATGGTGAGGCCATACCATGGCACCATTCACTACTGCATGATGGTCCAAACGCAACACTACAATCAAAGACCCTTCGACGAAAGTGTGTGTGATGCATTAATTGCAAATGGTGTTGTACAAAAATGGTCAAAAAAGATACAAAACGTTTGCGATGGGGGAGACATCAAACATGGTTAATCCAGAAGAACTGTTTGCGATGAGCTAGAACAACAGAAACGAGCAGCCATATCAAGGTGTGTGTGCGATATACAGCATACAGTTCACTCCGATGAACTGTTTGCGATTAGGGAACGCAACAGAAACGGTCAGCGAGATCAAGGTGTGTGCGATATACGGCATACGGTTCACTCGGATGAACTGTTTTCGATTAGGCAACACAAAAAAAAGGTTAGCCAGATCAAGGGTGTGTGCGATTGACGGCATACACTTCACACGGATAAACTGTTTGCGATTAGCCACAAAAAACAGAAACAGTCAGACAAATAAGGTGTGTGCGCTAGACAGGCACACATTTTAATTAAAAGATGCATGCATGATGGTAATAACGAGCGTGCACGGTTGATGGAACAAGTCGTGTGCTGACATCGCCTATTGCAGTGCACCCTATGGTGCAAACGCCACGTACGCATCCGAGAACGCGTGCCCACGTTACGCCATCCGGGAATCGTGCTGCACTACGAAACTAGAACCGTCAACAAATTTTGAGCTTGCTTCCCGTCACATTCCAAATTACTACCACGCTATATTTAATTGCGAACCTGTTCACACCGATCAAAACCTAAATGGTTTCCCACTTAGTAGCGTATTACTCAGTTATAAATACTACCTACTCCAGGATGACTGCACATTCCTCCTCAATCCCTCATCAACAAAAATAAAAGTCTTTCATTGTTGTTCCCTTCCATCTGCCATGGCCCGCATGAGTTCTAGGTCGAGAAATTACTACCAGGGAGAGGCGAGCATGAAAGCGGAAGCACGAGAGATGTCCCGCCTCACCAGGAAAGCAATCGACATGTCCCGCCGCGTCACCGTAGTAGCACAGAGGTCCCATTGCACCGTCGAAGCGGCAGAGTCGTCCGGCCGTGTCGCTGAAGTAGCAGAGATGTCCTGCCGCGCTGCGGATGCAGCAGAGATGTCCCGCCGCACTGCAGTGGCCTGTGAAAATGTCTCGCGGCCAGGCGAGGACTCTCACAGGCACATGCGCACTATGCTTGATAACCTGATGGATCGGATCTCCGACTGGATGAAGCTGCAGGACGAGATGAATGCCTCATTTGAAAATGCTACCGGCGTCATCCGGCGACTAAGGGAGGACAAGGCGAAGCTCCGCACCGAGTGCGGCCTGCTGAGGGCGAAGATCGTCGGAAGTGCGAAGCAGGAGGAGGAGACCACTGCCTTGTTGAAGAGGACCGGCGACATCGTCAAGAAACTTATGGACGAGAATGCCATGCTCCGCATCGAGCGCAAAAAGCTGGTGGAGGAATCCGTGGATGCTTCCAAGCAACGTATTGAGGACATGAAAGAGATCATCGCCGCTCGCCGCGAGAACTAGTCTCTGCGCCCTTGCAGCAACGCATCGAGAAAGTAGAGATCAGCGAGCCAGATCATTGTTTGCATCTTCCTTCTTCTTTTGCCCTTGTGTATTTTGGGCGTTGCCGCATGAGGCATTTTTAATTATCTTCCTAAATAGTAGTATGTAAGACAATTATTAACCACTGTCACCATCATTATATTTATATCAGTCTTGCTATAAGTCTCAGTCGATGCTATATATGTCCGTGAGATCTTACATCAAGATCCGTGCAAAATTTTCTTTTCAGATTTTCTTTTTTCTCTCTTAAATCTCAGTCGAGTGAGACATAGCAACACCATAAAACAAGGGCTCGGGCGTCATTAATGGAGAAGTTGGGAGAGAGGTGGGCGGCGGAAGGAGGTCAAAGGGCTCACCTCCGGATAAGCACGCACAGGGGTCTGCTCGCACGCCTCTCATACTCAAATAGCTACCTCGCACGACGCCTCCTAGAGAATAAAAAAGGGACGTGTGGCGGCACGTAAATGGTTAGTAGAACACCCATGGTTTCAATAATACATGTTTTTTTGATTGTAACGTGACAGCTCTTGTTCGAAAATGACTTTGCTGATTTTAATGTGTGCGCCTTCGCAAATCAGACAAAAAATTTACCACAGCATGTTGGTGCCATGTGAAGGCAACATGCTGAGTTTCATGATTTTCAGGCGAGTTTTCGATTTACAGGAATTTAAAAACCAAGTTTCTGTACTTTTCGGCCTAGCCACGACGCCTAGATGTTTGAAATTCATTCCCATTTCTTGCATGGGACCTAAACATTCACTCAAGGACAGACATATGATTTTTGAACCAGCTTTGGTGCACTGGAGCATGTGCATGTAGTTCAAATTTGAATTATGCACATTAAATGCCTATAAAACTCAGATAATGTATAAAAAGGCCAAACAAACCCGGATTAATTCCTAAAATTAGCACGATACTCCTATTGGTCTATGTTGCCTATGTAAAAAAATCAAGGCGAGAAGAGGCGGTCTATGTCGTTTCGTACACAGAGGTGAAGCTCCGTTTTGTAAGAAGCTTGCACCAAAACTTGTCCCAAATCAGACGAATTTTTTACCACAACATGTTGGTGCCATGTCATGAGACCATGCCAAGTTGCATGACTTTCGAGCGAGTTTTGGATTGACAGGAATATAAAAACCAAGTTTCTCAATGTTTCCGCCCGAGCCACGACGCCCAAATGTTTGAAATTCCTTCCCATTTCTTGCATGGGACCTAAACATTCACTTAAGGACACACATATGATTTTTCAACCAACTTTGGTGCACTGGAGCATGTGCATGTAGTTCAAATTTGAATTATGCACATTAAATGCCTATAAAACTCAGTTAATGCATAAAAAGGCCAGACGAACCCGGATTAATTCCTAAAATTAGCACGATACTCCTATTAGTCTATGTTGCCTCTGTAAAAAATATCAAGGCAGGAAGAGGCGGTCTATGTCGTTTCGCACACAGAGGTGACACGTCCCCTCTCAGACCCATAAGACTTCTTAAGAGAAGCTCCGTTTTGTACGAAGCTTACACCAGAACTTGTGCCAAACTGGATTTTTTTACCACAACATGTTGGTGCGATTTCATGATACCATGCCAAGTTTCGTGTTTTTGAGGTGAATTTTTGGATTTACAAGAATTTAAAAACCAAGTATCTCAATGTTTCCAGCCGAGCCACAATGCCGAGGTGTTTGAAATTCAGTCCCATTTCTTGCATGGGATCTAAACATTCAGCCAAGGACACATATATGATTTTTCAAATCATTTTAGTGCACTCGAGCATGTGCTTGTAGTTCAAATTTGAATTATGCACATTAAATGCCTAGAAACTCAATTAATACATTAAAAATGCCAAACAAACCCTGAATAATTGCAAATTTTAACACGCCACTCAAATAGTTGCATGTTCACTACAGATAAATGTTCTAGCAATTCAAACACCATCCTTTCCCTCTGTAACACCATTTTGTCTTCCAAATCAAAATAAAAATAATCAGGTACACCATAAACAGTTTACTAGCAAGAAACATGTGCGATGCGATATGACACACCCTCTTGTATGGCTTATGCCGGAAGCTTCCTCGTCTACAATCCACCGCTCGCGCTTCAACCACACTTGCGTGCCAGTTTCTCGCGGAACTTTTTTGTAAATTTTCGGCAACCACAGAAATATCTAGCTCCCCGCCCCTCCCCTCGACCAAAAGCCACATTTCCACTGTTCCTCCTTCCTTTCCAAGTTCAAACCTTCACTGCTAACTTGTAGCGCCGCCTCCTCGCCGGCATCCCTTCTTCTTGCTACGCGGCCTCGTCGAAATAGTCAGGTAACCCACACCCCATCCCCATCCTCCTCCTCCTTCTCCATCCCACATGCCCCGACCGACGGCGTGACACCTTCAGCCAAACTCACTGCCCCGTCCTCCAAATAAGCGCCGCCGACATCCATTTTGCATGCAGTATAGTGAGGAGCTTAGGAGTATCTGGCAGCAGAGAAGCAAATCGCGGCCGCACGCATGGATGTGGTCGCGATGGCTGCCATGCGTGCCGACCGCCAGATCTTGGATGAGCACCTCGCCTTCGAGGCCACCGTCGATGCCGCCACACGATTGGCTACTTTAAAATACAGTTCATGGTATTTTCTAGACGCCACCGCCGGTGCCTTCTACTCCCTCCATTCCTAAATATAAGTCTTTCTAGAGATTTCAATATGGACTACATACGGATGTATATAGACATAGTTTAGAGTGTAGGTTCACTCATTTTGCTCCGTATGTAGTTCATGTTGGAATCTCTAGAAAGACTTGTATTTATGAACGGAGGGAGTAGTGAATTGTCCTCTGTAATGTTAATATGCAATCTGATCTTTTGAAATGTAATGTTCAGTTAATAGTTTGGTCCAACAATTACTTCATTTCCTAGTAGTAATCAAACATTATTGGTTTGGTTAACTGCCTTATCTTATAGTGTATGGATTTTTTATGCAATGTGGTGCTCAGTTAACTGTTTGGTTCATTTGTCGTGGGTACAGTTTTATATTGTTATGCATGTGAGAAATAAATCGAGTTTGGCTGTACTAAATACACGAGAAACATATACAATTGCTCTATTTCCAAGTTGTTTAGCAAGGTTTGTGTTATCCTTGGTTCTTCGTAGTGTAGTAGAGGTCTTCGGCGTTGCTGTGTAGCGGCTTGGTTGCTCTGTGATTTGCCTCATCGCCAATGGCATGAGGTTGGTCTAGGTTGAGTTAATCTGTTGGATCTGCAATTTGTCTATTTTTCATTAACATATTCTACTGATAGTATGCCAACTCTCAAATAACCTGATCAAGATCTGCCTTATATGTGTTGCAGAGAAACAATGGGAGGCAATGAGGTTTACCATCGAGGTTTGCACATGCACAGTCCTTTGGCTAATAGCACATTATTTTGCAGTTGTAGGAATCATCCTAATATTTAGTTTTTTTAACAATTTGGTCTTGCACATGTAGGTCATGCTGTCAGAGGTTTAGACCCACTATTCGACCCATTTTGCATATGGGGAAATGAGATGTCCATGAATATCAGTCAAGTCAAGAAACTCAGAAAGATTGTTAGGATAAAGAAACTTGTGACGAATAACAACAAGATCTTTGTTTGCACAGTGAAGAAGACATCAGTCAACTATAGGATGGTACTAACTCTTTTACCTTGTTTTTTCCCCTTGTGCCATTTCAAATTTCAGAACAACTATTTATGCATATCTTTGCTTTCAGTACTTTCCAAAGCAGTTCACCGATGATTACCTCTCAAACCACTTGCATCGTCAAGAGGCAAGGAAAGTATTCATTCAACACCCACGGTACAATATTGAAGTCTTCCTCAAGAGGATGAACATTGGGTGGGCAATTATCCATAGCCACTGGCCTAAAGTTACAAGGACATTCAACATCACTGAACGCTCAATATTCGCCTTCCGCTTTAGCAGTTTCCCAGATGTGATTCATGTGTCTATTTACCGTGTATGATGCTACTTTCCAAATGCTTTCGATGTTGCATGTGAAACTTGGTGCTGTTGTGTAATGGCGTAGCTAGCTATATGCCTATATGGTGTAACTGAGTGCTGAAGCTATCTGATGTAATTCAATTATGAAATCCTGGTTGCCGTAATACAGATATGAAATACACGGTGTGTTTTATAAGAAATGTCAATTTGATTACTAAATGGATTATCAATAATAGGCCAATTAGCCTGCTTATTGGGGTTTTCTATTACAGACGGTTTATCAGACATCACCGTGGGCGATGAACTCAAACAACCCACACGGTTTCTAGAAAGTAGGCGTGTTGGATCAATGAAGAATCACACACGACTTCGGCCAGAGAACTGTTTGCATTAGGCCACCTTGCACAAATGTTTCCACATAAAAAATCGTGTGTGATATACATACGAACGGAAACGTTTTTCTGGGATTCGCTGTGTGGGATGTACATACGAACGGAAACCATTGGGCCTGCATAATTGTCTCTGTTATCTCGCCCGATTGCACACGAGCTCATTTTGCCTCGCGTGTGTGACAGGAGGACCTATCCCCGACGGTTTCTGGGTCGTGTGGGAAGGACCCCCTATCGCCCACACTGTCCAGACGACGGCTTAAAAATCCATCACGGAAAGGGGTTAAAAACCGTTTGTATAGGACGCCTTTGCACCAGTGATTCCAGGTGTCATTTTTTCAAGTATATTTTTCATTTTTCTATAGTTAAAAAACCAATAAACGACACGTTTGTGGTTGACTCTTGCCACACATATCCTTGAAAATCTCTCTCCATTCCTTGTAAAAGGCATGAAAATTTACTAAATACCACGAGCATAATTTTCCAAACCGTTTTTGTGCACTCATTGTCTGAATTTGAATTATGTACATTAATGCCTGGAAAAATACACATAATGGACTACATATAGTAAATGAGTCTGGAAAAGTGCCAAATTTGAACATGGTGCATTGGAGGGGGTTTGATCGTAGAGAAAAATTGAAGGACAAATGGTGAAAGAAATTTGGATTCCCCTTCAATCTTGGTGATTTCCTTCTTGAAACCATGAACTTCCTCGGTGATGGTTCGATTTATGATGAGCGTGCATGATGACATAAGCCAAACCTTCTCAAATTTTTACCATGGCATGGTGAGGCCATACCATGGCACCATGCCAGGCGTCATTTTTTGGAAGCATGTTTTTCATTTTTCTATACCTGAAAAACCAATAAACGGCATGTTTGTGGTTGACTCTTGCCACACATATTGTTGAAATCTCTATCCATTCCCTGTAAAAGGCATGAAAAATTACTAAGTACCACAAGCATGATTTTCCAAACCATTTTTGTGAACATTTTCGTGCGCTGATTGTCTGAATTTGAATTATGTGCATTAATGCCTGGAAAATGCACATAATAGAATAAATATAGTAAATGAGCCTGGAAAAGTGCCAAATTTGAACATGGTGCATTGGAGGGGGTATTTTGATCATAGAAAAAACTAAAGGACAAATGGCGAAGGCAATTTGGATTCCCCTTCAATCTTGGTGATTTCCCTCTTGAAACCATGAACTTCCTCAGTGATGGTTCGATTTATGAAGAGCGTGCATGACAACATAAGCCAAACCTTCACAAATTTTTACCAGGGCATAGTGATGTCATACCATGGCACCATGCCAGGCGTCATTTTTTGAAGCATGTTTTTCATTTTTCTATAGCAGAAAAACCAATAAACAACACGTTTGTAGTTGACTCTTGCCACACATATCCTTGAAATCTCTGGCCATTCCTTGTAAAAGGCATGAAAAATTACTAAATACAACTAGCTTGATTTTCAGACCGTTTTTGTGCACTTTTTCATGCACTCATTTTCTGAATTTGAATTATGTGCATTAATGCCTAGAAAATGCACATAATGGACTAAATATAGTAAATGAGCCCGAAAAAGTGCCAAATTTGAACAGGTGCATTGGAGGGGGTATGTTGATCATAGAAAAACGTAAAGGACAAACGAGGAAGGAAATTTGGTTTCCACTTCAATCTTGGGGATTTATTATCGCACACGGTTCATCTTCGTCGCCTCTAGGAACCATGTGCGTTTACCCACACGTAAAAAAAGAAAACCCTCACCCCTCCCCTTTCATCCTCACTCACTCGCTGTGCACTCCTCCACAACTCTACACGTCATCAACTTCTATCGTGGCGGTCACCCCTAAACTCGACGGCCATCGTCGACGGGCGGCGGTCGCGCTCCAAACGGCACAGGATTTCGCCCCTACCGCTTGCCGCCGCCTATCTGCATTGACTTGCGCTGACTTTCTGGACTCCGGTCGATTGGGGTTTTTGCGGGATTTTCTACAGGCTTTGGCCAGAGATTTTTCTCATGGGAAGGTAATTAATTTAGTGAAGTATTCGCTCATCTCTTATCATAGTTCTATCTCACCATACCAGATGACTTTAGGGAGCGCACGGTATGTTCAATCTCACCCTACCCTGGTTGGAATGGCCTAAATTTATGAACATATACAGTATATTTTTACATTTGGATAAAAGGTACGGTGCCACATGTAGCCTAGACGGCGAAGACAATTTTTTTATAAATTGGGAAAATTAATGATGCATTGTTCTTTCAGTTACTCTCATGTTTGCATGAAATCTTTGGTACATTATCTGTTTAATTATATATTTTTGTACTTTGTTTTCAGCTATATATTGTTCTGTTCTCTCAATTACTCCTATATTTGCATGTTGCTCTGTTTTTCAATATATGTAACGATCTTAATTATCATTTCAAGCAGTACATCCCTTGCTTTGCAAGAACACGTGTAGAAGGAAATATTGGCCTTTACTATGTTGATGACTCCATGGATGTCATATTGACAACACAACATGGATTTACAATGAC
This sequence comes from Thinopyrum elongatum, assembly GCA_011799875.1. Classification (NCBI taxonomy): domain Eukaryota; kingdom Viridiplantae; phylum Streptophyta; class Magnoliopsida; order Poales; family Poaceae; genus Thinopyrum; species Thinopyrum elongatum. The sequence goes on along the minus strand of CM022299.1, from coordinate 179,674,871 downwards.
AATTAGGTTAAAAATTGATAAAGATGGTCACTCCTATTTTGATGCGGACCTTTGGAGAAAAACTTCTAACTTTTATGAACTGAAAGCTGGCAATAAAATTCTAGTGCGTGCACCACAGCCTAGTCTAATTAACATGGTTGTTTACTTTCCCCACGTCATCAGCCGATCACAGTCTAATCGAGCTTAGTGTTCTTTCAAATTTCTCCATGCTGTCATATTACTTTGCAAAATTCGGGTATTTGTTCTGACTAACTAATCACTATTTAAGCAACAAATTGGGATTTCATTTTCTGAGTCTGTTCCTAGCCAGTAACAAATTCTAATTACCAATTTTTGCCCACTATTCTTCATCCATGTTCTGACTAAATAATCCCTTTCCATCTTTTAAGCAGGATATGTTGGATACATAGTTAACGATCTGTATGTTACTCGGTGTTCAACATGTCCTAAAATTTGTTGATAATTTGACAGAGGTAGCACAGCGTATGAATGCTGGATTTGGTATGGGATTAATTCTACCACTGGTGCACACATTGTACAAGACCAATTGTGTGCACAAAATGCTGGTACAAAGTCTTATTTTTATGTTGATGTTCATAAACTATATATAGCTTCAACGATATGTGACAATTGGTTTTTATTCTTCATTGCAACAGAAATTGCCCGCTGCAGCTGTTCCTGAATCAATTTTCTCGGCATGGTCGAATTACACTTGTGCCTACTAATAACGCCAAGGTGATTGCAAGGTACTGCATTTCCCGCAGAAATGGAACCATTCAAATTAATAGGTTCTTGCTTGTCCTAGCAATGCATCCACATTGGAAAATTGGAGACACTATTCTACTCATGCTCCACCAAGGCACGGGAGGGTTCTTCCTTTTCATTGACGAGATGTCGAGTCGCTGTGATCAAGCTGCTTCCAACGGATAGTTGTGGTTGTTGGCTCTCTGCCTCTTAAAATGCACTAGCTCTTACTATGTTAAGAATGTAGATACAGACCATATGGTTGTCAAAATTCTTACGTCCGAAATTGTTAAGTACCGTGTTACCTAGATCAGACTTTTGTCGAATAGTGTCACCACTATATATATGTTACTCAAATGTTGTTTGCTACGCTCTTAAATTTTCATGGAAAGTATTAGTATCGCACACAGTTCATTCAGTTTAAGTGCGTGCCCGGTAAAGTAGAGGATGTCCATGTTTTTGGCATGGCTATCCGCACTGATGTCCAGAAGGCATTTGCATATTAATTGTCCATGTTGCAAATTGAGATAATATATAGATAGGCCAGCCCATACAATTAACATATCTGACATGCATGAACAAATCAATCGAGCATATATATGCTCAAATTGGTCTGGTGCCTAGTTCGAGGAGTAATTTACAAACCATTAGCTTGCTAATTTACAAGAATATAACGAACCGCGTGTGCACAGAAGAACTACTGTGCACCTGACAGCGACCCTGCATGCACAGCTGCCATCGTCCATTAGCGTGTCGATCCTGGGCTCATCACGAGAGGAGACCACCAAGTCGATGACCTACACACCTTAATGGATCGAGGCTGGGGAGCCTCGACATCGGTTATCGCCAGTACTGCCTCGGGCACATTGCTCACGAGGGCTACCACGATAGCCGGGCCTGCGCCGACAATGTCCGGCGAGACGATGTTGGCTCTCGCCAGGGCGGCCGTCACGACCCCCAGGCATGCCTCGGTGATGTCCGGTGTTGCGCCCTCCTCCATCTGTGAAATAATCCTGCGCCTGGTGTGGCAGACGCCACTTCCACAATTGTCCTTGCATCATGGCGGTCCTGCTCTGCCGCCCGCACCATCCGTCGTACTCTGCGCCGAGCCAGCAGTATCGCCCGCTGGCGACCCCTGTCTGCTTTCAGGACGACCTTGGCTAACCTGGTGGCTTGCTCGTACCGTGTTTCCTATCATCGGTAGAGGCGGCAACATGGTCGTCGATCGCCAACCGACCATCACGCCACCAGCCTCTATTCCACCGTCGCCCAACTCCATCCTGTCGTTGGCCCTTGGGGGTATGCCGGTATGTGTGGGTAACTAGCTAGCAAGGGGAAAAGTAGTTAGTCACCGCCGGTGGCCATTGTTGTGGTTGTTTATAGCTAGCGGCTGGCTAGGGGGTTGAGGGTTTTATAATTTACCCGTGTGGTTGGTCCTTGCGCGGGAAAGTCTTCGCTGGAGCACGGAAAGACTACGTGGAGTACACAACCGTAAGCGGTGTCACGTGCTATCACACATGTTTTAACATAAGGACACATATGTGTAACTTACAAATCATCACACACGAGTACTCACACCATGCATCGTGTGCGATGCTCCTAGCCATCGCAGACAACACATTTGCATTTTCAAAGTTTTTTCTACACACAAAATCACACATGAAACAACTGTGGCAACTGTCTGCCAGGGTTAGGGAGACAGTAAGTATCCTCTCTTCGCTCTCTATCATCTCTTTCCTCTCGCAACCTTCAAATCTAGCCTTCTTCTCCCCTTGGTCCCCGCCTCCACAAAATCCTCCACATCACACATGTCATCATAAACTCGAACCACCCTCTCCATCACGGAAGGCATGGGGGGAGACGAATCTCATACGTGCTCCGGAGCCCGCGGTGGTGGCAATGGTACGCGCTAATGAGGGTGCGGTGGCCGTGGCAGTAAGCGCGGAAGAGTTGGCGGCTGCAGCAGATCAGTTGGCGGCACGCATGGTTCTGTACACAGAACATGTGGTTGAGGCTGCGGCATGGGCGCCACACGATGATGAGGTCGCCGTTGCCTTGAAGTTGGCAACACGTGCAAATTTTGCCGTACTAAGGGCGACAGCCTCCTTAGGGTCTGCTAGAGCTCTAGCAGCACACGCAGCTGATGCCTTTGCTGTTTATGGCCACTTGGAACATTCATGTCAAGGCCGCATCACACGCATGCGTTTGTCCATGGACGGGATTTTCCCTGAGCCCGGAGCTACTGTGATGGAGCAGGAGCAGATGAATGGCCGGGCCTATGAAATGTTCAAGGACATGGTCGTCACCGACCCGAATCTTGATCCTTCCTTCCGAGAGAGGATTTTGCATCAGTGCAGAGAATATTTCAACATCGTCGCACCAACAGGCCAGCCCCGCAACAACTCCGATGAGTACCTGTTTATATTTTCCTATTTTCTGAACCTTGTTGATATGTAATGCCGCTATTATGTTGTTTGGTTGATTATGTATGAGTATGAATGATAATTTGTGCAATCATTTTCTGAATCAGGTGCTTATTAGCACGAATTGTATGTATTATTGTCGGTCTGTGTTACTACACAATTCTGATTACTAACCTATTTACCGGATATCACACGCATCTTGTTACGCTGAATCATTTGTGTTATTTTTTATCATCGCAAATAGTTATTCTGAGTGACCTATTTGCCTGGTATCACACACATATTGTTACTTCTAAAAGTTTGTATTATTTTTTACCATCACAAATAGTTCACCCGAGTTGCCTGTTTGCCGCATATCACACACATCTTGTTAAGTTGAACCGTTTCTGTTGTTTTGGCTCATCGCAAACGGTTCATTCGAGTGAACTATATGCCGTCTAGCGCACACACCTTGATCTGGCTCACCATTTCTGTTTTGTTGGGTAATTGCAAACAGTTCATCCGAGTGAACTGTATGCCGTATATCATACACACCTTGATCTGGCTGACCGTTTTTGTTCTTTCGCTCATCGCAAATAGTTCGTATGGATCAACTATATGCCATGCATCACACACGCGTCTCTATCTGAATCATGCTTGATGTCTCCGCCATCACACACAGTTCATCTTACTGGTGACGGTTTTATTACGATACTGTTTGCAATGCATGCATCGCACACAGTTTCGTCAAAGGGTCTCTGAATCATGTGTCGTGTTAGCAGCATCCTGCAGTAGTGCTAGTTGATCAATTAGTGCTTGACCTAGTTCCTCTAATCCACATAATTAGAAGCCCAATGTGGTTCTAATCTCCTCCCTCTAATTCCCCGGCGATGATTACCTCTGGATGGCGAAGTGCTGCCAGATCGTGAAGACCGTAAGCTTGTAACCAAGTAGAGAAGCCGTGCTTTCGGTCTTCTGTTCGAGGGATCATTCGAGGGCGGTTCATAGTATCATCATAAACGGTTCGAGGGACTCCAAGTACGGTCAACACTGACTCGTCTACTTCCGCTGCACTTCAGAGTCGGTAATGATCATTGATCCAAACCCTATATGCATCTTCATATTGTTCATGGGTGTTCGTAGGGCGATTTTTCCCCCACTATGTTTCCAAATAGAATAGCTCTCTTCTTAGGAGTTGGCTTAGGAGGTGGTTCGTGAAGTGTCCAATCATTGGTATTTTTCAATAAGTTAATCAATAATTCTTGAGCATGTTCAACTGTTGTTTCCCTGAAAATACAACCGACAAAACTATCTAGGTAATCCCTAGATGCATCAGTTAGTCCATTATAGAAGATATCAATGATTTCATTATTTTTAAGAGGATGACCAGGCAAAGCATTAAGTAATTGGAGAAGCTTCACCCAAGCTCGAGGGAGACACTCTTCCTCAAGTTGTTCAAAATTATAAATTTCCTATAAGGAAGCTTGTTTCATATGAGGAGGAAAACATTTTTCAGAGAAATAAGAAATCATATCTGGGGGACTACGCACACAACGAGGAGCAAGATTATTAAACCATTCTTTACTTCACCCTTTAATGAAAAAGGAAACAACTTAAGAATACAATAGTAATAGATCTTTTCCTCTTGAGCAAACAGGGTGACAATTTCATTCAATTTAGTGAAGTGTGCAACAACATTTTTAGATTCATAACCATGAAAAGGATCAGATTCTACCATACTAATAAGTTCAAGATCAACAGAGAATTCATAGTCTTTATCATCAACAAAAATTGGAGAAGTTGTAAACTTAGGATCATGTTTCAACATTTTGATCATGGCTTCTTCTTTTTTGAAGTATAGCAATGAAACCATCTAAGCCTTTATTAGTATCATAATCCATAAACTCTCTAGTAAACTCCTCATCAAAAGTCTAACCTTCAGGAACATCTAATATTTTACTTTTAATAGGAGTACTAGGTGTAACAGGTGATTCATAATTTTCAGTAAATCTAGTTTCTTTAGCTTTAGCAATATGAGCATCTAGCAATTCACTAAGTGGCACATTATTATCGCAAAGTAGAAGCATCATCATGAGTATCATCAATAACAGAAGAAGTTCCTATTGTTTGTGACATATCCGATTGTAAAGCATGTGGTTGTGGTGTCACAAGTTGACTTAAAACAGTAGGTGAATCAAGCGTGGCACTAGTTACCAGTTCCTTACCTTCCCTCGTCTTAGGTCATAATCTTAGTTCTGGAATCTTTGAAGTTCTTCATAGTAAAGATAAATTGCATCAAATAATTGACTCCCAAGTGAACTTAATAAATAGAGCTATGCTCCTCGGCAACAGCCCTAGAAAATAATCTTAATGACCCACAAGTATAGGGGATCGCAACAGTACTCTTTGAGGGTAGTATTTCACCCAAATTTATTGATTTGACACAAGCAGAGCCAAAGAATATTTGTAAGCCTTAGCAGTTAAGTTGTTAGTTCCACAATACCTGAGAAATCACTTCCTTGCAGTAATTTATTAGCAGCACCATAATATGATAATAATGATAGGAAAGGTAATTGTAACAATATCAGCAACAACAGATTTGTAGCAAGCAGAGCAGTAGTAATTTGAGAAAATGCAATAGTATGAAAGTGTAGGCTTGGAGTAGCGACGGATATTAAGATGAGATTCAATATGTAACTGTCACAACCTAGAGCAATACATAATAGCTCCAATTCATTAACCATGTGTAGGCACACATTCGGTATATAGTCATATGTGCTTGTGGTAAGAACTTGCATGGCACCATTTGTCCTACCCTCCCGTGGTAGTCGGGTTCTAATGGAAACTAAGGGTAATTAAGACGATCCTTTTAAAAGAGAACCGGAACAAAGCATTAACACATGGTGAATAAATAAACTCCTCAAGTTAAAGTCATCCCCATCGATATCCCAATTCGAGGTCACCTTCTAGGTCTAAGGTTCAGAATGATAACTGGCGCATACAACTTGCACGTAAGATCGAGAACGTAAATATATTCATGTTAGCATAGTATATTTTGATTTGAAATCATGGCACTCAGACCCTAGTCACAAGCATTAATCGTAGCAAAGTCATAGCAACATCAATCTCAGAACATTGTGGATACTAGGGATCAAGCCCCAATGAATTGACATGATTACATATGAAATCTCATCCATCTCCATCTACCTCCTATATGCATACAAGGGGATTACTCACACATGATTGTGAGCATCATCAAATTGTTGTTGGAGAAGGGTTGGTGATGATGACGGTGACGAATCCCTCTCTCCGAAGCCGCGAACAGACTCCAGATCAGGGCTCCCAACAAAGAACAGGAGGTGGCGGAGGCTCCGTATCATAAAACGTGATGCAATTTTCTCTCTAATTTTTTTCTTGAGAAGACGGAGTTTATTGCGCTGAAATTAGGCCAGGAAGGGGTCCACGGACCAACAAGCATGCCCGGCGCGCCCTAGGGGTAGGCCCCACATGCTTGTGGGCCCATGGTGGCCTCCCTCCGGCACTTCTTTGCTCTAGTATTTTTCATTTATTCCAAAATAAATCTCCGTAAAGCTTCATCCAATTCCAAGAACTTTTTATTTCTGCACAAAAACAACACCAAGGTAGTTATGCTGAAGACAACGTCAATCCGTGTTAGTTTTACTCAAATCATGCAAATTAGAGGCCAAAACAAGAGCAAAAGTGTTTGGAAAAGTCGATACGTTGGAGGCTTACTAATGGCCCCAATGAGCAGATGTGAAATTTGTGACAACGAGGATTCTTGGCATCGCGCCCTTCTTGAAAATACACCATGGCCAGGTGAGTTTGGGCACTTGTCAATGAAGCAATGGCAGTTCACCTACCTCTTTTCAGGAATCTTGTGCAAAGAACTGGCTATTCAATATTGCTGAGAAACTCCATCCAAGGAGGTTACAAGGATTGTAGTGACCATGTGGGTGATCTGGAATGCTCAACGGACACAGTTTCATTGAGTGGTTCTTGGTAGACCTTGAGTTGTCATGGTCAGAGCAGAAGAACATGGTTGTGCACACAACAAAAGAACAAGCCTGGATACCAGCATATGTTTGGCGTTATCAAGATCATATCGACGTCCTCATTAGAAAAAAATGAGACCATGGAGTGATTGCAACGGTTGCTCGTGAGGGGAGCAACATGTTTATTGGAGCATCGGCAATAACATTCACTACAAAATATTATCTATTTTGCGATGTTTCACTTGTGTCACGTACAACCATTTCTCGTCACGAAAAATTCATTGGCAACATTTTTCGGCCGTCACCCCCACCATCACGGAAGCGCCACCATAGAAAATAAAATCTTGACGGTACCACTTCCTCTGTCACACAAGATCGTACCTTAGGTGATGAACCAAAAAATGTCGACGAAACTATCATCTGTGACGGCCAAAAATTGTCACTAGAACTATCACCATATACTAACAACCGACCCAACATGTTTGACCAGTCAATGAATTTGACGTATGGGCCCATAATATGCTGATGTGGCACCTTACAGCTAGGCCTGGCCAAGGTTTTATCACTAACGGTGCCCGTCAAATATCATGACATGTGGGTCCAAAAGCTGGTGACGACATGCATTTCCATCACTATTACCGTCAATGTTTATTCATTGTTGCAACTGCCAACCAAATTTAAATTTGAATTTGAATTTTAAAATTTGTAAAATATCAAATATGAGAATGAAATGACTTTCGTTAAAACTAAAAACAGACATGCTTAACACAATTCTGATAATGATCAGCCAACTGAGGAAGTGTCACACACGACATAAACGGAAACCGACAGTTTACAACACATTACAAAATATAATAAGGGACGACCATAAGTTTTCGGACGGAGAAGACCATCATCAGGGTAGCGACATGGTGTTGTCAAAGCCCCCTAAATTGGGATGCGATATGATGTTGTCAAAGCCCCCCAAAATAGGCTGCAACATGCTTTTGTCAGAGCCGCCCTGCATCCTTAAGGGAAAACCTAAAGTTCCTTGCAGTTGTGGTTGCTTCTTTTCCATAGAATAAGTTTTCTCCTCATGTGCTTCTTGAGACCTGAAATTTCATCTAGTTTCTTTGCTTTCATCTCTTCAATTTCCTTGTTGTTGCGCTACCATTCTTGCATTCAGCTCTTCTTGGTACCTATCAGATGCTGGTCTTGTAGCTACCTCCTGAGTTACAAGCCTCTCTTCAAGCTCTCTAATGCAATCATGAGAGGTTGACTTCTGCCAGGAGGCAGATGACTCTCCCGTGCTTGTGAGGAATGTGATATTGTTGGAAACGCCCTTGAGAACCTCTGCAACAATCTGCACATATACAAAGTTGTATGCAAGTTCAGAGATATCCCCTATAACTGGGTTTAAATTCATTCCATTCTCCTTAATTTTTCGACATACGGATAGCATTCTCCCTCATGTTTTGTTGCCTCCTTTTCTCGTACTCATTTGGTGTGTCGGGAGTAGCAACTGTAGAACAAAGATAAAACAACGGGATCTATAAAAGAATCCACAGAGATACAACCTGAATATGTAATCACTAGAATATGGAATACATATGTGAAATTACATTCTTCCAATCCTAGAACTGCGTTTAATCATGTTTTGAATTGACTAGACAAAGTACACTGTAAATGCTTGTACGGTGCCTAAATTGTCATAATTCGAAGGAACACAACATGAGTAACAACATGCGAACAAACCTAGAACACGCATGTAGGAAACACCCAGATACGAACCCTATGGTTGAACTCGTGTGGGGTTAACCATGGACTTCCGGAATACTAGCAGATAAATCAAACTTTCCTACATATACATATGTCCAGAAGGATCTTCAGTATTTGGGGTAGTGAGGGGGGGCGATATGATTGTTACCTGTCCGTTTACGATTAGTTCTGGGCTTCAGCATGACAGGATCCTTTCAGACCTTGCCACTGCGAAGGTTGCCTGTCGTCATGTCGGTCGACGGTGACGGTAAGGGAAAGTGACGCCACCGGGAGGGTTCGAGATCTGGAGGACAAGTGCAGGAGGAGCGGCGGAGGGAAATTATGGGTGAGGTGTACTGATGGCAACAAACAAGGTATTTATTGACGGTGGGGAAAATTTAGCGCGGCCCCTTACGGAAATGTAGGAGGGAATGGAAAATAGTCAGGGAGTGAAAAAATGGAGGGAACCAAAAAAATTCAGCGTACAAACTATTTTTTGTAACACACATAACGCAGCTTTCAGAAAGAACGTGACCACTTTCAGAAATAACGTGAACACTTTCAGAAATAATGTGAACGCTTCCAGAAATACGATTCAAGCACTTGTACATGCATAAGTTTAATGTTCTGATCTTCTTTGTGCACGCATGTGTGGGTTTGATGCGTCATATTCTTTTCATGAAGAAGCCTCAACTTAATTGGGTGTTGTATGGTTGTACTCAGATTTGAATCTGGGCATGTTGATCGATGCATACATGCATGTGTGGGTTTAATTTGCACAAGCCAACCCTCTTTTTTGCTGTAGTGAGCAGTCACTTGCCTTGCCCATGTTACTTCAAGAATGGTTGAGTCTAGACATGTACATTGTGTTCTGCATGCGACATGCATCTTCTTCTGGTGAAGAAGTCTCTGGTCAATGGGCATTGTTTGGTGATACGTCTCCATCGTATCTACTTTTCCAAACACTTTTGCTTTTGTTTTGGACTCTAATTTGCATGAGTTGAATGAAACTAACCCGGACTGACGCTGTTTTCAGCAGAATTGCCATGGTGTTGTTTTTGTGCACAAATCAAAGTTCTCAGATTGACCTGAAAATTTACTGAGAATTTTTGTGGAAAATAAAAAAAATACCGGTGGAAAAATATACCAGAGGGGGGCCACCTAGGAGCCATAAGCTCAGGGGGCGCGCCCACCCCCCAGGGCATGCCCTGCAAGCTTGTGGGCCCCCTGGGCCTCCGGCAACCCTAACTCCGACTCCATATATTCCTATTCGCCAAGAAAAAAACAAAGAGAAGGATTCATCATGTTTTACGATATGGAGCCGCCGCCACCTCCTGTTCTTCAACGAGAGGGCTGATCTAGAGTCCGTTTGGGGCTCCGGAGAGGGGGATTCGATGCCGTCGTCATCATTAACCTTCCTCCATCACCAATTTCATGATGGTCACCGCCGGGAGTGAGTAATTTCTTCGTAGGCTTGCTGGACGGTGATTGGTTGGATGAGATTTATCATGTAATCGAGGTAGTTTTGTTAGGGCTTGATCCCTAGTGTCCACTGTGTTCTGAGATTGATGTTGCTATGACTTTGCTGTGCTTAATGCTTGTCACTAGGGCTCGAGTGCCATGATTTCATATCTGAACCTATTATGTTTTCATGAATATATGTGTGTTCTTGATCCTATCTTGCAGGTTATATGCACCTATTACGTGTTATGATCCACATACCCCAAGGTGACAATAATTGGGATTCTTTTTGGTGGTTACCGTAGTTTGAGGAGTTCATGTATTCACTAAGTGCTAATGCTTTGTTCTGGTTCTCTATTAAAAGGAGGCCTTAATATCCCTTAGTTTCTTTATGGACCCCGCTGCCACGGGAGGGTAGGACAAAAGATGTCATGCATGTTCTTTTCCATAAGCATGTATGACTATATACGGAATACATGCCTACATTACATTGATGAATTGGAGCTAGTTCTGTGTCGCCCTAGGTTATGACTATTGCATGATGAATGCCATCCAACACAATTATCCATCACGGATCCAATGCCTACGAGCTTTTCACATATCGATCTTTGCTAAGTAACTTTTGTTGTTGCTGCTGTTACAATCACTACAAAATTGCTACTGTTACTATTGCTACTGTTACCATTATTACCATACTACTTTGCTACTGATCACCTTGTTGCGGATATCAAGTCTTTCAGGTGTGGTTGAATTGACAACTCAACTAGTAATACTTGTGAATATTCTTTGGCTCCCCTTGTGTCGAATTAATAAATTTGGGTTGAATACTCTACCCTCGAAATTTTTTGCGATCCCCTATACTTGTGGGTTATCATTTGGTCGTATTTCGATTTGAATCTGGACATGTTGATCGATGCATACATGCATGTGTGCGTTCAATTTGCACAAGCCAGTACTCTTTTTTTGTATAGTGAGCAGTCACTTGCCATGACCATGTCACTTCAAGAATGGTTGAGTCTAGACATGTTTTGTGTTCAGTGTACGACATGTTGTTTTGGTGAAGAAGCCTCAAGTGAATTGGGCATTCTTTGGTTGTACTTCGACTTTAATCCGGACATGTTGATCGATGCATACATGTGTGCGTTTAATTTGCACAAGCCAACCTTCCCCCATATCTGTATGGCTAGCGGCAGGCCGCATAGGTCTATGATGGTGCGCATGACTCCCTCCTTTCCCCATATGTCTATGGCTAGCGGCAGACCGCATAGGTCACCTCCGTCCCCCAAGGCCAACCACGCCAGAACCAACCCCCTCCTACCTCTGACCCGGCACCAGTGGGTGCTGCGTCAGATCCGCCGCCCACACTAACGGGGCCTTCTCAGGCCGTCAGCTCTCCGTTGCGGAAGAGAAAATCTATGGCCGGGGAGGTGGAGGACGCCAGCGGTGAACGTGCCGCACAGCAGCATCACCTCATCGAGTCAGTCAAGGCGCCCGCCGAGGAGGTCCTCCGTGAAGTAGAGGAGGCAGGCTGCGACTGCGACCGCCTCTTGGCTCGCTTCGATGAGCTCCGGGCGAGAGCCCGCCGCCAAGTGGAGGACATGCAACATGAGATTGACTGCATCACCCCCATATTTTATGATCTCCCCCATGCCGTGGCCGCAACGGAGCTGGAGGCGGCTTACAATATCTCCAACACGACGGCGCGCATGGAGGAAATCATTCGGGAGGCCGAACTCGTGGCCGACAAGGTTGTCTTGGAGGCGGGAATCAAGATGTCCGCAGCCATGTCGTATTCCGCGAGACATTCGCCGAAGTAGATGCCACTAATAAGGTGCACTACGCCGACGAGGAGGACGACGACGGCAAGGAGGAGGATCGGGGCGGCCAAGATGACGAGGGGGTGGCGACGATGAGGACGAGGCAGCGAGGATGAGAACGGCAACAACGATGAGGAATAATTTCTAGTATTATGTTTGGTTTCTTGGTACTATGCTTGATATTTATGTAAGTACTTTTGCTAATATTGTAATGACACTAGTTACTACTAGATCATGATGGGCACGCGTTGCCGTGCCCGTCCATTTGTACGGTAATATAATTAGAGTTTTCATAAATATATCAATGCATGAAACATAGAATTGATTTTAGGAAAAATTGTCCATATATTTTTCGGTTTTACAAAACATAGATCATACACATGTGATACTACATCATGTAAATGATAGTTTTTGCTTGTTATTTTACCATGCTATGACAGGAAACCATATATAAAACTGAAGAAGGAAAGTTATTTCTTATAGTTGCCTTTCCATCGATGGAAATATTTGCATACGAGGGGTGGCAACAACCAAGTGATATTCAACATAGGATTAATACGATAAATTGCAAACTAATTTAGAACAATAAAGATTCTTCTATGGCAAAGGTGTGCAAATGAAAAATTACAAGGAAAGGAAAAGGAGGCTTGGAAAAATCTTCACTTTGGCTTTGTCACTCTTGCTCATTCCTAACATTGCAGACGCCGCATGAACAAAATCCATTCTCACAACTTTTAAACAACGGATTTTGCTTTGGCTCAAATCATTTGAACTGCGGATGGCACTTGCAAGAATAGAAAACAAAGCCAAGAGGGAAAGAACAGAAAACAAAGCCAACAGAGTCGTAATAGTGCCAAGGCATGCCAAAGCAAACAACCTGTGCATGATGGAGATGGAGCTCACTGCTGATTAGCATGAAGGTCTGCACTGGCACCCACTAAGAAGATTGGGTACTTAAATAATCAAAATAAAACATTTAATCAAAGGCATGAACAGCTAAGAGCGCACAAATAACTGTTGGTAAATAAACAAAGAGACTGATTCCCCATTGCATACAAAGGAAAATACTGCAAGAATCTCTGTTGCAAAAATAAATTAGTAATATTTTGAGCAATATAGGAGGGTATTAAGTATTCAAGACTACAAATCATGTAGCTTGGGTTTAGTAGCTTCTCAATATAACAAAACACATCAGCTTGTGTTTTCTCTATGAAGTATCTTTTGCACAGAAGATATGAGTACATCTAACTTGTGTGTTACCAAAAGAGGGTACAGAAAAGGAGAACAATACCTGAGCAAAATTATCATGAAGAATAAAAATATAAACAACTATGAGTTGGCAAACATGCTTTCAAAAAAAAAGAGAGTTGGCAAACATTAGATTGGAATAAACATACAACAGGGCAGCTGTTCTCAAAATACAACACTTCCACTGTACAAAATATCCTGACCATTCTGTGCCGCTCATGTTCCTTGGTCCTTAGTCAGAAGACCAACATCCTCAATTAAGGTTGGTACAACATATACAACTCCAGAAGCAGTAGAGTCAGAATCTAGCATACGAGAGACTCAAGGACAATTTTCCTTCCTACTACCTGGCAATTCAACTCTGTTAGTTCTGCTCTCTCAAAAGAGTGATCAAATTGGTTTGTAGAAAAGGTGCAATAAAAGGCAGATGTTTGACCGGCTTGATTAACAATGTTGTATCAGTAAACTAAGTAGTACAGAGCTTGAATTCATCCTCCTAAAACACATGCACTCAGTTCGAGCTATATTTGTACAAAACACACCTGTTCATATCAATCAGAAATACACAACACATCATACACTTTTTAAAATACAGAAGCTAAATAACCATGGCTACTTTGTGAAAGAATATTGGACCAAGCAAGTAATCTCACACTATAGCACCTTCAGCAACTCAAAGATGTTGGTATTCAAGCATTGTACTCTCGGACAACAAATCATTAAAGGTGAAAACAATTCATCATCTTCTAATGTAGCAGTAGCCAACCAAGTGAAACCATGATCCACCTACAGCTACAAAACCTGCATTCATTTGGGAGGGACAAAGAAGTGCATCAGTACAAAAATAATCTATAAATCATTGCAGAACTTGGGGGTAGGAAGGAGAGAACACTGCCTGAAGGGGAGACGAATTAGTGACATCAGTGTCAACCATGGTTGCCCAAGGGACTTTTGCGGAAGTAAGGAGAAGGTAAGCGATGGAGATTATATATAAGCGTGTCGTAAAGGAGGAGCATGAATCGCAAGTGTAAATGACCTTCAGTTATCGGCGACTGGCGCACATCAATTACCATCAAATGACTTGCATCAATTGTGATTTACTTCTGAAACCACCGGTGAAAGGAATTAAATCGACTGGGGATGATTCACTGCCCGCGCTACCCCATCGCGGCACTTCGGTCGGACCCGACCTAGGTCGTCGTGGGTGTCAGACAAAGAGGAGGGAGGCGGAATGGCGGCAGCGGCTGATGCGGGAGGAGTGAGGAGTACGAACGCTGGAGGGGTGCACCTTGTGGCCTGTGGGGATCACGGGGAAAGGAGGCTTGGTTTTCTGCGTGGCCGTGGGCTAGCGATTGGGATTGCAGAACAGGCCCAGTTAACCAGAAGGCTCCGTTTCGGCCTCCAGAGCAGCAGCCCATTAGCACAGCTGGACCACTTATATTTAACAAAAGCGAGATAGAAGGCTGTGCATAGTAGATCAGATGGCCAAGAACGTAGGAAATGGACGGCTAGAAACCCAAATCGCAGAGAGGACTCACTTCAGGCTCAGTTTTACTATCCTAAATGTAGTATATGTTTTATGTAGTTCTACATGGAAACCACTTAATTGCTGCGCTACGATTCCTTCCATTTCTGGAAGTGATAACCACATTTTTGCATCCAGTTCAAGCGGTGAACACGCCATTTTTACATGCCATTCAGATGGTCACCACGGCACTGGCATCCAGTTCAAGGAGTGAACACGCCATTTTTCATGCCATTCAGGTAGTCACCACGCCATTGGCATCCAGTTCAGGCGGTGACCACGCCATTTTGCATGCCATTCAGGTGCTCACCACGACACTGGCATCCAGTTCAGGCGGTGACCACACCATTTTTACATGCAATGGCATCCGATTTGAAGCGGCGATCATGGCCATGTGATGGCACCCTAGGCTAATAGTAGCACACGACTACGAATGGAGGACATGGCATAAACCTGGTTCAAGTGTTAATATTGGTTTATGATCCAGTTGGTTAGGTGCAACTCCGAAAGTGTATCGGGTCCTTGGTTCAACTCCAGGACATCAATTTTTATGCTATTGTTTTGTTTTTCATTTGTTTTTATGTCACTGTCAAGTGGCCCCATGTAGAGAGACGTATAGTCACATCAACGACGGCGTCGCTCTTCTTCCACACTATGCCATCTTCGCTCCCCATTTCAATCCCCAAATCCCCCATCTCGTCGCCAACTTCCGTGCAGGACTGCCGCCCCCTCCACCACCTCTCATCTCCGAAGAAGATCGCCTCTGCCACTACCGCCGCCATCGACCACCTCGACAACATCGAGAAACCCTAGGCAGGCCGACTCATGGTCACAAAATGTAGGTAAATCCTTCTCCAATATCTTCGATTTCGGATTAAATCAAGTGTGAATGTTGTTTGTGTATTGAATTGATTGTTTGGATTCGCAGTGCCCAAAGTGTTTGGACACCATGGGTTTGTGCGAAAATGGCCACGTAATGTATGCCAAAACCTTCCTCATAACACTTCCAGTTGGCTTTGAAGACATGATGATATGTTTTTCACATTAGTTTTTCTTTCATTCATGGTGTGCCTGAGTTGATGCCAGACTTCACGAAACTGTACTAGTGGTCAATGATTTAAGCCTTTGTTAAGGTGATGACCATGGCCGACCTCCATGCAACTGACTAACAGTCAAATTGATAAGTGAAAATGTTGTTTACATGATTGCTTCATAATTACAAAGCAATACTGATCAGATTTTAGATCATTCACATTGTTTTATGAAAAATCCTAAGAATGGTTATCCATGCATAATTTAGGAAAGATGCTAAAAATAGAACAGTACGGTTCTCTGAAATTTGGGCCACATAGTGCACATTTTTTTTAATGCTTGAATAGGCATAATGATCTCTTGGACATTCATCTAGTTGTTTTGTGCAACTATGCCAAAAGAGCAAGCCATTGTTAAATTTGTGAACATGCTGACATAAGCCACTTGAATTAATGGACAATTGGTTTATGTACTTATTTATGACTTGCAATTGTTACTATTCCAATCCTTCCATTTGTGCACAATTCATCACCTGCTTTGCAAGAAAAAAAGTCCTGATGAAGCTGGGCGTTTATTCATTTCAACACTCCTCTGCTAAGCCTCGGCTTAAAATGAAGCATGATTTTCTTTTCTATTGTTGTCTGCAAAACTTTGAAGTGAAAACGTTTTCCACTGGACCAACTTAGGAGAGAATTTGCCAAAGCATACAAATTCCAAGTTGGTATGAAGTTGTACTCCGATATTAGCACACAAGGACATCAAATTGATTTGGAATTGGACAATGTTCCAGTGGTTCATCCTTGTAAGTGTTCTCATACATACATACCTTGCTTAGGTAGACTTGCGTTTACTTGCCTGTTCTTAATAGTCCTAAATATAAATACCTGCACATGTTCTCATTCTTGTTTATGTATATCTGCTCAGCTTACTATGCGATATCGGAAGAAAAAAATATGATAGTTGACAACATGAACTCACTGCTGGAACCACATGTATGTGGAAAGACATGCGGTACGCCGTCATTTTTGCTGAAAATATTGAATCGCTTGTGCAATTGTACGCACATGAACCAAGTTCTGGACCGTACAAGGTACTGATGCACACTCTGATCTAGACCAACATTAAGAAGAAACTACCAGTAATAATTTTATTTGTTTCAGCGTTCAATATAAAACATTTGTTATTTAAAATATGCCATCATACATGTAAAAATTGTGTTAGTGCAACAGAGACTCCCTAGTCATGTTATTCTTGATCAGATGGATCGACATGATGAAATGAGAATTATTATGTTTCCTGAAGCTCATATATGGTCGTTATACTCGACGTCATAAAAAGATGGACGCCTCATAGTATTGGATGGCTAGAAGGATTTACTTTCCTTGTCCAAATTGGCAGTTGGAGATAGGTTGTTCTTCACGATCCACCATGAAGGTGATGAGGTTATCCTCTTTGTCAAACCCATGACTGGGTAATCCGTGTAATTGGCTGAAGAGTAGTTCTATGTTGTTGCTGCACTTCCTGTTGTTGCTCGAACACTCCTACTCGTGATGTGTGATACTTTTGGGAATGACATTGCTGATGTACCAAATGTTTGTTCCATGTCTGAACTTGTAATGCTATATTATTATCTTTGATCATATTTTCCTGTTCATGTTTTATTTAAGAATTATTATGGCATCTCATAGTTCAGTAAAATGATAGGATAAACTGAAAGAATGTGATAGATTTCATTACGAGCATCTCAACTAATATCCATTAGATAAACCCAAAACTTCGTTTTCAAGCCCGCTGCACCTTTTTTTCCTTTCCCAACATGCCAAACATCTCAACTAATACCCTAAAAATTTGATTCCAATATGTTATAAACTATGCCATGGCAGAAATTATAAGATAGCACGTTCTGAACACCAACTCGCCATTTTTTAAACCATTTTTCTAACTAGCCGACCATTTTTTGTGACACCAAACATTTTATGTGACACTACGAACCGTCCCAGAAAATGGACATGCATAGTGACGCCCAAATGCATCACCGAAAATCACGGCAGAACATCGCCAAAGTTGTCTAGGGCGCTGTCATGGGAGGAAAACACCTCGTGATGGTGGACCATCACAGAAAATGGTTTTAGGCGACGGTTCCTGTTTCGTCACCAGGGTTTTTGTCACCGAATAGAGCAAATTTTGTAGTGATTGTCTGGGCAAGATGATCTAGATGTCCTAGCAGCTTTCACTTACATGTAAGCATTGGCATTGGCCAGCGAGCTATCATTCTGGGGATAGTGGTGGCGAGTGACTACCTACGGGTGATCAACATGCTACACCAGAAAACATGAAGCCATCATACATTGTGGTGATAAAGAGATCAAGGCAACTAGTAGGAGTTTCCGCTACTACAGATCCACACAACACTGCCCATCCATAATGTATCATCACATATGTGCTTTTGGCTGGTTGGTGCCTCAGGGGTGTCAGTGATGACTACACCATTACAAATGGGATACTCAGCTGGTTAGTGTTATATGTTTTCGTAGACAAGCTGGCCAAACAGTGATAACTACCACAATGGACGCTAAGAAATAGAGCATCACTGAATACCTTCGGTATGTGGCTGGTCAGTGATGTTAATATTAAGGTTGGAAGCTTGGGGTTGCACTGTTAGCAACCTAGCAGTCTAGCAGGGTGCTAACAATGCATCCCCATGCTTCACAACAATACAAAACACACCATCATATACAAACATTTTCAATAACCCATTTCATAAGTACATATACACAATCTTCTTTACATTATAATTTCATGTCATATATACATACATTGAATTGGGAAGCTAAACATACAAACAATTACATATAAAGTACCTTGGTTGCCCCAGGAAACTTCTTTTGTTCTCAATCTGACAAGCTCATCTTCCATCATCCTTGTTTTGGGATGCTTTTGCACCGCCTCTATGTTATGCTGAAGCTTTTTTGTTGCTTCAATAGCTTATGCGGGCCCGGGTTAACTTCTTTTACCTAACTGGATTGTTAAAGGGATTACAGCAAGCTGCATTTCATAGCCAGTTGTCGACTCAGCGCGAAGACTCCCTCTTTTTGTAGAGTGCAACAAATTTTTTACAATAATATCTCCCTATATGCAGAAAAAGCAAATGACATTATGACATAGGAATCGACATACCAATGACAACATTCTTAGTTTTAACTCAGAACATAGTGACACATACATCAAATTGTGGGGGAATTGCAACTGAACACATTGCGAACTTACTGATGGCGCATCACGGAGAGTAGTACCGCATGTTCTACGCATACTTCGCCTTGCTCCTCGTCCTTAGAATAAAAATTAGTAGGTTGGATAGGGATCCTCTGATGATCTTTTTTTGTGTAGTGCAACTACAATGGTTATGTGATTCAAAATAATACTTGTTATTTAGCTTTCATCAAGGTCTAAAAAATTCAATTGGAAGCACTTGATATTTGGTAATTAGATATAGGTATACTATATGCTGCTAGTAAGCTACCCATGCCTACAATATAGTAATTCCAACTTAATTGCTAATGAAAACTGACATGCATACACATGAATATGGATACATGTGAAAGGTAAGAATGAAACATGGAAATGAACCATCCATTACTATAAACTTAGAATAAATATGCAGAACATGGTTACTAAAATCCAAAGAAACTACTATAGCAAAGTATCATAACATATACAATGGAAAGATCCTAACACATAACACTTAATTAGATAAAAAAATTGAGTGCAAGTACCTACAACATGGATCATAATATCCTAACAAGCTACTATGACAATATGTCCTAACATAGTATTATAGCAAATTCCTAACACATAAGACTTAATTATATTTTGAACTGCGATAGATAGAAGCGGAAGTAGCTCACCATCATGGCCACTACAAAGATCAACCAAATAGTAAGACTGCCACATTCACATCCGACAAGGGTGGATGTGGTGGCGTCTAAAGGTGCGCCGCCATGGAGTCGTCGGGTACGGGTGGATCTAAAGCATCAAGAAAACACAGCGCCGACCAATCGGGTGGAGAGGAGGGAGTGAATGGAGCAATAGGACGGCGATGGAAAATACGGCGGGGCGAACGATAGTGGTGTAACTCATTTTCAGGGTTACGGGTTGCGCTACTATATATACATAGTGTCATCATCACTAATGGGCCACGATGGGGATCCAGTCAGTGATACACATACAACACTGACCGGTTTTTCGGTAGACCGGTCAATGTTAACTATCTAGTTCATTCGATTTATATTTTTGTGATACAAATAGATATGTATTGTCAACGCCAACCGTTGGGGTTGATCTCTTGGAGTAGATGATAGTTCTGCAATCGTAATAGATTTATATTTTGGTCATGTTCATCTACATATGAATATTTACAACTATATATATCATACAAAGATAGGGGTATATCATTTCGACATCATAAAAGTACGACATAATTTGGACAGATTAATTGGATCATGTTATGTCCAATTCACATTTTTTTTAAACTCATGTAATCATGAAATGCAAAAAATATCCTGAAAAATTGATTAGCGGTGTGTCACCACTCATTGATCATTCTTTCGACCGGTCAGTGATGCACTAATTTATTGGACACTTTAAGTTTCTTGATCTCTATCTTATATAATTCAGAACTTAGTTTAACTAATTTGTAAATTCAATTTTTGTGATGAACAATTGATGACACATAATCAATGGCATTTAAATGAAACTCAAATATATAGATAGATAGATTTATTGGGTGCGCATTACATCAAAATATAGAAATGGTTTAAAAACTCCTAGCTAGCTAGTCATCCTTGCACGGACATTCCGGATAGGTGGAAGCCCCGACCACTTCCGCCAGCCACATGAGAGGGTCTTTGGCGGGCACGGCCTTCCTTCCATCACCTTCATAAACTCATCGACATTTTCTTTGTCGAAGGCTAGCTTCTCGGCTTCCTCCACGGCTATGGTGGCCTCCATTGCTAGGATCATCTCCTTGTTGGGCCAGACACCTTGGGTGACGATTTTCCCAGTGCGGTCCTCCTTATTGCATTACTTCGGGGTGACGGAGTGGCTGGACGAAATGGAGACTTTTTTGGTTGGATTGGGAGAAATGGAGTGGAGAGATGATCCGAGAAGGTAAAATCAAATCAGGACGCGAGCGACCCTTTATATATCTAGACAATATCATCTGTTGTATTGGGAATCATAGCCAGTAGCCGATGGGGCATCGTCGGGCCATCCTTTCAATGCTACTCATTGGGAACCCACACATGCGCTTAAAATTGGGGACGCGTGAATGTATTGCACTAGTTTCACATTCTCATTGATCAATGCGGGAAAACTACCATTAACTTTTGAAAAGATACCAATGACCGGCCACTAACTTCGACGGTCAGTGATGAATTAATACCACATACCGACCAAGTATAAGGGACCATTTGTGATAAAATTTCGTCCGCATGAGATGGAAGAACACCTCGACACTTACCGGTCAAATTTTTACCGGTCGTTAACCATCTCAGACGGTCGCGCAAGGTATATCAATGATGAGTGTGCAGAGGCCGGTTTGTGATGACCCTTATCACTGATGCCTAGCCAGAGGCCGATCAGTGATGAGGGGTCTGTAGTGTTCGGATTTGTAATAGCATTTGTTTAAGTAAAATTTGGCCATGAGAAGCTCATAGGCTAGGTCCTAGCTCAACCTCCCTATCATTGGGGCGTCATGTTTGGCTTTTATATCTGTCGTATGGCATTGGTATTCCTTTCATGTTGAATTATGGGTAATGAATGAGGCAGTTTCACTAAAAAATTGACCCGGGCGTGGATTTTTGGGAGATGGCCAAGTGTTCTACTTTCGCACAAAAGATAGGAAGTCATTTCTTCGTGAAACTTTGCACCTGAGCATAACATCAGATCATGTTTGTTACAAATAAATAGAATTATTTCACTATTTTGATATATTTTTAGTGTAGGTGAGTCTAGACTCAGGTTCCATTGGGTACTTTCATAGTCTACCCTTGTTTTCTTCTTAGTTTGGGGGCAATTTGATTTTTTCTAGAATAGAGCAGAAAGCTCTTATCTTTTTGTTCCACAGTCCACACCAAGGGTGGTGTTGGTGATCATTTGTGCAAGGCTACACTGGTACAGGGAGCTGCTATACAAACGGTTTTTAACCCCTTTCCACGACGGCATTTTAAACCGTCGCCAGACGAGTGTGGGCGATAGGGGGGTCCATCTCACACGACCCAGAAACTGTTGGGGATAGGGAGCCATGATGCATATGTTTTGTATAACTAAGCATATGAGATGCCGACATCTATCACAAACGCGAGTCTTCAGACAACTGTTTCTGATATCTTGAATATCCCAAACGCTCCATCCTTGCTACTCGTTTGTGCTCACATTACCATCGCAGTCAGCATTCTGTGGTGCTGCGTTTACGATGCGCGACCCATCACAAACTGTTCACGATTATAGAATGTGTCCGATAAGCAGACAAGCACACACATTTACTTTTGCTCGACTGTATGCGAATCGATGTAAGAGTGCATACAGTTGTCCCTATAAAACTGTATGCGAAGCTTGAATATATCCCACACGATTCATCTGTACTACCCGCGTCGAATGAAGACCTATCGCATGCGTTCTTCTATGAGCAAACATTTGCGACATGCACGACATCATAACAGTCCATAATTGCCAAGCATGTGTGGTAAGGTGACTTTCGCAAACATTTAATAAGAAGGAACTGTGTGTGATGTTGTTGTTAATCTCACTCGTTTTTTCTTGGGTGATCGTGTGTGCAGTAGAGATTGATCGCACACGTAGTGGATCCGAGAAATGTGTCTGATCTCCATGTTTATCGTAGACGTTTTGCTTTCGCAAACCGTGTGCAGTGTAATCCCTAATTTAATCCATGCATTTAAAAATCACAGATTTTGAATTTCAAAGTAGGCAATCACTTATTTCATATCAAACCATGTTTATTACAAATATAGGTTCAAGCACGAATGCATAATTTGATGCCCAGGTACATATACTAAAGAACTACAGAAGCACCAAGTAGAGAATGATGAACCACATTTGTACTAAAGACTGTAAAGAGAGAGGCGAAAGACATTCTGGTTGCTGGAGAATGTGAAGCAGAATGCCCATATTATGCCCTCCTCCATGTGTAATGCGCGCATGACTCTAGGACAACCCCTTGTGATGGCTGCCCATCCTTCACTGTCTTCATTAGGACTTCTCGATGATCATTGTAGTCTCGGTGAAATACTTTAACCTTCATTGTGTGTCCACCAATCATGTACTTTGCGAGGTAATCTTGAGTAAACTGCTTTGGGAACCACTGCAAACGAAAAAGATTTAGACATTGTTGTCTAACGACTCATTATGGGCAGTAAAAAGAGAAGGCTGTAGAGTTTGTAGTTACCATCCTACAGCTCACTGTTGTGTTGGATAGAGCGTAAACAAATAATTTGATTGCCACCGTTCGTATCTTTTTGCTAATAATCCTTATCATTTTCCTCACTTGATTCTAGTTCATGAATATCTCATTGCCCCATACGCAAAAAGGGTCGATGCATGGATCTTTGCCAAGGACATATGTACCTACAAGCAACAAGTCAATATTATAAGCTAAAAAGTGTCCAGGCCTGGATCTATATGGACTACATTATGGAATGACGGGGGGGGGGGGGGGGGGGGGGGGGGGTACAAGACAAGGGATGGAACTAACCTCGGCGGAAAATGCTGGCCACTCCCGTTGTTGTCCTACGTAAGTAGTGGAAAGGCATGATAAGTACAACAACCTTAACATCAAACAAATATAGCCAAGGTAAACAACATCATCTCCAAATGATAGCTTGAATGTGTTGGTTTCGGCATGCTGTTAAAGCGGATATAAAATGGAAGAGAATGTTACCTACAACAGGCTTAACAGTCACCAAATATTGCAATTCAAACTGGTATTGTTGAAAATGAATAGAACGTAGCTCATGCTTAAACATCACACTGGATAAATGTGTAAAACTGAAATAAATGGCATTTGTTAACTACACCAGGAATAAGTGGAACCAAATACAGCTGATCAAACTGGTATTGAAGAAATCGAGCTGCACAGTTCCGACTTGCACATAATGAACATGACATTGTGAATGACTGAAATAAACAAGGCATACATGATCAGTATACCAACCAAATATAGCCATTGAAAACTGAACAGAGTCTCACTGCAACCAAGCAAACAAGCAAATATAGATAAACAGGGCATATGCTTGAAAACCGGACAAATGCTCACTGCAACCAACCTAATAAGAAAATACTGATAAACAAGGCATATGCTTGAAATCTGGACAAATGCTCACTGCAACCAACCTAACAACCAAATACAGATAAACAAGGCATCTTCTTGATAACTGGACAAATGCTCACTGCAACCAACCTAACAACCAAATACATATAAACAAGGCATCTACTCACTATAAACAACAAAATATAGCCATTCGTGAAACTGAAGTGGACAATTCATACTTAAACATCACATAGCCCTATTGAACATTACATTTTTGCATAACTGAAATAATTAAACATGGCACAGTTAAAACACCGCATGGCAAAAGCTACTACAACAAAGGGTATGGGTTGGCTAGCTAGAAAAGGTAAGATTTGCTGATAGGATGTTTCCTCACTTGTCATGGACGGGATCCTTCCAATTGGAAGAGCACAGACCCATGGTGCGCTCTCTAATGTCGCAGATGGGACATTTCACCTTGGAAGAACCTTTGTGGGTGCCCTCCTCGTGGTCATGGGCGATGAGATCTGACTTGGCAATTGAGGATCCCAAGCCGTCGCTGTAGAACGCATCCTTCAGAAATGACAAAATGGGCTCGATGGCGTACAAGGATCGCAAATCCTTGACCACGTGGCAGAAGAGATCAGCGGCAGAGCCTTCGAAGAAATTGACGGAGGTTGAACAAGAGGGGTTGGGGATGGACCACTTAACCTGTGACATGGCCCGTGTGAAGACGTTGCTGTTGACGAGCTTGATGTCGTAGCCAGCTTTCCCGAGATACAGTAATACGCTAGCCCGCTGACATGAAGCCTTCGGCATGGCAACGTAGTCCACGTCCTCGCCATCTTCCGCGGCGAGGTTTTGCTACGGAATCGACAGGTCGGGACGAACGGCAGCCACCTCAGCAACGTCCGCCGGAGAGGCCATGATAAACCTCTTTTTGGCCGAACGCTCGTCGGGCTCCCCGGGATACGTGATCGGGCTTAGGTTGTGACTCTCTGGAGCAGGGGATGTGGATCTGGCGGGGAGGGACACCGCATGACTCATCTAAAAACTCAGGGGGGCGACGGTATGGGAATCGCTGGGTAACCTGAACTTTATTATCTAAGATAGGAGGCACGGGCAGACCGGCAGGGGTTGGCGGCGGCGGCGAGCTAGGGTTCAAGGGGGGAGGGGGGTGGGTGGGGGGACTATGGAGGGGGGCGGGTTGGTGTTTGAGGATACGTTGCTGCTACTAAAAAGTTTAGTAATGGTGGGTGGAGATGGTGGTGGACGAGGGAGGGCGATGGTTCAAATGCCTCGGCTACTGGAATTTTACTATAAGGTCGGTGGTGGAGGAGTGGGGGCGACAGTTGAAATACTATGGCTACTAAAATTTGGGTAAAGGAATTGATGCGGGGCGGGAGCACCCAAGATCGCACACGGTCAAATAAGAATATGCGTGGATGATAAGAAGGAAAAGCGGCAGAACCGCCGATTTTTGCATCGCTTAAGGCGGGTAGTTTGTTTTTAGATTTCTAGCTATCTGGTCTATCGCACACGGTTCATCCTAATTTTCAGACGCAGACGTCGAATTCATCCTAAATAAACTACCCGCCTTTAGCTTGCGCAGGTGGTTATTTTACAGCGCACTATCATCGCACACGGTTAAGCCAGTACCTCCACCCTTGCTCGTGATTGCGTAGTCGTGGTGATTTCACAGCGCACTTGCATCACACACGGTTAAGCCACTACCTCCACCCTTGCTCGCGTTTGCGCAGTCGTGGTGATTCACATCGCACTTGCATCGCACACGGTTAAGCCACTACCGCCACCCTTGCTCGCGCTTGCGCAGTCGTGGTGATTTCACAGCGCACTAGCATCGCACACAGTTAATCCACTACCTACACCCTTGCTCGTGCTTGCGCAGTCGTGGTGATTTCATAGCGCACTTGCATCGCACGCGGTTAAGCCAGTACATCCGTGTCCGTTGGGCGTCATCCGAGTTTTCACAGCAAAAAAAAACGTGAGAGAGGGTCAGAAGGCAGCCACACCAGCATGTGGCCCAAATATATATGAATGAAAAGGGTGGTGTGTGATGTTCAAAATTCCAGTGCACAACTTTGACTGCGCAGGCCCATGGTTGGGTGCGTCGTCGAAGATCGATGAGAGGGGCCAGAAGTCAAGAACCACCTGGAAGTGACCAAATATATGCAGGAATATAGGGTGTGATGTTTAAATACACAATGCACAACATTGGTGGCACCTGCCTTGCAAACCGGAAAGCCCCCTTGGATATATCTATAATGACATTATGTCGTAGCTACCTAGCTAGGGTGCTTGACCCATCTCCCACTTCGTGTCGGTGGGACGGATGCACGTACTGATACTTTGGTCATACATGCATGTTGCCATGACCTACCATAAGACGGACCAGTGAATCTCTCGCTTGGTCAAACGAAAACTGATGTTGTCAATAAAAAATGGATAGAATATATATATATATATATATATATATATATATATATATATAAACCGCTTGGGCCAATAGATTGGACCATCATAAAAAATCGCACGAGAGGGGCCACAATACCAGCACGACCTGCATGCGGCCCAAAATGATGTACGTTGGAAGGGGTGACGTGTTTTCAATATCAAATAATGCACAATTTAGATGTGGCGCCTGCCTCTCGATACAAAAAACCACCATGAAAGCCAGGTAATTAAGGACGAGATACGCAGGGTACGGTGTCGGTCCAACCCACCAATCCGAGGCAATCCTGAGAACGCATGAGCTCGAACTTTGCTCGAACAACATGTGACGGTGACCGGCCCTAACACGAACTAGGAGGAATCCATTCATGGCCAACACATACCCCTCGTTATTGGTCAAAGGGATGATATATATAGACCCGGGGAGCCCACGGATATGCGTGTCGTCACAAAAAAACACACAAGGGAGACGTGGTCGATCAGAAGACCCCCTATACCCTGCATGCGGCCCGAAAATATGTATGGGTGGTGTGTGACGTGTTCAAATCCCCAATTCACAACTTTGATGGGACACCAACTACATTACAAACCGAACACCGTACCCGAACCCAAGCCAGGTTCAATACGTAAAATGTCGGTTCCCCAAGTTCGAGGCAGGGGGGGGAGGGGATGGGGGTGTCATCCGACGCATGTGCTCAAACTTGATTTGGTCTAACATGGCACATAGAGCAATATAAAACCAGCATGGTCAAACCCTTCTCGTATGTTGGGTCAAAGGGATAGATTGTGCCGTCCCCCCTTGTTATCGGTCAAGGATGATATATATAGACCTCGGGGACCCCACAGATATGTGTGTCGTCTATAAACCGCACAAGGGAGACGTGCTCGATCAGAACACCCCCTATACCCTGCATGCGGCCCGAAAAAAATATATGGGTGGTGTGTGATTTGTTCAACTCCCGAATGCAGAACTTCGATGGGGCACCAACTACATTAGTAACATTACAAACTGAATATCGTACCCCCCAGCCAGGTTAAAGACGTATGATGTCGGTTCCGCAACTTCGATGCGGGTGGGGGGTAGGGGGTGTCGTCCAACGCATGTGCTCAAACTTGATTTGCTCTAACATATAGCACACAGAGCACGAGGAAACCATCATGGTCAAACCCTTCTCGTATGTTGGATCAAAGAGATAGATTGTGTGGGCCTACAGATCTCGATCATTCTCTGATTTTTTAGAACAAGAAATAAGAAATAAAAAACATACTCTACAAATTACCAAAACAAGGATCCCAAGGTTTATATAATCATCATGACAGGTCACTACAGATACATTTAGATGATAAATGTCTATAATGACCGTATCATGGCGCTTTAATGCATGAAGCTTGAGATATGCAACTTCCCACCGGGTCACCCATCCTTAGACTTCTCCAGCCCCAGCACGCTTAACTTCTGCGTTCTATTCGACTCGGTTAGCGGATGGGAAGCCGCCCCTTGCTGATAAGACTTGCCTCCTTGCCTTTAAGGCATTTCATGTTGGTCAACGTATGGAAGGAAGGCTTCTCCCATGTCAATGGGTAGAATAGGCTGACAACTCGTGGTAGAGTAGCTTAATAATGCTTGAGGTCCCATCCATCAACCGGACTACCACACGCTCACTTAGGAGATGTGGTTGAAACCAGTTAAAAATATTGTTGTCCAACTATTCTTAGGGCATGTACAATGGTTCTATATTACAAGTGCCATATAGGATAAATATAGAGGTAGAGGAGAGGAAAATCAGAAGAGAAGACATGCCTTCTTTTAATTAAGAAATAATCTCTTGGCACAATATCTAACACCATATGTTTTGGATATCTGTTTACTAGAGATTAGACTAAGAGATAAACCATTGTACATCATCTTTTTCTTGTCATATCTTACGCGATGGGTTTAAGATAAGACTACCTTATCAACCACTGTACATGCCCTTAGTATACATGTTGCAAGATTGTCGTATATGTTCATCTTTACTTTCATTGACTACAGTGTTGGGCTGCTAGTACCGTAGCGTCCCGACCAACGTTCGTATACATATCCTGTATTTTATGTTGTTTTTTCACTGTAATAAAAGCTTCTTTTAGAGAAAAGGCATCAACCATGCTCGAGATGGGGCTCGATCCTAGCCCAACTTTCAATTAACAAAGCCATCAACCAACCAGGATTACAAGCACACGCCCACAGGCAAAGAGAAAGAAAAACAAAGCAGTAAGATACATAGAGATTGGACAACATCAAACTAAGCTTCACACGTTACAAACAACGAAAATAAGTAGTGGAGAGAGTAGCCGAAGACACCGAGGTCCTCTAGCATGAATGCTGCACCAAGAACAAGATCACACAGGCACCAGTGAGTCATGCCGTCGTGAAGCAACTACGGAAACCCGGCACGGCACATTGAACACACCATCATTGAAGAAGACCATGAGCAGAACATTGCTGATGCACACATCCAGCAACCGGAGAAGGGGAAGCTTCATGCTAGGATGAAGAGGACCTCACCACTGCCGCTGCCACCCACCAGCCAAAAGCGCCCACCGATCACAAGGCTCCCAAAGCGGCACATTCAAGAAGGGGACGTCGCAGAGGGCGCCTCCGCCCAACAGAGTTAGGGCTTTCGCCTGGGAGTCCTATGGTAGGGGTAATTGGAGGGATTAGAGCATACCGACACCTCCAAGGAGGGTAATGATGCCCTTAGGCATCTACATCACGGTCAGCCAGGGATTTCTCCCACCCTTGGCTCCACGCCACCAGCAGCACCTTCTGCATGGGAGTCGACGACCCAAGGAAGCACTGCCGAACCGAGAGGGGACGCACGCCGAGCAGGGGGGAGGGGAGGCGCCAGATGTAGCGCAGCTGGCCGTCCAATGCCCTCATAGCCGCTCGTCGGAGAGTCAACAATGCCTCCCCAGATGAACCATTGCGTCTTTGGTTATTCCCCCCCCCAGTCGCCCGAGCGGGCTGGTGCCAGGTAACAGAAGTTTTCCTCCACTATCTAGAAAAATGGCTGTGTATTCGTGCACAGAGTTTTGATTCCATGAATTTGTATAATCTAGTCTAAGTGTGGCATTCGAGCAAGATTATCAAACGATCAAGCTGCAAATTTGAGCTAACCTTATAGAGACATTTTAATCTCTTTCTTCCCTTTTTGGTGTGTTCATGTATGCATGAGTGCTAACAAGGCACCAAGTATATAATCCAATCACTACTGCAGGATGGTCCAAACGCGACACATCAATCAGAGACCAGTCGATGAAACTTTGTGCGATGCATGAATCCCAAACAATATCGTAATAAAATTGTCACCAATAAGACAAACTGTGTTCGATGGCGGAGACATCAAGCACGATTCAGATTAGACTTGCATGTGCGATACATGGCATGTAGTTGATCCATATGAACTATTTGCAATGAGCCAGAACAACAGAAACTGTTGGTGCAATAGTTGCCCTCTTGTGTTTTGGATATTGCTGACAGAAACAGGCATGGATTGATTTGTTTGCTGGTGCACAAAGAGAGAAATAGTCCATGCAGAAACCGAAGAGAATGCTTTCTAAGGTGTCAAGTTTGAGGAACTACACCGAAGAATATCTGTGCTGCAGAGAAGAATGAGCTACATTTCCTGAAGACATGTAGGCGAGAAGATTGATGTGAAGGAGTTAGCCCCTCGAAAATTATTGTTGACATGAAGCAATCGGTTCGGAGATTCTGTCCAAAGGAAAATGACTGCAGCGAATGGAAGTCGAAGACAAAGTGAAGACGTAGTATTCTTTTCGTTGTTCTTCTTCTATTCACTTGAGTCATAGGAA
Organism: Thinopyrum elongatum; assembly: GCA_011799875.1. Taxonomy (NCBI): domain Eukaryota; kingdom Viridiplantae; phylum Streptophyta; class Magnoliopsida; order Poales; family Poaceae; genus Thinopyrum; species Thinopyrum elongatum. Next base: position 179,644,245 of record CM022299.1, on the reverse strand, counting down.
ATCCGTACTATTAAGAGGGGTATAGGTTCTCGATGCTTAGATCCGTTGTGATGCTTAGCCCAAAACCTATGCAAGATGCGAGAGAAATCTCTTTATGCTTTGAATGATTACCTGGCAGCAGTAGACGTTGTTCTTTGTGCTGCAGGAGATATCTTTCAAACAAAGGAGTTAGGATTACTTGCTCCAAAAGTAATGTCACCGTTGTGCTCAAAATCCGACCGTTGGACTCATGTCGTTCGACCATTGGCTGCTCTACATGTCCAATTTGGTCATTTCCCATCAGGGAAGGCTGCGGCTATAAATAGCCACCCCGCTCCAACGTTGTCCGTTAGCTGCTCCGCTTAAGATTTCTGAGAAGATTGACTAAGCATCCCCTCTCCGAGTGATTTGAGTTTAAGATCCACCGAGAGAAAAATCAAGAGCCCAAACTTACACAGTGGTAGTGCATCATAGTAGTTCTGAGTTAGAGTTCTTGTACCTATTACTCTTGAGAGCTACGCACTCTCTAGACCGATATGTTTCGGCTCGAGTGTTGAAGAGTCATTGTCTTCACCGAGCTAGATCTTTAGAAACCAAGAGTGATTGTGGTTCGTGAAGGTCGATCGAAGGTTTGGAGATCGCCTACAAGTATCTACCACGAGTGAAATCAACTAGAGTCTGATCAGCTCTGAGTTGAAGGAGAATAGGGCGAAGAGAGTTTATCTTCTGTGTTAAATCACAATCCCTCCAACCAGACGTAGTCCTTTGGCAGAAGGGCGAACTGGTCTACCAAATCTCTCTATCGCCATCGAGCACCACTGGTTCAATCTACTTTACTGCATTACTTTCGGTAGTTTGCTTTCTTGCTCTGTGTCGATAGTTTACCTGATCGATCATTAGTTGTTGCACATCATTCGCATTCATCATATCCGTTATTTCCATCCACTTTGTTCGGAGCACTTCTTTCTGTTACCTCTTAATCTGCTCTGTTGCTCCAGTCACATATTGTTCTTCATATTCATTGTGTGTTTTGATTCACAGTACCTACCCCATATTCATCCATGCTACTATATCTGTTTGCATACTACATTACTATCATTATTGTCAAACCTATGATATCCTATGCTAGAACCATTATTGCCTCTTATCTTGATAAATTTGTTCCTCAATAGATAGCCTGTTCAATTTCTGATCTACCGAATCTTTTCTCCGCTGCTTTGTTTGGGACCAGTTCAAAACATTCGAAAGAATTTTTGAATCTCCCATTCACCCCCACTGGTCGATATACTCTCGGTCCTAACAATTGGTATCAGAGCTGGTTCTCCATGTCTCTGTTTACTAAAGGTCTAACGTCCTTGGAGTTTTGAGTATGTCGTATGCAGGTAGTTCCTCGCACTCTGAAAGGTTTCCTATCTTCGATGGAAATGACTACACCTACTGGAGAGAGAGAAATAGAATCAGACTTCAAGCCTTCAACATAGAGCTATGGCAGATTGTGGAAAATGGAGACACCATTTGGAACACTGATGCTCCAACTTCTGATAAGAAAGCCATGCTGCAGTTGTATGCTCAAGCAAAAGCTATTATCTGTGAAAGTATCTCAAAGAATGTTTTTATTCAGTTCTGAAAGCTTGACACTGCAAAGCAACTCTTGGATGCCATTAAAAATGTTCACGAGGAATTCATCTCCAGGACAGATGCTCACACTGAAATGCTTCGTGCTATGTTTGCTGGTTTCAGAAGTCTTCGAAACAAAAGTGTCATGGAGCTCACTGATCGATTGACAAATATTGTTGAAAGATTTCACCAACGAGGAGTTACAGATATCACCGACAGAGATGTGTTCAACAAGCTACTGAGTGCTCTTGATTCTACATTCGATCCTATCATGGTTGAAATCAAGCAAAGACCAGACTATGAAGAACTTCACTACGTCAAGGTCATGACACTACTATCGATTCACGAAGAAAAGATGGAACTAGAAAATGCAGACCAAGAATCTTCTTCAGAAAGTGAAGGGGAAATTCTTTCACACTATGGCAGTTCACAAGAGGAAGAAGACGTCGAGAATCAACATTCCATCACAAGAGAACTAGAAATGCTCACAGAGGGGCTAAATGATCTCAGAAGACAGAACCTGTATCTTGTAAATGTTGACGAAGTTAACTTGCCTGAATCTTCAAGACAGCTACCTCCGAAAGAAATGAATTGCTTCGAGTGCAAACAGTTCGGTCATGTCATAGAAGATTGTCCTTGCTTGGATGAAACACCTAGTAATCGATGGAAATATCTTCACTGCAATGGATTCACTCGAATGGATCGTCACACTAAGCTCTCAAATAAAAATGAATCTTCCTCATCCTCTTCGACGAGACCAGTCACTTACATGAAATCCAGAGCTATCATCGATTCCAATATGAAGAGAATATCTCAGCTGAACAAAGCATGTGCTGATATGAGACTGGACTCTGAAGATGAAACTTCCGATTCAGAATCTGAAGATGAAGAGCTTCACAGAAGGATAGGAAGAAGCAATGCCTTCATTGCCTATGGATCATCTGAGAAATCACTCGACTCGGACACTGATGACGATGCTTCAAGTGATGATGAAATCGCCTTCTGTCTCTTGGCAAAAACCTGAAAGGATCAGGTATCAGCAAAACATCGAGCATCTATGAATGAACACTCTCCTGAATATATTGCCTATGCTAAACTTGTCAAGATGGCAAAATATCAACAAGATGAGCTAGAAAGACTTAAGAAAAATCTTAGGAAGACCGAAGGATTACTGGTCGAAGAGATGGAGAAGAATCAAGAGTTGATCGAAAAGCATGAAGCTTTTTCCTCAACTATAGATGATCTTTCCAACCGATATGATTCCCTTACAGTCGACTATGAGAGTTTATCAGATGAACTCCTTAACAGGAATCAAGAACTTGAGTCACTGAAAGAGTCTCATAACGTGCTTGCGATGGAAAAAGCTTCTCTCTTCATCGAGCAATCTGTTCGATTTCCTGATGATTTTGTGCCCCCTTGCTTAAAATGCCTAGAACGTAGCAATGCTAATTCGAATGCTGAAACTTCTAATGCTGTTATTGTGAATATTGCAACAACTACGAATGATAATTCTAACCCCTCCTCCGAGGAATTTGTTGCTCTCTCTGATGAAAATTGCTGGTTAAAGAACTTACTTGAGACAGGTATGCTAAAGAGCCTCAAAGGACACCAAACACTCTATGACGTGCTCAAGGAGTCCATTCTGCACAAGAACCCTCGAAAGGAACGATTGGGTTTCGAAAGGAATCTCAATGTTGATGGAACCTATTGGACTCCCGAGCAATATCCTCGAACAACTTGGGTTCTTGCTAAGAGTAAAACTCTCGAACCTGAAACTCTTACTGGATATAACTCACCCATTTGTGTTGATACTAACGAGTCTGATGGCTCAAACTACAAAGTTTTCAAACAACAGAATGGTGAAGTTTTCGCTATATATGTTGGAACTAACTGCAGGTCAAGTTCACCCAACAAGAAAATCTGGGTGAAGAAGTGCATTATTGAAAGTTTATCTGTCACTGCTAACCTGACTGTGCAGAGTAACTCTCTTTGAGGAAATGGGTATCACTCACAGATCAGAACAGAAACTTCCTCGAATGGTTATCATTCCAACCTTCGACAGAATGAATACATGCGTACTTCATCAAATCATTATGCTCATGTCTCTAGAAACAACTTCAATGCATATTCATATGATTACACTCGTAGTGCACAGGTAAACTATAGGTCTCACCGAAGGAATGCTCCTGCTCGTACTAAGCGAATGAGCTGCTCACTGCCCATGCAAGTGTGGGTTGCGAAAAAGAACTAACCCTTCTTGCAGGAATTTTCTCAGGGATACCTATTGCTTACTCTAAGCCCTGGGATCTATCTTTGTTGGTGTTGTGTTCTCTGTGTTTTCATTCGTTTGTTTTGTTCTCGCTTGCCGCGTTTGTGTTTCGTCCATCAAACAACTCACTCATAGCTCAGAGTTTTGTGCTTTCCATTCGTTTGGCTGAGTGTTTTGTTTCATACCCTATTATCCCTCTATTCTTTCTCATCCACTCTATGTTGTCTATCATAAGCAAGCAATTGATCTAAAGAAAATTTCTTTTCAACGTCCTTGGTCGCGAAAGAAATTGACTTCGAGTCTTAATCTGTTTTGACGTTTGCCCTCCCTCAAACCTTTCGATCTCCCGCTCAGTTTCCGAGATTTTCGCAGGAAACGGTTGCCACGTACCCACGATCTCCATGATCGTTATCGTGTCCGTTGAATGCAGAACGTCCCACTTCTGTAGGCCATCGATATCGGAGAGGTGGTTCTGCTCTCTTGCTATAAATACCCCTAACGGTATATTCTTCCTCATTTCTTCCTCTTGCTCTCATCCATCTCATTCCGAGCCCAAGCTCCAAGCAACATCGTCGAAGTGCCTCGCGTGCAACTCTGGTGAAGTCTCGCTGTCCTTGTTCACGCCAGTGCGGTAAATCCTCTACTCCGCATTGCCGTAGTTGATCCAGACCGCCAAGTTAGGGCCTCTGGATCTGGAGCTGCCCTATCCTGCTTCTCTGTTCATAGGGTTGTTCCTACCGATGCCATTTCTTGTGATTTATTCACCGCGGTAGATCTTTAGGATTCACTAGGATATAACTGGTACGGTTTGTAGTTTCTCCCTCGTACTAGTTCTCATCCATCTAGGGTTCATGTGTACTAGTTGAAAGATTACATAGTTCTTATTCTGGCTCAAATGCTTTGGCTAGACTAAATTACGTCAAAGATATCTTCGTTAGGTGTACCATGGATTCCTATTTTCCTTCCGAAAAACATTCATCTTCGTTCAAAAACCACTCTGTGCATGTTTATGACCCTACCTCATTTTCCTTCGTATCTATTCTTTTCACAGGTTGGCAATGGCACAGAGTTCGGATGCGTACACTAATTCAGAAGTAGATTTGCCTCAGTCACCACCCAGGTCAGACCAAATGAGATTGACTGGTGGAGGAAGATCATCAAAGCCTCCAAAGAGACCAAAGAAGAAATTTGAATCTGAATCCGAGGAAAATGATCAAGATATTCCCTCTGCACACAGTCAGCCAGAGGATGAGTTAGTAACTGACGCCCTGACTATGTTGTCTGATGGAAATCCTAAAAAGGGTGGTCCTAGAAGAGAGAAAAACACAACAACAGAAATGTCTGAGCCAGAAGGATACAAAACTCCTCCTGGAGTTGAAACAACAACCGAGAGAAATAACAGGCTGCAAAGGATTCGCCGTCACTGGGCGAAGAAATGGTTTAACTATGAAAATGTTCGCAAGAAATATCAAATTCTCTTTGCTTTCACTCCTCCTTGGAATGATTGCATTGCTAAAAAATGCACCGACCCAGATGATGGAAAGGCCAGTCCTACTTAGCCATCAACTGCTCATCCCGATTCACTCAAAACAATCGCGATTTTTTCGAAGAAGTGGAAAAGAGGGCGAAAGCAAAAGCCAAGCGTGAAGCTAGGCTAGCGAAGAAAATTCAAGTCGAAGCTAAAAATGTTGAGCTGACACAGCAAGACATGCAAAAGAAGAAGGAACGTGCTTCCCAAAAGAAATCCGTGGCCAAGAAATCCAAGAAGGCTGCTCCTGACTCATCTGACGAGTCTTCTGATGATGATGCTCCCAAAGAAATACCTATGTATAATCAACGTGCCCTGCTGAACAAGCCATACCAGGCTCCATCGCCAGCTAAAGATTCACTCTCACCAAGAAAGTGTCCAAGGCTTGCTGACAAACCTTCAGGTTCTATTGCTCCTTCTGCGAAGAGAAAACTGTTGTCCGAAGAAAAAGCTGAAGCTTCTGCAAAGAAGTCCAAACCAAATGTTCCTGCTTCCACAGAGGAACAAAAGTACGATTTCAGTCTTATGATTGATATAATTGAAAGTGCTGCCTACGATGCAAACTCTGTTGATTTGAGCAGTCTGGGACTTCCTGAAGATGTTACCAAAGTGGTAACAAAACATTTCGCTGAGCTGAGGAAAATGATGAAGAAGCTAAATCAAGCAGTTAAAGACAAGCAAACCCTCGAGAAGTTGAGGAGAGATGCTAACACTGATTCTGAAAGAAAATGGCTGAACAAAGAAATTCTTCATATCACAAAGGCGCTCACTGTGATGAGGAATAATAAAATTGACTGGCCCTCGAAATTGAAAATGGATGTCTCTCAGCTGTGTGATCGATGGAATGATGAGATTGCTCGCAAGGCTGATCTTGCTAAGAGGAGAATCAAGGAAGAAAAGCGTCAGAAGGCCATGGCAAGGGCCAGCAAACCGAAAGGAAGCAAGAATCGCCGCCTTCAGACTGTGGCTGATGATCAACCAATCGATTCTAGCACCCCTCTGCAGCAGATCCCACCGTCTCCACCTCATGAAGATGAAACCATGTATCAGGTTGGCCGTGTGGAAGTTATTATCCCTACTCCTGCAGTGCATGAAGAAGTTGTTGATATCTTCTTCAAGAAGGATGATGAAGAAAATGTTGTGCCAGAGCAGCAAGCCAAAGATGATAAGACTGACAAAGAAATTGAGGTTGAAAAGGCAGACCCATCGCCTTCGAAGGAAGTGCAAGCTGAGCCCTCCGAGTTGCATAAGGAGGAGAATGACAAGATTCAGGGGAGCCTATTGCTTTCCGAGAGAAAACTACCCCGGTCACATTATCTGGTGCCCCTACCCAGATGGATGTTGATCGTGCTCCTGTTTCCACTGAACCTCAGTTGAAAAAGGAAGAAGAGGAATTTGAAGAGCCCATGGCTCATGAAGTAAATGTCCTACCTGTTGTGTCCCAAGCTTACGAGAAAGAAGCAGTCGTGCCCCCAGTTGAGAAAAATACTGTGAAAGAAAAGGCCCTAGTGCCTGATATCAGAAAGACGCTGAAGGAGCCCAGTGAAGAAAAATGATGATCACTCTAGCTCTTCAAAGAAATCAGCCCGAGAGAAATCAAGGAAGCTTCAAGCCCCACTGAAGCCTATCGAAGAATGTGTGCAAGCACCTGATGATATTTGGAACAGGAATATGAGTGAAGAGCATCTGAAGAATCCTCTGGAAACATTTCCTTTGTTCCGAGTTGAAGATGGTCCCACTGGTCCTGCATTCAATGAGCAGTTTCATCTTTCGAAACTTGCATTCTTTGGGACCAGTCCTTATGAAGGAGAAATAACTTCATTGTCACCCAGGTTTTGGACCAAGGAACAAGCAGTATATTATGCTCGGATTATGTATAAGAAGAATTGTATGTTCAAGCACTAGATTCTGAACTTTGCTGAGCTCGAAAGATTACCTTGTTTTCATCACACCATCGAGCAAGTTGAAAATGCTTTCCTGAAGGGTTTTCTTAGATTCAATCATGGATGGAATCGGGAAGTGACCCATCAATTTTAAGCCACTCTGTATATCTCAGGAGAACTGGGAGATAGCTCTACATGGATCCTTGAGTGGATGAATGGAGAAAGGAAGATCAAATGCTCGGCAGATCAATTCTTAGCGCTGCTAAATCTTCCTCGATGTGAATTCGATGCTGATCAAGAACACGGGATGCATTTTTGGGAAGTCTCCGAAGTCCAACTACATATGCTGATGGACCCAGAACTTGTGGGTGATGAATGCGTTGAAGTGAATCCAAAGAAGTTGGACTATGAGAATAAAGTTTATTCTTTATTCTGTGCAATTCCCTCACTCAAACCAACAGGCCAGAAACCATCAATGGAATCATAGGAAATGTGTTGCTTGCCATGTCTCAAGGTATTCGCTTCGACATCCCTGATCTTTTCATTCGCAACTTGGCTTGTGCAGCTCACAGCCTGCAATCCTTGAAGCCTTATGCACCTTGGGTCATGTACGCAATCGAGAAGCTCACTGAAGAAAAGTTCTACTGCCCATACATTCTGAAGGTTTTCATGCCACCTGTCCATAATACTCTTAGAGTTGTGAAGGATATAGGCAAAGGAAAGATGCCCGTTGATGCCACTACTTCTGCTTCTGTGCCTGCTTCTGCTGAAGTTCCGAAGATCAAGAAGGCCAGAGTTAAAATTCCTCACGAAGAAAATCCCTTTCTTTATGAGATCTGTCTTCACACTCAGCAAGCATTGGAAAGCCACATCAAGATTGATAGAAAAGAAAAGCTGGAAATGATGACAGAGATCAATCTACTTCATAATTATGCTCGGCAAGCTCTCTTCTATGATAAGGAACAGAAGAAGCGCTCGTGGACACTATTGCGCAAGCATTACACTCGCAAGCAACTTTCAACCAAGGGCATCGAAAAGGAATATGATTATCTGGAACAATTTGAAGTTCCTCGGATTTGAAGGTAAACACCAGTTCTCCCTCAGCGTTCTGCTTCAACTGACCTGCTGTTTGTCTAACCAGATGATATTCTTGAAGACACAACAGGGACTTCCATCTACAAGCCAGAAGCTCCTCGCGCTGCTACTCCCGAAGCACATCCCGAAGCTCAAGATGCGACGCCAACTCCTGCTTCGGCCTCGACCATTCGTTGCTCTACATCTCTGAACAGTTCGAGTTCTGGTTTTGAGGGTTCTTCGGACGAGTACTTCCTCGTATGCATTCTCTTTCTTTTTGACACTTGTTGACAAAAAGGGGGAGTAGTACATCGAGTGATAGATCAGCGGGCTATTTGCAGGGTGTTTTTATTCACCATTTGCTTTTCCTCCAAAGAATTTGGTTTCGTCGAACAATTTGCTTCTGAAACTTAAAGCGCACCGCCTGTGGTGTTGATACTCGGTCGTCATGTACTGTTAATAACCCCTCTGCAATGCTATTTCATTCCAGCTATTTGCTTGCAGGTGCTATCAAAAGCTTACTTTTCTTGCAGCAATTATCATTGATACTTATCTATCGTGCAGGAAAATGGAAAACGTCTCAAGGAGGATTGCAAATCTTATGTCTCTGATAAGAGATACTTTACTCCTTGAATCTATGTGTGTTATGGTTAGATGTTCTACATTGATTGACTATTGCTATCTAACATTGCAGGAGAAACTTGGTTTTAGCTTGAATTAATACTCGAAAGCTAATTCTTTCCATCCGTGTCATAAGTTTTTTTTTTCGCAAATATTCCTCATATCACTTCTGTTGCAAGAAAATCACGTCTGAAGTATATCTACTCTGGGTAGAATATTCTTTTTATTCCCTTGCTCTGATCTTCCTCGAAGTATCTAACTTGCAGGGAACTTATATCTCGGGTGGATTCATATCGTGTTCTGAGTAAAGCTTCATGGATTATCCTTCGTCACACATCATTTCAAAGCACTCACTTTTATCTAACAATTCTATCTCAAAGATTGTGTGTGACAGGAAACACCTCAGACACTGTCGAGTGTATTGAAAGAAGCCAAGAATGAGATCTTATGTCAATATCACTCATATGAAGATTCATCTCGCTTACCTCCAATTAATCTTCTGTGCACTAGATGCATATCTTCAGGGGGAGCGTGTCCCATCTTCGTAATTATCTCTCGTCTCTCATTATCCTTCGCATTCATTTCATTCACTTATCTATCGTTCGATGTGTTCTCTTTTGTCAACAATCATCAAAAAAGGGGGAGATTTTTGGTGCAATAGTTGCCCTCTTGTGTTTTGGATATTGCTGACAGAAACAGGCATGGATTGATTTGTTTGCTAGTGCACAAAGAGAGAAATAGTCCATGCAGAAACCGAAGAGAATGCTTTCTAAGGTGTCAAGTTTGAGGAACTACACCGAAGAATATCTGTGCTGCAGAGAAGAATGAGCTACATTTACTGAAGACATGTAGGCGAGAAGATTGATGTGAAGGAGTTAGCCCCTCGAAAATTATTGTTGACGTGAAGCAATCGGTTCGGAGATTCTGTCCGAAGGAAAATGACTGCAGTGAATGGAAGTCGAATACAAAGTGAAGACATAGTATTATTTTCGTTCTTCTTCTTCTTCTGTTCATTTGAGTCATAGGACCTTCGTACTATTAAGAGGGGTATTGGTTCTTGATGCTTAGATCCGCTGTGATGCTTAGCCCAAAACCTATGCAAGATGCGAGAGAAATCTCTTTATGCTTCGAATGATTACTTGGCAGTAGTAGATGTTGTTCTTCGTGCTGCAGGAGATATCTTTCGAACTGAGGAGTTAGCATTACTAGCTACACAAGTAATGTTACCGTTGTGCTCAAAGTCCGACCGTTGGACTCGTGTCGTTCGGCCATTGGCTGCTCTACATGTCCAATTTGGTCATTTCCCATCAGGGAAGGCTGCGGCTATAAATAGCCACCCCGCTCCAACGTTGTCCGTTGGCTGCTCCGCTTAAGATTTCTGAGAAGATTGACTGAGCATCCACTCTCCGAGTGATTTGAGTTTAAGATCCACCAAGAGAAAAATCAAGAGCCCAAACTTAGACAGTGGTAATGCATCACAGCAGTTCTGAGTTAGAGTTCTTGTACCTATTACTCTTGAGAGCTGCGCACTCTCTAGACAGATAGGTTTTGGCTCGAGTGTTGAAGAGTCATTGTCTTCACCGAGCTAGATCTTCAGCAACCAAGAGTGATTGTGGTTCGCGAAGGTCGACCGAAGGTTTGGAGATCGCCGACAAGTATCTACCACGAGTGAAATCAACTAGAGTCTAATCAGCTCTAAGTTGAAGGAGAATAAGGCGAAGAGAGTTTATCTTCTGTGTTAAGTCACAACCCATCCAACTAGTTTAGTTCTTTGGCAGAAGGGCGAACTGGTCTACCAAATCTCTTTGTCGCCATCGAGCACCACTGGTTCAATCTATTTTACTACATTACTTTCGGCAGTTTGCTTTCATGCTCTGTGTTAATAGTTTACCTGATCGATCATTGGTTTTTGCATATCATTCCCATTCATCATATCCGTTATTTCCATCCACTTTGTTCGGAGCACTTCTTTCTGTCACCTCTTAATCTGCTCTATTGCTCCAGTCACATATTGTTCTTCATATTCATTGTGTGTTTTGATTCCCATATTCATCCATGCTACTATATCTATTTGCATACTGCATTACTATTGTTATTGTCGAACCTGTGATATCCTATGCTAGAACCACTATTGCCTCTTATCTTGATAAATTTGTTCCTAAATAGATAGCCAGTTCAATTTCTGATCTACGGAATCTTTTCTCCGCTGCTGTGTTTGGGACTAGTTCAAAACATTCGAAAGAATTTTTGAATCTCCCATTCACCCCCCTCTGGTCAATATACTCTCGATCCTAATAGAAACAGTCAGCCAGATCAAGGTGTGTGTGATATACGGCATACAGTTCACTCGGATGAACTGTTTGCGATTAGCCAACACAACAGAAACAGTCAGCCAGATCAAGGTGTGTGTGCTAGACGGCATACAGTTCACTAGGATGAGCTGTTTGCGATGAGCCAAAACAACAGAAACAGTTCAACTATACAAGATGTGTGTGATATACGGCAAACAGGCAACTCAGATGAATTGTTTGGACGATAAAAAATAACACAAATGTTTAGAAGTAACAATATGTGTGTGATACCATGCAAACAGGTCACTCAAATGAACTGTTTGCGATGATAAAAAATAAAATAAATGATTCGGCATAACAAGATGTGTGTGATACCCGGCAAACATGTCAGTAATGAAAATTATGTAGTAACATAGACAGATAATAACACATACGATTCCTACTAATAAGCACCTGATTCAGAAAATGATTGCAAAAATTATCGTTCGTACTAATACATAATCAAACAAACAACATAATAGCGAGATTATGTATCATCAATAGTCTAGAAAACAGCAAAATATATACAGCTACTCGTCAACGTTGTAGTGGGGCTGGCCTGTTGGTGCAACGATGTTGAAATATTCTCTGCATGGATGCAAAATCATCTCTCGAAAGGAAGGATTCGGGTCAGCGACGACCATGTCCTTGAACATTTCATAGGCCCGGCCATTCGTCTGATCCTGCTCCATCATAGTAGCTTCCGGCTCAGGGAAAATCCCGTCCACTAACAAATGCGCACGTGCGACACTGCCTTGACGGACATGTTCCAACCGGCCGTAAAAAGCAAAGGCATTGGTTGCGCGTGCTGCTAGAGCTCTAGCAGACCGTAAGGAGGTTGCCACCCTTACCACGGCAAAATCCGTGCATGCTGCCAACTCCAAGCCAACGGCGGTCTCATCATCGCGTGCCGCTGAGGGAGTCCTGGATTAAGGGGTCCTCGGGCGTCCGAGCTACGTAATGTGGGCCGGACTGATGGGCCATGAAGATACAAGACAGAAGACTCTCTCCCGTGTCCGGATGGGACTCTCCTTGGCGTGGAGGGCAAGCTTGGCATTCGGATATGAAGATTCCTTTCTCTGTAACCAACTTGGTATAACCCTAGTCCCCTCCGGTGTCTATATAAACCGGAGGGTTTAGTCCGTAGAGGGGAGGACAATCATAATCAGACAGGCTAGACTTCTAGGGTTTTAGCCATTACGATCTCGTGGTAGATCAACTCTTGTAATACTCATATTCATCAAGATCAATCAAGCAGTACGTAGGGTATTACCTCCATAGAGAGGGCCCGAACCTGGGTAAACATCGTGTCCCCTGTCTCCTGTTACCATCGACCTTAGACGTACAGTTCGGGACCCCCTACCCGAGATCCGCCGGTTTTGACACCGACATTGGTGCTTTCATTGAGAGTTCCACTGTGTCGTCGCTAGAAGACTCGATGGCTCCATCAATCATCCACAACGATGCTGCCGTGAGGGAGGTCTTTCTCCCCGGCCAGATCTTCGTGTTCGGCGGCTTCATGCTGCGGGCCAACTCGTGTGGTCATCTAGAGCAGATCGACAGCTACGCCCCTGGCCATCAGGTCAGGTTTGGAAGCTTGAACTACGTTGCTGATATCCGCGGAGATTTGATCTTCGACAGATTCGAGCCCATGGCAGCCGCTCCCTGCCACCGCGATGAACATGACCTAAATCTGTCATCGGACCATACCCGGGAGATAGCTCCTGTAACCGCTCTGGCCCTAGATCTAGAGCAGGTTGCGCAATCCGAGGACGGGAAGCTCAACCCCGCCACGGAACCCGCAGACTCAGCGGCGTTGGAGCCGCACACAGACCCAACTTCAAACGGGATTTGTGTCACCGGAACCTCGGATTCGTCCCCGGAACAGAACCCGCAGACTCAGCGGCGTTGGAGCCGCACACAGACCCAACTTCAAACGGGATCTGTGTCACCGAAAACTCGGATTCGTCCCCGGCCACAGGTTCCAAACTGCGTGCGTCCGCGCCCATCGAGCTCGATCGGGCGCCGATCATCGAGTTCAGCTCCACGGACATCTTCCGGCACTCACCTTTGGGTGATGTGCTAAACTCATTAAAAACCCTCTCCTTAGCAGGGGACTCACAGCCGAACTATATCCGGTTTGAACTGGAGGCTGATGATGGAGAATTTCGCTTCCCACCTACCGCCCACTTCATTGCCATTGTCGAAGACTTAACCGACATGCTCAATTACGACTCCGAAGACATCGACGGTATGGACGATGATGCCGGAGAGGAGCAGGCCCAAAACCCACCGCTTACTGGGCGTTGGACAGCCACCTCCTCGTATGATGTGTACATGGTGGATACCCCAAAGAGAATAATGGCGATAACAAGAAAGATCCAATCGAGGATACACCTCCTGAGACACGGCCAAAGTGCCGACGTTAGCGGCGCCGCTCTAAATCACACCGTGGAAAAGACAGCAATACCGGCACAAGAGAAAACAATACTCCGGATGAGGCCGAAGACAAAGAAGATCCCGTCGAGCCGACTTTCGAACAGGACGATAGGGAAGATGGGCAAGCCAGCCCTGATGAACATGCCATAAACAAAGACTCGGAGGACAGCAACTATCTTCCACCCTCCGAAGATGAGGTAAGCCTCGGCGACGAAGACTTTATCGTGCCTGAGGAACCCGTCGAGCAGGAGCGCTTTAAGCGCCGGCTAATAGCCACTACAAGGAGCCTGAAAAAGAAACAACACCAGCTTCAAGCTGATCAAGATCTACTCAATGACAGATGGACTGATGTCCTGGCAGCCGAGGAATACAGACTCGAGCGCCCCATTAAAAGTTATCCGAGGCGTAAACTGCTACCCCAATTCAAAGACGAGGCACTTAAGCCCATGCCATCAACACATAATGCGGCTGACCGACCACCACGTGGCCAGGACAAAGCGGCAACTCAAGCCGAACACCAGCCCATACTACCTCGCCGCAAAAGTAGAGACATAACAGCCCGGGGTCATACATATGACCTGCGGCAGGACCTGGACAATAGAGCAGGTCAGTCCAGATCAATCTACGGATCGCGGGGGCATGCCCTGGCGCGCAACGACGGCTATCAAGCTAGACGTGACAAACATAACCACGCCCGGGCCAAAGACTGCCGACGAACTCAATCCTAGCTACGTCGCGACGTGGCCCGATATAGAGGCGCCGCACACCCCCTCTGCTTCACTGATGAAGTAATGGAGCATGAATTCCCAGAAGGGTTTAAACCCGTAAATATTGAATCATACGATGGAACAACATATCCCGCGGTATGGATTGAGGATTTTCTTCTCCATATTCATATGGCCCGTGGTGATGACCTTCACGCCATCAAATACCTCCCATTAAAACTCAAGGGGCCAGCTCGGCACTGGTTAAACAGTCTGCCTGAAAACTCTATTGGCAGCTAGGAGGACTTGGAAGACGCCTTCCGCGACAACTTCCAAGGCACATATGTACGACCTCCAGATGCCGATGACTTAAGTCACATAGTTCAACAGCCTGGAGAGTCGGCCAGGAAATTCTGGACCAGGTTCCTAACTAAAAAGAACCAGATCGTCGACTGCCCGGATGCCGAAGCCCTAGCGGCCTTTAAGCATAGCATCCACGACAAATGGCTGGCTCATCACCTCGGCCAAGAAAAGCCGAAGTCCATGGCAGCCCTCACGGCACTCATGACCCGCTTTTGTGCGGGCGAGGATAGTTGGCTAGCTCATAGCACTGACACTGCAAGCGATGCCGGCACCTCTGACACCAAGAATAGCAATGGCAAGCCCCGACGCAACAGGCACAAGCGCCGAAGCAATGGTGGCACTGCCGATGACACGGCGGTCAACGCCGGGTTCCGTGGCTCCAAGTCCGGCCAGCGAAAGAAGCCATACAAAAGAAACAATACGGGCTCATCCAGCTTGGACCGCATACTCGATCGTCCATGTCAGATCCACGGCACCCCTGATAAACCAGCCAATCATACCAACAGAGACTGTTGGGTTTTTAAACAGGCCGGCAAGTTAAATGCCGAACACAAGGATAAGGGGTCGCAAAGTGAGGACAATGATGAGGAGTCCCGTCCGCCGAACACAGGAGGACAGAAGAAGTTCCCTTCCCAGGTTAAAATGGTGAACATGATATACGCCACTCATATCCCCAAAAGGGAGCGCAAACGAGCGCTCAGGGACGTCTACGTGATGGAGCCAGTCGCCCCAAAGTTCAACCCATGGTCTTCCTGCCCGATCACCTTCGATCGCAGGGACCATCCAACCAGTATTCATCATGGTGGTTCAGCCGCACTGGTCCTCGATCCAATTGTTGATGGATTCCATCTCACGCGCGTCCTCATGGACGGCGGCAGCAGCCTGAACCTGCTCTATCAGGATACAGTGCGCAAAATGGGCATCGATCCCTCAAGGATCAAACCCACAAAAACTACCTTTAAAGGAGTCATACCAGGTGTAGAGGCCCGCTGTATGGGCTCAATCACACTGGAGGTTGTCTTCGGATCTCCGGACAACTTCAGAAGCGAAGAGTTGATCTTCGATATCGTCCCCTTCCGCAGCGGCTATCATGCACTGCTCGGACAAACCGCATTTGCTCGATTCAATGTGGTGCGACACTATGCTTATCTCAAGCTCAAGATGCCGGGTCCACGCGGTGTCATAACAGTTAATGGAAACATGGAGCGCTCCCTCCGTACCGAGGAGCACACCGCGGCCTTGGCAGCGGAAGTACAGAGCGGCCTTGCTAAACAGAATCTTAATTCAGCGGCCAAGTTCCTGGGCACTGTCAAGCGAATCCGGACTACTCCGCAACATAACAGTCCGGCTCGTCAGGAGTTAGACTAGCAATCCAGCCTCCGTCTCCGTCCCGGCCAAATGGCGGCATACGTACCACGCGTACATAACTACGCACTTAAAATACCATGGGCATAGATGGAGGCATAACTATATTGTGGTCCATAATACGGCTCGACCTCTCCTGGACACATGTACTCTCACTTTTTCTTTTTCATCCTTTTCAGGTTTCTTTTCCACAGGCCCCTCAAGACGGCCTGATCATCAGTCCTTTCGAAGGATAGATACACCAAGACAGCAAGAAGCATTGCGGTATACGAGAATCTCTAGGAAGTCTTTTTGACGATCACTCTACTTGTTCTCAGGACCCTCACGCAGCTCTCCCTTGGTCATGGCATGTAAAATAGCCCTGTTCCTTATTGCACTACTTATACGCTTTGACGTATCCATAAATTTGTAATGGAAACAGTTCGCGGCCCAACTTCTGTGGCACCAGCTTACTACTTCATTTTTTCTTGATAATCTTATCCATTGCACCCATACACTTTGGTACGGCCTAAATTTGCCAGGGGCTTTATTGCGCCCCATATTACGGCAACAAAGTCCAAACACTTTTTATAGTGTAGTTCGGCACCCCGAATTTAGCATTATATGCATTGGCTCCGAATCATGTCTTTGGTCAATAGTTGGGTTGCCCGGCTCCTGTGCTTACTACCTTACGTTCCGCTATATCGGCTAGGGTAGTAAAGGGAGAACTACTGCGATTGTGCCCTGGTTCGTCCGGATGAGCACCTCAGTAGAGAAAGCCGAAAACTGACTGTCATGATGCGGCGTGAGCCGGTCAGCTCTTCGGAGGTTACAAATCTTTTGTGATTTTTTTTCCGCATTATGCGATGAATCGGTCTTTACCCGATCCGGTGTTTATAGCACCCTTGTTCGGATTCACGAATACTAGGGGTGCGCCTAAATTTCTATTATAAAACTCCTATGGCTAAGTGAGGGTGATAAAGCCACATAGTCCGGTTGCCTGGTTCGTTGCGTTAAACACCTCCTTCAAGGACCAAACTTTGGATAAAGAGTGTTTAGATTTTATCCCGAACACCCCCGTACTACCTACGTGGGGGCTGAAGCCGACGACTGGCCAACTCTCAGATTTAATAAAACGGCCGCATAGGAGGAAAAATCTTGATATAAACAACTAACATTATATTATATATTAGTTTTGTTTCATTGTGCAGGACATGATAACATATTCATCCGAAGATAATGTCTTTTGCACACTGCTCCGCTACAATGCGGGATCCCTCCAGGACATCGTCAAAATATCGCTCTGGCGTGCGGTGCTCCTTGCCCGCGGGCGGTCCCTCGGTCGCGAGCTTGACGGTGTTCATCTTCGCCCACTATATCTTGACACGGGCGAAGGCCATCCGTGCACCTTCGATGCAGACCGACCGCTTGATGGCATCAAACCGAGGGCAGGCAGCAACCAGCCGCTTCACGAGCCCGAAGTAGCTTCGGGGTATGGCTTTGGTAGGCCATAGACGGATTATCAAATCCTTCATGGCCAATTCAGCCGCCCTATGCAGTTCGGTCAGCTGTTTCAGCTGATTGCTGAGGGGCACCGGATGCTCTGGCGCAAGGTATTGCGACCAGAACAGCTTCTCCGTTGAGCTCCCCTCTTTGGCTCGGAAGAATTCCGCAGCATCTGCAATGCTGCGCGGCAGATCCGCAAACGCTCCTGGAGAACTCCAAATCCGGGTTAGTAAGAGGTACCTTTTCTTCACAAATTTGCTTTGCATTATAAAGGCCTTACCCGCCGCGATTTTCCTGGCCTCTTGGATTTCCTGGAGGGCGCCCTGGGCTTCAACCCGGGCCTCTTGTGCGCTCTGGTGGGCCTTAGCAAGCTCGGACTCTTGATCCGTAATCTTGCACTCCAAGGACTCACATTACTTTACAGCGTCCTGGACCTCTTGTTGGACCTCACCGACCCTGGCCTCATGTTTTTCGCGGACGGATTGTTCCTCCGCCGCTCTCTTCTGGGCCTCGGCCAGCGCCTTTTTAAGGGCGTCCACCTCGGTGGCCGCTCCTACAAATATCATGGCACTATGGTCAATACAAATCATCTATCCTTTCTGATATACAGAAGGTCATGGCATACCTTGCCTATCCTCCAGCTACTTTTTCACACGGCTGAGTTCTTCTTCGGCCCGCTCCAGACTCTGCTTCAGTCCGGAGACTTCGGCAGCATGGGTGGCCACAGCCAGCAGCGAAGCCTGCTTTTTCACATAGACACGTATGGTTAGTTTGATCCTCTGTCCGGCTTTTCTTTTCGACCACCGGACAGTGTCTCAGGGGCTACTGTCTATACTATGATATTCTTTTTACATAATTGCGTTTCATACCTCAAAACCTGTTAGAAGGCTTGTGCAGGCTTCGGTCAGTCCGCTCTTCGCGGACTAAATCTTCTCAATCACCGTACCCATGAGGGTACGGTGTTCCTCTACAATGGAAGCACTTCGCAACGCTTCCAGTAGGGTGTTCGATGCCTCTGGTTGGACAGAGGTCACCGGCGGAATAGGTACACCCCCTTCTTTCGAAGGAGGCTGCTTGCCGGATTCCGGAGCCGTATAGGTCTCCGGGACCGTATTCGGCTGGGGGCCGAATTGGACCTGGCCCCCATTGCCAGGCTCCATGGGGATTTGCTCCCCCATGTGTCCGGCGGCCGAGGTTTCACCCTCTGGCGCCGCGCTGACGGCCTCCTGCGTCTCTCCCTAGCCTGGGATCCTTTGGGACAACACCTCGGTGTCATCCATGGCCTTGGGAGAGGAGGCCGCCGGAAGGGACCCGCTGTCCATCACCTTCGGGTCCAGCGAATTCCCCGAGGATGAGGATCGCTCGAGGTCAGAACGAACCAGACTGCAAGTACATGACTCAACATGTTAAAACTATGGAGAAAAGAGGCTGGATATATGAATGCATCAGGGTCTTTGAGTACTCACGATCCGGCCAGGGGCTTATCTCGGGGCGCCGCTCTGGGCTGCTGTCGACGTCCCACGTGGAGTTATCCGCGAGGGAGACCTTCCCCTTCTTGGATGCCTCTGCCTCCATATTTATGGAGGCCTCCCTTTTCTTCCTTCCCCCCTCGGGGGGAGAGTTGCTTTCCTCCTCCTCCTTGTTGTCCTCTGCGGCGGAGGAGTGAGTCTTGGCGTCTTTGGACGTCGCATCCGAAGTTCCCTTGCGACAGAGGCCACTTCTGGTCTCCTTGGCCTTTTTCTTGGCCTTCTTCTCCGGCGCCTGGTAGGGCGCCGGGATCAGCATCTTCGTCAGAAGTGGGATGGCTGGTTCCTCGGGCAGTGGAGCCGGACTCTTGATCCGCTCTGCCTTCTTTGTGCAGACCAGAAAAAAATAAATAGGGAGGCTTAGACATTTTCCCTGAGTAAGCAAGTAAAGGATACACCTTGAAAGCACGAAAAACTTACCAGACTGGCGGGATGGGCCAGGTCGTGCCCGCGGTCTTCGGTCGTCTCTGGCCATTTCTCGCTGGCCTTAAAAAGCACCTTCCAGATGTCTTCATGCGTAGTTCTGAAGAACTGTTGCAAGGTCTGGTGCTCGGCCGGATCGAACTCCCACAGATGGCAAGTCCGGCTTTGGCATGGAAGGATCCGGCGAACTAGCATCACCTGGATCACATTGACAAGCTTGATGTTCTTGTCCACCATGCTCTGGATACGCGCCTGCAGCGCTGTCAGCTCGTCCGACGACGACCAATTCAGGCCCTTCTCTAGCCAGGAGGTGAGCCGCATTGGGGCTCCGGACATGAATTCGGGAGCCACGGCCCAGGTGGCGTCGCGGGGCTCTGTGATATAGAACCATAGTTGTTGCCACCCTTTGGCGGTCTCCACAAAGGTACCTTTGGGCCATGTGACGTTGGGCATCTTGCTCACCATGGCGCCTCCGCACTCTGCGTGTTGGCCACCCACCACCTTCGGCTTCACATTGAAGATCTTGAGCCACAGTCCGAAGTGGGGTGTGATGTGGAGGAAAGCCTCGTACACGACAATAAATGCCGAGATGTTGAGGAAAGAATTTGGGGCTAGATCATGGAAATCTAGCCCATAGTAGAACATGAGTCCGCGGACGAAAGGGTGGAGAGGAAACTCTAACCCGCGGACGAAGTGGGGGATGAACACCACCCTCTCATGAGGCTTGGGGGTGGGGATGATCTGTCCCTTGGCCGGAAGCCGATGGGCGATTTCCTTGGCCAAATACCCCGCCTCCCGAAGCTTCATGATGTCCTTCTCCTTGACGGAGGAGGCCATCCACTTGCCTTGCGCTCCGGATCCAGACATGGTCGGAGTGCTTCTTTGAGGCGGAAAAGATGAGAACTTGGGCGCTAGAGCTCGAGAATGGAGAGGCAGAGAAAGAGAAGGAGTGGGTGAAAGGTATGAATCCTTATCTCTTTATAAAGGTAGTGAATATCAAGCGCCTCCCCACTCGCCTTAAAACTCGCCTATTCCCAAGGGCCGTGCAGATGGCACGGTTGGATTACCCACGCCCGTATTGATGAGAATCCCGCAATAAAGGGACAAGATCTCTGCTGTGACAAGGCATGCCACTGGAAAACCGCATCTTAAAGCGTGGAGCGGGAGGCTAAAAAATGGTTCGAAATAATGACCGTGCAGGAACATGGTGTCATGTTACAAAAATTGTCAGCGGATTGGACTCGTGAAATATTATACTCTCTGCGATTGTGTGTGGTACTTGTTTTGTAGAGCCGGACACATTTTCTGCGCTCGAAGTCTGTTTTGGAGTATTCGGAGGAGGAACCCGCCTTGCAATGCCGAAGACAATCTGCGCGCCGGACACATCGTCATTGAAGCCTGGTTCAGGGGCTACTGAGGGAGTCCTGGATTAAGGGGTCCTCGGGCGTCCGAGCTACGTAATGTGGGCCGGACTGATGGGCCATGAAGATACAAGACAGAAGACTCTCTCCCGTGTCCGGATGGGACTCTCCTTGGCGTGGAGGGCAAGCTTGGCGTTCGGATATGAAGATTCCTTTCTCTGTAACCGACTTGGTATAACCCTAGTCCCCTCCGGTGTCTATATAAACCGGAGGGTTTAGTCCGTAGAGGGGAGGACAATCATAATCAGACAGGCTAGACTTCTAGGGTTTTAGCCATTACGATCTCGTGGTAGATCAACTCTTGTAATACTCATATTCATCAAGATCAATCAAGCAGGACGTAGGGTATTACCTCCATAGAGAGGGCCCGAACCTGGGTAAACATTGTGTCCCCTGTCTCCTATTACCATCGACCTTAGACGCACATTTCGGGACCCCCTACCCGAGATCCGCCGGTTTTGACACCGACAGCCGCCCTGGCCACGGCCTCAACCACGCGTTCCGCATACAGAACCTCGTGTGCCCCCAACAGATGTGTCGCAGCCACCAACTCTTCTGCGCTTGCTGCCAAGGCCGCCACACCCTCATCAGCGCGTTCTGCCACCGCTGTTGCGGGCTGCGGCGTGCATATGAGCTGTGTCTCCCCCATGCCTTCAGCGATGGAGAGGGTGGTTCGAGTTTCTTAGGACATGTGTGATGTGTAGGATTTTGTGGAGGCGAGGATAGAGGGGAGAAGAAGGCCGGATTTGGGGCTGCGAGAGCAAAGAGACAATAGAGAGCAAAGAGAGGATATTTATTGTGTTCCTAATCCTTGCAGATAGTTGATATAGTTGTTTCGTGTGCAATTATGTGTGTAGGCAAAACATTGAAAATGCAAATGAGTTGTTTGCGATGCTAGGAGCATAGCACACGATGCATTGTACAAGTACTTGTGTCTGATGATTTGTAAGTTACACATATGTTTCCTTTTGTTAACACGTGTGTGATAATACGTGACACCACATACGATTGCATGATGGGAATTGTGTGCTCCACTTAGGAACAGTTCTTTTGGCAGCTTAAAATATAAGCCGCCTCCTCCCCAGCTTTTTCCATAAGCTGCCTCTCTTATTCATTAGGGCTTCTAAACTAGTTATGAGATAACTAATTTAGAAGTCTCAACAAATTTAGGGGGCGGCTTATTTTTTAAGATGGGTAGAGGCAGCTTATTTTTTAAGCAGCCCAAAAGAACTGGCCCTTAGTCCTCCAGCGCTCTAGCAAGGACTTCCGGCGCAAGGACCAGCCACAGGGTAAATTGTAAAACCCTCAATCCCCTAGCCAGCTGCTAGCTACAAATAACCACAACAATGGCTGGCGGCGGTGACTCACTATTGATCCCCTTGCTAGCTAGTTACCCACACATACCAGCATACCTCCAATGGCCATCAATAGGATGGAGTTGGGCGACGGCGGAATCGAGGCTGTCGGTGCGATGGTTGGCTTGGCGATCGATGGCCATGCCGCTGCCTCTCCCGACGACAGCCAGAGGAAGTAGAAAACGCGGTACGAGTAAGCCACCAGGTTAGCCAGGGTCATCCTGAAAGCGGACAGGGATCACCAGCGGACAATACTGTTGGATCGGCGCAGAGTGCAGCGGATGGTGCGGGCGGCAGAGCAGGAACTGTGAGACGTAAGGACAACTGTGGGAGTGGCGGCCACCGCATGAGGCGTAGGCTTATGTACCAGGTGGACGAGGGCACAGGACATCGCCAGGGCAGGCCTGGGGGTTGTGACGGTAGCCATGGTGAGAGCCAACGTCGTCCCGCGGTCACGGTAGCCCTGGTGAGCACTGCGCCCGAGGTAGTACCGGTGATCACCGATGTCGAGGCTGCCCCAACCTTGATCGATCAAGGTGTAGGCCATCACCATGGCGACCTCCACTCCTCCTGAGCCCAGGATAGACACGTTGATGGATGATGGCAGCTGTACGTGCTGGGTTGGCGCCAGGTCCATAGTAGCACTTTTGTGTGCGCGCGGTTCATTATATTGTTGTAAATTAGCGAGCTAATGGTTTGTAAATTACTCCTCAAACTAGGAACTTGACCAATTTGAGCATATATATGCTCGATTGATTTGTTCATGCTTGCCAAATATGTCAATTGTATGGGCTGGCTATATATTATCTCAATTTACAATATGGACAATTAATATGCAAATGCCTTCTGGACATAGGCGTTGATCGCCACGTAGAAAACATGGACATCCTCTACTCTACTGGGCACGCGCCTAAACTGAATGAACTGTGTGCGATACTAATACTTTCCATGAAAATTTAAGAACTTGGCAAACAACATTTGAGTAACATATAGTGGTGACACTATTCGACAAAAGGCGGATCTAGGTAACACGGTACTTAACAATTTTGACAACCATATGGTCCATATCTACATACTTAACATAGTAACAACTAGCACATTTTAAGAGGCAGAGGGCCAACAACCACAACTATCCACTGGAAGCAACTTGATCACAGCGACTCGACATCTCATCAATGAAAAGGAAGAACCCCCGTGTGCCTTGGTAGAACATGAGTAGAACAGTGTCTCCAATTTTCAAATGTTGATGCATTGTGAGGACAAGCGAAAACCTATTAATTTGAATGGTTCCATTTCTGCGTCAAATTTTGTTTCTTGCAATCACTTTGGTGTTATTAGCAAGCACAAGTGTAATTCGACCACGCATGCAAATCAATTCAGGAACAGCTGCAGCGAGCAATTTCTCTTGCAATGAAGAATAAAAACAAATTGTAACATATCTGAAAGTGCTAGTTACCGACTAGAGGGGGGTGAATAGGCGATTTTTATGAAAGTCTTCAAGACAGGCAATGTATTCGAAGACAGACAACCAAATAACACCTACACAGTATGCAGCGAAAGATAAACTACACTAGCCATGCCTTAGTCAAAGAAATAGTACAGAGTAAGCACAAAGACAAATAGCAACTAGGTAGGTTGGATCGACATAGGAAGACAGTATGAAGCCAAGTATGCAATCAGAGAGAATGTGCTCACACAATGAAGTCAAATAGAGTAGGCAAGCAATGACTTCGCGACACTGAACTGTAAGTAAGGAGTGAGAAGATAGAACCAGTTGCTTGGCGAAGACAAGGATTTGGTAGACCAGTTCCAGTTGCTGTGATAACTGTACGTCTGGTTAGGGAGGCTGAGATTGAACTCAGAAGACCACGTCTTCACCTTATTCCCCTTGAGCTAAGGTCACTTAGTCCTCACCCAATCACTCACGCAAGTCTTCAAGGTAGACTTATAAACCTTCACAGACTTCGTTCACCGATGATCCACAATGACTCTTGGATCCTCAGAACGCGATGCCTAACCGACTGGAAGATCACAGTCTTCAAGTGTAATAAGAATTTAGATCACACGGACAGAAAGACTTCAGTGATGCCAAACACTCTTTGCGCTCTGGGTGTTTTGTGTTTTTTATCCTCGCAAGGATTCTCTTTCAAAGGCTTCGGAGGTGGGTTGGTCTCAAACGACAAAAGTCATGCACTAACTCTGAGTAGCCACCAATTTATGGTGTAGGGGGTGGGCTATTTATAGCGAGGAGGCAACCCGACATGATATGTCTGAAATGACCCTGGGTCACTAAGGAACTGACACGTGTCCAACAGTCGGATTTCAAACACACGCGGCAGCTTGACTTGGGCTGCAAGTAAAGCTGACTTATCCAACTCAGGATAAGATTTTCTCTCATTTGTCTTCGCTCGAAGACATAGGATTTGGGTTGAGCATCACATCAGTTTTCTGACTTTGTTCACTTGGACCCCACTTGACAGTTTGGTGGTTCCTATGACTCAAGAAATACAAACATGAAACTACAAAACAACTATGTCTTCGTGCTCCATAGTCTTCAAATGAATATCTTCACGTGTCATTATCTTCGACACAAATATCTTCGCGAACCACCATTGTCTTCAAGGTCTTCATACATTTTTAGGGGTCATCATCGATGGGTAAACCGAATCAATAGGGACTTCTACCTGTGTTCCCCTGTGAATCTCACAAACACATTTGTCCCTCAACCATGTTTGTCGTCAATACTCCAAAACAAACTAGGGGTGGCACTAGATGCACTTACAATCTCCCCCTTTTTGGTGATTGATGACAAACTGGTTGAAGTTTCAACGTGGATAAAAATATGTGAAAGTTAAAGAACATGGTCATTGGCTTCAGGAAGTTGAAAGGCCTCCCCCTGAAGATGTGCATATAAGTAATTTGCGTTTGAATGCAAATGCACATTGTAGGTTTTTCTTTATGAAGATCTCCCTCTGTTCATGAAGTCAAATCATAGTGCATACAAGAATGTATTGAAGATAATGATATGCACAATGATAAATGGGCGTCTGTAGAATGATTTCATGCGCATAAGATAGGAATTCAACCACGCAATCAAAATAGTAGAAAATGTAGCAGATGTTCCATCTGGACTTAAGTGTTACAACTCAAAAAACAACAGTTCACGAACGAGAGTTGCAAGACTTAACAAAATAAGGCACCCGACCAATATAGACCCGCTTGAAGACTATCAACCCATATGCTTCTCCCCCTTTTGTCATCGAATGACCAAAAAGGAATGAAGACATAGGGCGTCTAAGCGTTCTCCGGAGGTGTTGGTGAAGATGTTGGGGCAGCCGGGTCGACGGTGGAGTTGGGCGGTGCAGAAAGGCTTGATGCAGCATCGTGATGCAGTGAAGCCATAGCGGGTGAAGTGGTGTCGTCCTCCTCATCAATGATGCATGCAACGATGGTTGGAGCGGAGGATGAGTAGTCAGAATCTTCAATGGAAGGGGTAGGACGCCACTTAGCTAATTCAGGGGGCTTGGAGTCGAATTTGGATCTCTCTATGAAGGCATCTGCTATGAGATCATCTTCAGCACAGAGCATTGTGAGGCTCTTCCAAGCACGCCTACAGGCTTCATGAGCAACAAAAGGGCTCTTGGTGGACAGGTTGCAAATCCGATTGACATCCACAAGAATACTTTGCATCTGATGCTTCATCCAATCATGATGCCTATCGTGCTTCTGATAAAGAGAAACTAGAAGTTCTCTATCATTGAGTACGCGAGCATGCTTCTAAGGCCTCTGAGGAACTGTGCTGGCGGTAGCATCAGTGTTGGCATGATGCGACAGGCGAAGCTAACCAACAAGTGGACCAACAGCAACAGGATTTGGCACATGGGTGGCTTCAAGAGGAGTAGAGAAGCTCTGAAAGGCAGCATTGTCTTCACGGACTGGTGCTTTGGCAGGCTCGGGATAGATGGCTTAATGAGACAAATCCACCTCAGGCAGGAAGACAACATGATTGCGCACTGAAGCTTGATAGTTGATAGTTGAGCGAAGCTTAATCAGCCACATAATCCATGGAGCATAGAATTCCAGGCCAAAAAGATCAATGCCTGAAGCTGCCAACTACCTGATGAAGAAATCGTGAGTATTGAAGCGGATGCCATTGAGAATGTAGAGAACCAAAGTCTTCATGGTGCCTTCAAGCTTTGCAGAGGAGGAATGCAGTTTGATTGGCCACAGAGTATGCCTCACAATATGGTAGATGGTGCGGGGCAGGTACTCGAGGTCATTGACAAAGAAATGTGTGGGGTACTCAGCATCTGAAGGCAATGGCTTCATCATAGACAACATTTGGCTCATATTTGGCTCTGGCTTCTGGAATACGCTTTCAAGCTCCTTTTCATAAAGCAGACAACCTAGCTCATAAAGATCACCAGGAGCGGGCAGGGAAGTGAGCTCGAGAATATCTTCAGCTTTGGCTTCATGATGGACATCTCCTGTCATCCACTCAAGGACACATGTCTTCAGATCCCTGTTGTAGCCTGATATGTGCAATATTGCATAGAATTGGAGTAGTAGTTCTTCATTCCAGTGCTCCTTGTCAACAACGAACGGGATTAGGCCAACATCGCGGAAGCAGTCAAGGGCTTCTTCTAAACATGGCAGTCCGGCCATGGCATCACAACAAAGTTGATTGTGGGGAAAGATTATGTCCTGGTTGTACAGGATGCATGAGTAGTAGCTTCATTGCAAATGACTCCAGAATCTGTCCGAAGACATCTGTGGCTTCTTGTAGGGGTTCTTGGCCTTGTCAAAGAAAGTGTTGTGCTCTTCGAAGCTTAACACACTGAAGGAGCTCTCAGTGGTGACTGCGCTGGGAAGCCTTGGCATTCTTGGCATGGGCTTCTGCGTTTGAGGCCTTTGCTCGATATGATAATCATATTGTGGTCCATGAGGTTCAGGAAGTGTAAGAGCAGGCCACCTGACGCTGATCAGCTCTCCTTCATGATTGAAAGACCTTGCCATTGTGTGTGGAACAGGTGCAGCAGCAGCAACATCTGAGGTGGATGGCTGAGCATCTTCAGTGGCGGCTTTGGCTTCAATGTGGAGTGTGGCTTCAGGCGGCGGATTGGCATCATCCATGATAACATCACTGGCTTTAGTCTGGATGGCATCAGTAGCAACATCACTGGCTTCAATAACTGGGGGGTCAGACAGGTTCACTTCTGGAAACACAACAGTTTCAGCGGGAGGGGTTACAACTTGATCTTCTACTTGGTTGTCATCGGCTGATGCAGCTGGAATATCTTTAGCCTCTTTGCCTTCAAACTCTTGTGCAGTATCTGAGGGGATGGCTTTAGGGAACACTTGGCGCGCTACTAAGCTGGTGGTGTGCACATCCTCTTCAGGGATACTTAACATAGAGACAAAGGGCCTTGGGCCTTTGCGAAGCCTTCGGAATGAGGGCAACGCACGAGGGGAAGGTGTAGTCTTCTCCATATCTTCTGGTGTAGCTTGAAGGGTCTCAAGCGCTGGTGTGGTGACTTGAGCTGGTGGAGTACGTGGAATCACTTCATGTAGCGGGGAGTTGGGGTGTTGCTCTTCTCATAACTCATCTTGTGCGATTAGCGTCGTGGGACCGCCAATGCTTATTTGCTCACTGCTCGTGCGAGCAGGCGATGATATCGGATTCTGGTTAACTGAGGAAGGACTTCATCATCATTTCTTTCAACATTGTCTTGACCAATGTCTTCAGCTGCGGTGGTGTCAGCAGCTGGAATCTCAATAGTGACATGATCCTCTGTGATAGCAGGTTCATGCACAACCATTCTGCGTTCTTGGTTGGAGGAGGCTGGCAAGGCAACAGACAGTGGCTTCACAAGCAATGGCTCTTTAGGAGCAGATGAAGACGCTGGTGCTTGTTCCCTTCGTGAAGCCTTTGAAGACTTTGTCTTTTGCTTCTTCTGGGTGGGAGCGCCATCAGAGGCTTCATGGCTCTTGCACTTGTTGGCTTCAGATTCTGCTTGCTTGGTCCTCTTCCTTTCGGAAGCAATAGAAGGAGCATTAGGCTTCGGACCAGTCATGCTGGGAGGGAAGATGATTCTTGGCATTTCTTGTCGTGAAGCCTCAGGAGCAGGAGTGTCAGACTTCTTCTTCTTCTTCGCAGCAAGGATCAATGCATGGACGACCAAGAGCATTTCTCTTCAAGGCCTCATTGTGTGTCTTAACACACTTTTCAGCATAGCTCTCTAGGCGCTCACGAGATCCTTTGGCTTCATCATGACGCCTTTGAAATTCAGCCTTGAGGTCAGTCATCATCAGCTTGAATTTTTCAATATGAGAAGCACTAAGCTTGAGCACATGCTTCTTGAAGACAGCCTTCTCATGATTGATCTTGTTCTTCTGCTCAATTACTTTCTGAGCAATAGTAAGTTCTTGTTTCACGAAACCTTGGAAGGTAATGTTGATGCAAATGGGCAGTTGAAGATCATCAAGAGAGAGTTCTGGATTTTCAAACCATTCATCAATGAAGTTGTTTAAGATGTCAGCATCGAACAGAGGCATGTTCTGGAAGATATCAGCCTGTTCCTGCTTGTTCTTGATTAGAAGCTCCAGAGCATCATCATCAAGATCTTCATCACTTGATAGATCAATAATGTCACCATCATCACGCAAGATTCTGGTAGGAGGAGCACACCCAATAGTATCTTTTGTCTTCGGAGAGGTCCGAGACAAGTCTTTTGAGTGCACACTAGTTTCAGGAGGTGAAATTTTCAGTGGCTTCGTTCTCGAAGCTTTTGGTGCAGACGCAGGCTTTCAAGCCTTTGACTTCTTTACTGGCTTTGGGGGTTCAGGAGCCTCAGTATGTTGCTCATCTTGAGCACCTTCAACACTAGCTCGTTGTTCAGCAAAGTGTGTAAGAAACCCATCAAAGGGTTCGGCTTCACGACTGCCATCGGGCCTTGGTTCTGCTGGACCTGTGTTGAAGTCAATCCTGTAGTCCTTGTTTTGGGCTGCGGAGGGCCTGTCGAACTGATAGTTGGCCTCAAATAGATCATCATCTCGACACCACATCAAACTTGATGGATCCGGATTTTGAGGCATTGGCCGCCTCACCATGCAAGGAAAGAAGCCTTGCTGAATGGCTTCAGCCTTGGTCTTGGGGTGAAGCTTCTTGTACACAATATCAGCCCAAGGTGGCCTCACAGTGTTCTTGGCAGCGTACTCTGGGGTCACAAAATTGTAAAGAAACCATTGCTCTGCCCAGTACCTGTGAATCCATTGAACGCGTGATTTGCGCTCCCCATATGTTTCTTGAGGATTTGATTTGTACATCTCATATAGATCTGGAGGCAGATCCAGTGTAGTATTGTCATGGTGCTGTCTACCCCCTTTCTTAGCTGAATTGCCTCCTGCCATTGGCTTCACAAGGATGATTGGCTTTGCTTTGCTCGATAAACATGAACTGGCTTCAGGAGAGTCTAGGTGATGCTGTAAGTAGTCTGCAAATGAATTCAGACTATGAAAACCAAGAGACTCGCCCACGGACATGTACCTTTGAAAGAATTAGATATACAAGGGAAGTAGGAGAGGTCATATGCATTCTCAGAGGATTTTCAAGATAAAATCTGTTTGAAGACATTGACCTCACAGTGCGAAGACATTCACTTATTTGGATAAGTTGGTTCCAGATTTGTACGAATCCTTGAATAAGTACAAGTGAGGAATCACACTAGGTACGAAGCATAAGTGAAGGTACTTTGCAAATCATGAGATGTAGGTAAAGCAAGATCCAGACTTGGAAGTGACAAAACAACTTTCTGAAGATATAGAAAGTTCATTGGATCAAATAAACGGTAAAAAGTAAGTGTTTATTTACCGCTCAAGAATAGATGAAGAACTGCTAGACGAGTTGGGAGAGGAGGCCGAGCAGTTCGATTTCCCGCGCCCTAACTTGGTGGTGGAAGAAAGCTACGATGGCGGCAGGGCCGGCGAAGATGACCACGGCCGGCGTGAGTACGATGACGGAGAGGTCGTGGCAGTGAAGCGCTTCTTCTCTGGCGACGATGAGAGCTAGCGACGTGGCTAGGGTTGCGAGCGAGACAACGACGGAGTAGTCAAATTAATGACCGCGGGGGTGATGTATTTATAAGGAGGACGGCTGTGCTGTGAATTTACTGTGCTGCCCCTGGCGGTTCATATTTGAGCGACGAGTGGCATTCATGCATAGTTTAAACAACTGTGCCATGACCCCACCGCATAGCTAGTATGACGGGAGGTCATTCCGGCTTCTCCGAATTCTGGCATATAGGATAAGAATAATAAATGTGTTTTAAATGTTTGTCTCAAAATCTTTGACTGACAAGGACACAGTGAAGACAATCGACACGTGTCAATAGTATGCATATGAAGATTTAGAGAGAGTAGGAGATAAGCACAGATTGGGTAGGGGTCCGATCACATTCACTTAGTGCAGAAAAAAGCAATTTGAAGACATAGCTATAAGTGAATGATGTAGGCAATGAGATCCACTATCAAAACATGATGATAATGCATGAAAACAAATCAAATGTTGAATACAAATCAATCATGAAGATAATTTAGTGTGACGCCAAACTAAAAACTTCAAGAAAGATTGGTGGTAGCGTTACCCACCGTATAGGAAGTATTAGACCCAGACACGGCGCACAATTATCGTGGCACTCTGAAGTCAAATTCTGCATTAATTTCTTCACAATTAGAGTGTATATCTTCATGGATTGAAGACATACGTTACTTTGTGTGTTGTGCACCTAAGTCATCAACATGCATAAGCGTTAGGATGTGTGTCCATTTACATGAGATTCAAGGATTTTAAGACATTTAGCTCACACCGCAGCTTGCAAGACCTCTTCTCATACAAAGGCTTCATGAAGATATCTGCCAACTGATCTTCTACGTTGACGTGAATGATATCAATGTCTTCCTTCAACACATGATCTCTGAGAAAGTGATGACGAATCTGAATGTGCTTTGTCTTCGAGTGCTGAACTGGATTGTGAGCAATCTTGATGGCCCTTTCATTGTCGCAGTAGAGGGGCACCATCTTCTTGTTGATGCCATAGTCCATAAGAGTTTGCTTCATCCAGAGAAGCTCTCAGCAGCAAGATCCAGCAGCAATATATTCAACTTCAGTAGTAGAAAGTGACACACAGTTCTGCTTCTTTGAAGACCAACAGACAAGTGATCATCCAAGAAAATGACATGTGCCTGATGTAGACTTGCGATCCACCTTATCACCAGCATAATCAGCATGTGAGAATCCAACTAGATCAAACTCTGAGCCCTTTGGATACCATAATCCTAGCATTGGGGTGTGAGCCAAATATAGAAGTATTCGCTTCACTGCGAGGTGATGCGACTTCTTTGGTGCCACATGGAATCGGGCACACATGCAGACGCTAAGCATTATATCTGGCCTAGATGCACATAAGTACAATAAAGAACCAATCATGGAGCGGTATACCTTTTGATCAAATTCTTTACCATTGTCGTCGGACCCCAGTTGACCATTTGTTGGCATTGGCATCTTGTAGCCCTTGCAATCTTGCATTCCAAACTTCTTTAAGCAATCTTTGAGATATTTTTCTTGTGATATGAAGATGCCATTGCTTTGTTGACGGATTTGAAGACCAAGAAAGAACTTTAGCTCCCCCATCATGGACATCTGATATTGCTCTTGCATCATATGCCCAAACTCATCGTTGTATCTTTTGTCAGTGCAGCCGAAGATAATGTCATCATGAAGAGAGTGGGATCTAGAGAACTAGGTTTGAAGCCTTTGCTCTTCAAGAATTCTTTGAGTGTGTCATACCAAGCTTGAGGTGCTTGTTTGAGGCCATACTGTGCCTTGTTTAGCTTGTAGACCATGTCAGGATGTTTAGGGTCTTCAAAACCAGGTGGTTGAGCAACATAGACTTCTTCTTCAATTTTGGCATTGAAGAAAGCGCTCTTCACATCCATTTGGTATAGAAGGATATTGTTGTGATTTGCATAGGCTAGCAGTATGCAAATGGCTTCAAGTCTAGCCACATGAGCAAAGGTTTCATCGAAGTCAATTCCTTCTACTTGTGTGTAACCTTGAGCAACGAGACGAGCTTTGTTTCTGACAACTTGACCATGTTCATCTTGTTTGTTGCGGTAGATCCATTTGGTGCCAATAATGTTGTGCTTCCGAGGATCAGGACGCTTGACAAGCTCCCAGACATTATTGAGCTGAAATTGTTAAAGCTCTTCTTGCATAGCTTGAATCCATTCTGGTTCCATGAAGGCTTCATCAACTTTCTTGGGTTTGGATATGGAGACGAATGCGAAGTGCCCACAGAAGTTGGCTAGTTGTGTACCTTTTGATCGAGTGAGCGGACCAGGTGCATTGATGCTATCAATTATCTTCTCAATCTGAACTTCATTAGCAATAAGAGGTTGAATAGGGCGAAGACTTTGCTGTTGCTGATCATTATCTTCATCTTCAGCATAGTCTTCAGGCTCAGCATTGTCTCCACTTTGAGTTAGAGCAGGGATGACAACTTCTTCTTCTACGTGTTCCTCGGTGGGTATGATTTCTCCAGTACCCATTGGCTTGATAGATTCACTAGGAGAAGCTTCATGTAGCACATTTGGCAGGTGCTCTCTTTGTGAGTCGTTAGTCTCATCGAACCACACTCAACCACTTTATAGTGAAAGAGGTTGAAGACTCTGTAGGTGTGCGAATCCTTTCTGTAACAAAGCATAAAACCTTCATGTGCTTTCGGTGCAAATTTGGAAGTGTGACGTGGATCCTTGATCCAGCACCTAGCACCGAAGACTTTGAAATAACTGACGTTTGGTTTCTTACCCGTGAGTAGTTCATAAGATGTCTTCTTGAAGAATTTGTGAAGATATACTCTGTTGATGATGAGGCATGCAGTATCAATAGCTTCAGGCCAGAACTTTCGTGGAGTCTTGTATATATCAAGCATAGTACTGGCCATCTCAATAAGAGTCCTGTTCTTGCACTCCACGACGCCATTTTGCTGAGAGGTTGTCGGTGCAACAAACCCCAGGTGTGTCGCCCAGACTGTACACAGGCTTGAGAACAAGGTTGCAGCGTCCAAGACAAGACCAAGCAGAAGAGAGCAGCTCTTTGAGAAACCAAAGGGCGGATCAAGAAGATCAAGACCAACCAAAGGAGCAAGATACCACTAAGGAAAAACCTCCCTTGCCGGGTAGGCGAGCCTAGCGGGGACGAGGTTGCCCTGAAGACAAGTCTCCAGATTGCCCCTGCAGACTTGCCGAGGGCACCGAGGGCGGATTACCCCACCAAGGCTCCACCGCTCCACCTCAGAGCAACGCAAGTCATCGATCGGTGCGGTGTCGAGCCCCCAAGTGGCTAAGTGGCCGCTATTTGGCACGTGGCGGCCACTTCCAGAGGAAACCACCTCCAAATGACACCCGTCCAGGGACGTGTCATGCAGGAAAGCGAGAAGGTGGCCGAACGGCACGGCAAGGCTTGCCGGGCTATGCTAAGATGTGGCATTAAGTGGCGCATTTAATGCGCTCTGTCATGTCTGCAGAGTTAGGTATGATAGCACTGTTTGCTATCTAATCAGTACGCAATGACTGATTTGCCATTGTGGTGACCCCTTGATCTATAAAAGGAGGGCCATGGCAACCTTAGAAAGGATTCGGACCCTTGTACACTCATACGCGCGTAGTTGCTCTCACCCCGAGGCGACCCTGCCGGGCTAGAGCGCTGCGCCTCCACCTCGGTCCTCTCATCAATCCACCAAAGCAGGAGTAGGGTTTTACGCCTCACGGTGGCCCGAACCTGGGTAAGAACTGCCCATGTGATCACTTTCGTGCTGCTCCGCGCCCTCCGCTCTTTGTGCAATGCGTCCTTCCCCACTGTCGAACCACAAGGGGCTGATGGCCCCATAGGTGGCCGTGTTTTCCCATGACATCTTTGGCGCACCAGGTAGGGGGAATCGCTTGCGCGAACCCGAGAGCATACGCAGCGCGTCATCTTCATCATCATTCTCTTCATCGACGGCTTCATCATCCATGGCACCCAAGAAGAAACCCAGTGTCGCAGCTCACCCGTCCACCTCGAAGGCCAAGGCGGGTGACGTGGACGCTGCGGGGGACGTGGGGGCTATGGGAGCGCATGGGGACGTGGACGCTGCGGGGGACGTGGCCGGCATAGGCGGCGTCATTTCCACCTCCCCTATGGCCGAAATGGGAGCGGGAGGCACCGGAGAAGAATAGCGCCAACAACTTCCCAGCGGCCACGCTCCACAAGGTGCGGGTGGAGAGATCATCCTGTCCACGCCTCTCCACCCCACCGAAGGACGCAGCCACAACGGTGGTGCTCGCCCTGGGGCGAACCGCAACCCTCCGGCCCCGCTGCGTGTGCGGCCGCAGGGCACACGCCACCCCCGGAACGGACTGGCCAAGTCGATGCGCCGAACGGAGCCACCGATCCCCAAGCACAACCATCTCGTCACCATGCCACCCTGGCGACTGGCTCATGGCGACGAGAGCACGGCGCTGCCACTACCGGCACCGTCAGAAGCCAGGCGACGTTACGGTCTACATCATCATCCATGCCGAGCACTGCTTCGGAGGCCATGGCGCGGGCCCAACTCTTGTTGAGATTTCCGCCGGCGGCCGATCAGATGGATGAGAGGAGAGCCACCATTCATAGCCTGATTGGTTTCGCCGAGGCGGGAGGATCACAGCGAGCGGGCCCGTCACGGCCTCCGCAGGCGGCGACAACGGCCTGAGCCACTAGCCGTACCGAAGGGGCCACCCCCACAGTGCAATCCCCTCCGCGGCAGCAAGCGCAGGGGCCGCAGCCAGAGCCACGTGACCAAGAACCCGACGACGTATCGATGGCTTCCTCGAGCACGACAAAACCAGCGGCGAGTCCTGGAAGACAGGTGAAAGCACAAGTGCTCCCTGTGAAAGCACAAGTGCTCCCTAGGTGATTTTGGTAATTAATGTCAACATATCTCTTGTTGGACTAATATTTTCATCTAGTATATTTCAGAAAGTTCAACAATGGTGTGGCATGGACAAGAGGATGTGGAACCCCTTCAAAATGCTAAGGACAAAGATTGGCTCGAACTCAAGACTCTACATTTCTATTTTAGTGATCCAAGATCACATTGAGTCCATAGGAAAAGCCAATACTATTAAAAGGGGATGAGGTGTTGCTTAATGGTCTACTTGCTCAAAGTGCTTAGTGATCCGCTCCAAAGCCCTCAACCACTTTCTCAATTCCAAATATGTCCTAAACCTAAAGTCAAACTCGCCCCCACCGATTTGATCTATCCGGCGCCACCGAGTTCCTTTGACATAGCCACTGCCAGAAACCCTAATCAGTTCTGTCTCACCGATAGGGTTTTCGGCCTCACCGAGATGGCAATGCAAACTCTCTGTTTCCCTTTGTAACATTTCGGTCTCACCGAAACGAGTGATCGGTCTCACCGAGTTTGCCTTGCAAACTCTCTGTTGCCTGCTGCAATTATTGCAGTCTCACCGAAATGTGCAACCGGTCACACCGAGTTTGCCTGACCAACTCTCTGTTTGCTCATTGCTGAAATTGGTCTCATCGATTTAATGCAATTGGTCACACCGAGATAAGGTTTTGCCCTAACCCTAGCACATCGGTCCCACCGAGTTGAGTATATTGGTCCCACCAAGATTCCTAATGTTCACATTTTGAATTGAATCAGTCTCACCGAGTTCTTCTATTCGGTCTGACCGAGTTGGGTCAAATGTGTGTAATGGTTAGATTTTGTGTGGAGGCTATATATACCCCTCCACCCCCTTCTCTATTGAGGAGAGAGCCATCAGAACGTGCCTACACTTCCACTACTCATTTTCTGAGAGAGAACCACCTACTCATGTGTTGAGACCAAGACATTCCAATCCAACCACAAGAATCTTGATCTCTAGCCTTCCCCAAGTTGCTTTCCACTCAAATCATCTTTCCACCATATCCAAATCTGTCAGAGACAGTTGAGTGTTGGGGAGACTATCATTTGAAGCACAAGAGCAAGGAGTTCATCATCAACACACCGTTTATTACCTTTTGGAGAGTGGTGTCTCCTAGATTGGTTAGGTGTCACTTGGGAGCCTCCGACAAGATTGTGGAGTTGAACCAAGGAGTTTGTAAGGGCAAGGAGATCGCCTACTTCGTGAAGATCTACCCGAGTGAGGCAAGTCCTTCGTGGGCGATGGCCATGGTGGGATAGACAAGGTTGCTTCTTCGTGGACCCTTCGTGGGTGGAGCCCTCCGTGGACTCGCACAACCGTTACCCTTCATGGGTTGAAGTCTCCATCAATGTGGATGTACGATAGCACCACCTATCGGAACCATGCCAAAAATCTCCGTGTCTTCATTGCGTTTGCACACTCCAATCCCATCCCTTTACTTTCTTGCAAATAGCATGCTTTACTCTTTCCGCTGCTCATACTCTTGTCATGCTTTCTTGAAATGTATTGTGAATGCTTAAACTTGTGCTAAAACTCCACCTCAACTTGAAGAACTTAAAAACTGCTACTTTTGCTTGTTGAGGGTCTAATCTCCCCCTCTAGAGCCCTCTTCTCGATCCTTTCAATTGGTATCAGAGCATTGGTCTCCATTGCTTTAGTTTAATCACCATTGGAGGAAGATGGATAAGTCTACGATTGGGAGTATTAGACGTAGAGTACCTTTACTTGATGGAGAGTTCTATCATGATTGGAAAAATGAGATGCTTGAGATTTTCAATGAATATCACTTGAACAAGTACATTACTACCCCTTGTGCGCCTCCTATTGATCCTTTGCATCCTACCCCCGATGAGTCTCTTGACATGATCCGCAATCTTAGAACTGTTAATCTTATCATTAGAGGATTGCCTAGAAACTTGATTGTGTGCTTGCCTTCACTTGAATGTGCTTACACTATATGGAGATACCTCAAGAAATGCTTTCCAAACTATTCCTTGAAAAATCTAGATGAGATTCTTCAAAAGTCCATTGCTTTAAATAAGATGAATTCTAGTGATCCTAAGTTTGGTGATTGTTTATTTGGGCTTCGTGACCTCATGCAAGCCAAAGGAGATGTTGGAATCATTAGCGACATCATCTCTCAAGTCATTAGAATTCATAAATATGAACATTGTCATGGTCATAAATCTAATGAATTGCCTTCTCTAGGTAATGATCATTCATATGATGATGATGTTGAACATGGATATTATAACGAGGATGATGATAATGACTTTGATCTTGATGAGTCTATGAGACATCTTGGTCTTATGGCTAACCTTCGTGGTTACATGGCTGGAGGAAAGGAATGGGTTCTTGATAGTGGATGTACCGATCACATGACCGAAGACAAGGATATGTTTTGTGAGCTTGCTGAAAACGACAGCCCTCGAAAGTATGTCACTTTTGGTGATAACTCAAAGGGTAAGGTGGTTGGCCTTGGTAAGGTGGCCATCTCACATGACAGCTCCATCCAAAATGTTATTCTTGTTGAATATGTTGGCTACAATCTACTTTCCTTATCTAGACTAGCCGATTTCGGTCTCAATGTTCTATTCACTGAAGTAGACTGCCAAGTGTTTCGAAGAGATAATCATAATATGGTCTTTACCGGTATACGTAGAGGTGATCTATACATTGTTGACTTCACTAAAAGAGCTCGACCTAGAACTTGCTTAATTGCTAAATCTTCTAAAGGTTGGTTATGGCATAGAAGGTTAGGTCATGTGGGCATGTGAAATCTTGATAAGCTTATCAAAGGTGATCATATCCTTGGTGTTAAAGATGTTATATTTGACAAGGATAGACTTTGCAGTGCTTGTCAAGCAGGAAAACAAGTTGGAGGAAGTCATCCCATGAAGAACATCATGACCACAAGAAGACCGCTTGAGCTACTTCATATGGATCTTTTTGGTCCCAATGCCTACAAGAGTCTCGGTGGTAACTCGTTTGGTTTGGTCATTGTTGACGATTTTTCAAGATTTACGTGGGTGTTCTTTCTTGATGATAAATCACAGGTACAAAAGATCTTCAAGAACTTTGCTAGGAAGACCCAAAATCAATTTGAAGTGAAGATCAAGAAGGTTCACAGCAACAACAGAATGGAGTTCAAGAACGCAAATGTGAATACCTTTCTTGACGAAGAAGGGATTTCACATGAGTTCTCGGCTACGTACACACCTCAACAAAATGGAGTTGTTGAGAGGAAGAACCGGACACTCATTGAGATGGCGAGAACGATGCTTGATGAATACAAGACGCCAAAACACTTTTGGGCAGAAGCGGTTGAGACAACTTGTCATGTAACAAACCGACTATATCTTCACAAGCTACTCGGCAAGACGGCATACAAGCTTCTCACCGGTAACAAACCCCAAGTTGGATACTTTCGAGTATTTGGCTCAAAGTGCTACATTCTTGATAAACATTGTCGTTCAAAATTTGCTCCTAAGTCTCATGAAGGTTTCCTACTCGGTTATGGCTCAAACTCTCACACTTACCGTGTCTACAACAATTTCACCCGAAAGGTTGAAGAGACGGTGGATGTGAAGTTTATGAATCTAACGGCTCACAAGTAGAGCAATTGCCAATTGATGTAGGAGACAAAGACCCTTCGGAAGCAATTCAAGACTTGTCTATTGGCAATATTCGCCCAACGGAGGTGAAGGAGAGTACCTCGTCCGTTCAAGTGGAAGCCTCAACTTCACACCAAGGTGAACCACAAGTTGACTTGGAGGCATCCACAAGTGGAACACGTCAAGATGAAGGAGACGAGGAAGTACATCAAGATGAACCTCATCGACCTCGTTCTACACCTCCACAAGAGAATATCAATGCCAACAACAATGAAGAAGGACAAGAGGAAGAACAATATGATGAAGAGGATGTTCCACCCCGACCCAAACAAAAGCTGTCACGAGTTAGAGCAAGAGTTTCAAGAGATCATCCCATTGAACAAATCTTCGATGATATTCAAACCGGGAGAATTACTCGATCTAAGTCTCACTTAGCTAACTTTTGTGAACATTATTCATTCATTTCTAACATTGAACCTATGAAGGTTGAAGAAGCTCTTGATGATCTGGATTGGGTGAATGCTATGCATGAAGAGCTACACAATTTCGAGAGGAATCAAATATGGACGCTTGTTGAAAAGCCCGATGAAACACACAATGTCATTGGAACCAAATGGGTGTTTCGGAAAAAGCAAGATGAAGATGGAGAAGTTGTACGCAACAAGGCCCGTCTCGTTGCCCAAGGTTACACTCAAGTCGAAGGTATGGACTATGGTGAGACATATGCCCCTGTTGCTAGACTTGAGTCCATACGCATCTTACTTGCTTATGCCAATCATCATGATATTACATTATATCAAATGGACATCAAAAGTGCCTTTCTAAATGGAGAAATTGAGGAGGAAGTCTATGTTAAACAACCTCCTGGCTTTGTTAATCCCAAGAAACCTAATCATGTTTACAAACTTCACAAAGCTCTTTATGGTCTTAAACAAGCTCCTAGAGCATGGTATAAATGCTAGATTAAGTTTCTTATTGAAAAAGGCTTTGAGATTGGAAAGATTGATTCTACACTTTTTACTAAAAGGGTTAATGGAGAATTATTTGTATGCCAAATTTATGTGGATGATATCATATTTGGTTCAACTAACCCTCATTTTAGTGAAAAGTTTGGAAGGCTAATGTCGGAGAAGTTTGAGATGTCTATGATGAGTGAACTCAAATTCTTTCTTGGTTTGCAAATCAAGCAAACTAAGGAGGGTACCTTTGTTTCCGAAACAAAGTATACCAAGGACTTAATCAAGAAGTTCAACATGCAAGAGAGCAAAGGTATGAAAACACCCATGCCTACTAGTGGACATCTTGACTTGACAAAGGATGGCAAATCGGTTGACCAAAAGGTTTATCGCTCAATGATTGTTTCATTGTTATATCTATGTGCCTCCCATCCCGATATTATGCTCAGTGTGTGCATGTGTGCACGATATCAAGCGGCCCCAAAAGAATGTCATCTTAAGGCTGTGAAAAGGATAGTGAGATACTTAATTCATACACCAAACTTTGGCATTTGGTATCCTAAGAGGTCTTCTTTTGATCTTGTTGGCTACTCCGATTCAGACTATGCTGGTGACAAGGTTGATAGAAAGTCCACTTCGGGTACGTGTCAATTTCTTGGTAGATCTCTTGTGTCTTGGTCCTCCAAGAAACAAAACTCGGTATCCTTATCCACCGCCGAAGCGGAATACATTGCCGCTGGTTCATGTTGTGCTCAATTACTTTGGATGACCCAAACTCTTAAAGATTATGGGATATATGTGAAACATGTTCCATTGCTTTGTGATAATGAAAGTGCAATTAAGATTGCTCACAATCCTGTGCAACATTCTCGAACTAAGTATATTGAAGTTCATCATCATTTCATTCGAGATCATGTTGGAAAAGGAGACATCGATCTTAAGCATGTTCGTATCGATAAGCAATTGGCGGATATATTCACCAAAATGCTTGATGAGAAAGTATTTTGCCATTTGAGAGGTGAATTGAACATCATTGATGCCTCAAACTTGGAGTAGAAACTCCATGTGGATACATGCAAGGCATGAGCCTTTTTGACTAATCCTTGATATTTCTCTTATGATGATGATCATATGTCTTGGATCTATACCTGTACCCTTGCATGATATCTAACCCTTGTAGGTACTTGGATGATCTCAAATCTATGAGATTCCAAATCACTCACATCTAGAACAATCTCTACATCACCAAGTCTCTACAATATGGTGGATGAAAACAAGGAAGCTTGAATTCACACAACATATCCTTTGACAATTTCTATATATCAAATTTCATTTGGTATCAAGTTTCATGATTGTCATTTTGGATACACAAGTGCTCTTCCTTGCAAGTCTAACCCATGTAGGAAGATGAACTCAAACTATAAGAGGTGCTCCCAACTCTTGATGAACTACATAAACCTTGTGCATCCAACACAAGTTCGACTACATGATCAAGATCAACACCACCACCCAAGGTATGTTATTCCATCTTAGAGAAGCTTTACCCCAAGTCATGGGTCAAAGCAGCTCAACAAGATGTGAATACATCAAAATGCTTAAACGAAAAATGGTAACCCCATTTTGAGCTTAAACGATGAGTATGACCTACGATCAAGTGTTATCACTTGACTCCTCAGTCAATATACTCTAACATAGGTGACTTTGTCGCTGACCCATTCTAGATGAAGTTCTCCATTGTTTCTTAGTGTTCGTTGCATATGTTTTTATTTGATTGTTCCCCTTATAAAAAAAACTTCATCTAGATCTTTTTCCTTTATATTTTTCTCTGCATTTTTCTGCATCTAATTCATTGCAAATCCTTTAGTTAATTCCTTGCAAATCTTTGTGAGATCTTATTTGCCAAGTGAGATGAGGTGACAAATTGGTTCCTAAGTATTGAACTCGGCTTCACCGATTCATGCCAATCGGCTAGACCGAATTGCAATAATACATTGTAGACAGTTCATCGGTACAACCGACAAGGACTAACCCGGTCTGACCGATTTGCATCATCTATGACACTGCCAACTCGGTGTCACCGATGAAAATGAATCAGCGTTACTGACTTCACTGCTGAGAAAACTTTTTGTCATTGCAAATATCAATTCTTCTCCAGCTCCACTCGATGATTCTTATCCTCTAGCATCTTAAACTACATGATGCTTTGTAATGTGTTTCAAGGACCAAACCTATTTGACTCATGCTCCAGAAGGACCCTTCTTGGAAATTGATGTCAAAGGGGGAGAGAGAGCACATCAAAGCTTATCACATGGGTTTCTTATTAACAATAGAGGAGAGAAGTCACATGTCTTTAAGAGAGGAAAGACATGTTAATGTATGTTTGTTTTGCTCTAATTTTGGTTGCTCTGATTTTTTCTTACCCTACCTTCTCCCATTATCCAATATCAGATTCAGGGGGAGAAAGAGTTCATATCTAAGGGAAGAAAATCTTTGGAATTCATTGCATATCTTTAATCTTTGGGGACATGTCTATACCCAAATAGAGTACTAAGTACTCACTCACTACATGTCATCCCAGTCTTGGTACTCCTGTGGTTTTCTGAACTTGCTTTGTTTAGTGGTGTTTCTATGTTATCTAACCCTGTTTTCTCAGAGTCATCTCTTCCAAAGCCAGCTCAAGATCACAAGGTAAGTATATGCATCACACTCATGTGCATGATGATCTCTTGCTTATGTACATATTGTTTGCAAGAAGGACTCATGAACATCAAGGTACAATCTCTGTATCTACATCATTTGCTCTAATGCACATAGCCATGATACATGTAACTCATTGCTTGCTCTGACATGCTTATGGATTCACATGCTCTCATATTCTATCTTTGCATGATTGCATACATGTAGGGGGAGCCTATGCATGTTACATGTCCTTCCAAAGCTTTACTTGTTACCTTTCATATCCTTATCTAAAGCTTTGATGTATGTTGTCATCAATTACCAAAAAGGGGGAGATTGAAAGCACAAGTGCTCCCTGGGTGATTTTGGTAATTAATGTCAACATATCTCTTGTTGGACTAATATTTTCATCTAGTATATTCAGAAAGTTCAGCAATGGTGTGGCATGGACAGGAGGATGTGGAACCCCTTCAAAATGCTAAGGACAAAGATTGGCTCAAACTCAAGACTCTACATTTCTATTTTAGTGATCCAAGATCACATTGAGTCCATAGGAAAAGCCAATACTATTAAAAGGGGATGAGGTGTTGCTTAATGGTCTACTTGCTCAAAGTGCTTAGTGATATGCTCCAATGCCCTCAACCACTTTCTCAATTCCAAATATGTCATAAACCTAAAGTCAAACTCGGCCCCACCGATTTGATCTATCCGGCGCCACCGAGTTCCTTTGACATAGCCACTGCCGGAAACCCTAATCAGTTCGGTCTCACCAATAGGGATTTCGGTCTCACCGAGATGGCAATGCAAACTCTCTGTTTCCCTTCATAACATTTCGGTCTCACCGAAACGAGCGATCGGTCTCACCGAGTTTGCCTTGCAAACTCTCTGTTGCCTGTTGCAATTATTTCAGTCTCACCGAAATGTGCAACCGGTCACACCGAGTTTGCCTGACCAACTCTCTGTTTGCTCATTGCTGAAATTGGTCTCACCGAGTTAATGCAATCGGTCACACCGAGATGAGGTTTTTCCCTAACCCTAGCACATCGGTCCCACCGAGTTGAGTATATCGGTCCCACCGAGATTCCTAACGTTCACATTTTGAATTGAATCGGTCTCACCGAGTTCTTCTATTCGGTCTGACCGAGTTGGGTCAAATGTGTGTAACGGTTAGATTTTGTGTGGAGGCTATATATACCCCTCCACCCCTTCTCTATTGAAGAGAGAGCCATCAGAACGTGCCTACACTTCCACTACTCATTTTCTGAGAGAGAACCACCTACTCATGTGTTGAGACCAAGACATTCCAATCCAACCACAAGAATCTTGATCTCTAGCCTTCCCCAAGTTGCTTTCCACTCAAATCATCTTTCCACCATATCCAAATCTGTCAGAGACAGTTGAGTGTTGGGGAGACTATCATTTGAAGCACAAGAGCAAGGAGTTCATCATCAACACATAGTTTATTACCTTTTGGAGAGTGGTGTCTCCTAGATTGGTTAGGTGTCACTTGGGAGCCTCCGACAGGATTGTGGAATTGAATCAAGGAGTTTGTAAGGGAAAGGAGATCGCCTACTTCGTGAAGATCTACCTGAGTGAGGCAAGTCCTTCGTGGGAGATGGCCATGGTGGGATAGACAAGGTTGCTTCTTCGTGGACCCTTCATGGGTGGAGCCCTCCGTGGACTCTCACAACCGTTATCCTTCGTGGGTTGAAGTCTCCATCAACGTGGATGTACGATAGCACCACCTATCGGAACCACGCCAAAAATCTCCGTGTCTTCATTGAGTTTGCACACTCCAATCCCATCCCTTTACTTTCTTGCAAATAACATGCTTTACTCTTTCTGCTGCTCATACTCTTGTCATGCTTGCTTGAAATGTATTGTGAATGCTTAAACTTGTGCTAAAACTCCACCTCAACTTGAAGAACTTAAAAACTGCTACTTTTGCTTGTTGA
Source organism: Thinopyrum elongatum (assembly GCA_011799875.1). NCBI lineage: Eukaryota > Viridiplantae > Streptophyta > Magnoliopsida > Poales > Poaceae > Thinopyrum > Thinopyrum elongatum. The sequence goes on along the minus strand of CM022299.1, from coordinate 179,599,654 downwards.
GGGTCTAATCTCCCCCCTCTAGACCCCTCTTCTCGATCCTTTCAACAGGCAGATGGAAGACGCGCGCGCCACCATCGAACAATGCCGCAAAACCCAACACCAGTCTGATAGGCGCAATCGCCCTGACGTCGACGAGCCCACGCCCTGTGAAGGTGGGTACCTACCTTTTGAGGTTGGGTGCCCTTCATACACTTGCGAGCTGCGGCAAGTCAGTTGGCCATCTGCTTGCACATTCAAGCCAGAAATACCAGAGAAGTACGATGGAAGATTGAACCCGGCAGAGTTCTTGAGCATCTACACCATCGCCGTTCAAGCTGCCAGGGGAAGAGATGAGAAGGTGTTCGCTAACTACTTCCCTTTGGCACTCAAGCCAAATGTGAGGTCTTGGCTGATGCATTTGCTAGAGAATTCCATCTCGACCTGGGCTGACCTATGCCATGAGTTTGTTGGCGCCTTCACGGGCGGCCATCAAGAACCAGGGCGGCCCAGCGACTTGCAGCTTCTTCCACAGAAAGAAGGAGAGAGCCTGCGGAAGTACATGCAAAGGTTCAGCCGGATGCATAGGAATATTCCAGACATCCACCCGGCAGTTGTGATAGCCGCATTCCAGTCCAACGTGCGCAACCGTCGGATACGTTCTAAAATGAACGTTCGGTTGCCCAAGACTATGAATGAGCTATACACTCTGGTGGATAAGTGTGCCTGAGTAGAGGAGGGGAGATGACTCCCCGGTGAAGAAGATGGCGTCGACATCGACTCAGAGGATGACAACGACGCCACCAACCAAAAGAAGAAGAACAAGAAGCGCACGGATAAAGCGGTGATGAAGGTTGAAGGATCGAGTGCACCTAGTACCCGCAAGAAGGCCAAGACCGAGGTTCCCGGCAAGGAAGCTGCCGCGTGCACTGATTGCCGGGAAGCCGTGGCTGCCGAGAAGGCTGAGAAGAGTGATGGGCCGTACTGCAAGATCCCTCGGACCAAGGGCCATGATCTTCAGGAGTGTCATCAGGTTGAGCAACTCATCAAGAAGTAGAGGGCTGAGTACGAGAAGCATGATAAGGAGAAAGACCAAGATGCTGCTGGCGGGAAGGGCCGAGGAAGCAGAACAGGTCACCCCGGCAAGGCTCCTCAGTATCAGGGGAAACCCGCCAAAGGCCATGAGAAGAAGGATTGCGAGGACAAGAGCAAGCAGGAGTTCCAGAAAGTCACTGACGCCCTATGCATTGACGGGGGTGCATCCTTACACTCCTCTCACCGCCAACTCAAAAGATGGGTGCGTGAGGTCAATGCCATGGAGCCAGTGGCAGATTCTCGGAAGCCGCTCAAGTGGTCCCGCTCGCCCATCATCTTTGATGAGGAGGATCACCCCGACCGCACTACCGCGGTAGGGTGTTTGCCGTTGTTGGTTTCACCAACGATCTGCAATCTCAAGGTCACAAAGATGTTGGTTGATGGTGGGGCCAGGTTGAATCTGATTTCTCCAAAGGTCATCAGCAAACTCCAGATAGCAGATGAAGAGCTCAATGTTACTGGTACGTTCCAAGGGATCAACCCCGGTAGGAGTCGTCCTAAGGGGAAGATCACACTGCCGGTAACATTTGGGGGGGAGTTAAACTACCGGACTGAGAAGATCGTGTTTGATGTGGTTGACCTCCCCCTACCGTATAATGGAATCCTTGGTCGCCCTGCCCTGGCCAAATTCATGGCGGCATCCCACTATGCCTACAACACTTTGAAGATACCACGGCCAATGGGCGTCATTTCCATTCCATCAGACAAGAAAGATGCAATCATATGCGTGGATAAGATGTACCGGGAAGCAGTCGCTGCAGAGACCGCGAAAGCCACTGCTCCCACCAAGGAAAGCAAGAAAAAGAAGAAAGCCAGCAAGGATGACAGCAAGGAATCTGGGAAGTGCACCTCTTCGGAGTGCGCTGTGCCTGTTGATGACTTGCCGGAGAGTTCCAATAGCAAGAGGTCCAAGGCTGCTGCACCCGTTGTGAAGAACGTCCCGGCAGGGCTGGCTGGCGCTGACGGTACATTTACCATCAGTGCCACCCTCGATGACAAATAGGAAAGTGCGCTCGTTGCCTTCCTGTGGGCGAATGTCGATGTGTTTGCTTGGCAACCATCTAACATCCCCGGTGTTCCTAGGGAGGTAATCGAGCACCACCTTGCTGTCTGCCCACATGCCCGACCCGTCACACAGAAGGTCCGAAAGCAAGCTTTCGAGCGGCGGCAGTTTATTGCTGAGTAGATCAAGAAACTTGAGGCAGCTGGTCTGGTCAGAGGAGTGTTGCATCCTACATGGTTAGCAAACCCAGTGGTAGTGCGCAAGGCGAATGGGAAATGGAGGCTTTGCATAGATTTCATAGATCTGAACAAAGCATGCCCGAAGGACCCGTTCCCCTTGCCGCGCACTGACCAGATTGTGGATTCCACCTTCGAGTGTGACCTGCTTTCCTTCCTGGATGCCTACTCTGGATACCACCAGATCTTCATGTCCAAGGAAGACGAAGAGAAGACCACGTTCATAACCCCATGTGGCACGTACTATTTTGTACGAATGCCTTTCCGGTTGAAGAGCGCTGGATCCACTTTTGCAAGAGCAGTACAGATTGGCTTTGAGTCCCAGCTGCACAGAAATATTGAAGCCTACATGGATGATATGGTGGTCAAAACCAAGGACAGAGTTACTCTCATTCAGGATTTGGAAGAGACCTTTGCAAATCTGCGCAGAATCAACTTGAAGCTGAACCCAGAGAAGTGTGTGTTTGGCGTTCCTTCCGGCAAGCTACTTGGCTTCTTCGTGTCCCATCTGGGGATAGAGGCCAACCCTGACAAGATCAAGGCTATCGAGCAGATACAAGCACCCAAGACAGTTAAAGACGTGAGGCATTTGACTGGATGTGTTGCCGCGCTGAGCAGGTTCATTTCCAAGTCGGCCGAACGCGCCTTGCCTTTCTTCAAAATCTTGAAGAAGGCAGGACCCGTGGAGTGGACCCCGGAGGCGGACGCTCTGCTACAGGATTTGAAGACCTACCTTTCCTCTGTTCCCACCCTAGTCACTCCTAAACCACAAGAGCCGTTGCTGCTATTTCTAGCAGCGACCAATCAAGTGGTTAGTGCACCGCTGGTGGCGCAGTGGGAGGTAGATGACGCAGCAGTCCCCCCCGCCGTCCCCTTTGGAGAGGAAAGTGAACCCGTCCCGGCAAGGTCAGATGCAGTTCAAGACAAAGAAGAGCAAGGCAGCGGAGACAGTTCCAAGATCACGGCAAGGAAGAAGGTGGTGTAGTGCCCAGTGTACTTTGTCAGCTCCCTGCTGCAGGGGGCTAGGTCGAGGTACTCTGGCGTGCAAAAGTTGATTTTTGGCCTCATCATGGCCTCAAGGAAACTGCACCACTACTTCCAAGCCCACGAGATCACAGTTGTCACCCGCTTCCCCTTGCAACGCATACTCCGAAACCCCGAGGCCACTAACATGATCGTGGAATGGGCTTTGGAGTTATCCAGCTTTGGTTTGAAGTTTGAAAGCACGTCAACTATTCAGAGCAGAGCACTGGCAGAGTTCATTGCGGAGTGGACGCCGACCCCTGATGAAGAAGTACTGGAGACAGTCATCCCCGGCAAGGAAGCGCCCCAAGAATGGATTATGTATTTTGATGGTGCCTTCTCCCTACAAGGTGCAGGAGCTGGCGTGCTTCTCATTACTCCCACTGGGGAACACCTTAAGTACGTCATTCAAATGCATTTCCCCCGGGAGAAGGCTACCAACAATACTGCAGAGTATGAAGGGCTCCTTGCCGGGCTCAGAATTGCAACAGAACTGGGAATCAAGAAGCTGATTATCTATGGAGATTTACAACTGGTGGTGAGACAAGTGAACAAGGATTATCAAAGCCCATTGATGGAGGCATACGTCGAGGAAGTGAGAAAGTTGGAGGAGCGCTTTGATGGATTGCAAATAGAGCACATACCGCGTGCAGAAAATAGCATTGCTGATCATCTGTCAAAGTGTGCTACGCAAAAACTCCCTATGGAACCAGAGACTTTTGTTCTCCATCTAACTCAACCCTCCGTATCCCCAACAACAATGGCCAGCAAGAGGAGGAAACTGAACTCCAGCAAGCCTCTCCCGGCAGAGCTTCCCGAAGCCCCCTGCAGAGAGCTTGGAGGGAACAACTCCTCGTCGATCCCGCCGAACTACCAGTATTTGCGGTCGAGGCATGTGCTCCCATCAACGAGGAGGTGCCGCTAGTCCTTGTTGCCGAGCCCCGGGCTCCAACTTGGGCGCGGCACACTGTTCATTTCCTCCAAACAGGAGAACTCCCTGAAGAGCAAGAAGAAGCTGAAAGAGTAGCTCGGAGGGCTAGTATGTATCAGTTCGTTGATGACACGCTATACAGAAGAAGGCCCAATGGTGTGAAATTGAAGTGCATTTGCCGGGAAGAAGGAAAGGAACCGCTGGCAGAGATACACAAGGGTATGTGTGGCTCCCACATCGGATCAAGGGCCTTGGTTGGGAAAGCTTTCCGGCAAGGCTTCTACTGGCCCACAGCCCTCCAAGATGGAATTGAGCTAGTCACCAAGTGTGAAGCCTGCCAGTTCCACTCCAAGAATATCCATCAGCCTGCTCAAGCTCTCCAAACAATCCCTTTGTCATGGCCATTTTCGGTCTGGGGGGTTCGACATCTTGGGCCCCTTCCCCCGTGCTACTGGGGGCTTTGAATTCTTGTTCATCGCAATCGACAAGTTTACAAAGTGGCTAGAAGTAGAGCCCGTGACAAAGGTGACCGCGCAGTCAGCTATCAAGTTCTTGAAAGGATTGGTGTGCCGCTTCGGGGTACCTGCCCAAATCATCACCGACAATGGCACCCAATTCACAAGCCGCGCCTTCATGCAACACGATCATGCCCTCGGAAGCAAGGTCTCATTTGTCTCTATGGCCCATCCCAGAAGCAACGGGCAAGGTCTTAAGACAAGAACTTTTGATCGGCTACAGAAGTGCGGCACATGATGGATCGACGAGCTACCGGTGGTTCTTTGGTCCCTCCGTACGTCACCAAATCGAGCTACCGGGCAGACTCCCTTCTCCCTAATCTATGGGGCAGAAGCAGTTATCCCCATGGGACTCATATTCGGGTCTCCTCGAGTGCTTGCCTACGATGAAGTAGTGCAGGAACAACACCAGTGTGACGACGATGTGCTACTTGAGGAGAACCGTCTCCGGGCTGCTACGCGTGCTGCACGCTACCAGCAAGCCCTGCGTCGCTATCATAGCCACAGGGTTCATGCCCGGAGTTTGGAGGAAGGCGACCTTGTTCTTAGGCGTGTTCAGTCTGCCAAGGGTGCAAGCAAGTTGACGCCGAAGTGGGAAGGCCCTTACCAGGTAGTACGAGTCACCAGACCTGGCGCAGTCCGTCTGGAGACCGGAGATGGCATTCAATTGCAAAACTCATGGAACATTGAGCATCTCCGTAAGTTCTACCCGTAAGGCGCGGCTGTCGGGCCCTGCTCGGCAGCCACCCTTTTGTACAAGCTTTGCCGAAGTTGCATGTAACCCTTTGTTCAAAGCCAGGTGCAGACCCTGAGCAACAGAGAAATAAACGAAGTGCTAGGGGGCCCCCGAAACTTGCATGCATGCATAAGCATATCATGAGCATAGCATGATCATGTAGATGAGGTCGCATGTGGCATTGTTTTCATCTGCTCTAAGTTGCAGGGTTCTTGCCCTGGACTTGATCCCGAAGAGAAGAAATGAAGACGAGCCTACGTGATGATCCCCGGCAGACCAAGCAGATAAGTTCCTTCTTATCCATACCCGTTCTGTAATTTGAAAACTTGTGCATATGAAAACCCTGCCACCTTTGAAACATAGGTGCTCCTACCCTTTGACTCGAACGCTACTTCGGTCAGGGTGGTCACAGTGGCCTTTGGCGGAAAAGGTTCGGCGGGGGGTCGGTCCCTTTTTATGGTTTTTTGCCCAGCAGGCCTAGCCCCGCGGCAACAAACTAAGGGCACCGGCAGGATAGCCTGCCGGGGAAACTTGTTTACTTAAATGCATAGAGGCATTTCACCTCTGCATGAATATGGTACATGCACAAGTGCCCGGCAAAGCTTGTCTTTTTCATTAATATGCTGATAAGCAAGTACAGATCTTACAGAACACAAACATGGATAAAGAAGTTTACATTATTTAGACTAAAGTTTGGCTGATGCCTGCACATTTTAAAATGAAAAAAGATAAGTGCCCCGTAACCCCTTTCTTGTCCCTCTAATCCTAGGCACTACGGTGAGAAGAGAAGAGGGAAAAAGAGGTGCCTGGGCAGAAGCCCAGCCTGACCCCGTCGGGCCCCACTACAGGGAGCCCGACAAGATCGGGAGGGCACGGGCGAAGGTGATGGTGAAGAGAGAGGCGGAAGGGTCCCCCTGGCCACCGCCACCAGGGCCAGCAGGACGTGGCAGGGCGAATGAAGCTGCAGCCCGGGAGGAAGCCTGCCGGGGTCCAGCTGGAAGGCTGCTGGAGGAGCCGAGGGCACCACCCCCACCTCTGCATCCAACTCCCCGGCAAATCGCCTTGCCGTGAAGGAGATGCAGGTGCAGATGATGGTGTCGCCGCCTGACAGTGATGGTGCGGCTGGTGTTCAGCCGGAGACGGAGCCGTCGTCCTCCCCGTCGGCGCCGTCGTCATTGCCGTCACTGTCCTCCTCGTCGCTATCCCTCGAGGAGGAGCTTTCGTCATCGGTCGAGCTCTCCGCGCAGCACCCTAAGCGAGCACCCAAGCATCCGAAGACCTTGACGGAGAGTAGCTCGGCGTCCATTAATTTAAAATGGAGGACGTGCCCCTCCGACAAGCTGTGGATGCAGGCAAAAGTCTTCCAGCCATGTCGGAAGAGCATGACATGAGGGGCGGGGAAATCCGCATCCACCTGCATGCTGCCATTACAGCAACCCCTCATGTGCAGCTTCAGTGCATGTGGTTGTTCAAGCTCCATCACCCTCGCAAATGGAGTAGCGAGGCGGAGGCGGCCGCGCGGGGGCTTATACAACCTGATGATGAACTCCAGCGGTTGGTCTTCGATGTGGCCTTCCATTGGGGGATGAGCTGCCGGTGGAGGTGCCATCAGAGCACCTCCCCGTCCGCCTAGACCCCGGGCACCACGGCGGCCGCGATCTCGCCCCCTCCCACCTCCTCTCGGGGCGGGCTCCGCCCCCGTGTTTTCAACAGGAGGAGGGAGGCGCTGTCGAGTAGAAGCCCTCGTCGCCACCGCCGGAGAACCGCCACGACCCCGGCCCCTCACCATGGTGGACGAGAATTGCTAAAGAGAAGGAAGGGGTGAGATGTGTGGAGAAGCACCCTGCCTTGCGTTCCTTTTTATAGGCGAACAGGGCAGGGGGCTGGCTCCTCTCCCTAAAGGCAGCCGCCCTACTCCTCCAATCTGGCTTCCCCGCGCCACCAATGGCTTGTGGAATCAAGGCCAACCCTCAGCACCAATCCATGGCGTCTGGGTTTCTGCCATGGCACACATTTCCACGCCCTCCGCGTCTGCCACCAACCCCGCTCAACGCATGCAGTACATGTGGCGGAAGCGCTGCAAGTGGGAAAGATAATGGAATGGCAGTTACCACCCCGTGAACATGGGACGTGGGTAGCCCATGGATCGTGTCTCATAATCTCCCCCACAACATCTTGCACGACGCATGAGAAAACCGGAAACTGACTCAAGCTCAGATTAATGAAGGAGCAAAGAAGATCTCAAAGGGTGAGCTACCGCAGCCTCCCCGCCTGTGTACTAGACATGGCCTACCCCGACGATGCTCAGCAGCACATTCAGGCCAGGCCCGGGGGCTCCTGTCGGTGCAACAAACCCCAGGTGTGTCGCCCAGACTGTACACAGGCTCGAGAACAAGGTTGCAGCGTCCAAGACATGACCAAGCAGAAGAGATCAGCTCTTTGAGAAACCAAAGGGCGGATCAAGAAGATCAAGACCAACCAAAGGAGCAAGATACCACTAAGGAAAAACCTCCCTTGTCGGGCAGGCGAGCCTGGCGGGGACGAGGTTGCCCCGAAGACAAGTCTCCAGATTGCCCCGGCAGGCTTGCCGGGGGCGCCGAGGGCGGATTACCCCGCCAAGGCTCCACCGCTCCACCTCACAGCAATGCAAGTCATCGATCGGTGCGGTGTTGAGCCCCCAAGTGGCTAAGTGGCTGCTATTTGGCACGTGGCGGCCACTTCCAGAGGAAATCACCTCCAAATGACACCCGTCCAGGGACGTGTCATGCAGGTATGCGAGAAGGTGGCCGAACGGCACTGCAAGGCTTGCCGGGCTACGCTATGATGTGACACTAAGCGGCACATTTAATGCGCTCTGTCCTGATTGCAGAGTTAGGTATGATAGCACTGTTTGCTATCTAATCAGTACTCAATGACTGATTTGCCATTCTGGTGACCCCTTGATCTATAAAAGGAGGGCCATGGTAACTTTAGAAAGGATTCAGACCCTTGTACACTCATACGCGCGTAGTTGCTCTTGCTTCGAGGCGACCCTGCCGGGCTAGAGCGCTGCGTCTCCACCTCGGCCCTCTCATCAATCCACCAAAGCAGGAGTAGGGTTTTACACCTCGCGGCGGCCCGGACCTGGGTAAAAACTGCCCGTGTGATCGCTGCCGTGCTGCTACGCGCCCTCCGCTCTTTGTGCAATGCGTCCTTCCCCACTTCCGAACCACAAGGGGCCGATGGCCCCATAGGTGGCCGTGTTTTCCCACGATAGGAGTATATGGAGCTGATAGATTGAAAGTGCTAGTTATCGACTAGAGGGGGGGTGAATAGGCGATTTTTATGAAAGTCTTCAAGACAGTCAATGTCTTCGAAGACAGACAACCAAATACAACCTAAACAGTATGTAGCAAAAGATAAACTACACTAGGCAAACCATAGTCAAGGTAACAATACTAGGTAAGCATGAAGACAAATAGCAGCTAGGTAGAACAGATCGGAATAGGAAGTCAGTATGAAGCCAAATATGGAAACAAGGAGAATGTCTTCACACTATGAAGACAGACTAAGCAGGCAAGCAATGACTTCACGAAGATAAATAGTAAGTAAAGGGGAAAGTGATAGAACCAGTAGGTTGACGAAGACAAAGGATTTGGTAGACAAGTTCTAGTTGATGTGACAACTATACGTCTCGTTAGGGAGGCTGAGATTGAACTCAGAAGACCGTGTCTTCACCTTATTCCCCTTGAGCTAAGAACACTTAGTCCTCGCCCAATCATTCATGTAAGTCTTCAAGGTAGACTTCAAAACCTTCACAGACTTCGTTCATCGGCGATCCACAATGACTCTTGGATCCTCAGAACGCGACGCCTAACCGACTGGAAGATACACAATCTTCAGGTGTAATAAGTCTTCAGATCACGCGGACAGAAAGACTTCAGTGATGCCAACACTCTTTGGGCTTTGGGTGTTTTGGGTTTTGTCCCCACAAGGATTATCTCTCAAAGGCTTCGGAGGTGGGTTGCTCATAAACGACAAAAGTCGTGCACTAACTCTGAGCAGCCACCGATTTATGGTGGAGGGGGTGGGCTATTTATAGCCAGGAGGCAACCCGACCTGATATGTCCAAAATGACCCAGGGTCACTAAGGAGCCGACACGTGTCCAACGGTCGGATTTCAAACACACGCGGTAGCTTGTCTTTGGCTACAAGCAAAGCTGATTCATCCAACTCTGGATAAGATTTTCTCTCATTGTCTTCACTCGAAGACATAGGATTTGGGTTGAGCATCACATCAGTATTCTGACTTTGTTCACTTGGACCCCACTTAACAGTTCGGTGGTTCATATGACTCAAGAAAGAAGAAAATGAACCTAGGAAAGAAACTATGTCTTCGCACTCCATTGTCTTCAGGTGAATGTCTTCACACATCATTATCATCCACGTGAATGTCTTCACGAACCACCATTGTCTTCAATGTCTTCATACATTTTTAGGGGTCATCTCTGATAGGTAAACCGAATCAATGAGGGACTTCTACCTGTGTTCTCCTGCAATTCTCACAAACACATTAGTCCCTCAACCACGTTTGTCGTCAATACTCCAAAACCAACTAGGGGTGGCACTAGATGCACTTACAATCTCCCCCTTTTTGGTGATTGATGACAAACTGGTTGAAGTTTTCAACGGGGATAAAAATATGTGAAAGTTAAAGTACATGGTCATTGGCTTCATGAAGTTAAAAGGGCTCCCCCTGAAGATATGCGTATAAGTAATTTGCCTTTGAATGCAAACGCACATTGCAAGTTTTGCTTTGTGGAGATCTCCTTCAATTCACGAATACAATTCATCATGCAAGCAAAAATGTATTGAAGACAATGACATGCACAATGAAATATGGGCGGCTGTAGAATGACTTCATGCGGAATTTATCATCGCAATGAAAGGTAGCAGCGAAATGTAGCAGACGACCATCAGGACTTAAGTGTTACAACTCAAAACCAACAGTTCAAGAACGAGAGTTGCAAAACTTAACAAAAATAAGCACCAGACCCATATAGACCCGCTTGAAGACTATCAACTCATATGCTTCTCCCCCTTTTATCAGGAATGACGAAAAAGGAGTTAAGACATAGAGTGTCTAAACGTTCCCACGAGGTGTTGGTGAAGATGTTGGGGCATCCGGGTCGATGTTGGTGTTGGGCGGTGCAGAAGGGCCTGATGCAGAATCATGATGCAGTGAAGCCATAGCAGGTGAAGTGGCCTCATCCTCCTCATCAATGACTCGAGCAACAATAGTTGGAGCTGAAGATGAGTAATCATAATCTTCAATGGATGGTGTAGAACGCCAACTTGCAGACCGTGGAGGCCTGGAGTTAAACTTGAACTTTTCTGTGAAGCCATCTTCATTGAGTTCGCCTTTAGAGCATAGTAGAGTGAGGCTCTTCCAGGCACGCCGACAGGCTTCGTGAGCAACAAAAGAATTCTTGGTGGAGAGGTTTCGAATGTGATTGACATCCACGAGTAGACATTGCATCTGACGCTTCATCCAGTCATGATGCCTATCATGCTTCAGATGTTGAGAAACAAGAATTTCTCTATCATTTAGCACATGGGCACGCTTCTGAGGCCTTTGAGCAATTGTGCTGGCGGTTGCATCTGTGGGAGCACGATGCGGCAGCCGAAGCTGACCGACGAGATGACCGGCAGCAGGAGTTGGATTTGGCACATGAATAGCTTCAAGCGGTGCTGAGAAGCTTTGAAACGCAGCATTGTCTTCACAAACAGGTTCCTTGGCAGGCTCTGGATAGATAGCTTCATGAGACATATCAACTTCAGGCAAGAAGACAACATGATTGCGTGCTGAAGCTTGATAGGTGATGGTGGAGTGAAGCCTAATGAGCCACATAATCCATGGTACATATAATTTGAGGCCAAAGAGATCAATGCCAGAAGCTGCCAATTGTCCGATGAAGAAATCTTGTGTGTTGAAGCGAATGCCATTTAGAATGTAGAAGGCCAATGTCTTCATAGTGCCTTCAATCTTGGCTTGAGGAGAATGCCCTTTGATTGGCCACAGAGTATGCCTAATGATGTGGTAAATGGTGCGAGGCAAATACTCGAGGTCATTGACGAAGAACTCCTTAGGGTATTCAGCATCCACAGGCAATGGCTTCATCATGCTTAGCATTTGGCTCATGTTGGGCTCTGGCTTCTGGAAGATGCTTTCAAGTTCTTGATCATATCATAGACAACCTGGCTCATAGAGATCACCAGGAGTGGGCAGGGAAGTAAGCTCGATGATGTCTTGAGCTTTGGCTTCATGGTGTACATCACCTGACATCCACTCAAGGATCCATGTCTTCGGATCCCTGTTGTAGCCTGAGATGTGATGGGTGGCATAAAATTGAAGCAAGAGCTCTTCATTCCAGTGCTCCTTGTCGACAAAAAGGGGAGCAAGCCAACTTCACGAAAGCAGTCAAGGGCTTCTTCAAGACACGGCAGTCCAGCAATGGCATCACAACACAGGCGCTTGTGAGGAAAGATTCTGTCCTGGTTGTACAATATGCATGAGTAATAGCTTCTTTGCTGATGACTCCAGAACCTGTCAGAACATATCTTGGGCTTCTTGTAGGGATTATTGGCCTTGTCAAAGAATTTGTTGTGCTCTCAGGAGCTTAAGACACTGAAAGAGCCCTGAGTGGCGACATCACTTGGAAGCCTGGGCAATCTTGGCTTTGGCTTCAGCGTCTGAGGCCTTTGCTCAATATGGTAGTCATATTGAGGACTAGGAGCGATAGGAGGTGTCATAATGGGCCATTTGACACTGATCAGCACACCTTCACGGTTGAAGACCCTTGCCATAGTGTGTGGAACAGGTGGAGCAACCGCAACATCCGATGTGGAGGGCGGAATGTCTTCTGTTGCATTAGGGGCTTCAGGCTGCGTGTTGTCTTCAGCCATGACAATGTCGTTGGCTTCACTATGTGTGGCATCAGCAGCAGCAGCAGCATCCGCAGTGGCTTCAGTAGCTTCAATTACTAGGTGGTCAGGCACAATCACGTCAGGAGTCACACTTGGTGCAGTAGGGGGAATGACATCTCTTTCTTCTTCTTCTTTTTCATCGGCTGATGCAGCCGGAATGTCTTCAGTCTCTTTGGCTTCAGACTCTTGAGCAGTTTCTGAGGGGATGGCTTCAGGGAACACTTGTCGTGCTACTGAGCTTTTGGTATGCACATCCTCTTCAGGAATGCTAGACCTCCGGAAAGAGGGCGACGCTTGCGGTGATGGAGTAGTCTTCTCCATGTCTTCAGGTGTTGCTTATGGGGTCTCGATTACTGGAGTAGTGACTTGAGCAGGTGGAGTTCGCGGAATGACTTCATGAAGCGGTGTGTTGGGGTGTTGCTCTTCCCAAAACTCATCTTGAGTGATTGGTGTCGAAGGACCACCAATATTGGTTTGTTCACTACTCGAGGGAGCAGGCGATAATACCTGTTTCTGAGTGAGCAGGGGAACTTGAGGAAGGACTTCATCATCAATATTGTCTTCATGACCAATGTCTTCAGCTGTGATGTTGTCAGCAGTTGGAATCTCTTCAGAGTCATTGGCCTCTGTGGGAGCAGGCTCTTGAACAATCAGACGCCGATCACAATTGGAGGAGGCTGGTAGTGCAACAGAAATTGGCTCAACAATCAGAGGCTCTTGAGGAGCAGCTTGATCTTTTCTTGAAGACTTTGGAGTTTTGGTCTTCAACTTCTTCTTGGACGGAGCGGCATCAGAGGCTTCGTGATGCTTGCGCTTTCTAGCTTCGGCCTCAACTTTTTTGGTCTTCTTCCTTTTAGAAGCAGTGGATGGTACCTTTGGCTTCGAGCCAGTCATACTAGCAGGGAACACAATGCTTGGCCTTTCCTGCCTTGGAGCCTCAGCTTCAGCTTCAGACGGCTTCTTCTTCTTGGCAGCAAACTTGGGGTCGATGCCTGGACGCCCAAGTGCCTTTCTCTTCAAGGCTTCATTGTGAGCCTGAACACATTTCTCAGCATAATATTTGAGGCACTCACGGGAGCCCTTGGCTTCATCACGACGCTTATGGAACTCAGCCTTGAGGTCAGCCAACATCAACTTAAATTTTTGAATATCTGAGACACTAAGCTTGGCCATGTGCTTCTTGAAGACAGCCTTCTCATGGTCAATCTTGTTCTTCTGCTCAATGACTTTTTGAGTAATGGCAAGCTCTTTAGCAATGTAGCCTTGGAACGTCACACTGATGCCAATGGCCTGCTGTAGATCATCAATCGTAAGAGAGGTGTCTTCAAACCATTCATCAATGAAATTGTTCAAAATGTCAGCATCAAACAGAGGCAAGTCGCTGAAAATTTTGGCCTCCTGTTTGCTCTTGATCAGCAGCTCAAGGGCATCATCAGCAAGATCGTCATCACTAGATAAATCGACTATGTCTTCATCATTTTGAATTATGCCTGCTGGAGTAAGGCCTTGCCCAGAGATTTTCTTCTTTTTCACAGAAGTACGAGACAGATCTTCAGAATGCACACTGGTTTCAGGAGGTGCAATTTTCAATCACTTCACTCGTGAATCTTTTGCAGCTGATGCAGGATTTGAAGCCTTTGATTTCTTCTCGGGCTTCAGGGGTTCAGAATCTTCAGACTGTGGCTCATTCTGAGCAGCATCAACACTAGCTCTTTGCTTAGCGATATGTGTGAGAAGCCCATCGAAGCTGTTGAAAGGACCAATGAGATTTGGTTCTGCTTCACGGCTGCCATCGGGCCTTAGTCTAGCTGGACCTGGGTTGAAGTCAATCCCAAAATCCTTCTTGTTTTGTACTTTCGAAGCTCTAGCAAACTGATAATTGGCTTCAAATAGATCATCTTCATGACACCATCGAAGGCTTGATGGGTCGGCATTCTAAGGCATCGGTCCTCTGACCATGCAAGGAAAGAAGCCTCTCTGTATGGCTTCAGCTTTGGTCTTGGGATTAAGCTTGCGGTATATAATGTCAGCCCATGGTGGCCTCACAGCATTCTTGTCTGCATACTCTGGACTCACAAAGTGGTACAGAAACCACTGCTCTGCCCAGTATCTTCGAATCCACTGGACTCGAGATTTGCGCTCACCATAGCTTTCATCAGGATCTGACTTGTACATCTCATAAATGTCAAGAGGCAGGTCCCTTGCGGTCTTGTCATGGCGCTGTCTGCCCCTTTCTTTGTAGATTTTCCACCAGCCATTGGCTTCACTGGATTGATTGGCTTCGCTTTGCTGGTCAGACAAGAACTGGCTTCAGGAGATTCAAGGTGTTGCTGTAAGAAGTCTGCAAATGAATTCAGACTATGAGAACCAAGAGACTCTCCCACGGACATGTACCTATGACAGCATTAGAGATGCGAGGGAAGGGGAAGAGGTCATATGCATTCTCAGAGGATTTTAAGATAAATCAGTTTGAAGACATTGACCTCATAGCACGAAGACATTCACTTATTGATGTAAGTCAGTTCCAGATTTGTATGAATCCATGCATAAGTACAAGTGAGGAATCTAACTAGTTGTGAAGCATAAGTGAAAGTACTTTGCAAGTTATGAGATGCAGAGTGTGGAAGATCTAGATTTGGAAGTGAAGAAACAACTTTCTGAAGATATGGAAAGTTTTAACGGATCAAACGTGCGGTAAAAAATAGACTTTTAGTTACTGCTCAAGAACAGATGAGAACTACTAGATGAGTCGTGGATGGAGGCCGAGCAGTCCAATCTCCCACGCCCTAACTTGGAGGCGGAAGACCTATGGTGGCGGCGGATGAAAGAGGACCGCGACCGGCGTGACGACGACGGCGAAGAGGTCGCGGCAGCGAAGCGCTTCTTCTCCGGCGACGACGGAAGCTAGCGACGGCGCTAGGGTTTTGAGCGAGATGGCGAGGGGAGTAGAAATTAATGACCGCAAGGGGGCTGGGTATTTATAAGGAAGGTGATGGCTGAGTGAATTTACTCAGCTACCCCTGGCGGTTCACATCTGAGGGACACGCGGCATGCATACAACAACTCAAATATTGTGCCACGACCCCATACACGCCCAGTTTGTCCGGTGGTTGTTACAGCTTCTTCGGGTTCAGGCAAACAGGATAAGGATATTAAAATTGTTTGAAATGTTTGTCTCTATATCTTTGACTAACAAGAACACTATGAAGACAATTGACACGTGTCAATAGAATGCATATGAAGAGACAGAGAGAATTTGAGAGAGAAGCACATATAAGCACTACAAAAAAATACACTTCTGTGATGATACGTGTTTGTCATAGTAGGTCGCGTTTTCTATCATGCATGTACATTCATGATGATTTTATGACAGAATCAAGATAGTCATACCTGTGCTGTCGTAGAAGTGTTCCATGACAATACCAAAATTATCATCACGGAAGTGTCCACTTCCATGACGATAAATGGCGCGTCATGGAAGTATTTTCGTCAAGGGTGACCAACACATGGCATCCGCCGTAACGGGTCGCCGTTAAGCTATCGGATTCCGGTTTGGATCTGATAACCCGTTAACAGCCCTGACCAATGGGGATTTTCCACGTGTAAAATTCTGATACGCCGGAGGATCCACGTGTCAGCTCAGCCTTGGGACAAATGTCATCCAGCCAATGGACGGGACGCGCCTATGATAAGTCGACATGTGGCTCGGCCCAACAGAGGCCCATTCAGGTGAAAAGGCTAGCCCTTTTGACTTGGTCAAAAGGTAGCGGGCCGGCCCACGGAAAGCCTATTAACAGCCTATTCGCATATAGCCCATTTACAACCCGCTTACTCACGGCCCGTTATGGCCTATCCGAATTGGGCCCAGTAGCGTCATCTGGGCCGTCCAATATGATTCCAGCCGGTTGTAACTTCCAGCCCATGTATGGCCCGTGATGTCTTTCGGCCCACACGAGGCCCTTCGTAACTTTGGGCCCATTAAAGGCCCGTGGTGAAACTGGCCTACAATGAACAATGTATCGCTTTACACCCATTAATGGCCGATTATTCCGTTGGGCCATTTCCATCCCATGTTACCTTTTGGCCTTCTAAGGGCCCATTTATTCTTGGGCTCATTTCCAGCATTCGGTTACTTACGGTCCGTTACTGGCCTGTTCCGCTTGTGGGCCAAATTTAGCCCATGGTTACAGTCGGCCCGTTAACCAGTTGGGCTGTTTCCATAGCATCATCAAATACGGCCCATTAATGACCCGTGATGCCTGTCGATAGAATTAAGCCCGTTATACATTTTGGCCGATTAACGGCCCGTTATGGTTGGGCCATAAACACACGATTTCCACTCTAGCCTGTTTATGGCCCATTTTGCGGATCGTTATAGTACGGCCCATGTTTGGCCAATCGATCATGCAGCCCATAGAAGGCCCATTGATTATACGACCCGTTGAAGGCCCATGGATTCTACGGCCCGTAGGAGGCCCATGGTCACTACAGCAGGTAGCAGGACCATGGTTACAACGGTCCGTATGTTGCCCATGGTTATTGTGGCCTAGTTATAAAAAATAGGTTATTGTGGCCACTAGAAAAATGCGGAAAAAGATGCAGTGACTACAAGCAAACAACTAAACAAGACAATAAGGAAATAAATAAGCATGCAACTAACGCTAGGCTATTACGACTAATACACATATTACATCCACTGGGCATCAAAGTTCGCCACCAGTGCAAATATAGGGAACAAAGAAGCATATCACATACACTGGTTGTCAATGTTGGCGACCAGTGCAAATAAACGCCGCAGCAAAACAAGTCCAGAACTGAAACCACTTCAGAAGAGCTCAAGAAACAATATCCTGGGTACCCAACCTGCTGGCAAGATGCTTAGCAAGCTTATTAACTTTCTCTTGTTTGGCGCTTAAACCCTCCAGTGCTTGCTGTTGCACCAGAAAGTATGCATCTGAATTCTCCAGGGACTTCCTTAGTCCTTCGGCTTCCTATCGCAACACATCTGATTGATGTCTTTCAACTTGAAGTTGAGACTCAAGAAGCCAAACTTATTTAGGCAGAGAGTTCGAAGAGCTTGTGCCAGCAGTAGTGGCCAGTAACTTGAACACTACATCAAGACAGGACTTTGGGGTTGTCTCACTGTCTTCAAGATAGTTTTTATCAGCTTTCTTGGAGACCAACAGGGATGTCTCACTATCTTGAACCTTATCTGCATTACTTCCTTTACCACTGCATAACGGGGTACTCTTCTCCAATATTTTGTCCGCATTCTAAAAGAGAAACAAGCAGACACATCACAGGTTTACCATGTTGTATATGAAACTCATTTTGGTAAACCAGTTCAGCAGTAAGGTGGATAGGATAACAACATGAAACAAACATATATCTATGTACTATGGTCGCTGTATGGTCTATATCATTCTAGTGTATGTTGTCAAATCAAGATAGAGACAGTTCAAATCATATCTATTTAAGACAAAGCAGCATAGACAGAATATAAGTGCGGGAAACCACACAACATGACATGAGAACATAACTATTTATTCAATTGAAACTAAAATCAACATAGAGCAAGTTACAACAGCAAACCAGTTAAAGAAACAGGTTTAAAACATACCTGTTGCGCCATTGGAGTTTGAATTGCATCCTTCAAATTTGAAATTAGTTGGTATAAGTAAAAACAATAATGCAAGAGCAAAGTAGTAAGAACCATAGCTACGGAACCTGACCTGAGAACAATTCTTCTTCAACTTTAAGCGTTGAGTTGGGGTTCGGAGTGGTGGTCCTCGTGCTTTGGGCACTGCAGTTGACTTACTAACTGCTCGTGTTTGGGTGCTCTGTGGTGGAGATGGTGCTGTGTCAATTGGAACTGGGTTACTATCTGCTGGGATTGGGGTTAGAAGAGGTGTAGCTAGTTGTCTGTCGAACTAGGTAGGGGTACAATCTGCAAGAGTCTGGGTTATGTGTGGTGGGGCTGGTTCTTGGGCAAGTACAACCGTAGTTCTATCTACATCGACGGGTAGCACTATCTTTTCTGAAGACCGTGTTTTTACTCCCTTAGATACTGCCATCACCCCTTCCAATTCAAATGGCTGATAAACAAGAAAAGTAATTGAATGTACAAACATTGTATGATAGACAGGTGCAATGGATAGTGGGGAATAAAAGAGGACATGAAATAATTCACATTGATGTTGTCTAATCAAACAACATAGCATGACACAATTTTAAATATATGATGGCGAACTAAACAGGATAGCATGGCACAATTTCACGTATATGATGGCTAACTAAACAGGATAGAATGACATAATTCAAAATATGATGACTATGTAAACAGGATGACATGATATAACTATATGATGTGTCTATTAAAGTGGTTGGCATACTATAATTCACATACATGCCGTCTATGGAAACCAGATGGCATGATATAATTCACAGATAGAATGACAAAATTCAAAATATGATGACTATGTAAACATGATGAAATGATATAACTAATATGATGTCTTTATTAAATGGGATGGCATGGCATAATTCAGATACATGCTGTCTATGTAAACATGATGGCATGATATAATTCAAATACTGTATATGATTTATGTACTAAGCAAGTAAGCAGATGGCAATCACATATATGATGTCTAAACTAAGCAGATGGCATTCAATATTTTGTATATGATGTAAAAACTAAGCAATGCAAGACAACATACGCATGATATGAGTAATATAACCCTGCCAAGTTTGAGCATACACCTCAAGGGGAAAATAGGACTGGTCATCTGTCTCTGAATCCTCCTCTGAGGAGCTATCTGTAACCCGCAAGATATCTGCTTCAGTAGGTAGCATTGTCTCCTCTAAAGACCTTGTTTTCACTCTAGATTTTTCCATCACCAATTCAAATGGCTGATGCACATGAACAGTAGTTGAATATAAGAACATTGTCGACAAATGGAATACGTGATACAAAAAAAGGATGGCATGATATAATTCACATATATGATGCTTGGCTAAACAGCACGGCATTGCATAATTCACATACATAATGCCTTGCAACAAGATAGCATTGCATAATTCACATATATAATGCCTTGCAACAAGATGGCATTGCATAATTCACATATATATGGTAATTAGACACTAAACAGGTGGCATTCACACAAAGAATGTCTAAACTAAGCAAATGACATAGCAAGGCAAGACATCATATGCACGATATGAGCAAGATAACCATGCCAAGTTAAGAGCATACACCTCGGGGGCGAAATAGGACTGGTCATCTGTCTCTGAATCCTCCTCTGAGGAGCTATCCGTAACCAGCAAGATATGCGCTTCGTGAGATAGCATTGTCTGCTCTGAAGACCTTGTTTTCACTCCAGATTTTTCCATCACCGTGTCAAATGGCTGATGCACAGGAAGAGTAGTTGAATGTACTTACATTGTTGACAAATGTACTACGTAATGAAAAAAAAGGATGGCATGATATAATTCACATATAAGATGACTGGCTAAGCAGGATGGCATTGCAAAATTCACATATATGATGCCGGGCTAAACAAGATGGTATTGCATAATTCGCATATATGATATAGAAAGTAAACAGATGGCATTCACACAAAGCATGTCTAAACTAAGCAGATGACATTTTTGATGTGTAAAGTAAGCAATGCAAGGCGCCATATGCATGATATGACCAACATCCGCATGGCAAGTTAGAGCAAAGACCTCAGGGGGTAAATAGGAGTGGTCTGCTCCCTCTGAATCCCCCTCTGAACAGTTATCTTCCTCTTGATTTCAATCTGGAATGGGGGGAGGGGGGCTGCCTTTGCGCCCACCATGGACCAATGTCTGCATGAAATTTTATTGCCACGCAAGGCTCGTCTCTTTTGCTCTACATGTTCAGTACCATTGTGTACAATAACTGACATGCATAGGAATAAAACGTAGTGAGATTATGTAAAGAGTGCATGCAGAAATCTAGAGTGGTGGTAGCAACCTGTGTACAGACCCAAAATGAGATGCCCCCGGCTCAATCGTGCACTAATCATACACACAAATGCACATGATCAAGCCTAAGGACTCACGGGAAGATATCACAACACAACTCTAAAACATAAATAAAGTCATACAAGCTATATATTACAAGCCAGGGGCCTCGAGGGCTCGAATACATAAGCTTGCGTACAAGCGTCAGCGGAAGCATCAGATATCTGAGTACAGATATGAAACAGAAACAGAAAGGCCTTTAGAAAGGCGGGGCAAAATAAAACACTACGATCGAAAGGCACAGGCCTCCTGCCTGGGACCCTCCGAACCTACTCCTGGTCGTCGGCAAGCTCGTAGTAGTAACCACCCTCGGGGTGGTAGTAGTAGTCAATCGTCGGCGGGGGTAGCTGTCTCGGGGGCTCCATCATCTTGGTCACGTCAAACTGATATGGGGAGAAAAGGAAAACAAAGCAACCATGAGTACTCAGAAGTACTCAGCAAGCAAGGATCTACACTACATATGCAACATTTTCAAAGGGAGGCTGTATATGTGGACTGGGCTGCAGAAATGCCAGAATAGAGAGGAGGCCTAGTCCTATCGAAGACTAGCATCTTCAGAGGTCTTGCAGCATTAGAAGAGTGTAGACAGATCAATATAATGTAGCAGTATCATTAAGTCTCAACCTCACCCAGAGATCCTTTCTCGACTCCCTGCGAGAAAGCAATCCCAGAGCCATACAGTCATCAACCTCGTCCTGAGATCCCTTCTCGACTCCTTGCGAGAAGCAATCCCAAAGCCATAGTATCCAAGTATCCAGTTCTAATTGTATCTATCAGGATACAACTCCGAGTGTCCTTTACCATAGGACCGGCTATCGATAGAAGTTTTCTTCCCTGCAGTGGTGCACCAACTTACCCAACACGCTCGATTAACTCCGGCCGGACACACTTTCCTGGGTCATGCCTGGCCTCGGCCAAACGATACATCGCAACCCTACCTACAGCTCAGCAGAGAGGTCCCCGCCGGTCTACATCCTAAGCGCAAGGGGGTCTTGGCCATCGCCCCTCGCCCTCCGGGTCGTTGTGCACAGGGTGGATACCAGCATCGCCTCGGGTGGCCGACACGATCCGACCGTGCCGCCATGCTGAACTGGACGTCTGACAGAGCTTTCGGCTGATGCATACGATGCAGAACGCCCATACTATGCCCACGTGATGGTTAGTGCTATCAGGCCAGAGGCCTGCTCGGATCAAATATCCAAATCGTTAGTACCTTGGGCTTGCGGTAACGAGCAGAGACTCACGAAAGATGTGACGCCGTTGCCCCGTCTCGAGGACTTGCTGCAAGGGTTAAGAATGCCCGGCCGCGCCTCGTATTCATCACTCGGGCACCATACAGGCAACCCGTCTTCACATCACACGCGGGTACCCCTCAGGGTCGACCCGTCTTTCCAAGTAACAATAGTACAGTCCAAGTATCCGTGTGTCCATAACATCAGGGGAATCCGAGGTATCACCCTCGTTGGATTCCTACTCGATGTATCTGTCAAGGTGAACTCGGAGGAATCACCCTCGCTGGGTTCACACTTGAGGTGTTGTACGACGGCGTCGTTATCGGAAGCGGTGAAGGAGGAATCACCCTCGATGACCATGACCGAATAGCCACTCTACATAGTTAACATCAGAAGTGCTACACAAGTATCACCCTCGGCACTCGATAGTAACGCTGCAGTGTCGTTACAACTAAGGGGGTGATGTGCGGTGCCGGGGCCTGGTCTTCAATCCCATTGATTGGGTCTTCGGATTATCCAGCGGGGCAGTCAGGATAAGTGGGGTCACTGATAGGTCTCTACCCAGCCTATACTAAGCAGTTTAGGATAAGCAGGTAAGGAATCAATAGTAGGTTACAATAAATAGGCTATGCATCAGAATAGGTAAAGCAGTAGCAGCAGCAATTCTAATGCAAGCATGAGAAAATTAGAATGGGCGATATCGGGATGATCAAAAGGGGAGGGCTTGCCTGGTTGCTCGGCGGCAAGGGCAAGGTCGTCAATAGTGTCTTCGGTCTCTAGAGCTGCGTCGGCCTCGGGGAACTGCGTCGGGGTCTAACGAAAGAGAAGAGGGGGAGGAAACAGTATAAATACACAGTAAACATGAGCAACACAATGTACGACATGACAATATGCAGTGCCGGGTGTGTCCTAACGTATGGTTGCATGTTACCGAGGAAGGAGGAATCCATCCGGGATTGTTTTCCCGGTTCTGGACATTTATCAGACAGGTGACCGGAGGGGAACGGCTCCATGTTCGGATAGTTAGGGATGTGTGACGGACGAACAGACTACGTATTCGGATTCGTCTCGTTGTCCTGAGCAACTTTCATGTACAAAGTTTTTCGATCTGAGCTACGGATTATTTTATATTAATTTTCAAAGATTTAAACATTTTCTGAATTATTTTAAATCAGAAAATGTATTATTGCATCAGCATGATGTCATGTTGATGTCATTAGTCAACTGAGTTGACCAGGGTCACCCTGACGTGTGGGGCCGTTCTGTCATAGACTAGTAACTAATTAACAGTTTTAGTTAACTAATTAGTTAATTAGGTTAATTAACAGGACTAATTAAGTTAATTAATTAATTAATTTAATTATTATTATTATTTTAAATTCTTCTTTTTTTTTAACAGGGCGCTGGGCCCCACGGTCTGTGGCCAAAAGGGCCATAGCGGGCGACAGCATAACGGGCAGGGGGCGGCCCGACTAGGCACTGGCCCTGGCCGGCCATGGCGGGGGGGGGGGGTGGGAAAATGTACAGAGCGGGCGCGGCCGCCGGCGAGCGAGCAAGGCAGGGGCAGGCAGGCGCAGGGGCGGTAGCGGGCACGCGCGGTTGCGTGAGCGGTGGCAGCGGGAGCGGCAGCAGCTCCCGACGAGCTGCAGCAAGCAGCGCAGCGCGCGAGAGGAGGAGCAGGACGCGACCCCAGGCAGCAGTTGCCCGCCGGCGCGCGTGGAGCAGCGGATGGGCAGCGGTGGTTGACGAGAGGGGTGCGGGGAGCGGGGCACGGCCCTGAGGGAAGGCGGCCGGAGACGGGCGCCCTAGCGGCGGGCGCGGCAAGCAGCTGCAGGAGGCGGTGGCAGCAGGTGGAGGAGCAGCGCGGGGCGCTGCGGTGCAGGGGCAGCGGGGCCGCGGGCGGAAGGGGTCGGCGAGGTGCGGGTTGGGGCCAGAGGGGGCGTGGCCAGGGGCGAGCAGGGTGTGGCGCGAGCGGCAGGGGCGTGCCGGGCGCGCGGATGGCAAGGGTGTGCCGTGGCCAAAGGCAGGCGGGCGCGCGTGGACCTTCCAGGGGCGCAGCCATGGTGGAGCGCGGGCGCGAGTGGCTACGCTGACGGAACCAGAAGGGGAACAGGGAGGGATCGAGGGGAAACAGGCGGGGCTCACAGTGGAGTTTGGAGAGGGCTCAGCGGAGCCGAGGGGGCTCGGAGGTGGGTGAATCGGGCGACGTTGACTGGCGTCGGGCGAGGAAGAAGGCAGCGCGTTCTCGTCGATGCAGGGGCTTCTAGCTCCAACCGGTGGCTGTGGGTGACGAAGTTGACGCCCGCGGTACTCCCGAGCATGGTGGTGCGTCGCGGGTGGCCGGTGGCCGCGTGAGCGACGGTGGCGCGGCCAGGAACGTTTCGGGAAAGAGAGGAGAGAGCGAGCGAGCGATGGAGAGGGGGAATGGGGTAGCTAGGGTTCGTCGATGGGGTCGGGGCCGACCTTATCTGCGCCGGGGAGCCACGGGATGGACGCCGCGTGGTCATCCATGAGCATGGACGGGGCACGCGCGTCCACGGCGCTCCTGATGAGCAGTAGGAAGGAGGAGGTGGCGAGGTGGGCTGGGCTCCCACTGTTGACCTAGAGCCCAGTCCACCTGTAGTTTAGGTCTTTTCTTATTTTTCTTTTCTGTTTCTTTTATTTCTGTTTTTATGCTTTATTTCCTTTTTCTTATTTCTTTTCTCACATTTTCCTGTTATGCAAATAGTTCGGCACCCAAATGAATTTTGTAAAATATGTGACCTGGTCCATAATTAGCAGTACAATGTACCCTACCACCAAAAACTAGTTTGGGCAAAACATAATTTCATATTTGACTTAGATTAATTAAAAGGTTATTAAATATTATTTTCAGCCAATGTTAGAGGAGGTTTGGGTTAACTAATTAATTTATTAAATGTTGGTTACAATTTTAGAATGGTCTCTGGAATATTAGTCATTTAATGGACATTTTAGTTTCTGATTTGAACAACTTTTATTTTCACTTTTAGTTTTGAATTTCCATTTGAACTTGAATTTTAAAATGAGATATGATCCAATTAATATTTAGGCACTGTTGATCATGATGACATGGCACAACCGAAAAGGGTGATTACTGTAGTTAACCATTGGGGTCTAACGAGAGAGAAGAGGGGGAGGAAACAGTATAAATACACAGTAAACATGAGCAACACAATGTACGACATGACAATATGCAGTGCCGGGTGTGTCCTAACGTATGGTTGCACATTACCGAGGAAGGAGGAATCCATCCGGGAATGTTTTCCTGGTTCCGAACATTTATCAGACAGGTGACCGGAGGGGAACGGCTCCATGTTCGGATAGTTAGGGACGTGTGACGGACGAACGGACTGCGTATTCGGATTCGTCTCGTCGTCCTGAGCAACTTTCATGTACAAAGTTTTTCGATCTAAGCTACGGATTATTTTATATTAATTTTCAAAGATTTAAACATTTTTTGAATTATTTTAAATCAGAAAATGTATTATTGCATCAGCATGATGTCATGCTGATGTCATGAGTCAACTGAGTTGACCAGGGTCAGCCTGACGTGTGGGGCCATTCTGTCATAGACTAGTAACTAATTAATAGTTTTAGTTAACTAATTTGTTAATTAGGTTAATTAACGGGACTAATTAAGTTAATTAATTAATTAATTTAATTATTATTATTATTTTAAATTCTTCTTCTTCTTTTTTAACAGGGCGCTAGGCCCCACAGTCTGTGGCCAAAAGGGCCATAGCGGGCGACGGCATAACGGGCAGGGGGCGGCCCGACTAGGCACTGGCCCTGGCCGGCCATGGCAGGGGGGGGAATGGCCAACGCGGCCACCGGCGAGCGAGCAGGGCAGGGGGAGGCGGGCGCAAGGGCGGTAGCGGGCACACGCGGCTGCACGAGCGGTGGCAGCGGGAGCGGCAACAGCTCCCGACGAGCTGCAGCAAGCAGCGCAGCGCGCGAGAGGAGGAGCAGGACGCGACCCCAGGCAGCAGCGGCCCGCCGTCGCGCGCGGAGCAGCGGGTGGGCGGCGTTGGTCAACGAGAGGGGTGCGGGGAGCGGGCACGGCACTAAGGGGAGGCGGCCGGAGACGGGCGCCGTAGCGGCGGGCGCGGCAAGCAGCTGCATGAGGCGGCGGCAGCAGATGGAGGAGCAGCGCGGGGCGCTGCGGTGCAGGGGCAACGGGGCCACGGGCGGAAGGGGCCGGCGAGGTGCGGGTTGGGGCCGGAGGGGGCGTGGCCAGGGGCGAGCAGGGTGTGGCGTGAGCGGCAGGGGCGTGCCGGGCGCGCGGACGGCAAGGGTGTGCCGCAGCCAAAGGCAGGCGGGCGCGCGTGGGCCTTCCAGGGGCGCAGCCATGGTGGAGCGCGGGCGCGGGTGGCTACGCCGACGGAACCAAAAGGGGAACAGGGAGGGGGTCGAGGGGAAACTGGCGGGGCTCACAGTGGAGTTTGGAGAGGGCTCAGCGGAGCCGAGGGGGCTCGGAGGTGGGTGAATCGGGCGACGTTGACTGGCGTCGGGCGAGGAAGAAGGCAGCGCGTTCTCGTCGATGCAGGGGCTTGTAGCTCCAACCGGTGGCTGTGGGTGACGAAGTGGACGACCGCGGTACTCCCGAGCACGGTGGTGCGACGCGGGCGGCCGGTGGCCGCGTGAGCGACGGTGGCGCGGCCAGGAGCATTTCGGGAAAGAGAGGAGAGAGCGAGCGAGCGATGGAGAGGGGGAATGGGGTAGCTAGGATTCGTCGATGGGGTCGGGGCCGACCTTATCTGCGCCGGGGAGCCACGGGATGGACGCCGCTTGGTCATCCATCACCATGGATGGGGCGCGCGTGTCCACAGCGCTCCTGATGAGCAGTAGGAAGGAGGAGGTGGCGAGGTGGGCTGGGCTCCCACTGTTGACCTAGAGCCCAGTCCACCTGTAGTTTAGGTCTTTTCTTATTTTTCTTTTCTGTTTCTTTTATTTTTGTTTTTCTGCTTTATTTCCTTTTTCTTATTTCTTTTCTCACATTTTCCTGTTATGCAAATAGTTTGGCACCCAAATGAATTTTGTAAAATATGTGACCTGGTCCATAATTAGCAGTACAATGTACCCTACCACCAAAAACTAGTTTGGGCAAAACATAATTTCATATTTGACTTAGATTAATTAAAAGGTTATTAAATATTATTTTCAGCCACTGTTAGAGGAGGTTTGGGTTACCTAATTAATTTATTAAATGTTGGTTACAATTTTAGAATGGTCTCTGGAATATTAGTCATTTAATGGACATTTTAGTTTCTGATTTGAACAACTTTTATTTTCACTTTTAGTTTTGAATTTCCATTTGAACTTGAATTTTAAAATGCGATATGATCCAATTAATATTTAGGCACTGTTGATCATGATGACATGGCACAACCAAAAAGGGTGATTACTGTAGTTAACCATTGGGGGTGTTACACAAAACCAGTGAGAGCAGGCAGATAATAGCTGCCGTTAAAAATACAGATAATGGCTGCTTTACTGTTTATTTCCCACCCAACATGAAAGTCTTAGTAGACACCCGAGATTAACCAGGTAGTAAACAGATAATATTCGTTGCTGCACCGATATGTACCCCACAACCATTTAAAAACTTAAGTTTGAGCATTAGTTTGGAGCTGACTCAGAGTCTAACAGGTGAAGAGGACGATAAAGTAGCAGGTAATATTAAGCAATGCATAACGTAAGCAGACACAAAAGGGTGCGACCTCTCTTGCGGACCCGTGTAGTCCTCAAGGTTATCTGCTCAGTTGGTGATGGTAATGTAGTTGTGGTGGCTGCCGGAGCGTGGAAGAAGATCTGCGGCGGCGAAAGACAGTCTGGAGGGCGGATCCCTGCTGTGTTGGA
This sequence comes from Thinopyrum elongatum, assembly GCA_011799875.1. NCBI lineage: Eukaryota > Viridiplantae > Streptophyta > Magnoliopsida > Poales > Poaceae > Thinopyrum > Thinopyrum elongatum. The sequence goes on along the minus strand of CM022299.1, from coordinate 179,572,009 downwards.
CCCTTCCGTCATTGGAGCAACTGAGCTGGGGTGGACGACGGTGCGGTAGGGGCAGAACAAACCACACAAGGTTTTCTTCGAAACCTATCTGTAATAGAAGTAATTCTGTAAGGGCTCATTTGAATTGGAGGATTATAACAACGCAGGGATAGGAAATACACAGGAATAGGATAGAAATGCACGTGCAAAATAGAGCATTTGCAAATACATGATTTCTGTCAATCTAGGTGTTTGGTTCACAGGAATGCAAAGAAGAATGGTCAAATTAAGTCAAACCACAAGAAAATGTACAGTTATAATGCTATTATGCAACTATCACTTAGTCTTGTTCTTCATGAATAAGAATTTAAAAAGGAGGGCCAAGTGGATATTAAAATTCCTATGGTTTTTCTTTGAAAGAGACACTAAAGGAACAAATAATACTTTGGACCCAGGCCACTGCCCTACTAGCTAAACTCCGAGGCCCATCCACACATGCACAGCTCCAACGCGCAGAAATAAATAATGATGGCTTTCGAGAGAGTCCATCACAGATAGCTAACTTGCCTAGTACCCACTGCTTGTCATATAGGAGAAACTAATCGTATTCCTCATTACTACGCGTGATAAGTGGACAATATATATAACCTGTAAAGTAAAAAATAAATGCAACAAGTGTACAACCTCTATGGCAAAGCCATGTCGATCCCAGCATCATTGGGTTGGTAGCTGAGCATGCTGAGGATGCTGGGGCTGATGTGGCTGTCGGAGGATGGGAAGAAGATCTTAGGCGTTTGGAGGTGGAGTCAAGGGTACTGCTCCGCTGTGATGGAGGGTTTCGTCGTTGGAGCAGCTCCAGTTAGGTGTACGATGGCGAGGCTGAAGCAGGACAAAAGAGACAATGTTAACCTAAAGTGGTATTCTAATAGCATCTACAATAGATGATGTAAATAAAATACATCACCAAAAAGTGCTAGATGAAAAATACATCAGCCGCTCATCTCTGAACTTAACTGCGAAAAATGAATTTAACTGTCAAAACTGAATTTTGCTGTCAAAACTGAACACACTAGTAGCAGAAAAGTAGTGCACTAATAGTTTTGGCCACTCGAGCACTAGTGGCAGAGGAGCAGTGATCTAAATCGGTAGCCGCTCCAGCAGGGAACGTACTACCAGAGAGCAGCCGGGGCAGCTAGTCCTGCAGCAGCAGCAATGCCTGGAGCAGCAGCGCGTGCGAGTGCCGGGGCAGCTGGTCATGTAGCAGCATCTCGGGTAGCAGCAGCAGGGACTCGAGCAAGAGCCGGAGCTGCTGCTCATGCAGCAGCAGCACGATCAAGGGTAGAGCAGCAGCGCAAGCAAGAGCAAGAGCATGAGCAGCAATGGGAGCTAGAGCAAGAGCAGACGAGGCAGGGGACCGAGTGCAAGAGCACAGCAGCAGCGCGAGCGAGGGCCGAAGCAGTAGCAGTAGTAGCACGACCAGCGAGAGCCAGAGCAGCAGCAGCTCCTACTGATGTGGAGGTCGCCGCCGAGGGATCGACGACGTGGAGGAAGTGGCCGGCGATGCCGCCATAGATGGAGCCACGCCATGGCGGCTCCGGACCGAGTGCCGGCAGCACCGTGAGATCGAATCAAGAAGAAAATGCAGCGATTACTGTAGAACCTCTTTACTATGATTAGGCTTGAGCTTCATCCTAGGAATCGGTGATGGTGCTGCTCTTCTAGTGGTGCAGGTGAAGACGGTGCTGTGGGAATGTTGGTGGCACGATAGACGAGGCGAACATCGGGGCAGCTCCTTGGTGGTGGAGGACGGGGTGGCTGAACCGGCGAGACGACGAGATCGACGACGGATCCTCATCCGGTGCGCTGGATGAGGGACGTCGAGTTGTTGCGATGGACGATGTCGTTGGGGAAGAGGCTCCGGCTGGGTGGCGGACGGAGGTGGGTGTGGGGCTTCGCGGGTTTTCGCGGCCTCGATGTACGAATGGGGGGCGGAGGGGATGGGAGGGGGAACCATGTCTTAGGGATGCGCTTGTCCGAAATGTGGGGTAAGTTACGAAAGTAGCCCCACCGATTTGAACTAGGTGGTTCATTCGGTTCGGGGGTATCATGGGAATTTCGCGTATCGGGATTTCGTAGGACGTGGGAGTTTTTGCGCGTATTGTAATTTTAGGATAGGAAGGCGCGGGTTGAGATCGAGGGAATTTTAGGAGCACAACGAGACAAAGAGATATCTTAAAATTTCAGGATAACAAGGCGCGGGTTGAAATTTCTGGACAAGCCTAACGTGTATACTATATCAAATCAATTCACACTTCCCTCGATGAAAAAACCAAAAAGAAATCAATTCGCACAACACAAGAGAGTCTAGTCCCGTGTACTGTACCAAATCAATTCGCACTACAAATGCCATTCAAAACTTTGAATCCATGTTATGTTCAATTAAAATATTTCGCTACGTGTATAATGCATGCAACCTGCTACTCAAATGAACATTTTAGTGCATTGCAAACGTATATACTACACTTCAATATGAACTAAATTTGAATTTGTTTCTCTATTTGAATAAGATCTACAATCATGATTGTTGTCAAGTTAAACCATTTGAATTTGTTTCTCTATTTTAATAAGATCTACAATCATCATTATTGTCAAGTTAAACCATCGTTTGTATATTATCTTCACAACACACCACATGATTACTGTCGAGTTAGATATGAACTATGTGTACTATATGAACTCGAACTTGATTTTTTGAATCCACTTTATGTTGATTTCAAATCATAGTACATTTCAAGCTCTAGCTAGATCTTCATAATCTAAACCATGTCTCATATGTATAATGTGTTTATCACATAATGTATGGTGCCCCGCCCCCTATGCCTACAAGTATTTAGCTGTGAGTTGCAAACGCCACACATTATCACAAATTCAAATTAAATGTGAGATGGTCGATATATAGTATGGTTTAGATTGTTCGATATTTAGTTGTGAGCTGCAAACGCCACATATTATCACAAAATCAAATAAAATGTGAGATTGTTCGATATATGGCATGGTTTAGATTGTTCGATATTTAGCTGTGAGTTGCAAACGCCACGCATTATCACATTATAGTATAACATGTCCAAAACCACACCACGCGTATCTATATTCATGCGTGCATAGGTTTATAACACTACGATCTCTTATTCAAATATATGAATCCACTTTCATATCGAATTATGTTCTTTGTTAGTCTCTTACACCCACACAATCCTCTAACCTTTGTAGCTAACCCTAACTTTCTCTCGTGCATGCACACACCCTCCTCGCCCTCCCCCTCCTTCAGCATTCTATCCATCGCGCACATTCATTTTTTTTCTTTAGGTCATTCTCCCACGGTCTCCACAACTCCTTCTTTCTGACACACACCGATGGATAAACCTCTCTAGCGATGTCTGCCTACCACATACACACACACTTTCCATCTCCTCCTTTCTCTGTCCATGCCCCGTGTCTCTCATACGGTCCCACACACGTGTAAACTCTCGCCTCTCTTTTCATCGATCTCACAATCGCACATTCCTCCCCCTATCTAGCTAGTAGGCCTCTCACACCACCTCCTAGCTCCATCTCTCTCTCTCCCTCTCTCTATCCGTCTCTCTGGGCCTTATTTGCCTCTAACAAATGGATGTACACCGACCGATCTCCCACTATAAATTTAGCTAGCTAGGTCATTTATAACTCGTTTTTCGCACGCGCCGATCGATCTACCTCATTAGTTATGTCTCTCCCTTCCTCTGACACACAACAATTGATCTACCAATCTAGTTAGGTATGCTTACCAACACATGGCCCCCCTTCATCATCCATGCATGCCTCCCGACACATCTATCACGCACACACACACATAGAAACACATCCCCACTCTTCTTGATATTGCAGTTGTACCCTCAGTTTGTCTAGTAGGCCTCTCCCACCATCTCCGAGAAGCAACTCCACCACCCCTCTGGCACTCTACCTCTCTCTCTCTCTATCCCAACCTATTTCCAATCTTTCACTTATGTATGGATGTCGACCGATCTCCCTCAAAACATGGCTAGGTCTCTCCTTCTCAACACATATACGAGTCGATCTACCTCTCTAGTTAGGTCTCTGCCTCCCCCCCCCCCACACACACACCGATACATCAAGCGCTCTAGTCATGTCTCCCTGCCACACACAAACTTGCCCTCTCCCCTCTGACGTTCCAGTAGGTTAGTCGCCCTATATCTTTGACGTGCACACACACACAATTTCGATGGCTCTCTTCATCGATCTCGCACCCACACACTTGATCCTCTGTTCGACTCTATCGATATGTATGACCCATCCCTCTCTTCTCATGGATTGCCCCCTCTATATATGATATAGATAGGCCTCTATTTCACACACATTGCATGTGTCACATTTTTGTTTGAGACATCATCGACACATATTCCCACAAATACATTCACGAAATCACCCCCCCCATAATAAAAAACACTCACGAACGCACACGGCATCTCTCTAGGTTTGTATCTCTCTCACACACACCCATGGAGGTGGGGGACATGCACGAAGAGAAGAGGTGCATGCACGGCGCACGTACTTCCGCCTCTTTCCCAACCACACCCGCGCGGGTACACGGTGGAGCTCATTTCTGTACGAAAAGGCAGAACACGTGGTAATTTGACACGTGTACTGGTTGTCCACTTGATGGAGGATTGTGTACCGCGGGTGAACAAACAAATTGTGACTTGACGCGTTATTTAAAAAAAGAGCAAACCATATGGGGCCTACCTTAGAGGCAAGGCTCTATACACTGGAGATGCTCTGTACTACTTTTGATGTGTCTCGTCAACTCGCGGAACGAGGAGAAGCTTGCTTAGTACTGTTGGGGAACGTTGCATGGAAAACAAAAATTTTCTACGCACACGCAATGATCTATCCATGGAGATGTATAGCAATGAGGGGGAGAGTGTGTCTACGTACCCTCGTAGACCGTAAGCGGATGCATTTCGCAACGCGGTTGATGTAGTCGAACTTTCTTCGCGCTCCAACCGATCTAGTACCGAACGCACGGCACCTCCGCGTTCTGCACACGTTCAGCTCGGTGACGTCCTCGCCTTCTTGATTCAACAAGACGGGTGAAGTAGTAGATGAGTTCCGTCAGCACAACGGCGTGGTGACGGTGATGGTGAAGTGATCTCCGCAGGGCTTCGCCTAAGCACCACGAAAATATGACCGAGGGAGTAAACGGTGGACGGGGGCGCCGCACACGGCTAAGACAATCTTCTGTGTTGTTTGGGGCGCCCCCTCTCCTCTATTTATATATGTGTAGGGACTTGGAGTAGAAGGAATAGTGCCACATGAACAGTACCACGTGAATAGTACACACGTGGACTTGGACACCAAAGTCCAATCCTATTCCTACTAGGACTCTCCTTTTTTCCTTCCCTAGCTGCGTGGGCTTTTGAGGACTTGGTGCGCCTGGCCCAATAAGGCCAGGGCACCTCCCCTTAGCCCATGCCAGCCCTTGGGACGTGGTGGACCCACTTGTGGACTTCCGGACCCCTTCGGAATCCGCCGGAACCTTCTGGAAGCTTCCCGGTACAATACCGAAAAAATTGCACCTTTTTTCGGAACACAAAATATGACTTCCCATATATAAATCTTTACCTCTCAACCATTCTGAGACTCCTCGTGATGTCCGGGATCTCATTCGGGACTCCGAACAACACTCGGTCACCAAATCACATAACTCATATAATACTATATCGTCATCGAACATTAAGCGTGCGGACCCTATGGGTTCGAGAACTATGTAGACATGACCGAGACACCTCTCCGGTCAATAACCAACAGCGGAACCTGGATGCTCATATTGGCTCCTACATATTCTACGAAGATCTTTATCGGTCGAACCGTTATGACAACATACGTAATTCCCTTTGTCCATCGCTATGTTACTTGCCCGAGATTTGATCGTCGGTATCTTCATACCTAGTTCAATCTTGTTACCGGCAAGTCTCTTTACTTGTTCCGTAATACAACACCTCGTGACTAACTCCTTAGTCGTTTGCTTGTAAGCTTATGACGTGTATTACCGAGAGGGCCCAGAGATACCTCTCCGAAACTCGGAGTGACAAATCCTAATCTCGATCTATGCCAACTCAACAAACACCTTCGGAGATACCTGTAGAGCATCTTTATAATCACCCAGTTACGTTGTGACGTTTGATAGCACACAAGGCATTCCTCCGATATCCGGGAGTTGCATAATCTCATAGTCGAAGGAATATGTATTTGACATGAAGAAAGCAATAGCAATAAAACTGAACGATCATTATGCTAAGCTAACGGATGGGTCTTGTCCATCACATCATTCTCCTAATGATATGATCCCGTTATCAAATGACAACTCATGTCCATGGTTAGGAAACCATAACCATCTTTGATCAACGAGCTAGTCAAGTAGAGGCTCACTAGGGACATGGCGTTTGTTTATGTATTCACACATGTATTTAGGTTTCCAATCAATACAATTCTAGCATGAATAATAAACCTTTATCATGAATAAGGAAATATAAAATAACAACTTTATTATTGCCTCTAGGGCATATTTCCTTCAGTCTCCCACTTGCACTACATTCAATAATCTAGTTCACATCACCATGTGATTAACAACAATAGTTCACATCGTCATGTGATTAACACCCATAGTTCACATCGCCATGTGACCAATACCCAAAGGGTTTACTAGAGTCAATAATCTAGTTCACATTGCCATGTGATTAACACCCAAAGAATACTAAGGTGTGATCATGTTTTGCTTGTGAGAGAAGTTTAGTCAACGGGTCTGTCACATTCAGATCCGTATGTATATTTGCAAATTTCTATGTCTACAATGCTCTGCATGGTGCTACTCTAGCTAATTGCTCCCACTTTCATTACGTATCTAGATTGAGACTCAGAGTCACCTGGATCGGTGTAAAATCTTGCATCGACGTAACTCTTTACGACGAACTCTTTATCACCTCCATAACCGAGAAATATTTCCTTAGTCTTCCAAGGATAATTTTGACCGCTGTCTAGTGATCTACTCCTGGATCACTATTGTACCCCCTTGCCAAACTCATGGCAAGGTACACAACAGGTTTGGTACATAGCATGGCATACTTTATAGAACCTATGGCTGAGGCATAGGGAATGACTTTCATTCTCTCTCTATCTTCTGCCGTGGTCGGGCTTTGAGTCTTACTCAATTTCACACCTTGAATACAGGCAAGAACCCTTTCTTTGACTGATCATTTTGAACTTCTTCAAAACTTTGTCAAGGTATGTTCTTTGTGAAAGTCCTATTAAGCGTCTCGATCTATCCCTATAGATCTTGATGCTCAATACCTAAGCAGCTTCACCGAGGTCTTCCATTGAAAAATTCTTATTCAAGTATCCTTTTATGTTATCCAGAAATTCTATATCATTTCCAATCAGCAATATGTCATCCACATATAATATCAGAAATGCTACAGAGCTCCCACTCACTTTCTTGTAAATACAGGCTTCACCATAAGTCTGTATAAAACCATATGCTTTGATCACCTCATCAAAGCGTATATTCCAACTCCGAGATGCTTGCACCAGTCCATAGATGGATCGCTGGAGCTTGCACACTTTGTTAGCAACTTTAGGATCGACAAAACCTTCTGGTTGCATCATATACAACTCTTCTTTAATATCCATTAAGGAATACAGTTTTTGACATCCATATGCTAGATTTCATAATTATAAAATGCGGCAATTGCTAACATGATTCGAACGGACTTCTTCTTGAAGATCCATTTATTTTCTATGGCTTGCCGATCATCGGGCAAATCCACCAAAGTCCACACTTTGTTCTCATACATGGATCCTATCTCAGATTTCATGGCCTCAAGCCATCTGTCGGAATCTGGGCTCATCATAGCTTCTTCATAGTTCGTAGGTTCGCCTTGGTCTAGTAACATGACTTCCATCATAGGATTCCCGTACCACTCTAGTGCGGATTGTGTTCTGGTTGACATACGAGGTTCTGTAGTAACTTGATCCGAAGTTTCATGATCATCATCATTAGCTTCCTCTCTAGTTGGTGTAGGCATCACAGGAACGGTTTTCTCTGATGTGCTACTTTCTAATTCGAGAGAAGGTACAATTACCTCATCAAGTTCTACTTTCCTCCCACTCACTTCTTTCGAGAGAAACTCCTTCTCTAGAAAGGTTCCATTCTTGGCAACAAAGATCTTGCCTTCGGATCTGTGGTAGAAGGTGTACCCAATTGTTTCCTTAGGGTATCCTATGAAGACACACTTCTCCGATTTGGGTTCGAGCTTATCAGGCTGAAGCCTTTTGACATAAGTGTCGCAACCCCAAACTTTAAGAAACGACAGCTTAGGTTTCTTGCCAAACCATAGTTCATACGGTGTCGTCTCAATGGATTTAGACGGTTCCCTATTTAACGTGAATGCAGCTGTCTCCAATGCATAACCCCAAAATGATAGTGGTAAATCGGTAAGAGACATCATAGAACGCACCATATCCAATAAAGTACGGTTATGACGTTCGGACACACCATTACGCTGTGGTGTTCCAGGTGGCGTGAATTGTGAAACTATTCCACATTGTTTTAAATGAAGGCCAAACTCGTAACTCAAATATTTGCCTCCGTGATCAGATCTTAGAAACTTTATTTTCTTTTTACGATGATTCTACACTTCACTATGAAGTTCTTCGAACTTTTCAAATGTTTCAGACTTGTGTTTCATCAAGTAGATATATACATACCTACCTAAATCATCTGTGAAGGTCAGAAAATAACGATACCCGCCGTGTGCTTCAACACTCATTGGACCGTATACATCGGTTTGTATTATTTCCAATAAGTCATTAGCTTGCTCCATTGTTCCGGAGAACGGAGTTTTAGTCATCTTGCCCATGAGGCATGGTTCGCAAGTATCAAATGATTCATAATCAAGTGATTCCAAAAGCCCATCTGCATGGAGTTTCTTCATGCGCTTTACACCAATATGACCTAAACGGCAGTGCCACAAAAATGTTGCACTAACATTATCAACTTTGCATCTTTTGGCATCAATATTATGAATATGTGTGATCGAGATTCAATAAACCATTTGCATTGAGTGTATGACCATAGAAGGTTTTATTCATGTAAACAGAACAACAATTATTCTCTGACTTAAATGAATAACCGTATCGTAATAAACATGATCCAATCATATTCATGCTCAACACAAACACCAAATAACATTTATTTATTTAGGTCCAACACTAATCCCGAAGGTAGAGGGAGTGTGCGATGGTGATCTTATCAACCTTGGAATCACTTCCAACACACATCGTCACCTCGTCATTAACTAGTCTCTATTCATTTTTGCAACTCCTGTTTTGAGTTAGTAATCTTAGCAACTGAACCGGTATCAAATACCCAGGGGATACTATGAACACTAGTAAAATACACATCAATAACATGTATATCAAATATACCTTTGTTCACTTTGCCATCTTTCTTATCCGCTAAGTATTTGGGGCAGTTCCGCTTCCAGTAACCATTTCCTTTGCAGTAGAAGCACTCAGTTTCAGGCTTGGGTCCAGCTTTGGGCTTCTTCACGGGAGTGGAAACTTGCTTGCCATTCATCTTGAAGTTCCCTTTTTTTTCCTCGCCCTTTTTCTTGAAACTAGTGGTCTTGTTAACCATCAACACTTGATGCTCTTTCTTGATTTCTACCTTCGCCGATTTCAGTATCACGAAGAGCTCGGGACTTGTTTTCGTCATCCCTTGCATATTATAGTTCATCACGAAGTTCTAGTAGCTTGGTGATAGTGACTAGAGAACTTTGTCAATCACTATCTTATCTGAAAGATTAACTCCCACTTGATTCAAGCGATTGTAGTACCCAGACATTCTGAGCATATGCTCACTGGTTGAGCTATTCTCCTCCATCTTGTAGGAAAAGTACTTGTCAGAGGTCTAATACCTCTCGACTCAGGCATGAGTCTGAAATACCAATTTCAGCTCTTGGAACATCTCACATGCTCCGTGGCGTTCAAAACGTTTTTGAAGTCCCGGTTCTAAGCCGTAAAGCATGGCGCACTAAACTATTAAGTAGTCATCTTATCGAGCTTTGCCAAACGTTCATAACGTGTGCATCTGCTCCTGCAATAGGTCTGTCACCTAGCGGTGCATCAAGGACATAATTCTTCTCCTCAGATCACGGACCCAGTCCGCATCATTGCTACCATCATATTTCAACTTAGTTTTCTCTAGGAACATATCAAAATAAAACAGGGGAGCTATATCGCGAGCTATTGATCTACAACATAGATTTGCAAATACTACCAGGACTAAGTTCATGATAACTTAAGTTCAATTAATCAAATTACTTAAGAACTCCCACTTAAATAGACATCCCTCAAGTCATCTAAGTGATACGTGATCCAAATCAACTAACCCATGTCCGATCATCACGTGAGATGGGGTAGTCATCAATGGTGAACATATCTATGTTGATCATATCTACTATATGATTCACATTCTATCTTTTGATCTCTAGTGTACCGAGGCCATGTCTGTACATGCTAGGCTCGTCAAGTTTAACCCAAGTATTCGGCATGTGCAAAACTATCTTGCACCCGTTGTATGTGAACGTAGAGTCTATCACACCCAATCATCACGTGGTGTCTCAACACGATGAACTGTAGCAACGGTGCATACTCAGGGAGAACACTATTATGTTGAAATTAAGTGAAGGGATCATCTTATAATGCTATCGTCGTTCTAAGAAAAATAAGATGCATAAAGGATAAACATCACATGAAATCAAAATATGTGACATGATATGGCCATTATCTTGTGCTTTTGATCTCCATCTCCAAAGCATCGTCATGATCTCCATTATCACCGGCTTGAGACCTTGATCTCCATCGTTGTGTCATGATCGTCTCGCCAACTATTGCTTCTACAACTATCGCTAACGCATAGTGATAAAGTAAAGCAATTACATGGCGTTTGCATTTCATACAATAAAGCGACAACCATAAGGCTCCTGCCAGTTGCCGATAACTTACAAAACATGATCATCTCATACAACAACGTATATCACATCATGTCTTGACCATATCACATCACAACATGCCCTGCAAAAACAAGTTAGACGTCCTCTACTTTGTTGTATGACATGATGTGATATACGGTCTCAGATAGTCAGAACCATATACTGCAGTACCATCATTACTCGACTTCCCGAAGAGGCGAAGAGCCAAGCGCAAGGTTATAATATTTTTGAGATGCCAAGCGCAAGGTTTATAGGAGAACGAGTAGTAGTAGTACTAGTAGTACGTAGTGTATGAGGAAGAAGCAACAAGAATGTATGTTTTGCGTGACAGTCTCTTCTTACAGAACGTGCTAGACCTAGTGGTCCTCATTGTTGCAATGGGAGCATCATAGATGGCACGATTCAGAGTGGTGGGCAGCGGGAATAATATTCGAAGCTGCTTAGTCTGAAACCCCATGAAGAAGTCCCATCGAAAGGAATAGCCATCCTCTACACGTGCTCCTATGTCAAATGAGTAAATGAGACAAAAAGAGAAAGAGACAAAGTAAAAAAAATCACCAGCCTTAGAGCCAGCCCTATTGTATCAGTGAATGATATTTCTACGTTGTGATTGACATGGCTATCTTATTAACCATGCTGCAGAGGTAGCAGCGGATTTTTATTTATTTGCGGAGGTAGCAGCTGATGGATATTCAACGAGGAGTGAAATGATGGCTTCTTCCTCGGTTAAACATAGAGAAAGGTGGGCCTCATGATTTGACGGCTCAGTAGTCATTATTACTGCCTATACTCTTTGCCCATATAATAACCGCGTGGTAGATTATTTGGCTATACTTTTAATAACCATGCTCGAAGAGAAGAGGTGCACGCACCCAGGCACGTACTAGTAGCACTCTTTGCGTCTTCCCCAACCACACACGTGACACGGTGGAGCTCATTTCTGTACGATGATGCAGCCCACGTGATAATTTGACGCGTCTAGTAGCACTTAATGGAGGGTCGGGAACCATGCATGAACGATGCCGCGTTATTTAGAAATAAAGTTTTTTTTCTTCAGTGGCACGTACGCGTATAAATAGGTTCATATGGAGAGAAAAAGAGACCGCTCCACTATATATACATAGCCAAGAGCCTACACGGTTGCTTGCTGGGGTTGCTCTCTTCACACTCTCTCGCACAAAACGACTGTGGCCACATCTCTAACATCCGGGCCGATCACGTTCGCCGGGGGAAGGGGTGGATGCTTTGTGTAGGTGCGGTCGCCGTCGCCGACGGCGAAAACCCACTGTCGGCGTGTCCCGTTCAGGGGTCCCCGCCGTTCTCTCTCACAAAGCCGGTGCGGTTGCCTTCGCCCCTTGCTCACTGCCGCGACGTGGGAAGTTGCCACCTCCCGCCGCCCTCCTCTAAGCTAGCTACATCCCGACATCCCTCAGGTACAACTTCCTTTATAGCCGGCTTGCACCTCTGCCCCAGCTGCCCACATCGCTCCATGTGGATATTTCTCTACTTCTTTGCCCCGCACGTACCTCTACTGGCTTCTACTATATTTGTGATGAGTTTATGTCTCATAAAAACTAGTCCCACTAGTCTTATTCTAATCACACTTCAATTTCTTTGCCATAGGGATGCTCAGCTCAATTTTAGTGAAAACTGCACAAAATGATCCGATGGTCAAAGGGTTGGAACTTCATTCCTTCGGAAGGTTCAACCTCACCAGCAAATTAAAGCCTGGTTAGGGTTTAGGGTTCAAGGCCTAGGGACTGCATGGATCATTTTTTTCTTTAGCTGTCTTTGTTCCAAAGTAAGTGTCAACTTTGTACTAAAGTTGGCATAAAGTTGAGACACTTATTTTGGAACGGAGGGCGTATTGGCTATGATCTGTGAATCATTGAGATGCAATAGCATGCATGTTAGTCTCCTTTGTATTTGATGGAATGTTGCGACGGGGCAACCTTGGATGCAAGATACATGAAACAAAAGCTGAAAGCTACATAGCATTGTACATTTTTCGCTGCTTTCGTGTTTTCGCTGAGCTGCCTTGTTTTCGCTGATTTCGCACTCCTCCACTGTAAGAGTGGAGAAAATTGTAAAGAGTGGACACGCTCTACCTCCTTTCGCCGAAACATGGGACATCCAGTATCCAGTGCACGTGTCATGCACCAAAGTAAAGTGTACAGTACAAGTGAGACTCAGCACCGTCGTACCACCTCAGTAATAACGACCAATGGGCCGTCAAATCACATAGACCCGGCAGTAAGTTGGACGGATGAAGCAAGCATCACTCTTCATTGAATCCGCTTCTCCCGTCAACGCATGCGCCAGTGAGAGGTCGCGTCCACTCTGCCCGGGCATGAATGCGGAACCGATTCTCTGGAGCGGCGCTGACCGTTTCAGGCGGGAAGCGCGCACTGGCGATGGAGGGGCCTTGGGTGGGCTAGGGTGGTCAGTCAGGAGCGGGCGTGGCAGCTGTCCCGACCGGACGCCCGGAAACGAGAGGATGCACCGACTCTCACGGCTTCGTAGTTAGTACTACACACCATCTCTCTGTAGGTCGATGTGTCGCTCTCTCTAAGAGGAAGTACAATAAGGTGACATAAGCAGGCTATAAGGATTAGAATATTATATCTTTGCTTAGTTGGAGGAGAGAGAGGAGGAGAGAGAAGAGAAGCAGGCTCTTGGTTAGTAACTAGCCGCAACACGAGACCCAAGACACCTTGTGAGGTTGTAAGGTGGGTTAACTACTAATAAAGTAGTAGACATCTAAAATTTACTATTGTACATGCCGGCTATGTAGTTGGTTGTAGATGACATGGCAACTTCTTATAGCCGACGGTTGGCTGTAGATGACACACACACGCTTATAAACACACACACACACACACACACACACGCAAACACAGGTTCATAGAATAGGAATATCGTGGGAGTGGGAAGCCACGGGAAGTGAGATAAATGGAGTACGTACAAGAAGAGAAGAGGTACACGCACGTCCGTCAGAGACACAGTCGCTGCCTCACACTATAGCATTTAGAACACATAAAAAAAGAAGCCAATAATATTTATTTTTTGTTTGCATGTATTACACTACTGGAATCAGCTTCTTTGTCGTCCGCCATGGCGGACGGCAAAGGCATGGATCACGGACGGCAAACAACTTTGCCGTCCGCCAGCAGACGACAAACTTTCTGGCTGAACACGTGCCAGCAAAGGCCTTCTTTGCCGTCCGCTTCCTGGAAATGGACGGCAAAGGATTGTGCCGTCCGCCATCCGAGGCCAGCAGACGGCAAAGACAACGGACGGCAGTGCGGTGGCGTGAGAGCCGTTAGGGGGTTAACGGCGCTCTTTGCCGTCTGCCAGCGGATGGCAAAGAGTCAAAGCTCTTTGCCGTGCGCTGACAGACGGCAAACAGCTCAGCTAGGCAGTACTGGGAAGCTGCCACGTGGACAGCTATGCCGTCCGCTGGCAGACGGCAAAGTGATTTGAATCTTTGTCGTCCGCTGGCAGACGACAAAGTGACCAAATAGGCAGCCAGTGTTCCCAGGTTTCACAGGTAGCTGCCACATGTCCTCTTTGCCGTCCGCTAGCAGACGGCAAAGCTCTTTGCCGTCCGCTAGCAGACGGCAAAGAGGCTATGTATCCCCTGTTTTTATTTGAATCCATTTAATTTGACAGGGTTTCAAACACAGATATACATATATATTTTTTTTCACAGGCACACACAGATATACATATATGATGTATCCAACACACAAATATACATATACATATCTATCTCCATCCATGACAACATACATATATACATAAGAAACATAGTTCCATCCATATATACATATTACATATCACAATGTTCATCCAACACATTGTTCCATGCATCCATATAACAAGTTCCACATTTTTCATCGATACAAACGAAAAAAAGATAAGGGAAACAAGCACTCCATGCATCCATGCAAGCTTCCATATAGATATTATGCCATTTTTGATATAACTTAGAGCTAACTTCATTTTGGAGAAGAAGAAGAAGAAGAAGAAGAAGAAGAAGAAGAAGAAGGAGAAGAAGAAGAAGAAGAAGGAGGAGAAGAAGAAGACTAGAAGAAGAAGAAGATTCTAGTCTTCTTCTTCTCCTCCTTCTTCTTCTTCTTCTTCTTCTTCTTTTCTTCCTATTCCTTCTTTCCTTCCTCTTCCTTGATTTTCTTCATCTTATTATGTCATTTGTGGACTAAATAGGCTAAATTGTGTCATAAATGGACTAAACACGCTAATTAAGAAGAAAAATACCGTTATCACGGAGATGTAGGAATGGTCGGGGCTGCGCCAGTGCCAGACGGAGGTGAAGGACCGGTCGGGGTTCCGGCATTGGCAGAAGGAGTGGTCGATGCTTGTCGGGAGGCATGCTGCACCAAAGATCATTTCCCATAATGTCTCGTTAGCAAGTTCGCAAACTGAAATGTGAATAGTAGTAAGCAATGACCATTCAAATCAAACTCATCGTGGTCGCCGGAGCAATCTGGGGCATCGGCGGAGGGGCCTGACCGTTTTTCTCGCACAAGCTCTGCACATTTGGTTGTCACGAGTCAGTCATATTAGATAGTAATGCGAACATTACGTGCATGATTGGGCTAATATGCACGAGAAACGTACCACAATGAGCTCGTATAGGGCCCGGTTAGCGTTGTCATTCCTGTTCCTCTCCTCCTCCAACAGCTTAGCCGTCTTCTCCTCCATCTCCCTCTCCCTCTCCGCCCCCTCCCTTTGTGCCTCCCTTTTTGCCTCCTCCAAAAGCTCCTTCGTCTTCAATCTCTCTTTCTCAACAATAGCCTGCAACACACCACTCCTTGTTAGCATTGTAATCATCGACGGACGCACACACAATGTAATGGAGGAAAGGTGAGAGAGTCCGTATAACTAACCGCCATGGCGATCTCCACGGGCCATGCACGAGGCGTTATCTCAGGATCAGAGCTACTCAGGCGCTTCTTGATCTGCGGGAGAGTCTTAGGACAACATATCAGTCCATCACCAATGGCTAGAGAGCCATGGGACCTCCCGCCACCAGATATCATCACCAGCTCTGTATCAAAAGGATCCTGGCTCGGGTTAAAGTCCTCCCCTTTCCTCGCCTTCCCCTCGTGTCTATACTTCACAAGCTTGTGGTGGGAGGTCTTGTTGGTGAAGTTCTCTGGATCATCTAGGTCAGAATCCGTGAATGGCTTGGCCTTCTTGTACGGGGCCATATGGGCCATGCCATAGAGGTCGAACAGACCTGGCACAAGCTTCTTGTGGTGGTGCGCCTGAGAGAGAGGAACAAAATATTAGTTAAGGGCTCAAGCTAGCATGAAGAATGATATTGCTATGTAAATAGGTCATTTTGGAGCTAAGAAAGGTTATTATGTCATTTTCGAGCAAAATAAGCTAAGTTTAGGTCATTTTCGAGGTAACCAAGATTATTATGCCATTTTTGACCAAAGTATGCTAATTATGTCATTATTGAGCTATCCAAGGTTATTATGTCATTTTAGAGCTAACTATAGCATATTTAGGCATTCTATAGAGCTATCTAAGGTTATTATGTCATTTTAGAGCTAATTATGTCATGAATGAACTAGCTAAGATTAGTTTAGGTCATTATTGAGCTATCGAAGGTAGTTATGCCATTTTTTAACTGACTAAAGCATATTAAGTCATTTTATAGAGCTATCTAAGGTTATTATGTCATTTTTGAGCTAAATATGTCATAAATGAACTATCTAGCATGAAGAATGAATTGCATGAATCATGTAGCAAACCACATACCCAGTTATCCCCGTACTCAAACAGGTTGGAGCTCCCTTGATCTGGAGCTGGGACGAAGACCCCATGACCGGAGTCTTCTGGGACAAAGACTCTAGGACCGGACTCACGTGGGGCGAAGGGTCGGCGACCCGAGTCTGGTGGGGCGAAGGATCAGCGACCGGAGGCTCATGGACCGGAGTCCGAGGGTCCACGTAAGACGAAGCACTCCTGTGGTCGGGTGAATCAGCTGAGGGTGGTGGCGAGGAAGGCGTAGCAGCCTTCCTACCTCTCCCACTGCCACGTCCACCTCTACCAGCCTTCTTCGTCCTCCCCCGACCTCTCCTAGCCGTAGAAGAAGCGCCCGCCGCAGCTGTCTGCATACCATCCTGCACCGCTCTTCGGAGGGGTTGCGCTGCAATAATGCAACCACCCCTCCCAGTAGCGCTCGCAGGAGGCTCGGGGCGCTCTGGACCCTTGCCCACCATCCTGTCAACACCTGCAATGACAAAAAGTAAACAAAATTAGTACAACATAAAAAATTTGGATACCTGACATGAACATAATAATATGTATATAATTTAAGTGTATCATAATCATGAACATAATAAAAATACACCCGATCAACACAAATATATATGGGGTCGGGGTGTGGTGTCAGGGTGTCGGGGTGTCGGGGTCGGGGTGTTGTGTCGGGGTCGGGGTGTCAGGGTTCAAGTCGGGGTCGGGGTTTGGGGTCGGGGTGTGGTGTCAGGGTGTCGGGGGTTCGGGGGTAGGGTGGGTGGTGGTGGTCAGGTGGTCGGTGGTCGGGGTGTCAGGTGTCGGGGTGTCGGTGGTCGGGTCGGGGTCGGGGTGTGGTGTCAGGGGTGTCGGGGTGTCGGGGTCGGGGTGTCGTGCCGGGGTGTCGTGTCAGGGTCGGGGTGTCGGGGTCGGGGTCGGGGTGGTGTGGTCGGGGTGTGGTGTCAGGGTGTCGGTTGGGTCGGGGGTCGGGGTCGGGGTGTGGTGTCAGGGGGTCGGGTGTCGGGGTCGGGTGTCGTGCCGAGGTGTCGGGGTGTCGGGTGTCGGGGTCGGGTCGGGTCGGGTATCTTTTTCCTTTTTCTTCTTCTTCCTTCGTCTCCTCCTTCCTCTTCTTCTTCTTCCTCTTCTTCTTCTTCTTCTCCTCCACTTCTCTTTCTTCTTCTTCTTCTTCTTCTTCTTCTTCTTCTTCTTCTTCTTCTTCTTCTTCTTCTTCTTCTTCTTTCTTCTTCTTCTTCTTCTTCTTCTTCTTCTTCTTCTTCTTCTTCTTCTTCTTCTTTCTCTCTCCTCCTGCCTCTTCTCTCCTTCTTCTTCTTCTTCTTCTCCTTTTTCTCCTTCTTCTTCTTTTTCTTTCTTTCTTCTTCTCCCTCCTCCTATTTTCCTCCCTCCTCCTTCTACTTCTTCTTCTAAACTAAAACTAAACTAATCTAAAATAAACTAAACTAAAATAAACTAAAACTAAAACTAATCTAAAATAAACTAAAACTAAAACTAATCTAATAAACTAAACTAAAACTAAAACTAACTAAAACTATAACTAAAAAGAACTAAACAAAAGAAAACTAATTAAACAAAAAAAAGGGAGGAGCTCACCTGGTGAGGGGGCGGCCGGACGGCTGCGGCGCCGCTGGAGGAGACGGCGACCCGGTGGAGGGGGAGGCCGGACGGCCGTGGCGGGATGGGGCGAGGACGCCGCGGCGCGGCTGCCGACGTGGGAATAGGCGGCGGGGCCGCGGTGGAGGTCGGGGAGGGGTGCAGGGCGGGGCGGCCGGCTACGCCGACGGGGTCGGCGGCGGCGCGGGCCGGTGTGGGTGGGGGATGGCGACGGAGGGGAGGGGGCGGGGGGGGCGGGGCGACGTGGAAGGGGCGGCGGGGGTGCGGTGGAGGTTGGGGGGCGCAGGGGAGGGGTGCGGGGTGGCCGGCTACGGCAGACGGGGTCGGCGGCGGCGGCGCGGGTGTGGGTGGGGAGGAATGAGAGAGTGGAGAGAAGAGAGGGGGGCGGGACGGCCGTTAACGTACCCGCCTCTTTGCCGTCAGCCAACGGTCGGCAAAGTTTCTTTGCCGTCCGCTTGCGGACGGCAAAGAGGTGGGGCCGGTGGGCTTGAGTTGGTTAAACAATAACTGGACCCACCCACCTCTTTGCCGTCTGCTAGCGGACAGCAAAGATTCTTTGCCGTCAGCCAGCGGACGGCAAAGAACAGGCTGATGGCAAAGACTTTGTTTGCCATCAGCCACATCTTTGCCATCCGTTTTCTTGTGGCTGACGGCAAAGACCTTATTTGCCGTCAGCAAGCGGACGGCAAAGAATTAGCAGACGGCAAAGAAGTGGATTCCAGTAGTGTTAGCAGGTTACTACTTCCCAGCTAATCTCATTTTCTTCATTTTACCATATTATTACAGTCTTATTTTCACTTCTTTCCACCACATGCTCACATTCCAAGGTGCATTAAATTGATGCATGCAAGGATTAAAAGAAACCAACCAGTGCATGCAACCATTCCTACTTATTTAGTGGTCGTCCATCAAAATATTGTAATTAATGCAGATTAAAGTTTGAGTAATTTTGTAAACTATGAGACGGAGTACATTTCTCCACTCATTATCTGCCTTGGTTGATGAGATTTCAAATTTAAGCCCTATAAACCGGAAAGGAGGGAGTAGTTAAAAAAATTTGGTTAAACTTTGACAAAAAATATATGACGTGGCGTAAAAACCTGGACGGAGGTAGTAGTATGAGATACGGTGGCACACTGACTTAGGTCGAATACAAGTGCCCGCTCATTATTGGAAGAGAGCAAAGTGTACATACAAAGTAATTAAAATTGAATTTCTCGAAAATATTTAAAATTGGAGGATGGTGCAGCCCACCTTTCTGATATTTTGACCGTGTGTGGTTCAGTTGTTGTTCACTTCGGAGGGTCGTGTACCACACGTGAATGATAGTAAGCGCGATCGGGAGGCGTGCAGCGTTAATTGTGAGTTAACTCCTTCGAGCGTTAAATTTTCTTCACGTATTAGCATTACCCTAGTATTTTTCTTCACTACGTTAAATAAAGAGTTCCGTTTCATGCACAATTTATAACGATTTTTATGGAGAGAAAAAGAAAACCACTCCAACTATATACGCTGCAGCCTCGCGCTTGTTTTCTAGGGTTTGCTCTCTTCACACTCTCTCTCCACTATATACATACACGCTGGAGCCTCAGCGCTTGTAGTTGCTCTCTTCACACTCTCTCACCCTCTCCAGATCTAAACAAGACTGCGTTGGCCTCTCTCTCTCACTCCCCTCACTGCTGGTCAAAGAGCCGGCAGGATCCCGTCTGCCGGGGAAGGGAAGGAGGCTTAACGCTGTTGCCGTCGACGAGGGAGGGAATCCACTACCGACGCAACTGTTCTCTTTCACCCAGCGGCGGCACGGGAGGGCCTCCGACCCCTTCTTCCTTGGTGTCGTACATAGTGTGGGCAGATCGGCCTCCGGCCGCCCACTAAGCCACACCCTGAGAACCTTAAGGTATAATTTACTTAATCCACATGCATTGCTCTAGCTGCATGTGGATTTTTTCCGCTTCTGCACTCGAATCTAGGTGTTGGATCATTCAGGAAAGTAGTGGGGAAAGTTGTATAGTATGAATCTAGGACGTGGTTCAAAGAGGAAAGGAAGGGGGAAAGTAGTACAGACTGGCTATCCAGCACCTACATTGGTCGAAAAGGGAAAACAATGACAAACACAGTACGCACATTTGTAATGAACTGATCTTTCTGTGGGTGGGGGACAAGGCTGTATAGTTTGAGCAGGACTAGATTTGCTGCCCTCATGTAGGGAAAGGTGTCTAAAGATAACAAAACTGGGACTAACACAAATATGCTCCTTGGTTGTTTGTTCTTTGTTGCAATAGACTGTGCATCACCCCTTTATACATCGGTAGATGCACATGGTGCTGGTGCATCCACTGTCTCGTACAACTCTTTAGCTGTTGTTAATCTAATAATGTCGCTGGAAAATTGAAGCAATGCCACAGTTAAAAGCAAATTACATGCTTAACAAATTTTATTGTTAATATAATCTCTCTGTTAATATGAATCAATGCCACTGTTTGGGAAATGCTACTGTCTTGCTTTCTTTCCCATTTAGATAAGTAAGATGCTTCTTTTTGTGGGCTTCTGTGTCATCCACCGTTATTGACCAGTAATTGTTTCCTTTGCACCTCTGTGTAAATAGGGTTATCTACTTCACCTCGTTGCTATTGCGACCTTTTGTTGCACTGCACAAAACACTTTTGCTTTAAGAGTGTTTTGTGCAGTTCAACCAAAATGTCACACCGACAATGTTGCTTGATTGCTTGATCTTAGTGGAACTGCACAAGAGGAGATCTAACTTCCTATCTGTGTTGGCAAATTTGTTTCAGATCTTCTTCCTGTGAGTTGTTTGAATTCCGCGTCATGAGAGATTAGTAATGGCCTTCTTCCACATGATTGTGCAGTGTGCTTTCATATGTTCTGCTACTTATACGGTAATGTTGCTTGATTTTCGTGAACTCCACAAAAGGAGACCAGACTTCCAATCTGTATGTGCACCGTAATATCCCGTTAAGGTAAGATAATCATATTTCACAACTGTTGTCCTGTATTTTGCTACTGTCATAAAAAAAGTAATGTTGTTGTTTAGTACTATACTTGTGCTCCCTAATTGACATGCCAAATCTTACATTGAAGGCGAAGCTTGTCTGTTATTGAACCAAGTGATGAAGGGGAAGAACAAGCGGAAGAAGAACAAAAATCAACTCCCGGTGCTGTAATGAAGCACTAGAACTGTGATGACACAAGTAATGATATAGTTTTGCATCTTAGTTTATTGCTATGGCTGGAATGAGCAATTGTTTTGCCACTGTGATTTGATGCCACTCTTAATGTAATATGTAATTATCTCTACTTGTGCAAACAGGGATCTTGTTTGAAGATAACATATATTTTAGTGGAACTGCACATGAAGATGTTGGAAACATTAAACTAATCAAGGAGTTTATAGTAAGCATGGCAACCACAGTAGATAATAACGGATGGTTCCGGAGAAGTGCTTCATCTGCATGCTCTACACAATAAGCCTCCTGACAAAGGTTGGTACCGGCCCACAGATTTCATCCATATGATTGAGCTTTGTCATTTCTATTGGTGTTGTGCTACTGTTTAGCTACTCTCATGA
Organism: Thinopyrum elongatum; assembly: GCA_011799875.1. Lineage (NCBI taxonomy): Eukaryota > Viridiplantae > Streptophyta > Magnoliopsida > Poales > Poaceae > Thinopyrum > Thinopyrum elongatum. Next base: position 179,549,938 of record CM022299.1, on the reverse strand, counting down.
GAAAGTGCTATTGTTTTGCATGTTAATCTAAGGCTGCTAATAAATTGATGCACCGGTTTGCCACCATTATAGCCACTGATAAAATTAAGTAATAATACAGTTCAAGTTGAGCTATTGTGTTTGGTATCATATCATTTCCCATGAGGATAATGAGGAGATGCATCTCTTTGTGACTTTACATTTCATCAGTTACTCCCTTTGTTAATGTAATGGCTGTTTTAAATATTTCCTTTCCTTTTTTTTCGAGCAAACAGGGATGCTAGCATTTAGTTGTTCTCTTGTCTTTGCACAACAGGATCATCCTCCTCTGAAGAAGAATATGGAGTACGTGAAGTGCCTAGTTCCGATTATGCCAGGATGAAGAAGCCCAGTCTATCTTCTCATCAGAAGGAGCAGTTGAAGGATGGTTACATTACTCCCCACAAGACCAAACTAACTTCAGCTCAGGACGACTCACAGATTTCCATCTTTTTTGCTGTGATGGGCAAGTACAATGTTGTTCTAGGATTCTTTCTGGTGAGTTCCATTTTTTTAAGTGTGTGCTCTGCATGGACCATGTAGGTGCCTGTTTAAACTATAAATTCATAATATAGTTTGATTTACTAATCATTTTTTTGTATTTATACAAACAGGGGTGCTCAGCTTGATTTCAATGGGAACTGCACAAAATGTTCTGATGGTTCGTGCCCATTATACTTCATCATGCACAATACATCGAATGTTCTCGAATCATTCATTTCCACCTCCAGCCACAAAATTAGCTACAAGAAAGGAGGTGCCGATATGTTCAAGGCGTTGCAACATATAAAGGCGAAATCATACAAGCTACGTGCGAATTTGGTTGATTTTGGTGGAACTGCACAAAAAGAACAGCTGGTTTATTTAGCACGAGGTGCCATGTCAAAGTCCGAACTGATGGCAAACCCCGCCCATTCCACAATCGTAGGCATTTGATATTTTGGAATGGGAAAACCTTGTCAAAGTTTGCTCATTGATGTACGCAAAAAGACACGCATTTGATATTTTGGAATGGGACAACCTTGTCAAATTTTGCTCATTGATGTTAGCAAGAAGACATGTGTTTGATATTTTCGAATGGGACACCCTTTGCTGTCAGCAGCATCGATCAATTTTTCTTTACTCTTTAGTTGTGAAGTACTACCTCCTTGCTGGTTTATTGGTCCCCATTGTAATCTGTGCCAAATTTTCACCATAAATTTAACTAACAAAATCTTAATGCATGTCACTAAAAATTATATCATTGAAAACTATGTTCAAATACGAATCCAATGATATAATTTTTGTTGACATGCACTAACATTTTGTCAGTTAAATTTTTGGTCAAAATTTAGCACAAATTACAGAGGGGACTAATGAACCAGGACGGAGGTAGTAAATATTGGCTCTAACATGTGAATCACTGAGATGCATAATCATCGATTGTTTTGAATGTTCTCTATGAATTGCCAGGCCTGTGAGTTTGATTACAATGTATAGGCACGCTAAAAAGCTGCTCAAACTTTTTGTACGTGTGAAACTACTGCAAACGAGGTGATCACCGTGCGTCCTGGGAATAACGCTAGTACGTATTGTTTTGCATGTTCATCCAATGCCAGCGATACAAGAATTCAAACTAATCAAACTAAATTCGTTCATACACGGCCGGATTTCATATAAACATGCCGGATTTCATTACATTTCATACATTCTTGAACTAAAAAGGGGTGCGCTGGAGGTATAATTAATTAACCTAATCTATGATCTCCGGCGCCCATTTCCCGTGTTCGGCTGAGCCGAACAGAAGCTTATTCTCCAGCACAGCTCTCTGACTCCATGTCGCCACCAAGAAGCCAATCGGCCATCAGTGTTCAACCCACCAAGCTTGGCTTCAACCGGAGGGTAGCAGCGGTGGCCTTACTTGGACCCGAGTGGCGGCGACCTACCGTGTTCTACTCTTCCTCGTTTTCTGTGTGGCGTGGCCTCGTTGGCAGCGGGGCGGGGCCTTGACGAAGCCGGCGATGTCCTCTGTCTCATTGCCGGTGAGGCAGGGGAAATCCTCCCCCTTGTTGCTGGCAGGGCGGGGCCTCGGCGGAGCCGGCGATGTCCTCTGCCTCGTTGTTGGCAGGGCGGGGCCTCGGCGGAGCAGGGCCTCGCCGAAGCCGGCAAAGTCCTCCACCTTGGTGCCAGCGGGGCGGGGCCTCAGCGGAGCCAGCGGTGTCCTCTGCCTCGTTGTTGGCAGGGCGGGGCCTCGGCGGAGCAGGTCCTCACCGAAGCCGGCGAAGTCCTCCGCCTCGGTGCCGGCAAGGCGGGGCCTCGGCAGAGCCGGCATTGTCCTCTGCCTCGTTGTCGGTCTCACCAAACAGCGCCTCTCCCGCTTCATCGCCCTCTTTGTAGGCGGCCGCAACCTCTGCCACCCGCATGCGGTACCGCCAGCACACGAGGCGGCTCTCGCGGGCGGAGCGGTACGACTTGAGCAGCGCCTCCTGCTCCGCCCGCTCCGCGGCGATCTGCTCCTCCGCCTGCAGGTGCTCCTGGAGGACATGGTGGTTGTAGGCGGCGTCGGCCTGCGCCTCAAGGAACTGCTCCTCACGCTTCTGCCTCACCATGTCCATGTATTGGGCACGGTCCTCACCGATGGTCATGGTGCAATGCACCGGCGAGGATGGCGCGGTGGAGGGGGTTGGCGCCAGATCGTCGACTACCATGTTCTCCATTGGGACGTCGTCGTCCTCCGGCTGCCTGCCGGCCAGCCAGTCGGCAGCAATGGCTGCCATCTCCTTCTTGTCCATCGTCCGCACATCCCGAAGAGCACTGGAGTGCGAGGAAGCCATGGTGGGAGTGGTGTGGACAGGAGAAAGGGAATGGAGGCGGATGACTGCAGCTATGGCCGGCGCCGCAGTTTATATAGCAATGGTGGGCGGCGGAGGGATGGACAGGTGGCGCCGGAGTAGCCGCCTTGGCAACCATGTATCATTAATGTGGGCGACAGACGGATGGACGGACGGCACTTGTGTCATTTGAACGCGGAGCAATCGCCTGCACTGGGAAGCGGCGCGGGCGGCGCTGACCGTTTCGGGCGGAAAGCGCACGCGGGCGAGGGAGACGGTCTGGGTGGGCCAGGGCGGTCAGACTCGTGCTTGGCTGCGGGTCGGTCCAGCAGCCGGACATGTTGGCTCGCCAGCGAGCTTGCCGAGCTGAGCGACCACAATCAGAAGATGGACGTGGCTTCCGACCAGGAGCCGGCGCCACCGCCCAAGCCGGTTCATGCCGTGTTCACCATAGAGCAGGTGTGGCCGCACTTCAACGCCCTAATGGCGGAAGAGCTACCAGCGCAGGAGGACCTGTGCTGCAACCTCCGTCTCCTCAATGAGCACCGGCTCGCAGAAGGACGAATCGCCGGTGAACAACCGAACGACAATGCCGTTGCGGACATGTGGCCCTATGATCCTGGCTTCCTGAATGAGCAGCGGGCGCTGTATCAGACCATCCGTAGGGCCTGCGAGCCCCTCTCCGTCGTCCTTCCAGTTGTTGCGCTCGCCCTGGCGCAGCCGTCTCGCGTTGTCAACATGGTCAATGAACATGAGGAATGAGGAGATGACTTAACTTGGAGAGGATGACAATGGGGACACACCAGGGCCATAGCCGCACGTACGCAAGTGCCTCCTTATTATATACAACTATAATTTTTTTTTTGCTTCCTCCTGTTTTCCTGGCATCACGGTCCCACACCATTGTCAACCTATATAGTCAATAAATGAGAGAATTGCACAAGGAGCGGCCGACGGTTGGGACCCAGCAGCTCGAACAGTATTTGTGTTTTCGAGGTGTGAGCAGAGTTTTTCTTGAGCAATGTTTTTGTTGTTATTCAAAGGAGAGCACGGTATCAACTGGGCGGGCTGTGGCCCGTCTAGCCCAGGCTATTATTTTATGTCGACCAAATATCCAGCCCAGATATTATTTTTTTCAAGCTGAAAATGGCTAGCCCAGCTATACTTTTTTTGAGAAATACCCAGCCAAGGTCAACTTGTTATTCTCTGCCCCGCTAGGCTGCAAATCTTTCCTAGGAGGGATGCATTAGGCTTAACAAGAAAATGGGCTTTAAGAAATAATAAATGGGATGTAATTATAAAAACTCGGCTGTAACTATAAAAAAATGCACCAAACACGTAATTAGTTAAAAAATATTATTTTTGGATTTTGAAAATTATAATTTCATTACTTGTTGCGCGCGCAATATTTCATTGCATTTTTACATAATACAAATTTATTTTGAAATTATATTTAATCTGACTAGAAATTTCGGGATTAAAATATTTCGGATCCCATCAAAATGTGGGAAATTTTATTGAATTCTGTTTTGAACGGTTGGTTGAAATTATTAATCGTTGTCCTAGCTAGAAAATGGGCTGTAATTTTAACAAACTGTAAATGGGTTGTAGTAAATTCCATTAGAATTCAAAAATGGGTCGTACATTCTTACAAATCGCAAATGAGCTATATGTTCTCTGCCACACACTTGTGGGCCTACTAAGTTGACGCGTACGCAAGGCTTTGTCAACTTATAGTCAACACACGGTTCTAGCAGCAATGGCCGTTGGATGTCCATCCAACGGATGTCGTGCTTCTTCTTCAATCTCAGATATTCTTGCTTCAGCCGCCCAAACCACCGCCGGTGGTACCGCCTGCTACCGCCTCCCGTGGCCGGCTGTGCTGCCGCGTAGGGCTCACCGGCCCACCCTACTCCTATCGCCGTCCAGGCCATTCCTCTACTCACCAACGCCTCTTGTTATTCTCCGGTGACGGCAGCCTCACACCACAGCCAAACCAATGAACCCTCATACTCCCCTTCGCGTGGGCATCCACCTGCCTCGTCTTCCCTGGCTCCACGTCATTCCCTTCCTAGGCCTCACAGTCGTCCATCGCCTGGGTGCTGTCCGCGTGGCGTGGTCAACATGGTCAACGAACGACAGCCATCGGAAGAGGACTCTACGCGGTGAGGTTGACAGATGGACCCACCGGCTACATCTTTGCACACAAGGAAGTGCGTCCATATTATGGGCAAAAAATGATTCTTCCCCCTGACAGCTGGGACCCATGAGCTATATCTTCGCACGCAAGGAAGTGCGCCCTTATCCTCCCTAACAGCTGGGACCCACCCGGTCGAAGGGTACATAGCGTTTTATGTCTGGTCGCGAATGTGTATGTACATACTGGTCGATCGGTCTCTCTACAACGATGAACCTTGGCCGAGCAAGCAGCGGCACGTGTAGTCGTAGAGCCACCGACATAGCAGTTCAGGCAGTCGCTTCTGAACCTTGTACACATACGTACAGCCACATACGGGCGGGGTCTCGAACACCTAGCTACTCACGCATACGTACGGTCAGGGCACATGTACATGGAGAGGCAACGGACGGCAGCAACGGCGTCCTGTTCATCGGAAGAAGCAAACTGGCTGGGTCAGAATGGAGAAACCATGTCGTGTTCATCGGGAGGCAACGGAATGCGTCGTGTTCATCTGGAGCCAACCGGCTTGGACGGAACAGCCGAAACGAGGTTTGGCTTACTGCAGTACGGAGGAAATGGCCTTCTGTTCGACCGGCTATGGTCGAAACGGGATCTTGTTCATCGGGAGGGGTGTGGCGTACCGCAAAACGGAGGAAACGTACTTGTGTTGGAGCGCTACGGTCGAAACGGGGGTCCTGTTCATCGGGAGGGGTGTGGCACACCGCAAAACGGGACTCCACGGGCTACTGTTCACCCACCGTCGACTTCCTTCAGCCTCCACCTGCACTGTTCATCCACCGCGTCTTCCTCCTGCCTCCACTAGATACTGTTCACCCACGGGCTACTATCCATCCAGCCATCCACCGGCTACTATTCAACTAGCCCTCCACGGGGTCCTGTTCATCCACCCCCAACCAGCTCGGCTGTGGCGGCCTCCTCTCGGGGTCCTGTTCATCCAACGGCAACAGCCTACTACCACGGGGTCCTGTTCATCCAACCCCCACCAGGAACTGTTCATCCAACCCCAACCACGTACGTCTCGACTCGTTCAACCAACCCCCACGCTCACTGTTCATCAAGACGCAACAGGTTTGATCGGCTTCAGTAAACAGTAGCAGCGATCGATCACTCAGGTTCAGTTAGCAGCAGTAGCGAAGGAATCGCTCGGGTTCAATTAACAGCCAAGGGATCGATCGCTCGGGTTCAGTGACGTAGCTAGTGCAATCGCTCGGGTTCAGTAAGCGAACACCTCGCTCGGGCTCAGTTAGAGCCCAACGCCTTGCACACACGCACGTACGTGTACGAGAGAAACGCGCAAACCTCCATGCATCGCTCGGCCCCGACCACCCATTGTAACCGGGAACTCCCCGAAATTTTCCTCGCACTTACTTCTACCATGATTTTTTCCGTCATGGACAGCCCAAAGAATGTCATGCAGGTGCGTCTCCGGCCCGCCCAGGACGAAAATCCCATTTTCTGTCATGATTTTTTGTCATAGAAGTAGGAACCCACCGCATCTATGATGATACTGGGTTTTGTCACAATTATCGTCATAGAAATGTCATAAGCATGACAGGAAAAAATTTCATTCGGGCTAAAATGTCACGGATGTGTCTTTTTTTTGTAGTGAAGGTTAGGGTCCGATCACATTCACTTAGTGCAGAAAATAGCAACTTGAAGACATAGCTATAAGTGAATGTTGTAGGCAATGAAGACCAAATCAACATTGTGAAGATAAACCATGAAGATAAACCAATATTGAAGACAAACCAGCTTTGAAGATAAAGCAATTGACAAATCAATCATGAAGATAAATGCTGTGTGACGCCAAACTAAAAACTTCAAGAAAGATTGGTGGTGGCGTTACCCACCGTATAGGAAGTATTAGACCCAGACATGGCGCACAATTATCGTGGCGCTCCGAAGTCAAATTCCACATTAATGTATTCACGCTTAGAGTGTATGTCTTAATGAGTTGAAGACATACGTTACTTGTTGCGCACCTAAGTCATCAATATGCATAAGCGTTAGGATGTGTGTTCATTCACAGGACATTCGAGGATTCTAAGATATTTAGCTCACACCACATCTTGCAAAACCTTTTCTCATCCAAGGGCTTTGTGAAGATATCTGCCAATTGCTCTTCAGTGTTGACGTGAATGATATCAATGACTTCCTTCAACACATGGTCTCTGAGAAAGTGATGACGGATCTGAATGTGCTTTGTCTTCGAGTGCTGAACTGGATTGTGAGCAATCTTGATAGCGCTTTCATTGTCGCAGTAGAGTGGCACCTTCTTCTTGTTGTTGCCATAGTCCTTGAGAGTTTGCTTCATCCAGAGAAGCTGAGCGCAACAAGATCCAGCAGCAATGTATTCAACTTCAGCAGTTGATAGTGATACGCAGTTCTGCTTCTTTGACGACCAACAGACAAGAGATCATCCAAGAAAGTGGCATGTGCCAGATGTAGACTTGCGATTAACGTTGTCACCAGCATAGTCAGCATCTGGGAATCCAACTAGATCAAACTCGGAGCCCTTTGGATACCATAATCCTAGCGTTGGGGTGTGAGCCAAATATCAAAGTATTCACTTCACAGCGAGGTGATGCGATTCCTTTAGTGCCGCTTGGAATCGGGCACACATGCAAATGCTAAGCATTATATCTAGCCTAGATGCACATAAGTACAATAAAGAACCAATCATGGAGCGATATACCTTTTGATCAAAATTTACCATTGTCGTCGGAGCCCAATTGACCTTTGGTTGGCATTGGCGTCGTGTACCCTTTGAAGTCTTGCATTCCAAACTTCTTCAGGCAATCTTTGAGGTACCTTTCTTGTGATATGAAGATGTCATTTCTCTGTTGACGGATTTCAAGACCAAGGAAGAACTTTAGCTCCCCCATCATGGACATCTGATATTACTCTTACATCATATGCCCAAACTCATCGCTGTATCTTTTATCAGTGCAGCCGAAGATAATGTCATCCACATAGATTTGGCATACAAACAGTTCTCCATCATATGTCTTCGTGAAAAGATTGGGATCTAGAGAACCAGGTTTGAAGCCTTTGCTCTTCAGGAAGTCTTTGAGTGTGTCATACCAGGCTCTAGGAGCTTGTTTGAGGCCATACAGTGCCTTGTTGAGCTTGTAGACCATATCAGGATGTTTTGGATCTTCAAAACCAGGTGGTTGAGCTACATATACTTCTTCTTCTTCAATTTTGCCTTTGAGAAAGGCACTCTTCACATCCATTTGATATAGGAGGATGTTGTTGTGGTTAGCATAGGCTAGCAGTATGCGAATGGCTTCAAGCCTAGCCACAGGAGCAAAGGCTTCATGAAGTCAATTCCTTCCACTTGTGTGTAACCTTGAGCAATGAGACGAGCTTTGTTTTTGACCACTTGTCCATGTTCATCTTGTTTGTTGTGATAGATCCATTTGGTGCCAATAATGTTGTGCTTGTGAGGATCAGGACGCTTGACTAGCTCCCAGACTTTGTTGAGCTCAAATTGTTGAGGCTCTTCTTGCATAGCTTGAATCCATTCAGGTTCCATGAAGGCTTCTTCAACTTTCTTGGGTTCGGATATGGAGACGGATGCAAAGTGCCCACAAAAGTTTGCTAGTTGCATTGCTCTTGATCGAGTAAGCGGACCAGGTGCATTGATACTGTCAAGAATCTTCTCAATCTGAACTTCATTGGCCACGTGAGGATGAACAGGGTGAAGACTTTGTTGTTGCTGATCATTACCTTCGCCTTCAGCATTGTCTTCGGGCTCAGCATTATCTTCACATTGAGTAGGAGCTGGAATGACAATTTCCTCTTCATCCTGTTCCTCGGATGGTATGATTTCTCCAGTTCCCATTAGCTTGATAGATTCACTAGGAGAAGCTTCATCTAGCACATTTGGCAGGTGCTTGCTTTGTGAGCCGTTAGTCTCATCGAACCGCACATCTACAGTTTCAACCACTTTATAGTGAAAGAGGTTGAAGACTCTGTAGGTGTGCGAGTCCTTTTCGTAACCAAGCATAAAACCTTCATGTGCTTTCGGTGCAAATTTGGAAGTGTGATGTGGATCCTTGCTCCAGCACCTAGCACCGAGGACTTTGAAATAGCTTATGTTTGGCTTCTTACAAGTGAGTAGTTCATAAGATGTCTTCTTGAAGAATTTGTGAAGATAAACTCTGTTGATGATATGGCATGCAATATCATTGGCTTTAGGCCAGAACTTTCTTGGAGTCTTGTATTCATCTAGCATCGTACAAGCCATCTCAATAAGGGTCCTGTTCTTGTGCTCCACGATGCCATTCTGCTGAGGAGTTTATGGAGCAGATAGCCCATGAGTGATGCCAAGTGTATCAAGATAAGTGTCGAGGCCAATGTTCTTGAATTCCATGCCATTTTCAATCCTGATATGCTTGATCTTGATGCCATAATTGGTCATGGCACGATTGGCGAATTGTCTGAAGACATCCTGCACTTCATTCTTGTAGAGAATTATATGCACCCAAGTATATCTAGAGTAATCATCAACAATCACGAAGCCATAAAGGTGTGTAGTGGTAGTAAGGGTAGAGTAGTGAGTAGGGCCAAATAAGTCCATTTGTAGTAGCTCGAAAGGACGTGATGAAGTCTTCATGATTGTCTTCGAGGGATGTTTTGCCCTAGTCACCTTCCCGGCTTCGCAAGCACCACACAGATGATCCTTCTTGAACTTGACGCCCTTGGTGCCAATGATGTGCTTCTTATTGACGAGAGTGTGCAAGTTCCTCATGCCTGCATGTCCTAACCTTCGATGCCAAAGCCAGCACTCTGAAGCTTTTGCGAGAAGACATACGGCAAGCTGTGGTCCTACGGAGAAGTCTACCATGTACAGATCACCTCTTCGATAACCTTCGAAGACTAGAGATGTGTCAGAAGCCATAAGCACAAGGCAACGATATTTTCCAAATATCACAATCATGTCAGGATCACAAACATTGAGACAGACATTAAGTTGTATCCAAGGGATTCAACAAGCATCACTTTATCCATGTGTTGATCCTTTGATATAGCAACTCTACCTAGGCCCAATACGTTCCTTTTAACAGTGTCAGCGAATGTGATATGACTTTTAGTAGATGGTCGGAGAGTTAATCCATGAGAAGGCTTCGATCACCAGTCATGTGGTTAGTGCATCCACAGTCCATTATCCATTCAGTAGCTTTCGGAGTTGTACCCTACAGTGCAGTTAGTAGGATAGGCTTCACCAAGAGTATTGTGGAGCATAAACATTTAACGAACAAGCATACTATCAAAGTTAAGATTCTTGGATGGTAAGATGGGATGTTCATCAAGAAATCTAGGGGCGAAATAAATGGTAAGACCATTTTGGCATTTTATCTTCTGTCCCACAAGATGTCTTAGGTCCCTAGCAATGTCATCAGAAGGCAATGATTTTTGGCTGGAGACCCGACCCTGCAAGAGAAGTTAATACTTCTTAACCACCCACATCTTAAGGGGTGGCTTAGAAGCAATGAGTCAAAGTGCAGCATCTGAGAACTTTGGCTTTGGAGCCCTAGCAAATAGTTTTGCAGGAGGTGAATAGTACTCATAAGAATATGCAGAAAAGTTCTTTGTTTTGTGAACATAGCGGTTTGAAGAAACACGCTCATATTCATGAGTCTTATGATAGTTTCCCTGCAAAACATTGGCGTTAGGGTGACCTTTAGAGGTCCTCTGTCTGTATGAAGCCTTTGGACCATATGAAGCCTTTGGTCTGAGGTTTGTCTTCTTCCCTGGTGGTGTCATGATGACATTCACATGAAGCTTCTCAAGATAGCTTTTAGGAACCCAGATCTTCTTCATAGGTGGCCCATTCCTGTAGTTAGTTCCAATAAACCTGGCCACTTCACCATTTTGATTCTTGAATAGTTTATAGTTTGAGTCAAATGACTCATCAATGATAATAGGGTTAGCACAAGTGAAACCAGATAAGGTGGATGGATCCACTGAAGGTCCCTTTGCAGCAACCCATGTGGTTTTGGGGTACTGCTCAGGCTTCCAGTAGGGGCCATCAGCATTCATTTTCTTCTCGAAACCCACACCCTCTTTCCTAGGGTTTCGGTTCAGAATCTATTTCTTGAGGACATCACATAGAGTCTGATGCCCTTTGAGGCTCTTGTACATGCCTGTTTCAAGCAATGTCTTCAACCTGGCATTCTCATCAGCAATAGTAGTGGCATCCTCAGAAGAGGGGTTAGTTACCACATCAACAGTTGAAGATATTGCAACTTCAGAAGTAGTAGAGAATTCAGCAATAGAGATAGCATTGTCACGCTCAAGGCATTTTAAGCAAGGTGGCACAAAATCTTCCTGAGTGGAACTGATCTGTTGAGCGAGTAGTGAATCGTTTTCCTTTTGAAGATCTTCATGAGACGCTCTCAGTTTCTCTAGATCTTGCTTCCTCTGAAGATAATCATAGGAAAGCTTCTCATGAGTAGCTGAGGTTTTTGATGTCTTCGATTAAGGACTGAGTTCGATTCATTTCCTCGTCCAACAGGTCATCGCTTTTGTCTAGCAATTTTTGAATCTTTTCCATGGTTGTTTGTTGTTCATTTGCAATTTTAGCAAGAGTCTTATAACTGGGTTTGGATTCACATTCAGAGCCATCATCACTATAGGTCTGAAAGTAAGCATCGCATGAGTTTACCTTAGCACCTCTTGCCATGAAGCAGTAGGTGGGAGCAGAATCATCGTCATCGTTGGCTTCAGCGTCGGCGTCGTGACCATTGTATTCAGTGTTGAAGATGGACTTCGCGACGAATGCCGAAGCTAGAGCCAAGCTTGCCATGCCTGAATCAGACTCCTCCTCCGCCTCCGCCTCCTCAGAAGCAGACTCCTCCTCTAAATCCATTTCCTTGCCAATGAACGCACGAGCCTTGCCAGACGAGCTCTTCTTGTAGGATGAAGACTTTGAAGAAGACTTTGAGGATTTCTTCTTCTTCTTATCATCAGAGTCATATTCCTTGCTCTTCTTCTTTTTCTTGTTTTCCTTTTACCATAGAGGATAATCAGAATTGTAGTGACCTGGCCTCTTGCATTTGTGGCATGTTCTCTTCTTGTAGTCACGAGTGGAAGCCTCATCATTCTTGGAGCTAGATCGTGAAGACTTTCCAAAGTGATTCTTCTTGGAGAACTTTTGGAACTTTCTCATGAGCATTGCTAGCTCTTTGTCAATGTCTTTAGGATCACCAGAACTGCAGTCAAATTCTTCAGATGAGGATACAGCCTTTGCCTTCAAGGCAAGAGATTGGCCGTAGTTGGGACCATAGATATCTCTCTTCTCAGATAGCTGGGAATCATGTGTGTTGAGCCTCTCAAGTATGTCAGATGGGTCGAGATACTTGAAGTCCGGACGTTCTTGGGTCATCAAGGCTAGAGTGTCGAATGAGCTATCAAGTGATCTCAGTAGCTTCTTCACAACTTCATGCTTTGTGATCTCAGTGGCTCCAAGAGCACGCAGCTCATTGGTAATATCAGTCAAACGGTCAAAGGTGTGTTGGACATTCTCATTGTCAAGCCTTTTGAAGTGGTTGAACAGATTGCGAAGCACATCTATCCTGGAGTCTCTCTGTGTTGAGACGCCTTTGTTGACCTTGGACAACCAGTCCCATAAAATCTTCGCAGACTCTAGTGCACTCACATGGCCATACTGCCCCTTGGTCAGATGACCTCAGATGATGTTCTTGGCGGTTGAGTCCAGTTGCGCGAATCTCTTCAGATCAGCCGCGGTGACACCTTCATCGACTTTGGGAACTCCAGTCTTGAGGACATACCAGAGGTCGTTATCAATGGCTTCAAGATGCATGCGCATCTTATTCTTCCAGTAGGGGTAATCAGTGCCATCAAAGATAGGGCACGCAGCGGAGACCTTGATTATCCCTGTAGTCGACATAGCTAAAACTCCAGGTGGTTAAACCGAATCACACAGAACAAGGGAGCACCTTGCTCTGATACCAATTGAAAGTGCTAGTTATCGACTAGAGGGGGGCTGAATAGGCAATTTTTATGAAAGTCTTCAAGACAGGCAATGTCTTCAAAGACAGACAACCAAATACAACCTAAATAGTATGCAGTGGAAGATAAACTACACTAGGCAAACCATAGTCAAGGTAAGAATACTTGGTAAGCATGAAGACAAATAGCAGCTAGGTAGAACAGATAGGAATAAGAAGATAGTATGAAGCTAAATATGGAAACAAGGAGAATGTCTTCACACTATGAAGACAGACTAAGCAGGCAAGCAATGACTTCACGAAGATAACAGTAAGTAAAGGGGAAAGTGATAGAGCCAGTAGCTTGACGAAGACAAAGGATTTGGTAGACCAGTTCTAGTTGCTGTGACAACTGTATGTCTGGTTAGGGAGGCTGAGATTGAACTCAGAAGACCGTGTTTTCACCTTATTCCCCTTGAGCTAAGAACACTTAGTCCTTGCCCAATCACTCAGGTAAGTCTTCAAGGTAGACTTCCAAACCTTCACAGACTTCATTCACCAGCGATCCACAATGACTCTTGGATCCTCAGAACGCGACGCCTAACCGACTGGAAGATACACAATATTCACGTGTAATAAGTCTTCAGATCAAGCGGATAGAAAGACTTCAGTGATGCCAACACTCTTTGGGCTTTGGGTGTTTTGGGTTTTGTCCTCGCAAGGATTCTCTCTCAAAGGCTTCGGAAGTGGGTTGCTCTCAAACGACAAAAGCCGTGCACGAACTCTGAGCAGTCACTGATTTATGGTGGAGGGTGTCGTGGTTTTGTCACGGCAGATGTGCTAGTGTGAGGACTTAGTCGTGAGGCCAACGCATCTAAGTGGTAGCTTGAACGGGGTTGAGAGGGATGAGAGACGCGAGATTTTACCCAGGTTCGGCCCCTCACGGTGGAGGTAAAAGCCTACATCCTGCTTGATTGATATTGATGATGATGATGATCTCGGTTACAAGGGCGATGTTTCGCTACCTCTATCTCGAGAACATCTACTTTGATCTTGTCTAAGACTTTTCTATCTAAAACTTCTCCCTCTTGGGGTGCCCTACCCCTCCTAATATAAGTTGAAGGGGCGGCTTACATGACTAGTCCTAGTAGGATTAGGACTACTCTATTACAAGTGGAATTCTAGTCTTGCTTCCCTTGTAAGGGAAATATTCCTTATGTCTTTCCTCTCAAGCCGGCCCACCATAACACAAGTCGGCCTTCCCATGAGCCGCCTTCTAGGCCGTTGGGTCTTGTTGTTCGTCTGACCCGCCTATCGGGTCACCAATGAGTCGCCAATCTTTGGGCGGGTTACAAATGAAGCGCCATGTCTCGGCCGTGTCACCAGTGAGTCGCCAAGTTCGGGCGGGTCACTAGTGAGTTGCCAAGTCCGGGCCGGGTCATACTTCAGGCCGGGTTATACCGTGGGGTATATCCCCGACATTAGCCCCCAGTTTAATTTGGATTTTTCCATGTTAAACTTATCCTGCAAAATAAAAACAAGGACAAATTTGACAGGTTGTGCGCCGGGTCAAACTTTCTTCTGAGCCGGCTTCTGTTCATCCTTAAGTCCTTGTCATTTCCTTCCTTTGGAAAGTCCGGGTCTCTTCATTATTTAAGTAGGCCAGCTTCAAAATCAATTTGTTGAGACTGCTTTCTTGCAGAAAAATATTGGGGAAAAAATAATCCATTTAAGTCGGCCTCCAATGCTCTGGCTTGACAAAAATATTAGACTTAAGATATTTGTCTGATATTGAACCGGTTTTGAATACTCCGGCTTGATAAAAATATTGGACTTAAGATATTTGTCTAATGCTGAGCCGGCTTGAAGATATTAGAACTTGTCAAGTTGCAATCATCGAAGTTGCTGGGTTAAGATTGATGATGCCGGGTCATGATTGTTGCTGACACCGGATCATGTAATTGATTTTCCTGAATTCTTCAGGCCTTGTGATGACTCGGTGCTTGCTTTTGTAAATATAACTCCCAATCATTGAGTCGGCTCTCCGAGCCTTTCTATGAATAGCTTGGAGGGGATAAACTTTGCAAATTTTTCCACTAAGAATATGATACCTGGTTTGCTCAAAACTGAGAACTTGAAGATGTTCCTCCCTTATATGCATATCACCTGTAGCCCCCAAGTCTTAAGAGGGGAACATAGTGATAGCTTAAGATTTGCTTCAATATAAATGCTGCAACTTTGGAGAAATCCGGGTTGTTCATCTGAGTCGCCGGTCATAAGCTGAATGTTTTGTATTTCACATGTGTAGCCCCAATGTGCCGGGTTATCTTGCTTGCAGCAACCTGGGACTTGTAACTGTCTTATGCTTTATAAAACTTTAGCCAATGTAGCCCCCAAGGGCTGGGTCATTATGCAATAATGAGCAGGGACTTTTGCAGATCTGATTATAAAGACTTGAGGAGCAATGTGTAGCCCCCAAGGGCCGGGTCATTATGCAATAATGAGCAGTGACTTTTGCAGATCTGATTATAAAGACTTGAGGAGCAATGTGTAGCCCCAAAGGGCCGGGTCATCAGTATGTGATGGGCCGGTTCTTCCAATTGGGACCTTATGACTTTGGTAAAGAACTGAATGTTGTAGCCCTCAAGTGCCGGCTCATTAAGATAAAACTGGGCTGGGACTCAGAAAATGATGAAAGGCCGGCTCATCTCCTTGAGATAACCGGGTCTGTTGATAATGTGATTATTTGAAAAGCAGCTTGCATTAGCCCCCAAGTGTCGTGGTGCATGCTTGCAGTGACATGGGACTTGCATACTTGATGTAATCTTGATTTGAATAATGTAGCCCCCACGTGTCGGGTCGTGTGCCTGTGGTGACTCGGGACTATTCCTTCCATTGTAGAATAAATCATATCCACTGTCTAGATGATATTGCTGAATGCTTTGCATATCAATGTTGAACCATGCTTCCTGCTGTGAGCTGGTATTTTTGGATGAGGAAATAATAGCCATTACTCTGAAGGGGCTTTGAAAACCTCAATCATCCAATACTGGTTATGATAACCATAATGAAAATCCAGCCATGTTTGGCTGTTAAACATTTGAATAATATAACCTGCTTTGAAAACCTCAATCATTCAATACAGGTTATGATAACCATAATGAAAATCCAGCCATGTTGGCTATTAAAAATTGGAATATATAACCCGGTTTGAAAACCGGTTCCTGCAATATAAACCAGTATATCCATGCATATATGATGCATGCTATGATGATGCAATGTATGATGATGAATGTGTATGATGATAGAATATAAAGATGTCAGCTTTCAAGGCTCGACAAAAAGAGACTAGCTCTGTTTTGTTTTTTGAAAAACTCAAGTTTTACTTCAAAGAAGCTTGGCATGAAAGCCTTTCATCCCGTAAGCTGGCTCTCACGTGACATAAATTCGTCATTTTAACCTTAACTAGTTCGGGGTCTTCCGAGAAGATTGACTGTTAAGAATATGAACGGGCCACATAGCAGAGAGACTATAGCAGACAGGTGAGTTTGTCCTAGCTCTCTGTAAGCCGGCTCTCACATGACAAAAACCGCCATTTTAACCTTGACGAGTTCAGGGTCTCGGTAAACAGATTGACTGTTAAGATTACGGTGGGTCACCTGGCGGAGTAGCAAGTTGCAAACAGGCAGGTTTACCCCATATATGGCATATAAAGACGATCAAGAGGGTATGAAAGCTAAAATTAGTGAGTTGGAAGCCCCCAAGTGACCTTATGATCAACCAATAAAGACTCATACCCAGTAAATATGGGATGAAACGACAGAGGCCCCGAATTTCGGGGATACTGGCCTTATTACATTGATCATAATATGATAAGCCAATCAGGCAGGATACCCATGTTTGAACCGCGCATCATGACAGCGAGCTCTCTTTGGCAACCTTTAATTTTTCTAAGAACTCGAACTTGCGAGAGATGGATTCCTCTTGAATCGGATGTTGAGCCGGATATTGAGAGCTCGACGCTTTGTGAGAGACTGATTTCCTTTGAGCCAGATTCTGATCCGGAATTTTCACCAGTGTGATAGCAACCTCCGTGACCGGGTTGTCTTCCATGCAATAACCCAGGGTTCTTGAATTTGCTGAAATCGGCTGTCGGTGTACTAAGTATTGGGCCACAAGTACCCCGTACTTGTGCACGGGCAGTTGTAGCCATCCTCGCGGCAAGGCTTGCCGGGAACAGCTCGAGGTCGATTCAAGCCATCAAGGAAATCATCAAGTCAGAGATCTGAGGATCAGCAGATAAGCAAAGCTGGAATCCGAAGGCCAGCTTCCCCGGCAAGATCCTTGCCGGGATGGCCTGTGGCGTCCAGCAAGGCTTGGCGTCCGGCAAGGCTTGGCGCCCGGCAAGGCTTGGTGCCCGGCAAGACTCGGCGCCTGGCGAAATTCTGCCACTGTGCCACCGCTTCGGCACAGTAACAAGTCTGACATTCTGGGTCCTTCTCTGGATGCGTGGCAACGCGCCAGTGGAGGAGAGCTTAAGCGGTGCTGATGGGATGGCCCCCTTTTTCCATCCCCAAGATAGTGAGGACACCTAAACGGACACCTCATGGTGCATTAAATGCGCTTGTCCTAATCCGTCAGGGGTTAGGTATGATACCCTGTAGCTACTTTACACCTCAATGTATGTACATTTTGCCACTGTGGAGACCCCTTTGAGCATATAAAAGGAGGCCCAAGGCAACTGCTACAGAGGGGGAGAACTTCTGGCCCATTCTGCATGCATAGCTGCTCTTTGAACATACTGTTCATTGCAAGCGCTCCTGGAGCCTGGGCTCAAGAACATTAATAAGAACACAAAGCAGGAGTAGGGTTTTACGCTGATCAGCGGCCTGAACCTGGGTAAAAAGTTCCCGCCTCGATCGTTGGTTCTGCTCTTTGCGTATACCTCTCCCCCCGCCGAATCGTAAAGGGATCTCTCGGGATCCCATAGGTGTCGTGCCCCGACATCTTTGGCGCGCCAGGTAGGGGGATTGAAGGTTGCGTGAACCTGATCTAGTGATCGGCGCCTTAGTTTCTTCATCATCTTCATCATCATGCCGCCCAAGAAGAAGAGCGCTGCAATGGGTCAACCGTCCACGTCCGTTTTGCCTACGCCTTCGCGTACGGGCGACGGCGTGGTTGCAGAAGGAAGAGGATTAGAACCCCCACGGCGTTCTGGGGATCCGAGCCAGGCAAGCGGCATCGTTCGCAGTGGCAGTGGTAACCTGCACGCCACTGGATCTAGAGATGGCGCTGTGTTGCCTACGGGTGGCACAACGAACTCGAGAGATCGGAGGGCACCTGCTGGAGCTCCCGCGCTGGCGCAAGCCTCACGACGGACCCAAGTCGTGCATGATGAGTGACGTCATGGCGCTGGTGGTTCAGGGCGTCCCCATGAAAAGGTTTATGCGCATCGATCCCAAGATGCGCGGGACCAGCATGAACACCGAGCTGCTGGTGGAGGTGGCGCGCGGTCGCGTGACCGTGGTGGTGCTCCTTCTAACATGGTTAGGAGTCAGAGCACCTCACGTACCTCTCACCTGTCGCCGCCGCCTACGCCAGCAGAAGCCTTGGCACGTGCGCAGCTGCTCCTCGATTTTCCTCCTGCTCCGGAGAAGATGGAGGAGTTGCGAGCTACTATCCAGAGCCTTATCGGCTTCGCCAACAAAGATGGGCCGCAAGAGGCAGGGCCCTCGCAGCAGAGGCCCATCGATCTGGCGCGAGACGATGTAGAGAAAACTGGAGGTGGTCCAACCACAGTGCACTCCCCTCCGCGACACCAGCGGCGGCCGACAACTCAGCAAGTCGACCGCCATGAAGAAGTTTCCACGGCGTCGTCCGATCCACGGATGCGGCGCGATCAGCGTCAAGTTCTCCAGGAACGAGGCAAGGAGGACGCTCGAACTACCATCGAGCGGTGACGGGAAGCGCGCTATCAGTCTGATAAGCGCGCGGGGCCGGCTGTTGACGAGCCTGCGCCAGGGGACGTAGGAGACTTGCCTTATGAGGTAGGGACTCCGGCGTTTACCCGTGAGCTGCGGCAAGTCCGGTGGCCCAATTCCCGGATCTTTAAGCCGGAGGTCCCGGAGAAGTATGATGGTAAGACCCATCCCTCGGAGTTCCTGAGCATCTACACCATTGCGGTGCAGGCTGCCGGGGGCCGAGATGACAAGATACTTGCCAACTACTTCCCGTTGGTGCTCAAACCCAACGTCAGGTCATGGTTGATGCATCTGCCAGAGAATTCTATTTCTTCCTGGTCAGATTTGTGCCATCAGTTTGTTGGCGCCTTCGTTGGAGGCCACCAAGCTCCTGGCCAAGAGAGCGATTTACATATCATCCCTCAGAGGAGGGCGAGTCCCTGCGCAAGTTTATCCAGAGATTTAGCCGGGTGCGGTACAATATTCCTGACGTTCACCCTGCCGCTGTCGTTAGCGCGTTCCACCAGAACGTGCGTAACCGCAAAATGCGGGAAGAGCTGGCAATGAACAAAGTCAGGAGTATTGCCGAGCTTTACGCTCTGGCCGACAAGTGCGCTCGAGCTGAAGAGGGGAGGAAACTCCCTGGCGAGGCTGTTGGCGTGGCGTGCGAGTCCGAAGATGAAGATGCCGCGGCCCCGTCAAGGAAAGGCTAGCGGCGAAACAGGAAGCGCGGAGGCAAGGCCGTGTTTGCTGTCGAGGAATCCGACAACCCCGGCGCCGCCAAGAAGGCCAAGGTTGGTGACCCCGGCAAGGATCTTGCCGGGTGCCCTTCCTGTCAGGCCTTGGCGGCTGCCGACAAGCCGGAGAACTCCGGCAAGCAGTATTGCAAGATCCATCGCACCAAGGGCCATGATCTCCAGAACTGCCGGCAAGTTGAGCAGCTTGCCGAGAAGCAGAGGGCCGAATATGAGAGGCGAGATAAGGAGAAGGCCCAAGATGGTGCTGATGGGTCCGGCAAGAAGCGCGGTGGCCGAGGGGTTCGCCGCGGCAAGGCCAAGCAGCAAAAGGATCGGCCCGCTCGGGGCCGAGACAAAGAAGGAGATGATGATGAGGAAGATGATGAATCCAGTGAGCAAGAATTCCAGAAGGCTACGGAGGCCATGTCTATCGATGGGGGTGCCTCTTGCATTCTTCCCACCACCAACTCAAACAGTGGGTGCGGGAGGTCAATGCGGCAGAGCCATCCCTAGATGCATGTAGGCCCCTGAAGTGGTCCAGCACGCCTATCATTTTCGACGCCGAGGATCACCCTGATCACACAACTGCGGTCGGGTGCTTGCCATTGTTGGTCTCGCCAACGATTCGCAACCTCAAGGTGACGAAAATGTTAGTTGACGGCGGGGCCGGCCTAAACTTAATCTCACCGGATGTGCTCAGAAAGCTCCAAATTCTCGACGAGGACCTCGAAGAAACGGGTACGTTTCAAGGGGTCAATCAGGGAAGAACCCAGCCTAAGGGCAAGATTACGCTACCGGTAACATTTGGCAGCGAGCTCAACTTCAGGACCGAGAAGGTGGTGTTTGATGTCGCCAAGATCCCCATGTCATACAATGGGATCCTTGGTCGGCCAGCGCTGGCTAAGTTTATGGCGGCATCACACTACGCGTACAATGTCTTGAAGATGCCTGGGCCATTGGGCGTCATCACTATCTATTCCGATAAGAAGGATGCGCTCATCTGTGCCGACCAACTTTACTGGGAAGCAGTCGCAGCACCTGCCATCAAGGCACCTGCTCCTGCCGCTGGAACTCCCGGGGGGAAGAAGAAGACCGGCAGGAACCTTGGCACGGACTCTGGCAAGCGCACCTCCCCGGAGTGCTGCGCTTCCGTCGAGGACATACCAGAGAGTTACACCGGCAAGAACAAGAAGTCCAAGGCTGCTCCGCCGGAGACCAAGAAGGTTTCTGTCAGAGAGGACGGAACGGGGGGAACTTTCACCATAAGTTCCACCCTAGATGACAAATAGGAAAGCGCGCTCGTTGCTTTCCTGCGGGCGAATGTCGACGTGTTTGCATGGCAACCGTCTGACATCCCCGGTGTTCCCAGGAAGGTAATTGAGCACCACCTTGCTGTCTGTCCTCATGCGCGGCCCGTCAAGCAAAGGGTCAGGAAGCAAGCCTTGGAGTGGCAAGAATTCATTGCCAAAAAAATCAGAAAGCTGGAGGCGGCAGGACTGGTCAAAGGAGTGCTTCATCCAACCTGGTTGGCCAATCCGGTTGTAGTGCGGAAAGCGAATGGGAAATGGAGGCTTTGTATCAATTATACAGATATCAATAAAGCTTGTCCAAAAGATCCCTTTCCCTTGCCACGCATCGACCAGATTGTGGATGCCACCGCTGGTTGTGATCTCCTGTCCTTCCTTGATGCCTATTCAGGGTATCATCAGATTTTTATGGCAAAAGAAGATGAAGAGAAGACCGCCTTTATCACCCCATGTGGTACGTATTGTTTTATACGAATGCCTTTCGGGTTGAAAAGTGCTGGTTCAACATTTGCCAGAGCAATCCAGATTGGTTTTGAGCCACAACTCCATAAAAATATGGAGGCGTATATGGATGATATAGTGGTCAAAACCAAAGACAAAGCAACGTTCATTCAATATTTAGAAGAAACATTTGCAAATCTGCGCAAGATCAACTTGAAGCTCAATCCTGAGAAGTGCGTGTTCGGTGTTCCTTCCGGCAAGCTCCTCGGATTTTTTGTATCTTGCCGGGGAATCGAAGCGAACCCCGACAAGATCAAAGCTATTGAGCAAATTGAAGCGCCGAGGCGCATCAAGGATGTGCGTCATCTTGCCGGCTGTGTTGCTGCTCTAAGCAGGTTTATTTCCAAATCTGCTGAGTGCGCCCTGCCCTTCTTCAAAATTTTGAAGAAGGCAGGTCCGATGAAATGGACTCCGGAGGCGGAGGCTGCGCTGCAAGATTTGAAGAAATACCTTTCCTCTCCGCCGACACTAGTCGCACCTAAACCACAAGAGCCGTTGCTGCTGTATCTGGCAGCAACAAATCAAGTGGTTAGTGCTACGCTAGTGGCGCAGAGAGAAGCTGATGAGGAAGCAACATCAGCGGCAGGACCGCCAGATGACGCGGCAAGATCTTCCCCGGCAAGGGTTGATCCCGGCAAGACAGGATCTGCGCAAATAGAAGAACCCGTGCAGAAGAAGAAGGTGGTGTAGTGCACAGTTTACTTTGTTAGCTCTCTTTTACAAGGAGCTAGGTCAAGATATTCTGGTGTGCAGAAGTTGCTTTTCGGCCTCCTTATGGCCGCAAGGAAGCTGCACCATTACTTTCAGGCACATGAAATCACTGTCGTCACTCGCTTTCCGTTGCAACGGATTTTGCAAAATCCAGAAGCAACCGGCAGGATCGTGGAGTGGGTGTTGGAGTTGTCCAGCTTTGGCCTCAAGTTTGAAAGCACTTCGACGATCCAGAGCAGGGCCTTGGCGGAGTTCATAACAGAATGGACCCCAACGCCAGACGAAGAGGTTCAAGAAACGACTCTTCCCGGCAAGGAAATCGATCAACAATGGGTTATGTACTTTGACGGGGCTTTTTCGCTGCGAGGCGCCGGTGCTGGCGTGCTGCTCGTCGCACCCACCGGAGAGCACCTCAAGTATGTAGTCCAAATGCACTTTCCCCGGGAGAGTTCAACCAACAACACTGCAGAATACGAGGGTTTGCTTGCCGGTCTCAGGATCGCGGCAGACCTTGGTATCAAAAAGCTCATCATCAAAGGCGATTCACAACTTGTCGTCAGGCAAGTTAATAAGAGTTATCAAAGTCCATTAATGCAAGCCTACGTACATGAAGTGAGGAAAATGGAAGAACGCTTTGACGGTCTGCAGATGGAGCATGTTCCTCGTGCCGAGAACAGTGTTGCTGACGACCTGTCAAAGCGTGCCGCTCTCAAGTTGCCTATGGAACCAGGAACTTTTGTGCTCCAATTGACTCAACCATCTGTGGCGCCATCGATGCGGCAAGAAAAGAGAAGAAAGTTGAACTCTGGCCAGTACTTCCCGGCAGAGCTCCCCGGAGCCGCCGGCAAGGAAGTTGCCGGGATCGACATGCCTGCCGGGGAACAACAGGCTCCGACAGGGCCTCAGGCCCTTGCTGTCAAGACGAACGTTCCCCCGGCAGAGGAGATGCCTTTAGTCCTAGCTGTCGAGCCTCAGGCTCCAGCATGGGCGCAGCACATTCTCCATTTCCTTTAGACAGGTGAACTCCCTGAGGAACAGGAAGAAGCAAAGAGAGTAGCCCGTCGGTCTGTTATGTACAAGTTCGTCGATGATGTCCTGTACAGAAAGAGACCAAACGGTGTGAAATTGAAGTGCATTCCTCGGGAGAATGGACTAGAGCTGTTGGCGGAGATACATGGGGGCATATGTGGCTCTCACATAGGGTCAAGAGCGCTTGCCGGGATTGCGGCAAGGTTTCTTTTGGCCCACCGCTCTCCAGGATGCGACTGCACTAGTAACCAAGTGTGAAGCGTGCATTTTCATTCGAAGAAATTACATCAACCAGCTCAAGCTCTTCAGACAATCCCTCTCTCCTGGCCATTTTCGGTCAGGGGGCTCGACATACTGGGCCCTTTCCCCCATGCTACCGGGGGCTTTGAGTACTTGTACGTTGCTATCGACAAGTTCACAAAGTGGCCAGAGGTGGAAGCAGTGAGGAAGGTGACAGCACAATCGGCCGTCAGGTTCTTCAAGGGAATTGTTTGCCGTTTCGGTGTGCCCAACAGGATCATCACCGACAATGGCACGCAGTTCACGAGTCGCACCTTCATGCAGTACGTCCAAGACCTTGGCGACAAGATTTGTTTTGCCTCTGTTGCTCACCCGAGAAGCAACGGCCAAGCGAAGAGGGCCAATGCTGAAGTGTTGCGCGGTCTCAGTACCAGAACCTTTGACAGGCTGAAAAAGTGCAGAAGACGCTGGATTGATGAGTTGCCGGCGGTTCTTTGGTTAATCAGAACAACACCAAATCGAGCCACCGGCCAGACGCCCTTCGCTCTGGTCTACGGAGCGGAAGCAGTTCTCCCCACGGAACTCATATACGGATCTCCTCGAGTGCTCGCTTATGATGAGCTTGAGCAAGAGCCACTGCGGCAAGATGACGCTGTGCTCCTTGAGGAGAATCGTCTTCAGGCTGCTGTGCGAGCTGCACGCTACCAGCAAGCTTTGCACCGCTATCATAGCCGCAAAGTTCATGCCCGAAGCCTTGAGGAAGGCGACCTTGTTCTTCGGCGGATTCAGTCCGCCAAGAATTCAAACAAGTTGACGCCAAAGTGGGAAGGCCCTTATCGGGTAGTACGAGTCACCAGGCCCGGCGCTGTCCGCCTGCAGACCGAAGATGGTGTTCCAGTGAGCAATTCCTGGAATATCGAACATCTTCGCAAATTCTACCCATAAGGAAGGCATGTGATCCTTTGTACAAAGCCAGGCGCAGACCCTGAGCACAGATGAATAAATTTAAGTGTTGTACATTCCCTTATTGATTCCCATGTGCATATTTATATATATGCATGTTTGTCTAAGATGTTGTATGACACCTACTCCCGGTAAGTTCTAACGAACCGCCAAGGTTTCATGTCTTTATTTTCTCTTCTTTCTTTTTCTCAAAAGACAGAAGGATTCCTCGCGTGCACATTTGCTGGGGGGGAAGGGAGATATGAATACCAGTTGGCGACGTTCGGAATCGACGCTTGCCGGAGGAAGGACAGTGATAGAAAGCTAAGTCCTAAAAACTCAGAGCAAGTTTTTCTTTTATTACAAAGTTATTTCCTTGGACGATTCCGACTCTTGTATGGAAAATCTGCACGCGAAGGAACCCTTGTTGTAATCGGTCGCGCCCTTATTTTGTTTCGAGCCAGCTCAGCAATTTAAGTGGCTGCACTGAGAACACCAAGGAGTCTTGCCGGCCGCTGCGCCTCCAGCAGGCTGCTGAAGTCCCGCACCCAGCGCTCGCGGCAGGTTGCGCGCCGGCAAGTTTTTCAGTAAGCGTAGGGTGAACTCCATACATAAGGGAATCAGACAAGGAAAATAGCAAGCATAAACCTAAACATAGGCAAATTATATTACATCAATGAGTTGCCGCAATTCTAACTTGAGACTTAATTGTCTTTTACATGGAATGACGATGGCAAGAAAAAGGGGAGCACTCAATCCCTGCGCTGGCCTTCGATCCTTTTGATGGAGTCCACCTTCTCAAGGATAGGCGCGATGCACTCTTCAAGCGCCTCGACATTTGCGTCCCTTGGCAGATGGCCGAGCGCGTTGGAGAGGTCAATGCCGGGATTGCTGTGCACCACCTTGATGAGCACCTTGCGGAGGACGGCCCGGCAAAGCCGGCGAGTCTCGTTGGCCAATTGGGTCGCCCGGCTAGACTGGAGCACCCTCAAGGCGTTGATGATGCTTTCGAAGAACATCGTCAACCTGGCACTTGGAGATATTCTTTCCTCGGAAGAATACTTGAAGTTCGACAGGCCCATGGTTGACAGTTCTGCGGTAAGCTTCTCCGCGGTGGCGATGAGACGTCCAGTCCAGATCTCCACTCCCTTCTCGTACTCGGTTTGGGCGGCGGCGGCGCTCTTGAGCAGGTTCCTCTCTCCTTGGAGATCCTTGAGTAGAGCCTTCTCAAGGGCCCTGCCGGCCTCGAGAGACTTCTGCAGCGTGGTCAGCTTCAACTCCAGAACCGCAATGTTATTAGCCGCAGAGGAGAGCTGCTTGGTTTTGTCGGACAGGGCAACTTGCATCTCCGCCAAGGAGTGCAGGGTTTTTTCCCTGTCGCCCTTGAGCGTCGAGAGCTCCTTGCCGTGCTCTTCGAGATCTGTTTCCAGCCTCTTCACCTTGTCGCTCAGCTCTTTCTTGGCGGCCTCTGTAGCCTCGGCAGCATCGACGGCCTCCTTGAGCTTGCCGGCGTGACTTGCAGTCAGAGCTTCGAGCGCCTCCTTATGTTTTTGCTCCAGCTCCTGGGTCCGCCGCGCGACAAGATTCTCGATATCTTCATCTTTGCTGCGAAGCTTGGCGGCGAGCGCCTGTTCACGTGCGGTGAGATCTTCCTCATGAGCATCAAGAGCAACGCAGCGCCCCGTCAGGAGGGCATCTTCGGCAGCAATCCTTTGAGCAGCTTCATCATGCGCCTTCTCCATATCGGATTGCTTCAGGAGGATCTCAGTCCACTGCTGGCTCACTTGTTTCCGACCGGCAACCAACTCTTGGAGGGCCTCGGCGTGCCAGATCTGCATTTGTGCGACGCGCCTTTGAAAATCTGCTTCGGCCGCCTCGACAACTGCCATTCTGGAGTCCGCTTTGTCTTTGCGGGCGCGATGGAGAGCCTGGAGCTTGCGGAAATTCTCGCCCATGGCCTGAAGAAGCCGATCCTCTTCAGATTTGCCGCTGCTAGTGCTGGGGTCGTCAACAACTTCGAGCCCGGCAGCAGCAATGATTTCTTCAAAAACTTCTCCTTCGGCTGGTGCCCCAGTGCTTGCCGTCCCCGGCAAGTTGATGAACAGGTTCTCGCCAACCTTGAGGTATTTGCTGGATGAGGGGCCTTCGGATGTTGATGGCTGGTCTTCAGTGGCCGCCTCACCAGTGGCAGGGGGCTCTGTGGCCGGTGCAGCGCCTAGCGCTCCTGCGGCAGGAATGCCGTCAGTGCGGTCCTCAGCCTCCCTGTCGCCCCCTTCAGTAGGTTCTTCGGCGGGTTCCTCTTGTGCAGTCTTGGCGGCCTCCCCGTCAAGAGCACCACCAGCCTCGACAGTGTCATCCTTGGTGGCTTCGCTGGCAGCGATCCTGTCTGCTTCAGCAGCAGCGTCCCTGGCGGTCTCCTCGATGACAACGTCGACGTCCATGTGTTCCATCACAGGGAACTCTGAAGGACGAAGGAGGAAAACAGAATAAGATCGAGGTTGAAGTTTGAAGTGACTAAAGACAGAGAGATAAGGGAAAAAGAGTAACAAGCACTCTGAGGCAATCGAGTACCTGCGTCGGGCTGTCGGGAGGTGGCTTCACCCCTCCCGGCAACTCCGGTTGCCGGGGGTGGGTTGCCGGAGTCCGCGCCTGCCGGCTCCTCCTCAATTAGGATGGGCTCGTCGGCAGGATCTCTTGCCGGGGACGTGCTTGTGGGCGGAGCGGTCGATGAAGGAGGCACAATGGGGATGTCTTCCGACAGCTCTCTTTGTTGCCATTCTTCTCCAGCGAACCCAAAGATATCAGCGGCAAGAATGAAAGCCTCGGCACTCGCCAGCGGAAAAAGAACAGTGAACTTACGCTGGGGGCTGTGCTGGGGGCTACATTGAGGACTGGACTCCGGGCTGACAACGACGGTTTCTGGCACGCTCGTGGAGCCTGTCGGGGGCTCGTCACCCGTAGAAGTCCTTGACCTCTTCGCTATCCTCTCCAGCAAGGTTTCTGCGTCACTGCAGAGACAATACAAGCAAATCAATAAGATTGATCCAGGATTAGAAGATAAAAGCTGTGGCAAAGTACTCACTCTTCTTCCTCTCGCTCCGGACTAAAGACGGAGATGTCGAAGTCGACCTCCGCTGCGATGTCTGAGTGGGGAGGCGGAGGAGGAGTCCTAGGCCGCTTGGCTGTGGCAGGCGTCGGGGCAGCTTCCGGTGCGGTAGTACGAGACCCTCCTGCCGCCCCAGCAGTGGCCGCTGGTGTGGGTCTCGCGCGCCGCGCAGGCTATTGTCGAGCCCCCTGCCCCGGTCCAGTCTTGCCGGCCACTTTCTTGCTGGGAGCTTCGCCACTCAAAGAAGGCTGGCTTGCCGGGATGCCAGATGCAGCCTTCCGAAGAACACGCTTCGTCTTCTTCGGCGGTGAGAGCTCTTCTCGCGTTTCTTCTTCGGCCGTGTCCTCGCCGGATGAGCTCTCAGCGGCTGCGCTGCTCTGTTCCCCGACAACTTTGTCCTCCCCGGCAGGCTTTACCTCCACTACCACCTCTGCGTCGCTGGCTTCCCACTCTGTGAAGCCGACGCTCCCGGCCTCCGCGGCAAGATTCGCCTCCTCCACCCTAGTAGCAATGTAAGCTACTTCTTGCTCGGTGGTGGCTCGGATGAAATCTGACTCTTGCCGGACAGGCCTCTCCGTCAAGTTGTCAAAAAACTTCTGCGCTTCCTCCTCGGTTGGCTCGGCCCAGGTCGGGTCAAGACCGTGGGCGTTGAACATCGGCAGGAAGGCAATGATTAACCCCAAGGCAGAATTGTTGCACAAGGGAACAATCCTTGCCGGCAGCCGGTGCTTGTCTTCGCGCTGGAATAATTTTTGACGGAGAGCGCCAAGCTGCATAGCGGTCAGATTGTTGTTCAGCCTGGGGCGCAATCTCATGATGTCTGCCGCATTTTTGTATTCCCAAGCTGGCCTTCCCCTGTTCTGCAGAGGGGCGATGCGGCAGCGGAGAAAGTCGTAGCCGATCATCTCCATCGTCAGCCCGGCAGCCTTCAGGCGAAGGATCCTGGTGGTGGCGATTGTGAGCCTCTCGTCCTCCGCAGCGGGATCGCTCCAATCCTTGCCGTGGACCACCTTCTGTTGCCGGGGATGACAAAACGGATGGGGATCTGCTTCCTGGATCCAGCACCATTCAGCCCGCCACTCGTCCCACTTTTCACGGTAAACTCCTTCTGGGTATATTTCCTTATTCCAAGCCCTTGGAATCCAGGCGATAGAACCAGAGAGGGCCTCTCCTTTTTGGATACGAGGGAAGAAGTAATGGCGAAAAAGAGCAGAAATGGGAATCACGCCGACAAAGTTTTCACAGAGATGGGCAAAGATGGACATGCAAAGTACCACATTCGGCGTGAAATCGAGAAGGCGAAAGCCGTATGTGTACATGATATCATTGAAGAAGTCGGAAAAGGGGGGACAGAGCCCGCAATAGAAATATGTAGTGAAGAAAGGGTATCTGTCCGATCCACCTTTGGAACAAGCACCTGGGATTACGCGTGTGGCGGGGTGAGCTTGCGTCCCTTTCGCCCACATGCACTGGTATCGCCCCTTCAGAGCTTCAGCATCGAGCGATGGAAGGAAGATGACAAGCCTCTTCCGCATCTTCGCCAGTTCGCTCTCCGGGACGTCGGCTTTCGCCTCCTTGCCCTTGCCTTTGCTAGCCTTGGGCGGCATGGCGGCCGTGAGGACGGAGGCTGGGGGTGGAGCAAGCGTGGAAGCAGCGGGCGGAAGAGGAAAAAGGCTTCGCTCTGAGCTCGAGAGGAGGAAGGCGATGGCGATGGCCAGATTGAGAAGAAGAGGGGGGTAAATAGGCTTGTGCCTCTGCGACTTCTCCTTTTTATGGGGAAGGAGCGGGGCCGCCTCTTTTATTCTCCAATGTGAATGCGCCTCTATAGGCGCGAGGCAGTTGCAGCCTTTTTGGCACGCTTCCCACGTCGCGCGCTCGGTGCGTGTAGAGGGGGGTACAGTAAAACGAGATATTTACGAGCAGTTAATTCCCTGCCATGCGTGCCCGTGCACTGTTTGGGCCTAGCCCAACAACGCCTCGCACTCGTGTATGGCCTAGGCCCGGGGGCTCCTGTCGGTGTACTAAGTATTGGGCCACTAGTACCCCGTACTTGTGCACGGGCAGTTGTAGCCATCCTCGCGGCGAGGCTTGCCGAGAACAGCTCGAGGTCGATTCAAGCCATCAAGGAAAGCATCAAGTCAGAGATCTGAGGATCAACAGATAAGCAAAGCTGGAATCCGAAGGCCAGCTTCCCCGGCAAGATCCTTAACGGGATGGCCTGTGGCGTCCGGCAAGGCTTGGCGCCCGGCAAGGCTTGGTGCCCGGCAAGACTCGGCGCCTGGCGAAATTCTGCCACTATGCCACCGCTTCGGCACAGTAACAAGTCTGACATTCTGGGTCCTTCTCTGGATGCGTGGCAACGCGCCAGTGGAGGAGAGCTTAAGCGGTGCTGATGGGATGGCCCTTTTTCCATCCCCAAGAAAGTGAGGACACCTAAACGGACACCTCATGGTGCATTAAATGCTCTTGTCCTAATCCGTCAGGGGTTAGGTATGATACCCTGTAGCTACTTTATACCTCAATGTATGTACATTTTGCCACTGTGGAGACCCCTTTGAGCATATAAAAGGAGGCCCAAGGCAACTGCTACAGAATGAGAGAACTTCTGGCCCATTCTGCATGCGTAGCTGCTCTTTGAATGTACTGTTCATTGCAAGTGCTCCTGGAGCCTGGGCTTAAGAACATTAATAAGAACACAAAGCAGGAGTAGGGTTTTATGCTGATCAGCGGCCCGAACCTGGGTAAAAACTTCCCGCGTCGATCGTTGGTTCTGCTCTTTGTGTATACCTCTCCCCCCGCCGAATCGTAAAGGGATCTCTCGGGATCCCATAGGTGTCATGTCCCAACATCTTTGGCGCGCCAGGTAGGGGGATTGAAGGTTGTGTGAACCTGATCTTGTGATCGGCACCTTAGTTTCTTCATCATCTTCATCATCTTCATCATCATGCCGCCCAAGAAGAAGAGCGCTGCAACGGGTCAACCGTCCACGTCCGTTTTGCCTATGCCTTCGCGTACGGGCGATGGTGTGGGTGCAGAAGGAAGAGGATTAGAACCCCCATGGCGTTTTGGGGATCCTTGCTAGGCGAGCGGCATCGTTCGCAGTGGCAGTGGTAACCTGCACGCCGCTGGATCTAGAGATGGCGCTGTGTTGCCTACGGGTGGCACAACCAACTCGAGAGATCGGAGGGCGCCTGCTGAAGCTCCCGCGCCGGCGCAAGCCTCACGACCTACCCAGGTCGTGCATGATGAGCGACGTCATGGCGCTGGTGGTTCAGGGCGTCCCCATGAAAAGGTTTTTGCGCATCGATCCCAAGATGTGTGGGACCAGCATGCACACCGAGCTGCTGGCGGAGGTGGCGCGCGGTCGCGTGACCGTGGTGGTGCTCCTTCTAACATGGTTAGGAGTCAGAGCACCTCACGTACCTCTCACCTGTCGCCGCCGCCTACGCCAGCAGAAGCCTTGGCACGTCTGCAGCTGCTCCTCGATTTTCCTCCTGCTCCGGAGAAGATGGAGGAGTGGCGAGCTACTATCCAGAGCCTTATCGGCATCGCCAACAAAGATGGGCCGCAAGAGGCATCAACCATCGTCAACAGCCGGCACCGCGCGCTTATCAGACTGATAGCGCGCTTCCCGTCGCTGCTCGATGGTAGTTCGAGCGTCCTCCTTGCCTCGTTCCTGGAGAACTTGACGCTGATCGCGGCGCATCCGTGGATCGGATGACACCGTGGAAACTTCTTCATGGCGGTCGACTTGCTGAGTTGTTGGCCACCGTTGGTGTCGCGGAGGGGAGTGCACTGTGGTTGCACCACCTCCGGTTTTCTCTACATCGGCTCGCGCCGG
The DNA here is from genome assembly GCA_011799875.1 of Thinopyrum elongatum. Lineage (NCBI taxonomy): Eukaryota > Viridiplantae > Streptophyta > Magnoliopsida > Poales > Poaceae > Thinopyrum > Thinopyrum elongatum. Next base: position 179,518,578 of record CM022299.1, on the reverse strand, counting down.
ATCGATGGGCCTCCGCTGCGAGGGCCCTGCCTCTTGCGGCCCATCTTTGTTGGCGATGCCGATAAGGCTCTGGATAGTAGCTCGCCACTCCTCCATCTTCTCCGGAGCAGGAGGAAAATCGAGGAGCAGCTGCAGACGTGCCAAGGCTTCTGCTGGCGTAGGCGGCGGCGACAGGTGAGAGGTACGTGAGGTGCTCTGACTCCTAACCATGTTAGAAGGAGCACCACCACGGTCACGTGACCGCGCGCCACCTCCGCCAGCAGCTCGGTGTGCATGCTGGTCCCACGCATCTTGGGATCGATGCGCAAAAACCTTTTCATGGGGACGCCCTGAACCACCAGCGCCATGACGTCGCTCATCATGCACGACCTGGGTAGGTCGTGAGGCTTGCGCCGGCGCGGGAGCTTCAGCAGGCGCCCTCCGATCTCTCGAGTTCGTTGTGCCACCCGTAGGCAACACAGCGCCATCTCTAGATCCAGCGGCGTGCAGGTTACCACTGCCACTGCAAACAATGCCGCTCGCCTAGCAAGGATCCCCAAAACGCCATGGGGGTTCTAATCCTCTTCCTTCTGCACCCACACCGTCGCCAGTACGCGAAGGCGTAGGCAAAACGGACGTGGACGGTTGACCCGTTGCAGCGCTCTTCTTCTTGGGCGACATGATGATGAAGATGATGAAGATGATGAAGAAACTAAGGTGCCGATCACAAGATCAGGTTCACACAACCTTCAATCCCCCTACCTGGCGCGCCAAAGATGTTGGGACATGACACCTATGGGATCCCGAGAGATCCCTTTACGATTCGGCGGGGGGAGAGGTATACACAAAGAGCAGAACCAACGATCGACGCGGGAAGTTTTTACCCAGGTTCGGGCCGCTGATCAGCATAAAACCCTACTCCTGCTTTGTGTTCTTATTAATGTTCTTAAGCCCAGGCTCCAGGAGCACTTGCAATGAACAGTACATTCAAAGAGCAGCTACGCATGCAGAATGGGCCAGAAGTTCTCTCATTCTGTAGCAGTTGCCTTGGGCCTCCTTTTATATGCTCAAAGGGGTCTCCACAGTGGCAAAATGTACATACATTGAGGTATAAAGTAGCTACAGGGTATCATGCAGAATGCGCCAGGGGACGTAGGAGACTTGCCTTATGAGGTAGGGACTCCGGCGTTTACCCGTGAGCTGCGGCAAGTCCGGTGGCCCAATTCCTGGACCTTTAAGCCGGAGGTCCCAGAGAAGTATGACGGTAAGACCCATCCCTCGGAGTTCCTGAGCATCTACACCATTGCGGTGCAGGCTGCCGGGGGCCGAGATGACAAGATGCGTGCCAACTACCTCCCGTTGGTGCTCAAACCCAATGTGAGGTCATGGTTGATGCATCTGCCGGAGAATTCTATTTCTTCCTGGTCAGATTTGTGCCATCAATTTGTTGGCGCCTTCGTTGGAGGCCACCAAGCTCCTGGCCAAGAGAGCGATTTACATATCATCCCTCAGAAGGAGGGTGAGTCCCTGCGCAAGTTTATCCAGAGATTTAGCCGGGTGCAGTACAATATTCCAGATGTTCACCCTGCCGCTGTCGTTAGCGCGTTCCACCAGAATGTGCGTAACCGCAAAATGCGGGAAGAGCTGGCAATGAACAAAGTCAGGAGTATTGCCAAGCTTTATGCTCTGGCCAACAAGTGTGCTCGAGCTGAAGAGGGGAGGAAACTCCCTGGCGAGGCTGTTGGCGCGGCGGGCGAGTCCGAAGATGAAGACGCCGCGGCCCCGTCAAGGAAAGGCCGGTGGCGAAACAGGAAGCGCGGAGGCAAGGTCGTGCTTGCTGTCGAGGAATCCGACAACCCCGGCGCCGCCAAGAAGGCCAAGGTTGGTGACCCCGGTAAGGATCTTGCCGGGTGCCCTTCCTGTCAGGCCTTGGCGGCTGCCGACAAGCCGGAGAACTCCGGCAAGCAGTATTGCAAGATCCATCGCACCAAGGGCCACGATCTCCAGAACTGCCGGCAAGTTGAGCAGCTTGCCGAGAAGCAGAGGGCCGAATATGAGAGGCGAGATAAGGAGAAGGCCCAAGATGGTGCTGATGGGTCTGGCAAGAAGCGCGGTGGCCGAGGGGGTCGCGCGGCAAGGCCAAGCAGCAAAAGGATCGGCCCGCTCGGGGCCGAGACAAAGAAGGAGATGATGATGAGGAAGATGATGAATCCAGTGAGCAAGAATTCCAGAAGGCTACGGAGGCCATGTGTATCGATGGGGGTGCCTCGCTGCATTCTTCCCACCGCCCACTCAAACAGTGGGTGCGGGAGATCAATGCGGCAGAGCCATCCCCAGATGCATGTAGGCCCCTGAAGTGGTCCAGCACGCCTATCATTTTCGACGCCGAGGATCACCCTGATCGCACAACTGCGGTCGGGTGCTTGCCATTGTTGGTCTCGCCAATGATTCGCAACCTCAAGGTGACGAAAATGTTAGTTGACGGCGGGGCCGGCCTAAACTTAATCTCACCGGATGTGCTCAGAAAGCTCCAAATTCCCGACGAGGACCTCGAAGAAACGGGTACATTTCAAGGGGTCAATCCGGCAAGAACCCAGCCTAAGGGCAAGATTACGCTGCCGGTAACATTTGGCAACGAGCTCAACTTCAGGACCGAGAAGGTGGTGTTTGATGTCGCCAAGATCCCCATGTCATACAATGGGATCCTTGGTCGGCCAGCGCTGGCTAAGTTTATGGCGGCATCACACTACGCGTACAATGTCTTGAAGATGCCTGGGCCGTTGGGCGTCATCACTATCTATTCCGATAAGAAGGATGCGCGCATCTGTGCCGACGAACTTTACCGGGAAGCAGTCGCAGCACCTGCCATCAAGGCACCTGCTCCTGCCGCTGGAACTCCCGGGGGGAAGAAGAAGACCGGCAGGAACCTTGGCGCGAACTCCGGCAAGCGCACCTCCTCGGAGTGCTGCGCTTCCATCGAGGACGTACCAGAGAGTTACACCGGCAAGAACAAGAAGTCCAAGGCTGCTCCGCCGGAGACCAAGAAGGTGCCTGTCAGAGAGGACGAAACGGGGGGAACTTTCACCATAAGTTCCACCCTAGATGACAAATAGGAAAGCGCGCTCGTTGCTTTCCTGCGGGCGAATGTCGACGTGTTTGCATGGCAACCGTCTGACATCCCCGGTGTTCCAGGAAGGTAATTGAGCACCACCTTGCTGTCTGTCCTCATGCGCGGCTCGTCAAGCAAAGGGTCAGGAAGCAAGCCTTGGAGCGGCAAGAATTCATTGCCGAAAAATTCAGAAAGCTGGAGGCGGCAGGACTGGTCAAAGGAGTGCTTCATCCAACCTGGTTGGCCAATCCGGTTGTAGTGCGGAAAGCGAATGGGAAATGGAGGCTTTGTATCGATTATACAGATATCAATAAAGCTTGTCCAAAAGATCCCTTTCCCTTGCCGCGCATCGACCAGATTGTGGATGGCACCGCTGGTTGTGATCTCCTATCCTTCCTTGATGCCTATTCAGGGTATCATCAGATTTTTATGGCAAAAGAAGATGAAGAGAAGACCGCCTTTATCACCCCATGTGGTACGTATTGTTTTATACGAATGCCTTTCGGGTTGAAAAGTGCTGGTTCAACATTTGCCAGAGCAATCCAGATTGGTTTTGAGCCACAACTCCATAGAAATATGGAGGCGTATATGGATGATATAGTGGTCAAAACCAAAGACAAAGCAACGTTCATTCAAGATTTAGAAGAAACATTTGCAAATCTGCGCAAGATCAACTTGAAGCTCAATCCTGAGAAGTGCGTGTTCGGTGTTCCTTCTGGCAAGCTCCTTGGATTTTTTGTATCTTGCCGGGGAATCGAAGCGAACCCCGACAAGATCAAAGCTATTGAGCAAATTGAAGCGCCGAGGCGCGTCAAGGATGTGCGTCGTCTTGCTGGCTTTGTTGCTGCTCTAAGCAGGTTTATTTCCAAATCTGCTGAGCGCGCCCTGCCCTTCTTCAAAATTTTGAAGAAGGCAGGTCCGATGAAATGGACTCCGGAGGCGGAGGCTGCGCTACAAGATTTGAAGAAATACCTTTCCTCTCCGCCGACACTAGTCGCACCTAAACCACAAGAGCCTTTGCTGCTGTATCTGGCAGCAACAAATCAAGTGGTTAGTGCTGCGCTAGTGGCGCAGAGAGAAGCTGATGAGGAAGCAACATCAGCGGCAGGACCGCCAGATGATGCGGCAAGATCTTCCCCGGCAAGGGTTGATCCCGGCAAGACAGGATCTGCGCAAACAGAAGAACCCGTGCAGAAGAAGAAGGTGGTGCAGCGCCCAGTTTATTTTGTTAGCTCTCTTTTACAAGGAGCTAGGTCAAGATATTCTGGTGTGCAGAAGTTGCTTTTCGGCCTCCTTATGGCCTCAAGGAAGCTGCGCCATTACTTTTAGGCACATGAAATCACTGTCGTCACACGCTTTCCATTGCAACGGATTTTGCAAAATCCAGAAGCAACCGGCAGGATCGTGGAGTGGGCGCTGGAGTTGTCCAGCTTTGGCCTCAAGTTTGAAAGCACTTCGACGATCCAGAGCAGGGCCTTGGCGGAGTTCATTACAGAATGGACACCAACGCCAGACTAAGAGGTTCAAGAAACGACTCTTCCCGGCAAGGAAATCGATCAACAATGGGTTATGTACTTTGACGGGGCTTTTTCGCTGCGAGGCGCCGATGCTGGCGTCCTGCTCGTCGCACCCACCGGAGAGCACCTCAGGTACGTAGTCCAAATGCACTTTCCCCGGGAGAGTTCAACCAACAACACTGCAGAATACGAGGGTTTGCTTGCCGGTCTCAGGATCGCGGCAGACCTTGGTATCAAAAAGCTCATCATCAAAGGCGATTCACAACTTGTCGTCAGGCAAGTTAATAAGAGTTATCAAAGTCCATTGATGCAAGCCTACGTAGATGAAGTGAGGAAAATGGAAGAACGTTTTGACGGTCTGCAGATGGAGCATGTTCCTCGTGCCGAGAACAGTGTTGCTGACGACCTGTCAAAGCGTGCCGCTCTCAAGTTGCCTGTGGAACCAGGAACTTTTGTGCTCCAATTGACTCAACCATCCGTGGCGCCATCGATGCGGCAAGAAAAGAGAAGAAAGTTGAACTCTGGCCAGTACTTCCCAGCAGAGCTCCCCGGAGCCGCCGGCAAGGAAGTTGCCGGGATCGACATGCCTGCCGGGAACAACAGGCTCCGGCAGGGCCTCAGGCCCTTGCTGTCGAGACGAACGTTCCCTCGGCAGAGGAGATGCATTTAGTCCTAGCTGTCGAGCCTCAGGCTCCAGCATGGGCGCAGCACATTCTCCATTTCCTTCAGACAGGTGAACTCCCTGAGGAACAGGAAGAAGCAGAGAGAGTAGCCCGTCGGTCTGTTATGTACAAGTTCGTCGATGACATCCTGTACAGAAAGAGACCAAACGGTGTGAAATTGAAGTGCATTCCTCGGGAGAATGGACTAGAGCTGTTGGCGGAGATACATGGGGGCATATGTGGCTCTCACATAGGGTCAAGAGCGCTTGCCGGGAAAGCATTCCGGCAAGGTTTCTTTTGGCCCACCGCTCTCCAGGATGCGACTGCACTAGTAACCAAGTGTGAAGCATGCCAGTTTCATTCGAAGAAATTACATCAACCAGCTCAAGCTCTTCAGACAATCCCTCTCTCCTGGCCATTTTCGGTCTGGGGGCTCGACATACTGGGCCCTTTCCCCCGTGCTACCGGGGGCTTTGAGTACTTGTACGTTGCTATCGACAAGTTCACAAAGTGGCCGGAGGTGGAAGCAGTGAGGAAGGTGACAGCACAATAGGCCGTCAGGTTCTTCAAGGGAATTGTTTGCCATTTCGGTGTGCCCAACAGGATCATCACCGACAACGGCACGCAGTTCACGAGTCGCACCTTCATGCAATACGTCCAAGACCTTGGCGACAAGATTTGTTTTGCCTCTGTTGCTCACCCGAGAAGCAACGGCCAAGCGAAGAGGGCCAATGCTGAAGTGCTGCGCGGTCTCAGGACCAGAACCTTTGATAGGCTGAAAAAGTGCGGAAGACGCTAGATTGATGAGTTGCTGGCGGTTCTTTGGTCAATCAGAACAACACCAAATCGAGCCACCGGCCAGACGCCCTTCGCTCTGGTCTACGGAGTGGAAGCAGTTCTCCCCACAGAACTCATATACGGATCTCCTCAAGTGCTCGCTTATGATGAGCTTGAGCAAGAGCAACTGCGGCAAGATGACGCTGTGCTCCTTGAGGAGAATCGTCTTCAGGCTGCTGTGCGAGCTGCACGCTACCAGCAATCTTTGCGCCGCTATCATAGCCGCAAAATTCATGCCCGAAGCCTTGAGGAAGGCGACCTTGTTCTTCGGCGGATTCAGTCCGCCAAGAATTCAAACAAGTTGATGCCAAAGTGGGAAGGCCCTTATCGGGTAGTACGAGTCACCAGGCCCAGCGCTGTCTGCCTGGAGACCGAAGATGGCGTTCCAGTGAGCAATTCCTGGAATATCGAACATCTTCGCAAATTCTACCCATAAGGAGCGGTTGCCGGGGGCCCCCAGCAACCTCCCTTTTGTACAAGTCTTGCCAACAAGGCATGTGATCCTTTGTACAAAGCCAGGCACAGACCCTGAGCACAGATGAATAAATTTAAGTGTTGTACATTCCCTTATTGATTCCCATGTGCATATTTATATATATGCATGTTTGTCTAAGATGTCGTATGACACCTACTCCCGGTAAGTTCTAACGGACCGCCAAGGTTTCATGTCTTTATTTTCTCTTCTTTCTTTTTCTCAAAAGACAGAAGGATTCCTCGCGTGCACATTTGCCGGGGGGGAGGGAGATATGAATACCAGTTGGCGACGTTCGGAATCGACGCTTGCCAGAGGAAGGACAGTGATAGAAAGCTAAGTCCTAAAAACTCAGAGCAAGTTTTTCTTTTATTACAAAGTTATTTCCTTGGATGATTCCAACTCTTGTATGGAAAATCTGCACGCGAAGGAACCCTTGTTGTAATCGGTCGCGCCCTTATTTTGTTTCGAGCCCGCTCAGCAATTTAAGTGGCTGCACTGAGAACACCAAGGAGTCTTGCCGGCCGCTGCGCCTCCAGCAGGCTGCTGAAGTCCCGCACCCAGCGCTCGCGGCAGGTTGCGCGCCGGCAAGTTTTTCAGTAAGCGTAGGGTGAACTCCATACATAAGGGAATCAGACAAGGAAAAAAGCAAGCATAAACCTAAACATAGGCAAATTATATTACATCCATGAGTTGCCGCAATTTTAACTTGAGACTTAATTGTCTTTTACATGGAATGACGACGGCAAGAAAAAGGGGAGCACTCAATCCCTGCGCTGGCCTTCGATCCTTTTGATGGAGTCCACCTTCTCAAGGATAGGCGCGATGCACTCTTCAAGCGCCTCGACATTTGCATCCCTTGGCAGATGGCCGAGCGCGTTGGAGAGGTCGATGCCGGGATTGCTGTGCACCACCTTGATGAGCACCTTGTGGAGGACGGCCCGGTAAAGCCAGCGAGTCTCGTTGGCCAATTGGGTCGCCCGGCTAGACTGGAGCACCCTCAAGGCGTTGATGATGCTTTCAAAGAACATCGTCAACCTCGCACTTGGAGATATTCTTTCCTTGGAAGAATACTTGAAGTTCGACAGGCCCATGGTTGACAGTTCTGCGGTAAGCTTCTCCGCGGTGGCGATGAGACGTCCAGTCCAGATCTCCACTCCCTTCTCGTACTCGGTTTGGGCGGCGGCGGCGCTCTTGAGCAGGTTCCTCTCTCCTTGGAGATCCTTGAGTAGAGCCTTCTCAAGGGCCCTGCCGGCCTCGAGAGACTTCTGCAGCGTGGTCAGCTTCAACTCCAGAACCGCAATGTTATTAGCCGCAGAGGAGAGCTGCTCAGGGCAACTTGCATCTCCGCCAAGGAGTGCAGGGTTTTTTCCCTGTCGCCCTTGAGCGTTGAGAGCTCCTTGCCGTGCTCTTCGAGATATGTTTCCAGCCTCTTCACCTTGTCGCTCAGCTCTTTCTTGGCGGCCTCTGTAGCCTCGGCAGCATCGACGGCCTCCTTGAGCTTGCCGGCGTGACTTGCAGTCAGAGCTTCGAGCGCCTCCTTATGTTTTTGCTCCAGCTCCTGGGTCCGCCGCGCGACAAGATTCTCGATATCTTCATCTTTGCTGCGAAGCTTGGCGGCGAGCGCCTGCTCACGTGCGGTGAGATCTTCCTCATGAGCATCAAGAGCAACGCGGCGCCCCGTCAGGAGGGCATCTTCGGCAGCAATCCTTTGAGCAGCTTCATCATGCGCCTTCTCCATATCGGATTGCTTCAGGAGGATCTCAGTCCACTGCTGGCTCACTTATTCCCGGCCGGCAACCAACTCTTGGAAGGACGGTGTGCCAGATCTGCATTTGTGCGACGCGCCTTTGAAAATCTGCTTCGGCCGCCTCGACAACTGCCATTCTGGAGTCCGCTTTGTCTTTGCGGGCGCGATGGAGAGCCTGGAGCTTGCGGAAATTCTCGCCCATGGCCTGACGGAGCTGATCCTCTTCAGATTTGCTGCTGCTAGTGCTGGGGTCGTCAACAACTTCGAGCCCGGCAGCAGCAATGATTTCTTCAAAAACTTCTCCTTCGGCTGGTGCCCCAGTGCTTGCCATACCCGGCAAGTTGACGAACAGGTTCTCGCCAACCTTGAGGTATTTGCTGGATGAGGGGCCTTCGGATGTTGATGGCCGGTCTTCAGTGGCCGCCTCACCAGTGGCAGGGGGCTCTATGGCCGGTGCAGCGCCTAGCGCTCCTGCGGCAGGAATGCCGTCAGTGCGGTCCTCAGCCTCCCTCTCGCCCCTTCAGTAGGTTCTTCGGCGGGTTCCTCTTGTGCAGTCTTGGCGGCCTCCCCGTCAAGAGCACCACCAGCCTCGACAGTGTCATCCTTGGTGGCTTCGCTGGAAGCAATCCTGTCTGCTTCGGCAGCAGCGTCCCTGGCGGTCTCCTCGATGACAACGTTGACGTCCATGTGTTCCATCACAGGGAACTCTGAAGGACGAAGGAGGAAAACAGAATAAGATCGAGGTTGAAGTTTGAAGTGACTAAAGACAGAGAGATAAGGGAAAAAGAGTAACAAGCACTCTCAGGCAATCGAGTACCTGCGTCGGGCTGTCGGGAGGTGGCTTTGCCCCTCCCGGCAACTCCGGTTGCCGGGGGTGGGTTGCCGGAGTCCGCGCCTGCCGGCTCCTCCTCAATTAGGATGGGCTCGTCGGCAGGATCTCTTGCCGGGGGCGTGCTTGTGGGCGGAGCGGTCGATGAAGGAGGCACAATGGGGATGTCTTCCGACAGCTCTCCTTGTTGATGTTCTTCTCCTGCGAACCCAAAGATATCAGCGGCAAGAATGAAAGCCTCGGCACCCGCCAGCTGAAAAAGAGCAGTGAACTTACGCTGGGGGCTGTGCTGGGGGCTGCGCTGGGGGCTGCGTTGAGGACTGGACTCCGGGCTGACAACGACGGTTTCTGGCATGCTTGTGGAGCCTGCCGAGGGCTCGTCACCCGTAGAAGTCCTTGACCTCTTCGCCATCCTCTCCAGCAAGGTTTCTGCGTCACTGCAGAGACAATACAAGCAAATCAATAAGATTGATCCAGGATTGGAAGATAAAAGCTGTGGCAAAGTACTCACTCTTCTTCCTCTTGCTCCAGACTAAAGCCGGAGATGTCGAAGTCGACCTCTGCTGCGATGTCTGAGTGGGGAGGCGGAGGAGGAGTCCTAGGCCGCTTGGCTGTGGCAGGCGCCGGGGCAGCTTCCGGTGCGGTAGTACGAGACCCTCCTGCCGCCCCAGCAGTGGCCGCTGGTGTGGGTCTCGCGCGCCGCGCAGGCTGTTGTCGAGCCCCCTGCCGCGGTCCAGTCTTGCCGGCCACTTTCTTGTCGGGAGCTTCGCCGCTCGAAGAAGGCTGGCTTGCCGGGATGCCAGATGCAGCCGTCCGAAGAACATGCTTCGTCTTCTTCGGGGGTGGGAGCTCTTCTCGCGTTTCTTCTTCGGCCTTGTCCTCGCCGGACGAGCTCTCAGCGGCTGCGCTGCTCTGTTCCCCAGCAACTTTGTCCTCCCCGGCAGGCTTTACCTGCACTACCACCTCTGCGTCGCTGGCTTCCCACTCTATGAAGCCGACGCTGCCGGCCTCCGCGGCAAGATTCGCCTCCTCCACCCTAGTAGCAATGTAAGCTACTTCTTGATCGGTGGTGGCTCGGATGAAATCTGACTCTTGCCGGACAGGCCTCTCCGTCAAGTTGTCAAAAAACTTCTGCGCTTCCTCCTTGGTTGGCTCGGCCCAGGTCGGGTCAAGACCGTGGGCGTTGAACATCGGCAGGAAGGCAATGATTGACCCCAAGGCAGAATTGTTGCACAAGGGAACAATCCTTGCCGGCAGCCGGTGCTTGTCTTCGCGCTGGAATAATTTTTTACGGAGAGCGCCAAGCTGCATAGCGGTCAGATTGTTGTTCAGCCCGGGGCGCAATCTCATGATGTCTGCTGCATTTTTGTATTCCCAAGCTGGCCTTCCCCTGTTCTGCAGAGGGGCGATGCGGCGGCGGAGAAAGTCAAAGCCGATCATCTCCATCGTCAGCCCGGCATCCTTCAGGCGAAGGATCCTGGTGCTGGCGATTGTGAGCCTCTCGTCCTCCGCAGCGGGATCGCTCCAATCCTTGCCGCGGACCACCTTCTGTTGCCGGGGATGACAAAACGGATGGGGATCTGCTTCCTGGATCCAGCACCATTCAGCCCGCCACTCGTCCCACTTTTCGCGGTAAACTCCTTCTAGGTATATTTCCTTATTCCAAGCCCTTGGAATCCAGGCGATAGAACCAAACAGGGCCTCTCCTTTTTGGATACGAGGGAAGAAGTAATGGCGAAAAAGTGCAGAATTGGGAATCACGCCGATAAAGTTTTCACAGAGATGGGCAAAGATGGACATGCAAAGTACCGCATTCGGCGTGAAATCGAGAAGGCGAAAGCCGTATGTGTACATGATATGATTGAAGAAGTCGGAAAAGGGGGGACAGAGCCCACAATAGAAATATGCAGTGAAGAAAGGGTATCTGTCCGATCCACCTTTGGAACAAGCACCTGGGATTACGCGTGTGGCGGGGTGAGCTTGCGTCCCTTCAGAGCTTCAGCATCGAACGATGGAGGGAAGACGACAAGCCTCTTCCGCATCTTCGCCAGTTCGGTCTCCGGGACATCGGCTTTCGCCTCCTTGTCCTTGCCTTTGCTGGCCTTGGGCGGCATGGCGACCATGAGGACGGAGGCTGGGGGTGGAGCGAGCGTGGAAGTAGCGGGCGGAAGAGGAAAAAGGCTTCGCTCTGAGCTCGAGAGGAGGAAGGCGATGGCGATGGCCAGATTGAGAAGAAGAGGGGGATAAATAGGCTTGTGCCTCTGCGACTTCTCCTTTTTATGGGGAAGGAGCGGGGCCGCCTCTTTTATTCTCCAATGTGAATGCGCCTCTATAGGCGCGAGGCAGTTGCAGCCTTTTTGGCACGCTTCCCACGTCACGCGCTCGGTGCGTGTAGAGGGGGGTACAGTAAAACGAGATATTTACGAGCATTTAATTCCCTGCCATGCGTGCCCGTGCACTGTTTGGGCCTAGCCCAACAACGCCTCGCACTCGTGTATGGCCTAGGCCCGGGGGCTCCTGTCGGTGTACAAAGTATTGGGCCACTAGTACCCCGTACTTGTGCACGGGCAGTTGTAGCCATCCTCGCGGCAAGGCTTGCCGGGAACAGCTCAAGGTCGATTCAAGCCATCAAGGAAATCATCAAGTCAGAGATCTGAGGATCAGCAGATAAGCAAAGCTGGAATCCGAAGGCCAGCTTCCCCGGCAAGATCCTTGCCGGGATGGCCTGTGGCGTCCGGCAAGGCTTGGCGTCCGGCAAGGCTTGGCGCCCGGCAAGGCTTGGTGCCCGGCAAGACTCGGCGCCTGGCGAAATTCTGCCACTGTGCCACCGCTTCGGCACAGTAACAAGTCTGACATTCTGGGTCCTTCTCTGGATGCGTGGCAACGCGCCAGTGGAGGAGAGCTTAAGCGGTGCTGATGGGATGGCCCCTTTTTCCATCCCCAAGAAAGTGAGGACACCTAAACGAACACCTCACGGCACATTAAATGCGCTTGTCCTAATCCGTCAGGGGTTAGGTATGATACCCTGTAGCTACTTTACACCTCAATGTATGTACATTTTGCCACTGTGGAGACCCCTTTGAGCATATAAAAGGAGGCCCAAGGCAACTGCTACAGAGGGGGAGAACTTCTGGCCCATTCTTCATGCGTAGCTACTCTTTGAACGTACTGTTCATTGCAAGCGCTCCTGGAGCCTGGGCTCAAGAACATTAATAAGAACACAAAGCAGGAGTAGGGTTTTACGCTGATCAGCGGCCCGAACCTGGGTAAAAATTTCCCGCGCCGATCGTTGGTTCTGCTCTTTGCGTATACCTCTCCCCCCGCCGAAACGTAAAGGGATCTCTCTGGATCCCATAGGTGTCGTGCCCCGACATCTTTGGCGCGCCAGGTAGGGGTTTGAAGGTTGCGTGAACCTAATCTAGTGATCGGCGCCTTAGTTTCTTCATCATCTTCATCATCATGCCGCCCAAGAAGAAGAGTGCTGCAACGGGTCAACCGTCCACGTCCGTTTTGCCTACACCTTCGCTTACGGGCGACGGTGTGGGTGCAGAAGGAAGAGGATTAGACCCCCCACGGTGTTCTGGGGATCCGAGCCAGGCGAGCGGCATCGTTCGCAGTGGCAGTGGTAACCTGCATGCTGCTGGATCTAGAGATGGCGCTGTGTTGCCTACGGGTGGCACAACGAACTCGAGAGATCGGAGGGCGCCTGCTGGAGCTCCCGCGCTGGCGCAAGCCTCACGACCTACCCAGGTCGTGCATGATGAGCGACGTCATGGCGCTGGTAGTTCAGGGCGTCCCCATGAAAAGGTTTCTGCGCATCGATCCCAAGATGCGCGGGACCAGCATGCACACCGAGCTGCTGGCGGAGGTGGCGCGCGGTCGCGTGACCGTGGTGGTGCTCCTTCTAACATGGTTAGGAGTCAGAGCACCTCACGTACCTCTCACCTGTCGCCGCCGCCTACGCCAGCAGAAGCCTTGGCATGTGTGCAGCTGCTCGTCGATTTTCCTCCTGCTCCGGAGAAGATGGAGGAGTGGCGAGCTACTATCCAGAGCCTTATCGGCTTCGCCAACAAAGATGGGCCGCAAGAGGCAGGGCCCGCGCAGCGGAGGCCCATCGATCCGGCGCGAGCCGATGTAGAGAAAACCGGAGGTGGTGCAACCACAGTGCACTCCCCTCCGGGACACCAGCGGCGGCCGACAACTCAGCAAGTCGACCGCCATGAAGAAGTTTCCACGGTGTCGTCCGATCCACGGATGCGCCGCGATCAGCGTCAAGTTCTCCAAGAACGAGGCAAGGAGGACGCTCGAACTACCATCGAGCGGCGATGGGAAGTGCGCTATCAGTCTGATAAGCGCGCGGGGCCGGCTGTTGACGAGCTTGCGCCAGGGGACGTAGGAGACTTGCCTTATGAGGTAGGGACTCCGGTGTTTACCCGTGAGCTGCGGCAAGTCCGGTGGCCCAATTCCTGGACCTTTAAGCCGGAGGTCCCGGAGAAGTATGACGGTAAGACCCATCCCTCGGAGTTCCTGAGCATCTACACCATTGCGGTGCAGGCTGCCGGGGGCCGAGATGACAAGATACTTGCCAACTACTTCCCGTTGGTGCTCAAACCCAACGTCAGGTCGTGGTTGATGCATCTGCCGGAGAATTCTATTTCTTCCTGGTCAGATTTGTGCCATCAGTTTGTTGGCGCCTTCGTTGGAGGCCACCAAGCTCCTGACCAAGAGTGCGATTTACATATCATCCCTCAGAAGGAGGGCGAGTCCCTGCGCAAGTTTATCCAGAGATTTAGCCGGGTGTAGTACAATATTCCTGACGTTCACCCTGCCACTGTCGTTAGCGCGTTCCACCAGAATGTGCGTAACCGCAAAATGCGGGAAGAGCTGGCAATGAACAAAGTCAGGAGTATTGCCGAGCTTTACGCTCTAGCCGGCAAGTGCGCTCGAGCTGAAGAGGGGAGGAAACTCCCTGGCGAGGCTCTTGGCGCGGTGGGCGAGTCCGAAGATGAAGACGCCGCGGCCCCGTCAAGGAAAGGCCGGCGGCGAAACAGGAAGCGCGGAGGCAAGGCCGTGCTTGCTGTCGAGGAATCCGACAACCCCGGCGCCGCCAAGAAGGCCAAGGTTGGTGACCCCGGCAAGGATCTTGCCGGGTGCCCTTCCTGTCAGGCCTTGGCGGCTGCCGACAAGCCGGAGAACTCCGGCAAGCAGTATTGCAAGATCCATCGCACCAAGGGCCACGATCTCCAGAACTGCCGGCAAGTTGAGCAGCTTGCCGAGAAGAAGAGGGCCGAATATGAGAGGCGAGATAAGGAGAAGGCCCAAGATGGTGCTGATGGGTCCGGCAAGAAGCGCGGTGGCCGAGGGGGTCACCGCGGCAAGGCCAAGCAGCAAAAGGATCGGCCCGCTCAGGGCCGAGACAAAGAAGGAGATGATGATGAGGAAGATGATGAATCCAGTGAGCAAGAATTCTAGAAGGCTACGGAGGCCATGTGTATCGATGGGGGTGCCTCGCTGCATTCTTCCCACTGCCAACTCAAACAGTGGGTGCGGGAGGTCAATGCGGCAGAGCCATCCCCAGATGCATGTAGGCCCCTGAAGTGGTCCAGCACGCCTATCATTTTCGACGCCGAGGATCACCCTGATCGCACAACTGCGGTCGGGTGCTTGCCATTGTTGGTCGCGCCAATGATTCGCAACCTCAAGGTGACGAAAATGTTAGTTGACGGCGGGGCTGGCCTAAACTTAATCTCACCGGATGTGCTCAGAAAGCTCCAAATTCCCGACGAGGACCTCGAAGAAACGGGTACGTTTCAAGGGGTCAATCCGGGAAGAACCCAGCCTAAGGGCAAGATTACGCTGCCGGTAACATTTGGCAACGACCTCAACTTCAGGACCGAGAAGGTGGTGTTTGATGTCGCCAAGATCCCCATGTCATACAATGAGATCCTTGGTCGGCCAGCGCTGGCTAAGTTTTTGGCGGCATCACACTACGCGTACAATGTCTTGAAGATGCCAGGGCCGTTGGGCGTCATCACTATCTATTCGGATAAGAAGGATGCGCTCATCTGTGCCGACCAACTTTACCGGGAAGCAGTCGCAGCACCTGCCATCAAGGCACCTGCTCCTGCCGCTGGAACTCCCGGGGGGAAGAAGAAGACCGGCAGGAACCTTGGCGCGAACTCCGGCAAGCGCACCTCCTCGGAGTGCTGCGCTTCCGTCGAGGACGTACCAGAGACTTACACCGGCAAGAACAAGAAGTCCAAGGCTGCTCCGCCGGAGACCAAGAAGGTGCCTGTCAGAGAGGACGGAACGGGGGGAACTTTCACCATAAGTTCCACCCTAGATGACAAATAGGAAAGCGCGCTCGTTGCTTTCCTGCGGGCGAATGTCGACGTGTTTGCATGGCAACCGTCTGACATCCCCGGTGTTCCCAGGAAGGTAATTGAGCACCACCTTGCTGTCTATCCTCATGCGCGGCCCGTCAAGCAAAGGGTCAGGTAGCAAGCCTTGGAGCGGCAAGAATTCATTGCCGAAAAAATCAGAAAGCTGGAGGCGGCAGGACTGGTCAAAGGAGTGCTTCATCCAACCTGGTTGGCCAATCCGGTTGTAGTGCGGAAAGCGAATGGGAAATGGAGGCTTTGTATCGATTATACAGATATCAATAAAGCTTGTCCAAAAGATCCCTTTCCCTTGCCGCGCATCGACCAGATTGTTGATGCCACCGCTGGTTGTGATCTCCTGTCCTTCCTTGATGCCTATTCTGGGTATCATCAGATTTTTATGGCAAAAGAAGATGAAGAGAAGACCGCCTTTATCACCCCATGTGGTACGTATTGTTTTATACGAATGCCTTTCGGGTTGAAAAGTGCTGGTTCAACATTTGCCAGAGCAATCCAGATTGGTTTTGAGCCACAACTCCATAGAAATATGGAGGCGTATATGGATGATATAGTGGTCAAAACCAAAGACAAAGCAACATTCATTCAAGATTTAGAAGAAACATTTGCAAATCTACGCAAGATCAACTTGAAGCTCAATCCTGAGAAGAGCGTGTTTGGTGTTCCTTCCGGCAAGCTCCTCGGATTTTTTGTATCTTGCCGGGGAATCGAAGCGAACCCCGACAAGATCAAAGCTATTGAGCAAATTGAAGCGCCGAGGCGCGTCAAGGATGTGCATCGTCTTGCCGGCTGTGTTGCTGCTCTAAGCAGGTTTATTTCCAAATCTGCTGAGTGTGCCCTGCCCTTCTTCAAAATTTTGAAGAAGGCAGGTCCGATGAAATGGACTCCGGAGGCGGAGGCTGCGCTGCAAGATTTGAAGAAATACCTTTCCTCTCCGCCGACACTAGTCGCACCTAAACCACAAGAGCCGTTGCTGCTGTATCTGGCAGCAACAAATCAAGTGGTTAGTGCTGCGCTAGTGGCGCAGAGAGAAGCTGATGAGGAAGCAACATCAGCGGCAGGACCGCCAGATGACGCGGCAAGATCTTCCCCGGCAAGGGTTGATCCCGGCAAGCCACTTTTACTGTGCATAATTGTCCTGCATAAAGGATATTGCAAGCGAGAGAAATTATTCTCGAAATAATAAAAATGTATCAATAAAAAATTTACTGGATGAATTTCACCTGATATGTTTGGCCGGAAATTATCCGCCGCGGAGTTAATGATCACTGCGGTGAAGCTGAAGTCAACCACGGGCGAATAGTAGATGCTTGCAATCCTTATCTTCTTCTTTTTCTTTCTTTTAGCCAGCCTCTTTTTTTTTCAAAGCTGGCTCTTTTGACTTTAGTCCAACTTCCCACGGGCAGCCGGTGCCCTGTTCTTTTCTTCTCTCCTTAGCAGCAACCGAAGGCGGAGTGCGGCAGCAGAGACAGGGGCGGAGGCCGGCGTGGGCGGTGAGCCGGCGGGCGTCTTGAGCACGGGAGGTGGCAGTCAGCCGGCACGGGTGACTCCCACGAAAGTGGAGGCGGGTTAGCTCAGAGCAGCAGCCGACCGGAGGTGGAGGCACGACAGAGGCGGGTCAAGAAGAGGTGAGGGCGGCGGCTCGTAGCGGCCAGCGCCGGCGGCGAGTCGAGGCAGGAGCAGGAGGGCAGCGACTTGAAGCGGCCGGGCGCACCGGCGGGGGCGGAGCCCATGGCGGCAGATGCAGGCGGCTGAGTTCGCGACAGTCGTTGCACTTGTGGAGACCCGCCGACGAAGGGAGGCCGTACGGGATGGCGGCTCAGTAGACCGGCAGCGGATGCGGGTCGTCTCACGGGCGCACACGAAGGCGACGCAGCAACGGCTTAAAGCGGGGCTGCGGCATCTCAGCGGAGGCCGGCAAGGTAGGGCTGCGGCTACATAGCGGAGGCAGAGCCTGGCGGCTGGTGTGCGGCGGCTTGTAGACGAGCGAGGCTGGTGTGTGGCGGCTCGGAGACAGTGGGGTTCCTGGCTTGCAGCCGTTGAGGCGAGGGCTCTGAGGCAGACAGCGGAGGGGGCTCGACGATGCCATGGAGGTGAAGCAGGTTAGCTCATGGCACGCAATGGCAGAGGCATCGGGGCGGCTCATCACGTGCCCCGGTGGCGGAGTTGGGTCTGCGGAGGCGAGCAGGAGGAAGTGAGGCCGGCGTGCAGCCGGGTCAGAGGAGGTGAGGCCGGCGGCTTGTGGCGCGGCCGGCGAGGGCGGCTCTCTGCAGAGGTCCGACGGGACAGCAGCTCACAGGCTGAGGTGGCACGAGGCCGAGATGGTGGCGGTCGACGCGAGTCCGGGCTCGAGGCTGTGGCGGCTCAGGGACGAGGCGGCCGGCGGAGGTGGAGCAAGGCGGCTCAGAAGCGGGACTGCACAGAGGCAGACGGCGGCTCATCACACGGCGGATAGCGGCGAAGACCAACTGGGCGGCCGTGGCGGCTTAGCAGCAGTAGAGACCAAGGAGTCCCGCAAGGAGGCAGAGCGAGGTGAGCTGGTGTGCGGGCGGCTTGCGGGCGAGGTCGGCTTGACCCGGAGCGACAGCGGAGGCCCGCTATAATCCGCCCGGTGATTTGAAGGCACCCCGGAGATGGCTAATTTCAAACCATGGCAGAAACGGGTTGAGGCCGCTCAGGGCAAGACCAGCTGGAGAAAACACAATGGAGGCGAAGTCCGGTGGTTCAGTGGCAGACCGTAGGCAGGCCGGCTTTGAGATGAGGTAACTAGGCACGACGGCTTGACGTGAAGATTCACACGGGGACCGTTTTGGCCAGGCGGAAATAGGGTAGTGGCGGCTTGATGCGGAAGGCGAGCCAGGGCATCGGCGACTCAGCGCAGCATGAGGTGGAGGGGGCTTGACGCACCGGCGGATCCTGACCCAGGTGAGGGCTCGGGAACGAACCATAGTAGGAACACAGCAGAAGCGGCGAGGCGAGGAATCCGAGTCGTGTCGTTGACTCCAAGTCTTGGCTGTCTTCGCTTCCGGGTTGTGACCATCACCCCCTTTTTTGTCTCTTTCCATGAGCTTGAATTGAAACAAGGGTCGTAAGTGACCTTGCTTCTCACATATTGGAAACTCTCCGAGCTGTATGATCGTCCGATGAGAACAACCAGCTGGCCTTCTGGCGTCTTGCCAACACAGCACTCCAGCGAACCTTATGGCGTATAACAGAGCAGCTTTTTAATTCTGCACTTTTTTACTCCAGAGATATGACGTGTGCTTCGGTGGTAACTTCTTCTTCATCCGACTGATTGCGAACTTCTCAATCCTTGTAAGGGCTCCCTCCAAGAACTCAACACCGCCGTGCACTTGCCCCACGGTGGGCGCCAACTGTCGTGGTTTTGTCACGGCAGATGTCCTAGTGTGAGGACTTAGTCGTGAGGCCAACGCATCTAAGTGGTAGCTTGAATGGGGTTGAGCAGGATGAGAGACGCGAGATATTACCCAGGTTCAGCCCCTCACAGTGGAGGTAAAATCCTACATCCTGCTTGATTGATATTGATGATGATGACGATCTCGGTTACAAGGGCGATGTTTCGCTACCTCTATCTCGAGAACATCTACTTTGATCTTGTCTAAGACTTGTCTGTCTAAAACTTCTCCCTCTTGGGGTGCCCTGTCCCTCCTTATATAAGTTGAAGGGGCGGCTTACATGACAAGTCCTAGTAGGATATTACGACTACTCTATTACATGTGGAATCCTAGTCTTGCTTCCCTTGTAAGGGAAATATTCCTTATGTCTTTCCTCTCAAGCCGGCCCACCATAACACAAGTCGGCCTTCCCATGAGCCGCCTTCTAGGCCGTTGGGTCTTGTTGTTCATCTGACCCGCCTACCGGGTCACCAATAAGTCGTCAATCTTCGGGCGGGTTACCAATGAAGCGCCAAGTCTCGGCCGGGTCACCAGTGAGTCGCCAAGTTCGGGCGGGTCACTAGTGAGTCGCCAAGTCCCGGCCGGGTCATACTTCAGGCTGTGTTATACAGTGGGGTATATCCCCGACAGAGGGGGTGGGCTATTTATAGCCAAGAGGCAACCCGACATGATATGTCCGAAATGACCCTGGGTCACTAAGGAACCGACACGTGTCCAACGGTCGGATTTCAAACACACACAGCAGCTTGACTTGGGCTACAAGCAAAGCTGACTCATCCAACTCTGTATAAGATTTTCTCTCATTGTCTTCACTCGAAGAGATAGGATTTGGGTTGAGCATCGCATTAGTATTCTGACTTTGTTCACTTGGACCCCACTTAACAGTTCGGTGGTTCCTATGACTCAAGAAAGAAGAAAATAAATCTACGAAAGAAACTATGTCTTCGCACTCCATTGTCTTCAAGTGAGTGTCTTCACACGTCATTATCTTCAACGTGAATGTCTTGACGAACCACCATTGTCTTCAATGTCTTCATACATTGTTAGGGGTCATCTTGTTGGGGAACGTAGCAGAATTTTAAAATTTTCTACGCATCACCAAGATCAATCTATGGAGTCATCTAGCAACGAGTGAGAGGGGAGTGTATCTACATACCCTTGTAGATCGCGAGCGGAAGCGTTCAAGAGAACGGGGTTGATGGAGTCGTACTCGTCGTGATCCAAATCACCGATGACCGAGCGCCGAACGGACGGCACCTCCGCGTTCAACACACGTACGGAGCAGAGACGTCTCCTCCTTCTTGATCCAGCAAGGGGGGAGGAGAGGTTGATGGAGATCCAGCAGCACGACGGTGTGGTGGTGGAAGCAGCGGGATTTCAGCAGGGCTTCGCCAAGCGCTACTGGAGGAGGAAGAGGTGTCACGGGAGGGAGAGGGAGGCGCCAGGGGCTGAGCTGTTTCTCCCATGCACCTCCCCACTATATATAGGGGTGGAGGGGGCTGGTTTCTTGCCCTCCAAGTCCATTGGGGCGTTGGCAAAGGTGGAAGGAAAGAAATCCCATCCTTTCCCTTCCCCACCGATTGTTATCCCCCTTTTTTAGTGATCTTGATCTTATCCCTTCGGGATATGATCTTATTCCTTCTAAGGGGGAATCTTGGTGCGCCTTGACTAGGGGTGTGGGGCCTTGCCCCCACTACCCACGTTCATGTGGGTCCCCCCATGCAGGTGGGCCCCACTCCGGAACCTTCTAGAACCTTCTCGGTACAATACCGAAAAATCCCGAACATTTTCCGGTGGCCAAAATAGGACTTCCCATATATAAATCTTTACCTCCGGACCATTCCGGAACTCCTCGTGACGTCCAGGATCTCATCCGAGACTCCTAACAACCTTCGGGTTACCGCATACTAATATCTCTATAACCCTAGCGTCACCGAACCTTAAGTGTGTAGACCCTACGGGTTCGGGAGACACGCAGACATGACCGAGACGACTCTCCGGTCAATAACCAACAGCGGGATCTGGATACCCATGTTGGCTCCCACATGCTCCTCGATGATCTCATCGGATGAACCACGATGTCGAGGATTCAATCAATCCCGTACGCAATTCCCTTTGTCTGTCGGTACGATACTTGCCCGAGATTCGATCGTCGGTATCTCGATACCTTGTTCAATCTCGTTACCGGCAAGTCTCTTTACTCGTTTCCGTAACACATCATCCCGTGAACAACTCCTTGATCACATTGAGCTCATTATGATGATGTCCTACCGAGTGGGCCCAGAGGTACCTCTCCGTTACATGGAGTGACAAATCCCAGTCTCGATTCGTGCCAACCCAACAGATACTTTCGGAGATACCCGTAGTGCACCTTTATAGCCACCCAGTTACGTTGTGACGTTTGGTGCACCCAAAGCACTCCTACGGTATCCGGGAGTTGCACAATCTCATGGTCTAAGGAAAAGTTACTCGACATTGGAAAAGCTTTAGCAAACGAACTACACGATCTAGTGCTAGGCTTAGGATTGGGTCTTGTCCATCACATCATTCTCCTAATGATGTGATCCCGTTATCAATGACATCCAATGTCCATGGTCAGGAAACCGTAACCATCTATTGATCAACGAGCTAGTCAACTAGAGGCTTACTAGGGACATGTTGTGGTCTATGTATTCACACATGTATTACGATTTCCGGATAACACAATTATAGCATGAATAACAGACAATTATCATGAACAAGGAAATATAATAATAACCATTTTATTATTGCCTCTAGGGCATATTTCCAACAGTCTCCCACTTGCACTAGAGTCAATAATCTAGTTACATTGTGATGAATCGAACACCCATAGAGTACTGGTGTTGATCATGTTTTGCTCGTGAAAGAGGTTTAGTCAACGGATCTGCTACATTCAAATCCGTGTGCACTTTACAAATATCTATGTCTCCATCTTGAACATGTTCACGTATGGAGTTGAAGCGACGCTTGATATGCCTGGTCCTTTTGTGAAACCTGGGCTCCTTGGCAAGGGCAATAGCTCCAGTGTTGTCGCAGAAGAGAGCCATTGGACCCGACGCATTTGGAATGACTCCTAGGTCGGTGATGAACTCCTTCATCCATACTGCTTCGTGTGCTGCCTCCGAGGCTGCTATGTACTCCGCTTCGCATGTAGAACCCGCCACGACGCTTTGCTTGCAACTGCACCAGCTTACCGCTCCACCATTCAAAATATACACGTATCCGGTTTGTGACTTGGAGTCATCCGGATCTGTGTCGAAGCTAGCGTCGACGTAACCCTTTACGACGAGCTCTTCGTCACCTCCATATACGAGAAACATATCCTTAGTCCTTTTCAGGTACTTCAGGATGTTCTTGACCGCTGTCCAGTGTTCCTTGCCGGGATTACTTTGGTACCTACCTACCAAACTTACAGCAAGGTTTACATCAGGTCTGGTACACAGCATGGCATACATAATAGACCCTATGGCTGAGGCATAGGGGATGACACTCATCTCTTCTATATCTTTTGCCGTGGCCGAGCATTGAGCCGAGCTCAATTTCACACCTTGCAATACAGGCAAGAACCCCTTCTTGGACTGATCCATATTGAACTTCTTCAATATCTTATCAAGGTATGTGCTTTGCGAAAGACCTATGAGGCGTCTCGATCTATCTCTATAGATCTTGATGCCTAATATATAAGCAGCTTCTCCAAGGTCCTTCATTTAAAAAACACTTATTCAAGTAGGCCTTTATACTTTCCAAGAATTCTATATCATTTCCCATCAGCAGTATGTCATCCACATATAATATGAGAAATGCTACAGAGCTCCCACTCACTTTCTTGTAAACACAGGCTTCTCCATAAGTCTGTGTGAACCCAAACGCTTTGATCATCTCGTCAAAGCGAATGTTCCAACTCCGAGATGCTTGCACCAGCCCATAGATTGAGCGCTGGAGCTTGCATACCTTGTCAGCATTCTCAGGGTCGACAAAACCTTCCGGTTGTATCATATACAACTCTTCCTTAAGAAAACCATTAAGGAATGCCGTTTTGACGTCCATTTGCCATATCTCATAATCATAGTATGCGGCAATTGCTAACATGATTTTGACGGATTTCAGCTTCGCTACGGGTGAGAAAGTCTCATCGTAGTCAACCCCTTGAACTTGTCGATAACCCTTAGCGACAAGCCGAGCCTTATAGATGGTCACATTACCATCCGCGTCAGTCTTCTTCTTAAAGATCCATTTATTTTCTATGGCTTGCCGATCATCGGGCAAGTCAGTCAAAGTCCATACTTCGTTTTCATACATGGATCCTATCTCGGATTTCATGGCTTCAAGCCATTTGTCGGAATCCGGGCCCGCCATCGCTTCTTCATAGTTCGAAGGTTCACTGTTGTCTAACAACATGATTTCCAGGACAGGATTGCCATACCACTCTGGTGCGGAACGTGTCCTCGTGGACCTTCGAAGTTCAGTGGTAGCTTGATCATGATCATTATCAATAACTTCCTCTCTAACCGGTGTAGGCTCCACAGAAACATTTTCCTGTGCTGCGCTACTCTCCGGTTCGAGGGTCATCTCATCAAGCTCCACTTTCCTCCCACTTACTTCTTTCGAGAGAAACTCTTTCTCTAGAAAGGATCCATTCCTGGCAACAAAGATCTTGCCCTCGGATCTTAGGTAGAAGGTATACCCAATAGTTTCCTTAGGGTATCCTATGAATACGCATTTTTCCGACTTGGGTTCGAGCTTCTCTGGTTGAAGTTTCTTCACATAAGCATCGCATCCCCAAACTTTCAGAAACGACAGCTTAGGTTTCTTCCCAAACCATAATTCATACGGTGTCGTCTCAACGGATTTTGACGGTGCCCTATTTAAAGTGAATGCGGCAGTCTCTAAAGCATAACCCCAAAAGGATAGCGGTAAATCGGTAAGAGACATCATAGATCGCACCATATCCAATAGAGTGCGATTACGACGTGCGGACACACCATTACGCTGAGGTGTTCCAGGCGGCGTGAGTTGTGAAACAATTCCACATTTCCTTAAGTGCGTGCCAAATTCATGACTCAAATATTCTCCTCCACGATCTGATCGTAAGAACTTTATTTTCTTGTCACGTTGATTCTCAACCTCACTCTGAAATTCCTTGAACTTTTCAAAGGTCTCAGACTTGTGCTTCATCAAGTAGACATACCCATATCTACTCAAATCATCGGTGAGGGTGAGAACATAACGATAACCACCACGAGCCTCAACACTCATTGGACCACACACATCAGTATGTATGATCTCCAATAAGTTGGTTGCTCGCTCCATTGTTCCGGAGAACGGAGTCTTGGTCATCTTGCCCAAGAGGCATGGTTCGCATCTGTCAAATGATTCATAATCAAGAGACTCCAAAAGTCCATCTGGATGGAGTTTCTTCATGCGTTTAACACCGATATGACCAAGGCGGCAGTGCCACAAGTATGTGGGACTATCGTTATCAACCTTGCATTTCTTGGCATTCACATTATAAACATGTGTAACATCACGTTCGAGATTCAATAAAAATAAACCATTCACCAGCGGGGCATGACCATAAAACATATCTCTCATATAAATAGAACAACCATTATTCTCAGATTTAAATGAGTAGCCATCTCGCATTAAGCGAGATCCAGATACAATGTTCATGCTCAAAGCTGGTACTAAATAACAATTATTGAGGTTTAAAACTAATCCCGTAGGTAGATGCAGAGGTAGCGTGCCGACGGCGATCACATCGACCTTGGAACCATTCCCGACGCGCATCGTCACCTCGTCCTTTGCCAGTCTACGTTGATTCCGCAGTTCCTGCTTTGAGTTACAAATATGAGCAACCGCACCGGTATCAAATACCCAGGAACTACTACGAGTGCTGGTAAGGTACACATCAATTACATGTATATCATATATACCTTTGGTATTGCCGGCCTTCTTGTCCGCCAAGTACTTGGGGCAGTTTCGCTTCCAGTGACCGTTTCCCTTGCAATAAAAGCACTCAGTCTCAGGCTTGGGTCCATTCTTCGACTTCTTCCCGGCAGCTGGCTTACCGGGCGCGGCAACTCCCTTGCCGTCCTTCTTGAAGTTCTTCTTACCCTTGCCCTTCTTGAACTTAGTGGTTTTATTCACCATCAACACTTGATGTTTCTTTCTGATCTCTGCCTCCGCTGACTTCAGCATCGCATATACCTCAGGAATGGTCTTTTCCATCCCCTGCATGTTGAAGTTCATCACGAAGCTCTTGTAGCTAGGTGGAAGCGACTGAAGGATTCTGTCAACGACCGCGTCATCCGGGAGATTAACTCCCAGCTGAGACAAGCGGCTGTGCAACCCAGACATTTTGAGTATGTGCTCGCTGACAGAACTATTTTCCTCCATCTTACAGCTGTAGAACTTATCGGAGACTTCATATCTCTCGATCCGGGCATGAGCTTGGAAACCCATTTTCAGCTCTTCGAACATCTCATATGCTCCGTGATGCTCAAAACGCTTTTGGAGCCCCGGTTCTAAGCTGAAGAGCATGCCGCACTGAACGAAGGAGTAATCATCGGTGCGTGTCTGCCAAACGTTCAAATCGTCTGGCAGTGCTGGGAGAGCAGGTGGGTCACCTAACGGTGCTTCAAGGACATATGATTTCTTGGCAGCTATGAGGATAATCCTCAGGTTACGGACCCAGTCCGCATAGTTGCTACCATCATCTTTCAGCTTGTTTTTCTCTAGGAACGCGTTGAAGTTGAGGGTAACATTAGCGTTGGCCATTTGATCTACAAGATAGATATGTAACATTTAGACTAAGTTCATGACAATTAAGTTCATCTAATCAAATTATGTAATGAACTCCCACTCAGATAGACATCCCTCTCGTCATCTAAGTGATTACATGATCCGAATCGACTAGGCCGTGTCCGATCATCACGTGAGACGGCCTAGTCATCAACGGTGAACATCCCCATGTTGATCGTATCTTCTATACGACTCATGCTCGACCTTTCGGTCTCTTGTGTTCCGAGGCCATGTCTGTACATGCTAGGCTCGTCAAGTCAACCTAAGTGTATTGCTGTGTAAATCTGGCTTACACCCGTTGTATTCGAACGTTAGAATCTATCACACCCGATCAACACGTAGTGCTTCGAAACAACGAACCTTCGCAACGGTGCACAGTTAGGGGGAACACTTTCTTGAAATTTTATTAAGGGATCATCTTATATATGCTACCGTCGTTCTAAGCAAATAAGATGCAAAAACATGATAAACATCTCATGCAATCAAAATAGTGACATGATATGGCCATTATCACTTTGCTCCTTTTGATCTCCATCTTCGGGGCTCCATGATCATCATCGTCACCGGCATGACACCATGATCTCCATCATCATGATCTCCATCATCGTGTCTTCATGAAGTTGTCTCACCAACTATTACTTCTACTACTACGGCTAACGGTTAGCAATAAAGTAAAGTAATTACATGGCGAATTTCAATGACACGCAGGTCATATAATAAATTAAGACAACACCTATGGCTCCTGCCGGTTGTCATACTCATCGACATGCAAGTCGTGATTCCTATTACAAGAACATGATCATCTCATACATCACATATATCATTCATCACATCCTTTAGCCATATCACATCACAAAGCACTTGCTGCAAAAACAAGTTAGACGTCCTCTAATTGTTGTTGCAAGTTTTTACGTGGCTGCTATAGGTTTCTAGCAAGAACGTTTCTTACCTACGCCAAAACCACAACGTGATATGCCAATTTCTATTTACCCTTCATAAGGACCCTGTTCATCGAATCCGATCCGACTAAAGTGGGAGAGACAGACACCCGCTAGCCACCTTATGCAACTAGTGCATGTCAGTCGGTGGAACCTGTCTCACGTAAGCGTACGTGTAAGGTCGGTCCGGGCCGCTTCATCCCACAGTGCCGCCGAATCAAGATAAGACTAGTAACGGCAAGAAGATTGACAAATCGACGCCCACAACTACTTTGTGTTCTACTCGTGCAAGATACTACGCATAAACCTGGCTTTGATACCACTGTTGGGGAACGTAGCAGAATTTTAAAATTTTCTACGCATCACCAAGATCAATCTATGGAGTCATCTAGCAACGAGTGAGAGGGGAGTGTATCTACATACCCTTGTAGATCGCGAGCGGAAGCGTTCGAGAGAACGGGGTTGATGGAGTCGTACTCGTCGTGATCCAAATCACCGATGACCGAGCGTCGAACGGACGGCACCTCCGCGTTCAACACACGTACGGAGCAGAGACGTCTCCTCCTTCTTGATCCAGCAAGGGGGGAGGAGAGGTTGATGGAGATCCAGCAGCACGACGGTGTGGTGGTGGAAGCAGCGGGATTTCAGCAGGGCTTCGCCAAGCGCTACTGGAGGAGGAAGAGGTGTCACGGGAGGGAGAGGGAGGCGCCAGGGGCTGAGCTGTTTCTCCCGTGCACCTCCCCACTATATATAGGGGTGGAGGGGGCTGGTTTCTTGCCCTCCAAGTCCATTGGGGCGTTGGCAAAGGTGGAAGGAAAGAAATCCCATCCTTTCCCTTCCCCACCGATTGTTATCCCCCCTTTTTAGGGATCTTGATCTTATCCCTTCGGGATATGATCTTATTCCTTCTAAGGGGGAATCTTGGTGCGCCTTGACTAGGGGTGTGGGGCCTTGCCCCCACTACCCACGTTCATGTGGGTCCCCCCATGCAGGTGGGCCCCACTCCGGAACCTTCTAGAACCTTCTCGGTACAATACCGAAAAATCCCGAACATTTTCCGGTGGCCAAAATAGGACTTCCCATATATAAATCTTTACCTCCGGACCATTCCGGAACTCCTCGTGACGTCCAGGATCTCATCCGAGACTCCGAACACCCTTCGGGTTACCGCATACTAATATCTCTATAACCCTAGCGTCACCGAACCTTAAGTGTGTAGACCCTACGGGTTCGGGAGACACGCAGACATGACCGAGACGACTCTCCGGTCAATAACCAACAGCGGGATCTGGATACCCATGTTGGCTCCCACATGCTCCTCGATGATCTCATCGGATGAACCACGATGTCGAGGATTCAATCAATCCCGTACGCAATTCCCTTTGTCTATCGGTACGATACTTGCCCGAGATTCGATCGTCGGTATCTCGATACCTTGTTCAATCTCGTTACCGGCAAGTCTCTTTACTCGTTTCCGTAACACATCATCCCGTGAACAACTCCTTGATCACATTGAGCTCATTATGATGATGTCCTAACGAGTGGGCCCAGAGGTACCTCTCCGTTACATGGAGTGACAAATCCCAGTCTCGATTCGTGCCAACCCAACAGATACTTTCGGAGATACCCGTAGTGCACCTTTATAGCCACCCAGTTACGTTGTGACGTTTGGTGCACCCAAAGCACTCCTACGGTATCCGGGAGTTGCACAATCTCATGGTCTAAGGAAAAGTTACTTGACATTGGAAAAGCTTTAGCAAACGAACTACACGATCTAGTGCTAGGCTTAGGATTGGGTCTTGTCCATCACATCATTCTCCTAATGATGTGATCCCGTTATCAATGACATCCAATGTCCATGGTCAGGAAACCGTAACCATCTATTGATCAACGAGCTAGTCAACTAGAGGCTTACTAGGGACATGTTGTGGTCTATGTATTCACACATGTATTACGATTTCCGGATAACACAATTATAGCATGAATAACAGACAATTATCATGAACAAGGAAATATAATAATAACCATTTTATTATTGCCTCTAGGGCATATTTCCAACACATCTCTGATAGGTAAACCGAATCAATGAGGGACTTCTACATGTGTTCTCCTACAATTCTCACTAACACATTAGTCCCTCAACCATATTTGTCGTCAATACTCCAAAACCAACTAGGGGTGGCACTAGATGCACTTACATAGATCATGCGTGATGCCAAGAGTATCAAGATAAGTGTCGAGGCCAGTGTTCTTTAATTCAGTGCCATTGTCACTCCTGATGTTCTTGATCTTGGTGCCATAGTTGGTCATGGCACGATTTGCAAATCGTCTGAAGACATCCTGCACTTCAGTCTTATAGAGTATTATGTGCACCCAAGTATATCTAGAGTAATCATCAACAATCACGAAACCATAGAGATGTGCAGTAATAGTAAGGGTAGAGTAGTGAGTAGGGCCAAATAAGTCCATGTGTAGTAGCTCAAAGGGACGAGAGGTCGTCATGATTATCGTAGAGGGATGTTTTGCCCTAGTCATCTTCCCAGCTTTGCAAGCACCACATAGATGGTCCTTCTTGAACTTGACTCCCTCGATGTCAATGATATGCTTCTTCTTCACGAGAGTGTGCAAGTTCCTCATGCATGCCTGTCCTAGCCTTCGATGCCAAAGCCAGCACTCTGAAGCTTTTGCTCGAAGACATACAACAAGTTGTGGTCCTGCGAAGAAATCTACCATATACAGATCACCTCTTCGATAACCTTCGAAGACTTAAGATTTGTCAGTATCCATTAGCACAAGACATCGATATTTTCCAAATATCACAATCATGTCAAGATCACAAAGCATTGAAAGAGACATGAGGTTGTATCCAAGGGATTCAACAAGCATCACTTTATCCATGTGTTAATCCTTTGAGATAGCAACCCTACCTAGACCCAATATCTTGCTTTTACCAGTGTCAGCAAATGTGATGTGGATTTTGTAGATGGTCGAAGAGTAGAATCCATAAGAAGACTTTGATAACCATTCATGTGGTTAGTGCATCCACTATCCATGATCCATTCAGTAGCTTTCAGAGGTGTACCCTATAGTGCAGTTAGTATGATAGGCTTCACCAAGAGTATTGTGAAGAACAAACATGTATCGATAGAGTCGTTCATCATAGGTAGGCATAGTTGAGGATATGGTAGGACGATCATCAAGAAAACCATGGGTGAAATAAATGGTAAAACCATTTTCACATTTTATCTTGCACCCAACAAGATTATTCAGGTCCTCAGCATTGTCTTCATAAGTCAATGATATTCGGCTGGAGACCTGACCCTGCAAGAGAAGTTAATTCTTCTTAACCACCCACATCTTGAGGGGTGGCATAGAAGCAATGAGTCTAAGTCAGCACCTGAGAATTTTGGCTTTGAAGCCTTAGCAAATAGTTTTGTAGGAGGTGAATAGTACTCAAATGAAAAAGCAGAAAAGTTCTTCGATTTGTGAACATAACGGTTCGAAGATACATGCTCATATTCATGAGCCTGATGATAGTTTCCCTGCAAACTTTGGCGTTAGGGTGACCATATGAGGTCCTTGGTCTATATGAGGCCTTTGGACCATATGAAGCCTTTGGTCTGGGATTTGTCTTCTTCCCTGGTGGTGGCATGATGACATTCACGGGAAGCTTCTCAAGACGACTTTTAGGAACCCAGATCTTCTTCATAGGTGACACATTCCTGTAGTTAGTTCCAATAAACCTGGCAAACACTTCACCGTTTTGGTTGTTGAACAGTTTATAGTTTGAGTCAAAGGACTCATCAATGATGATAGGATTATAGCAAGTGAAACCAGATAAGGTGGATGGATCCACTGAAGGGCCTTTTGCAGCAACCCATGTGGTTTTGGGATACTGTTCAGGCTTCTAGTAGGACCCATCAACATTCATGTCCCTCTCGAAACCAACACCCTCTTTTCTAGGGTTTCGGTTTAGAATCTGCTTCTTGAGGACATCACATAGAGTCTGATGCTCTTTGAGGCTTTTGTACATGCCTGTTCGAAGCAATGTCTTCAACCTGGCATTCTCATCAGCAATAGTAGTGGTATCCTCAGAAGAGGGGTTAGTCACCACATCAGAAGTTGAAGATATTGCAACTTTAGAAGCATTTGAACATTCAGCAGTAGAGATAGCATTATCATGCTCAAGACATTTTAAGCAAGGTGGCACAAACTCTTCCTAAGCGGAACTGATCTTTTGAGCGAGTAGTGAATTGTTTTCGTTTTGAAGATCTTCATGAGATGCTCTCAGTTCCTCTAGATCTTGCTTCCTTTGAAGATAATCATAGGAAAGCTTCTCATGATCAGTTGAGATGGT
Source organism: Thinopyrum elongatum (assembly GCA_011799875.1). NCBI lineage: Eukaryota > Viridiplantae > Streptophyta > Magnoliopsida > Poales > Poaceae > Thinopyrum > Thinopyrum elongatum. The sequence continues at coordinate 179,487,492 of CM022299.1, read as the reverse complement.
TTCATGATGACTTGCAAGATCCACATACTATTCAAAGATTTTTTATGTCTTTGATTAAGGACTGAATTTGATTCATTTCATCGTCCAACAGGCCATCGCTTTTTTCTAACAGTTTTTGAATCTTTTCCATAGCAGTCTGTTGCTCAGTTGCAATTCTAGCAAGTGTTTTATAGCTGGGTTTGGATTCACATTCAGATTCATCCTCACTAGAGGTCTGAAAGTAAGCATCGCGTGAGTTTACCTTAGAACCTCTTGCCATGACGCAATAGGTAGGTGCAGAGTTGTTGTCATCATTGGCTTCAGCCTCGATGACGTGACCATTGTCTTCAGTGTCAAAGATTGACTTGGCGACGAATGCTGAAGCTAGAGCAAGGCTTGCCACACCTGAATCAGACTCCTCTTCCAACTCCACCTCCGCCTCCTCAGAAGCATACTCCTCCTCTGAATCCATCTCCTTGCCAATGAAAGCACGAGCCTTGCCAGATGAACTCTTTTTGTGAGATGAAGACTTTGAAGATTTCTTCTTCTTATCGTCAGAGTTATATTCCTTGCTCTTCTTCTTTTTCTTGGCTTCCTTTTCCCACTGAGGACATTCAGATATGTAATGGCTTGGTTTCTTGCATTTGTGACAGGTTTTCTTCTTGTAGTCATGAGTGGAAGCCTCGACTTTCTTGGAGCTGGATTTTGAAGATTTTTCGAAGCGATTCTTCTTGGAGAACTTTTGGAATTTTCTCACAAGCATTGCTAGCTCTTTGCCAATATCTTTAGGGTCATTAGAATTGCAGTCTGAATCTTCAGATAAGGAAAAAACCTTTGCCTTCAAAGCACGGGATTGGCCATAGTTGGGACCATAGATATCTCTCTTCTTAGATAGCTAGAATTCATGTGTATTGAGCCTCTCAAGTATGTTAGATGGGTCGAGATCCTTGAAGTCGGGACGTTCTTTGATCATCAAGCAAAGGGTGTCAAATGAGCTGTCAAGAGATCTCAGTAGCTTCTTCACGACTTCATGCTTGGTGATTTCGGTGGCTCCAAGTGCGCGAAGCTCATTTGTGATATCAGTGAGGCGATCAAAGGTGTGTTGGACATTTTCATTGTCAAGCCTCTTGAATCGGTTGAAGAGATTGCGGAGCACGTCGATTCTTGAGTGTCTCTGTGTTGAGACACCTTCATTGACCTTGGACAACCTGTCCCAGACTAGCTTCGCAGATTCCAGAGCACTCACACAGCCATAATGTCCTTTGGTCAGATGACCATAGATGATGTTCTTGGCGGTTCAGTCCAGTTGCACGAATCTCTTCATGTCAGCAGCAGTGACACCTTCACTGACTTTGGAAACTCTAGTCTTGACGACATACTGGAGGTCGTTGTCAATGGCTTCAAGATGCATGCGCATCTTATTCTTCCAGTAGGGGTAATCAGTGCCGTCAAAGACGGGGCACGCAGAGGAGACCTTGTTTATCCCTGCAGTCGACATAGCTAAAACTCCAGGTGGTTAAACTGAATCACACAGAACAAGGGAGCACCTTGCTCTGATACCAATTGGCGGTGCTAGTTATCGACTAGAGGGGGAGTGAATAGGCAATTTTTATGAAAGTCTTGAAGACAGGCGATGTCTTCGAATACATGCAACCAAATAACACCTACATAGTATGTAGCGGAAGATAAACTACACTAGCCATGCCATAGTCAAAGAAATAGTACAGAATAAGCACGAAGACAACTAGCAGCTAGGTAGATTGGATCGAAATAGGAAGATAGTATGAAGCCAAATATGCGATCAGGGAGAATGTCTTCACACAATGAAGTCAAACAGAGCAGGCAAGCAATGACTTCACGAGACTGAACTGTAAGTAAAGGAGTGAGAAGATAGAACCAGTTGCTTGGCAAAGACAAGGATTTGGTAGACCAGTTCCAGTTTCTTTGACAACTGTACGTCTGGTTAGGAAGGCTGAGATGAACTCAGAAGACCACGTCTTCACCTTATTTCCTTTGAGCTAAGGTCACTTAGTGCTCGCCCAATCACTCTGGTAAGTCCTCAAGGTAGACTTCCAAACCTTCACAGACTTTGTTCATTGGCGATCCACAATGACTCTTGGATCCTCAGAATGAGGCGCCTAGCCGATTGGAAGATCACAGTCTTCAAGTGTAATAAGTCTTTAGATCATGCAGACAGAAAGACTTCAGTGATACCAAACACTCTTTGGGCTCTGGGTATTTTGGGTTTTTTGTCCTCGCAAGGATTCTCTCTCAAAGGCTTCGGAGGTGGGTTGCTCTCAAACGACAAAAGCCGTGCACTAACTCTGAGCAGCCACCAATTTATGGTGTAGGGGATGGGCTACTTATAGCCAGGAGTCAACCCGACATGATATGTCTGAAATGACCCTGGGTCACTAAGGAACTGACACATGTCCAATGGTCAGATTTCAAACACACGCGACAGCTTAACTTGGGCTACAAGTAAAGCTGACTTATCCAACTCAGGATAAGATTTTCTCCCATTTGTCTTCGCTCGAAGACATAGGATTTGGGTTGAGCATCACATTAGTTTTCTGACTTCATTCACTTGGACCCCACTTGACAGTTCGGTGGTTCCCATGACTCAAGAAAGAAGAAAATGAAACTATGAAACAACTATGTCTTCGCGCTCCATAGTCTTCAAATGAATATCTTCACGTGTCATTATCTTCAACACAATGTCTTCGCGAACCACCATTGTGTTCAATGTCTTCATACATTTTTAGGGGTCATCTTCGATGGGTAAACCGAATCAATAGGGACTTCTACCTGTGTTCTCCTGTGAATCTCAAAAACACATTAGTCGCTCAACCATGTTTGTCGTCAATACTCCAAAACCAACTAGGGGTGACACTAGATGCACTTACAATATCATTGAAGCTATATATAGTTTATGAACATCAACATAAAAATAAAAATTTGTACCAGCATTTTGTGCACATAGTTGGTCTTGTTCAATGTGTGCACCAGTGGTAGACTTAATCCCATCCCATATCCAGCATTCATATGTTGTGCTATGTCTGTCAGATTATCAACAAATTTTATGACATGCTTCAAATCTTTCCGGTGAAATTTGGTACGCTGAGTAACATACAAATCGTTAACTATGCATCCGACATATCCTGCTTATAAGGTGGAAAGGGATTATTTAGTTAGAACATGGCAGAAGAATAATGGGCAAAAATTGGTAAAAAGAATTTGTTACTGGCTAGGAACAGAGTCCGAAAATGAAATCCAATTGGTTGCTTAAATAGTGATCAGCTAGTTAGAGCAAATACCCCGATTTTTCTAAGTAATATGCCAACATGGAGAAAGTTGAAAGAACACGAACCACGATCAGACTGATATCGGCTGATGACGTTGGGGAAGTAAAAATCCATGTTACATTGGTATAGCGAGGTGCTTGATACGTATCCAATGTATCTATAATTTATGAAGTATTAATGCCATGTTTATAACAATTTTATATGGTTTTAGTATGATTTGCATGGAACTAACCCGAACTGACGCTGTTTTCAGCAGAACTACCGTGGTGTTGTTTTTTGAGCAGAAATGGAAGTTCTCCAAATGAGCTGAAACTTTTTGACGATTTTTTTGGAACAAAAGAGACCCCCGAAGCTTCATGGAAGGACCAAAAGGTGAAGGAGTAGGGCACAAGACACTAGGGCGCGCCAGGAGGCCCAGGCGCGCCCCGGTGGGTTGTGCTCACCTCGAGGCCCATCTTTGCGTGAAACCAACGCCAAAAATTCCTATAAATAGAGAAACCATCGGGGGTAACCCTAGATCAGAAGTTTCGCCACCATAATCCTCTGTAGCCACGAAAAACCAATCTACACCCTGTTCCGGCACCCTTCGGAGGGGGAGATCATTACCGGAGGCCATCTTCATCATCCCTATGGCCACCATGATGAGGAGGGAGTAGTCCACCCTCGGGGCTGAGGGTTTGTACTAGTAGCTATGTGTTTAATCTCTCTCTCTCTCTCGTGTTCTTGAGATGGCACGATCTTGATGTATCGCGGGCTTTGTTAATATAGTTAGATCATATTGTGTTTTCCCCTCTCTATCTTGTTGTGATGAATTGTGTTTTCCCTTTAAGATTTCGTTTTTATCGGATTGAATACTTTTATGGATTTGAGAGCACTTGATATATGTCTTGCATATGAATACCCGTGGTGACAATGGGGTATTATATTGATTCACTTGAGATATGTTTTGGCACTCAACTCGCGGATTCCCGAAGTGACATTGGGGTAATCTATGCATAGGGGTTGATGCACGTTCTCGTCTTTTGTTTCTCTAGTAGAAATCTTGGGGCACTCTTTGAGGTTCTTTGTGTTGGATTGAGTATTATGAATTTGAATTTGCTTCGGTGTTATTTTAGTACGAACTCCTGATAGATCGATTGGAAAGAATAACTTGGTGTTATTTTAGTACGAACTCTTGATAGATCGATCGGAAAGAATAACTTGGTGTTATTTTAGTACGAACTCTTGGATAGATCGATCGGAAAGAATAGCTACAAACAATTTCTTCTTATGTTCTCCGCTAGATAAGAACTTTGGTGTGATTCTTCATCGCACTTTGAGGGATGGTTATATGATCCAATTAGATTAGCATTGTCGAGAGATTGCATTAGCGAAAGTACGGACCCTAGGCCTCACTTTCAAGCATTGCAATACCGTTTGTGCTCCGTTTTATCAATTGCTACCTTGCTGTGTTTTATTGTTCCTATTACAAAAATCAATATCTACTATCATTACTACGCGTGTATCACCATCTCTTCGCCGAACTAGTGCACCTATACAAATTACCATTGTATTTGGTGTGTTGGGGACACAAGAGACCTTTTATTATTTGGTTGCAGGGTTGTTTGAGAGAGACCATCTTCATCCTACTCCTCCCACGGATTGATAAACCTTAGGTCATTCTCTTGAGGGAAATTTTCTACTGTCCTACAAAACTCTACGCTTGGAGGCCTAACACGAGTCTACAAGAACAAGTTGTGTAGTAGACATCAAGCTCTTTTCTGGCACCGTTGCCGGGGAGGTGAGTGCTTGAAGGTATATCTTTAGATCTTGCAATTGAATATTTTAGTTTCTTGTTTTATCACTAGTTTGGTTTATAAAAGAAAACTACAAAAAAATGGAATTGAGGTTGCATCATATTATTTATCTTTATAATGTCTTTCGTGAAAATGGTGGAAAGGAAAATTGTCTCAATTGATAGAAGAAGAATTCAATAAAACGTTTGGCATAATTGATGAGCATGATTGCAATGTTGCTAGTATGAATTCTTTGAATATCCATGATGTTAATGATATGCAAAGCCATAAGCTTGGGGATGCTATTTTTGATGAAGATGATATTTTTAGTCCCCCAAGTTTTGATGAGAATATTTGTTATGATGATTGCATGTCTCCTATTTATGACGATTATATTGATGAAAGTGGATTTGGAGAGGTCATGACTTTATTTAATGATGAATCCACTATTCTGGAAGAGGTTCCAATTGATTATGAAAACAAAGTTCCTATCTATGATGATTATGGTGATGACATGTATGCTACAAAGAATTATGATAACCATGAAACTTGTCATCATGATTTTAATTTTCAATCTCATGATAGTTATTTTGTTGAGTTTGCTCCCACTACTATTCATGAGAATAAATTTGCTTATGTGGAGAGTAGTAAAATTTCTATTCTTATGAATCATGAAAAGAATGCTTTATGTGATAGCTATATTGTTGAATTCATTCATGATGCTACTGAAAATTATTATGAGAGAGGAATATATGCTTCTACATATTTCAATAATATCAAGTTTCCTCTCTTTATGTTGAAAGTCTTGAAGTTTTGCTTGTTTTACCTTCCTATGCTAGTTGATTCTTGTTTCCATAAATTGTTTGCTCACAAAATCTCTATGCATAGGAAGTGGGTTAGACATAAATGTGCTAGTCATATGCTTCATGATGCTCTCTTTGTGTTTCAATTCTTACTTTTATTCGAGCATCATTGAAACCATCATGCCTAGCTAAAAAGGCATTAAAGAGAAGCGCTTGTTGGGAGAAAACCCAACAGTCACCCCTACTGTTTTTGAGTGTTCACATGATTAATATACTGTATTGATCTTGTTTTATAGCTTTTGTTTCAATAAAGTGCCAAGTAAAGCCTTTGGGATAGTGTGGATGATAGTTGACTTGATTCTGTGCAAAAACAGAAACTTTTGCGTCAAGTGCAGAAATTCCTGTATTTTACTGGAAAATGGAAAAATTCTGAATTTTTTAAAGTTGATGGGTATACAAATTTTCTACGTTTTCCAAATTTTTTAGAATTTCTGAAGTTATATAAGTATGAACTTAATTCAGATCTTTACGTACTATTCTAGTTTTGACAGATTCTGTTTCCAATGCATAGTTTGCTTGTTTCATGGTTTTGATGGCTTATATTGGTCATTATAAGTTGTAGAAATTGTAGGGTATAGTAGGAATTGTGTGAGAACAATTATGAATCTTTTCTTTGACAGTACCAAAGTGAATGATTTGTCTTTATCATACTAACCCATCTCACGAAGTTCCGTTAAGTTTTGTGTGATTGAAGTTTTCAAGTTTTGGGTGAGATATCGATATGAGGAGAATAAGGAGTGACAAGACCCTAAGCTTGGGGATGCCCAAGGCACCCCCAAGGCAATATTCAAGGAAGATCCAAGCAACTAAGCTTGGGCATGCCCCGGAAGGCATCCCCTCTTTCGTCTTCAACATTATCGGTAACCTCACTTGGAGCTATATTTTCATTCGTCACATGTTATGAGTTTTGCTTGGAGAGTCATTTTATTTTATTAGTATTTGCTTGCTGTTATTTATAATAATGTTTTTCATCTTTTATTTCAATAAAAATGTCAAGTATAACCTTTGCCATGCTTATTTTGCAAGTATATGAGTTGCTGTTTCAAAACAGAAAGTTTATTGCTGTTGCAAAACTTCTCCAGAAAAGTAAGAATGCGATAAAATGTTGAAACTTTTTTCACAATAATCTCTGATAAAGTTTCTACAGTGTGGTAAATTTTCAGAATTTTTGGAGTTAGGGAAGTATGAGTACAATTGCACTCTTTACAGACTGTCCTGTTTAGACAGATTGCTGTTATGTTCGCATTGTTTGCATATGTTTGCTTGTTTAATGATTCTATCTGAGGATTGGAGTATTAAATATGCAGAGGTATTTAGTATGCAATGTTGAATAATAATTTTAGTGATTTTCTACAGTAGAGAATGATTAGATTTTTGCATTGATTTATACTAACTTATCTCACGAGTTCTTGTTGAGTTTTGTGTGGATGAAGTTTTTAAGATTTAGGAAACCGTGATATAAAAGGAATTAAGGAGACACAAAAGCTCAAGCTTGGGGATGCCCAAGGCATCCCAAGTTAATAATCCAAGAAGTCTCAAGCATCTAAGCTTGGGGATGCCCCGGTAGGCATCCCACCTTTCTTCATTTCCAATTATCAGTTAGCCTCGGTTGAGCCTGAGTTTTTGCTTCTTCACATGATGTGTGCTATTCTTAGAATGTCATTTTATTTTATTTGCTTGCTGTTTTAATAAAATACTTAGATCTGAAAGTTTTCAAATAAGAAAGAGTCCTCACTTAGCTACCCCTTTACTCAACTACTCGCTTGTTCTTCACTTATATCTTTTTGGAGTAGTTTGTTATTTACTCTTGTGCTTCACTTATATACTATGAGTAAATTGTTGAATGAATTGAATATCATGAAGTTGAAATTATATATCCATATCATGCCTAGTAGTGGCTTCACATTGGGTTTATAAAGTGAAATCTTTTGAAGCTTGACAATCACAATATTGGTCATACAAGCAATTCATGAATGATTAGTACAAGGAAGAGAACTTTCACATGCAAATATATTATCTTGGACATCTTCTATGATTGTGAATACCCATTAATTATTTTCAAACTTGAGCAGATTAGTTGAAGTTGGACAAGGAAGACAACGTAATGAGTTATGTTTGGGTATATTGCATAGAAGTTATATTGTCATGGATCCTCCAACATGTGGTGTTTGCCTAGGATCTTTTGCTAGCCAAAAATTTGTACTAAGTAGAGATACTACTTGTGCATCCAAAAACCCTTAAACCCAGTTTCTTGCCATGAGTGTCCACCATACCTACCTATGGATTGAATAAGATCCTTCAAGTAAGTTGTCATCGGTGCATAAAGTAATAAAAATTGCTCCTAAATATGTTTGATCTTTTATTGTAAGGGAAAATTAAGCATTGTACGAACTTGTGATGTCAAAGTAATAAAAGCGACAGACTGCATAATAAAGGTTGCTATCATAAGGGGCAATATAATGTGACATTCCTTTGCATTAAGAGCTTGGATATCCAAATAAAAAGCGCATGACAACCTCTGCTTCCCTCTGCGAAGGGCCTATCTTTTACTTTTCAGTATTTACTTTTATGCAAAGAGTCAATAGTATGAATTCTCATTTCAACCTCAACTATTCTTTAGTTGGCAAGCATCATGTGGTGGGGAAAGATGTAGGCACATGTGACCAGTCAAATATATTTGATTATGAATTATTATTGTTGACAATTATCACTATGATAAATGAGTTGGGAGGCAAAATATTAAGCCCCTATCTTTCTCTGTGTTCGATGGATGCCATTTGTTCTAAGAATATGCTTTGAGTACTAGCAATCATGGAAGACTATATGATGATTGAGTATTTGGAGCTCTTACTTAGAATCTGTTGAATAAGTTGAATTGCAATTGTTTGGTGACTAAGAATATAGGTTGTTGAGTTTCAAGAGAATCATTGTTTGAACCTTAACATTTGAATTGGTTGCTATTTTAACATGAAAAGTTTTACGAGAAAGAATTGCTGTTATATTGTTAGGAAAAGTGATTGAAATTATCATTGATCAAACTTATGCACTTTGCTAGCATTCACACTTCAGAAATTATTTCTTTTATCATTTACCTACTCGAGGACGAGCAGGAATTAAGCTTGGGGATGCTGATACGTCTCCAACATATCTATAATTTATGAAGTATTCATGCCATGTTTACAACAATTTTATATGGTTTTGGTATGATTTGCATGGAACTAACCCGGACTGACGCTATTTTTAGCAGAACTACCGTGGTGTTGTTTTTTGTGCAGAAATGGAAGTTCTCCAAATGAGCTGAAACTTCTTGACGATTTTTTTTGGAACAAAAGAGACCCCCGAAGCTTCGTGGAAGGACCAGAAGGTGAAGGAGTAGGGCACAAGACACTGGGGCGTGCCAGGAGGCCCAGGCGCGCCTCGGTAGGTTGTGCTCACCTCGAGGCCCATCTTAGCATGAAACCAACGCCAAAAATTCCAATAAATAGAGAAACCATCGGGGGTAACCCTAGATCAGAAGTTTCGCCGCCGCAAGCCACTGTAGCCACGAAAAACCAATCTAGACCCCGTTCCGGCACCCTGCCGGAGGGGAAGATCATCACCGGAGGCCATCTTCATCATCCCTATGGCCACCATGATGAGGAGGGAGTAGTCCACCCTCGGGGCTGAGGGTTTGTACCAGTAGCTATGTGTTTAATCTCTCTCTCTCTCTCTCTCTCTCTCTCTCGTGTTCTTGAGATGGCACGATCTTGATGTATTGCGGGCTTTGTTAATATAGTTGGATCATATGGTGTTTTCCCCTCTCTGTCTTTGAGATTTCGTTTTTCTTGGATTGAATACTTTTATGGATTTGAGAGCACTTGATATATGTTTTGCATATGAATACCCGTGATGAAAATGGTGTATTATATTGATTCACTTGAGATATATTTTGGCACTCAACTCGCGGATTCCCGAGGTGACATTGGGGTAATCTATGCATAGGGGTTGATGCACGTTCTCGTCTTTTGTTTCTCTGGTAGAAATCTTGGGGCACTCTTTGAGGTTCTTTGTGTTGGATTGAGTATTATGACTTTGAATTTGTGTTGGTGTTATTTTAGTACGAACTCTTGATAGATCGATTGGAAAGAATAACTTGGTGTTATTTTAGTACGAACTCTTGATAGATCGATCGGAAAGAATAACTTGGTGTTATTTTAGTACGAACTCTTGGATAGATCGATCAGAAAGAATAGCTACAAACAATTTCTTCTTATGTTCTCCGCTAGATAACAACTTTGGAGTGATTCTTCATCGCACTTTGAGGGATGGTTATATGATCCAATTAGATTAGCATTGTTGAGAGATTGCACTAGCGAAAGTACGGACCCTAGGCCTCATTTTCAAGCATTGCAATACCGTTTGTGCTCTGTTTTATCAATTGCTACCTTGCTGTTTTTTTATTGTTCCTATTACAAAAATCAATATCTACTATCATTACTACACTTGTATCACCATCTCTTCTCCGAACTAGTGCACCTATACAAATTACCATTGTATTTGGTGTGTTGGGGACACAAGAGACTTTTTATTATTTGGTTGCAGGGTTGTTTGAGAGAGACCATCTTCATCCTACGCCTCCCACGGATTGATAAACCTTAGGTCATCCACTTGAGGGAAATTTGCTACTGTCCTACAAAACTCTGCGCTTGGAGGCCCAACACGAGTCTACAAGAACAAGTTGTGTAGTAGACATCAGTGCTATACAAACAGTTTTTAAGCCCTTTCCGCGATGGCATTTTGAACCGTCGCCAAATGAGTGTGGGCGATAGGGGGGTCCTTCCCACACGACCCAGAAACCGTCGGGGATAGGGAGGCATGATGCATACAATTGTCTCTATAAAACTGTTTCTGATGTCTCGAATATCCCAAACGCTCCATCCTTGCTACTCGTGTGTGCTGGCATTACCATCGCAGTCGGTATTCTGTGATGCTATGTTTACAATGCACGGCCCATCACAAACAGTTCATGATTATAGAACGTGTATGATAAGCAGACAATCATACACATTCACTTTTCCTGAACCATATGCAATAACTAATTAAGAAGATTCGCTAATCATTGTACAAGTGTCGGATAGGATTACGAAACGTCAGACCGTCGTAACAACGTCGTACATGATAACTATCGCACACGCTATTCAGTGGTGCAACATTTACGATGCGTACCACATCAGAAACAGTTCATGCTTGCAAATCGTGTACGATAGGGCAACTATCACAAACATTTAGTTTGCCCGCACTGTTTGTGATATTCTTTGACATCACACATGCTTTGCAAACGACAACTGTGTGCATGCTCACACACGTTTCCTCTCTGTGAACCGTGTCAGATTATGGTCTATATCACAAATGTTTGTGTTTTACCTACCGTGTGCGCCGTAATGACCTGTAGAGCGTAATTTCACCGTAATTTTATTGCTGCTATTTAAAATTGTACCGGATTTGAATTTGAAAGTATGTTATAGCTTTATTCAAATCCATCTGGTTCAAACAACCAATGCATTATTTGATTCACAGGTACATATGTTCAAGAATTACATAAGCACCAAATAAAGAATGATGAATGATGACCCACAAGTATAGGGGATCAATTGTACTCCTTTCGATAAGTAAGGGTGTCGAACCCAACGAGGAGCAGAAGGAAATGACAAGTGGTTTTCAGCAAGGTATTTTCTGCAAGCACTGAAACAGTCGGTAACAAGTAGTTTGATAGCAAGATAATTTGTAACGGACAAGTAACGGTAATGGTAAATAAAATGCAGCAAGGTAGCCCAATCCTTTTGTGGCAAAGGACATGCCAAAACGGTCTCTTATAATAAGCAAAGCGTTCTTGAGGGTACACGGGAATTTCATCATATCCCTTTCATCATGTTGGTTTGATTCGTGTTCGCTACTTTGATAATTTCATATGTGGGTGGACCGGTGCTTAGGTGCTGTTCTTACTTGAACAAACCTCCTACTTATGATTAACTCCCTCACAAGCATCTGCAACTACGAGAAAGGTATTAAGATAAAATCTAACCATAGCATTAAACTTTTGGATCCAAATCGTTCCCTTACGAAGTAGCGCATAAACTAGGGTTTAAGCTTCTGTCGCATTAGCAACCCATCATCTAATAACTACTCCACAATGCATTCCCTTAGGCCCAAAGATGGTGAAGTGCCATGTAGTCGACGTTCACATGACACCACTAAGGGAATCACAACATACATATCATCAAAATATCGAACACATATCAAGTTCACATGATTACTTGCAACATGACTTCTCTCGCGACCTCAAGAACAAAAGTAACTACTCACAAATGAAAATTATGATCAAGATCAGAGGGGTATTAAATAGCATAATGGATCTGAACATATAATCTTCCACCAAATAAACCATATAGTAATCAACTACAAGATGTAATCAACACTACTAGTCACCCACAGGTACCAATCTGAGGTTCCGGTACAGAGATTGAACACAAGAGATGAATTAGGGTTTGAGAGGAGATGGTGTTGTTGAAGATGTTGATGAAGATTGCCCTCCCAAAGATAGGAGAGTTGTTGGTGATGACGATGACGATGATTTCCCCCTCCGGGAGGGAAGTTTCCCCAGCGGAATCGCTCCGCCGGAGGGCAAAAGTGCTCCTGTCCAAGTTCCGCCTCGAAACGGCGGCACTTCATCCCAAAAGGCCCCCTCTGATTTTTTTCTAGGTAAAAATGACCTATATACCAGAAGATGGGCACCGGAGGTGGGCCGAGGAGGGCACAACCCAGCAGGGCGAGCCTGGGGGCCCAGGCGCACCCTGGTGTCTTGTGCTCACCAGGGTGGCCCCCTCCGGTAGTTATTTGCTACAATATTTTTTATATATTGCAAAACAATTCTCCGTAAATTTTCAGCTCATTTGGAGATGTGCAGAATTGGTAACTCTGACGTAGCTTTTTCAGGTCCAGAATTCCAGCTGCCGGCATTCTCCCTCGTTGTGTAAACCTTGCATATTATGAGAGAAAAGGCATTAGAATTACTCCAAAAAGCATTATTATGTATAAAAACATTATAAATAATAGTAGGAAAACATAATGCAAAATGGACGTATCTACTCCCCCAAGCTTAGACCTCGCTTGTGCTCAAACGAAAAATCAAAATCGAAAAACATGCCCACATGCTTAAAGAGAGAGGTGTCGATAAAAAAAAATACGGACATAGAAGCATCATGCTTATTATTATAACAGCAAAGAATTTTAACATAATACTTTATCACACACTTTTATCACATAACTTCTCATGAACAAGTAACAATTCATCACAACATTGAAGTATAAAGCATAAACCTTATTGAAAACCAACAAACTATGTTCTCAGTCAACTTTGCAACTACAATTCATCATATTTTCAGGGTCACGTATCGGAGCCTTTAGGCAAGTCCACATACTCAACCATCATTTAACCTTCTATGATTGCTAACACTCATAGCATACCATGAGCAAAAAGTTTCAAGCGGACACATAGAAAGATAGGTGCTTATAGTTTCGCCTCCCAATGTATTCACCTCAAGGGTGATGTCAACAATAATAACTCATGCCCACTCATATCCTACTGGATATATGTGCCTAGATCTTTCCCCACCACATGATGCTTGCAAAAAGAGAAAATAAAAAGGAATAGAGAAGAATACTTTGACTCTTACATAAAAGTAAATGCATAAAAGTAAAAGATAGGCCCTTCGCAGAGGGAACCAGAGGTTGCCATGCGCTTTTTATTTGTATGCCAAATCCCTTAATGCAAAAGAACGTCACGTTATATTGCCCCTTATGATAGCAACCTTTATTATGCAGTCTGTCACCTTTATTACTTTGCCATCACAAGTTCGTACAACACTCAATTTTCTCTTACACTAAATGATCCAACACATTTAGAGGCAATTTTTATTGCCTTATTACACCGACGACAACTTACTTGAAGGATCTTACTCAATCCATAGGTAGGTATGGTGGACTCTCAAGGCATGAATTTGGGTTTTAAGGTTTTTGGATGCACATGTAGTATCTCTACTTAGTGCGGAATTTTTGGCTAGCAAAGATATTGAGCAAGCACCACATGTTGAAGGATCTATGACAATATAACTTCTATGTGAATATGAACAAGCATAACTCATTACATTGTCTTCCTTGTCCAACGTCAACAATTTTGACATATAATATTTAATGGGGGCTCACAATCATAAAAGGTGTCCAAGATAGTATATTTACATGTGAATCTTCTCTTCCCTTATTAATTCTTTCATGAGTTGCATCATTGACCAATGCTATGTTTGTCAATCTCCAACAAATTTTATCACTTATACTTTTCCTTATGTGATGTCATTACTTACCTTAAGATTAGCATATGATCTTTTTCATTTATTTTCCTTTCTTTTTATTGAAACATAAAAGTAAAGAAACAAAAAACTCAAACTAAACTTTATTATATATCACGCACATGATTACATAGATAGGTAGATCTCGAAGCAAGCACTCAAAAATTGATCGAACTAAACTTTTATTGAACTAAACCAAAGGATAACTAAAGATCGGACTAAAATAGATAAAGGAAAAGATAGTGGTGGTGATACGATACCGGGGCACCTCCCCCAAGCTTGGCACAAGCCAAGGGGAGTGCCCATACCATGAACTCAAGTCTCCTTTGGTGGGGAAGATGATGATGGTGGTGGTGAAGTAGTATGAGTGTTCTTCTTCCTTAGCTTATGCTTGAGAATGGATTTTCCTCCATCAAGTCATCGATCACCTGCTCAAGCTTTAATATCTTTTTGCATAATTCCTGCTTGTTTTCCTGCAAGAGACGAAAAGGGATAAACTGGATCTTAGGTTTCTTTGCTTTATAAGGGAGACCTGACTTCTTGAATTCCACATGCATGTCCCCAGGTTGGGGTAGTGGAACTTCATCTTCATCTGAGCTTGTCTCTTCTTTCCCTTTCGGATCATAATCTTCTTCTTCCTTCGTGGTCCAACCATAATGTTCCACATCTCTGTAAACCTTGGGGTTTGCAATATAATCAAAAACATAGCTCTCACCCTCCAAGTCTTGAGATGACATATTTTCAGATCTGCCAGAAAAACAACAAGAAAGAAGAACAGAAGATTTCTCCGTGATACGGAGGTCAATACGGTCAGGCGGTATATAAAGATTTTTTATCTTGGGAAACAAGCAAACGAGAGGAAAACGGCGTCGGGAAGGTTCCCGAGGTGGGCACAACCCACCTGGGCGCGCCAGGCAAGGCAGGCACACCCTGGTGTCTTGTGCCCTCCTCGGTTGCCTTCCTGGTTGTTTCTTATTTTCCTAATTTTTGTAATATTCCAAAAGTGACAGAAAATATTTTTACGGATTTTCGGATTTCGTTTACTTACCATATCACGTACCTCCTCTTTTTTAGTATTCTGGAGTGTTCCGGAAGGTTTCTTTTATGTGTTCCTCCGGTGTCATGGTTTGGATAATATTGCATTCAAGATTAATAGCCGTACCTAAGATATAGTGCTTAATTCTTTGTCCATTGACTACCTTCGGCATTATTGATTTTGATAGCTCCAAAGCGATAAACCTCCTCGATGATATATGGTCCTTCCCATTTAGAGAGAAGTTTTCCTGCAAAGAATCTGAAACGAGAGTTGTACAAGAGAACATATTCTCCCACTTTGAATTCCCGCTTTTGGATTCTTTTGTCATGCCATCTTTTAACTTTTTCTTTAAATAATTTGGCATTTTCATAAGCTTGGGTTCTCCATTCATCCAATGAGCTAATATCAAATAACCTCTTTTCACTGGCAAGTTTGAAATCATAGTTAAGTTCTTTAATTACCCAATATGCTTTATGTTCTAACTCAAGAGGTAAATGACAAGCTTTTCCATAAACCATTTTATAGGGAGACATACCCATAGGATTTTTATAAGCTGTTCTGTAGGCCCAAAGTGCATCATCCAATTTCTTAGACCAATTCTTTCGGGACCTATTAACAGTTTTTTTGTAATATTAGTTTTATTTCTCTATTGCTAAGTTCAACTTGACCACTAGATTGAGGATGATAGGGTGATGCAATTCTATGGTTAACATAATATTTAGCAAGCATTTTACGAAAAGCACCATGAATAAAGTGTGAACCACCATCAGTCATTAAGTATCTAGGGACTCCAAACCTTGGGAAAATAACTTCTTTAAGCATTTTAATGGAAGTGTTATGATCAACACTACTAGTTGGAATAGCTTCTGCCCACTTAGTAACGTAATCAACAACAACCAAAATATGTGTATACCCATTAGAGGAAGGAAATGGTCCCATATAATCAAAGCCCCAAACATCAAATGGTTCAACAGCAAGTGAATAATTCATAGGCATTTCTTGACGCTTACCGATATTACCAATCCTTTGACATTCATCACAAGATAAAACAAACTTACGGGCATCCTTGAAGAGCGCAGGCCAATAAAAACCAGATTGCAATACCTTATGAGTAGTTCTATCTCCCGCATGATGCCCTCCATAAGCTTCGGAGTGACATTTCCATAGGATTTGTTCCTGTTCATGCTCAGGTACACAACGTCTAATAACACCATCTACTCCTTCTTTATAAAGATGTGGGTCATCCCAAAATTAATGTCTTAAATCATAGAAGAATTTTTTCTTTCGTTGGTATGTGAAACTAGGTGGAATGTATTTAGCAATAATATAATTAGCATAGTCAGCATACCAAGGAGTATTATGAGAAACATTTATTGTAGCTAGTTGTTCATCAGGAAAGCTATCATCAATAGGTAGTGGGTCATCAAGAATATTCTCTAAGCTAGACAAGTTATCAGCTCCTTTCCTATCAGTAATATGTAAGTCAAATTCTTGTAGCAAGAGTACCCACCTAATGAGTCTAGGTTTAGCATCTTTCTTTTCCATAAGATATTTTATAGCAGCATGATTAGTGTGAACAATTACTTTGGAATCAACAATGTAAGATCTGAATTTATCACAAGCAAACATAGCTGCTAAAAATTATTTTTCAGTAGTAACATAATTTCTTTGAGCACTGTCTAGAGTTTTGCTAGAATAATGAATAACATTCAATTTCTTATCAACTCTTTGTCCTAGAACAGCACCAACAGCATAATCACTAGCATCACACATAATTTCAAAAGGCAAGTTCCAATCAGGTGGTTGAAAAATAGGTGCAAAAGTTAAGGCTTTCTTAAGTGTTTCAAAGGCTTCTACGCAATCATCATAAAAAACAAATGGAACATCCTTTTGTAAAAGATTTGTAAGAGGCCTAGAAATTTTAGAGAAGTCTTTAATAAATCTCCTCTAGAAACCAGCATGACCAAGGAAGTTACGAATACCTTTAATATCTCCAGGACATGGCATTTTCTCAATTCCATCAAGTTTGGCTTTATCCACTTCAATACCTCGTTCAGAAATTTTATGCCCCAAGACAATACCTTCATTAACCATAAAGTGTCACTTCTCCCAATTCAAAACAAGATTAGTTTGCTCACATCTCTGCAAAATTCGATCAAGGTTGCTTAAGCAATCATCAAAAGAAGTTCCGTAAACGGAAAAATCATCCATGAAAACCTCGACAATCTTTTCACAAAAATCAGAGAATATAGCAGTCATACATCTTTGAAAGGTAGCAGGTGCATTGCATAAACCAAAAGGCATACGTCTATAAGCATAGGTTCCAAAAGGGCAAGTAAAAGTGGTTCTCTCTTGATCAGGTTGTGAAACAGGTATTTGAGAGAAACCAGAATATCCATCGAGAAAGCAAAAGTGTGTGTGCTTAGATAATCTTTCCAACATTTGATCAATAAAAGGCAAAGGGTAATGATGTTTTCTAGTTTCTTTATTTAGCTTTCTAAAATCAATTACCATTCTATAGCCAGTAACAATTCTTTGTGGGATAAGTTCATTTTTATCATTAGGGAGAACAGTAATACCTCCTTTCTTAGGAACAAAATGAACGGGACTTACCCATCTACTATCAGCTATGGGATAGATTATACCTGCTTCCAGAAGCTTTAATATTTCAGTTCTTACCACTTCTTTCATCTTGGGAGTCAAATGTCGTTGATGATCAACAACAGGTTTAGCATCAGGTTGCATATTAATCTTGTGCTGATAGAGAGTGGGGCTAATGCCCTTAAGATCATCAAGAGTATATCCAATAGCATCACAGTGCTTCTTCAGAATTTTTAATAATCTTTCTTCTTCATGTTCTGAAAGGTTAGCACTAATAATAACATGATATACCTTTTTCTCAGCAAGATAAGCATATTTCAAAGTGTCTGGCAATTGTTTTAGTTCAAACACAGGATCACCTTTAGGTGGAGGATGACCTCCTAGAGTTTCAATAGGCAAATTGTGTTTGAGCAGAGGTCGTTGTTCGAAGAATTTTTTATCTATTTCATTTCTTTCATGCATATGCATATCATTTTCATGATCTAGCAAATATTGTTCTAGTGGATTAGTAGGAGACACGGTAATAGAAGCGAGACCAATTATTTCATCCTTACTAGGTAATTCTTTCTTATGAGGTTGTCTATTAAACTTGGAGAAATTAAATTCATGAGACTCATCACCAAAGCGGACACTGACAGTTTATTTATGACAATCTATAGTAGCATTGACATTGTTCAAGAAAGGTCTACCAAAGATAATGGGACAAAAGTCATCTTGTGGGGAACCAAGAACTAGAAAATCAGTAGGGTATTTTACTTTCCCACACAAGACTTCAACATCTCTAACAATCCCAAGTGGTGTGATGGTGTCTCTATTAGCAAGTTTAATAGTAACATCTATGTCTTCTATTTCAGTGGGTGCTATGTCATTAATAATTTCTTGGTATAAGGTAAAAGGAATAGCACTCACGCCAGCACCTAAATCACATAAGCCATGATAGCAATGATCTCCAATTTTAACTAAGACAACAGGCATGCCAACTATGGGTCTATGTTTATCCTTTTCATCGGGCTTGGCAATTCTAGCAGCTTCATCACAGAAGTAAATAACATGCCCATCAATATTTTCTACCAGGAGATCTTTAACCATAGCAACACTAGATTCTACTTTAATTTGCTCAGAAGGTTTAGGTGCTTTAATATTACTTTTGCGAACCACAGTTGAAACCTTAGCATGTTCTTTTATCCTAACAGGGAAAGGTGGCTTTTCAATATAAGCAGTAGGAACAACTGGGACAACATTGTAAATAATAGTTTCTTCTTTAACTATGACCGGTTCTTTAATTTCTTCTTTAATAGGTGGGTGATATTTAAACAACTTCTCCTT
This sequence comes from Thinopyrum elongatum, assembly GCA_011799875.1. Lineage (NCBI taxonomy): Eukaryota > Viridiplantae > Streptophyta > Magnoliopsida > Poales > Poaceae > Thinopyrum > Thinopyrum elongatum. The sequence continues at coordinate 179,468,226 of CM022299.1, read as the reverse complement.
AGGGAGATCAACATGAGTAGCAAATGATTCACAGAAAGAGGCTACTATCTCAGAGTCAAGTCCATACTTAGTGCTAAACTTCTGAAAAGCATCGGTATTCATAAAAGATTTAACACAATCAAATTTAAGCTTAATACCTGACTCTTTACCTTCATCGAGTTCTCAATATTCAGAGTTGCATATAATTCTTTCTAAAAGATCCCACCTGAATTCAATAGTCTTCTTCATAAAAGAACCAGTACAAGAAGTATCAAGCATGGATCGATTATCATGAGAAAGCCGAGCATAAAAATTCTGAATAATAATTTCTCTAGAGAGCTCATGATTGGGGCATGAATATAGCATTGACTTAAGCCTCCCCCAAGCTAGAGCGATACTTTCTCCTTCATGAGGCCAAAAATTATATATATAATTTTGATCACGATGAACTAGATGCATAGGATATTTTTTTGGTGAAATTCCAATTTCAATCGATTCCAGTTCCAAGATCCAATATCATCGCATAGCCTATACCATGTCAATGCCTTTCCCTTCAAAGATTAAGGGAAAACCATCTTTAGCTTCATCTCCGGGCAAACCTGCAAGCTTAAATAATCCACAAAATTCATCCACATATATCAAATGCATATCAGGATGTTCGGTTCCATCTCCTGCATAAGGATTAGCTAGCAGTTGTTCTATCATACCCAAAGGAATTTTATAACCAATATTTTCAGCAGGTGCAGTAGGTTGAGGGGCAACTAATTGTTGTTCCGGTCGAGGTGAAGATACCCCAAACAAACCCCTTAAAGGATGGTTCTCCATAGTAACAAGTGACAATAAATTTTAGCACGTAGTATAAATTTTTTCCTTACCGATTTCCACTTACCAAGAGCGCTTCACTCCCCGGCAATGGCACTAGAAAAGAGCCTTGATGACCCACAAGTATAGGGTATCTATCGTAGTCCTTTCGATTAATAAGAGTGTTGAACCCAATGAGGAGCAGAAGGAAATGACAAGTGGTTTTCAGCAAGCTATTTTCTGCAAGCACTGAAATAGTCGGTAACAAGTAGTTTGATAGCAAGATAATTTGTAACGAACAAGTAACGGTAATGGTAAATAAAGTGCAGCAAGGTAGCCCAATCACTTTCATCATGTTGGTTTGATTCGTGTTCGCTACTTTGATAATTTGATATGTGGGTGGACCGGTGCTTAGGTGTTGTTCTTACTTGAACAAACCTCCTACTTATGATTAACCCCCTCATAAGCATCCGCCCCTACGAGAAAGGTATTAAGATAAAATCTAACAATAACATTAAACTTTTGGATCCAAATCGTTCCCTTACGAAGTAGCGCATAAACTAGGGTTTAAGCTTCTGTCACTCTAGCAACCCATCATCTAATAACTACTCCACAATGCATTCCCTTAGGCCCAAAGATGGTGAAGTGCCATGTTGTCGGTGTTCTGGGATTGGGGGTACCCAGACCTGCCTGCCTGTGGCCCAGCACGTGACTTCATCGACGGCCCAGTACGGCCCAGCTGCAAGACTGCACAGACAAGGCCCTCGCGAGGGCCCCCGGCCTCGCGAGGCAAACGGCACCGAGACCTCCAGAGGGGCAGCCTCTCAGCCGGCCTCCCGAGGAGCGGAGATCTCAATGCAGGTACCTCACCTCACAAGGCTCGCGATGATGTGAGCCATGACGACCAAGGCCAGGTGGGCGCCAGCGGGCGTAGAGGGGACAGTTTCCCTTCTGGTGCTAAGGAAGCAAGGATAGGCGTGGGTTCCCGAGGCAGGCACCAAAGTTTTCCATGCCAGTGCAACAAGACCAAGACCACGAGCTCGGCAGGACGGATGTCATCGCTGAGCCCACCACTGCATCATAGCTAGAAGCTTTGCAGGCGGAGATCACCTTTCATCGGGATAAGATGTACTTCTTGTCCCCTTTCAAAATTGGCTATTGTGGGATCCCTTCCCGCCTAAGCTATGAGGGAAGAGGACCAAGGCCACTATAAATATAGGCTAGTCTCCACAGTAGAAGGGGTCGACTCATTCTCACCCTCTGAGCCCTCGTGAGGCAGCTCAACCTCTGTACTAGTTCATCCTCAGCCTCCTCGTGAGGCCAATCCACCACAAAGCAGGAGTAGGGTTTTACACCACAAGGTGGCCTGAACCTGGGTAAAACCTCGTGTCCATTCCTTCACCCTGCTCGCGCGTACTCGGAGAGATCAGATCATGGGTGCGGTGAGTAGAGCGCCGTCGTGAAGCGAGATCCTTCGTACACGCCCCAGAGTTTGAACCTCATTTGGGTCTGCGGAGACCCGATTCCGAAAAATGGGCGCGCCAGGTAGGGGCGTGTCGAAGCTCTTGTTTCTTCATCAACCACGCACTGCTCTCGCTCGACCGCATCCATGGCAAAAGCTCACTGAGCACGCGCTGAGCACTAGGCCGCTCGCGCCGCCCAGATGGCGCCCCTGGGCAATGGTGTTTCGCGCCACCCCGCTTCCCCCACGACTAACGCTGCCATTGGCACTACCGCTCGTCGGCGGCAGGACTCCTCGTAGTCGCGCTTCGCGCGACGCGGCAGCCGCACCACCGTGCCTTCCTCCAGCCCCATCACGGCGTCATCCTCCCACACTCGTCGTGGGCTGACGGACCTGCAAGCTGCGCTCCTCATGGCGCGAGAGCTGCGGCGCTACCGTCCTGCCAGCGGTAGCTGCGACGCTTGGCTCGATCGGGTCACTGAGCTGCTCGACGCAGCTTGCGGGGGCATGGAGCCTTCTCACCTTCTGCCCATGTCGCGACCCCCACCGCGGCTCCACACTTGCCCCTGTTGCGTCTGTTCATCCTTCCGGGGAGGACCTGGAAGGCCCCGCATCGGCGAGGTTGCGAACGGGGTTCCCCCTCCGGTCCGGGAGGTGCTTCCCCGGGTTTCGGTCAGGGTAAGCAGCCCCTTGCGGAAGTTGCCACGGCGGGCCGCCTACTGGCCGGCATGGTCCGGCGGCGGCAATAGCGGTTGACAAGATGGAGGGACCGGGGGCTGATTTCAAGCGCCGGCCCGCGGTCGCCGCTCTCAATAGCCCTGGTGTCACCTAGGGAGCAGACGATATCACCGAGCGGGCATGGCACCACGAGCCCCAATGCCCTGGCATTTAGCGCAGCCCCCGACGTCAAGAGTCATGCTGCCTCAGGAGGAGCTGCCTCCCGCACCACTCGCTGGTGCCCCGGCCTGCGGCCCGATTTCAGGAGCCCCCTTGCTGCTGGCGTTGGAACCTCGGGCAGGCAGTCGGGCCAAGGAGTTCAAGGCATATGTGCTCCGAGGCGCCTTGCCGGAGAAGGAAGAGGACGCGAGGCGCGGGGCTCGTCAGACTGCTGCTTGTTGCTTGCAGAACGGCGAGCTGTATCACAGACGGCCCAACGACGCCTTGCTGTGGAGCATACCAAGGGAACAAGGGCGCGGGCTATTGGCAGACGCCCACGGTGGAAATGTCGGGCACCGCTCCTCGTCGCGCACCCTCGTGGGACAGCTATTCCGTGGCAGGTTTTACTTGCCTGCGGTGCTCCACAATGCCATGGAGCTGGTCCGATCCTGCGAGGCTTGCCAGTCCCACACCAAGCAGGTTCATCAGCCTGCGCAAGGGCTACAGACCATCCTGCTCTCTTGGCCCTTCGCGGACTGGGGGCTGGGCATACTGGACCTGTTCCCTCGGGCGGCCGACAGCAACCGCTACCTCTATCCCACCATCGACAAGTTCACCAAGTGGGCGGAGGTGGAGCCCGCGCACCATCCCCGCTGGCTACCCCGCCTGTCAAGTTCATCAAAGGCCTCGTGAGGCTAGGAGACCCTCGTGAGCAGATTCGGTGCCCCCAACCGCATCATTACCGACAATGACCCCCGGTTTGCAACCAATCTCTTCAGGATATATTGTGCTAACCTTGGAACGTAGTTATGCTTCACTTTGGTGGCGCACCCGTGGAGCAACGGCCAGACCGAGCACGCCAATGCGGAGCCCTCAGGGGCCCCGAGGCTAAAGACTCATGAGGAATCTGGAAGCTCGGGCGCGGGGGCTGGCTAGGACGTAGCGGCCCACCCACTCGAGATCAAGTATGGCTCCCCGCGGGCCTTGGCATTCAATGAGGCGCGCTAGGATGCCGCGCGGGGGCCAACCTCACACTCGGCAAGGGAAGCCCGTGCCGCAAGGCATTGCTGCGCTGCCACGGCAACAACGTCTGCCTCCGGACCCTCGAGGTCGGAGACCCCGCCCTGAGGCGGGTCCTCCCCAGAGAGGGCCTCCGTGAGCTCTCGTCCATGCGGGAGGGCCCGCTCATAGTCACCCGCGCCGCCAGGCCTGGCGCCGCGTGCACGGATACGAGGGACGGGGTCCCCATCCAAGAGGCACGGAACATTCGGCACCTCCGAAAGCTCTACCCATGACACTCTCACGTAATAATGAGTGGGGCTGTACACGCCCCGGAGTCTCCCGGTGCGCCGCCCCCTGGCCTCACGGGAGCACCCACCCACGCCCAAGTGGAAGCCCCATGCTCCGCGCTGGTGGACGACACGGTCGAACAGCGACTATGCCCACGCCCAAGTGAAGGCCCCATGCTTCGTGAAGGTGGGAAGACTAGCCTAGGTGCTGGACGCGGCATTTTCCTTTGCTTTGTGTAAACCATTTGCGATTTTCTTGAATAAAACTTAGAGTTCTCGCGTGCTTTTTGGAAAAGGGGTTGGGGTCTTTTTTGAAGTGTTTTCTGTTCCTCGAGCTTTTCTAAGTGTAGCAACGGCTACCTGACACCCGCCTCCCAGTCGTCCCGCGAGCGGGGGCTGGGCCGGTGCCTGCGTTTAAGACAGCCCGAGCATGGCCATTCAGCCATGGGCCTGCCACCACGCACACCTCACCAAGACCTTGGTGCCTGAGTCCTCGCGCGACTCTCTCGACCGGGCCAGCACCACGGGCCCCAGTGCTTGCGTTTAAGACCTGGACCGGTGCCTGCGTTTAAGACAGCCTGAGCACGGCCATTCAGACGCGGGCCTGCCTCCACGCACACCTCTCCAATACCTTGGTGCCTGAGTCCTCGCGCGACGCTCTCAAGCGACCCAGCAGGCGCGCGTTGCCCGGGGTCCCTGACGAGCACCCATCTCTTGGCATTGACTAGGCATCGTGACCCAGCATAACAGTGATGATTCGCCGGTGCTCGGGGGCTGCGGGTGCAGGATAAGCAAAGGAAGGGTGGCCTAAGGGAGTACAACGTTACTTCATGCATCACAAGGGAGTTTTCCTCCAAGTACTTTTACATCCCCGCGGGGCCATGTTCAAAATCTTGATAGGTAAACAGGAAAAGATAAGCTAAGGGGACGCGCTCTTGATGTCGCTGCCATCAGTCCCACATTCTTCAACTTTGGCTGGCCCTCGCCACCGACAGGAGTGAACTCCGCGATCAGGTCATCCACATGATCCTCCACCCAGTCTCCTAGGGCGCCCTGAATCACCTCGGGCACAGTGGCTGTCACGGCCTCGAAGTCGAAGTCGTGGTCGAAGCGAAGAAGATGACTGAAGACGTGTGAGGACGCTCGTGCAAGGAGATCATGGCTATTCTCTTCGACGAGCTGGCGTACCTTCTCTGCGCCCCCTTCAAGACGCTCCACGATCCTGGTAAACAAGGCGAGGTAGCCAGCGTCATCAGGCAAAAGCGGGCTGGAGACACTCTCGTTGCAGATGGAGCTCAGGGCGCGGCGGGCTCTTCCCTCGAGATCTTGGAACATTGTGGAGCGTATGTGCTACAGTCCTCGAGCCCGGTTCGCCTTGTCACCCACTCGCTCTGCCAAGGAAGTGACGTCCCCCACCTGTTGATAGAGGAAGGACAGCTCGGTTCGGCCACTACCTGGGCATCCAGGGCAGTCTTCTGACGCCTCTCCGCATCAGCCAACCTCCCCTTGAGGTCATCAATCTCGCCTTTCAGCTCGGCGCGCGTTCGCAGAAACGGGTCTCCTGAAGCTTCAGCTTCCAGCGATAGTCCTTGGAAAGGGCTCGGCGGACCCCCACAACCTTCTTGCCAACCTCCTCCTGGACCCTCGCCTCCCAGGAGGCCAGGGTGGCCTCGGCAACCAGCACTTAACACTCCATCATCTCAGGCCGATCGCGCTCCAGGTCCTACTCCAACGCCACCAGCTCCGACGCCTCTACTAGGGCGCGCAGCTCCACCTCGCGGTCCAGCAACCCTCTCATGGGAAGGGGCGCAATGCCCTCACGACCCCGAACTTGCCGCTCCAGGGTCGCGACGGAGGCCAGAAGCTGTTGCTTGCGCTTTTCGGCGGCCTCGTGCCGTCGGTCCATGGCCTCAGGCTCTTTGAAGGCGCGGTCGCGAGCTTCTTTGGCTGCGGCGGAGGATGCCTTGTCCTTTGCGCAAGCGGTTTCATGCTGGAGGTGGCTGAAGTTGACAGCTATTTCGAGCCATTGCCACTCGTGCGCCAGGCGCTGATGCTCGGCCTCGAGGTGAGAGTCGACGTCGCCAAGCTCTGCCTCGAGCCGGTCTAGCGCGCCCCTCACGTCCTGAAGAAGGCTGTACCGGATGGCACCGCGGCCGCGCGAGCTCCAGCGCTCGGCCAGGGACCTGCTCCATGCCCCTGGCCGCGGCAGAGGCTCTGAAAGGCCCGGTAGCATCGGGCGGGGACCCGGGGCCAGCCGGCTTGGCGCCTGTTTTCCTGGCCCGAGGCGCGGCCGAGCGCAAGCCGAGTGTCAGGTCGCGCCATCGGCTTGTGGGAAACCCAAGAGCCGCCAGGTGATAACGGGATGGGCGGCAGCATCACCCAGGCAAGCCTGATGCTACCCCAGTCGGGAGGCGCTGGGGCCAGGGTCACGAACCGCCAGGGGTTGCCTCAGGAGGAGAGCGACCTCTCCGTGCGTGCAAGCTCAGCCGCTGGGCACTTCGACGCTTCGGGGGCAGTGATGAGAACTCTTCTGCCCCTCCGCTTGGCGGAGACCTGAAAATCGAGGGCTCAAGAGGGCTTGATGAGCATAGGTCAGGAAAAGCAGAAGACTTACTCATCCGTGGCAACCCATTTCCTCTTCTTAGGGGCCCGCGGGGCCGGACGATCGTGGCCCCCGAGCTTTCCCCCCCTTTGGGGAGCGCGAAGGCCGGAGATCAGCGTTCCAGAGTTCGGCTCGCGGTCCCCCGCGCTTGGGGCAATGGCCGCGCCTCCAGACAAGGCGTCGTCTCCGTTGCCTGGAGGCACAAGGGCGGACCCCTGATGGGCGGACAGCCCGGCGTGCTCCTCCGCAGTCGCTCGGGGGGCTTCAAACTCAGGACCCCCAGGGCTTGGGGCCACCAGGAGGGGGTTGTCGCGAGGCCCCTCGTGGTCCTTGGGAAGCAGCCGCCACTCATTGAAGCGCGGCATTCCTCGGGAAAAGTCTCTCCTGTTTGAATAATCATACAAGGGGAGCCCTCCCTCAGGGAGTGCGGCAGCCTCACCACTGGTCAGGAGGCAGAGCACCCCGCGCAATGCACTGGAGGGCAGCGAGGGCACCTTGAGCCTCATGGTGTCCTCGCGATCGGTGAAAGCCCACATTGGGTGGGAATGGCGCTTGAGGGGAACGATTTGCCGCCGGACGAACTTCCCCACCACCATCTCCATCGTCACGCCCGCCTTCCTCAGGTCGGCCAGTCTTGCCGTGACTCACGTGAGCTTCGGGTCGACGAGCCTCTCGTGCGCCCACCTAGAGCTCGGCTTCGCTAGAGCAGATGGTGTTTGGAGCAGGGGGTTGTACACAGTGGCATCGGCATACACCGACTACCTCCGGATGGAGCTCAGTGTCGATGCCTTCGCCCGCCGTTGCGCTCGCTGCTCGGAGTGACACACACCCGGAGCGTTGTGTGCGACGGCCAACTGGAGGGAGGAGAAATGCCGAAGCAATGCCACAGAGGGGGCGACGCCCACGAAGGCCTCGCACAGGAACACGGAGCCGGAGAGGAGGACGATGGACTCGAGATCAAGGTGCAGTTCGTGGATTTGGTAGTGTGTGAGCACGGCATTGAAGAAATCTGAAAATGACGGCAGCAAGCCAGCGAAGAGGGCATGGAGGTGAAGTGGAATATCGGTGGCCTCCAAATCTGCTGAAAACCTAGAGGCAGGCAAGATCTTCGTCGCCTTCCGTTGGAGTCAGCGGCGATCTCCTGCCGGACCTTGTCTAGCCCATCGAGGTTGAGCATGGTTGATACGTCTCCGTCGTATATACTTTTCCTAACGCTTTTACTCTTGTTTTGGACTCTAATTTGCATGATTTGAATGAAACTAACCCAGACTGATGTTGTTTTCAGCAGAACTACCATGGTGTTGTTTTTGTGCAGAAATAAAAGTTCTCGGGTTGGAACAAAACTTTCTGGAGATTTTTATACAATAAAAGAAAAATACTGGAGCCAAGAACCACCGGAGGGGGGGTCCCTGGGGGAGCACAACCCACCAGGGCGCCCCCCTCCTGGCGCGCCCAGGTGGGTTGTGCCCACCTGGTGGCCCCGCTGACCCTACCTACGACGCTATAAAATCTTATTTTTGGAGAAAAAAATCCAGGAGAAAGAATTATCACGTTTCACGAGACGGAGCTGCCGCCACCTCCTGTTCTTCATCGGGAGGCCAGATCTGGAGTCCGTTTGGGGCTCTGGAGAGGGGAATCTTTGATCTTCGTCATCACCAACCCTTCTCCATCGCCAATTCCATGATGCTCCCCACCGGGAGTGAGTAATTCCTTCGTAGGCTCGCTGATCGATGAGGGAGTTGGATGAGATTCATCATGTAATCGAGTTAGTTTTGTTAGGGCTTGATCCCTAGTATCTATTATGTTCTGAGATTGATGTTGCTATGACTTTGCCATGCTTAATACTTGTCACTTTGGGCCCGGGTGCCATGATTTCAGATCTGAACCGTCTATGTTATCACCATTATATCTATGTTCTATATCCGATCTTGCAAGTTATAGTCACCTATTACGTGTTATGATCCGCAAACCCTGGAGTGACAATAGTCGGGATACTTTCCGGTGATGACCGTAATTTGAGGAGTTCATGTATTCACCATGTGTTAATGCTTTGTTCCGGTTCTCTATTAAAAGGAGGCCTTAATATCCCTTAGTTTCCTTATGGACCCCGCTACCACGGGAGGGTAGGACAAAAGATGTCATGCAAGTTCTTTCCATAAGCACGTATAACTATTTACGGAATACATGCCTACATTATATTTATGAACTGGAGCTAGTTTTATATCGCCCTAGGTTATGACTGTTATATGATGAATATCATCCAACGAATTCACCGATCCAATGCCTACGAGTTTTTCACATATTGTTCTTTCTAAGTTACTATTGTTATTGCTACTGCTACACCTGCTACAAAATCATTGCTATCACTGTTACCGTTATTGCTACTGTTATCACTACTATCAAAATTATCATATTATTGTGCTACTGATCATATTGCTGCAGATAATTAATCTCCATGTTTGGTTGAATTGACAACTCAGCTGCTAATATTTGCAAATATTCTTTGGCTCCCCTTGTGTCGAATCTATAAATTTGGGTTGAATACTCTACCCTCGAAAAGTGTTGCGATCCGTTATCAAGACCTTTTTCTGGCGCCGTTGCCGAGGAGCATAGCTATATTTGTTGAGTCACTTGGGATTATTATCAATTTATCACTATGAAGAATCTAAAGGATACCAAGACTAAGAATTTTCCCTCTAAGACGAGGGGAGGTAAGGAACTGCCATCTAGCTCTGCACTTGATTCACCTTCTGTTATGAGTAGACTTGCAACACCACCACATGCTATCAATCCTGATATGTCGCAAGTTATTGATGATGCTACTTATATGGATGCTACTCATGAGGATGCTAGTACCTTTCTTGATGATGGTGTGCCACTAGGTGATTTTCTTGATGAACAAATTGCTAGAGTTAGAGAGAAAGAAATTATTGAAACTGATGAAGTACTTGAAACTGAAAATCTAGAAACACCTGTTAGACCTAGTTCTCCTAGACCTAAATTTCCTGAGATACCTGAGGGTTATGTTATGGATGGAGATGTAACTAGGGATATTCTTGCTTGTAAGGATAGAGATGATCTGAAAAAATTATTATGAAAGTATAAAGATAAGACTTTGAATGCTAAAATGAAATGTGATCCTCAGTTTGCAACCTCACCTATCTTTGTTGATGATAAGGATTATGAATTCTCTGTCGATCCAGAGTTAATTACTTTGGTTGAATCTGATCCTTTCCATGGCTATGAAACTGAAACTGTTGTGGCACACCTTTCCAAATTAAATGATATAGCCACCTTGTTTGCTCATGAGGATAAAATTCGCTATTACTATATCCTCAAGTTATTTCTGCTCTCATTAAAGGGTGATGCTAAGATATGGTACAATACTCTTTCTCCTGGTTGTGTGCGTAGTCCCCAGGATATGATTAATTACTTTTCTGGAAAAAAATTCCTGCTCATAAGAAACAAGCTGCCTTACAGGAAGTATTTAACTTTGTGCAAATTGAAGAAGAGAGTCTCCCACAAGCTTGGGGGAGGCTTCTCCAATTGCTTAATGCTTTGCCTGATCATCCACTTAAGAAAAATGAAATACTTGATATCTTCTATAATGGACTAACCGACGCTTCTAGGGACTTCCTAGATAGTTGTGCTGGTTGTGTTTTTAGGGAACAAACTATTGGGCAAGCTGAGGATTTATTGAATAATATATTGAAGAACTATGATGATTGGACTCTTCCTGAACCACCGCCCAAAACCACTCCGAATAAGAGGGGTATATTATATCTCAGTCCTAAAGATATGCAAGAGGCAAAGAAAAGTATGAAGGTAAAGGGTATTAAAGCAGAGGATGTTAAAAATTTACCACCTATCGAAGAAATACATGGCCTCAACACATCACCACCATCACAGGTGGTAGAGGTAAACTCTTTACTAAAGTTCGATGAAGGTGATATCCCTTATAATAAACATCCTAGTCAATGCCTTTATGAGTTTGATAACTACATTAGGAAACAAGATCACTTCAATGCCAATGTTATGAAACAATTGAAATATAATTCGGATATGATTGCTCGCTTGAGTGACTTGTTATTTAGAATCTCCAATGATGTTAGAGGTGTAGGAAAACATGCCTCTATGGTTCAAACTCAACTAGAACAAGTTGCTAAATCTCAAAGAGAATTGCTTGCTGAAATGAACAACAACATACATGACTTTGCTGTTATAGCACTAACCAGAGGAGGTAAAATGACTCAGGAACCACTTTATCCTGAGGGACACCCTAAAAGAATTGAACAGGATTCACAAAGAATTAACACTGATTAACCTAGTCCTTCTAAGAAGAAAAAGAAAAAGAAAAATGATAGGACTTTGCACACCTCTAGTGAACCTGAAATAGAAGAACCTCCTAGAAATAATAATGATGTTGCTATCTCTGATGCTGAAACTCAATCTGGTAATGAACATTCACCTAGTGATAATGAAAAGGACAATGATGATGTTCATGAAGACACTCAACCAATCAATGATAAAGAACCAGATAATGATGTTGAGATAGAACCAGCTGAGGATCTTGATAACCCACAACCTAAAAATAAAAGATATGATAAAAGAGACTTTGTTGCTAGAAAGCATGGAAAAGAAAGAGAACCATGGGTTCAAAAACCCATGCCCTTCCCACCTAAATCCACTAAGAAAAAGGATGATGAAGAATTTGAGCGTTTCGCTGAAATGCTTAGGCTAGTCTTTTTGCGCACTCGCTTGACTGATATTTTAAAGATGGCCCCTTATGCAAAGTATATGAAAGACATCATCACCAATAAAAGGAAAATACCTGAAGCTGAAATCTCCACTATGCTTGCTAACTATTCTTTTAAGGATGGAGTACCCAAAAAACTTGGAGATCCGGGAATACCAACTATACCTTGCTCCATCAAAAGAAATTACGTTAAAACTGCTTTGTGTGATCGAGGAGCTGGCGTTAGTGTTATGCCTTTCTCCTTATATAAAAGGCTTGATTTGAATAAACTCACACCTACTGAAATATCTTTGCAAATGGCTGACAAATCCACTGCCATACCTATCGGTATTTGTGAGGATGTGCCCGTTGTTGTTGCGAATGTTACTATTTTAACTGACTTTGTTATACTTGAGATGCCCGAGGACGACAACATGTCGATTATCCTTGATAGGCCCTTCTTGAATACTACAGGGGCTGTTATTGATTGCAATAAAAGAAAGGTCACTTTTCATATCAATGGTAATGAGCATACGGTGCACTTTTCGAAGAAACAGTTCCAAGTGAATGGTATTAATGTTATTGAAAAATCTCCGACACTCACTATTGGAAGTTTTCAACTACCTCTACCTACTGCTAAAAATAAATATGAAATGCTTATTGTTGGGGACATGCATATCCCCGTTGAGGTAACTTAGTGCTTTACGAAAGTTCTTCGGTTTCATGCTAATCGAAAGTGGTTGTTAATAAGACTTGATCAACCTTATTAATTGATCATTTTTGAGAGGTATGAAGTTGATGAATTTAGTGAGCACTACCTTCTGTCTTTACTTTTTTTTTTCTATTTTTCTTAGTTAAATAAAATAAAATGCCATGTTTTGCCTGTTTTTTGATTTTCCCGTGCAATAAAAAATGACCCAAAAATAAAAGTTCTCAGAATGCCCTGAAAATTAAACATGATTTTTTTATGAATATTTAAGAATTTTTAGTGCAAATAACATCAGAGGGGGGGGTGCTCCAGGTGGGCACAACCCACCTGAGCGCGCCAGCAGCCCCAGGCGCGCCCTGGTGGGTTGTGGTCCCCACGTGGCCCCCCTCACTTATCCCTTTAGCCCATGTCATCACCTACCTCCAGAAAAAAAATCACCATTGCTCTCTCTCTCATGTTCTTGCTCTCAAACCCGCGGATTTCGATCTCTTTGCTCAAAGCTCCATTTCCGAAACTATTTTGGGGGATTGCTACTTGGTATGTGACTCCTCCATTGGTCCAATTAGTTTTTCTTGTAGTGGATTATATTTTGAATAATTAGCTACTCTTGGTGCTACTGTAGATGAGCTTGCATGTTGAATTCTTAGAGTTCTAAGTAGTTTGAATGCTTGATATGGCCTCTATGCATCCCTATGAGTAGTTGCTATCAATCTTGTGAAGTTTTGTTGACAAAAATTTTGTGGACTAAAAATTTCAGAATTTTATTTATAGGAATAAGATGAGTTTCTTTAGGAAGTTTGCTTCCAAAAAGAACTCCAAGGGAGTCATCGGGGAGTCATCAGACAATGATCCCTGCACCCGGAGAATGGCCGCACAACCCCTTCCTGGATGGGGCTGGGATCCATCAAGAGTTCTCACAATTTGCTGCCAATGTTGGGCTCACCGACTTCATCACAGCTGAGTGTGAACAATACCATCTCCTCACAAATTCCTTTGTGCAAAGTTTCCATTTTCTGAGTAGAAATAACCCCCCTGAGGTGTAGTTTAATTTATATGCTGAACCCCATCAGATACCACTTACTGAATTTTGTGATATTTGCTTGATTCCTTCTAACGGGGAAATAAGAGAGACTAGGCCTGCAGAGTTTGAGGACATTTATCGCACGCTGTCAGTGGGAGATGAGAGAGGGGTATCGAGTGTCACCGCCACTAGCTTGCAGTTTCCTTCTGTGCATTATTTTACTCTATTTATTGTGAAGTGTTTACTTGCTAGAGAGAAGGTTGGTGCACTTAGTGCCCCCGATTTCGCTGTCTTATGTCGTGCACTATATGGCGATAACACTTATAGCCTAGGAGCTATTATTGCACATCGTCTACACCTTAACAGAACCAAGGGCAAAATTCATGGCGGTATTTATGCGACTCATTTAGCGAGTCACTTTAATGTTCAGATTCGCCAGCACGATTACCGTTTAGCCAAGGTTTATTTAGATCGCCAGGCTATGGTAGCTCATCACTTCATTGATGGCGAGAACACTACTATTGATATTCCTTACAACCTGGTTTTTAGTGTGATTACCCGTGATATTATTCCATTGCCTGCACCTGCTTTGTTTGATTCTATTGCCAGGAGAGGATACAGGATCATGCCAGAGGACATAGTCTCCTACTGGAATAACCTGGCAGCGACTGAGGAGGAGCCTCAGGAATGGGATCCTCAAGTTCCCGCTCCACAGCACTTCAACGTGGGACCCGAGGGCTACTACGAGTGGTGATTACCAAGCTAGGCCAAAAGCCTAAGCTTGGGGGAGTACGTATTTCCACCGACATTACATTCATGTTCACACATTTCATTCCAGTTGTCGATGTTCACACTTTTTCCTTGTATTATCCATGCAAGATTTATTTTCTCGCTTTCCTCTTGTGTGTTTGAAAAACTTTGAGAAAATCAAAAAAATATTTCTTGCTTCTTTTCGGTTTTTCTTTCTAGTTCAATTAGTTGTAGTATTTAAAAGAAAACCCAAAATAATTTTCTTGTTCTTCTTTTCGCTTGTTGGGAGCTTTCCCGTGTAAATAGTTTTTCTCATTTTTGTTTTCCTTCTTTAATTTTCACTCTTCAAGAAAAACTAAAAACTCCAAAAATATTTCAGTGTGTTTCTCTGAATTTCTTTTCTTTTTATTGAGTCATACCCAGGAGAAGACCACGATGAAAATGTTGAGTGGCTCTCATATGCATTGATATTGATCTAATAAGAGCCCTTATTACTTTGTCTTCTCCTTTTGAATAAAACATTTGCAGATTCAAGTTTAGTCCACAGCACCCTTGCACTATTATTATTTTCATATCATTCGGTCGTGCAAGTGAAAGGCAATAATGACGATATTCGATGAACTGGCTGTGCCAGAGAGAAATGGGTATGAACTCAACTTGTTCTGTTTTTGTAGATATGTTTAACCTAGTATCCATGATTTAGCCTATTATAATCGAACTTGTTTGCAATGACAATTAGAGATTATAGTTTCTCATGCCATGCTTAAGTAGCTAGGATTGGATAATGATTTATCTTGGATGTCAACATTGTGTTAAAATGATTGTGATGTAGTATGATGATATGGTATCCTCCTCTGAATGTTCGAGTGGCTTGACTTGGCACATGTTCATGCATGTAGTTGAATCAAAACAAACATAGCCTCTATGATATTTATGTTCATCGTGTTCATATCCTACTCATGCCAGTACCCAATGTTACTTATGCATAATGCATGTTCATGATTGTTTTCGCTCTCTAGCTGGCCGCTTCTCAACCTATTTGCTAGCCTTCGCCTGTACTAAGCGGAAAAACTGCTTGTGCATCAAAATCCTAAAGCCCAAGTTATTCCAGATGAGTCCACCATACCTACCTATATGCGGTTTTACCCTGCCGTTCTAAGTAAATTTGCATGTGCCACCTCTAAAAACTTCAAATAAACATCCATTTTTGTGTGCCTGGATTGTTCATAGAGTGACAGGAGGTAGTCAATATCTTCCATGCTAAGTGGGTTATTCTCATGATGAGTGTTTATTCACTCGTCCCTGCACGAGAGGGGCAGTAATAGGGATTCCCAGTCCCGAATTAAAAAATGCAATTAATTAAAAAAAACTCCCCCAGGATTGTTGTTGGTATGGACGGTACCCGTGGATTCGACTAGCCGTGGAGTGTGTTTGTTGGTGGAGGGGGAGTAAACCTTTACTTTTATCACTTGGGAACCGCCACTAATGTGTTTAGCATGGAAGATATCGATAAATGATGGTCGCGAAGTAAACAGGAAGGGTGCATCTCTCAAAATTTCATTTACATCTCTTGTAAAATCTGAGCACTGGCACCTCTGCAAATCACTGCTTCCCTTTGCGATGTGACTATCTATTTACTTTTATGTTGAGTCACCACCTTCTCAAATAAGCGCCAGATCTGAGAGCACTATTGTCATCCTCATGCATTGTGTGTAGCTAATGTTGGATGCATCATGACTGGATCTTTTATACCATGAATTACAATGTGTAGTCGCTGCTTGAACTTTGGAGGTGCTCTGCATTTATGTTTTGCGGTCTCAGAAAGGGCTAGCAAGATACCACTATTGTCATATTATATCATGGTTGTTTTGACAAAGTGTTGTCATTTGAGATATCTTATTATTGCTCGCTAGTTGATTATGCCATGGATATGAGTTAATATAATTTCTAAGAGTTATTGTTGATATGGTTAGTTATAATCTTTGCTGAAAACCTGGGTGCTACTTAAGCTTATTTATGTAAACAAGAGCAAAAGAGTTCGTAAAAGTTTTTCTTTTTCACTTTCAGTTTATCAACTGAATTGCTTGAGGACAAGCAAAGGTTTAAGCTTGGGGGAGTTGATATGTCTCCGTCGTATCTACTTCTCCTAACGCTTTTACTCTTGTTTTGGACTCTAATTTGCATGATTTGAATGAAACTAACCCGGACTGACGCTGTTTTCAGCAGAACTACTATGGTGTTGTTTTTGTGCAGAAATAAAAGTTCTCAGATTGGAATAAAACTTTCTGGAGATTTTTTATACGATAAAAGAAAATTACTGGAGCCAAGAACCACCGGAGGGGGGTCCCTAGGGGAGCACAACCCACTAGACGCCCCCCCTCCTGGCGCGCCCAGGTGGCTTGTGCCCACCTGGTGGCCCCGCTGGCCCTACCTCCGATGCTATAAAATCCTATTTTTGGAGAAAAAACCCAGGAGAAAGAATTATCGCGCTTCACGAGACAGAGCCGCCGCCACCTCCTGTTCTTCATCGGGAGGACAAATCTGGAGTCCGTTTGGGGCTCCGGAGAGGGGAATCTTCGATCTTCGTCATCACCAACCCTTCTCCATCGCCAATTCCATGATGCTCCCCACCGGGAGTGAGTAATTCCTTCGTAGGCTCGCTGGTCGGTGAGGGAGTTGGATGAGATTCATCATATAATCGAGTTAGTTTTGTTAGGCCTTGATCCCTAGTATCCATTATGTTCTGAGATTGATGTTGCTATGACTTTGCCATGCTTAATGCTTGTCACTTTGGGCCTGGGTGCCATGATTTCAGATCTGAACCGTTTATGTTAATACCATTATATCTATGTTCTAGATCCGATCTTGCAAGTTATAGTCACCTATTATGTGTTATGATCCGCAAACCCCGGAGTGACAATAGTCGGGATATTTCCGGTGATGACCGTAATTTGAGGAGTTCATGTATTCACCATGTGTTAATGCTTTGTTCCGGTTCTCTATTAAAAGGAGGCCTTAATATCCCTTAGTTTCCTTATGGACCCCGCTGCCACGGGAGGGTAGGACAAAAGATGTCATGCAAGTTCTTTCCATAAGCACGTATGACTAGTTACGGAATACATGCCTACATCATATTTATGAACTGGAGCTAGTTTTGTATCGCCCTAGGTTATGACTGTTATATGATGAATATCATCCAACGAACTCACCGATCCAATGCCTACGAGTTTTTCACATATTGTTCTTTCTAAGTTACTATTGGTATTGCTACTGTTACACCTGCTACAAAATCATTGCTATCACTGTAACCGTTATTGCTACTGTTATCACTACTATCAAAATTATCATATTACTATGCTACTGATCATATTGCTGTAGATAATTAATCTCCAGGTGTGGTTGAATTGACAACTCAGCTGCTAATACTTGAAATATTCTTTGGTTCCCCTTGTGTCGAATCTATAAATTTGGGTTCAATACTCTACCCTCGAAAACTGTTGTGATCCCCTATACTTGTGGGTTATCAATGGTGGACCGGCCCAGCACGGGTTCCGGCCCCGTCCGGCGGTCCGCCGCCATCGAGGCCCTGCTCCTCTTCCTCTTAGGGGCCATGGCAGCGAGGTGGGCTGAAGCGGGCGAGAAATCTGGCGGGCGAAGGGCTAGCTTGCAGGGGAGGGAAGGACAAGAAGGCAGGTGCGCGGCGAGATAATGATGGCGCCGCGGCATGCGCCTGGCTTTTTGTCAGCCTGGGCAATTGCCGAGACGACATGGGGAAGTGGAGGCGTCCATGTCCCGCTGTGCGCCACGCGTCAAGCCTGGCCCACTGGAAATTGGGGCCCGCGGCGCTTCGCCCTTCGCTCCTTGCCTTCGCTTCGAAGCTAGGCTGGGTGCGCCTTGGGCCCGGGGGCTACTGTCAGCTTTCTAGGATTGGGGGTACCCAGACCTGCCTGCCTGCGGCCCGGCACGTGACTTCATCGACGGCCCGGTACGGTCCAGCTGCAAGACTGCACAGACAAGGCCCTCGCGAGGGCCCCCGGCCTCACGAGGCGAACGGCGCCAAGACCTCCAGAGGAGAGGCCTCTCGGCCGGCCTCCCGAGGAGCAGAGATCTTTATGCAGGTACCTCACCTCATGAGGCTCGTGATGATGTGAGCCATGACGACCAAGGCCAGGTGGGCGCCAGCGGGCGCAGAGGGGACAGTTTCCCTTCTGGTGCTAAGGAAGCAAGGATAGGTGCGGGTTCCCGAGGCACGCACCAAAGGTTTCCATTCCGGTGCAACAAGGCCAAGACCACGAGCTTGGTAGGACGGATGTCATCGCCGAGCCCACCACTGCATCATAGCCAGAAGCTTTGCAGGCGGAGACCACCTTTTGTCAGGATAAGATGTACTTCTTGTCCCCTTTCAAAATTGGCCATTGTGGGATCCCTTCCCGCCTAAGCTATGAGGGAAGAGGACCAAGGCCACTATAAATATAGGCTAGTCTCCACCATAGAAGGGGTCGACTCATTCTCACCCTCTGAGCCCTCACGAGGCAGCTCAACCTCTGTACTAGTTCATCCTCAGCCTCCTCGTGAGGCCAATCCACCACAAAGCAGGAGTAGGGTTTTACACCGCAAGGTGGCCCGAACCTGGGTAAAACCTCGTGTCCATTCCTTCACCCTGCTCGCGCGTACTCGGAGAGATCAGATCATGGGTGCGGTGAGTAGAGCGCCGTCGTGAAGCGAGATCCTTCGTACACGCCCTAGAGTTCGAACCTCATTTGGGTCTGCGGAGCCCCGATTCTGGCACATGTAGTCGACGTTCACATGACACCACTAAGGGAATCACAACATACATATCATCAAAATATCAAACACATATCAAGTTCACATGATTACTTGCAACATGACTTCTCCCGTGACCTCAAGAACATAAGTAACTACTCACAAATGATAATCATGCTCAAGATCAGAGGGGTATTAAATAGCATAATGGATCTGAACATATAATCTTCCTCCAAATAAACCATATAGTAATCAACTGCAAGATGTAATCAACGCTACTAGTGACCCACAGGTACCAATCTGAGGTTCCGGTACAGAGATTGAACACAAGAGATGAACTAGGGTTTGAGAGGAGATGGTGCTGTTGAAGATGTTGATGAAGATTGCCCTCCCAAAGATGGGAGAGTTGTTGGTGATGACGATGACGATGGTTTCCCCCTCCGGGAGGGAAGTTCCCCCGGCGGAATCACTCCGCCAGAGGGCAAAAGTGATCCTGCCCAAGTTCAGGCTTGAGACGGCGGCGCTTTGTCCCGAAAGTCCCCCTCTGATTTTTTCTTGGTCAAAATGACCTATATACCAGAAGATGGGCACCAGATGTGGGCCGAGGAGGGCACAACCCACCAGGGCGCGCCTGGGGGCCCAGGCGCGCCCTGGTGTCTTGTGCTCACCAGGGTGGCCCCCTCCAGTAGTTATTTGCTCCAGTATTTTTTATATATTCCAAAACAATTCTCCGTAAATTTGCAGCTCATTTGGAGATGTGCAGAATAGGTAACTCTGACGTAGCTTTTTCAGGTCCAGAATTCCAGCTGCCGGCATTCTCCCTCTTTGTGTAAACCTTGCATATTATGAGATAAAAGGCATTAGAATTACTACAAAAGGCATTATTATGCATAAAAACATTGTAAATAACACTAGGAAAACATGATGCAAAATGGACGTATCAATGAACCACAGTTGTATACTTGTACTATTAAAGACGGTAAAGAAAGAGGCGAAATACATTCTGGTTGCTGAACAAGGTGAAGTGGAATGCCCATATTGTGCCCTCCTCCGTGCAGAAGGCACGCACGACTCTAGTGCAGCCCCTTGTGATGGCCGACTGCCCATCCGTCACTGTCTTCATGAACACATCTAGATAGTCATCGTGTTTTGGTAGAAATACTTTAACCTTTGCATGCCCACCAATCATGTAGTTTGAGAGGTAATCTTGAGTAAACTGCTTTGGGAACCACTGCAAATGAAAAAGATTCAGACATTTTCATCTAACACAACTCATTATGGGCAGTAAAAAGAAGGCTGCAGTGTTCTTACTTACCATCCTGCAGTTCGCTGTTGTCTTGGATAAAGTGTAAACAAATAGTTTAATTGCCCTCTTTTGACCCATTTTACTAATAATCCTTATCAGCTTCCTCACTTGATGTTGGTTCATCAATATCTCATTGCCCCATATGAAAAAAGGGTCGAAGCGTGGATCTTTACCAATGACGTATGTACCTAAAAGCACCAAGTTAATATTAGAACTATACAACAATTGCACAATGATGTAGTACAACACTCCCTCCGTCCCATTATATAATATCTTATAACATCCAATATACTCACATATTGGATGAATTAACATCTTATATTATTGGCCGGAGGGAGTTTATTGCATTTTTACAAATTATCGGCTGATTAACTGTTGTGTTGTTGTTGCTGCTGCTCTTCTACATATATCTAGACATCATCAGAACATTAAGGTAACACTCTTCCTTGTTGCTATGTAGGCTAGGATTGCATATTTAGACATTCAGTACAGTGCATGTTGCTATGTAGCCTCAGATATATTAGATATGCCCTAGTTAACCTAAAGATAAATGGGTTACAGATATATTCAGTTAAAAGTCCAATTCACCGATTAGTCCCTTATCAGCCCCAGGCCTATATGGTACCAGCTACCGATATCCTGAATAGTGAGTATATATAAGCCATGGGATGAAACTAACTTCGATGGAAAATAGCAGTCGTTCCCAAAATTGTCCTGTGTAAGTACATCGAGAGGCATGTTAAGCACAACAGGCTAAACATCAACCAAATATATCCATGGCACACAAAAAAAATCTCCAAACGATAGCTTTAGTGTGCAGGTTTAAGCACGCTAGTTAAGCAAACCAAGAAGTGGAAAAGTGTGTTAACTGCAATAGGTCTAACATTTAACAACAAGCAAATATAGTCATTCAAACTGGTATTGTGCCGGTCTAAGTACACTGGTTATTGTTAAATAAAAATGGAAAGGCGTGTTAACTACAACATGCTTAACATCAACCAAATGTAGTCATTCATAGTGGTATTGTTGAAACTGGTATTGATGAAATTGAACTGCACAGTTCATGCTTGCACATATAGGACATCACGTTGTGAATAACTGGAATAAACAAGTCATGCTATGAACAACCAAAGATAGCATTTGAAACTGGACATATGCTAACTACAAACAACCGAACAGCCAAAAAACTTTAAAAGAGGCATATGCTAGCTATTACAGGCTTAACAGCAAGCAAATATATGCATTCCTATCGGTATGCTTAAAACTGGTATTGATGAAAATGTACTGCACACTAGATAGTTGCACATATAGAGTATCACATTGTGAACAACTAAAATAAACAAGGCATACTACAAACAACCAAATATAGCAATTAAAACTAGACATATTCTCACTACACTACAAAAGGGACTCGACAAAACAAATCATGGGTTTCCCCTGTGAAGAGGCATGGCAAAACAAATCATGGGTTTCCTCACTTGTCATAGATGGGCTCGTTCCCATGGGAAGAGCACGGACCCTGGGTGCGCTCCATGTTATCGCGGATGGGCTCCTTCCCCTTGGAAGAGCACGGCTGTAGGGTGCCCTTCCTGATGTCGCAGATGGGCTCTTTCCCCTTGGAAGATCCGGAGAGGGTGCCCTCCTCGTGGTCGCCGTCGATGAGGTCTAACTTTGTAGCTGTGGATCCCAAGCCAGCATCGCAGAACGTGTAATTCAGAAATGACAAAAGGGGCTCGATGGCGATGTAGGATCGCAAATTCTTAATAGCGAGCCAAAAGAGATCAGCGGCGGGGCCATGGATGAGATCGACGGCGGTTGAACCCGAGGGGTTAGCGGTGGGCCACTTAACCTGTGACATAGCCTGCGTCAGGCCATCGCCGTCGACGCCCTCGATGTCATAGCCGGTGCACGCAACATACCTGCATACTCTAGCCCGCTAGTTGAGAGCCAGCGGCCAATAATGGTCGTCAGCTTCCTCGGCGGCCACCTCGGCAACGTCGAGCGAAGAGGCCACGATACACCTCTTTTGGGCCAGTCGCTCCTCGAGCTCCATGGGAAGCATAGCCGGGCTTAGGCTGCGATGCTCTGGAGTGGGGGATGGGGATGGGCATCTGTGGGAAAGGGGGCGTTTGGCACGCATCATCTAAGAAACTCAGGGCGGCTAGGGTATGGAGGTCAGTGGGTAAGTTGCACGGGCAAACCGGCAGATGTTGACCATGGACACCTTGCGGCCGCGGTGGCGACCTTGCTAGGGTTTCGAGTGAGGGAGGGGTTGTTGTGGGGTGTGTGTGTGCGCGCGAGGAGTTTTTGGGGTGTGTGGGTGGAGGGGAGTGTTTGAGGAAATGACGCAGCCACTGAAAATTTTACTAAGCGGGAGTAAAATGCCGGGGCTATTGAAAATTTGGATGATGCATCGCACACGGTTCCGAGATAACAACCATGTGTCATCAAACAGAAAAACCCTCGAGCCGGGCAGATATTTTCGAGGGATGCAGGCGGGAGCGAGAACAACAAATAGCACACATGGTCGAAACATAATAACCTTGTGTTATCAAACAGGAAAACCCTGCAGGCGGGTGGATATTTCTGAGATTGCGAGGGAAGCCTCATGGAGCCCAATGTACTGTGCTGATGTGAGTGACAGGGGCACCGGCGTGGCACACGGGTTGTGTGAGTGAATCATGTCTATTGCGTCCTCAGACTTGGCTAATGTTTATAAATTTGGCGAAAACAACATGGGAAAGGGTCAGAACACGAACACACTTGCATGTGGACCAAAAATATGAATGAAAATGCTGGTTTGATAGTCAAATACCAAATGCACAACTTCGATGTGGCACATGTCTAACAAAGCACACGGTATTGTTTGCCCCCCCCCCCTCGTGTCGGCCGGAGGGGAATCCAGCTATGCACGCATGCCCCCAAATCGCTAGGTCTAACATATCACCCTACCGTAACACTAAACCTATGGCAGTACGTCCATCATGGTCAAACCACGCCCCCTTTCATTTCCAGTGAAAGGTGGACCGTGTGTGGGCCCAGAAATGTGTGCTTCTGGCATGAGATGGGGTGAGACCACATACGAACCACCTGCGGGTAGCCCAACTATATGTATGAAAAAGGCGGTGTGATATTTAAATACCCAATTCACAACTTTGATGCGGCACATGCCTCACAAATTAACCAGACATCCTCGACCACACGGAGGTTCACCTATCAAACTGGGAAGTAGCAGTCCCCCCCTTCACACACACACACACACACACACACACACAGATGCACACACACACTTTCAGTCGGCGGGAGAGGGCATCTCACCAAGATGTATCATAAAACGGACCAAGAAGAATCCACCTTGGCCGTACAACCTCTCTCTTGTTGTTGGTCAAAGTGATGGACGTCCACGCGACCCCAGAGATGGGCTAGCTCGCCAATAATCGTGCAAGTAGCTAGTGCCCGAAGACAACCACTGCCTGCATGTGGCCCAAACATATGTATGGATCAGTGTTGATTTTTGAATACCCAATGGAACAAAACTTTGATGTGGCACCGTGCTTTGGAACCAGAAATCCCCACACAGAGCGAGGGTTAGTTGACGACACATTGTATATATGTATGTCACACCACACTTCGAGCCGATCACGAGGATTAATATGCATGCATATGTACGTATGCGCTCAAACTTAGGTCTGGAATCTCACCATGACCTAGCTACTATGATAACATGAACCAAAGAAGAAGAATCCACCATGCATGGTAACCTATCTCGTTGTTGGTCAAAGTGATCATGGATGTCCACGCGGGCCCACAAATATATAGGCTTGCCGCTGATAACCATGTGAGGGACAGTACCATTCGAAGAAAACCAATGAATGCATATGTATGTACGAAGGTGATGTGTGCATGCTGTTTGAATACCATGCACAACATTGATGTGGCGCGTTGCGTCGAAAATCATAGAGTCCCCACAAAGAGCGAGATCGGATCATGACATGTCATAGTGCGTTGCCCCTCCCCTCGCTGCTCACGTCGACTCGGTGGGAGGGATTCATGCGTACACATGCATGTGCTCAAACTGTATCATGTCATCCCTGAGCATGACCTATATACCGTAATATAAACCAAAAATAATCCGCTCCTAAGTCAAATTAACCTCTCTCGTTGTCGATCAAAGTAGTGATGGACCAAGCAGGCCCACATATGGAAAGCATCAATATCGCTGAAAACCGTGTGAATGGGTGCCAGAGGACAACCGCCATCACTTTGCATGTGGGCCAAACATATGTATGGAGGTGTGTGTGGTTGTGATGTTTGAATACCCAAAATGCACAACTTTGATGTGGCACATGCCTTGAAAACCGTCGAGTCCCCACACAGAGCGAGGTAATTCATGAAGCGTAGTATATATGCTGGTCCCCTTCCCCCTCTTTGACGCATACTATATGCTCCTACCATAATAGAAACCAAAAAGAACCCTCCTCGAAGGTGAAATTAATTAACCTCTCCTGATGTAGGTCAAAGTGATGCATGCATATGGACGATGACCTCGCAGGCCCACAGATGGAAGCATCACACGTGATTGTCCTAGGATAACCACAGCCTGCACATGCATGTGGCCCAAAGAGGTGTTGTGTGATGTTTGAATAGCCAATGCACAACATTGATGTGGCACGTGCCTCGGAAACCGAAAAGTCCCCACACTGAGTGAGGTGTGTTCATGGACGTGTACATAGTTTATATATGCTGGTCCCCTCCCACCTCTTCGACGTGTACTATATACTCCCACCATAACACAAACAAAAAAGAATCAACGACCTTGCTGGTCAAATTAACCTCTCTACCGGCTGTAGGTCGAAGTGATGGACGACGACCTCGCGGGCCCACAGAAAGCATCACATGCAAGTGAGTGTCGTGTAGGACAACCATCGACTGCATGTGGCCCAAACATGTATGTATGAAAGGGTTGTGTAATGTTTTAAATAACGAATTCACGACTTTGATGTGGCACCTGCCTCACAAAACGGCCAATCCCACATGGTGGCTCACGACTCATAGTGTACTGCCAGACACCCCTCCCCCCCCCCCAGACGCACACACAACTACGATGCATGTTAAAATTTTCATCGGTGAATACATTTTAACAAAGGAGGGACGTTTTAATTTTGAAAAAAAAACCCAGAGATCATTAAGACATTTTGGTACATTGATTGATTTTATAGGGGTATAATGTGTAAAAATCAAATTTGAGCTACAAGCACTTGTGACAGTGCACCTAAATGAATTGGAAAAACACATGTGTGTCACTGGGTGCATGTTTACTCCCCGTGCAAGAAATTTCAAACATTTAGAATCTTGATTTTTAAAATCTAGTAGTACATCCAAAACTTAGTTAAAATTCATGAAACTTATCGTGTTGTCATATTGACACCAATACATAGTGGTACTGTACTTTTTTTGTCAAATTTCAGACAAGTTTTGATGTAATTTTTATCTTCTTACAAACGGGAGATTATTAATAATTGGGAACCAATATCGCAAACGGATTATTTATTCGAACCGTGGGCGTTAGACCAACAATGGATACGTGCCACGCTTCGGTTAAGAAATAAAGCGGCAACATTAATCATCAAAATAGAAAATCAATATACGTGCCGCCACGCGTCCCGTGTGCCGTCCGAGCAGGCATGACTTGACGGGATGCATGTGAGCAGTCCGCCGCGTAAGCAGACCGGGAGGCGTGCGTGCAGGTATGAGAATTGACGGGAGGCGTGCTCGCTACACAGTGTCATCAGGAGGCATGCGAGTAGTTGTGTGAAATGACGGTAGGCATGCCAGCAGTCCGCTATGCAGGCTCACTGGGAGGTGAGCCAGCGGTTTGACCGCCGCCCGCCTCTCTCCCACTACTCCATATTAATCGCTCGCCCGAGAGGCCACACCCCCAATCCTTGCCACACACACAATCCTCCTCTCCGCCTGCATCCTCGACGCCGCTCTCAGTCCTCAAAGCCGTCAGTGTATGAGAATGCCACCGAAGCGCCCCATCGGAGGGAGTGGCGACGCCGTGGCTACTGAACCATCGGAGCGCGGCGTGAAGATGGAGACAGAGGTTGCCGTTGCCGCCGACGAGGTCTCGTTGCACCTTGACGTCATCGATGGCGTCGTGCTTCCACAGCCGGAGGCTGAGGTCCACACCGACTCCGGCGATGACTCGGGTGACGACTCGGGTGACGACTCCGGCGATGACTCCGAAGACCACTTCGGCGACGACTCCGACGATGACGGACAACCGGTTAGGCATCTATTCCCATTTATGTGTCAAATACATCCTAGGGTTTCTCTGGTTACTCCTGCCTCCCCCTTTTTGGAATAGAAATCCAATGGTTATGTTCTCTCAATCCAAGAAATTTGAGTAAGTTTCGTTAGAGTCGTGTAGTGTATTGATTGTTTGAATGGTACAAATGATAAGTGATTAGTTGTTTCATCTGTGCAAATGATTTCTACTAATAATCCAACTAGGGTTAGTGTTCGTGCTAATAATTCCTAGCCAGGTCTTGACAATTGGTTTTGAATGACCTACATATATGTTTGTGCCATTTTTTTGGAGACTCCGGAGGTGGAGAACGAGGCTGCCAACAAGCGGAGGCGGGTCGAGAAAGAACCGCAAGCGACTCCAGTAGGCCTAGACTTCATCAGCAGCCTCCCCGATGATATGTTGAAAGTCATCATCTCCCTCCTCCCAATCGAATATGGGGCGAGGACAACCGTCCTTTCCCGATGGTGGCGCCCCATATGGCACTCCACCCCTCTAGACCTCATCGATGCCCACGAGCTCTGCCATGGCTATCGCAAAAGCTTGGATGTGTTCTCCCAGATCCTCGGTAGTCACCATGGCCCAATCGGAGGCCTTATCATGGGCAAGTTTCGTTCCAATGACAAGGACCGAGCCAAACTTGACAAGTGGTTCCGATCCCCCGCCCTAGATCAGCTCGGGGAGCTCAGTTTTAATGATGGGTATATGTGCTCGCTGCCAACGTCCGCGCTCCGCCTTGTGCCCATGCTGCGCCTCGCCAAGTTCATGAACTGCCATCCCCCCTTAATGACGTGCCCGCTCTTTTTCTACCATGATTGAAGCACCTCGAGATCATCGCCGTCTGCATCCCAAAGGATGACATGGAGCACCTGCTCCGCGGCTGTACTGCACTCGAGTTCCTTCGTGTTCAGGCGATCAATGGGTTGAATAGCTTCCACATCACCTCCATGACTCTCCGGACTATTTATGTGTGTTGCTGGTGCTGCAATAAGAGATCACAAAAGGTGGACCACAATATGGTCATTGAGGACACACCTTCACTTGAGAGATTACTTGTAGTTCATCAACAAGGTCCAACAAGAATCAATGTCATTTCTGTGCCAAAATTGACAGTGGTGGGCTACTTGCCTGTCGAATACTCCGAACTTGTTATTGGATCCACACCCGTTCAGGTACAACAGTTGCCTTCTACCTCTCCTTCTTGATATCAACATTATTTCTAAATTTAAAGATGTATGTTTTTCTATCATCCAGAAAATGATTTCGACAAGCTTGAACCAGAGTCTGCGCACCGTGAAGTTCTTGGCACTAGAATCTATCGGCCCCAACCTGCACTAAGTTGTCAGTTTCCTGAGATGCTTTCCGTGCCTGGAGAAGCTGTATATCGAGGTGATGTTCCTTTCCTGTTAAATGTTAACCATAAGGGAGTTCAAGTTTTGGCACCTTTTCCCAAGTTTACATTGACAATGTACTACGATTTCTGAAGGAATTTTGGAGGATTTCAGTATATACATTTCCCCCCACCCCATATTGGTTGCTTGATTCATATGGTTACAATCCATAAGCACTTCTCCTTTGGATTCATCTATACTAGTTTTCTTAGGGAATTTTTCATCCATTCCAACCTCTTGTGAAGAAGGCTATATTTTTCTAGATTGTAATCAAATGCCCATGTTAATCATGTCGGATCGAAGATGGCACATTGGTGCATTTTACAAATCCTGCAAACCAAATAGGCATGTAGTAGTGTTCAAAATTGCATGTAGGCACTAACACGTTCTCTTCTTTTGCAGATAATATTAGGCCCGGTGGTGGATAATGTGATACAATAAAACAATCACATCGAATGCCTATATCTACATCTCACAGAAATTACTTTGAACTCCTACCGAGGGACCTTACCAGAGATTATATTTGCCAGGTTCTTTGTTGTCAGAGCAAGGGTGCTGAAGGTAATGAGGTTTGCCATGCATTTATTTTGAAAAAATGAATGGTTTGTTGATCAGCGCCGGCTGCTGCTGTAGAATGGAAAAGGCTCCAAAAAAGCTGAATTTCATTTTGGAACTTCAGATGACAGAGTAATCGGAAGTCATTGTGTCAACCCCATACATGACTTGTCAGCGGCTGATCCCTTTGCAGAAATGATGAGGCTTCGAAACCAGCCTTACTAGTGGTATTATTAGTTTGAACCTCTCTTATATCCATGTTCAGCTTATCAGCATGGGCATTTGCAGCTGAATGAGCTGAATTTCATTTCTAATATCAGTTTGAACGTTGTAATCTTTGAATTTGAGCCATATAACTCTGGAATTGAGCCTTGTAATATTTCGAGCTTTTGTGGTACAATCGTTGAAATGGCATCGTATGAGACTCGTATATTGGTAATACTATTTTGACCTTAATATGCAATGGACTTAGATTTTATTAACCATTCTTGAATGTGTTTCCCTTGCCAATCTCATAGCACATGCTCTGTATGGCTAACTTGACTGCGATCTTCGACATTATTGTACACAGTTGGTTTCTTCAGCCATGTGCCCTGTAGAGCGCAGAATTAATTATCGCACTCGAGTGTCCATCATCACCCTCCTGTGTAACTTTGACCTCATCACCCATGGGTAAACTTATGACCTCATCACCTTTGTTTTTGCAAATCTTTTTGCCAATAAACGCCCATGATTTGCCCCTCTTCTAGCCGACGCGTGGCCAAACTAGGCGGGCGGGAAGCTTGCGCGGTTGCGCGGGAATAGGCTCACCAACGATACATTTGGGGCCTCTTCAAGCCCATGCGTGGTCAAACGAAACGCGTGTGGGGTGCTCAAGCGTGCACTGGAATCCTCCGCTATGAATGCGGTGACAAGACGTGATGATTACAGGCAGGCCGGCCCCCATTTATTACAGCAGCCATTTAACCCTTGTGTCTCTTCAACCTTTCGATCATGCCCCAGTATTGCAAGAAGCACACCCACCTAGACAAATTCTTAGAGGGTATCTTGTGCGGCTCCAATGGCACTCCGAGCGGCTGCCGACGACGAGCAGCAGTTCACCATGCATGCCGTGGTGGACACCCACAGAAGGTTCACGGAGCTCTCGGTGGTGTACATCAACAACCTGGTCTGGGTGGAGCACTCCATCCACATCATGGAGCTGTTGCTTGCTGAGGAGAAGTACAAGGTGGTCGGGTTCGGCCTTGAGTACACCTGCGCTCATGCCGGGTCTCGTCCCAAGGTCACCGTCACCCAGATGTGCTTGTGCAATCACGTCCTCGTCTACCACTACTGCCTGGCCACAAGGCCTTGTGAGCGTTTCGCCAGGTTTGTCAACAGCCCCCACTACATGTTCGCTATGGTGGACATCACCAATGATGTAATGGTGCTCAAGAATTTGGGCATCACCTGCCAAAATCTTGTCGACATCCAGGGCCAATACAAGATCTCGGGCAGCAAGGAGCATGAGAACGACTCACTGGTTCACCTCGCCGAGGCCATCATCGACCCCTACTACAGAGACATGAAGGATTCCTACAAAAAGGACAAGCGTGCCTGGCACTCGGCCTGGATGGAGAAACTCGACAAAGCTCACATCGTATACGTGGCCAAGGAGGTGTACACGAGCTACGAGATGTACAGGTGGATAGTTGACATGAGGAAGTGCCTCCTTCCCCCAAACGGCTAGGGATCCAGCCGGAAGCAGAGCAATGGCAAGCGTCGTCACAACGAGATGTAGATGATTAGATGCTTGTTTCTCCTAGTTTAGTACGCATGTAATTGCTTACTTTGGTGTGTGGAAATGTTATGTGTGTAGTCACTTATGTAATTGTATGCTCAATTTGGTTGTGAAATGCTGTTCTTATAAGTATATATGTTGATGTTCTGTAGACAGAGCAAATCACATCGCACACGAACCAAAAATGGAACCCGTCGGTGATGATTTCATCAATCACTCACAATTGTATACCAGCAATCATTTGCTCAAAACACACACGGCTTGTTAACAGGAATCGTCTGTGTTCTTATCGATCTTCGCACACATTTTTGATTACTGACCTATTTGCCGTGTATCACACACATCTTGTTAAGTTGAACCATTTCTGTTCTGTTGGCTAATCACAAACAGTTCATCCGAGTGAACTGTATGCCGTATATCGCACACACCTTCATCTGGCTGTCCGTTTTTGTTGTTCCGCCTCATCGCAAACATTTTATCCGAGTGAACTGTATGCCGTATAACCGTGTTCACTTATCGATTCCAAAATTAATCGAATTCGTGAACTTTATAACGATATTACTCCTCTTCCTTACGGCTCCCCTGTGCCTAGTGATTTCTCGTGCTCGATTCATCCCATTCTAGTATATCTACTCGGCTATCCCTGTCAACTAGAAAGGTAGTAAGCAAGTACTGAAACAGAACAGAAATCCATTTGCTTAACATATGCCTACGTGGAAATCGTCTAAAGGAAACTACTCGCTAACTCGCTAACAAGACGGACCTAACATGGATTGATTCTAAATTATGAATCAAAAATCCTGATCTCGCAAAGGATCCGCAATAGCTGTGTGTACTCGAGGACTCTTAGGGAAAGAAAAGCACTTTTCTCTCTCAGCAGTTAGACCGGCTATCGCGCACACCTTCATCTGGCTGCCCGTTTCTGCTGTTCTGCCTCATCACAAACAGGTCATTGGAGTGAATCATACGCCACGCATCACACATGCAACTATAATATGAACCGTGTTTGATGTATCCGCCATCGCAAACGTTTTGCATCTTTTCAACTTTTTTACATCACTGTTTGTAATTAATGCATTGCACACAGTTTTGTCGAAGGGTCTCTGATTGTAGTGTCGCGTTAGCAGCATCATGCAGTAGTGTTAATTAGACCTGGCTGTGGTGCACAAACTAGAATTTTGTTGCCAACTTTCAGTTCATAAAACTTAGACAAATTTCTCCAAAGGTCCGCATCAAAATAGGAGTGACCATCTTTATCATTTTTTACCCTAAGTGTCAGTGTAAATTCATGCTGCATGGTCAATCTGACATCCATGGAGTCATCAACATAGTAAAGGCCAAGATTTCCTTCTATACGTGTTCTTGCAAAGCAAGGGATGTACTGCTTGAAATGATAATTAAGATCATTACATATACTAAAATAACAGAGCAACATGCAAATATGGGAGTAATTGAGAGAACAGAGCAATATATAGCTGAAATCAAAGTACGAAAATATATAATTAAACAAATAATGCAACAAAGATTTCATACAAATATGAGAGTAACTAGAAGAACAATACATCATTAATTTGCCTAATTTAGAAAAAAACATCTTCGATGTCTGGGATGCATGTGGCACCGTACCTTTTATCCAAATGTAGCAATATATGGTATATGTTCATTAATTTAGGCCATGCCAACCGTGGTAGGGTGAGAGTGAACATAACGTGTGCTCCCTGAAGTCATCTGGTATGGTGAGATAGAACCTCGTGTCCAACTGGCCGCGACAACACTGGCCTGATTTGTGCTTGCACTGTGGACACTTGAATGAAAACCCTCGAATCAACTAGAAGAAAAATGAATCCACGGTGATTTTCGCCGGTTGATTAATAGGGCAGACGGACTGCAATAAGAGATGAGTGAATATTTTGCTAAATTAATTACCTTCTCCATGAAAAAAATCCCTGGCCCAAGCCCGCGGAAAATCTCGCAGAAAAACCTGATTGACCAGAGTCGAGAATTTCGGTACAATTCGGTGCAGATAGGTGGCGGCAAGCGGCAGCGGTGAAATCATGTGTCGTTTGGAGCATGACCGCTGCCCACCGCTGAGAACCTTCGAACTTAGGGGTGGATGCCGTGATAGAAGTTGACGCGCAGAGTTGCGGAGGGGTGCGCAGCGAGTGAGGAGTGGGGATGAAGGGGGAGGGGTGAGGGTTTTCTTTTTCTTTTTTGACATGTGGGTGAGCGCACATGGTTCCCAGAGCCGACGGAGATGAACCATGTGCGATAATAAATGACAAACATTGAAGGGGAATCCAAATTTCCTTCGTTGTTTGTCCTTCATTATTTTTTCTACGATCAACATACCCTCTCCAATGCACCGTGTTCAAATTTGGCACTTTTCCCGACTCATTTACTATATTTAGGCCATTATGTGCATTTTCTAGGCATTAATGCCATAATTCAAATTCATACACCGGTGCATGAAAAAGTGCACAAAAATAGTGTGAAAAATCATGCTTGTGGTATTTAATATTTTTTTCATGCCTTTTACAAGGAATGGGTAGAGATTTCAAGGATATGTGTGCAAGAGCCAATCACAAATGTGTCGTTTACTAGTTTTTCAACTATAGAAAAATGAAAAACATGTTTGAAAAACATGACGCTTCGCATGGTGCCATGGTACGATCTCACCATGCTCTGGTAATAATTTGAGAAGGTTTGGCTTATGTCGTCATACACGCTCTTCACAAATCGAACCATCACCAAGGATGTTTCATGGTTTCGAGTGGGAAATCATCAAGATTAAAGGGGGGACCAAATTTCCTTCGTCGTTTGTCTTTTAGTTTTTTTCTACGATCAACATACCCCCTCCAATGCACCATGTTCAAATTTGGCACTTTTCCGTATTTAGGCCATTATGTGCATTTTCTAGGCATTAATGCACATAATTCAAATTCAGACTATCGGTGCATGAAAAAGTGCACAAAAATGGTTTGGAAAATCATGCTCGTGGTATTTAGTAATTTTCATGCCTTTTACAAGGAATGGGCAGACATTTCAAGGATATGTGTGGCAAGAGTAAACCACAAACGTGTCATTTATTGGTTTTTCAACTATAGGAAAATGAAAAACATGCTTGAAAAACATGACGCCTGGCATGGTGCCATGGTATGACCTCACCATGCTCTGGTAAAAATTTGAGAAGGTTATTTGGCTTATGTCGTCACACATGCTCTTCTTAAATCGAACCATCACCGAGGAAGTTTCATGGTTTCGAGAGGGAAATGACCAAGATTGAAGGGGACTCCAAATTTCCTTCGTCGTTTGTCCTTGAGTTTTTTCTACAATCACCATACACCCTACAAAGCACCGTGTTCAAATTTGGCACTTTTTCGGGCTCATTTATCATATTTAGGAAATTATGTGCATTTTCTAGGCATTAATGCACATAATTCAAATTCAAACAACCCATGCATGAAAAAGTGCACAAAAATGGTCTGGAAAATCATGCTCGTGGTATTTAGTATTCTTTTCATGCCTTCTACAAGGAATGGCCAGAGATTTCAAGGATATGTGTGGTAAGAGCCAACCACAGACCTGTCGTTTATTGTTTTTTCAACTCTAGAAAAATGGAAAAATGCATGAAAAATGTGCCATGGTATGACCCCACCATGCCGTGGTAAATTTTTGAGATGGTTTGGCTAATGTTGTCATACACGCTCTTCATAAACCAAAGCATCACCGAGGAAGTTTCATGGTTTCGAGAGGGAAATCACCAAGACTGAAGGGGAATCCAAATTTCCTTTGTGGTTTGTCCTTGAGTTTTTTTCTACAATCAACATACACCCTACAAAGCACCATGTTCAAATTCGGCACTTTTCCGGGCTCATTTGCCATATTTAGGCCATTATGTGCATTTTCTAGGCATTAACGCACATAGTTCAAATTCAGAAAATTGGTGCATGAAAAAGTGCACAAAAATGGTCTGGAAAATCATGCTCGTGGTATTTAGTAATTTCTAATGCCTTTTACAAGGAAATGGGAAGAGATATCAAGGATAAGTGTGGCAATAGGCAACCACAAACATGTCGTTTATTGGGTTTTCAACTCTAGAAAAAATGAAAATCATGCGTGAAAAACATGATACCTGGCATGGTGCCATGGTATAACCTCACCATGCTATGGTAAATTTTTGAGACAGTTTGGCTAATGTCGTTATACACGCTCTTCATAAATTGATTCATCACCGAGGAAGTTTCGTGGTTTCGAGAGGGAAACCGCCAAGATTTAAGGGGAATCCAAATTTCCTTCGTCGTTTGTCCTTGAGTTTTTTCCTATGATCAACATACACCCTACAAAGCACCGTGTTCAAATTTGGCACTTTCTCGGGATCATTTACCATATTTAGGCCATTATGTGCATTTTCTAGACATTTAGCACAGATACATCAAATCCCGGCTATAGCTACACGGGCGTGATGAGAGGGACGTGGATTGCCATTCGATCGTGGTGCATCCTATGGTGCACACGCGCGATCCACGTGGCTGGGGTTCCGGCTAAACAGAACGCAACCCACAATAGGGTGAGCGCACACGGTTTCCAAAGGCGACGGAAATGAACCGTGTGCGATAATAAATGACCAAGATTGTAGGGGAATCCAAATTTCCTTCGTCGTTTGTCCTTGAGCTCTAAAAAACCACCGCACTGTACGGTTGTCCGGCCACTCTGCCCCAGAGCTGTCTCCAAGCATCGGTCATGCCACCATGCCTCACATTAACCAGTAAGGTAGTGATGGCATCCCGCCACACCGAGTTCCTCCTTGCCCGCGACCGCACAATAAATGGTAAGGAAGCGATGGCATCCCACCGCGTCGAGTTCGTCGTCGCTTGCAGCCGCACACCTACGTGGGCGGACTTTGAAGCTGCCAAGGCAGAATGGGCGGTGGAGCAAGAGGCGGCCAAAGCCGCATAGAAGGAGCGGAAAAGGCAGAAAGCACTCAAAAAAAATAGAGTCCCACCGCCGCAAGAAAGAAGAGGTCGCACGCGCTGCTGAGGAGAGCTCGATGGAGATCTAAGCACGGTGGGCTAATGCCAAAAAGGCTTGGAAGGAGAACGAAGGCGTCTAGGCAGCATGCCCAAATGCCTCCACCTGCCAGGATCGCAGCAGTAGCTACCGCGACGCTGATGAGAGCTGGGCAGAGATCCAAGCACGGTGGGATGTCGCCTACAAGGACGACAAAGAGAACGATTACGTCTGGCCAGCATGTGAGAACTAGATAGTGTGTGTGTCGCCCGTATGTTTGTTTAAGTAATTATGAGCATCTACCAGTACTGCTTACTAGTTTTAGAGCAAATTACCTGTATCTAGGAATTTAAGTTGGTATCTATTATTAACATAGAATATCGATAAGAGACATCCTTTTAGGGCTTTGACCGTTGCTTAGCATGTGTTCACTAAAGTTTTAGAGTCGAACACTGGCCCTAAATCCTCCCTAAATGTCCGCAACATTTGCCCGGTCAAAAAAAGTTGACCCAACTGGGTCATAGTGGCCAACCCGCAGCCACCCGAAGCTCCTTCCTCTCTCATCTCTTCACAGCGTGCTTCTGCTAAGGCGCGCACGTCGGAGACGAGCTGGCTGCGGCTGGTTTTTAATCCCATCTCACCATGCGAGTTGGCTGCACACCAACTTAAATAGCCGCTCCGGCGGATTGCAGCAAGCTTCTCTTTTCTTGTATAGGTCGATCAATTCTCGCAGTGTGAATGATGCACATTAACACTTGATTGCATTTCATAAACCAGTGATTGTTCATCAAGTGTCACATTTGCCTCATTCATGCATGTACGTTGAATAACCCTGCTACAATGAAAGAGATTTTTAAATTTGCAGGTGCGGTTGTAGATCTTGATAGATATAATAATTATTGGAAGATCACATAACACATGGTTTCTATGGCGTACCGTGAACGCTTTCTTTGCATTAATGATCCATAATTCAGTTACCTGTGAGATGTTTTCTAATAATGCAAGAGTACCGTCATGACCGTCCTTGGCTGATTTAATCAACTGCACATGAGGAATTTTTTGGAGACGGGATCCGCTAATTTTCTCTTTTCTCGCACACGAGTACTTTACGCGCTTCATCTGTGTTGTGTGTTTCCCCAGCCTAAGTTTCAAGTTTTGCAGCAAAAATTTCACGAGGCGCACGATTTCAGAATTTACTACTCCCAGCCCATCCCCACCCATCGCATTTTCGCAGTATGTCCCCACCCTTTCCCCCTTCCTCAGCTCAAACCGCCACCGCCATAACCACAGCTTTAACCACATCTACGTTCTGCCTGAGCCTTGTCGATCTAGTGAGGTAACCAACCAATCTCTATCACGACACTGGCCTGATTGCTTAGATGGCGCCTGTGAAATACCCTCATGCCTCCAAATCCCCACCCCCTACTCCAAAGCATCACCTCGTAAGCCCAACCACATATCACGTGGAGGACGAGGAGCTGATGGCGGTCGCTGGCGCGGTGGCCGCTATACGTGTTAACCCGGAGGAACAACTCGCCTCCGATGCCGCCGACTTGGGGTGGGCTCTGTCCTAGATGAAGTGCCCCAGCAACTACCCCTCGGGATTTACCAAGTATGAACTTACCAATTCAGTTTTACCAATACCAGTTGCAATGGCTATGTTTTGTACGATTGATATATTAAGCTTGTTGTAATAAATGTGCCTAACCCATCTTAGCTATTTTCCCTACCATTTTATAGACAACTGGGCCATTCACTGCTCTAGTAGCACTTGCCTTGTGATGTTTAACTATGTGAATTTCAATTTCATCAGTACCAGTATCAATGGCTATACTCGGTTGTCTATAGTTAACAATTAACATGTCCCTTGTTTATTTCAGTAATGCACACTATGACGAACTGTCCAGCTCAATTTCACCAGTACCAGATACAAACTTACAATACATGACTTAGGTTGCTGTTAAGCCTGTTGTAGTAAATAGTTCTATCCATTTTTTAATCGTGCTACTCTTCGACATGAACATATCACTAGAGATGCTATCGTTTTATTACCATTTGCTATTTTTGGTGTATGTTAACCCTGTTTTAGTTAACATGCCTTTCCATGTACTTACGCAGGGCAATAATGGGTGATGTTGTTGTTTGCCGTCGAGGTTAGCTGCATCCCATGTCTTATAGTATTTTACATCATTTGTGCAATTGCAGTTTAGCTTGTAACATTTACTTGCTTCTTTAGGTACACATGTCAGCAGCACTGATCTATGCTTCGACCCGGAGGAACACCTCGCCTCCAATGCCGCCGACTTGGGGCGGGCTCTGGCCCAGATGAAGTGCCCCAAAAACTACCCCTCGGGATATACCTAGTATGAACTGATCAGTTCAATTTTACCAATACCAGTTACAATGGCTATGTTTTGTACGGTTGATGTATTAAGCATGTTTTAGTAAACACGCCTAACCCGTCTTAGCTATTTTACCTAACTTTTTATAGACAACTGGGCCATTCTCTGCTCTAGCAGCACTTGCCTTGTGATGTTAAACTCTGTGAATTTCAATTTCATCAGTACCAGTTTTAATGCCTATACTAGGTCGTTTGTAGTTAACACGTGTCTTGTTTATTTCAGTAATGCACAGTGTGTGATGTTGAAGTATGAACTGTCAAGCTCAATTTCACCAATACCAGCTACAAACTTACAACAAATGAGTAGGTTGCTGTTAATCCTGTTGTAGTAAACATTTCTATTTATTTTTTAATCTGTCCCTTTGCTACCGTGCTACTCTTCGCAATGAAGATATCAGTAGAGATGTTGTCGTTTTATTGCCATTTGCAATTTTTGGTGGATGTTAACCTTGTTGTAGTTAACATGCCTTTCCATGTACTTACGCAGGGCCACAATGAGAAATGTTGTTGTTTGCCATTGAGGTTAGTTCCATACCAATGTCTTATAGTATTTGACATTATTTGTGCAATTGCAGTTTAGCATTTAACATTTACTTGCTTCTTGTAGGTACACATGTCACAGGCTCTGATCCATGCTTCGACCCGGAGGAACACCTCACCTCCGACGCTGCCAACTAGTGGCGGGCTCTAGCCCAGATGAAGTGCCCCAACAACTACCCCTTAGGATTTACCAAGTATGAAATGACCAGTTCAATTTTAGCAATACCAGTTGCAATGGCTATGTTTTGTACGGTTGATGTATTAAGCACGTTGTAGTAAACACGCCTAACCCATCTTAGCTATTTTCCCAACCTTTTTATAGACAACTGGGCCATTCTGTGTTCTAGCAGCACTTGCCTTGTGATGTTTAACTCTATGATTTTTAATTTCATCAGTACCAGATTCAATGGCTATACTAGGTTATCTGTAGTTAACACGTGTCTCATTTATTTTAGTAATGCACACTATGTGATGTTTAAGTATGAACTGTCGAGCTCAATTTCACCAATACCAAATACAACCTTACAATACATTAATTAGGCTGCTGTTAATCCTATTGTAGTTAACAATTCTATCCTTTTAAAAAAAATTCCTTTGCTACCGTGCTACTTCCGCAATGAAGATATCACTAGAGATGTTGTCGTTTTATTACCATTTGCTATTTTTGGTGGATGTTAACCTTGTTGTAGTTAGCATGCCTTTCCATGTACTTACGCAGGGCCACAATGAGAAATGTTGTTGTTTGTCGTCGTGGTTAGTTCCATACCAATGTCTTATAGTATTTTACATCATTCTCGCAATTGCAGTTTAGCTTTTCACATTTACTTGCTTCTTGTAGGTACACATGTCAGCGGCACTAATCCACGCTTTGACCCGGAGGAACACCTCGCCTCCGACGCCACTGACTTGGGGCGGGCTCAGGCCCAGATGAAGTGCCCCAGCAACTACCACTCAGGATTTACCAAGTATGAACTGACCAGTTCAATTTTAGTAATACTAGTTGCAATGACTATATTTTGTATGGTTGATGCATTAAACTTGTTGTAGTAAACACGTCTAACCAGTCTTAGCTATTTTTCCTACCTTTTTATAGACAACTAGGCCATTCTTTGCTCTAGCAGCACTTGCCTTGCGATGTTTAACTCTATGAATTTCAGTTTCATCAATACTAGTTTCAATGGCTATACTAGGTTGTCTGTAGTTAACACTTAACAAGTGCATTGTTAAGCCTATTGCACCTTGTGATAGTACCAGTTTCAGTTATGCACATTGTGATGAACTGTCCAGCTCAATTTCACCGATATCAGCTACAAACTTAAAATACATGAGTTAGGGTTGTTGTTAAGCCTGTTGTAGTAAATGGTTCTATCCATTATTCAGTCTGTCCCTTTGCTACCGTGCTACTCTTCGCAATGAAGATATCACTAGAAATGTTGTTGTTTTATTACCATTTGCTATTTTTGATGGATGTTAACCCTGTTGTAGTTAACATGCCTTTCCATTTACTTACGCTGGTCCATAATGGGCAATGATGTTGTTTGCCATCGAGGTTGGCTGCATCCCATGTCTTATAGTATTTTACATCATTTTTTTCAATTGCAGTTTAGCTTCTATCATTTATTGGTTGCTTGTAGGTAAATATATCAGTGGTACTGATCCACGCTTCGACCCCTTTTGCGTATGGGGCAATGTGATGTTTATGAACAAGTGTCAAGTGAGGAAACTAAGAAAGATTGTTGGGCGAAAGAGACGGATGATGGGAATTAAACTCTTTATTTACACTTTGTCCAAGACAACAGTGAACTTTAGAATGGTAAGTAATCTATTGCCTTTCCCCCCTACCCACAACGAGTTACTCTATTAGAGATGAATATCTGAAAATTTCTCTTTTCAGTGGTTTCTGAAGCAATTTACTGATGATTACCTTGCAAACTACATGACCGGAGTGGAGGCAACTAAGGTTAAAGTATATAATTCATACTACCATGATAATGATTTAGAAGTCTTCCTGAAGACGGTGAAGGATGGGCGGGCGATCATCACAAGGGGTCGTACAAAAGTTGTACGCGCCTTTGGCATGCAGGAGGGCACATTATGGGCATTCTGCTTCTTTAACACTATCGGCAGCCAAACTGATTTAAATTTCTTTCTTCACTTTTACCACCTCTAAATATTGTGGTTTATCATAGTTATTTGCTGCCTAATTCTATAATTACTGAACATATTGTACTGAGAAATTTATTTATGGATTGGTTGGTTAACCATTGTGCTGAGAATTTAGAATATTTGAATCCACTTTTCATAATTCAAAATATAAAATTTCCAATTCAAATAATAAATTATAGGGGAAAATAAAATTCAAAAGGAGGGAATAAAATAATGTACACATGGTTAGAAAGAAAGCAGTGTGTGCCATTGAAAAGTAAAGAACAGACGATTCTTTGACGCAAAACGTTTGCGATACTCAACGGACGAACACACGATTTCATCTCATATGCGTGTGGGATTTCCAGCAGTACAACACACGGTTCTGTCTTATATGCGTGTGCAATTCATGGTAATACGGCAAACATTTCAAACCTGTATGCATGTATAATATTGGACAAAAAGAAGACGGTGCATATATGGAGTGCGTGTGTGATAGGAATATCTATTGCACAAAGTTATGAAATGGACATGTTGGTGACAATAGAGCCAACACACACATTTTACAATTTTTAACCGTGTGTGATAACGTACCTATCACAAACACATCGGTAGATTAATTGTTTGTGATATCCACCTTTTCCACACGAGTATATCTGCGTAACTGTTTCGGATGTCTCTCGGATTGAAAAATGTAACGTCGAGGCTTAATGTTTGGTATAGGCTGAGGCTTAATGTTTGGTATAGGCCGCTCGCCTATCAACGACGGTTCCTGGGTCGTGTGGGAATGACCCCCCTATCGCACACACAGGCAAGGCGACGTTTAAAACTTTGTCATGGAAAGGGGGTAAAAACCCGTTTGTATAGCATGTAACGGTACCAGTGAATGGTCCACTTGATCGAGCAGTGGGCTAAAATTTCAGGATTAATTGGTACCAAAACATGAGGCTGATATCGACCCGTGTGTACTACGAAACTAACGGCAGCTTGATTCAGGCCATCTCGGCATCTCTTCAACACCAAATGTAGTACAGTAACATGCTTGGCTGGTCATAATGGGAGTATTATAGCTGGTACTTAATTTAATAAGGAGAGAGATGATTGAGTATCATGATAGGATATCGTATCATATTAAATGTTGAACTAGTATTTGTCATGCATGACAATAAATGATGCCAATATGATACCAAGCTATACTATGCATTGTGGAGGTAATATCATGTATGATACTAGTTATGATACTTCAAAAAAGGTTTCCCCTCGCTTTGTATTACAAAGCAACAGCACCGATACAACCAACGATAGGTGCTGGGGCGGAAGCAGCATAGTCACGCCGAAAAGAAACGAAAGAGAAAATACAAAAGGAACAAATGCCGACACCGGCGGACCAACAAAAACAAAGAAGCCTCGCGACCGCTACGCCCACCGGAGATCTCCCACCAAACTCCTAGACTCCGAAGCGCCGGTACCAAACAACACCTCCAACAAGGGACGCGACGATGACGAAGCTGCTGCCAAGGGTTTCCCCTAGTACACGGCGAGGAGAGAGGAAGGGTAGCCCCCGACGCCGTCCTGGGAGGTCCGGCGTCACCCTCAGGCACCACCGCGTCGGTGTCGGATAGGCCGAAAGGGATTTCTCCCGATCCCAACCATCACCCCGGGCGCTACGGAGCACTCCACCATACTAGCCACCACCCTGCACGAGCACGATCATGAAGCCATCCATGATGTCTCACCACGGCACCGCGAGGTGAGGCCTGCACAGGAAGAAGAAGAGTCTGGACTCGGGGCAGCAGGACCCTCGGCCTGCAGGAGGGCATGACCTCCACCATCAACGACAGTACCCGACAAGACGCGCCAGCAGGAGCAAACCAGGCCCGTGGGCCCATAGGCCCGGCCGGGCTCTGAAATGCCCGTGAAGCTCCCGCTGGCGCGCTGTAGAGAGCATGCTGTCGGCATCGCCGCCCCCCTCCCCGTTCGAGCTTCCCATCCATACCACGCAGGAGGCAATGAGGACGCGCCGGAGCTGGCCCGCTAGAGCCCAAATGGGGCCCTTAGGTCCAGATCTAGGCCGGGGATGCGCCGCCAGCCACCCTGCGATGCCCGGCCGCCCCGCTGAGGGAGTCCTGGATTAAGGGGTCCTCGGGCCGCCGGCCCATTCCTTTTGGGCCGGACTAATGGGCTACTACGGAGCCAAGCTGGGGCGTGGACCCGTGACCGGATAAAAGACCTTCGGAGCCTTGGTGTGTCCTCCAAGTCAAGATTTAGCATGATCTTTCCTTTGTTGTAACCGATTGTGTGAAACCCTAACCCTACTGGTGTCTATATAAACCGGAGGGCTTTAGTCTTTAGGGTTAGAGCAACATCCAATACCCCTTCAACCTAGGGTTTAGCTCACCTGGTCTCGTGGTAGATCGACTCTGTAACCATACCATACACATCAATACAATCAAGCAGAATGTAGGGTTTTACCTCCTAGAGAGGGCCCGAACCTGGGTAAACACCGTGTTCTTTGTCCCTTGTTCCCCATTGATCCTTGATCCACAGCTCGGGTGTAACGCCCGGATAATTATGCTACAGTGAACCTCTGCTAATGATGCCACGTCACCTCCGTTACAGTTGCTAATCTCGCGTTAGTTCAAAACCGATTCGAATTCAAATTCGGATTATTAACAAATATCAAAAAATTTCAAACTTTAAAACTAAAATGTTCGGAGTGTGCCATTTAACACCTAGGTATTTATGGTGAAGGGGCCATGCTTTTATAAAAAGCCTAAATACTTTTAAATGAATTCAAACAGAAAAGAAAATAAATAAAAAGAAAAGGACTAAATGAAAACAAAAAAAAAGAAAAAAAGGAAACCACCACCCACTGGGCCAATCGGCCCAGCTGGCCACCGCCGCAGGCCGGCCCACCTACTGGCCTACTTAGGCCCCCACTCCACCAACCCTAATCCCCACTACC
The DNA here is from genome assembly GCA_011799875.1 of Thinopyrum elongatum. Lineage (NCBI taxonomy): Eukaryota > Viridiplantae > Streptophyta > Magnoliopsida > Poales > Poaceae > Thinopyrum > Thinopyrum elongatum. Next base: position 179,424,838 of record CM022299.1, on the reverse strand, counting down.
CCCACTCCGCTCGCACCCCCACTCCCCCGATCCCCTTCGGGATTGGGGTGTTGACCCTGTCGCCACTGCCTCCCGGTGCCCGGCGCCACCACCGCCTCCCCTCGCCGGCCCTCGCCCTCCCGACGCCACCAGACCGCTGGACCGCCTCCTCCTCCCCGACTCGCATCACCGAGCCTCGTCGGCGTACATCTACAGCGTGGGGTGAGGACCCCGTTCTCCCTTTTCCCCCTTCGTTGCCGGCGACGACCGCGGCCTCGCACGGCCACCTGCTGCTCGCCTGCAGCTTGCCCCGGCGCGCCCCGCTCCGCCTGCTACCGCCATGCGCCGTCGCTCGCCTGCTGTCGTAGCTGCCGCTCGAGTGCTGCTGCTCCGCAGCGCGTGCTCGCCCGCTCCCTTGCCTGATGTTGCTGCGGCGGCGCCGCCGCCTTTCCCCACCACCGCTGCTGGCCTCGCCGCCGGCCACCGTGAGCCCCTGCCCTTGCCGTGCCGCCCGCATCTGCCCCACTGGCCGCTCGACGTCGCTGAGCGCGCCCGCGCACGCGCGTCCGCGCTTGGCCCCGCCACGGCTCGCCGGCGCGCGCCCACGCCCCACCGCTGCGCTGCCGTTGCCGCTGCGCCGTCCCCCTGCTGCTGCTCCTCTGCCGCCCGCGGGCCCGCTCTTCGCCGGCCCCGCACTCCGTCTCCCCCCACGCCGGCCGGCCACTGGCCTCGCCCTGCCGCACTCCCTGCGGGCAAGCGCCCGCCCAGGCGCCCGTCGCCCCTCCTGCCCGCTAACCTGCTAAGGCCCGTGTGCCTATGGCACGTGGGTCCCGGCCTGGAACGTTTTTGAAAAAAAATAAATAATAAAAATTAATTAATTAATTAAGTAAATTAATTAACCTAATTAATTGTAATTAATAAACCTAATTATTTAGTTAGACTAATTAAACCTGATTAGTTGGTCTTAGTCTATGATATGCGGGACCCACCGTCAGTTTGACCCAGTCAACTATCCTGTTGACTGCTGACGTCACGCTAACGTCATGCTGACATCATATTTCTATTTTCGAATTAACTTAATTAATAATAATTTCAAAATTGATTAAAACTTTGAAAAATAATATAAAATAAACCGTAACTCGGATGAAAATACTTTGTACATGAAAGTTGCTCAGAACGACGAGACGATTCCAAACACGCAGTCCGTTCGTTCACCACACGTCCCTAGCATAGCGAACATGCAACAATCCCCCTCCGGTTCGTCTGTCCAAAAATGCCAAACACCGGGGATACTTTCCCGGATGTTTTCCCCATTCGCCGGTATCATCTATCCCTGCGTTAGATCACCCCTGGCACCGCGTATTGCCTTGTTATTTTTTGTGATGCTTTGTTTGCTCCGTATTTATTGTTTCTTTCCCCCTCCTTCTCTCTCGATAGACGCCGAGACCGATGCCGACGCAGCCGAGTACGACTACACTACCGACGAGCAGCCCGTTGACGATCTCTCTCTCTTGCCCGATCAACCAGGCAAGCCCCCCCTTGATCAACCCGATATCGCCTATTCCTTCTCTCTACTGCTTGCATTAGAGTCGTGTAGCATGTTACTGCTTTCGGTTAATCCTATTCTGCTGCATAGCCTGTCTTTGCTACTACTGTTGATACCTTACCTGCAATCCTAAAATGCTTAGTATAGGTTGCTAGAATTACATAAGTGGCCCTACACTCTTGTCCGTCTGCCATGCTATACTACTGGGCCGTGATCACTTCGGGAGGTCATCACGGGTTTATATTATATACTATTACATACTTATGTTTCTGTTCGGAGATGGGGGCTGAAGGGGCAGGTGGTTCCATCAAGGTAGTGGTGGGCCTGGGTTCCCGACGGCCCCTGAGTGTTACATTGTGGCGGAGCGACAGGGCAGGTTGTGACCACCTAGGAGATAGATGGGCCTGGCCCTGGTCGGCGTCCGCGGTTATATCAATTAACACGCTTAACGAGATTGGGTATTTGATCTAAGTCTGGCTACGAGCCTATACGCACTAACCACCACGCGGGAACAGTTATGGGTACTCGACGTCGTGGTATCAGCCGAAGCCTCCTAGACGTCAGCGACTGAGAGGCGCGCGCCGGGTTGGACCGCGTAACACAACTTCCTTTGTAATGGAGGTTGCTAGGTCTGCTCTCCGGCCGCCCACGCAACGTGCAGGTGTGCAATGGGCGATGGGCCCAGACCCCTGCGCGCATAGGATTTAGACCGGCGTGCTGACCTCTCTGTTAGGCCTAGGTAGGGCTGCGATGTGTTGATCTTCCGAGGCCGGGTATGACCCAGGAAAGTGTGCCCGGCCAGAGGGATCGAGCGTGTTGGGTAATGTGGTGCACCCCTGCAGGGAAGTTTATCTATTCGAATAGCCGTGTCCCTCGGTAAAAGGACGACCCGGAGTTGTACCTCGACCTTATGACAACTAGAACCGGATACTTAATAAAACACACCCTTTCAAGTGCCAGATACAACCCGGTGATTGCTCTCTCACAGGGTGACGAGGAGAGGATCGTCGGGTAGGTTTATGCTATGCGATGTTACTTGATGCTGCACTTGCTACTCTCTTCTACATGCTTCAAGATGGAGGCTGCCAGAAGCATAGTCTTCGATAGGACTAGCTATCCCTCTCTTAATCTGGCATTCTGCAGTTCAATCCACCGATACTACCTATTTCATTGATACCATTGCATATGTAGTGTAGATCCTTGCTTGCGAGTACTTTGGATGAGTACTCACGGTTGCTTTGCTCCCTCTTTTCCCCCTTTTTCCATTCTTCTCGGACGTCGCAACCAGATGCTGGAGCCCAGGAGCCAGACGCCACCTTCGATGACCCCTACTACACCGAGGGTGCCTACTACTACGTGCAGGCTGCCGCCGACGACCAGGAGTAGTTTAGGAGGATCCCAGGCAGGAGGCCTGCGCCTATTCGATCTGTATCCCAGTTTGTGCTAGCCATCTTATGGCACCTTGTTTAAATTATGTCTGTACTCAGATATTGTTGCTTCCGCTGACTCGTCTATGATCGAGCACTTGTATTCGAGCCCTCGAGGCCCCTGGCTTGTATTATGATGCTTGTATGACTTATTTATTTTTAGAGTTGTGTTGTGATATCTTCCCGTGAGTCCCTGATCTTGATCGTACATGTTTGCGTGTATGATTAGTGTATGATTGAATCGGGGGCGTCACATCGGGACCCCCTACCCGAGATCCGCCGGTTCTAACACCGACATTGGTGCTTTCGTTGAGAGTTCCGCTATTGGATCACCGAAGGATCGATGGCTCGCCTGATCATCCGAGATGGCGTCAACACTGGGGACCTTTTTGTCCTCGGCCAACTCTTCACGTTCGGCAGCATTGTGCTGCACGCCAACCCAACTGGTCATCTAGACCAAATCAACAATTTCGCCCCTGAGCACCAGATTAGATTCGGCAACCTGGAGTATGTCGCGAACACTCGAGGCGATTTGGTCCTCGCCGGATTCGCAGCCTCTCCCGACACCCCCATGGGCCCCGTGATACATGCCCAGAGCTTTCTCCCGATCCAATCTACGGATCAGCCTCAACCCCTCACCCGGCCTCCATCTCGGACGCTTCCACCCTATCCGGGGACCTAGAATACCCTTCACCTATGCCAACGATGCCCGCCGAAGACCCAGCCTCGGGCCTCAGCGCAGGAGCGGTGTTCGGACGCCAAGAGTCACTCTCGGCCGAATCCTCTCCCCATATCACAGATCTGGCCTTGAGCCCCAGTGACGGGTCGACGTTCGGAAATCAGGAATCATCCCTGGCTGAACTCCCCCTCACCAACTTGGCTTCGAGCCCCAATATGGACGTAGCATCTGAAGACCAAGTTTTATCCTCGGTCTCTCCTGCCCATGCGGCCACGAATCCGACCCTGGGCCTCGAGGGTAACTCAGCCCTTGCAGACCAGGATTCAGTCCAGACCTAGATCACCCCTCTCCCCGCCACAACGGAGACCGGTCCTGAGCGGCCGCCTCACGCCAGCTTGGCAAGCCTCACTTTGTTAAATGAGGTGCTTGACCGAATCCGGATGATGGCCATTTGAGACGACTCGCCCTCGGCCTGCGTCCAGCAGCCCCTTGAGGTGAATTACAAGGAATTTTATGACCCACCCACCACCCACCTAGTGGCCACAGTCGAGGACTTAACCAACATGTTGGACTACAACTCGGAAAACGCCGAATACTTGGACGAAGATAGTGGAGCCACGGCTAACACCGATGCTGCTCCCCCCGTCACCGGCCGCTGGACGGCCACGTCCACTTACGATGTGTACTTGGTGGACACTCCGAAAGAAGACGACGGCACCCCCAGGAAGGACAATGGCTGGCCCAACGATGAGCCACCAAAACGCCACAAACAACACCGTCACTCCAAGGCACATCGAAGCCACGCGAGCAACACGGACACTGGTGAGAACGGCACTCCGGACAACGCGGACAACCTCGGTGACCACAGTGTCGACGAACAACCGCAAGACGACCACGAAGATCATGAGGACCCGTTCAATCTCGAAGACCTCAATGACTCCGAACATAGTAACTACCTCCCCCTTTCCGAAGAGGAGGTCAGTTTGGGTGACGAAGATTTCATCGCCCCCGAAAACCCACTATATCAAGAGTGGTTCAAACGGCAGCTCATTGCCACAGCGCGTAGCCTGAAGAAACAACGACAAAAAATAAAGGCCGAACAGGACACCCTCAATGACAGATGGACTAAGGTCCTAGTTGCCGAGGAGGAGTACGGCCACGAGCGGCAGACCAGAAGCTACCCAAAGCGAAGACTACTGTCGCAGTTTGACGAAGAGGCCATAGAGCAAGCGCCTCCTTGGCACACTCAGGTAGAACAGCTAGACCGCCCCCCTCGAGGATGGGACAGGACAACTGATAAAGCCGAATAGCCTCCCGCTCCACCTCGTCGTCAAGGCAAGGAGCCATTGCGGCCAGTTTATGAGTATGACCTATGACGCGACCTGGATGATCGGGCAGGTCTGACAAGGTCCATTTACGGACCCAAAGAGAATCCTCCCATTAGACGGGACGGATACCAAGCCTGGCTAGACCAAAATGACAGAGCTCGGGAATAGCAACAAGCCCAGATCACAGACGATCTCCGGCGCGATGTAGCCCAAGTCAGGGGTGCCACTCACCCTCTGTGTTTCACGGATAGTGTGATGCAGCACCAATTCCTAGAAGGGATTCAGACCTGTGAATATTGAGCCATACGGTGGAACAACAGATCTAGCCGTATGGATTGAAGACTTTCTGCTACACATTCATATGGCACGAGGAGACGACCTCCACGCCATCAAGTACATGCCGTTAAAGCTCAAGGGTCCAGCCAGACACTGGTTAAATAGCCTCCTCGAAGACTCCATAGGATGTTGGGAAGAGCTCGAGGATGCCTTCCGAGCTAACTTTCAGGGCACTTATCACCGGCCTCTGGATGCTGATGACCTGAGCCACGTAATCCAGCAGCCCGGAGAGTTAGCCCGACAATTTCGGAACCAGTTTCTCACCAAGAAAAATCAGATTGTCGGTTGTCCGGACGCCGAAGCTATAGCCACCTTTAAGCATAGTATTCGAGATGAATGGCTAGCATGTGAGCTCGGCCGGGACAAGCCAAGGATGATGGCAGCACTTACCTCCCTGATGACCCACTTCTGCGCTGGAGAGGACAGTTGGTTGGCTCATAGAAGCACCAACCCGGAAACCCCCAACACCTCTGAAGTAGAGGACGGAAACGGGAAGCCATGGCGCAACAAGAACAAACACCGCCACAACGACGGCGAAGTCGACGAGACGACAGTAAATGCCAGATTCCGTAATCCGAAGTCTGGGTCATGGAAAAAATCCTTCTAAAGGCAACCAGGATGGACCAACCAAGTTGGATGCAATCTTGGACAGGCCCTGCCAAATCCATGGCACCCCTGAGAAGCCTGCTAACCACACCAACCGTCACTGTTGGGTGATAAAAAAGCTGACAAGCTCATAGCCGAGGAATATGGTAAAAGCCCTCAGAGCGAGGACGATGAGGAACCTCGCAGGACAAACAGTGGAGGCCAAAAACCGTTTCCTCCTGAAGTCAAGACGGTGAATATGATCTACGCCACCCATATACCAAGAAAGGAGAGGAAGCGCGCGCTACGAGATGTCTACGCCGTCGAGCCCGTAGCGCCAAAATTTAACCCATGGTCAGCTTGTCCGATCACCTTTGACTGCTGCCGAGCCTGCCAAATCCATGACACCCTTGAGAAGCCCGCTAACCACACCAACCGTAACTGTTGGGTGATAAAAAAGCCGGCAAGCTCACAGCCGAGGACTCTGGTAAAAGCTCTCGGAGCGAGGACGATGAGGAACCTCGCAGGCCGAACAGTGGAGGCCAAAAACCTTTTCCTCCTGAAGTCAAGATGGTGAATATGATCTATGCCACCCATATACCAAGAAAAGAGAGGAAGCACGCGCTACGAGATGTCTACGCCGTCGAGCCCGTAGCGCCACAATCCCATGGTCAGCTTGTCCGATCACCTTCGACCGCAGGGTCCATCCGACTAGTATCCGTCATGGAGGATCGGTGGCCCTGGTACTTGACCCCATTGTCGATGGGTACCACCTCACGAGAGTCCTTACGGACGGAGGCAGTAGCCTCAATCTGATCTAAGCAGACACAGTGAGGAAAATGGGGATCGATCCGTCAAGGATCAAGGCCAGTAACACCACCTTTAAGGGGGTTATTCCGGGCGTAGAGACCCGCTGCTCGGGCACGGTGACTGTGGAAATGGTATTCGGCTCGCCGGACAACTTCCGTAGTGAAGACTTGAGCTTTGATATTGCCCCCTTCCGTAGTGGCTACCATGCCCTCCTCGGCCGGACAGCGTTTGCCAAATTCAACGACATCCCGCATTATGCATACCTAAAGCTGAAAATGCCTGGTCCTTCAGGCATCATAACGATCAACGGTAACACGGAGTGTTCACTCCGGACCGAGGAACATACAGCGGCCCTGGCAGCCGAAGACCAAGCCGGCGCCAAAGGGCCTAGGTAGCAGCCCGCCGTCAAGGCCAGAGATACAAGTAAAGGGCTTGAACCCGATCCCCGTCATGGGAGCCCGCCTACGTTCACCGCAAATAGGGACACGCGCCCCATGGCACACCCACCATAGTCGCGTCTGATGTGCCTCGTCAGCACAACTTCGCGCTCAAAATACCATAGGCGGCCATGGGGCCTTTATCAAACAACAACACCATGTGTTCGGCTCAACCGAACTATGGAATGTCCACCTCCTCGGATGACAATGGGTATGACTCCGGATCTGCCCAGCATCAAGCTGCAAGGCCACCTCTCAAGGTTCCTATTCAAGGCCTTTCTCGCCGGCAAGCGTTTTTCTACACGGACGTCCCCCTACCTAGCAGAAGCAAAGGCGCAGATGTGCGGCAGGGCACAGTGGAGGCTTTGACCCACGCATCAAGGCCCTGTGTAAACCTTTCCTCTGTAAAATTTTCTTTTGTTACTCATAATAAATGCCTCGGCAGTTCGGATTGTACGGATAGATGTCCCGAGCTTATGGAAAATAAAATACACCTTTCACGGTGTTTGGGCATCCGTATTGTCTAGCCCTTCCTTTTCTTTTTTCCGCTCTTCGAACAGCTTGGCATGCACACATTGTGTATTAAATAAAACTCGGATAATTGACCAAAGGCTTGATCTCTTCATCAGCTCTACGTACCAAGTTCGGCACCACTTCCCGTTGTGTGTTCGGCGTCTCGGATATTGCACTATATGCACTACTTCCGAACTATGTCTTGGGTCAATAGTTGGGTTGCGCGGCTCCTGTGTTTGCCTTCTTTCGTTCCGCACGTTCGGCTAAGAAGGTAAAGGGAGAACCCATCCGATGTACTTCTGGCTAGCCCAGTTAAGCACCTCAGGGGAGAAAGCTGAAAACTAACCATCATAGTGGGCGTGAACTGGTCGGTGATCCGATGACAAGTGTTAAACTAAAAAAATCGCTGGCGATTTACCCGTGTCATACACAGGGTTTGGCTTAGCACAAACCACGTGATTACAAAGGCATGCCTCGGCTTCCCCGTACATCACAAAGCATAGGGGGCTAGTCATTAGCTCCCGCAGTCAAGCTCCTATGGCTAAGTGAAAGTAATAAAGCCGCATTGTCCGATTGCCTAGTCTCTCTCACGCACTACCACCTTCGGGCACCGAGACGTCGGCTAAGGGTAACAGTGCGGAGACGAAACACCCCTCGTGTTATTCACTTGGGGGCTGAAGCTGACGACTGGTAACTTTCAGAATAACAAACGGCCACACAAGAGTCAAAATAAAATCACCATAGTATAAAACATACAAACGGGTCGAATTATAAAGCAAAAGGTCCAATTGACAACCTAATACAATCAGTCAATGATTACATCCTTGGATCACTGGCCCTCTATCGCCCGAGCACCATCCATAACTTGTGGGAAGTACTGTTCGGGGCGGCGATGCTCTTTTCCAACTGGCGGGGGACAAGTGGCCATGTCCATTGGCTTGATCTTAGGCCAATGAACCATGGTCTTTGCAAAGGCCAGCCTCGCTCCCTCGAGGCACGCAGAACGCTTCACTACATCAATCTGGGGCGACGCGCACGCAACTTCTGCACCAGGCCAAAGTAGCTGCTCAGAATCGGCTCTGAAGGCCACAGCCAGACACAAAGGTCCTTCATGGCAGGCCCGGCCATCCGGTGCAGCTCCATTAATTACTTCATCTGGTTGCTGAGGAGGGGAGGATGCACAGGCACCTGGAATTGCGCCCAGAAAAGCCGCTGCTCAGTGTGCCCCTCCCGCTTGGCGTAGTGCTCCGTCGCATCTGCCACACTCCTTGGAAGCTCGGCGAAAACACTTGCGGAGCGCCGGACCCGCGTCAGCAAGGCGAACCTGTTGCTACCAAAAACACTCTACAGTAAGTATGGCTTACCATCTGCAATCTGCCTCACTTGTTGGAGCTCCTCTCGCGCACCTCGAACTTCCGTTCTGGTCTCCTGGAGCTCATTTTCCACCTTGGATAGCTCGGAGGACTGTTTTTTCTATTTCTGTTCAAGGTCCTCACATTTCGTGACGGCATCCTTGAGCTCCTGTTGCACTTCGGCCACTCGAGCCTCGTGCTTCTCGCCGGCAGTCTTCGCCGTCTCGAGTTCGACCACCGCCTTTTCGGCAGCCACCTTCTTCTCGGCCGCCTTTGCCTCGGCCTTCTTCAGCGCGGCCTTGAGGCTCTCGACCTCTGCGGCAGTAGCTGCAGTCACCAAACATCGTGTGCTCAGCATACAGTCCAGAACGTAATTATCCGGTGGTATTAACTATGCCTTTTGATAGGGGCTTACCTTGCGCCTCATCAAGCCGTTTGTTGACAAGGTCAAGCTCTACATTGGAGCGTTTAAGCTTCCGATCCATCTCCTCCAGCACCGTGGCATTAGCAACCACCGCCAAGGACGATGCATGCAATATCAAAACAATCATGACGCCTCAACTACTGCCCTACGGATATTTGACCCTCTGTAAGGTTTTTGCAATCCTCACAGAGTCTCGGGGGCTGTTATGCATCAGGCCTAATCAAACTCTAGCTAAAAGCTAAATCCGTTCTGCGGGGAAAGAGCATTACTCGACTCACCTCGAAGCCTGTTAAAAGGCCTTGGACAACATCGTTTAGTCCGGTGTTGACAGACCGAACACTTTGTAGAACCGCACCCATAAGGGCGCGATGTTCGGCGAGGATGACGGAGATGTTCACCAATTCCTCCATCGCGTCCAGCCAGCCTGCCGCCGCCCGATTGTTTGTGCTCGGCATGGGAGGCGGGACCTCGGCTCCCCCTTTGTTGGAAGGCGGGATCGGCAACTCCGAGGTCCTTGGGGGCTCTGGTGCGGCTGGCTAGGAGGGCCCGGACGGTCCGAACTCCCCTCCCGTGTTCGCCTTGAGGGACGCATCCTCCTGGTCTTTGGTGACCGAGGCATCGGCCTCGGCCATAATCTCGTCGCCGTCCTCCCCCGTGTTCGGACGGGGAGGGGTCCTTCGGGACAGCACCTCCCCGAGCTCTTCAGGGACCAAGGGAGGCGCGGAGCGCGACGCAGATCCGTTGTCCGCTAACTCAGTGGGTGAAGAGGTCCCCTCCGAGGTTAGCTCGGTAGGGTGGCCGCGCGGTGGGCTGTGATGTCACGCAATCAGTTTCCACCAATAAAGGACTGGTAAAATGAAGCAAGTAAGAAATATTGAGGTTCATACATTGTGGCGGGGGGCTTGACCCTGGGGTCCTTCTCCGGGACCTCCTCAGACGCCACGGACTCCTCGTCGGAGTTCGAGCTGTCAGGCAGGACCAACTTGGGTCTGCACTGCCGCTTCGGGGCCCGAGGAGGTTACTCCTCATTGACGTCTTCGGCCGCCGCCCTCTTCTTGGAGTGGGAGGAGGTACTCTCCTCCTCGTCTTCGTCCTCTTCCCCGTCTTGGGCGGACGGGGCCGCGGCATCTCCAGCCTTGGTGTCCATACGACTTCTTGAGCGGAGGCCTTCCCTGGCCTCCGTCGGATCTCTCTTCTTCTTTCCCTTCTTCTCTGGCGCCTTGTAAGGCGCCACGACCAGCACCTCCTCCAGTTCGGATGTCCGAGGCTCTTCAAGCAACGGGGGCGAACTGCTGATCTTCTTGGCCTTCTCAAGACAGCCCTATAGAGGCAACAAAAAGAAGATTAGAATGAACTTCATGTAGTACGAGCGGTAAAACATGAAATGGACAAGAGCTCGGTTACCTTCTTCGAGGGAGTTTTGGCGTCAAGGCCAATATCTTCTTCCCTGGCCGACCACTCCTCCTAGGGCTTGAACAGCAGCCTCCATATCTTGTCGTGGGTGGTGCTGAAGAGTACTGCATGGTGGCCGGGTCCTCGGGCTTGTAAGACCACATCGGAGCGGCCCTCTGCTGACAGGGGAGGAGGCGGTGACCGAGCATTATCCGGACCACGTTGGTCAGCTTGGTGCCGGTCTCCATCACGTTGGAGATGCGCTTCTGCAGCATCTTCACCTCGTCGGCAGATCCCCAGTTAAGACCTTTCCTGGTCCACAAGGTCAATCTCGTGGGGGGTCTGGATCTGAATTCGGGAGCTGCCGCCCAGGTCGCCTCCCTTGGTTCTGTGATATAGAACCATTCCTTCTGCCAATTCTTCACAGTCTTGATGAATACGCCCTCTGGCCATTGGACTCGGGCGAGCTTGCTTACCATCACCCCACCGCAGTCCGCCTGGGCGCCGCCAACTATCTTCGGCGTGACGTTGAAGACCTTCAACCACAGGCCAAAGTGCGGTCGGACTCGAAGAAGGGCCTCGCAGACAATGATGAAGGCCGAAATGTGGAGGAAGGAGTTTGGGGTTAGATCATGAAAATCTAGCCCATAGAAGAACATCAGTCCCCGCACAAAGGGGTGCAGCGGGAAGCCGATCCCCCGGATGAAGTGGGGGATGAACACCACCCTCTCGCCCGGCTTGGGCGTGGGGATGACCTGGCCCTCCTCGGGGGCCCGGTGCGCGATGTCGGCGGATAGGTAGTCGGCGCGCTTCAGATCTTCAATATCGTTGTTGGTGACGACGGAAGCCTCCCACTTGCCATTGGCCCCAGATCTGGCCATGGTGTGAGAGAGGGAGAGCTCTTGTGGAGGAACTAGACTGGGCGCTGGAGCTCCGAAGTTTGGAAAGCAGCAGCGGAAGGAGGAAGAAGGCGTGGGCCGATAGCGACAGCCGTTCCCATTTTTATAGGCCTTTGATATGCCAAGGGTCCCTTTTTCCATGCCGCAGGCCTCTCCACTTCCCGATATGCTCGCGACGTTATGCGCGGGTGGGATGATCGAAATCATTGATCATATCCCCTAAAAAACGGGGCACGATTTCCGCCTTGATGGGACACGCCAATGGAGGTGCGGTCTCGAACCGCGCATCGAGGACTTCCAGCCGTTCGGTGTTATGACCGGACGTGACCCTTCGCCGAAAAGTTGTCAGAGGAGGGCACTGTTCACATTTGAACGCTTTCGCCTTCAGGGCTAAGTAAAGCCAAGGCTTCGGATTCCGGATACTACTCAACTCCGAGCACACGCAGGACAGGATGGAGAACTCGCCTCGCAAGCCGAAGACGGCAGGGTATACGGATGCCGATCACAGGTCCTGGCATTGGAGGCTAGTTCGGGGGCTACAGAGAGAGTCCTGGATTAAGGGGTCCTCGGGCCGCCAGCCCATTCCTTATGGGCCGGACTAATGGGCTACTACGGAGCCAGGCTGGGGCGTGGACCCGTGACCGGGTAGATGACCTTCGGAGCCTTGGTGTGTCCTCCAAGTCAAGATTTAGCATGATCTTTCCTTTGTGGTAAACCGGAGGGCTTTAGTCTTTAAGGTTAGAGCAACATCCAATACCCCTTCGACCTAGGGTTTAGCTCACCTGATCTCGTGGTAGATCGACTCTGTAACCATACCATAGACATTAATACAATCAAGCAGGACGTAGGGTTTTACCTCCTAGAGAGGGCCCGAACCTGGGTAAACACCGTGTTCTTCGTCCCTTGTTCCCCATTGATCCTAGATCCATAGCTCAGGACCCCCTACCCGAAATCCGCCGGTTCTGACACCGACACCCGCCGCCAAGGGAGGCGCCACCACCACGTTGGCCATCGGCCACCACCACCAGGGCGTCGGGCCGCCGTTGACCTAGCCGCACCGCCGCCGCCCCCCTGACCCGGGAAGAGGAGCCACGCTCGGGGAATAGAGGTCTCGCCGCTGCCAACACCACCCGGGCCAGATCCGGGGGGCGCCCACTAGCGGCGGCGAGGGGAGAGGGAGGAGGAGGAGGACGGAGGGAAGGGGCGGCGTGCCGCCCCGGCCGCCCCCTGGGAGGCGGCGTTATGGTGGGGAAGGGGGAGGAGGAGGAGGAGGGGGAAGGGGGTCCGCGACGTCGTATGATACTTCATATTGTTCCGTTACAAAAATATATATATTTCCTATTGTGACCAGCCTTAGCAGCAAGTTGGAACGGGTGACTGCCCATTATAATTTATAAGTACAAAAGAACGGTGCCGCTAAATATTTGACTCCTCATTGTTTGCCATTAATTTATAAGTACAAAAGAACGGTGCAGCTAAACATTTGACTCATTGTTTGCAGGCCTCTCCCACTCTGTTGTCTTCCCTTATCAATGTTTCAATGGAGCATGCATGTATCTCTTCGAAATCTTCTTTTTTTTTGGAGAAATTTTTTCTTTGACTGTCTCAGCTGAGCCTGCAAAGTGATTGGGTGAATCGATTTTGGGGCCGATTGAAGTCATTGTGAACTGATTGAAGCCTGAGTTCATCAACTCTCTCTTCAGTTGATAATCTTTCGGTGATGTTGTCGAGGGAGAAAAATTGTGATGATTGAGAGAGACGTGGTCTTACATGCATCTCAATCGTAAACCTTGTGTACGTTCTGAAAATTAAGTGTGAAAAGCATTGAACACACACACAGAGGGTCCGCTTATTCTCCAAGAATTGTCACTGCTTACCGGCCGTTGCAAACTTGCAGCGCAATTTCTTGATGCGTTAGCAGGGCGGGCAAGGCTTCAAAAGCAGGATGTGACTGGTTACTACCCAGTTGGCAAGTAGCTCGTTTTCTGCTAACTATTGAGCCGTGACCACCATTATTTTGCGGGAATTGTCGAGCAAAACTCATGAAACGCAAATAACTGCCTGTAAAGAACTACTCCCTTCGCCAGAATTAACTGTAGCTGAAATGAGTGATTCTGTACGTATGTGCATGCCCATCCACCACACATCTAACCTACTCTCTCTATTTTTCCGCTTCACGCACGGGCTGCAGCGGAAAAAATCTAACAAAGAACTCCTCAACGTCCGTCAATGTATGTATCATGCAAGCGACTAGTTTGTCCTCCCAGCTCTGGGGCCGGACGTAGGCATCGGCCGTGTTGACTGCTGCGTGCCACTAGCACTGCACGGGTAAAGGAAAGCGGAAAAAGGTGGCGTGCAGTCGCCATTCGTTGGCCCACTGGTTCTTCCGAGTTCACAGCTCCCGCAGACTTGCGAGACCGCCCGTCACCCGTCGTCGACGATCCGTGGTCGTTTTCCCGTTGCGCCGGTGCTATCTGCATGCCGGTCCTTGGTTAGCCTCCCGAGATGTGGACGAGTTTCTAACCAAAGCATCTCCAGATGACACGGCAAGTGGCAGCTATCGTCGGCCAAGACTGCGTTCCAAGTCGACTTCCTGCCGTCACCTGCTCTGGCCTCTCCTTCCTCTCATGCATATCTTTTAGTCCTTTCTTCCTTAATTGGATCACTTTGTGTGTCTCTCTGCTCTCTTGCTCTCTAAGCTTGGTCGCACTCTCTCCACGATCACTTCGTCAGGTGATCTTCACGTCTACGGGCTTTCCAGCCTCCTATACTTTATGGAGTGAGACAGTGTTACTTACCAGTCACCAGTGCACCCGCACTGACAGTGTAACTTTTTTTTTTAGGGTGAACTGACATTGTAACTGATGCTTATTTCAAACTGCAGAGTTGCTGAGAGAAACAGATATATATGGATTCAAGTAGACTTGCAGATACATCCAGACGTACACGGGTTCGCAGTACATACATACAGTACTACACAATAGCACCAAAGTAGTTGTCCCACGCCTGTTCTAACTCGCAAGCAACCAAGGGCGGCATCAGTCGTCTGGTTTGTTGGCTCGCTAACTCTTGTGGGCGGACGAGACCGACCAACGCCGTGCCAGACAAAGAAACCAAAATGCGACTAGCTGATTCGCCGTGTCGGCGAGCTTGGTCATCCTGTAAATAGTCGTTTCTTCAATAGAGTTCGACGGACGTCTCATGTTCGCAGTTGTTGATGCTTATCTAAGTATTGACGCTCTACAACAAAGCGGATTTTCTTGACCCGGATCAATCATGCGTGCTCTCTACGCCTGTTCATTTCAAAATGTCGTATTTGTTTTTCTATATAATGTGCTTCATCCATCCCAAAATAAGTGTTGTTGATTTTGTATAAAGATAGTACAAATTATATAAAATCAACGACACTTATTTTCGGACGGAGGAGTATGTTCGATGAGACAGGCTATGTGTCATGTATAAAATAATAAATTACTCACTCCGCTCAAAAATATATTAAAATATGAATATTTTAATATAGATTATATGTAGACGGAGACAAGTAAACAAACAGACTAGAACCTGTCTATTTACGTCGAATTCAGAAAAAGTTAGAACATCTTATACTTATAAACCCATAGAGTTTACTGGCAGAAAACGATGGAGTAATAAATAAGTAGCCCATATATGAAATAATTTCAGAAATTTCAATGCCCATGTGTGTGTCATGACATGGTGATGAGAAGCTTAATCCCACATCATGAGTGGAGAAGAGTGGAGACCCTTCATAAGAAATTCTCTGCAACTTGCTATTAGAGCTTAAGAAGACGAGTGGGTCCTGTGCGCCCGCGTGGCGCTTGCACGCATCGTGTTTCATGAACAAGCCGAGTCGAGCTTCAGACCTATGTCATACGTGCGCTAAATTATGCGAATGGATAATTAATTGGCAATTAATTATGGACGCGCTACGAATCTGAAACATTCGTGGGTTGTTGACGACTCGGGCATGGTTCCAACCACCGTCATTCTGCTCGCTGCCGCTGTTTCCGGTGATCTCATCTTATCAAACGTGTGCACCGTTGTAGAGGAGATCGTGCTTAAGTAACCCCGCCCTCTGCATCCTGCATCTGGAGAAGGGCGGTTAGGTTTTGGGTAGCGTTTCAAACACGACTGCTCGTTGTTGTTCGACTATGTCCTCGACTTCCTCGACTTAGACATGGGTGAAAACTCCAAAGCCACCAAGAAGAAGGCTACCGAGGATGCTACGGTAACCGCCATGGCTCTAAGAGCATCTACAGCTGCAATGGGCTAATTCGGCCCCTCAAATGCTCGCGGACGCGCCCGGGCACGTCCACAGGCACTGACCGGACACGCCTCATATTTCCCACTCTGCATCCGCGTATCTTATATCCGGCACCTTATATCCATACTACACATCCAACGTTGAGCGATTCTACGTGATCAAACAACGGATAACTAAAATTGGCTGCAAACAAACACAAGATAGGCTGCAAATGAACATTAAAAAACTTTGCAACATCCAAAAAATCATCTTAGCTCGTCACCGGACAAGTTCTTAAACTTCTACAACTAAAAACGATATAAAAATATGAGGAGGGGGGCGGGATCACTACTTCCTCGCCGGGCCTTTGCCCTTCCGGTCGCCGGGGCAGTTGTAGGCATCCGCAGCTGGTGGAGGGTCTTGGTCATCCGAGGAGGAGGTGCGGCTGTAGCAGTCGTTGTCGGACTCGGAGAGGATGATGAACCCCTTCATCTGACGAACCGCCCTGTCCTGATCCCACTTCAACTTGGCAACCCAAGCCTCCTCCGCCGCTGCCTCCTTCGCCTCACGCTCCGACTGCTCAATAGCAAGCCGAAGCGCCTTGGTTGTCGTGGTTTTCTCACGGCAGATGCCATGGGTAGGCTTATCGAACGTGCTTGGGGCCGGAGAGCGTCGGAGGGTTCCGGAGGCGAGATCGGGGACAAGCGGAGAGGGACTCGCGATGTACCCAGGTTCGGGGCCCTCCGGTGGAGGTAAAACCCCTAGTCCTGCTTGATCTACTAGATTGATCTCACAAGGTGAATACAAGGTGCTGCTTGAGCTATTTTGTGGTAGGAGGAAGAAGAACTAGCTCTCTTCTTCTCCTTGTTTTGTGTATGAGTGTGTGCGAGGGGAAGAAGCTTCCCCTGCATGGAGGGCTCCTGGGGGAAGCGCGGCACTGTGGCATGCCATTGCTTGCGTCACGGAGTGGCTGGAGCCGACTTGCTACATGACCGCTCCGGGTCGCCGCCGCCAACTCTGGGGCGTAGCCTCGGGGCACATTGTAACCACGCCTGCTTTGGTCGGGGCGACAGGTGCACTGTAGCCATGCCCGCCCATCGTAGGAGGGGGCTATCTGGTCGTCTGGTCCGCCCGGGCGGGAGCCGGCCCGGCTGGGCCAAGCCATAGTGCCCTGCCAAGCTGGCCCGGAGCCGGATGGCCGGCTAGTGGGGCGAGCCGGACGATAGGGCGCTTGCCACCCCGTCGTCTTTAAAGTTTGCTAGGTGCGGATATGCCTACACGGGGGTCATCCCCCCAACGGTAGTCCCCAAAGCTGGCGGGGCTCGCCCGCCGCAGGCCGGTGCCCCCGACAGCTTACGTTCCGACAATTGCGGGCGCCTAAATGCGTCGGCCACTGCGACTAGCGGCTGGCTCCACCTGCTCTCGGCCGGGGCGGGAAGACCAAACGGGCCGCCAGCCCGCCAGCCGTTTGACCGGAGTTCCCGCCCGCCGCAACCAGCCGCCCACCACGTGGGGCCCGTGGGCAGGCCTGGCCTTGCCAGGCCACGCGCGTGATGGGACGTCATCGGGCCAGGGTCCACCAGGCCTCGGGCATGGCCCACGCGATGGATCGTCTGTGGGTGGCCCGAGCCGTTGAACTTCCTGGGCAGTTATTGCGCCCATGTATTGTGGGAAGAGCAGGGGATCGTGGGCGCAAACCATCCCACTTCCTCACGTTCTCCCCGGAGCTCTTGAAATGAGGGGGAAGGGGGGCGGCGAGGCTCATAACGCCGCTTGCACTGCCCCGCTACACCTCCTTCTTCTCTCATCGCTCCTTCGCGTGCGCGCCCGCCCGCCAAGCTTCGCTGTCGTTGCGCGCGCCAGAGCCACCGCTAAATCGTCCCGGTCCCGCTAGGGCAGGCCCTCGCCGGGCTTTCGCGTCGCCATCGCGCCCGGAGATGGTGGCGGCAAGGTGTTCATGGGAGGCCTCCGATGCCCCCGAGCAGTTCTTCGAGTTCTCCTCCAGTGGATGCTGCCGTCGGCGGAGCTCGTGGAGGCGCGGGTGGCCGACGGCGAGACCATGCCTCAGCCGCGGGCCGGGGAGGTCGTCGTCTTCACTGAGCATTTCTCCCCCGGGTTTGGTCTTCCCGCCAGTGTGTTCTTCCATTGGTTCCTCAACCACTTCGGGTTTCAGCCCCACCACCTCGTGCCTAACTCGATCCTTCAGCTGGCGATGTTCGTCACCCTCTGTGAGGGCTACGCCAGACTCGAGCCGTCGGCGGACATATGGAACAGGTGCTTCTCCCTCAAGCCACACACGACACCGACACCGCAAGGCCCAGTCATGAACACCTGCGGGGTGGCTCTCTTGGCCGTCTGGACAGCAAGGGATTTTCCCAAGCTACCTCTGCACAAATCGGTGAAGATGTGGTGTAAACATGCCGCCGGTCGAGAGGCGGAACTGGGCCATCGAGCTCCACAAGTCGAGGTGGTGGAAGCCGTGGCCGTCTGCTGCCGGCTGAGGCAGATGGTTGATGATGAGGGCCTTGCCAGCATGGACCTTATTGCCGCCTTCATCGAGCGCCAGGTGTTGCCGCTGTAGCGCCGGCCGCATCGAATGTGCGACATGAGCGGCCAACATGACCCCTGTCGGCTGACAACCGTTGAGCTGACGCCGACTCGGGACGCCAAACTGGTGAACCACATCATGTCCGCCAAGCTCAAGCCAGCTGATGACCCACAAGTATAGGGGATCAATCGTAGTCCTTTCGATAAGTAAGAGTGTCGAACCCAACAAGGAGCAGAAGGAAATGACTAGTGGTTTTCAGCAAGGTAATTTCTACAGGCACTGAAATTGTCTGTAACAGGTAGTTTGATAGCAAGATAATTTGTAACAAGTAACAAGTAATAGTAGTAACAATAAGTGCAGCAAGGTAGCCCAATCCTTTTTGTAGCAAAGGACAGGCCAGAACGGTCTCTAATAATAAGTAAAACGTTCTCGAGGACACACGGGAATTTCATCTAGTCACTTTCATCATGTTGGTTTGATTCGCCTTCGCTACTTTGATAATTTGATAAGTGGGTGGATCGGTGCTTGGGTGCTGTTCTTACTTGAACAAGCCTCCACTACAAAAAAAAGACACATCCGTGACATTTTGGCCAGAACAATTTTTTTTTCTATCATGCTTATGACACTTCTATGACGATAATTGTGACGAAAGCACGTATCATCATAGATGTGGTGGGCTCCTAATTCTATGACAAAAAATCATGACAGAAAATGGGCTTTTCGTCCTGGGCGGGCCGGAGACGCACCTACATGACATTCTTTGGGCCGTCCATGATGGAAAAAATCATGGTAGAAGCGAGGGCGGCGAAAATTTCGGGGAGTTCCTGGTTACGATGGGTGGTCGGGGCCGAGCGATGCGTAGAGGTTTGCGCGTTTCTCTCGAACACGTAGGTGCGTGTGTGCGAGGAGTTGGGCTCTAACTGAACCTGAGCGAGGCGTTCGCTGACTGAACCCGAGCAATTGCACTAGCTACATTACTGAACCCGAGCGAGCGATCCCTTGGCTGTTAACTGAACCCGAACGATTCCTTCGCTACTGCTGCTAACTGAAGCCGATCAAACCTGCCTCTTGATGAATAGTGACCGTTGTTGGGGGTTGGATGAACAGTTCTCGGTGGTGGTTGGATGAACATGACCCCGTGGTAGTAGAGGCCATTGCTGCTGGATAAACAGGACCCCGATCGAGGAGGCCGCCACACCCGAGCCGGTTGGGGGTGGATGAACAGGACCCCGTGGAGGGCTGGTTGAACAGTAACCAGTGGAGGGTGGACGAACAGTAGCTAGTGGAGGCAGGAGGAAGACGCGGTGGATGAACAGTAGCAGGTGGAGGCTAGAGGAAGTCGATGGTGGATGAGCAGTAGCCCGTGGAGGCTGGAGCGAGGTAGTAGATGGTGGATGAACAGTAGCCCGTGGAGTCCCGTTTTGCGGTACGCCACACCCCTCCTGATGAAATGGACCTCATTTCGATCGTAGGCGCTCCAACACAAGTCTGTTTCCTCCGTTTTGCGGTACGCCACACCCCTCCCGATCAACAGGACCCTGTTTCAACCATAGGAGCTCGAACACAAGTCAGTTTCCTCTGTTTTGCGGTATGCCAGACCCCTCCCAATGAACAGGATCCCGTTTCGACCGTAGCCGGTCGAACAGAAGGCCACTTCCTCCGTACTGCGGTACGCCAGACCCCGTTTCGGCTATTTCGTCCAAGTCGGTTGGCTCCCAATGAACACGACGCATTCTGACCCAGTCTGTTGCCTCTCGATGAACAGGACGCTGTTTCTCCATTCTGACCCAGCCGGTTGGCTGCCGATGAACAGGACGACGTCGCTGTATGCATTCGAGACCCCGCCCATATGTACGTACGTAGCGGTATTTACTTTCTTGCAGTGTGGTTGTACGTACGTGTACACATATAGACGGGACTGCCTGAACGGCTACTGCTCCTTACTGGGCCATGGTTCATCGTGGCAGAAAGACCGATGGACCAGTATGTACGTACACATTTGCGACCAGAATGACGACGCTATGTACGCTTCGACCGGGTGGGTCCCGGCTGTCAGGGAGGATAAGGAGGCACTTCCTTGCATGCGAAGATATTGATGGTGGGTCCCAGCTGTCAGGTGGGGATTCTTTTTTTGCGTGTAATAAGGAGGCACTTCCTTGTGTGCGAAGATGTAGCTGCTGGGTCCATCTGTCAGCCTCACTGCGTACAGTCCTCTTCCGATGGCTGTCGTTCGTTGACCACGCCGCGTGGATAGCACCCAGGCGGTGGACGACGGTGAGGCAGGGAACAACGCGGAGCCTGGGAACATGCGGAGGGTAGTACGAGGGTTGACTGGTTCGGCTGCGGTGTGAGGCTGCCGTCGCCGCAGAATAACAGGGGGTGTGGGTGAATAGAGGGATGGCCTGGCTAGCGGTGAGAGTAGGAGGGAGCAGTGAGGCCTGCACGGCAGCACAGCCGGCCACGGGAGGAGGAGCACACGGTGGTTTGGATGGCTGGAGCAAGAAAATCAGAGGTTGAAGAAGCAGGACGACCGTTGGATGTTAACAATTCAACGGTCACTGGTGATAGAATCGTTTGTTGACTAAGTTGACAAAGCCCTCCGTACGCGGCAACTTAGTAGGGCCACAAGTCAGCCTCCAAATCTAATGGGCCCCAGCTATCATGGGGAGCAATCGTTATTATTTGCTTAATAAGGAGGCACTTCCTTCCGTGCCAAGATATAGCTGGTGGGTCCCAGCTGTCATGGGGAGGATTAATTTTTTTGGCGTAATAAGGAGGTACTTACTTGCGTGCGGCCATGGACCATGTGGGTCCCAACTGTCAGCCTCTCCACATACATCCCTCTTCCGATGTTGTCATTTGTTGCGAACGTTGACCACGCCATGCCGAGAACACCAATGCAATGGACGACGGCGAGACCCAGGAAGGGAATGACCCGAAGGCGGTGAAGCCACAACAATGGAGTGATGTGGGTGAGTAGAGGGATGGCGTGGCCAGCGGTGGGAGTAGTAGGGGTGGTGAGGCCTACACGGCAGCACAGCCGGCCACGGGAGGCGGGAGCAGGCGGTCCCGCCAGTGCTGGATTTTGTGGCTGGAGCAAGAAGATCAGAGATTGAAGAAGCATGACGGCCGTTGGATTGACATCCAACGGTCACTTCTGCTAGAATCGTTTGTTGACGTATATAATAAGTAAAAAAATCTTGCATACGCGTCAACTTAATAGGCCCACAAGTCAGCCCATTTCCTATTTTTTTTAATAATTTACAGCTCATTTGCAACTTCTTATGCAATTTATTGCCGTCCGTTTTCTTTTTGTTGGCCACGGCCAGGGTTAAAAATTTAAATGAAATTTCACATATTTCGGTGAGGTCCAAACTATTTTAATACCGAAATGTCGAGCCAGATTTAAAGTACTTTGAAGATATATTTAAATTAGGTTAAAGCCCAGTGAAATTGGAATTTGAAAATGTGAAAAAATTCAGAAATTTGAAATTAATTGCCAATTTGTCGTTTGTTTTTTATATTTACAGCCCATTTCATATTACTTTTAAGATTTGCAGCAGTCTTGAAAGAGTTGCAGCACAGCAGGACGGAGAAAAATAATTAGGCCTGGGTTGGGTATGCCCGGATTGGGTATTCTTCAGAAAAAATAAACTGGGCTAGCCATTTTCACAAAGAAAAAATAGCTGGGCTGGTCATGTGGTGAACGTAAAATAGAAGTCTGGGCTAGACGGCCCACAACCCAGTTCAAACCCTGCTCCGTCTCAGCAATAACAAAAAAAATACTTCTCGAGCAGCTACGTCCCAGGTGTCAGCCGATCTTGTGATGTTCTGTTGTCTATTGACTATACGCTAACAATGTCGTGGGTCCCAGATGTCGGCAAACCACTAGGAGGAAGCATTTTCTTTCTCTATACGCTGACAATGGAGTATATAACAAAAAAAATGAGGAACTTGCTTGCGTAAGGCCATCGACATGGTGGGTACCTACTGTCATCCTCTCCACGTACAGTCCTGTCCCGATTCCTCTTGTTTGTTGACCATGTTGACAACGCGAGAGGGCGGCGCCGCGGCGAGCGCACCAAAGCACGCGGAGGACAACGACGAGGCCTCGGACAGGAACGAACAGGAGCCGGGGAAGATGCGGTGGTGAAGTCGCGGGCGAAGGGGAGTACAAGGGTTGACTGGTTCGGGTGCGGGTTGGGGCTGACGCCGGCGTTAACGATTTAGGAGATGGTGGGGTGGCAATGCGTGCAATGAGGCACATCCAGCCGTGGGAGGTGGAAGCAGGCGGCCCCGCCGGCGCTGGTTTGGTTTTGGCGGCTGGAGGAAGATGAGACTGAAGAAATACGACAGACTATGAAAGCAGCAGGAGTACTTAACAACCTTAACTGAAACCAGCAGGGGCACTTAACAACCATAGCTGAAAGCAGTATGAGTACTTATACAGGTTCAACCGTACAAAGCACGCCTCGAACAGTGCTACTTTGCCTATAGTTAACCAATGGTGAGGCCACCAAGCCCCAGGACAAGGCCCAGACACCACCCCGCGCATCCACAACCTTCTGAAAGCGGCTTCATCTCGCAATGTGGTCAATAAATAGGATATTCGCTTTAGAGCCATGGAAAAGCATGAGCATAATCTTCTGTCCTATTCTCCAAGATGGACGGGCCTTCATTATTTGAGACCACCCATGAATAAGTATCTTTTCACCTCCAAGGGAAATGGAGTAGGTCGACATAAACATCATGTTGTGACCAAGCACAAGTTTGACCCGACCATGGTCAGGCATCTGTATAGGAACAATAGAACTGGGCAGTTTCTGTTTCAAGAAGATCACAGCTGTAAAACTGTGTATAAGCAAGAGTTTATGAACAACATATATAACAGAAAACAGCTCGTACCATAAGTTTCTTGACACAATTGGACATGTTCAACGTGTGCACCAGTGGCACACATATCCCACGTGGCCTTACACCATTGAAACGCCCCACAAGAACCTCAAGACGATCAATAAAGTGTAGGAACTGGTGTATGTCGTCCCAGTGAACTTCAGTGCCATCAGTAACAGTCGAGTTCTTATCAAATAACAAACGAGTAGTGTGCTGAACTTTGTAATAACCTACACGTGCCATCAATTATAAGAAATATTAGTTAGAAGTAGCATCTTTGTGAGAGAAGGGAATCACAAATTGTTGCTACTGCTAAAGTCAACTTATGATTAGTTAGACAGAATAGGTGGATTAAGAAGTAATCGAGGCAACATGCAAGAACCAGATACAAAACTAACATGGATGAACTACTAGAACGACGTCAGGGTGGAAGATCACAGTGAAGATGAGACCAGGTTCTGCTATTTCCATCAACATTCGTGCGCCAACTTTCAATCTGTAACACTTGAGAAAGTTTATCCAAGTTCGACCATAAAAAAAGCAACGATCTTCTTGGTTCATGAACCCAACTGGGAACTTATATCCATGGCGTGTCTTCAATGTGCCCATTAAACTGGTGTATTCATTTATGGCAAGGCCGACCATCTTGAGTACATGTGTTCTGGCAGAGCAAGGAATGGACTGCAGGAAAAATAATATGAGAACACAATTTATTCGCTATCCAAATCTAGAAATAATTTCCTCTTTCACGTCAGTGTTGACCATGGTACTAGTACCTTTTATCCAAATATAGTAATCCAAATTTCCAAATTAGTCCACATCATGTTAAAAAACCCCAACCCTCCCGGATAGAAAAGAGGATTCTAGGAACATACTGTGCACGTTTTAAAATCCTATGTTAGGATGAGAAGGAACAAGTGTGGCGTCTCACCGAGGGTGCAGAAACCTGTAGGTCCCTCGCACTTTGGGAACTACAAATGAAACACACTAGATTCAGTAGGAAGAAAAATGCATCAACGGCGGCGGCTGCCATCCTAGGTTTATCGGCGACCAAGGTACTAGGATTTATCGGGGATGGATGAAGAATTCGTACCTGATTCTCCATGAGAAAACCCTATGCAATCGCCGAGAGGAGGTTTTCTCTGAACAAGCAGACGAGGGAGAAGGGGATTCAGGCCCAGTGAAATATTGTTGCTTCGTCCGTCCAGCTTACTGCTACTGCTGGAAAGATGGGTTTTTTTGTGATTTGACGACTCATTGGGCATTACCGCGGCGCTACGACCGGGGTGAGTCTATCGTGCAGTTGTGCACTCTAATTTGGTGCATGGCACGTGGACCCCGTTGCGGGATGCCCCGCATATTAGCGAAAGGAAGTAGAAAGGCAGGAGTAACTAGTTACACATAAATATATTTTTGATAGAGAGATATTCCCTCTATAAAGAAATATAAAAATCTTTTATATCACAACTTTATACATAAGAAAAAACAAGGGGAATATATATAACATAATATGGGGGTTCAGATGAGAATAAAATACTCAGATAGGCTGACAGTTCTGGACTTTGGGCCATAGGCCGGTGGGCCTGCATGTTTGGGGGCCCATGTGTTCTAACTCAGCGCATTTCGTCCGGTAAATATTGCAAGTGATCGGTACGGCGCTGGTTTTAGATGCTGTCGCAAGGCGAATTCAAAAAATTAAATAAAACACAACAGCTGTTAGAATGAAATCGAACGACAGTTCGTAACCAGCAATCAGAGTTGCAATTCTTTCACGATATCCTACGTGATAAATAATACTGTCGTACTACTTATACACACAGGACACTTGTTTCACCATGCCATATTATTACATCAAAAGCTCTTAGAGGATAGATTAGTTCAGCAGTTACGTGCTGCTACTGAAGAAGTTCAAAGTTGATTACGACCATCTCTCCTTGCCGAGAAAGTTCAATTTTGACATCATCCCCAATCGCAAGATATGATAGAGTTTTGAACCTTAACCATCCTTTAGAATCAATCATCATGCGACCATCCTTTGTACTTACGGTATATTGAGCAAGTTCATTCACACCAAGGCTGTGCATGGTAAGAGAAACTTGGCCACGGTCGCCCGGGTTATTGAACGACTCCCTCGTTGCTCTAGGAATTCTCTCTTTGCAAACAAGAAGACATACACAAACAGTTAGATCAACACAGTGAATCAAGTGAAACAACATGGAAAGAGAAAAGAACGAAGCACTTGGGCTGCCAATGCTTACCAAGAAGGTGGAGATGTCAGTTTTTGTAAGGACTTTGGTATATGCAGTGCGAACTGCAGCCCAGTTTGTTGCCGGTGCAAGTGTTGGTTCCATTGCTGCTGCACGGGCCAGAGCAGATGCAAATGCAACTTCAAGTGTTGGGTGCAGGTGTCGGAGCTTTTGCTGGTGCCCATGCCGGTGCGACTGGTAGTGCCATTGCTGCTGCCGGAGATGGTGCTCCTTGTGGAGCTGGTGCCGGTGTCGGAGCAGGTGCCCGTGTCGGTGCCCGATCCTCTGGTAGATCAGCCTAATCCGCTGACGCGGTCGGTACCCAATCCTTTGGTTGATCGGACTGAGCTGCTGCCCCTGTCAGTGCTAGAGCCTGTGCCGTCGGAGTAGGTGCCGGTGCTCGATCCGATGCTGAAGGTGGTACCGATGTGCGAGAAAGCAGCGATCGTCTCTGGTGTGCTATGATTTCATACTTCAGCTTTCTAACTTCGCTAGGCTCCGTTACCTGGATCCAGTCTTTTTCTTCACTTCTTTTAAACGCGAGAAGGACTAATTGTGGCGTGTTTGTTAAAATAAACTGTAGTTCATCACAAGGCTTCAGATTGTACTCAGACAACAGACTGATCCAATTGTGTCCAGTAATATAAGTGATGGACAGTGCCTTCGTTACTAACACGGCATAAGAAGTGAAACCTGCTAAAATAACCATCATAGAGCAAACCAAACGGTTTATTCTGTAGTGAATGTGACATGGCAAAACCTACATCGTAAAATTGCAGCAAAAGTAAGAAAACATGACAGTAAATCAATAAGATTTACTTGATGTGACACGAGTGAATACTTACCAGGATATCACTATGTTCAAGTTCTAAATAGAAGGTTGATTGTCCAATTACGGGTGGAATGCAGGGCCCCCACATACTCCCACAAGCAAGACAGTCCAAAGGTCGTGACAACTCGTTTGGAGCAAACATCCATGGGACTAGAAATCCTGGTGGGTGCGATAAACCCTGCAATGCATACAGATATTGGAGTGTAACCATAATTGATAAACCGTCCTCACAAAAAAGATGATCTTGATACTTCAAAATATACAGACTGAATTGAGTGGACAAACATTAACATAGACTGTTCTCAAGACTCACCACACAACAAAAGCGGCAGTACTAAACAATACAGGGTTCACACACACAAATCAAGTACTGAACAATAGTATTTACTACAGACAAGCAAAGTTGCACTAATTAAACTCTGCAGACTATTTGTTGCCACCGACCTATGGGATGTACCCCACATAACTGACTGGGCCATGGACTTCATGAGAGATGTCTACCGACACCTTCGCCATCTCTTCAACCTTGGAGAACCTAACATAGTGGTCTTCCCACTCATAAACATGACGATGAAGACAGTCCGCATCAAATTTGTCGGGAAGCTTTACAAGAACCACACCCTTTGTAATCGAAGGCACAACTAGGAAATTGTTGTGGTGAAGTACACCCTCTAGAACACGCCTGACAACAATGCTACAGGAAAACACTTGTTCACGACAGGTAGCGACAAGGACACAGCAACTGGATAGTTTAGTAGTAGAACACATCCTCAGGTCTTCCAGTTCACACGGCATGACTTTGAGAACTTCATCTCCACCGCGGACCAGGTTCTAATTCAAACAGAAACCAAATATTATATTACTAACTCCGTTCAGAAATATAAGATCATTTTCGATATTGTACTCCATATAAGACTACATATACGCACAGAAATGAGTGAACAAAGACACCAGAACATGTCTACATGAGATGCACAAAAAAGTTAGAACATCTTATATTTGTGAACAGAGGGATTATTTGCAATATCCATAACACAAGTTACTGAGGCTACTTTACTCTCTTCCAAGGCATGAGAGCTAAAATCTTGCATTTCCTACAGCTAGCATTGATGTTCATAAAGTAGTTGAAAGTAATCTATAAGAAATCAGTGTTATGTGCAAAAATCATATGTATATCAACCTCTCGCATGTTTTGGTCAAAAGAGCAATTTAGAACCATCATTTGGCACATGCAAGATCGCCTAGAAAGTTGTGCTACTAGGACTAGTACTGCGTGTTAGATGAAAAAGCACAATCAAGATCGCCAAAAAGATCGTCAAGAAGAGATATTACCTGGACTGGCTTAACGAGGGATCCCGGAAAGGGGGGCTTGGACAGGGCGATGGCCTTGAGCTTGTCTGCGGTAGTCTCGGCGGGGTGCTTGCGCTTCTTCGTACCTTGAGCCTCGACGGTTTTGGCCAGAGCCATAGACATCACTTCGACCGGTGCTCCAGGGTCCATCAAGAAACTGTGAAATAGAAATAAAAGAAAAGAAACCATAATCACAAACCCAAAAGAAGAACAGAGAGGGAGTTAGGATCAGTCACGGGGTTGCAAGACCGGGCCTTGGCCAGAAGCAACACCATTGATGCGATCACCTTTCCTTCTTTAGGAGAGAAGAACAATGGCAGAAGCGCGTCGGGGTTTTCTTAAAGAAATGAGGAACAACATGAGGGAGAAGCGAGTTTGGGTTTTCTTCAAGAGAGGAAGATGAGGGAGAAGAGTGAAATGATGGTTGCTTCGTCCGTCTGACTTACTGCTGGAAAGGTGGGGGTTTTGTGATTTGACGGCTCATTGGGCATTACTACGGCGCTTCGACCGGTGTAGTCTACCGTGTAGTTGTGCACTCTAGTACAGAGTAATTTAGTGCATGGCAAGTGGAACCCGATGCTGGCTGTCCCACACATCGGCAAAAGTGAGTAGCAAGGTTCCCGACGACCGTCGAGGAGGATCCTCATGGTAGAGCGTGTCCACTATTTCTGAAGAAAAAAAAATGATTACAACAAGCGTTTCCACTCTTACGATGGAGGAGTGCGAAACACGGCAGCCACTTGAACTTGCACAGTACTCCTACTACTAGGCATGTGCAGTGGTTCATACGTCAGTACTATATAATCTTGTTGTTAGTGTAGAAAGATACGACGATAAAAAATGATGTTTTGCGCATGTCAACTATATGAACAGTAATGTAACATGCCCCTTTTTTGACTGTCCGGTCGAGAATGAACGGTGAGATCAATGTTAACAGAACTAGGTCTACAACGCACAGAGCGTACGGTGCTACAATGCTCCACGGAACATGAACCATATGAAGCACAAATCAGTGTTAGGTAGGGTGTATGAAGGGTGCATGAGTCCACACTAGTAGGTTAACACAAATACACTAGGAGCATGCATGAAAAAGGGTGTTGAGATGAGCATGCACGAAGAGGGAACAACTATATTGAGATGAGAATGCAAGCAAACACACCCGCACACTTTGTGGTACAGTGACTGGTCTGCATCGTCTGAGTTTGATCCAATGGTCATGTTGCGCCGAGACATGCCCATGCAGAGGACGCCTAAACACCACCGAAGTCCCTCTACTTCTCAAGGCGCATGACATTGGTGATGCAAGGTGCCACCGCCCGCAGAGCCCGCTCCCGGTCGATGGGAGCCAGCTCGTCAAAGACGACGTCCAATGGCACGAATGGATTTCGGTGATGAAGCCTTAAGAGGATTAGCACGGCAACGGCGACGGCCGCCCGCAACCCCTCCTTGTCCAGCTCCGCCCCCGCCATCACGCGGAGACGGCTCAGCTCCTCGGAGATATAGGTGAAGAAGGCGACCAGGTCAGGAAGCCGCAACTCGTTGAAGTCGATGGGGTGGTCGAATGGGTTTAGCCCGATGGCCGGCATGGTCGTCCTGGCACGACGGTAGGCATCACGCAGTCGCAACACATGCGTGGCAACATGGTCCACCAAGTGGTTGATGCAATCCAGGACCTCGTCACGATCAGCCCGCTCGCGCTCCAGCTGGCTCGCCTGACCGCCTATCATATCTCCCTCTTTCTGCAGCAACGCCGCCAACGCCTCGAGAATCTTTGTGGTGGACGCTTGCCACTTTTGAAGCTCCATGAACTCCCGCACATAAAGGAGCATGGCACTCCTCTCCTCCTTGAGCTCACGGAGCTCCACGCCCTTGGCCCTGAGCTCCGCATCCTTGGCCCGGAGCTCCTGTGTCAGGCACCTCACCTCAGACTCCGTGATCAGGTGCACCGCCATGGAACCAAGTAGAAGCAATGGGGAGAGGAAGAAAAGGGGGCGAAACGGCTGAAAGGCAATGCAATCTACGGGAAGGCGGAGGGAGCTAGCCGAGGAGCGGGGTGAATCTTTTGGTTTTCACCATGGGAAAACACCAGTCGACGACTTTCCACATCAGGGAGCAGTGGGTTTTACAGGCGGAGTCATCATGACTAATTGCTGCCACGCCTGCTCCCGTCAATTCAAAAAATAAAAATCCTGCACACCCAAAGACCAGAGCAACGCCGCGGTGGATATTTAAATTTACCTGCCGGCATGGAGAGAAAAAAAGGGGTGAAAAAACAAATGTGGCGGTGGCCTAGCTAATCGGTCGCACTAGCCCAACTAGCTAGCCACCGTGCTTCACTGATGTACTCGGCGGGAAAGGTGGGCTTTTGTGATTTGACGACTCATTTACTTGCTTTGGCGCTACGACCAAGGAGGACGCAGAAAACGCACTGTAGGGCGTCCCACATTTCGGCAAGGAAGAAAATATGCGTGCACCATCCGGGAGGACCCAGAAACCACGCGGTAGAGTGTTCCACGTCTCGGCACGGAGGAAAAATGTGCGTGTAAAAATATACTGTATCAGACATACTACCTATGGTTCGACCTTGTGACCCAGCCAGTCGGTCGAAAACACCCCACTAGCCACACAGCTTCATCATGCTAACGTGGCACGAAGGATCGGTGTGGTTAGCTCCATCTCGACCAGCCACAACGTCTCTTGTTCTAGGCAATTCTTCTATTTTCCAAGCATTTTTTAGTTATAATAACACCATGGCAAGCTCGCGCCGCTCTTCGAGTGTGCCCGTGCGTCTAAAGGTTGTACTAGATGAAGAGGAGAGAGAGATCATAGACATGGGACCCACCAGTAAGTGAGTCAACGGTCATGCACTTGTTGACGAGCCACTCCCTCTACTCTACTCAATGTA
The DNA here is from genome assembly GCA_011799875.1 of Thinopyrum elongatum. Taxonomy (NCBI): domain Eukaryota; kingdom Viridiplantae; phylum Streptophyta; class Magnoliopsida; order Poales; family Poaceae; genus Thinopyrum; species Thinopyrum elongatum. Next base: position 179,394,096 of record CM022299.1, on the reverse strand, counting down.
ATACTGTATAAAATCAAGTTATGCGACAAAGCCAACAACCATTGCTGTTTCAGGCTATCGACATACGCTTCATAGTCTAGGTTGAAAGTTTGAATCTCGTCCATCAGATTTGTTAGTTTTAAGTCCAAATTTGGTCAATGACAAGTGGGACCCCCGTGTGTTGTTTCAATATTTCAGTGTAGGATGGTTTTTTTGCACAAACACTTTGTGCGGTTAGACAAGTTACGGCACCAGTTACACGTATTTTGCAAGTTTAGGAACAATAATGACATCGGCATAGAATATCACATGCACCCCGCAGCTTAGATGCTATGGTGATACAAGATTTTACGTCATTCGATCTGAGATCCAATGGCTTGGGAGTAGTCTTTGTAATTATGCGCAATTTCCAAACTCTCCAAGGTTTTTTTGCAAATAAAACATTCAGGCCTCGTGTGTGCCACTGCATCTTGGATCCAACGGCTCCCAGTAGCTCATATTAGGTGCTCCCCGCAGCTTAATTAGCCGCTATGGTGATACGAGCATCTAGGTCGTATGATTTGTGATCAGATGCCACATGCGTAGTACTTGTACTTTCTGTGCAATTCCCAAACTCTTTGTGGCCTATATTGCAAAAACATTCAAACCTCCTACTGTGAGCTGTTAGATCTCCCGGGAACTTGTATCACCATAGAATCTACGGCGTGGGAGCACCTCATATTCTCCCGTGCGAGAAAACATCAGGTGCTCTCGCAGCTTGGATGCTACGGTGATACGAGCTTCGAGGTCATTCGATCTGAGATCCAATGGCATCTGAGCAGTCTTTGTGCCTATGAGGAGTGCCCGAACTCTTTGGGGGCTTTTCTGCAAAAAACATTCGAACCACCAAGGAGTTGTTGGATCTCAGATCCAACGGCCCCGAAGAGCTTGTATCACCAAAGCATCTGAGGTGTGGTAGCACATGATATTCTTACATCCAAGAGAATATGAGGTCCTCCCTCATCTTAGATGCTACAGTGATACGAGCTTCGAGGTCGTTGGATATGGGATCCAAGGGCATCTGAGTAGTTTTTGTACAAATTGTGTGCAATTCTCACACTCATTAAGGTTTCTTGTAAAAATATTAAGACATCCTGTGAGCTGCTATATCTCAGATCTACAAGCTCCAAGGAACTCGTATAAGCATATAGCATCTAATGTGTGGGGGCACATGATATTCTCCCGGGGAGGGGGGGTGCACAACCCATCGGTGTTTGGGAGGGTGGGGACAAATATAATGTTCAAAAAATATAATCTAAACAATCCTAAACAGAGCTTCACAATTTTATCTAAGGTCGAGAGGTTACGCCCCGACAATCTACATAGCTCTGCCTATGCAAGAGGTGTAGTGCGAGCGTCTATGTGTGAGAGAGACGACGCGAAAAAGCGAGGTCAATCGAGTCATTTATAGAGGGAGAGATCGAGTGAGTGTGGCCTAGCGTATACTGGAATGTTAAAGACGATACACCGAGATATCGTGCGGCGAAGCTGTACTAAGGGATGGAGGGAGATAGTTACCATGAGAGTGGCCAAGATAGACTTTGTGTGTGCGCGCACGGTGAAGGTGTTTTACAAAGGTAACACATGTGTCTTGAGAGAGAGAGGGAGGGTTTGTCATGGAGGGCACGACGAGGTTGTGTGTGAGAAATTCATTTGTTGAGAGTGTGAGGGCGGGAATGACATAAATGGAGATCGAAACGTGAAGACAAATAATGAGCGCGTGTGTGCCGGATACCAATAGCTCTATTAATAAAGAAATGAAGATCAATCGATACATGAAGTATGTGTGGTGGGGGGTCGATGGAGAGGCCTAAACACAACATTTGCATGTATGTAGTACTAGACTTAATATTCATGTTTCAGTTTACTGTGCATTTTAAATATTGAATTGAGGACCATGCATGGCTTACATTTTACTCCCTCCGTTCCTAAACATTTTTCTTTTTAGAGATTTCAAATGGACTGCCACATACGGATGTATATAGACATATTTTAGAGTGTAGATTCACTCATTTTGCTCCGTATGTAGTCACTTGCTGAAATCTCTAAAAGACAAATATTTAGGAACAGAGGGAGTATTTTTGAATTCATGTCATACATGCATGGTCTGGAAAAATAGATGCACTATACTTACTGGATTGTTGTTGCATTCGTGTGTGTGTGTGGTCATATGCTTGAATACATACAAAGTTTTCTCACCACCATACCGTTCATCTTTTAAATTTGAATTTGCAATGAAAAACTTACTGGGGATACCATGAAATGTGAAATCCGCGTTGAGATCACTATATGACAAACTCACTCTAATTCAAGAACTCGACATAAATCAATTACCGTGCCTTTTGGAATGACCAGTTATTTCCAAGGAAAATACGAGCAATGTAATACATATAGATTCATTCGGCAATTTAAAAGATTCCTTTCGTATTCTCGAATGATAGCACCCAACGGCGTACCAGCCAGACCCGGGCTCGTGTCCTGCTAGTGGTGTGCATGGTACGCACATTAGCCAACCCCAACCACTCGAGCCTGCACTCGAGCCTCCGCATTTCGAGTCAAAATATCTGGCGGCCAGAATTCCAGCCCTAGGAAATTCCCCTCATATCTCCGGTCCATAATGAGTACCGATGAACAATGGAGGGATGCTTTAGTAACTAGACCACGTTACCTACCGTGCCGAGCACGGTTCAATTCCCTCGGTCGCCGCTACCCAAGGTCACCCGTCAACTTCATTGCCTAGTACTAATAGTACTACACCAAGATGAGCACAGAATTGAGCTCCGTTTGTTCGTGCCTAGTACTAGAGTTACTATATCAGGCAATGCACTGGTACAGAGGGATTATCCTTTTACTCTGCATATATAACTTGTCTGAAGTCTAACTAAGCAAAATGTTTGACCAAATCCTTTCTTAACCAATATTAACATCTACAACAGTAAAGATGTATCGCTTGAAAATTTATTTCATGATGCAGGTTATGATATTGTTTCGAATCCTAGATTTTAAATTTCATAAAATCCAAAAGTGACCTGAAATTCATGAAACTGAGCATGGTCTCGTGATATGGCACAAATAGGCTTTCGTAATTCTTTTGTTCAATTTGAGACAAGCTGCTTATGAAAAGTTGCACAAATGAAGAGCCAAGGTATTTTGGAACAAAGACCTATCACATTAACGCGAATGGTTTCACTATTCAAACCATCGACGTTAGACCTACGTGCCGCCACGAGTCCCGCTTCTCATCGGCAGGTGCCGTCCGAGCAAGCGTGTGAGTCGATGGGAGGCGTGCGAGCAGACCGCTGCACCGGCTGACTGGGAGGCATGCGACCAGGCCGCTGCGCAGGCTTACTAGGAGGCGTGCGAGCAGGCTGCTGCGCAGGCTCACCGGGCTCCGCCGCCCACCTTCGTCCCAACTGCCCCCACTTTTAATGGCGCCGGCGCCGCGGTTTAAAATCACCCCTGCACTACCCGGTATCGCTACATCTTCTATCTTCCTCTCCGATTCTCCTGTCGTCTACCTCCAACCAGCCTGACCTCACTGTACGCCATGCCGCATCACGATGGGCTGCCCTTACTCTTCCAATTTCCTGCGAAAGACACCCAGCCGGAGTCTCAAGAACATAAGGCGCTTTTGGACGAGCTTGAACTGGCCTTGTGGGAAGACGTTGCGCCTGTCCCCACTCCCGTTCCAGCTCCCGTCACCCCGACTGCGCCAGCGCCCATCCCCGTGGCATTAATGGGCTGGGAGCCGCACATTGTCACCGAGCTTGATGCCACGGGGTTCCACGAGGTCCCCGCTGACTTTCACGTGCCCGTGCACCTGCCAGCGCATGCGCCTACGCGTGCATGCGCGTGCCCATGCCAGTGCCCGTGCACACGAATGTCTCCTTCGCGCCGTTGCCTACGCATGTCCCCGCGCCGGTGCCAGTGCCCCCCTCAGCGGCATGGATCGCCGCCGTCGACCGCTTCCTTGCACCAACGCCATTCGCCTCGTCTCGCCAGTTGACTGGCTCCTGGAGACCAAAGTCCAGAACATTCTGGCCTTCCTTGAAGCTAGGGCCAATGTCCAGGAGTACGCCAACAACGGCGCAAGACACCGTCGTCGCCATCGGTCAGTGGCCCGACGACACACAGAGCACGGCAGAGGAGCCGCTTCCCACTGCAAGACGCCCTCGCCGCTGCCGCGTAATCTAAATTTGCCACGAAAAACGTTCGGATTGCCATGCTTAAAATCCGAACGTTTGGGATTTATCATTTCTGTTTATTTTAGTTCGATCGTTGTATGAATGTAAAGTCGGAGTTAGACTGAATGAAATCTATGGTTTGATCGATTGAATGTTCTGCTAGAGTCGTATCAAATTAAATATAAAACATTATCAAGCGACATGAATTCCTTCTCATCGCAAACATTTCATATTATACCATGTTTATTCCAAATATTTTTTTAGGGAAGTCAATTCCAAATAGTTATAGGGCGCGACCAGTCCCCTTGTTCGAGCACTAGGCGATTCATCTATTTATCCGTGCATTTAATTAGTACGGAGTAGTAGATAAATAGTACTACAACTAGACTAACTTGTCTGTCACGGTCACTTTTGTTCCTAAACTTGTTACATGTATAATACTACTAGTACGTGAAACTGGTGCCGTAACTTGTGCACGCGTCCAGATATGGTCAATAGCAACACCGACCACGCGTTCTTCGTCTTTGCCTGTGCGTCTAAACGTAGAAGGGGAGGAGAGAGAGACAGAGAGCAGACATGGAACCCACTAGTAAGTGAAGGCGAATAGTTCGTGCTAACGAGCCAGTCCCACTAATGTACTAAAATTAATATTAAAACATGTTACCCATTAAATAGGCTGTGGTAATATAAAAACATTATATCAACAAAGGGGAGTACAACAAATGTTGCTACTATGTTGCATATTGACGTGCGGCTTGAAGGCCCTGGTCACATGTTCGATCCTCGTCCCTTTTCATTTTTAATTTATATATGGGTCCAAATTTGTTCCATGATAGGTGGGCCCCTCAGTGTGTAGTTTGTAGCACTTTAATTTCTGGGTCGAAATTTGTTCCATTACAGGTGGACTATCGGTGTGTAGTTTGAAGCTTATTTGTAATAATAAAGGGAACAACAGAGTTTTTTGCAAAAATACCATGGTGCAACATGGAAGGTGAGAAAGGGCGTGCGAGGGAGCGGTGACCGAGCCAGAGGGAAATCAATTGGGGGAGGTGCGAGGGTTGCAACGGTGTTTGAAGTAGTTGTGGGCCAAATGCTACAAAAATATAATCTAAACCCACCGGAATAAATGCCTTCACAAATTAATCCAAGGTTGGTGTCCCCTCGCAATGTAAATAGCTCCAGCTCTGCGAGGGATGGAGAGGTAGCTTCAATGTGTGGAAGATACGGCGTGAGAAAGCAAGGTCAATCCAGACATAGATAGATAGAGAGACAAAGTGAGTGTGGTCCGGCATTCGTTGAAAAGATATATATGCTGTGGAGAGATATTGTCCGATTGAGCTTTTGGGAAGGATGAGGGCTGTAAGAGAGAGCTTGAGAGATGATCCAGTCACAGACAGGTAGATATATTTTGTGAGTGGGAGGAATCAAGGTCAATCGATACATAGATAAACAGAGAGAGAGAGAGAGATTGAGCGAGTGTGGGTCGTCATGCGATCGAAAGAGTGAGACGGGTTGGAGAGAGTGACCTAGATAGACAATGTGCGTGAGAGAGTATACAATATGAATATGTCGAATTGGGCGCAAACATGGAGATGTATCGTTTGTGTGTGAGAAAGAGCAAGGTCAATCGAGACATACATAAAGAGAGAGAGAGAGAGAGAGAGAGAGAGAGATTGATCGAGCGTGGGCCGCCACGAGGTCGAAAGAGTGGGGGCGGCTTAGATGGACTGACCTAGATAGACAATCTGCGTGAGAGAGTATAGAGTGTGTCGATCGAGGCCCGAACAGGGAGATATATCATTTGTGTGTGAGAGAAAGCGAGGTTAATCGAGACTTAGATAAAGAGAGAGAGAGAGATTGAGCGAGTGTGGGCTGCCGTGCGGAAGAAAGAGTGAGACAGTCACGAGAGAGTGACCTAGATAGACAATGTGCGTGCGTGCGCACGAGAAGGGGGGTCTAGATAGGCAATGCATGTATCTAGTGAGAGAGGGTGGGAGGGAGAGAGAGATAGAGAGCTCGGTGTGGAGTGCAATGGCAGGTGTGTGAGAGATATACATATGTTAACAGAGTGGAAAAAGGGGGTTGTGTAGTTGAGAGAGTTAGAGATCGAAACATGGAGAGAAAGAATGAACGTGTGTCGGAAACGAATAGCTTTGTAAGGTGGTTAGGAGAGGAAGATTGATCGATACAGGAAGTATGTAGCGTGTGTGCCGGAGGGGGGGGGGCTAAAAACAACATTTGAATGTAGATAGTACTAGACTTAATATTGACGTTTCAATTTAGTGTACATTGTAAGATTTGAATTGAGGACCATGCATATGGCTTCCATAATTATTTAGAATTCATGCCACACTAGGTTTGGAAAAGTTGACATTGACTCGATTGTTGTGGTATTTTGTATGTGTGTGGTCATATGCTTGAATCCATCCGAAGTTTTCTCACTACCGTGGTGTTCATCTTATACATATGAATTTGTATTAAAAAACTAGCGTGGATACCGTGAAATGCGAAATCCACGTTAGAATTGGAGATCGCTATGTGACACACAATCTAATTCAAAGAACTCCTCATTAATTAATTTATAGTATCTCGTTTCGAAGGACTAATTATTTGGAAGGAAAACACGGGCATGATAATATATACAGATTCGTTTGCAAATGAAAGAAGATTTGTTTGCATTCTAAAATTTAGGCGCACCAAGCAGACCAGGGTCGTGTCGTGGTGGTCACATGTGTCATACGGATGCTAGCACCCAGCCACCCACCCCCCCTACCTCCCCCCTGAGGCCCCCAAAAAAAGGACGATGACAAAAAAAGTTCATGTTTCCATGTTTGGGATAGAAATATCTGGCGGCCCCAATTCCAGCCCTGCAAAATCTCCCTTCTCCACCATCCCCTTATGTGCCCAGAGCGCCAAAATCCCTAATTCGCCACCAACCCAAGCAAAACTCGAATCGCCCCTCGTCTTGTCTCTTTCCCCACCTCTGTGTCGAACGACGATGACGAAGGCGACGGGTGTGCTTCACCACCGCACCGGAGCTACCTCATCTACGCCCTCGTTCACCGCACCCGGTGGTCCACCGACAATGTCGGCCGCCGCAGCCGACGTGCCTCACAGACACCAACTTCCACCGCATCTGGTGCGCTTCACCGACGCCGTCTCCCACCTCACCGCGGCTACTTCGCCGAGCACATCGTCGCACCTCCACCCCTCGAGGCCATTGGGGCTTCACCAACGGCCTAGTCCACCACATCGTAGTGCTCCACTGCCGCTCAAGATCTGCATCCGTACGCAACCAGCCAACGCCAGCGCATCACCCTCAATGGCTCTGAAGTGACCCGCACTCTAGGCGAGCATGCCCAAACGCCGGCTCGAACTAGGTATCCACATATCACTCCCATGCGCACTGTTCCGACAATGTTTGAATATCCTTTTACTGCTCTCTTAGCTTACACGCCTATGCAACTTTGAATTTAACTCTTATTTCTTCTGGAGATATCATCTGAAACAAGCAAAAGAATTTTTTAGCGAAGCATGACGGTGCTATGGGATCTGGTACACATCCTCCACGCCGGTATAACCTTGTAAGTACCTTTCCTCCGATACAACAGCAAGGTCGATTCCCCTCATTTGATCAACCATTCGCCCTGCCAAAAATGCAGAGGGGGATGCAAGGAGCACAATGCCTGCGCATCCAAGCAAGTGGTAACATGGACTTGTACATGGAACATCCCAAGCGCAAGCACAGCTGCAATCAGCCTGTACAACGAGCTAGCGTAAGTCCCTGCATTTCATTTAATTCGTACTGGCCTAAGTGTATGATTTGTGTGTAGTGGCGGATCCATGAATTCAAGTTACCAGGGGCAAAAATTTAACTTAAAAAATACGAAGCCACTTGCACTCCGGAAATCAACATAACTTGAGAAATGTGAAGCTACATGCACTTTGAAAACCAGCTAATGATCCAAAGTAGTTCCAGATTATAAAACAATAGATGATGTAAGCACCAAAAAACGCAAAATACGACATGGTGTACAAGGACTACTAACATGGACTGTACCTGCTTGAATTATTCGTTCTCTGGCCGAAAATATCCAAGTCTAGTTGCACTTATAACCAGTGCGCAAACTGCATATCAATATATCTATCTTGCACAAGTATGCCAATAGTTTCAAACAAAAGATTAGAAAAGTATTTATGCTAGGTTGTCATGATACGGGGACGTTGTGCTAGATGGCCTCCACGTTTCCTCAAGCCATGAAAATATACTGTAATTTGCTTGTCATCAATTCCTGCAAATCTCTATCTCTCTCAACATAGCAGATCATCATTAGACACTACTAGTAAGGTACACCTGCATTGCACGCATGAGATTTGGCAACCAAATTATGAATAAATACCACACTATAGCATGTAAGCTTTGAGTCATATATGCATGATGTAGATGTTCGTTTAGTTCTTATAGTTCATCTCATTCAAAATCAATTAGTTTTATAAAAAAGTTAAGATTCATGGGATTGTGCATTGTAAAGCATAAAGTAAAAACAAATAATGACAATTCATTTAGAAAAAAAAAAGTTTGGGCAATTATGATACTGAAGATTCTAGAACAGAGAAGTGCTTGTGTTTTGAGGTTTGTGCATTATGCTTAAGTTCAACCATGGAGTCTTCTAGATTGTACATGTGGCAGAATCTGGTGGAATGTAGATGATATCCAATGGCCAGTAGTGCTCGGATTTGCCATCTCTGCACTGTCGGATTGGCTTCATCCAACGACCATCTTTCAAAGGTATTCACACACTATATAGGGGTATAGATATAGAAATCCTTCAATGGGAGCTTGCAAAATGCTTGCATTACATCCCTCATTAGACACTATATGTTCATCACCAGGAGCATGTAAAATGTTTGCATCAAATCCTTCATTAGTAGTATGTTCATTAGACACTTCAGGCTCAAGAACAACATGAACTTGTATGTTTGCACCGGAAACTTGGTTAGACACATCAGGTTCAGTCAGTTCAGTATTAAGTGGGGGAGTTATAAAATAAGCAGAAATAGGTTTCATTTTCTTATAGATTCCCTACATACAAGCAGTTTTACAACACCATCAGGTTTAACTATTGACCAGAAATTGAACAGTTGAATCTATATAATCAGGGATGTTATGTACCTGCTCGTTGCGCATGCTAATCTTGCAAGCTGCAACTATCCATTTGCGCAAGCTCGATGCCATGCCCGTGCTGCCGCCGCTGCTTCCCACGTAGGCTACACCCAGGGTTTGATCTTCATCTTCTTGTCCTTCCATTCGCTTGAAGCCCAGCGTCCGGCGTCCAACGAGGGCGCGAGGAAGAGCTCTGTTGGTCTGTCCAGCGGCGGCTAGGATAGGAGCGAACCAGACTGGAGGCTAGAGTGAACAAATTGGGGATTTTTCCTGCTGTCGATCGATATGGGAGGCGCTCATTTGGGCCGCGAGCCAGCTATACGACCTGCCTTGCACTTACGTTATTGGCCCATCCAAATTGAAACATTTTTATTCATTTACATTGCCTGCTCATGTGGTGGGACGAACAAATCGAGCCTGGGCCAACCTGGATGACTCAAACTAGGTGCGCACTTTCCAGCCACCCAAGGCGGCCGACCATACCAGCCCCTATGGTGGTGCCGCCCCTTTTTGCGTGTTGATTGGGTAGTGAAAAATATTCCAGTGGTGCTTCTGATTTACCCACAAAATGGTTGAATTGCTTGTTTCTATGAACTGAGTTTTCATCCTATTGTAGATTGCTTAGATCTCGATATGCCAAATGTAATAGCATGAAATATACAGTAAAAGCCAGATTGATGTGTCTTGCTACAACTAGTCTGACAACCCGTCCTCATATAACATATCAAGGACGCACCAACTTATCAGATTAACCATTCGACTTACCAATGCAGTGTGGGAAGAAAGAAGTATTGGGACTGCGTATCCAAGCAATTGATGCCATGGACTTCTTCGTAGAACCTTGTAAGTGAAAAAGAAGTTGCAGTGTGCCTGTACAAAGAGCTAGCGTAAGTTCAGTTACATGCTTCTCGAAATTTTAGTTAGCCACTGATTGCAAAATTGTTCAATTACCTTGCTCGGCTTAATTTAGTTTGCTACTGATTACATAATGCCATAGCCTGTTAATCCTATTATAGACTACGCCTATCTATGTGTTTAATACTTACTGTTAATAGAATTACCTGTTTGCCTGAACTTAAATAGCTACTTAAGCACGTAGATAGCTGGTCATATGTACTTCTAGGGTGCAGCAAAATTCATGTGTAATTTACGTTCTGATACCCTGTTTGTTTAAATGGTTTGCTGTTATGACTTGTAGCACTAGTAATGTTTGCATGTTGATTGACAGACAACTGTCAGGATTATATGAAGTACAACGTCTTTTAACTTATATATATATATGTGTCAGAATCATTTTGCTTACATCAAAGAAATTTACTAATGTCTGTGTTGTTGGTAAATGGTACCGACTTGTGACTTCAATACGTTGCCAAGAACTTGTTAGTTTTACTAGTTCATGTGTAATTAAATCCGTTGCCAAAACCGGTTAGTGTTACTAGTTTGATGTTAGTTTCTTATGGCTCTTGCAACACCTTATTTATGATTGCTAACATTCAAGTTTGCAGGATCCAACTGAAACTCCGATGGCACAACAGGTATGTTTTCAAAAACTTCCTTGTTTACCTGGTTTGTTGTTGTAACTTGTTGCTGTAATCATCTTACCAACTTCAACTTTTCAGGATCCAATTGGAAGTCCAATTGCACAGCAGGTACATTTTCAAAAAATTATTTGTGTAACAGGTTTGCTGCTGTAACTTGTTGCTGTAATCATCTTACCAACTTCAACTTTTCAGGATCCAATTGGAAGTCCAATTGCACAGCAGGTACATTTTCAAAAATATATTTGTGTAACAGATTTGCTATTGTAACTTGTTGCTCTAATCAAGTTACTGTCTACTCAACTTTTCAGGATCCAAAAAAACTCCAATGCCACAATAGGTGCCTTTTGCAAAACTTGTTTGTTTAACTGCTTTGCTGCTGCAACCGGTTGCTCTAATCAAGTTGCTGTCTACTCAACTTTTCAGGATCCAAGAGAAACTCCAATGCCACAACAGGTACCTTTTGCAAAACTTGTTTGTTTAACTGCTTTGCTGCTGCAACCGGTTACAATGATGTTAATAACTACTTTTCAGCATCCAATCAAAACTCTTTAATTCCTTGTTTGTTTAACTGGGTTGTTGTTCTAACTCCTAGTTGAGGTGTTTTGCTAACTTCAACTTTTCTGAATCCAATAAGAACTTTAATGGCAAAACAGGTTAGCCCAAGATCAAAGAGTGAGGTCCCCACGGACGTTGTATCATCCCACAGCAATGGCACCGGCCCAATCGTGCATCATGAATTGCCAACTGTTGATGCTCTAGAGTCTAAAATATTGATAGAAAGAGATTCTGCTTCTGCACTTAGAGATGAAGTTCACATGTTGAGGAAGCAAACAGCACAATCACAAGCAGTACTCAAGACAACCATTAAATATTTGGTGGATTTCAAAACGAAGCAAGTTGAGATTAACTGCATTGTTAAGGTCCTGAAGGAAAAAAGGAAATTAAATTCCCACTTTGTAAATCACAGGTGAAATGTTTTTTCCATCGTTGAGTAACCTTTGTGTTGTTTGTTCATGTAATCGATCAAACCATTTGTTTTAGAGATCATGTAATAATTGTTTTTTGTTTTTGGGTCTGTATTTTTTTTAGCACGAGTCTGTATTAATTGATAAGACTGAGACATTCCATTTTGTTTGCTATACCAGACCTACAGATATGCCAATCGGGCTGAATGTGCATTCAGCAATAATAGTAGTATAGATGGTCCTTAAGTGGCACGCATCTGAAAGGGCCAAGATGCTGTACTAGCTTTGCTAAAAAAATGATGTTCTTCTAGGAAAAAAAAGTACAGTGGCCTGGCTTATGTATGCTAATTGAGATTATTGATCCATATACTCTATTAGTGTTTATATGTCTGTTTGTTTTGTAGATTATTGGTTGATTGACTCAGTATTTTTGAATCTTGAGACATCGCTTGTGTACATATCTAAATGGGAGTACACTATATGCTGCGTGTGTCATATATGTTACACTTGAGTTGGACATATAGTGGTTTCAAATATTTGAATTCACCTTGAACTGGATTCTACCTTCTTAATTTGAGTATCAGCATTTGTAAATAATATTCATATATGATAGTGGAATACATCTTTGTTGTGCTTTTGAAGATATATAAAAAAACATAGAATGATTTATAAAGATTCATATAAGAATACAAAATGGATTTGAATTTAGTTGCCAGGGTAAACGTGAATGCTTATTGTCCCAAAATTTGAAAGAAGCGGCAAAACATCCACTCCCACGTCAGCTGCCCGAAGCCAGTGTTTGCGGGGTGGAAATTACTGTCTACCCCTTACACGGACAATTCATCGGCTTGATTTCCACTGCTCTCAATAGGGGTAGGTTAGTAACTTCAATCAGACGTGACACGACCGCCTCTAAGCCCATTCAGACACGGTGGGCACCAAACATGAGCGGCAAAACACATTTGATTCAAGCTCATCCGAAAGACCTCTGTCTCTCCCTCCATTTCCCCATTCATACACGTTGGGCGGCAACACAAACTCGATTCGGCCGAAATCGATGTAGGCAAATATTTTTAATAGGGGCAGGTTTGTAACTTCACTCAGACATGACACAACCGCCCTACCTGTCAGCCCCGTTCATACACCGTGGGCGCCAAAACACCCTCTCCTAGCCTGAAATCGCTCTGGGCAAATATTGGGGAGATGCGAGATTACCATCCTATCCCCAACGGACGAGACATCCAAATTTTAAACGGGGGCTAAGGTTGTAACTTTCTCATATTTCAGACAGGAGCATCCCAAAGACATGGTTCCCCATACCTCTCCCTCCATTTTCCCATTCATACAATGTCCGCACTAGAACACCATCCCCACACAAGCCTTCTCCGTCCTCCACCATGCTGGAGCGCCTACCAAGACCGCTTCATCCACTGCTAGAGATGGACGTTTCTCATCCACGGTGACGGACCAGGAGCCTTGCATCACGTCCTCTCGCTTCATCGGCGCCGTCGTCCTCCTTGTCGGGGCCGCTCCGACGACCTTCTCGTCCACTGCAACGGGACTTAGCCCCCGATGCACCCATCTACCGTCGCAGATCTGCTTCCACGCCACCGAAAGCCATCGCACCCTCGATGCCTACATGGCGCCGCAAGAGAGGTGGTACTTCGTAACTTGGTTGTACTTTCTTTTCAGCTCTTAGAATCTTAGTTCTTAATTCGAAGCAAACAATGGTTGCTAACTACCATTTCTGCGGTTTGCAGCTTCAAATCTGCCATGAGTCATAATATGGTTTAATTGATCATGCTTAGGGTTTCCCCCCTTTTACGATTACTATACGATCAGCCCACGTGCTTCGTGTCATAATAGCACCACCCATCAAGCTAAACAAGCTTAGTTGTTCAAATACGAATCTGCTATTATTAAAACAGAGTCGTTTAATTTTTTTTGAGCAAAACTGAGTCATTTAATTGGTCAGTTAAATGTTTCTAATTTAGTTTCGAAATGCATGTACGCCACTGGGGTGGATCTATAGGGTGGCCACGGTGGGCCGCGGACCACCCTGGAATTTTGTGTCGGCCTAGACCCCGATCCCCCTATGTTCTGCTGCGCTTCCGATCTCTACTCGCTTCCAGCCGCCTGCCTCGCCGGCGTCTTGCCGTCCCCAGACGGCATGACTTTAGGAGGAGACGCCGGACTAACAAGAGGTCAGGAGCCGCTCGCCCAACAGCGTCACCACTGCCCGAGCGCGCCGCCGTGCTTACCTTCCACTACAAAAAAAAGACACATTGTGACATTTTGGGCCGAATGAATTTTTTTTCTGCCATGCTTATGACACTTCTATGACGATAATTGTGACAAAAGCACATATCATCATAGATGTGGTGGGCTCCTACTTCTATGACAAAAAATCATGACAGAAAATGGGCTTTTCGTCCTGGGCGGGCTGGGGACGCACCTGCATGACATTCTTTGGACCATCCATGACGGAAAAAATCGTGGTAGAAGCGAGGGCGAGGAAAATATCGGGGAGTTCCAGTTACAGTGGGTGGTTGGGGCCGAGCGATGCACGGAGGTTTGCACGTTTCTCTCATACATGTACGCGCAAGTGTGAGAGGCGTTGGGCTCTAACTGAACCCAAGCGAGGCGTTCGCTTACTGAACCCGAGTGATTGCACTAGCTACGTTACTGAACCCGAGCGATCGATCCCTTGGCTATTAACTGAACCCGAGCGATTCCTTCGCTACTGCTGCTAACTGAAGCCGATCGAACCTGCTGACTCTTGATGAATAGTGACCGTTGTTGGGGGTTGGATGAACAGTTCTTGGTGGGGGTTGGATGAACAGGACCCTGTGGTAGTAGAGGCCGTTGCCGCTGGATGAACAGGACCCCGATCGAGGAGGCCGCCACACCCGAGCCGGTTGGGGGTGGATGAACAGAACCTCGTGGAGGGCTGGTTGAACAGTAGCCGGTGGAGGCTGGATGAACAGGACCCCACGGAGGGCTGGTTGAACAGTAGCCAGTGGAGGCTGGATGAACAGGACCCCCGTGGATGAACAGTAGCTGGTGGAGGCCGAAGGAAGTCGATGGTGGATGAACAATAGCAGGTGGAAGCTGGAGGAGGTCGACGGTGGATGAACAGTAGTCCGTGGAGGCTAGAGGAAGGCACTAGACGGTGGATGAAGAGTAGCCCGTGGAGTCCCATTTTGCGGTACGCCACACCCCTCCCATTGAACAGGACACTGTTTCGACCATAGGCGCTCCAACACAAGTCTGTTTCCTCCGTTTTGTGGTACGCCACACCCCTCCCGATCAACAGGACCCCGTTTCGACCGTAGGCACTCGAACAGAAGTCCGTTTCCTTCATTTTGTTGTACGCCAGACCCTTCCCAATGAACAGGAGCCCATTTCGACCGTACGCGGTCAAACAGAAGGCCGTTTACTCCATTTTGCGGTACGCCAGAGCTCGTTTTGGCTGTTCCGTCCAAGTCGGTTGGCTCCCAATGAACAGGACGTATTCCGACCCAGTCGGTTGCCTCCCGATGAACACGACGCTGTTTCCTCCGTTCCGACCCAGCCGGTTGGCTGCCGATGAACAGGACGCCGTCACTGTAGCCGTTCGAGACCACGCCCGTATGTACGTACATGGCCATCTTTTTTGCAGCGTAGCTGTCGCATGCGTACAGGATTTAGACGGGACTGGTTGAACTGCTACCGCTCCTTACTCGGCCACGGTTCATCGTGGCAGACAGACCGATCGACCGGTATGTACACACACAATGCTACGTACGCTTCTACCGGATGGGTCCCAGATGTCAGGGAGGACAAGGAGGCACTTCCTTGCATGCGAATATAAATCTGGTGGGTCACATCGGTCAGGGGCGGAATCATATATTTTTTGCGTGTAATAAGGAGGCACTTCCTTGCGTGCAAAGTTGTTGTTGGTGGGTTCTAGCTGTCAGGGGTAGGAATAAGGAGGCACTTCCTTCCTTGCGAAGATGTACGTGGTGGGTCCTAGCTTTCAGGGGGAGAAATAGTTTTATTTTCACGTAATAAGGAGGCGGTTGCATGCGTGCGTCCATGGACCTGGTGCGTCCCCACTGTCAGCCTCTCCACGTACAGTCCTCTTCCGATGACCCTCGTTTGTTGACCACGTTGACCATGCCGCATCGAGCGCACCAAGGCGGTGGACGATGGCAAGGCCCCGGATGGCAAGGAGCCGGTGATGGGAATACGCGGCAGTGGAGTCACAGAAGGAGAGGTGTATGAGGATTAACTGGTCCGTGTGCGGCGTGGTTCTGCAGTCGGCGGAGAATAATAGGAGGTGTGGAGGGGTGGAGGGATGGCTTGGCCAGCGGTGGGGTAGCGCTTCGTAGCGAAGCATGCTAAGCAGAGCTGCTAGCAGCCGGAGACAGGAGCAGGTGGTCCCGGCGACGCTGGAGGAAGAAGACGAGAGAATGAAGATGAATGCCGGCCGTTGGATGTAAATCCAACGGCTATCGATGTCAGAATCATTTGTTGACTAAGTTGACAACGCATTGCATTGGCTTCGACCTATTGGCCCACATTTCAGCCTAAAAATGCCGCACATATTCAACCCATTTTTTAAGAATTTATAGTCCATTCGCTGCGCTGGGTGAACAAATAATGTAGCGTCCATGCGGCTCATTTGTTTTTTTATAAAAAACTACAGTCCATTTGCACTTTCTAGAAATACACGAATTTGCTGGCCTTGGTGAATAAATAATGTAGCGTCCATGCGGCCCATTTACTCCTAAAAAATTACAGCCCATTTGCATTTTCTCGAAATACATGATTTTGCTGGGCTGGTTCTAATTATAATGTTGGGTTGGGTGCAGCAATGTTATCAAAAAATAAACAGGGACTGAGCATTTTGTTATAAATATATTTAAATAATAAGTGCTTTATTTACATTGGTCCTTAAATCTTACCAAGCTTTTGTACACAATCACCTGTATTTTCGTTGACCTTAAGTAAAAAAAAACCAGTATTTTATTGTTAAACATTTATTTTTATAAGTTCATAATACGTGGGATATTTTTTTCTTATATATGTAAGTATCTGTTAAATATATGATGATAATAACAATAATATATAATAAAATATAAAATAATATACATATATATAATATAGTTAGAAGGGAAACATAAGTGGACCTGGCATTCCTATTCTTATATAGAAAAAAATAGAACAGACCTCTGCGTTTTCTTTAAAAAAATACATAAGTTGGGCTGCAGATATTTAAGAAAAAATAAAACCTAGGATGGGAGGGCCATAGGCCGGTCGATACATGACGACCCTAAAAAAATACAAACCGGCATGTCATGGGCTGCAAATGTTAAAAAAGAAAGCCTAGACTGGACAGCACACAACCGAGGTGATACTTGTTGGCCCACTGATAATAAATGATACCTGCCAGCTACCCCATGACTAGCTTCGTTGTAAATTTATCTCCTTTAGTAATTACATTGACAAACCCGTGGCCCCCAACGTCAGTATAGCATTAGGAGCAAGTATTTTTTTCAATGAGGCACTTGCTTGCGTACGGCCATGGACCTGGTGGGTCCCGACAGTCCGCCTCTCCACGTACAATCCTCTCCAGATTCGTCTCGGTTGTTGAGCATGTTCACAATGGCAGACAGCGGCGCCGCGGTGAGTGCACAAAGGCGGAGGATGACGTCCAGGCCCCAGAGGAGAACGCACCGGAGCCGGGGAAGACGCGCTACAGTAGTGGTAAATGTTGTGCCTAATTTCTAGCGAAAGTACTGGAGTAGCCCAGTGGCCGAGTTCCATTCCCCAACCGCTGCTCCGCCCGAGTTCGATTCCACCTGATGCAATGAAAATATCCACATATTTTTGCCTCTGCCTCTGACATGTGGGTGCCCATTGTCATCTATGCACACCACTTCCAACACTTGCCAAAACTTCGTCCCTCGGTTTCTCTGTCATTCGCACACTCAATATTGTGTGGGCATTTTGAAAATAGCATACCTTTTTGACTGTGCATCATATGAATATGTGCTATGCATGAATGTTGATCAACATGATGTTAACTGGCTGGTAGTTCCATTTTCGACCATGAATAAAACTTCCAACATGATGTTATCCTTGTTTGAAAAGGGCGTGTTAATATAAATGCTCTGCCTCTGAAACTTGCAGTTTCTTATCTGAAACTGAAACTTGCAGTTTCTTCTCTGAGAATCACATTGTCTGCACTTTTATATGAAACTACATTTTTTAAAGTACTAAAAATAGATCTGTAGAATTCATAAAATACTTCATATGCTCAATACTGCAAATCTGAAATTCAAAATACATTCATATCTGAAAGTAGTCTCAAATCTGAAATACAAAACACAATTCACAACCTGCAAATACTGACAACCCTAAGCTCCTCCTCAGACTATTTGGGGGGGGGGAGTACCCTCCTATTCATCAGCGGCAGACAACCACCCCGTGGGACGAGGTGAACGGCGAGGGAGAGGATGGCGGGGAAGCGTCGTCGCACCAACTATTTTTCTCCTCTTGTAGTTGGGTTTGGTTGACGAAGACTCCACCGGCTCGCTCTGCCACGGCACCCTCACAAACGGCACCATGTAGATGCTTGATCCTTCAATCTCGGGTGGATGCTCTATCTTGGATCGATACTCCCACCACCGCAGCCTCACGATCAGATCCGGTGAATCTGTTTGCTCCATGGCCCAGAGGAGCAACTGTATGTACTCCCACGCGACTCCCTCCCTGAGTATCGCTGCCTTTTCGTTCTTTTCCAGATATTTGTCCATCACTGTCGCCGCCGCCGCTAATTGCTCCGGGTTGTCAAACCAAGATTGTTTCTCCAACATCCTAACTAGCTTCACAGGGTCGCCGCCTGCGAGCCACACGTATCGGTTGTACTCCTCCATCGATCTACTTCTCCACAGCACCTTCACTCGCTGGCGGTGGTTTTTGAATGGAAGAGGAGAGGAGCGGCGCTGGTTTTGGATTAGAACGGGAGAGGAGCAGTGGTGGTTTTGAAATGGAAGAGGAGAGGAGCGGCGCTTGTTTTGGATTGGAACAGGAGAGGAGCGGCGGTGGTTTTGAAATGGAAGAGGAGAGGAGCGGCGCTGGTTTTGGATTGGAACAGGAGAGGAGCGGCTCTGGTTTTGAAATGGAAGAGGAGAGGAGCGGCGCTGGTTTTGGATTGGAACAGGAGAGGAGCAGCAGTGGTTTAAGAGGAGAGGAGCGGCGCTGGTCTTGGAAGTATTTTTTTGTTTTGCGTATTGTGGGTCAAAGTTTGACCATGTACTGTATTTGACAAGCAAAATGTGAATGCATGTCATAAAAAATTGTATCGTTTGGTTTGTATCTTAATGTACTTCAAATTATATTATTTTTCAAACGTATAACATATATTTTATTTGTGAAAATGATGGTCAAATATGACCCAGAATACAAGGGAGACTAGTTAATGTGGGGTCGCTTTCTTAATTGAAGGGTAAATTGATTTTGATTTTGATCTAGTCACAGCGCGCCGACCCTCTTGTCCAATCCTAAATCGCTGCCGCACGCTCCTCTCCCTCTTCTCCATTGCAAAACCACGCCCTCTCCTCTCCATCATCTCCATTCCAAAAGCACCGTCTCGCCTCTCCCTCTTCTCCATTGCAAAACCACCCCCTCTCCTCTCCATCTTCTCCATTACAAAACCACCGTCTCACCTCTCCCTCTTCTGCATTGCAAGACCACCATCTCTCCTCCCATCTTCCAAAGCTAGCACCGGACCTCTCAGAAGGACATCTATGGAGAGGATGCAGCAGCGAATCGGGCAGATCGCTGGCGGCGACCAGGAGAAGTTAGCTAGGTTGAAGGAGATCCTTACTTGGTTTGACAACCAGTGGGAAATTTCAAGGATGGTGACGGCCATGTGGCAATGTATGCGGAAGAGCAAGATGGCGGCGAAAAGGGCGGCGGGGTACTCCCCGGTGGCAGTCACGCCACAGTCCTTCGAGTTCATCGAGTATCTCCTCTGGG
The DNA here is from genome assembly GCA_011799875.1 of Thinopyrum elongatum. NCBI lineage: Eukaryota > Viridiplantae > Streptophyta > Magnoliopsida > Poales > Poaceae > Thinopyrum > Thinopyrum elongatum. The sequence goes on along the minus strand of CM022299.1, from coordinate 179,374,196 downwards.
CGATGGAATAGACAGATTCGCCCGAGGCGAAAGTTAGGCGGAGGTGGTGGGCGTACAGGTCGAAGGTCGAGCATCCAGAGGATAACAAATCGATCGAGTACGATGTGCCGTTCGTGAGGGTGCAGTGCCAGCCGGAGCCACAGGAGTATTCGTTCTCCCACCACAAGAGGAGGCCGGATGGCGCGACGTCGCTTCCCCGCCATTCTCCACGGTTCCCTTGCCGCTTGCCTCATTTCAACGATGGCGGTAGGGTTTAAGGTAAGCTTCGCACTAACCTAATCACCCATCTGCTCATGCTTACAATCAGTGTGATGGCTAATGAAAATTATACGGGTAAGTACTAGGTAGTACTCCGAGTCTCCGAGTACTGGGTAGTATCTGAGTCTCCGAGTAATACGCCAATCACCCTAAAATAGCCCTGGACCAAAAACAAAGTTGTGACACTGTGTACAAATAAATAAAAATCGATTGGTGCTTCTTTCAGAAAAGAGTACTCCCTAGAAAAGTGCCAATATAAGCTACTAGTATTTGATTAGAGGATTTGCTGCCGAGAAAGATCCGTCCACACAGAGCGCCACCCATCCCACCGGTGGTTGATGCCAATGCTTAGATGGAGCATGGTTGGCGTCGGTAATTTTTACTTGGCACCTCGCACTCTGCATATATGTCGGTTCCATCCGTACATTTATGCAGTTCCACCAAAATGCAGCTGAATAACCCTGTTTGCACATATAATGAAAAAGCATGATTACATTATAGTGGCACTAGTTGATGAAACATACACTAATAAATAGAAGAAACTTCATTTCCCTAATGGGGAAATATTGCGATAGTATCACAGTGTGCCATGCTGCGAGGGTGAGATGGGCCCTGCGACACCTCATATGGTAGGCCTCATACTGGAAATCGACCCAATTCTCCTCGATACACCTTCTGCCAGTGATGAACATCAGTATACAGCAGTAGTACAAGGAGGGGCCTTGAGACATTCCAATCTCTATTTTTGTGCAGATCAACTAAAATTAAGCACCCCAGTTTGCAGAAACACTTAAACATTAACAATGGGACTAGTTGATGAAACATATACTAACAAAGAGAAGCACTTTCTTTATCTACATTGGAAATGAAATGATAGAGAGGACACTAGCTCTATTTTAACTGTATTATTACTTCATTTTATCAGTGGCACTAGGGTCGAGCAGGTGGCAAGCGAGGTGTACCATGCGTCGCAAGGATGGAGGCCGGGGGTGCTTAGACTGGGATGCTGAAGCTGGCTCTTTCAGTCCCTATCTTCCCCCCTGATGTTTCGGTGGTAGCTTTTGGGTGGTAATCCAAACTTGGTCAAGCTGGGGCTGCGTCCGCCTACCTGCCTAGCTTATGTGGCGAACTTGTCTCCTGCTAGTACTCAGTCCGTTCTAGTAGTAGTTGCATAACTGCCCATTTACACTGAGATGTTGTCGGATAATGGTTCTATATGGTTGGGTTTCTTTAATGAAATCGGAGGAAACCCCCTCTTTCGATGTATAAAAAAAATCAATGGCACTAGCGGTGCCAAAACATTGCCTCAAGTTAATAATCCCACTAGATTAAGGTGCAAAATAATAACATTACTGCTTTATCATGGCAGTGCCAAAACAGTAGCACAAGTGCAGAGTCAATATGCAGGATCTTTGGCAAATCGTCGGAACAAAAATGAACATACCTCATGATGGGAACCATATCTGCAGTCAACGCCATCGTAGAAGGGATGACACCAGTCACCAACATGGATGATTCAATTCATGGTACCTTTTTGTGTAGTTCACCCAAAATGAAGCAATGTTTGCATCATGCAGTTAGCAAGTACTTGGTCCCATGAGCTAGCAGCTTCTTCTTCATTAGTTGCAATAAAATTTAGCAACATCAAGGTTGGTCGTGAAGCTCGTGGAATATTCAACTATAATTTGGATATCATTTTGTGCAGTTCAACTAAGATCAAACGTGAAATGTATATCTGTTTGCACAAAAAGGTGGAAAGGAGGGTGACTAACAAGTGATGAAACATACATCAAATGAAAAGAAGCGTGTTCCTTATCTGAATGGCGATCCTACAAGGACAGTAGCAATTTCTAAAGCAGCAGCATTGCTAGATATTAGTGTGGGCATTAGGATTAACTATGACAACCATTAAATATGACATTACTTTAATGGCGTCATTGCTTTATTTTACTAGCAACATTATATTAACAACTGCTAAAGAGTTGGTATTTGGGCATGGGAGAGTAGGTGGACCATGACAGTTGCATTTCTAACGAAAAGAAGCAACTTATCTTAATGGGAAATTTAGCAGGACATGAAAAATAGTGCCATTGATTCATATTACTGGAGGCATTACATTGAAAACAACATTGGTTTAAAGTGTCCTTACTTTAACAGTGGGACTGCTACATTTTACCAGTGGCATTACATAAGAGGGGCTCGGGGCAACAAACATCCAAACAGGATATCTGGGTTGGTCCCATTTTTGTTCGGTATAGCCACCTTATACTGTGTGAGGCTAGCAAATCTAGTGCTGGACATACTCTGTTGACTTGTCCCCCAGTCCCCACTTTCTTTCCTTTTTCAACCAATAGATCGGTTTATATCGAGTTTGTACTGTGTTTCCCTTTATTTCCCTATTAGACCAAGAGACCAGTTGGATAGCCAGTCTCTGCTACTTTTCGCCCCCATTATTTCCTCTTTCGACCAAGTCCTAGATTCAGGTAACAAATCATCCTCCACCCCCCACCCCCTTTCTTCCCTGTTTGAACCAAGTAGTACTAGATTCGACTGCATGAAGTAGTTTTACCTCTTAACAGTAAAAAATTAGGTGGCTTTCGAACAGCCGATTGATCCTATCTACGATGGGGCATGAGAAATAGTAAAAGATACAAATGCAGCGATGTGAGGAGCTGGGGCAGTAGAGCAAGGCCGGTTTCGAAGGAAGTTATACCTGAGGGTCACCGGGATGTCGCTAGGTGGGCGGCGGGAGACCGGATCTACCCACACTATGGCAGCAAGGAAGAAGGGGTCGGATGCCCTCCCTAGCCGGAGCTGCGTGGGAGAGAACGGCAAGGCACGCTGATCGGGACGCGCCGGCAGTGGGTCAGAGCCGTCGCCGAAGATGACTGCGTGAACATTGCACCTTCTCACCTTCCCCGGTGGAGGGGATCCGGCCGGATCTGTGACCAGCAGTGAGCAGAGACAGAGTGTGGCCACCACTGTCATGTTTAGATCTGGAGAGGACGAGAGAGTGTGAAGAGAGCAACACTAGCAAGCAAGCACGGAGGCTCCTGCCTATACTGGAGTAGTTTTCTTTTTTCTATCGAAGCCAGCTTGACCTCATCAATGACTGTCGAGAAGTCTTCATGCCCGTGCCCCGGAGGCGCAGTTGTCGTCATTTTGATCTGAAGCACCAGATTAACATATAACACGAAAAAATGCCACATGACAAGAAACCATAACCTCACTGCCCCAAGGAGACAACATGAATCCCGACGGACAAACTAGAAGAGGATCAAAGCTCAAATTAAAGACAAACTCTTAAAAAAGGGGTCAATCGATAGATGTCCTAATTAACATAGCCGGCTTGACCTAGATGGTAGCCGAGTAGTCTTTGTGCATGTGCCCCCAATGACCAGCGCCTTGGAGGAACGCAGTTGTCGCTGTTTAACCCTCGCAGTGATCCGAAGCACATGACACCTAATATTGCGAGATGACAAGAAACCATTTTTTAGATTTCTCATCAGAACTATAGCCCTGTACAACACAGCCCACCCGATATGTAGACGATAGCCAATCTAGCCGTCTGCTGGAGTCTGGTCACATGCATGGATGAACTGATCTCCCATGTCGTGTAGGGATCGTCCAGGCACCGACGTGTTTATAGCACTGCTCCAGTATTATCGCTCGTCTCTCTCTTCTATTAACTCAGCCGACTTGCGGGGACGGGGGAGTGTGCCTATCGTCGGTTCTCAATTGTGGTCTGACATGTGTGTGCAAATGCAATATGACGTGTGTTCCATTCGGAGAGCGGCGTCCCAGACCGACCGACCGTCTGGGGTGCGACGTGAATGCGACGGGCGTGCTGTATACATGTGTACCGCTGTTTTCTTCAGGCTTTGCTCCATGGAGCAATCCATGGATACAAAATTATAGACTGCTGCAAATGTAGGGATGTGTGATTTAACGGCTCATTACTGCTGGACAGGTGGGGCCCTATGATTTGACTTGCCATTATCATAATTACTACGACGCTACGACCGGCGTGGGTCTCCCTATTCTTGACCACCTCCATGGTATACAAGTGGCAAGTATTGTACTACTCTACAGTAATGGGCTTATAGCCCGCTTACATGGCACTTTTGCTTATATGTCGAGGAGAGAGACATGGGCAAAATGGTGGGAGTGGGCTCTTGTGCAACACCCTAGCTACTTACTCCTTGGCACATGCAATAAATACTACGAATAAAGAGATAGAGAGAAGTAAAAAAAATACTCTTATAGCCAACCTTATAACTAACCTTGTTGTATGAGTGACTATAAGTGATGACTATGTATGACATGCCAACATCAGATAGCCTAACGCACTTGGATGGAGGAAGTAGTTTCATGCATGCGAACCAGGCAAAAAAATGCACATTTATAGCCATCTGAAATCTCCAAGGGTGCGACCATGCGAGTGAGGCGACGGTCGTGGTTGGCGCGACCATGATACGGGCTGCTGACAGCCCTTGGATCTGAGATCGAACGGTCGCATGCTAAGTTGCTAAAAATTTGCAGAATAACCCTCTAGGATAGGATATTCACCCATAGGTCTAGATTCACGCCATGCAACCGTTCGATCTCAGATCCAAGGGCTCTCAGAAGCCCGTATCATGGGAGCATGGAAAGCTTCATATCACCTGTAATTTTCCCGACGCTTGACGTGCGAACACCCAGATGCTATACTGTCAGGCCTACAAAGTGGGTCTAGTAGACATGACATCTAATTGGGGCCCCATAGTACTGTGCATGAATCCATTTATCCACTGGGCAAGCCACTACCCTGCCATTTGCACGCCCCACTCAGCATTTTTACAATCGAAAAACCGCTAGCAGTTCGCTCCTACTCGTCCCGGCTGTCCTTTAACATTACGGCAGTTCGCTACTAGTCGTTCGTCCTTTCACATTACAGTGGTTCCACTTCTCCTAACCCTCCTCCAAAATCCATGGCGTCCCAAATCTCCATGATCGGTGGTGAGTACAAGGTTAGAACCATCATCGGCATTGAGTTCGACGTCATCTACACCCGTACTTCTGCCACGGTGAAAGGATGCCTTGCTCGCTTCAAACGCATGTTCGAAAAGTCAGAAGGTGATGAGTGGGTCGCTGGGCTAGATGTTGAGTACACCATGGTGAAAGGATGCCTTGCTCACTTCAAACGCATGTTCAAACGCATGTTCGAAAAGAGAAGAATGTAAAGGAGGAAGAGAAGAAGAAGCCCGCTGTGATCCAGGTTCGCGTGCATAACTTGTGCTTGGTCTACCACATATGCCATGCCGACGTTAAGTGCGAGGGTTTTAAGAACCTCTTCATAGACGACAGAGTCAAATTTGTTACTGTAGACTTTCGTAATGACGAGGAAGTCCTGTGTCGGATAGGCCTCGCTGTAGGCTAGCCCTTCGACCTCCAGAAGAATAGGCTGGTGTCCTCCCATCAGCCTTTAATGTTGACCCTGGCAGGAGCCATGGTTGATCCTTCGTACGGCAAACTGACAAAACCTGACCACAAGTTTCATCTTGCATGAGAGTGGAATTTAATTGATAAAGACCACATCCAGTACGCTGTAATGGATGCCTACCTTCATTTCAATATCTACAAGGGTTGGATGAAGAGCGAGAGCCTAGTGTGCAGTTCAATCAAAGAAGTATCGGCCAAGAGGAAGAGGGACAAGGACGAAGTCAAGGATGTGGACGAGGAGTCCGAGTAAGGTGGCAGTGTCGTTGCTCATGGTGGTTCTAATGCAGTGTCTACCGGATTAGTTGCTTAGTTTAATTTCAGGGCGCTTAGTTTTATTTCAAGGGTGTGTTGTGCTGAGCCTCCAGCAGAACTATGTTATGTTCTTTCTCGTTACTTTAACTCTTCAGTACGTACATACTTGTATTTCTTACAGTTCATCTTGTAGTTGGTAGTACTACCACTCATTTCTTCACATTATATATGTACAATATATATGGCCAACATCATATAGCCAGCAGTTAGCTATACTATTAACCATGCTCTAAGCATGCCACATACGCAAAATACTTAAATGAGATATGTAATTCTAAAAAAACTTAAATGAGATAAGTTTACCCAAAGAATGAAGGAGTTTAGTTGTCAAAGAATTAAATAGGTATGCTAATTTCTCTAATAGACTTTAGCACCCCATCTAAGCACGTACTAGCTTTTTTAATAGTACTATATGCATAATTTGGCGACGAGCGCTCTCTATATGTACCACCTTTTTCTTTAATTTCATATTGTTAGTTTTGCTCGATGGCGCAATCCATCGATACTACTACTGTACAAAAGTACATTTAAAAGGCTAGAGGGCGAGGGAGTCTCGCTTGGTCGGCTTCACGAGAGGTGAGGGCCTTTGTGATTTGACGGCTCATTACTGCTGGAAGGTGGGGTCTTGTGATTTGACTGCTCGTATAAATGTTACCGACGACCTGAGGAGGAGGAGCAAAAGAACCGTGCAGTATACTCAAGTTTTCCACTGGATTAGGAGTGGTATGATGGAGGAGCGCGAAACACGGCAGCCCAGTGTGATATGGTGATAAAAAATGATCTAATTTGCTAGTCATCGATCCCACAGCGCCACTCATCATTAGCATTGTTCTATTCATGTCTCACAGAGAATATGACACATGCGGCAACACACCCGAAGCAAAAGAAGAAACACAGGAGCAAAAGAAGAAGGAAGATTACCCCCCCAAAAAGAAGGAAGATGCAGACACATGTCTGGGGCGCTGCTCTCTACTTCATGAAGAGTTGACCGCGGAGTCCTAACTGCTTCTTCATCGCCTCCATGACCTTCATCTCCTCGCTCGTCTCCTCTGCCATCTTCTTCATTCTGTCCATGACGCGGGATTTCTCGACGCGAGCGTTCATCATGTCTTCCATGGTCGCATTACGTACCTTGACAGCAGCCGGGTGCTCGATGCGAAGCTTCGCCAACTCCTCCTTCTACTCCATGACGAGGGCGTGTAGCATCTTCACCGATGAACTACTCTTCTCATGCAGCTTCTTTGAGCTGGCGTTCTCTTCCTTCAGCAGGTCGACCTCGTGGAGGAGCTTCACCTTGTCCTCCTGAAGTTGCAGGATTTCGTCGGTCACCTTCTTACCCGAGGCAATGATCTCCTTCAGCAGCATCACCAAGCCGGCGGTCAACTCCTCCTGCTTATTGAGCTCAGTGGGCATGTCATCGAGGCTCTCCTTCAGCAGCTCCACCGAGCCGTCGATGAACTCCTTTTGCTTATTGAGCTGATCGGGCATGTCGTCGAGGGATAACGACTCCAGCACCGCCAGCTTGGCATGTTCGCCTCCGCGGCTAGGTCGCTCCTGGGAGCCCTCGCCTGCCCGTGAGAGATCTTTTGAGGTCACTGCGAGGCGGCGAGCCCTCTCTTTTTTTTGCGCCCTTGGTCGCTGCTCCCTTGTTACGAGTAGTTGTCGACCTAGAGCTCTGCACACCGGCCATGGCAAGGATGGACGAACAAGAAATACTTATGAGGAGGAAGGTAGAGTGATTTTCTGCTAGGTAGTTCCCCTTTTTATAACCTAGTACTAGCACTAGTACTAAAACCTGCATAGTGGGAACACGTTCAGGTTTGATATGTACTAGGTGTGAGCAGGTTTGCACTTAATTATAGCATGGTAGTACTACTTTGGAATGTGATGGGAACAAGCTAAAGATTAATTGATGGTTTTGGTTTTGAGACCCGAAACGGCTCCCGATGAGTTTCCTGGAGCACAAATTTGAAGTACTACTGCTCAAATGCGGTCGCACAAGTCAGTGATGTAACTGGTCGTACATGTCAGACCAGGCCGATGCGTGTCCCTTCGGTGAGACGCGGGTCCGACCGACCATAAGTATTACGTGATGGAGACTTGTGGTTGTGCCTTCAGGTGATTGTCACGACCAAGCATTCAAAAACTAGTGATAAATCAATTATCATCTTTTTCCAAACAACCAAGTATTTTCACAGGAATACAATACATATAGATGGACTGATTGTCATGGTTGCAAACCGCCATGGCGTCGCAAGTTCACTGCAACATCAACCGAGTAGGTCACTGCATCGCTGGCAGGGAAGGAGGGCAGCTCACCTCGCCTACGATGCATGCCCAGTGGCGCCGCCGCAGCTTGTCCAGCGATTTGGCTTCTCCTACCGCCCATTTGAGTAGTTGCACCGGCTGCTCATGCCATTCTGCAGGCATGCGCATTCTTTCCTCCGCAGTCGACTCCGTGAATATGATCTTTGCCATTAGCCTCAACTAGAAATCAACGCAACACTGCCAGATGTTGACATACCTCAGCATCTCTCCCCTTAGATCGACTTGCGCCTCCGCCTTGTGCTTTGCCAGGCGTAGCTCCTTTGAACTTGTCTCCAATCGATGCAACGCTTCCTTGATCCAATTTGCCCTTGCTACCCACCACCTGAAACGCAGCCCTGGCTTGTCCTCCATCGCCACCGATCTGTAATTCCAGAGGAATGGATACCCTCTGAAACACATGTGGGTTTCGCTCAAAGGCAGCAGTGCTACGGGCCGCAGCGAGAGGGTAGCCCGCGGGATCCTAGGACCTAAGGGATTATCCATGGTGGGATCCTCCATGGCGGGTTCCGGTGGGCGAGGCGGGGAGGCGAGCGTAGGCGCTGGGAGAGCCATACGAGGCTAAGATAAAGATAGTACTACTCCACTCCGTCCATATTTAAATACAAAGGCCACCAACAGTAACCCAGGCAAAAATTGATCATGCTGCCTGCGTCCTGGTTTATTGGCCCCCTTTTTAGTTTGTGCCAATTTTTGACCAAAAATTTAACTAAGAAAATCTTAATGCATGTCACCAAAAATTATATCATTGGAATCACATTTGAACATAGTTTTCCATGACATGCATAAATATTGTGTTACTTAAAATTATGGTCAAAAATTGGCACAAAATATGAAGGAGACCAATGGAAGTAGGAACCCATCATTTAACTACTCGCATGCACGCAGTGGAGTAGTAATGTCATTCTCAACTACTTCCTCCCTCACGTCCACTCAATTTGCATGCGCTGTATTAATTGACCATCAATGAAGTGAACGACTTTACACGCGTCAAATTATCACATGGGGTGGATCTTCGTAAAAAAATGCGTCCCACCGTGTACCCGTGTGTGCGTGCGAGGGAATGAGTGCGTGCGTGCACATCTTTGCTTCGTGCACGTACTGCCAGTGTGCGTGAGAGAGGACGAGTACATTCTTCTGGAACCAGCAGCACGTCACTGTGATCAATCCACACAAGGAGGTCGCGACAACGCCACCACATGTGCCACGTGGCTTCATGGATGCCCCCACATCATTTTAATCATAATATATTAACTGAAAAACTGAGAGACACTGTGTAGCGTGTCATTGAAATTCTAATTTACGTGTTTTGCACATACTGGAAGTATTAGTAAGGTACACGTCCGTTGCACGCATGAGATTTGGCAACCAAATTATGAATAAATACCACACTATAGCATGTAAGCTTTGAGTCATATATGCATGATGTAGACGTTCGTTTAATTCTTATAGTTCATCTCATTCAAAATCAATTAGTTTTTATAAAAAAGTTAATCTATTTTATGATTCATGGAATTGTGCGTTGTAAAGCATAAAGTAAAAACAAATAATGGCAATTCAACTAGAAAAAAGTTTGGGCAATTATGATGTGGAAGATTCTAGAACAAAGTAGAAGTACTTGTGTTTTGAGTTTTGTGCATTATGCTTAAGTTCAACCATGGAGTCTTCTAGATTGTACATGTGGCAGAATCTGGTGGATTGTAGATGATATCCAATGGCCAGTAATGCTCGGATTTGCCATCTCTGCACCGTCGGATTGGCTTCATCCAATGACCATCTTTCAAAGTTATTCGCACACTATATAGGGGTATAGATATAGATATAGATATAGAGGTATAGATATAGACTAGTGGCACATCATCTAAAGCCTTTATACACACTCAATTTTTGTACAAATGTGCTCCACCGTGCACCCGCTCGTTTGTATGTGGGAACGAGTGTGTGTGTGTGCACCTCTTCTCTTTCGCACACGTAGTCCATGTGTGTGAGAGATACTAAGATATGGTGAGGGAATACATGTCAATGCAATTTGTGTGAAGGAGAGGCCTATATACATACATGTATGTGCATGGGGCCGGGTGATATACCTGAAGGGAGGGGAGGGGTCGACCACGCGAGATATCGATAGAGACATATAGAGGGAAGTTCTCTACGAGCATACAAGCACTGGGATATCGGGGGATGGAAGATGCTGCGAGGGGCCAAGTGGAGGGAGACTATGAAGGAGTGCACAAGTGCGGGATCGATATTTAAAGAGAGGGGGCGAGAATGTGCATGCTTGCGCGCTGTGGCGGAGCCATGAAAATTAAATGAGCTAGGGGCCAAGCATTGCTAATCCTTTACGGGGAGGGCCAATTCATCAACTTAAACCATTTTACCAACAATTGATTTACTAATCACATTCATATTAGCCTCAATATACAGTGATGTTAGGGGGGCCAAGGCCCTTGCTGCCCCCTGTCTTCGCCACTGTGCATGCGTCTAAGACATGAAGCGGAAGGCATCGACGATGAGAGGGAGACGACGGATAGATAATGTGGGTGTATTAGCTATGTAGTCCTATATAGAGAGGTAGATTGATCGATGTGTACGTGGGAAAGAGGGTGAGACCTGACTAGATATATAGATCGATTGGTTTGTGTGGAAAACTGGGAAAGACCTAGCTATATACATACACACATAGAGGAAAATCGATTGTTGCGCATGCATGTGAGAGATAAAGAATGCCCAAAGTGATGAAGAGGGGGAGGTGTGTGTGTGTGTGTGTGTGTGTGTGTGTGTGTGCATGGGAGACCGACCTGAAGAAAAAGATTGCATGTGTGCGATGGATAATGCCGAGTGGTAGTGTGTGTGCATGCATGCACAAGAGAAAGTTAGTGGTACAATTATAAAGAGAAGATGACTGTGTGGGTGTAAAACACTAGGTGAGGTCATAATCAATGTAAAGTGGAATTCAAATATTTGAATAAGAGATCATGATGTTTGGAACCCATGCATGCATGAATATAACTGAGATATGCGTGGTGTGGTTTGGAACGAGCATGCTATACTGTATACACATTGAACAAGGTCAAACTGATTTGAATTTGAGATACCGATGGCAGGCATCGTTTGGCCACATTGCATCCATGCATGGACACACTATTCAAATTGGAGATGATGGGTGGCTTTCGCATCACATATCTATACCTCTATATAGTGTGCGAATAACTTTGAAAGATGGTCGTTGGATGAAGCCAATCCGACGATGCAGAGATGGCAAATCTGAGCACAACTCACCGTTGGATATCATCTACATTCCACCAGATTTTGCCACATGGAAAATCTAGAAGACTCCATGGTTGAACTTAAGCATAATGCACAAACCTCAAAACACAAGCACTTCTCCTTTGTTCTAGAATCTTCTGTATCATAATTGCCCTTTTTTTTCTAGATGAATTGCCATTATTTGTTTTTACTTTATGCTTTACAACGCACAATCCATGAATCTTAAAATAGATTAGCTTTTTTATAAAAACTAATTGATTTTGAATGAGATGAACTATAAGAATTAAACGAACATCTACATCATGCATATAAGACTCAAAGCTTACATGCTATAATGTGGTATTTATTCATAATTTGGTTGCCAAATCTCATGTGTGCAATGCACGTGTACCTTACTAGTCTAAATGGTGTTTGTGTGTGTGTGTGTGTGTTGTGCCTATTAAACACATTGTACATAGTATCATACATGGTTTAGATTCCAAACATCTAGCTAGAGCATACATGTACTATGATTTGAATTCAACATAAAATGGATACATATATTTGAATTCGAGATCGTATGTACATGTAGTTCATATTTATATAGGAATTTACTACTCCTATATTAATGTCATGTGTTGTGAAGATAATATTTAGGTGGTTGTATAACTAACCCGAGTACAATCCCATTCAAACAGGGAAAACGTACTCAAATTTAGTCCATATGCTAGACAACACAAATTGTTTTTTTATTGTTGAGGGAAGTGCAAATTGATTTGGTACTGTACATGTTAAACTTGTTGTCCCAATTTTTTTTAGTTTTTTGTTGTTGTATTTGAATGCATTTCTAGTAATATAGTAAAACGGGACATGGCTCTCTCTAGTGGGGTGCGAATTGTCTTTTTTTTCTACACGTTAAGCTTGTTCTCCCGAAATTTCAAGCCGCGCCTTGTTATGCTGAAATTTCAAGCTAGCATCTCTGTCTATCGTGCTGCGAAACTCCCGCCTCTTCAACCCGCACCTTGTTACCCCGAAATTTTAAGATATCTCTTTGTCTCGTTGTGCTCCGAAAACTCCCTCCATCTCAACCCGCGCCTTGCTATCCCAAAATTACAACGCGCGCGAAAACTCCCACCTCCTGCGAAATCCCGACACGTGAAATTCCCGTGATACCCCTGAACCGAAAGAACCGCCTAGCTCAAATTAGTGGGGGTACTTTCGTAACTTACCCCACATTTCGGACAAGCGCATCCCTAAGCCATGGTTCCCCCTCCCATCCACCCGCCACCCCCCCCCCCCCAATTCGTACACCGAGGCCGCGAAGCCCCACACCCTCCTCCGTCCGCCACCCAACCGGAGCCTCTTCCCCAACGATGTCGTCCACAGCAACACCTCGACGTCCCTCATCCACCGCACCGGATGAGGATGCGTTGTCGATCTCGTCGTCCCGCAGTTCAGCCACCCTGTCCTCCACCTCCAAGGAGCTGCCCCGACGTTCCCCTCATCTTTCGCGCCACCTGCATTCCCACAACGCCGTCTTCACCTACACCACCGAAAGAGCAGCACCATCACCGATTCCTCGAATGAAGCTGAGGCCTAATCGGCGCCACCAAAGAGGTTCTACACTAATCGCTGCATTTTCTTCTTGATTCGATCTCACGGTGCTGCCGACGCTCGGTCCCGAGCCGACATGGAGCTGCTGCTGCTTTGGCTCTCGCTCGCGATGCTGCTCTGCTCTTGCTCTCGGTCCCCTGCCTGGTCTGCTCTTGCTCTTGCTCGCGCTGCTGCTCTTGCTCTTGCTTGCGCTGATGCCCTACTCTTGCTCGCGCTGCTGCTGCACGAGCAGCAGATCCTGCTCTCGCTCGAGCCCCTGCAGCTTCTACCCGAAATGCTGCTACATGACCAGTTGCCCCGGCTCTCGCACGCGCTGCTGCTCCGGGTGCTGCTGCTGCTGCTACTGCTTTTCTGCTACTGGTGCGTTCAGTTTCAACAGTAAAATTCAGTTTCGACAGCAAAATTCAGTTTCGACAGTAAAATTCAGTTTTGACAGTTGAATTCAGTTTCGACAGTTAAGTTCAGAGATGAGGGGCTGATGTATTTTACATCTAGCACTTTGTGGTTATGTATTTTACATCATCTATTGGAGATGCTATTAGAATTCCACTCAGGTTAACGTTGTCTCTCTTGTCCTGCTTCAGCCTCGCCATCGTACAACTCACCGGAGCTGCTCCAATGACAAAACCCTCCATCACAACAGAGCAGTACCCTCGGCTCCATCTCTAGACGCCTAAGATCTTCCCCTCCTCCGACAGCCACATCAGCCAGAGCATCCTCACCGACCAACCCAATCATGCTAAGATCGACATGGCTTAGCCAAAGAGGTTGTACACTTGTTACATCACTTTTTTACTCTACATGTTATATATATTGTCCACTGAGCACACGTAGTAACGTGAAATATGACTAGTTTCTCCTACTATATGACAAGCAGTGAGGTACCAGGCAACTTAGCTATCCGTGATGGACTCTCTTGAACGCCATCATTATTTATTTCTGCGTGTCTGAGCTGTGCGTTTGTAGATGGGCTTGGGAGTTGAGCTAGTAGGGCAGTGGCCTGGGTCCAAATTAGTAGAAGTAGCACAAAAACATTTTTTGAGTGTAGGCTTTTCCCTGTTCAAGCCTGCCTACTAGAATTGCCAGCTCTGGAAAGGAAAAGTGAATGGAAAACATAGGAATTGGAAAGTTTCTGATGGTACTAATATTCATTCATTTGGTTCAAAGGAATGGAGGAAAGGAAAACTGCAGGATTTGTTCCTTTAGTGTCTCTTGAAAGAAAAACCGTAGGAATTTTAATATCCACTTGTCCTCCTTTTCAAATTCCTATTCATGAAGCACAAGACTAAGAGATAGTAGCATAATAGCGTTATCACCGTACATTTTCTTGTGGTTTGACTTAATCTCACCATGCTTCTTTGCATTCCTGTGATCTTCCAATTCTTGTGAACCAAACACCCAGATTGGCAAAAATCCTGTGTTTTTAAATTCCCTAGTTTGCACGTGCATTCCTACCCTATTCCTGTGTATTTCCTATCCCTGCATTGTTAGAATCCTCCAATTCAAACAAGCCCTTACAGAATTACTTCTGTAATAGATATGTGTCAAAGAAAACCTTGTGTGGTTTTGTCCCGCTCCTGCTGCGCTATGGTCCACCCCAGCTCAGCTGCTCCAACGAAGGAAGGGTTCACCACAGCAGGGATCCGCCCTCCAGTCTGTCTTTCGCCGTCTCAGATCTTCTCCCCCCCCCCCCCCCGCCAGCAGCCCCGACAACTGCATTACCATCATCAACTGAGCAGATGACCTTGAGGACTACACGGCTCAACAAGAGAGGTCGCACTCTTTCGTGTCTGCTTACGTTATGCATCGCTTAATATGATGACATGCTACTTTATCATCTTGTTCACCGATTAGACTCCGAGTCAAGTCCAAACTAATGCTCAAACTTGAGTTTTTAAATGCTTGTGGGGTACATATTGGGGCAGCAATCAATACTATCACTCTACTATCTGGTTAATCTCGGGTGTCTACTATGAGTTTCATGTTGGGTGGAAACAAACATTAAAGGAGCCATTATCTATTTTTTTTAACTAAAGCTATTATCTGCCTGCTATCATTGGTTTTGGGTCTATCCACAGTTTGCTACCATCACTCTGGATTTGTGCATACACTCCTTACATAATCTCACTATGTTTTATTCCTATGCATGTCAGTTATTGTACACAATGGTACTGAACATGTAGAGCAAAAGAGATGAGCCTTGCGTGGAAATAAAATTTCATGCAGACGTCGCTCGATGGTGGGCGCAAAAGCAACCCCCCCTCCCCGCATTCCAGACTGTAATCAAGAGGAAGATAACTGTTCAGAGGGGGATTCAGAGGGAGCAGACCACTCCTATTTAACCGCTGAGGTCTTTTGCTCTAACTTGGCATGCTGATGTTGGTCATATCATGCATATGGTGCCTTGCATTGCTTACTTTATACAAAAAATATGTCATCTGCTTAGTTTAGACATGCATCGTGTGAATGCCATCTCTTTAGTTTCTATATCATATATGTGAATTATGCAATGCCAGCTTGTTTAGCTAGGCATCATATATGTGAATTTTGCAATGCCATCCTAGTTAGCCAGTCATCTTATATGTGAATTATATCATGCCATCCTTTTTTATTACGTATTAAATTTGTCAATAATTTTAGTACATTCAATCACTTTTCTTGTGCATCAGCCATTCGACACGGTCATGGAAAATTTTGGAGTGAAAACAAGGTCTTCAGAGCAAACAATGCTATCTGACGAAGCGCATGTCTTGCTAGTTACGAATAGCTCCTCAGAGGAGGATTCAAAGACAGATGACCAGTCCTATTCCAACCCCCCCCCCCCCCCCCGAGGTGCATGCTCTAACTTGGCAGGGTTATATTGCTCATATTGTGCATATGGTATCTTGCATTGGCATGTCATTTGCTTAGTTTAGATATGCTTTGTGTTAATGCCACCTGTTTAGTGTCTAATTACCATATATGTTAATTTTGCAATGCCATCTTGTTGCAAGACATTATATATGTGAATTATGCAATACTATCTTGTTGCAAGGCATTATGTATGTGAATTATGCAATGCCATGCTGTTTAGCCAAGCATCATACATGTGAATTATATCATGCCATCCTTTTTTTGTATTACGTATTCCATTTGTCGACAATGTTTGTATATTCAACTGCTCTTCCTGTGCATCAGCCATTTGAATTGGTGATGGAAAAATCTAGAGTGAAAACAAGGTCTTCAGAGCACACAATGCTACCTGCTGAAGCAGATATCTTGCTGGTTACAGATAGCTCCTCAGAGGAGGATTCAGAGATAGATGACCAGTCCTATTTTCCCCCCTAGGTGAATGCTCAAATTTGGTAGGGCTATATTACTCATATCATGCATATGTTGTCTTGCAATGCTTAGTTTTTACATCATATACACAATATTGAATGCCATCTGCTTAGTTGACACATCATATATGCGATTGCCCTCTGCTCACTTGCTTAGTATATAAATCATATATTTGAACTATATCATGCCATAATGTTTACATAGACACCATGTATCCGAATTATGGCATGCCAACCCATTTTGTAAAGACATAATATAATTATGTCATCTCATCCTGTTTACATAGTCATCATATTTTGAATTATATCATTCTATCCATGAATTATATCATGCCATCATGTTTCCATCGACAACATGTTTGTGAATTATGGCATGCCAACGACTTTAATAGACACATTGTATAGTTATATCATGTCATCCTGTTTACATAGTCATCATATTTTGAAGTATGTCATTCTATCCTATTTAGTTAGCCATCATATATGTGAAATTGTGTCATGCTATCCTATTTAATTAGCCATCATATATTGTGAAATTATGTCATGCTATCTTGTTTGGTTAGACAACATAAATGTGAATTATTTCATGCCCTGTTTTCTTCCCTACTATCCATTGCACATGTCTATCATACAATGTCTGTACATTCAATTACTTTTCTTGTTTATCGGCCATTTGAATTGGAGGGGGTGATGGCAGTATCTATGGGAGTAAAAACACGGTCTTCAGAAAAGATCGTTCTACCTGTCGATGCAGATAGAACCACGGTTGTACTTGCCCAAGAACCAGCCCCACCACACATAACCCAGACTCACGCAGATTGTACCCCTACCCAGTTAGACAGAGAACCAGCTACACCCCTTCTAACCCCAACCCCAGCAGATAGTGACCCAGTTCCAGTTGACACAACACCATCTCCACCACAGAGCACCCAAACACGAGTAGTTAGTAAGGCAACTTCAGTGCCCAAAGCATGAGGACCGCCACTCCGAACCCCAAGTCAATGCTTAAAGCAGAAGAAGAATTGTTCTCAGGTCAGGTTCTGTAGCTATGGTTCATACTCCTTTGCTCTTGCATCACTGTATTTACTCATACCAACTAATTTCAAATTTGAAGGATGCAATTGAAACTCCAATGGCGCAACAGGTATGTTTTAAACTTGTTTCTTTAATGTGTTTGCTGTTGTAACTTGCTCTATGTTGATTTCAGTTTCAATTGAATAAACAGTTATGTTCTCATGCCATGCACATTACAAGTGTTGTTAGTGCTGTGTAGTTTCCCACAGTTATATTATGTCTATGCTGCTTTGTCTTAAACATATATGATTTGAACTGTCTCTATCTTGATTTGGCAACATAAACTAGAATGATATAGACCATACAGTGACCATACTACATAGATATATGTTTGTTTCATGCTGTTATCCTGTCCACCTAACTACTGAACTGGTTTACCAAAATGAGTATCATATCCAACATGGTAAACCTGTGATGTGTCTGCTTGTTTCTCTTTTAGAATGCAGACAAAATATTGGAGAAGAGTACCCCGTTATGCAATGGTAAAGGAAGTAATGCAGATAAGGTTCAAGATAGTGAGACATCCCTGTTGATCTCCAAGAAAGCTGATAAAAACTATCTTGAAGACAGTGAGACAACCCCAAAGTCATGTCTTGATGTAGTGTTTGAGTTACTGGCCACTACTGCTGGCACCAGCTCTTCGAACTCGCTGTCTGAATCAGTTCGGCTTCTTGAGTCTCAACTTCAAGTAGAAAGACATCAATCAGATGTGCTGCGACAGGAAGCTGAAGGACTGAGGAAGTCCCTGCAGAATTCAGATGCATACTTTCTGGTGCAACAGCAAGCGCTGGAGGATTTAAGCGCCAAACAAGAGAAAGCTAATAAGCTTGCTAAGCGTCTTGCCAGCATGGTGGATACCCAGCATATTGTTTCTTGAGCTCTTGTGAAGTGGTTTCAGTGCTGGACTTGTTTTGCTGTGGCGTTTATTTGCACTGGTCGCCAACTTTGACAACCAGTGTATGTAATATGCTGCTTTGTTCCCCATATTTGCACTGGCGGCGAACTTTGATGCCCAGTGGATGTAATATGTGTAATAGCCGTAATAGCCTAGCGTAAGTTGCTTGCTTATTTATTTCCTTGTTGTCTTGTTTATTTGTTTGCTTGTAGTTAGTGCAGTTCTTTTTCCGTGGTTTGCTAGTGGCCGTAATAACCTATTTTTTAAAACTAGGCCACAATAAGCATGGGCTACATATCTACTGTAGTGACCATGGGCCTCCTACGGGCCTTCTACGGGCCGTAGAAAGAATGGGCCTTCTACGAGCCGTAGAAACAATGGGCCTTCTATGGGCCATAGAATCAATGGGCCTTCTACGAGCCGTATGATTGATTGGCCAAACATGGGCCAATACGGACTGCATTATGGGCCATAAACGGGCTAGAGTGGGAATCGTCTGTTCATGGGCCGACCATAATGGGCCATTAATAGGCCGATGAGTATAACGGGCTTGTTTCTATCGACGGGCATAACGGGTCATTAATGGGCCATATTTGATGACGCTATAAAAACGGCCCAACGGATTAACGGGACACAAACGGGCTGACTTTAACCATGGGCTGAATTTGGCCCACAACCGGAACAGGCCAGTAACAGCCCGTAAGTAATCGAATGCTGCAAAACAGCCCAAGAATAAATGGGCCCTAAGAAGGCCTAAAGATAACACGGGCTGGAAACGGGCCAATGGAATAATGGGCCATTAATGGGTATAAAGCGATACACTATTCATTATGGGCCAGTTTCACCACGGGCTGTTAATGGGCCAAGAGTTACAAAAGGCCTCATATGGGCCGAAAGACGTCATGGGTCATACATGGGTCGGAAGTTACAATGGGCTAGAATCATATTGAATGGCCCAGATGACGCTACTAGGCCTAATTCGGATTGGCCATAATGGGTCGTGAGTTAGCAGGCTGTGAATGGGCTATATGCGAACATGCCGCTAACAGGCTTTAAGTGGGCCGGCCATTACCTTTTCACCAGGTCAAACGGGCCGACCTATTGACCTGAATGGGCCACTGTTGGGCCGAGCCACGTGTCGACGTATCATAGGCGCGTCCCATCCATTCGCTGTATGAGAACTGTCCCAATGCTAAGCCGACACGTGGATCCGCCGGTGAATGAGAATTTTACACATGGAAAATCCCCATTGGTCCGGACTGTTAACGGGTTATCAGATCCAAACGGAACCCGTAGCTTAATGGCGACCCGTTACGGTGGATGCCACATGTCGGTTACCCTTGACGAAAGCGCTTCCATGACGCATCATTTATCATTATGGAAGTGGACACTTCCGTGATGATAATTTTGGTATTGTCATGGAACACTTCTACGATAGCACAGGTATGACTATCTTGATTCTCTCATAAAATCGTCATGGATGTACATGCATGACAGAAAATGTGACCTACTGTGCCAAACACGTATCATCATGAAAGTGTATTTTTTTGTTGTGTTCCCAGTCCGTTCAGGGCTCAGGCGTGCAGCACCCATTAAGCCAACCGGATTTATCCTGATATATGTCCTCAACACTCAGCAGCCACTCCCCATCACCCATTTTGTAATTGATTCATTACTCATTAGGCAGGACTGTCATTAGGGTTTGTTGTGTACTGACTACTACCTACACTTAATGGTTCAGATATTTCAGTAATCTTTAGTACCTGTAAAGTTCACAGGGTTTCAAAATTCCGGCCCTAGGAACAGACACTAGTCATGTTGGATTGTTGGTCATAGTGACATTGACCCAGATTACTACTTCAGGCCAGGTTTGTTGACAATTTTACTTGTATTTCTTACTCATTCGATATGATATCCAATTATTCACTTCGATTAGTTGCAAACAATAAGTGCTAGACCAACTTCTTGATTTATATTTTTGACGGTCTCCTACTGTAGTTACAATTCTGCATACTTGTCCTAGTAAGCTCACAAGTAATGATTCATTCACTACCTCTATGCTTGATTTGTCATATTTGTTGTCAATATTCTTTTAGGGTGGACCACCCTGTTTCAAAATACTGGAATCGCAAACATGAGTGAATAGTATCTCTGTGTGATCTCTTGCATCTTGTGTGGGCAACGAACACTGCATTATATAGAAAGAAAAGTGTCATACCCACCTTTTACATAGACTACGATCTTTTACATGGAATACAATATGCCTACTTGCTTTGTGTCACACTACCAGCACTCCACCCTTGAAGTTAAACATTATGCCAATCATAATTCCTTAGTTTATTTGTTCAAATACGAATTTGATATGATTCTAATGTTCCTACTTCAGTTTTGAAATGTGTGTCCACCCCTTATAGAGACATAAGAGGTTTGTATTTCTGTGTGTGGTCTGGTCAGCACGGTTGGGGAATGAACTTTGTATACATAGGGGTTTGTAGGGAGACACTCTTCGAGTTGAATCCGCAATGCATTCCATAGAAAATCTGACTACTTTTTATGTTTTCATGAATCTCACATACTGAACATCATCATAATGAATATGAGCTTGCGCGCTTGAAAAGAATAAAGCAGAACAATGCCATGGCTGTCAAACTTGGCATTAAGGGACTGAGATCCAGTCTGGATGCAATGCAATACAAATGCTCTCCACCTACAGATGTTCAGAATATGATCCTAACAATGATTCTGAGCTAGAGGGAAACCTAAGTCAATGTAGCTCCCTAGTGGGGGAGTCAGAGGCAGATGCCCTATCTTATTCACGCATCAAGGTGCTTGCTCTAACTTTGCAAGGTTATATTGGTCGCACATATCTTGCAACTGATGCATTGCATTGCTTCTACTTTGTTGCACTACCATTTGCTTAGTTTACACATCGTGTATGTGAATACGCCCTGCCTATCCATTTTAAGTACATATTCCATCTATCATCATACCATATTTATCCATTCAAATGTTGTTCTTGTGTATCTGACGTTCAAAAGGAAGAGGGCGATTACTGATCACGAAGGAGCACGAACAAAGTATTTGGAAAAGGTAGTGACACCTGATAAATCAAATAGCCCATTAGGTGTAGTTGCAGTATCACCAGACCCACAAAACACGGCCCCAACTCTAGCAGACTCTAGCCCTACTACACTGGTCATCTCTGATGCCCCAACTCAGCAGACCCCAACTGTAGCAAATAGTATGATGATACCAGTTGACATAGCACCAGCTCTACGACGCAAAACCCCCATTCCAGCAAAGAGTACACCAAATCTAGTTGCCAAATCCCTTTTCGAACAAGAGAGAGCCCCAATTGCAGCAAATAGGACCCCTGTTCCACTTCTTCCTAGTTTAGAAGACAAAGCTTATATTGTTGTCAGGAACTTTGTGCACATATTTCCTTCATGGAAAGACTATACCACAGATAAAGAACAATTTCCAATCTTCCTCCGCAACTTACGTGTAAGTAATGTACTTATGTTATTCATGGTAATTAGTGCATAAGTTTCTGCAGAC
Organism: Thinopyrum elongatum; assembly: GCA_011799875.1. Lineage (NCBI taxonomy): Eukaryota > Viridiplantae > Streptophyta > Magnoliopsida > Poales > Poaceae > Thinopyrum > Thinopyrum elongatum. Next base: position 179,352,113 of record CM022299.1, on the reverse strand, counting down.
AGAAGACACAAGATTTCATTCTTTGAAATAGGCGAGGACCAATCTGGATAGTCAAGGCGAGCAAGGGTTGGTTGCGCTTTTCAAGCACTTGTTCATGAAGTATCGTTCCTACCTGAGGCAAGCGCACTTCAATGGCAAGCCTCTAAATGAAATTTCCGTAAAGTCTCCGGTGCTGCATTTATTAGACAGTGACCGGAATAATCTTGTTACACATTGGTCTCGTCTGCAGCGTAAGGTACTGTCTATGATATCACATCACAATTTGAACTACATTTCTGCATGTGCCTTACCGTCTCACTTGTACGAAAATTGTTTGCAGAAGAATATTCATTCTCAAGGGACCACGGAATCTCGCAACTATACTGCACACTGCATTTCTCTTGTGAGTACCTCTTGCCTTGTATGACCATACTTACTTTAATAGCTGGTTGATTATGTAGCATCACTGCACATGTTAGCCTCCTTATCCTCCATTTGGTGGACATTATAAGATCCGTGTCGACTCTTACATAAATTTAGAATCAACCCAATGCTTTTGAAGAGGTTTAGCAATGCAGTCCTCTTGTAAGGACCAAATTTCTTCTATCACTGCACTTACATTAACAGCTACTCCCTCTGTCCCCTAATATAAGAGCGTTTTGTACAGTACACAAGTGTACAAAACACTCTTATATTATGGGAAGGAGGGATTAGTTCATTGTGTAGCATTACTCTGCATCTTATCTGCCTTGCCCACCATTTACTAAAAAATATCAGATCTATATTTAATCTTACCAAAAAGTTGAATACACAGACAATGCATGTGCAGAATTGTAGCCCATTGCTCTTGTCAGTATATTTTTTCCTGTAACGCTTGTACTTACAGCGATAGGTAGTTGATTATGTAGCATCAATCTACATCTTATCTTCATTATGCTCTATCCCTTCCAGTCTTATCATATCTATAATTACTCTCTACAAAATGTAGAGTACAGGCAATGCTTATGAAGAAGTTTCTGTGCTGAAATTCTTGAGTTATCCTTCCCTTGACATGGAGAAGGGCATTTTAGAGCCAGTGTTAAATGTTAATGTAAGTCAGTCCTTCTAAAGCCTTTATCCTCAACTGCTGTTTAATTTGCTCATACTCCCTATCGTCTACTGATGTTTAGTTTGCTGGTTCTATCTAAATGCATGTTTGCAACAACTGTAAGTTACAAGTTTTAGTTGTAAAACCAAATTCCTTATTCATACAATGCACATTACTCAATATAGATCCAATGATTTTCTTTAGCCCTGCATGTATGCTTGTTTTTGTTGTCTATAACCCAGTAGTGTGGTGAAGCTCCCTGCATTATGAACAATGCCAAATTATGCTATTGATATTTTTGAACTGTCTCTTTATTTTCTAATTTGAAACTGGATGGAATTGATAGCACAGTTATCATCATCTCTGTGCTTGTTTCAGGGTGATATGCCTGATGGCATGCACAAGTCTGCTGAAGGCTGTGAGACAAACCCAACACATATTGCAGCAAAGAAGGAAAAACATCTTGAAGATAGTGAGACAACCCCAAAGTCATGTCTTGATGCAGTGTTCAAGTTACTTGAGACTAGCAGTCACACAAGCTCATAGAATTTGCTGCCTGAATCAACTCGACTTCTTCAGTCTCAACTTCAAGCAGAAAGGCATTCTGCAACTCAACTTCGTCTTAAAGTCCAATCTCTAAGGAAGATCACGAAGAACTCCAATGAGAACCTCATTGCTAATAAGCTACAGCTGGAAGCTCTGACCGACATGCTAGGCCGCTCTCATAGCCTTGCTCAGCTGCTTGCGCAGCAGCTCCCATGCAAGGCTAACCTTTCTTGAACTATCTTGGAAGTAGTCTTAGTTCAGTATTATTTTGTTACGCTGCAATGGCGCCTAGTTTTTGTAATCTGCTTGTTCCTTGCGCTTTATGATCACTGGTGGCGAACTTTAATTCCCAGTGGATGTAATATACCATAAATCCTTTATTGTATAGTGTAGCTACATTCTAAGCTACTATGTCGTAATTTCTTTATTGTATAGAGTAAGTTTGTTCTTAATTCCTAGTAGTTACCATATATGCCATCATTCGCTATCTGAAACAAACGGCGAAAATCTGATGCAGGCGACCGGGCTGAAACATTCGCCTCTCACGAGGCTGCATTTTAGCGGGCCACAAATTGGCTGGCCCGCAATTTTCTTGGGCCTGCGCTGACTGGCCATTTGGGCCCTTCGTGGACACTGTGCGCCAAGCCCACAACTTACATGGTCCTTCGTTGGGCCAAATGTTTAGTTGGGCCCATGTAGCTTTGGGCTTTTAACGGGCTGAATATTCTCCTGGGCTGTTAAGGCCCAGAAGATACCATGGGCCTTTAGCAGGCCGAAATGCATGTTGGGCCTCAATTTTGAATAGTTGTCCATGGACCTTTAGCAGGCTGAAATGTAGACCGGTTTGTCCATGGACCTTTAGCAGGCTGAAATGTAGACTGGGCCATTATTGGCACAGTTATGTGCTAGATCGTTACCAGGCCGAAACATATCTCGGGCCTTAGTTGGCCCACTGATATCAAGCGCCTTTAAGAGGCCGAAAGCTTAGTAGAGGCATCACGGGCCGAATTATACTACAGGCCTTTAACAGGCCCAAAGTCAAGTTGGGCTGAACTGTTGCCACCTTGATCACGGGCCGTTAGTGGGCTGGATGTCGCGTCGGACCATATATGGCCCATGGGCAGCACGGGCCATTACTAGGCCGAAAGTCACACCGGGCTGAAATGGGCCCATGTCTACATCAGGCCACTAACAGGCCGAGATCTCACTGGGCCATAATTGGGCCCAAAGACTCGGCGAACAATTAACGGGCCAGATCTGGCGGTGGGCCATAAATGGGCCATGTTTAATCAGGCCGTCGGTGGGCCGGCCCACCAGTACCTGAGTAAATCAAATGGGCCTTTGACTGGGCCGGCCTTTTTAACCTATATGGGCCTCTGTTGGGCCCTGCCACGTGTTGACGTATCATAGGTACCTCTCCTCCATTGGACTGACGACATCTGGCCCATCGTGGAGCCGACATCTGGCCAGTGAGAATTTTACACGTGGAAAATCGTCATTGGTCGTTGCTGTTAACGGGTAATCGGATCCAAAACCGGACCCGATAGCTTAACGGTGACCCGTTACGGTGGATGCCACGTGTCGGTTACCCTTGCCGAAAGCACTTCCATGACACGTCATTTATCGTCATGGAAGTGAACACTTCCGTGATGATAATTTGAGTATTGTCATGGAACACTTCTACGACAGCATAGGTATCACTATCTTGATTCTGTCATAAAATCGTCATGGATGTACATGCATGACAGAAAACGTGACCTACTGTGACAAACATGTATCATCACGGAAGTGTATTTTTTTGTAGTGCTCCCACTTATGATTAACCCCTCTCACAAGCATCTGCAACTACGAAAGAAGAATTAATATAAAATCTAACCATAGCATTAAACGTATGGATCCAAACCAGCGCCTTATGGAATAGCGCATAAACAAGGGTTTAAGCTTCTGTGTCGGTGGAAACGACACCTATGGGATCGCGTGGACCCCTTTTACGGTTTGGCAGGGATGAGGAGTGTGCAAAGAGCAGATCTAACGATCAACACGATGGATTTTTACCCAGGTTCGGGCCGCTGGGAAGCGTAAAACCCTAGGCCTGCTTGGCTGTGTTTATCTTGTGTTCTTCTGCTCTTGGACTAGCTACTATGTGTGTCCAGTCCAAAAAGTCTGAATCCTTCCACAGTACGCCTCGGGCCTCCTTTTATATGTCAAAGGGGTCGCCACAGCGGCACACAGGAGGTGGAAAGTATCTACAGTGTACAAGTTTATCGCCTGACATCATAGGACAAACGCATTTAATGCGCTGCCTACGTGCCCTCTTGCTTTATCGGGGACGGCAACAGAGCCCGTCCCGTCTGTCGCCGCCTCGCCTTCCTTCGATGTGCGTCCAAGCTGACGAGGCATGCAGCGCCATGCAGGCTGGCTAGCTGCTGTGCTGGTGCGGTGACAGGGCCTTCACGAAGACCTGCCTGCCACCACGCAGGTGCTTGGCTAGTTGGCTTAGAAGCTGCATGCTGCCACGCAGGTGCTCGCCTAAGTGGCGGGCTGGTCGTCCAATCGGAACGGCCGTGGGGCAGCGAAATGTTGGCAGGTGCGGGCCTGGCCGCGGCCCCGCTGATGCTCCCGACAAGGGTCTTGCCAGGGTCTCGCCTCTGTCCCCGGCAAGGATCTTGCCAGGGGTCTTGTGGCCGTCCCCGGCAAGGATCTTGCCGGGGGTCTTGTGGCCGTCCCCGGCAAGGATCTTACCGGGGGTCTTCGTCTCGTATCCCAAGCCGTGCTCTTCTTCGTAGCTTGGCCTGGTTCCTTCTTCGTGCTCTGCGTCAAGATGTTTGCCGGATGTCTTGCCTGCCAGGAAACTTGGCCTTTGCCAGGGTTGTCGGGCAACGGTCCTAGACGGGTATGACCCATGCTAAGAAGGTTGATGAGACCCTGGTTCTCATTACACCGATAGGAGCCCCCGGGCCCGCCTTCAGCAGAGAACTCAAAGATCTCGATGCTGGAGGTGGGGCCAAATTCTACATGGGTCATGACTGCCATGCCCAAGATTTTATATGCTTCTACCCTCATCAGAGCACTTGGCTCAACGACAAGAGCAAAAAATACCCTTGTCGGAGCGCATGGCTCAACGACAAGATTCTCGCTATGCTTCCGCCCTCGTCAGAGTGCTTGGCTTGACGACAAGGTTGAAAGCCCCCTTGTCGGAGCGCATGGCTCGACGACAAGGTTGAAAGCCCCCTTGTCGGAGCGCATGGCTCGACGACAAGGTTGAAAGCCCCCTTGTCGGAGCGCATGGCTCGTCGACAAGGTTGGAAGCCCCCTTGTCGGAGAGCATGGCTCGACGACAAGGTTAAAGCCCCCTTGTCGGAGCGCATGGCTCGACGACAAGGTTTGCTGTTCCTCCGCGGACGAATATTTCCGGTAAAGTTTGTGATTTCAGCGTAGAACTTTGACGTTCTCGACGCCGGCTTCCAGCAAGGACATTGTCGGGAAGGCTTATGACTTCAGCGGAGAACCTTGACGTTCTCGACGCTGGCTTCCGGCAAGGATGTTGCCAGCAAGGCTGCGAGGTAATCGCCCACCCGTATACCTGCAACACTGATTCGGGCATGTAATGCCATGAAAGCGTTTTAACAAACCAAGTTAGTTAGCTTCTGGCTTTATGACTAATTTGTCGTAATTTCGACTTCTGCCGAATATTCCCTTGCTTGCTGGAATGCCTCTCGGTGCGCATGATCCAGTCAGCAGTGCTTTGAGGAACGAGTCCTTAGCAGCTTGCCGGGAACGCCGCCTCCCGAAAGGGTTTTCCTTTCCAACTTTAGTGCATCTGCTCACATCGCTGAGCGAACTCGAGGCGACTAGGAGCGCAACTAGCCCCGGGAAGGCTCCTCAGCATACGGGTTTACGCAGAAATCCAAAAATAAAGCTTATCTAGCCTTTTCCTTGAACGATTGCATTTTTGTACAATGAATCCCTACGCTCGCTGAAAAACTCCCTGAATGTGCACGTTCCGGTCGATGGCGCTTAGGATCGGGTCCTGTTTAGCAGCCTATCGAGAACGCCGCTTCTTCGGGAGCTTAACGCTCTGGAAACAACCGCAACTGCATCCATGTTGCTGGGCGGACCCAGATAACCAGGAGCGCAGAGTATTTCAAGAGCGCTCCCTCGCGCACAGGTCATACAAAAATACCATCAAAGATAAGACTAAACAGCAAAAAGCAATTAAAGTTTTAGGACTTAGCTTTATGTAAGTAGAGCGAAGTCGCCATGGACGATGGAGCTGATGCGCTGACCGCTAGATCAGGTTTGCACAACCTAACCCCCCTACCTGGCGCGCCAAAGATGTCGGTGGAAACGACACCTATGGGATCGTGTGGACCCCTTTACGGTTCGGCAGGGATGAGGAGTGCGCAAAGAGCAGATCTAACCATCAACACGATGGATTTTTACCCAGGTCCGGGCCGCTGGGAAGAGTAAAACCCTAGTCCTGCTTGGCTGTGTTTATCTTGTGTTCTTATGCTCTTGGACTAGCTACTGTGCGTGTCCAGTCCAAGAAGTCCAAATCCTTCCACAGTACGCCTCGGGCCTCCTTTTATATGTCAAAGGGGTCGCCACAGCGGCACACAGGAGGTGGAAAGTATCTACAGTGTACAAGTTTATCGCCTGACAACATAGGACAAACGCATTTAATGCACTGCCTACGTGCCCTCTTGCTTTATCGGGGACGGCAACAGAGCCTGTCCCGTCCGTCGCCGCCTCGCCTTGCTTGGCTGGCTGGCTGCTGTGCTGGTGCGGTGACAGGGCCTTCACGAAGACCTGCCTGCCACCACGCAGGTGCTTGGCTAGTTGGCTTAGAAGCTGCATGCTGCCACGCAGGTGCTCGCCTAAGTGGCGGGCTGGTCGTCGCATTGGAACGACCATGGGGCAGCGAAACATTGGCAGGTGCAGGCCTGGCCGCGGCCCCACTGATGCTCCCAGCAAGGGTCTTGCCGGGGTCTCGCCTCCGTCCCCGGCAAGGATCTTGCCGGGGGTCTTGAGTCCGTCCCCGGCAAGGATCTTGCCGGGGGTCTTGAGTCCGTCCCCGGCAAGGATCTTGCCAGGGGTCTTCGTCTCATATCCCAAGCCTTGCTCTTCTTCGTAGTTTGGCCTGGTTCCTTCTTCGTGCTCTGCGTCAAGATGTTTGTCGGATGTCTTGCTTGCCAGGAAACTTGGCCTTTGCCGGGGTTGTCGGGCAACGGTCCTAGACGGGTATGACCCATGCTAAGAAGGTTGATGAGACCCTGGTTCTCATTACACCGACATTCTGTCACTCTAGCAACCCATCATCTAATAACTACTCCACAATGCATTACCTTAGGCCCAAAGATGGTGAAGTGTCATTTAGTCGACGTTCATATAACACCACTAAGGGAATCACAAGATACATATCATAAAAATATCGAACGAATATCAAATTCACATGATTACTTGCAACATGACTTCTCCCATGTCCTCAAGAACAAAAGTAACTACTCACACAACATATTCATGCTCAAGATCAGAGTAGTAATAAATATCATAATGGATCTGAACATATAATATTCCACCAAATAAACCGGCTAGCATCAACTACAAGATGTAATCAACACTACTAATCACCCACATGTACCAATCTGAGGTTTTGATACAAAGATTGAACACAAGAGATGAACTAGGGTTTGGGATGAGATGGTGTTGTTGAAGATGTTGATGAACATTGGCCTCCCAAAGAGGAGAGGGTTGTTGGTGACGACGATGGCTTTGATTTCCCCCTCCTGGAGAGAATTTCCCCCGGTGGATTAGCTCCGCTGGAGGGCAAAAGTGCTCCTTCCCAATTTCCGCCTCGAGACGGCGGCGCTCCGTCCCAAAATTCCTCCCCATTTTTTTCAAGGTCAAAAGACCTTATATACCAAAAGATGGGCACCGGAGGTAGGCCAGGGCCTCCGCTACACACCAGGGCGCGCCTGGAGGGGGTGGCGCGCCCTGGTGCCTAGTGGGCACCTGGGTGGCCCCCTCTGGTATTTCTTTTCTCCAATATTTATTACATATTCCAAAATAATTCTCCGTAAAATTTCAGCTCATTTGGAGATGTGCAGAATAGGTATATCTGGCATAGCTTTTTCAGGTCCAGAATTCTAGCTGTCGGCATTCTCCCTCTTGGTGTAAACCTTGCATATTATGAGAGAAAAGGCATTAGAATTACTTCACCAAGTGTTATAATGGATAAAAACACTATAAATAACAGTAGTAAAACATGATGCAAAATGGACGTATCAACTCCCCCAGCTTAGACCTCAGTTGTCCTCAGGCGAAAGAAGATATCGAAAACCATGTCCACATGTTTAGAGAGAGAGGTGTCAACAAAAACAAAATACGGACATAGTAGCATCATGATCATTATTATAACAACAATAAACTTTATCATAAAACTTCTTATGAGCAAGTAAAAATTCTTCACAACATCGAAGTATGAAGCATAAACTTTATTGAAAACTAACAAACTATTTTCTCAGTCAACTTTGCAATTTCAATTCATCATATTTTCAGGAAGGGTCTCGTATTGGAGCCTTTTGGCAAGTCCACATACTCAACCATCATTTAGTCTTCTATGGTTGCTAACACTCACAACATATATATGAGCAAAAAGTTTCGACCGAACACATAGAAAGATAGGGGCTTATAGTTTTGCCTCCCAACTTATTCACCTGAAGGGTGATGTAAACAATAATAATTCATGATCACTCACATCCAACTGGATATATGTGCCTAGATCTTTCCCCACCACATGGTGCTTGCAAAAGAGAAAAATAAAAAGGAATAGAGGAGAATACTTTGACTCTTGCATAAAAAGTAAATACATAAAAGTTAAAGATAGGCCCTTCGCAGAGGGAAGCAGAGGTTGTCATGCACTTTTTGGTTTTGTATGCACAATCTCTTAATGCAAAAGAACATCATGTTATATTGCCCCTTATGATAGCAACCTTTATTATGCAGTCTGTCGCTTTTATTACTTTGCCATCACAAGTCCGTACAATGTTTATTTTCCTTTACACTAAAAGATCAAACACATTTAGAAGCAATTTTTATTGCCATATGCACCGATGACAACTTACTTGAAGGATCTTACTCAATCCATAGGTAGGTATGGTGGACTCTTAAAACATGAATTTGGGTTTAAGGTTTTTGGATGCACAAGTAGTATCTCTACTTGGTGCGAATGTTTAGCTAGCAAAGATATTGGGCAAGCACGACATGTTAGAGGATCCATGACAATATAACTTCTATGTGAATATGAACAAACATAAATCATTACGTTGTCTTCCTTGTCCAACATCAACCATTTGGCATAAAATATTTAATGGGGGCTCACAATCATCAAAGATGTCCAAGATGGTATATTTGCATGTGAATCTTTTCTTCCCTTATTAATTCTTTCATGAATTACATCATGGACCAATGCTATGTTTGTCAACTTTCAATAAATTTTACCAATTATACTTTTCCTTATGTAATGTCATTACTTACCATAAGATTAGCATATGACCTTTTTCATTATTTCCTTTATTTTGATTGAAACAAGAAAGTAAAGAAACAAAAACTCAAACTAATCTTTATTATATAACTATCACTCGAATACATAGATAGATATATCATGAAACTAGCACTCGAAAATACATCATACTAAACCTTTATTCAACTAAATCACAAAATAAATAAGGATCGAACTAAGATAGGTAAAGGTAATAAAAGTGATGGTGATACGATACCGGGGCATCTCCCCCAAGCTTGGCACAAGCCGAGGGGAGTGCCCATACCCGTGTGCTTAAGTCTCCTTCTTTGGTGATGGTGGTGATGGTGGTGGTGATGAGGTGGTAGCTTCATACTTCTGCCTCAATAGGTAGTCCAACCTATGATTGATGCTCTGGAGGGCGATGTTTTGCTCTTCCAACAAAATAATTTCACGAGTGAGATATTTATTTTGAACACAAACCGTTTCGGAGGCCCTAAAGGCTTCGATTTCAGTAGGGGTGAGATGGTTGTAGTAGGGTTGAAGGATATCTTCCTCTTCGCCGGCTTCCCCCGTGAGCATGGCCTGCCCCCTTTCTTGAGCTTGATCTCCACCAACTTCCTTGATCTTGTCCTCCTTAGTGCCTTCTTTTGGTTCTTTTCTCCTTAGTTCCATCTTAAGCAGCCAAGCATCTTCTTCTACTTTGTTGGGAGAGGGAGAAGACATGATGCTTGGCTTGATAGAATTGACAGAAAAACAGCCCGAAACATCATGTCTTCCTGGTTGTTTCTTATTTTTCTATTTTTTCTAATATTCCAAAACTGACAGAAAATATTTTTGCGGAATTTTTGGAGTCCGTACTTACCATATCACATACCTCTTCCTTTTGAGGGTTCTGGAGTGTTCTGGAAGGTCTCTTTTATGTATTCCTCCGGTATCATGGTTTGAATAATATTAGTTTCAACATTAATAGGTGTACCTGAAATATAGTGGTTAATTCTTTGTCCATTGACCACCTTCGGCATTATTGATCTTGATAGCTCCAGATCGATAAACTTCTTTGATGATATATGGTTCTTCCCATTTGGAAAGAAGTTTTCCTGCAAAAAATCTAAAACGAGAATTGTACAATAGAACATGTTCACCAACTTTAAATTCCCGCTTTTGGATTCTTTTGTCATGCCATCTCTTAACCTTTTCTTTGAAAAGTTTGTCATTTTCATAGGCTTGGGTTCTCCATTCATCTAGTGAGCTAATATCAAATAACCTCTTTTCACGGGCAAGTTTGAAGTCATAGTTGAGTTCTTTAATTGCCCAATATACTTTATGTTCTAACTCAAGAGGCAAATGACAAGCTTTTCCATAAACCATTTTGTATGGAGACATACCCACAGGATTTTTATAAGCTGTTCTATAGGCCCAAAGTGCATCATCAACTTTCTTAGACCAATTCTTTCGGGACCTATTGACAGTTTTTTGTAATATTAACTTTATTTCTCTATTGCTAAGTTCAACTTGTCCACTAGATTGAGGATGATAAGGAGATGCAATTCTATGGTTGACATCATATTAAGCAAGCAATTTACGGAAAGCACCAAGAATAAAATGTGAACCACCATCAGTCATCAAATATCTAGGGACTCCAAACCTCGGGAAGATAATTTCTTTCAACATTTTAATGGAGGTGTTATGATCAGCACTGCTAGTTGGAATAGCTTCTACCCACTTAGTGACATAATACAACAGCAACCAACATATGTGTATGCCCATTAGAGGAAGGAAATGGTCACATATAATCAAAGCCCCAAACATCAAATGGTTCAATAAGAAGTGAATAATTCATAGGCATTTCCTGACGTCTACCAATATTACCAATTCTTTGACATTCATCACAAGATAAGACAAACTTACAGGCATCTTTGAAAAGAGTAGGCCAATCAAAACTAGATTGTAATACCTTGTGTGCAGTTCTATCTCCCGCATGATGCCCTCCATAAGCCTCGGAGTGACATTTCCGTAGGATTGGTACCTGTTCATGCTCAGGTATACAACGTCTAATAATACCATCTACTCCTCTTTATAAAGGTGTGGGTCATCCCAAAAGTATGTCTTAAATCATAGAAGATTTTTTTCTTTTGTTGGTATGTGAAACTAGGTGGTATAAATTTAGCAACAATATAATTAGCATAGTCAGCATACCAAGGAGTATTATGAGAAGCACTAATGATAGCTAGTTGTTCATCGGGGAAGCTATCATCAATAAGTAGTGGGTTATCAAGAATACTTTCTAACCTAGACAAGTTATCAGCAACGGGATTATCAGCTCCTTTCTTATCACTAATGTGCAAGTCAAATTCTAGTAGCAAAAGAACCCACCTAATGATTCTAGGTTTAGCATCTTTCTTTTCCATAAGATATTTAATAGCAACATGATCGGTGTGAACAATTACTTTAGAATCAACTATGTAAGATCTGAATTTATCACAAGCAAACACAACTGCTAAAAAATCTTTTTCAGTAGTAGCATAACTTCTTTGGGAACTGTCTAGAGTTTTACTAGCATAATGGATAACATTTAATTTCTTATCAACATCCTAGAACAGCACCAACAGCATAATCACTAGCATCACACATAATTTCAAAAGGCAACTTCCAATCAGGTGGTTGAACACTAGGTGCAGAAGTTAAGGCTTTCTTAAGTGTTTCAAAGGCTTCTACACAATCATCATAAAAACAAATGGAACATCCTGTTGAAAAGATTAGTAAGAGGCCTAGAAATTTTAGAGAAGTCTTTAATAAACCTCCTATAGAAACCAGCATGACCTAGGAAACTTCGAATACCTTTAATATCTTTAGGACATGGCATTTTATCAATTGCATCAACTTTAGCTTTATCCACCTCAATACCTCGCTCAGAAATTTTATGCCCCAAGACAATACCTTCATTAACCATAAAATGGCACTTCTCCCAATTAAAGACAAGATTAGTTTGTTCACATCTCTACAAAACTCGATCAAGGTTGCTTAAGCAATCATCAAAAGAAGTTCCATAAACGGAAAAATCATCCATGAAAACCTCAACAATCTTTTCACGAAACTCAGAGAATATAGCAGTCATACATCTTTGAAAGGTAGTACGTGCATTTCATAAACCAAAAGGCATATATCTATAAGCATAAGTTCCAAAAGGGCATGTAAAAGTGGTTTTCTCTTGATCAGGTTCTGATACAGGTATTTGAGAGAAAACAGAATATCCATCAAGGAAACAAAACTGTGTGCTTCGATAGTCTTTCTAACATTTGATCAATAAAAGGTAGATGGTAATGATCCTTTCTAGTAGCTTTGTTTAATTTTCTAAAATCAATTACCATTCTATAGCCAGCCACAATTCTTTGTGGGATAAGTTCATTTTTATCATTAGGAACAACAGTAATACTTCCCTTTTTAGGGACACAATGAACAGGACTTACCCATCTACTATCAGCTATGGGATAAATTATACCTGCTTCCAGAAGCTTTAGTATTTCAGCTCTTACCACTTCCTTCATCTTAGGATTTAATCGTCTTTGGTGATCAACAACTGGTTTAGCATCAGATTCCATATTAATTTTGTGCTGACAGAGAGTGGGACTGATGGCCTTAAGATCATCACCAGTATATCCAATAGCAGCTCAGTGCTTCCTCGGAGTTTTTAATAATCTTTTCTCTTCATGCTCTGTAAGGTTGGCACTAATAATAACAGGATATATCTTCTTTTCATATAGATAAGCATATTTCAAAGTATCAGGTAATTGTTTCAATTAAAAAATAGGACCACCCTTAGGTGGAGGAGGACCTCCTAGAGTTTCAATAGGCAAATTATGTTTAAGAATAGGTTGTTGTTCAAAGAGCATCCTATCTATTTCATTTCTTTCATGCAAGTGCATATCATTTTCATGGTCGAGCAAATATTGTTCTAGTGGATCAGTAGTAGGTACAGCAATAGAAGCAGGACCAATCATTTCATCCTTACTAGGCAATTCTTTATTACGAGGTTGCCTACGAAACTTAGAGAAATTAAACTCATGAGACACATCACCAAAATTAACACTGATGGTTTCTTTCTTGCAATCTATCTTAGCATTAACAGTGTTCAAGAAAGGTCTACCAAAGATAATGGGACAAAAGTCATCTTGTGGGGAACCAAGAACTAGAAAATCAGTTGGGTATTTTATCTTTCCACATAAGACTTCAACATATGTAACAATCCCAAGTGGTGTGATAGTATCTCTATTAGCAAGTTTAATAGTGACATCAATATCTTCTATTTCAGCGGGTGCTATATCATTCATAATTTCTTGGTAAAGAGTAAAAGAAATAGCACTGACACTAGCACCCATATCACATAAGCCATGATAACAATGGTCTCCTATTTTAACTGAGACAACAGGCATGCCAACAATGGGCTTATTCTTGTCTTTAGTATCGGGTTTGGCAATTCTAGCAGCTTCATCACAAAAGTAAATAACATGCCCATCAATATTATCGACCAAGAGATCTTTAACCATAGCTATACTAGGTTCTACCTTAATTTGTTCAGAGGGTCTAGGTGCTCTAATATTACTTTTGTTAACCACGGTTGAAACCTTAGCATGTTCCTTTATCATAACAGGGAAAGGTGGTTTTTCAATATAAGCAGTAGGAACAACAGGATCAACAATGTAAATGATAGTTTCATCCTTAACTATAACTGGTTCCTCAATCTTTTCTTTAATAGGGGGATGATATATAAACCACTTCTCCTTAGGTAGATCAACATGAGCAGCAAATGATTCACAAAAAGAGGCTAATATCTCAGAGTCAAGTCCATATTTAGTGCTAAACTTATGAAAAGCATCGATATCCATAAAAGATTTAACACAATCAAACTCAAGCTTTATACCTGACTATTTACCTTCGTCGAGTTCCCAATATTCAGAGTTGTGTTTAATTCTTTCTAAGAGATCCCACATGAATTCAATAGTCTTCTTCATAAAAGAACCAGTACAAGAAGTATCGAGCATGGATTGATAATTACGAGAAAGTCGATCATAAAAATTCTGTATAAAAATTTCCCTCGAGAGCTCATGGTTGGGGCATGAATATAACATTGATTTAATCCTCCCCCAATCTAGAGAGATACTTTCTCCTTCACGAGGCCAAAATATATATATATATAATTCCGATCACGATGAACTACATGCATAGGATAATTTTTTTGGTGAAATTCCAATTTCAATTCCAATTCCAAGCTCCAATATCATCACATAGCTTATACCATGTCAATGCTTTTGCCCCCAAAGATAAAGGGAAAACCTTCTTCTTAACTTCATCTCCGGGTAAACCTGCAAGCATAAATAATCCACAAACTTTATCCACATAGATTAGGTGCATATCAGGGTGTAGTGTTCCATCTCCTGCATAAGGATTAGCTAGCAGCTTCTCTATCATAACCGAAGGAATTTCATAACCAACATTTTCATTAGGTGCAGTAGGTTGAGGGGCAACTCTTTGTCTTTCCGGTCGAGGTGAAGATACCCCGAACAAACCCCTAAAAGGATTGTTTTCCATAGTGACAAGTGGCAGTAAATATCAGCACGTTATATTAATTTTTCCTTACCGATTTCCACTTACCAAGAGCACTTCACTCCCCGGCAATGGTGCCAGAAAAGAGTCTTGATGACCCACAAGTATAGGGGACCAACCGTAGTCCTTTCGATAAGTAAGAGTGTCGAACCCAATGAGGAGCAGAAGGAAATGACAAGTGGTTTTTAGCAAGGTAATTTCTTCACGCACAGATATTGTCGGTAACAGGTAGTTTGATAGCAAGATAATTTGTAACAAGTAATAAGTAACAATAAGTGCAGCAAGGTAGCCCAATCCTTTTTGTAGCAAAGGACAGGCCGGAACGGTCTCTAATAATAAGTAAAACGTTCTCAAGGACACACGGGAATTTCATCTAGTCACTTTCATCATGTTGGTTTGATTCGTGTTCGCTACTTTCATAATTTGATATGTGGGTGGACCAGTGCTTAGGTGCTATTCTTACTTGAACAAGCCTCCCACTTATGATTAACCCCTCTCGCAAGCATCCGCAACTACGAAAGAAGAATTAAGATAAAATCTAACCATAATATTAAACATATGGATCCAAATCAGCCCCTTACGGAATAGCGCATAAACTAGGGTTTAAGCTTCTGTCACTCTAGCAACCCATCATCTAATAACTACTCCACAATGCATTCCCTTAGGCCCAAATATGGTGAAGTGTCATGTAGTCAATGTTCACATAAGACCACTAAGGGAATCACAACATACATATCATCAAAATATCGAACGAATGTCAAATTCACATGATTACTTGCAACATGACTTCTCCCGTGTCCTCAAGAACAAAAGTAACTACTCACACAACATATGCATGCTCAAGATCTGAGGAGTAATAAATATCATAATGGATCTGAACAAATTATCTTCCACCAAATAAACCGGCTAGCATCAACTACAAGATGTCATCAACACTACTAGTCACCCACGGGTACCAATCTGAGGTTTTGATACAAAGATTGAACACAAGAGATGAACTGGGGTTTGAGATGAGATGGTGTTGTTGATGAAGATTGGCCTGCCAGAGATGAGAGGGTTGTTGGTGATGACGATGGCTTCGATTTCCCCCTCCCGGAGGGAAGTTCCCCCGGCGGAATCGCTCCGCCGGAGCGCAAAATTGCTCCCGCCCAAGTTGCTCCTTGAGACGGCGGCGCTCCGTCCCAAAAGTACTCCCCTTTTTTTCTAGGTCAAAAGACATAATGTTCCAGAAGATGGGCACCGGAGGTGGGCCAGGGCTCCCACTACCCACCAGGGCGCGCCTGGAGGGGGTGGCGTGCCCTGGTGGCTAGTTGGCACCTGGGTGGCCCACTCTGGTATTTCTTTTCTCCAATATTTATTATATATTCCAAAATAATTCTCTGTAAAATTTCAGCTCATTTGGAGATGAGCAGAATAGGTATCTCTAACATAGGTTTTTCAGGTCCAGAATTCCAGCTGCCGGCATTCTCCCTCTTGGTGTAAACCTTGCATATTATGAGAGAAAAGGCATTAGAATTATTCCACAAAGTGTTATAATGGATAAAAACACTATAAATAATAGTGGAAAAACATGATGCAAAATGGACGTATCTCCGGCCTCTTGGAGCTACGGAAAGGAGCCATACAGCCGGGCCAATCCGACACCTCAGGTACATGCATAGCCGGTCCAGACTTCTCGCTTGTGCTCCCCTATTGTACTGTCTTGACATAAGGTCTGGTTTTCCTGGCACAGAGGTTCTCACTCCAGATAGCTCACAACGGAGCAAGCACGCTGGCCTTCGAGCCAGATCAGGAGGTCTCGGACGGGGAGGCCGGACCGGACGAGGAGGGCGACGAGCCCCTCGGGGAAGACGGGACCGGGGAATCCGGACGCGCCAGTGAGTCCTTCCCGCCTTGTCCATTGCGCAGCTGTGACACCCTGGATTTTGTCATTTTTCTTGTTCTGGGATTTATTGAATATTTGGTTTTTGCATTTGAATTTTAGTCAACTCTTTTGGACTTACCACTTGGGAATTTTTTGATTTTCTTCCAAGTGGATTCTAGCACTCCCAAATCATCTCTTGACTTCATATCTCTCAATATCATGCCATGGAATAATTTTATTAAATGGCATAATATTCATTTTCCCTCTGAAAATGAGTATTTTCTCCTTCTGCTATGAAGCAACCCACATTTTTATGGCTCATAAAATTCCCAATAAATTCCCAGATATTCTTTGGGTCATACCACACGTTCCTATGCAAAAATATGCCATGGTCATTTGGAAAAAATTTGCTCAAGAAAATATTTTCACTTCTGGTCAGTGAGGGCACATTGTGAAGCAAGTGCATTTTTGCTTGATCCTTTTGAGCTGAAATTTTTATCACATGGCTACCTTCCAACCAGAAGCCTCTCCACAAAAATCCACCCTCTATCTCCCTGTGGTTTTTTTCTCAAGTTCCATCAACAATTTCTGACCAGAAACTTGCCAACAAGCTCCAGTCGTGTCTGGTCGACATTGTGGCAAACGAAGGGCATCCAGAGGCTCAGTGCTGAAAGGACTCGACCCTAGACAAGGTCTGGTTGCCCTGGCGCACCGCGTTGCACCAGTGCACGCGGTGACCGCATGAAAAGAAGGTGTTCGACAAGTCGTCGGCGAGCTCTGCAGGTTCGGCCGCATCCTCCCAGCTATCCTTTGCCGCTCCCCGAGGCCGGTAGCCTGCACGACGGATGTGGACACGGTGGCATAGAGAGCATAGTGCACGTGTGCGAACGAGGCATCCCACCCCGTGCTATGTTGCTTGGCCTTTCTTCTCCACTGTGTTTGGAGGAACTCCAGTGACCTATCCCGTCGAGCCCGAGCTCTCTCGACCCCTCTCTCCTCTTCAGAACTCTCTCCGGCGGCCTTGAGCTCTGCCTCCTCGCCGCCTATAAATATAGCCCACCCCGAGCCGTTCTAACCATCCCATCCTCCTCGTCCTCTGGCCACAAATCAAGTATCTCACCAGTGCGGCAAGGCCGAGAGGGCCTCTAGCCGCCGATCCTCGCCGAAGTTGGACGTGGATCCCCTTCGGCTGTCCACTCGCTCTGGTGCTCCTCGACACCATCCAGCTCTACAGTCATGTTCGTGAGGTCCTCCTGAGCACGACAGTGCTCTTGGTTTGTCGGGACTCCGTCGGAATCGACAAGTCCGGCGAGCTTCGCCGCCCACCGTCTCTGGAGACGATCGTCCCGACGCCATCCAACCACATCTGCCTTCGCCTCGGGTACGTATGTGCTCGTCAGGTTGTGCTCTATCCACCCCCCTCCTCTCTGGCGGTCGTCGTGCCCTCCTCACCGGAGAACCACCGGTGACAGAGCCGCTGCCATTTGTTTCCCTCTCTCTCTCCCTCAAACCTGACATAGGGTCCCACTCGCCAGTCTCTCTCCCGAAGTGGTACGAGTGGAGGCGTATTCGCAGATACGCCTTCGACGTGGCCTCTCTGGGATTTTTGATTTTTCAGTTTAAATTCAAATTTTGACCCTAACTTTGACGAGTAATATCTCCTAAACTATAAGTCTAAATAAGATGATTCTTTTTTGCATCACTTTTGTTATGAGCTCCTCTTTCTGCTTGCAAAATTTGAGAATTTTATTTGCTGTAGATATTTTCTGGTGAAATAAAAGGCATTATGTGACATTTTCTTTTTGCACTTTAATTATTTTTCAGAAAGTTCTAATTGCCTTGAAGAGGACTAGGAGTCCTGTGACCCTCCTCTGAACTAAGGCAAGCCACATCAATCATTTGCAAGGATGGCAGTGCAGTAGCAATGATCTTTACTTGAATTAAATTCATATAATAGCATTCATTTCATTTAAATGATTTAACTTGTGTTAGAATTCTTTCATGCTATATCATTGTAGTAGAATACTTGATATCATGCTAGTTTGTCCAGTAGTACTTACTTATTATGTTCATGTTTACGTTGATGCACTTATTCTTGTCATTCTTTACATGTGCATTTCATGGCATATTATGACTCGAGTTATATTTTATTCAAGTTAAATTTGATTATAATCCAACTTGAACATGCTGTTGATCGAGTCATGGTGGCACCGAATCGAGCTTCCAAGTGCAACCAAATTTGTCTTTATGGGAAGGCCCTAATACGATCTATTGTCATGCCTCTCGTCGGTGCCTCCAACTAGGGAAGGTTATGCGCTTGCGCTACCCATGCCTGGTAGGCAGGCATAGCCTTGTGTGTGCCCATAGTTGTTTGGTACCATTGTCCCTGTTTGGAACCGTTTTGTTTTGCCACGATGGTGGCCGACCACGAAGGTGGCAGATGTCCAGAGTAGCATCCGGGGCCACCCATGACTTAGCCCAAAGGGGAGTTGGTAGGAGTGGCCGGGAGAGTGTCATGCAATAGATTGGTTTGGTCAGAACGCTATTGGTCCACCCGAATGGGAGTACGAGGCCTTGGGTTCCATGGTGAGGGTACAGTCGGTTATGGACACAGTTCGTAGTAGGTCACACCGTGGGTCAACAGAAATAATTAGCTTGCACACTTATGATACTGTAAAGGCACATCTTATGGTTGGCAGCCACGTGATGGTCATCGAGGTGATACTACTGTGATCAAGTGCGGATCACTGTGGTAAGCTGGTGGTTGTGATTACATGGTAACCAAGATTGTAAGCTGATCCGAGGGACCATGAGCATTTATCACGTACACTTCATGATGTCGATTCGATGTTCATGCATTCAACCTAATTAAATATCATGTTATTGTTTGTCATATTTGCTTTGCTTGTTGTCAGCTTGCGAGTACATTCCAAGTAGTCACCTAGTGTGTCATCCCAGTTTTAGGAGAAGCCATACCAGGAGTCGGAGTTGTTTCTTGCATCGTAGTCTAGGTTGTGTCCCAGCAGTGTCCATGTGAGATGGAGTTCTACTACGTTGTCGTTCCACTGTCATGTAGCTGTATTGTTATCATCAAGGCCCTGATATGTCTACTAAATAATGTACATAAGTGCAGCAGCACAGTGTGTGCCACTTGGCCTCGCTTTCTTATGTATCATCGAACCTATGTTCCTGCAAGAGATCAAT